>CM057459.1:1229224500-1230628500 GCA_016271365.2 Neoceratodus forsteri | reverse complement strand
ACTTTCCAACAGTGATAAGCTTTGGGCCCGTGCAAGGTGCACCAAGTCCCCATCTGACTAGAATACCTTTGTGCCACAAGAAACACATGTGTCAAACTTGTGCACACTGCCAGATCCAATTTTTACTCTGCATCCCTAGAACAGGCCAAAGGAAACTCTGTGCTAACATGGCAGATCATTAGGGTTATTGAAGGATGGAAATCTGCTCCCTCCATTCCTACCAAAATCCATGCTAATGGAGTCTCAACTGAGGAACCCTCAAAAATTTTAGAAGAACTGAACACCCACTTCTCCATAGTGGGGCTTGCTTTTGACTCCTCACTCTACTCAGGGCTAAGAAGTCCCCTTCCTGACCCCAGTTCCTCGACCACCCCCTCCTCTTCTCACACCTTCCACTTCAGGCCTGTGTCCATCAAGGAGATGAAAGATCACCTTAAAAGACTGGATATAAAAAAGAGTGGTGGTGCGGATGGTATTGAGCCATTCTTCTTCAAAGTGGGCCATCACTACCTTGCAGCCCAGATATTTTGCATCTTCAATCTGTTGATAGCCTTTGCAGCTGTACCATCTTGTTGGAAATCTGCCCATGTCCTTCCACTGTTTAAATCTGGGGACCCATGTGATGTGAATAATTATAGGCCCATTTCTATCATTCCTATCCTCTCCAAAATCCTTGAACAATTAATTTTTAACCAACTGAAAGTGTACATCAAAAAATATTCTTTTCTTAGCCCTCATCAATCCAGATTTAGGAAAAACCACAGTACCATTTCTGTGCTTGCCAAAGTCACTAATGACTGGATTACTGCTCATGACTCCATACTGGTCACTGGCACCATCTTCCTGGACCTAAGTAAGACATTTGATACTGTGGATAACAATCGCATCCTACGTAGCTTCAAAAATCTTCAAATATCGACAATGTCAGTGCAATAGTTCACCAGCTACCTCTCTGGGCATGTACAAAATGTCAAGGCTGATGGCCTACTCTTTGGTCCCCTGCCTGTTTCACGGGGAGTCCCACAGGGATCCATCATAGGCCCCGTCCTCTTCTCTATATATATCAACATCTTAACTCTAAAATTTTCAATTCTAAACTGCACTTCTTTGCAGATGACACAGTTTTGTATATTTCTAAACTGACGTTGCCCGATGTCTTCAATCAAATCCAAGACGACTTCATCAAGCTGGAAAAAAACCTCATCAACACCAACCTACTACTAAATGCAAAAAACACTAAAAACCATGTTTTTCAACCCTAGCAATTCCCCACCACCTTTGACACAATCTAAACTAATCATATCTATTGTCACCGCCCTAGACGAACCTTTAGAGGTGGTAGATAAATTCAAATATCTTGGCATATGGCTTGACAGCAAACTTACCTTCAATGATCACATCAATAATCTTGCCAGCAAGCTCAAAACCAGACTTGGGTTCTTTTTCCATAACAAGCCTTTCTTCCCTTCATGTACTAGAGCAAAGCTTGTACAAGCCACGTTCCTACCACTCCTTGACAACAGCAACATTATTTACGGCTGCACGTCTGCTTCAAACTTGCATAAGTTGGATGTGTTGTACCACTGAGCTTTGTGGTTCATCACAAAGGCCCCTCTCGAACACGTCATTGTGACTTGCATACTGCCTGAGGATGGACCTCCTTGGCAACAAGACACTTGACCCACCTCGGTACATGGACACTAAAAATCCTGTTAAACAAACTTCCAGGAAACATTTCATCCCTTATCCACAACTCTTATAGCAATTACTCCTTTAGGAAGACTGATTGCATCCTCCTTGACATTCCTAAGACACGCAAGAACTTTGGTAAATGGGCCAAGTTCCATACTCTACCCACCACCTGGAATCACCTTCAATCATCCTCAAACTCACCGGCGTTGTCTTGATTAACTTTTTTAAAGCCTTGAAGGACAGTAAACTCAAAGCCACATGTAATTGCCATTAATACTCTCCCCAATGGTGCTCTTCTCCCACTTCCTGACCCCTTGCCTCACCCCCTCTCGACCCTGTTCCCTTCCTGTCTCCATTATCTTGTAAACTCCTCCTGCCACATATTCAACCCACCACCTCGCTTCTCTCCCCTCCCAGCTTTACCAATCCTTATCAATAATATCTGCCTTCCTTATGACTAGCCTCCATCCTATCTACTTTCCCTACTTCCTCTCCTCTCCTCACCCCTTTCTCCCTTCTACCCTTATCTGAGTCTTTGTGTTTATCTACAGATTTTAGCTTGCCAGGATCAATATATGCTTGTATCATGTATCATGCCAAGTTGTCATGCTGCTTGCATATTTGAGAAGTTGTTATGCTCTTCAGTACATGATATCTACACAATCTGGCAATACTGTTCCCTTATTTTATGTGTATTTTAATATAAGTTGTTATTATGTTCTCTTTCCTATTATTGATTATATATATTCCTTACCTGTTGTACATGTCCTTCTGTAAATTGATGTTATATGTATAGGCCCTCCTTGTGAATGACCCTGCTCAATGGAGTTTTCCTACAATAAACTAAACTAAACTTACTAAGGATATTTACCTTTAAACAGTACTTTTTATCCCTAAGATTTGATCTCTAATGGTTGCTTATTTCCCATCTGAAATAAGACATCTTACAAAGACAGGACAGCAAGATCACAGTGAAACAGAATAAGATGATACACTGTAGGTCATAGTGGTTCACTAATATGCACTGCTGCTAGCAGAGGTCATGAATGGAATAAATAGAAACCTTCCACATGGTACTACAACAGTCCCTAGAATTGTGAAAGCTCTTTTTGGGAAACTGAATGACAGAGTGAAACAAACCTTTATGGATGTCATTTATCTCTGATTTAGCTGATATGATAAGGTATTCATGTTGTTTAAAATGATTGGGTGGGAAATGTTCACTGAGCCAAAGTATTTTTCAAGGTGTGTCCTGGGAACAAAGGAAGGTTATGTCACTTGTTAAGGGTCACACAGTATGCAAGTGGAGGTTATGGTAAGCAAGTTCAGGCCTGCTGGATGTACCACGTTTGTCTACAGCAATGAGCTCTAACCTCTAGGCTATACTGCATAATGTATATTTACAATAATATATTCTGTACTGTATATATTATTTTTATTTTTTAATTTTTTTGTTGTTGACCAGGAATGGAAGGCTTCACAAGACTTTCAGTGATGTTATGAACATGGTGGAGGTTTGATTTTACAGTGGCCATCCTCCTGGCAACAAATCCTTAGCCATTTTGTCTTTTGAGGTTGAATCAGAGTATCTCCATTAGCAGCAACGTTGGTGCATTCAAGTTTCAAGTTTGCTTTATTTTGTTTGACACATAGTGCTTGATTTTTAAAGGGTGATGCAGGGCTTGCATCAAGCCCTGCATCAAATTCATTGTTGGCACAACTGTGCCAAACTCCTTTGATGCAACTGCACCTGCACTCGATTTTGGTGCATCGGGTGCAGTTGCAACAGTTTCTTCAATTTTAGAGCAGCTTGTGCCAAGACTGGTGTAACTTGTGGCATTTGATGCTTGAGACTGAATATCCCGATCAATGGCCCGGAGAACGCCACAAGCCCCATGCACCAAATGATCAGTGCACAAGGGGCTTGCGTCATTCACGGGGCTTTGAAAATTAAGCCCATAATCTTTACAAATTTCAGGCAAGAAGTATTACAAAATACACAGTTACAGTGACATATGAAATAATAACATTGCCATTACTAAATCATATACATCATAGAAAGAAATAATTCCAAAATTACAAATTAAAAATAAAAGAAGAAGGGTATGTAAGATATTGGTCTAGCAAATTTTTGGTAGTTTACTAAAATACAAACAGGACATCGTGGGGATGTAGCCTGGTTACCTGCATGCACTGTGTCATTAAGTAAGCCTGTAATCCCAATTCTCATACAGGGCAAAACAGATGGCTGAAGGGCTCAAAAGATCAGGCATCTCACTTATGATCCTCCAGTCATACAATTGACAACTTTGCAAACCAGATTACAATATGGCATCAACTTTTCGTTATTTGCATACCCATTTTCTAACTGCTTCTTAATATAATTGATTACTCAAAGAAATCCAAGAAACATTGGGTAATTTCAGATTCAGATGTCACTAATCTGATTAATACTTTTTGCAAAGGTTTATGTGATTGGCATGTTCAACAAATCAACAACCGGGGATGCCAGCTGTAAAAGTATGCTCTTTACTTCATGGAACTTGAAAGGATGAGGTCTAGTCCCGCAGTTGTTACCCCAGCCACTCCCAAACCTCAACAGTGTCCCTGGATCTGTAGGTTGATAAAAAGGAGTTAATGACACCATCTGAACAAACAATTCTAATGATACTCCTTAAAGTAAATAAAATTGAATCCAGATTTTCAGATTTGTGAATATATATTACAGCACTTCATAAAAAGGAGACCCAGATGTCTAAAATAGTAGAGACATTCATGACGTCAGTAGACGTGCATGATTGACTTCAAATTCTACTGTACTTCACATATTCATTTGAGACAGAGAACCCCACAATAGACAGGAAGATGAGAATCAAGCCAGGCATGATGATTTCAGAGTGCACAGAGTGAGACAAGGGATGGAGGATGGCTTTGCACCCCAAATTATTTTATTATACATTTATTAAAAATCACACTTGCAATTCTATCTGACATCACTCTGACAATAGAAAGAACATATAATTTTTGTGGGCCAAAGCCTACAGACCCAGCAACTCGACACAATCATGGATTGTTAAGATGCTTCATTGTGATTCAAAAGAAATAGATCTTTCCACAGCCTGGTCTGCCAAAATAGTTAACTCTTTAAACAATCACTTATTCTTTGAGCAAGATTTTTTATCTGCCTTTCAAGTGAAATGACAGGCCAGGAAGCAAGTGATTAAGACTTTGAAAGAGGAGCATAATATTAAGACACAGCTATGATATCCTGAACAGTTAAAAGTGTACATGGATTTTGGCATTAAAACTTACACATCATCGTTAGAGGCTGTTCCACTCTTTCACTGGAAGGCTGTTCCAGAAATCCACCACTCCTTTAAAGAAGTATTTCCTCACATCTCTCCTGAATCTACCTCACTCCAGCTTCATTGCATGTCCCCTTGTTCTAGAGCACCTTTTTTCTGAAAAATACTTCTCTCCTGTACCCTATTTAGCACCGTGAGTTTTTTAATGGCCTCTATCATATCACCCCTCTCCCTTCTCTCTTTCAGGGTGTACATGTTGAAGCCCTTTAGTCTCTCTCTCCATAATGCTTTTGATGCAGAATCTGCACCATTTTAGTTCCCCTCCTCTGGACTGCCTCCACTCTCTCCAGAAGGACATTGACAGAGTGGAGGTGTCCGGAGGATAGCAGCTAATGTGGTGCTGGGTCTGCATCAAAAGCCCTATGATGGGAAATTATAGAACCTCAATATGTACACCCTGTCAGAGAGGAGGAAGAGTGAAGATATGACAGAGACTTTTAAATACCTCACGGGGGTAAATAAGGTACAAAAGGGAAGTATTTTTCAGAAAAAATGGTGCTCAAGAACAAGGGGACATGCAATGAAGCTGGAGGGGAGCAGATTCAGGAGATATGTGAGGAAGTGCTTCTTCACAGAATGAGTGGTGGATCCCTGGAACAGCCTTTCAGTGGAGCTGGTGGGGATAAAAACAGTGGCATGGTTCAAGAATTCATGGGATAGGCATAAGGCAGCCTAAGTGGAAAGGAAGGGGAGGGGAGGAAGATCTGGAGATCAAGTAGGGTATGCAGTGATACTGTAGGTAGGGGAAAATGGACAGCAGGGCTTGGTGAAATTAACAAATTCTGATTTTGTGGAATGTTTGTAAAATTCAGCAAAATATTGTTCAATTTTCAGCACTTTTGTGGAATTTTATGAAATGTTCCAAAATTCTTTGGTGGTCACAACTCAGTCAGTATCATAGCTAGATTTATAGAATTTTGGCATGTTTGGAAGATGCCCTAAAAGGATGCTAAGGGTCGTGACATTTGGATGAGGAGCAGGATAGTTATAGGGACTCAAAATCTTGCAACTTATTATTCATGTGAAGATTTCTGAAAATATTTCAATGCTTACAACATAACCACTTTTGGAGCTAGATAATTGAATACTGATATGCATAATTTCTTAGAGTCATAGAAAATGCTAAGTAAAGAGGTAATTGGTTGTGCAAATTGTAAGTTACAGGAGTTCAGAATTTCAAAATTTCATTATTTTATAAATTGTGTGAACATTTAAAAATATTTGGATGTTTCTGGCTCAATTGCTATTGCAGGTATGCAATCAAGATTTGGCATGTATATCAAAATAAATATGTCCTGGAATCTAATTAAGCTGCATAAATGTGGTTTAGCAGGTTACAATTTATGGTGGATACTTTAGAAATCCTAACTGGCAAAATTTGCTCATAAATTCATAGGCACATTATAGGTAATGCCACTAGAATTCCACTTGTGGAATTTAACTTTCACAATGTACTTATAACTGTTGAATCACCTTACCTGCACTAGCACCATGGCACTGCAAAACTCTTCCAACACTCCTGTGACAGTGATGCCCATCATCATGCTCTATCATGACTACAGATATAGGCAAGGCAAGGCAAAATTTATTTGTTACGTGCCCAATCCATAAAAGGCTCTGAGAGCTGTACAAATTAAAAAGTCATATGACAGTATTTGAATACTGTCAAATCAGTAGAGACAGTACTTATTCTGGGAAAGCTTTACAAATGAAATACATTTTTAAAGAGGTTTTGAAGGCCTCCACATAGATGGCCATATGGATGTTCAAAGGGCATGCCTTCCAGAGCAATGGAGCCACCACTCTGAAAGGTCTGTCCCCAGATAAGTTCAGTCTAGATGGAGGGACAATGAGCAGGCCTGCATCAGTGGAGTGGAGTGGAGGGGGCATATTGGGTGGTAAGGAAACAGGAGCTTTCTTAAGTAGTCAGGACCCAGACTGTATAGGGCTTTTTACATTAGCAAGCAGATCTTGAAGGTGATGCATCACTGCACTGACAGCCAGTGCAGCGCATGCAGGATGAGTGGGATATGCTGAATCCATGAAGAACTCAGTCATCTGGGCTGAAGTATTCTGGATCAGTTGCAGGCATTGCATCAATCCTGCAGATAACCCTATGTACAAAGCATTACAATAGCCCAACCCTGAAGTGATGAAAACATGGGTGATCATTGCTAGGTCATCAGGAGCAAGAAACAGAATGTTCTAGTCGATATTACAAAGATAATAAAAGCCAGATCAGACAACTGATGATTCCTGTTGTTCAAGTGTCAGTCTGCTGTCCAAAATGACTCCCAGGTTCTTTACTGTGTCAGTTGCTGAAAGAAGTCAGCTATCCAGCAGTGGGAGAACTGTACCATCACACCAGCCATGCCTGGATGACCTGGCCTGATCACCATGACCTCTGTCTTGTCCGGGTTAAGACACAACCAGTTCAGAGCCATCCAGTAATTGATTTCAGCCAATCATAGACTCAGCACCAAGTCCACCATACCATTGTCATGGGAACAAGACATGTACAGCTGGGTGTCATCTACATAGCAGTGAAACCCAGCTCCATACCATCTAATGATCTCCCCTAGTGGCAGCATGTACACAGAAAACAGCATAGGGACCAGGAGCTAGCCTTGCTGGACTCCACAAGAAAGCACATAGACCTCAAGATAAATTTCCACAGGGCAACCTGTTGTGTCCTCCAGAATAAGTAGGACTCAAACCAGCACAACATTACAACAGAGAGACCCACAGAGTCCCACAGGTGATCCCAAAGCACTCCATGGTCAATTGTGTCTATGCTAAAGAAAGGTCCAAGAGCACCAGAATAGAATGTTGCTCTTGGTCCCTTGCTAGGAGGTAGTCATGCATCACCCTAACAAGAGTAGCCTCAGTGCTGAGCCAGGACCAAAAGCCTGACTGGCTGGGTTCATAGATGGAGAATGATTCCAGGTGTTCTGTCAGCTGTTCTGCCACCACCTTCTCAATCACCTTTCCCAAAAAGTGGAGTTTAGAGACCAGTGTGTAATTTGCAAGAACCTCAGGGTCTAACTGTTGTTTCTTCAGAAGGGGTCTAACCATTGCCTTTTTTAAGGCCATGGGCAAGACACTTTCCTTAAGAAACCCATTAATGATCTAAGTGAATACTGGACCCTGGAACTCAACACAGCCAAGAATCAACCATGTAGGTCCCAGCTCCAGCATACAGTTGGTAGGGCACAAACTGAAGACTGCCCAGAGTACCTCAGCCTCTGAAACCAGTTGGAACTCTTCCCAGGTAGGCATGCATACATGACACAAGGAATGACCACCTCTTGCCTGAGTTGGGCCAACCAAGAATATACTTGATTTAATGGCTGACACCTTGCCAGTAAAAAAATCAACCAAGCTCCTGGCACTTTTCTGCAGAAAACACCCTAACAGACTGCAGACAGTGAGGATTCAATAACCTGTCCACAGTGTGAAAGAATAGAGCTGGATGATTTTTCTCTGCAGCAATGGATCGTGACAGAACTCTGACTTTTTCAGATTGTTTGCCTACTGATATTCAGCATAGTGAATTCTCAGTGCCAATTTGTCCTCCACAGACCCGGACCTCCTCCAGGAATGCTCCAGCCTCGTCCCTTATTCTTCAACCAACACAGTTCACTACAGTACTGGGGTGAACTAAGACAGGAGGTCAAGAGACAAACACAGAAAGGTGCAAAAGAGTCCATAGTGGTGACCAGCGCAGGTATTAGTACTCCATGGCTACCTCTGGGCCCCGTGCACAAGCCAGCAGCATACCTGAGACATCCAGTGCTTCTTGGAGTTTGCAATGCTCTAATTTATGCTGGATCACCTTGACCACACAAACTTCAAGTCCCAATGAGAAGATCAGGTCCAGTGTATGACAGAGCTGATGGCTAGTAGAGATAATGGCCTGTGTCAGTCCCATTGAAAACATAAATTGAAGGCGCTCCTGAGCTAATTGAAAGGGTTCATCATTGATCCATGTATTGAAATATCCCAAAAGCAAGAGTCTGGGAGCTTACAACAGCAGTGAAATCTGCCCACTCCAGCAGAAATTCATTCCCACCTCCAAGGGACAATAGATGAGAATCATTCTGCCACTGGCATCTGAACCACATCTAGCCATCTGACACTCAAAGGACCTGAAAGTTCACATGGGGAGTGCAGTGAATTCCAGGATTGATCTAAAACAGATTACTCCCTTCCCCCTCTATACTGCCTCCTTAGCCAATGTATCCCATAATAACCAGGTGGGACAGATGACCCAAAACAGGCCCAGAGTCATCACCCAGCCAAGTTTCTGTGATACAAACAAGGACAGCTGAGGAATCAGCGATGAAACCCTCTATCACTGCCACCTTATTTCTCAGTGACCTTGCATTACAGAGAATGGCCTAAAGGGGAGGAGGAGTAGAACTGGCCAGTCAGACTGCTACCTGCTCATTGACATTTGGCATGGCCCTGGGGAGGGTAACCAGCTATGTCAGTCCCCTGTACAGGTTCTATATCCTCCCCAGGGCTCTGCTTGATCCCACCACACAATTCCTGGCTGCCCCCCCCCCCCGATTATCATACCCTGGATTTCCACTGCAGAATTTGCCTGCCTTTGCAGGATTCCCATTTCCCTGCAGCAGCTGAGAACCTCTGCAGGGGGAACTATTGGGACTCCCACAAAAGGACGAAGCAACTGCAAGCGATCTCCAGAGTAGATATGCCTAGTAACAATGCCTCTACACATCCTATGCAGTATTGGAAAGGAGAGCTAAAATCCTTTGTACTTCACAATATTTTCCAAAACTAATACATTCCCTGTTTACTCAGACCCACCCACCCCACTCGTATATTTAGTACAACTGACAGAATTAAACCATCAATCCCACAACTATATAATATTCACACTAGACGTACATCACACTCATACCTCAATGTACTCCAATTTTAATAATATAAAAAATAAAATGCTTAAAATAACTAAACTAAAAACCAGAAACTTTGAGTACAGATTCAGAGTCCAGGAAGGAAAATTATTGAGGAATAGGGGAGTTAAATAATGGTTCAGGCAATGGGGAGTGTAAGAGTGCTCTCTCACAGTGACTTCAAACCCAAGATATACAGATACTTCAGTCACAGTGACCTAAGTTGCAACTAGTGGTAAGGCTTGACATCGCTTGGTGCTACTATTTTCAAATAATGAAAATATACATTATAATGTATGGGGAGCCCTTATTACCACTTAAAAGTAGCAAGATTATTTCTTTGTAATCCCATCACTATGACATCAGGGGTTGTTAACCTCTCTTGGGTATGTCATAGTGATGGGATTACAACTGAAGCCAATCTGCACATGCGGACATCTTAAGTAGTGGCTCCCAATGAATGGTCATAGTGGTGAGTGCTGGCTGCTATGGAGAGCAGTACAATGGCTAAAAATCCTTTTTTTATTACCCCCCCACAGTGTCCTCTGTTTTCTACAGTGTGCCAAAATGGACACAGCTTGTTCATGAAGTCGACGTTGTTACATCACTCATCACCCACATCAACAAGCAACCTGTGATATGCAGCAGCCAACTGGATCCACCATTCAGTTTTTTAATCAAAAATGTTTTTTTTCTTGTGTTTTGAGTCCATACCTTTTTATTTTACAACTGTAGTGATTTGTAAGTGCCTAACTACAGTGGTTTTATTATTTCTAATAGCGATAATTTAACTTTAAGTTAGTAATAAATTCCACCTTTGTTTAGAACCGACAGACTCATTAATGACTCCTCCAAGTAGGTAAGACACAGTTTTAATCATGTACTAATGCCATGTCAAAAAGCTTACTGTCAGTTACATTAGCTTTATAGTGTAAGGAGCCCATACACTATAAAAGCTAATACTAAGAACCATACTAAGAACTGAAAGAAACAGAAGGCTATTAGGCCCATGGTGCTTCAATACTTACATATAGTAGTTTGAAAGCTTTCCTAAACTCACGTAGTTATCGAGTCTATTTTTGAAAGTAGTCTTGTTATTACTAACAATAATTTCCAAAGGAAGCATGTTCCATGGTCTGACAACTCTCTGAGAGAAATAGTAAGCCCTTTTCTTTGAATTACATTTGTTTCTTGCAAGTTGCAGCGGGTGTCCTCTGGTATTATCACATATTTGCTTAAAGTCTAGACCACATTCATCTGATAAGTAGGGGTCATGAATGATGTCCCATACAAGTAGGAGATCACCTCTAAGTCTCCGGTTCTCCAGCGACATCAGGTTAAAGTTAGAAAGTCTATCCTCATATGAAAGAGCTTTATTAGAGATTATAGATTTGGTCACCCATCTCTGAACATTTTCAATTCTAATGATGTCCTTCCTTCTGGATGGATTCCATAATTGTGAGACATAGTCAAAGTTGGGTCTTACATATGCTCTATATAAGGGCAACAAGATGTCAGGGCTTTTAGATGTTATATTACGGTGAATTGCCCACCATATTTTGTTTGCTTTACTAATTGTATTTGTGATATGAGTGTCAAAATTTAAACGAGAATCATGTTGTCATGGAAACCTCTCGAAGCAATTACATAGAGAAAAATGGATAGGTAAGTATGTGTTATGGATTTTTTTCACACACCCAAGGTGTGGAGGTTTAGACTGCATTTCTAGCAGCTTGAAAGAAAAAGATGATTTTTAGCTGAGTGCAGTTTTATTTTTGAAGAAATTGAACTACACATCAATAAAACACAGTTGAAAATACTGCAGTTGAAATACGTTTTGTGAAACAATTGAATGCAACCTGTTTTAAAGTCTTTTCTTCTGGTAATGTCATAGCAACCTGATTTCAGGTTATTATGAAGTGTCATATCAACCTGATTTCAGGTTATTATTGCTTTTGGAGCATAATGAGCTGAAATCTGGTTGAATGCATTTTTAACAAAATGGTAATCTGGTTGATATTTATGGTCACCAGTAATTATAGCTTGGTTACTGTTCGATGGCCATCCATTATCCTCTGTGTTATCTACAGAGTTGTTATATAGTCAGAAGGTGGCATTGTACAGAATCAATGCTGCAAGTGCATGTGCTTCCACAAGTCATAAAGTCCGTGAACTCTAGTGATTATCTAGCATATTGCAAGAATTCAAGCTAGTGCACAGGGATGTCCATGACAATTCTTCATGGTTCATCACTCAAAATAGTGACCTGGAACATGGCACAACTATACTTTTACTATGGAGCCTCCTGTGAATGCTACCTTACTGCCACTTTACCCAGGCTTTACCTTCCCCTACAATGGCAACTCAAGTGTATGACTGGGCAAAATGCATGAACATGGCTTCAACAAAAACATCACAACATTCCACAGTTTCACAAAAGTTCATGAAATTCAACTTTAATTACCAATGTTATTTTGGAATCTTTGATGGCTTATAACTTGGCCAGTCTATGTGCAAGAGACTAGAGAGTTGACATGCACAGTCAACTCTTTTTTTTATGTTGTTTTTCCCATCACTTGCAGCTCATCTCTCAGGGATACATCCTGTTCACATGGATATACCCAGATCAGGTTGAACCCAGTCATTATTCAGTTGGCTACTGGGTTATTCTCCAACACCCCCCCCACACATCTCCCCTGGTGGGGGTTGTGCCTCTGTTAACCTGAAACAGCCACAGCTTCCTCTGCAGCAGATGCAAGATCTCTGGCCCAGCCACAAAGGTCACTGTGTTGATGGAACCCACCACCAACCCTCCCCAACCAAGATACCCCACCAAGAGGCAGCTGTCTCAACCATTGCCAGCTTCCTGACATGACTTCACAGGTTTGATTTCAAACCCAGGTCATCAGCATGGTAGCGTGATGCTCTGCTTTGGGGCC
Source organism: Neoceratodus forsteri (assembly GCA_016271365.2). Classification (NCBI taxonomy): domain Eukaryota; kingdom Metazoa; phylum Chordata; order Ceratodontiformes; family Ceratodontidae; genus Neoceratodus; species Neoceratodus forsteri. The sequence goes on along the minus strand of CM057459.1, from coordinate 1,230,615,582 downwards.
ACTGGGGTGGTCTCAAAGTTTAATATTCAGTCTCAATGAACCAAATAAAACTGGTGACATTCTATTCCCTAGTTTAAAAGTTATAGGTACTTAACATTCTGCTGGTTATGCAATTGCAGTTTACGTCATTTTAAAATTTCCAAAACCTGGAGGCTTTTAACTCTGTCATCTTTAATGATAGAGATCTTATTAAAGAGGACATACAGTAGCAGCACTGAATTAGTCAAGGGATTTTTAATGATTTTTAAAAATTCCTATTGAGAATTGTGAAACCTTTAGTTAGGGATTTTGTTTTGTTTGTTAGTGTGTTCACAGCTACCCAGGAAGGTTGTCTTATCTGATAGTGTAGTTGAAAATCCACCAGATGGCACTTAAGTACTGTAATAAGAACTGGCCTCTTTCTGTAGGTATAACAAAAAGAATTTTAGAGGATTTTTTCCATAAATTAATTTTAGAGGATTTTTTCCCTAAATTTTGTGAAGTATAAATAGGGAATCTCACAAAATTGCTTGACAAATTCAGTGCTACTACTGTAATATAATGGTCATTGCTCCCTCTCCCTTATTCCTTTAGAGAGCAAGCACTAAAGATGAATATTTTACAGAAGTACTCATATCTCTTTTAAAGTGCCACATTAAATTTGCCAAAAAATTGGTTTAAAATGGCACAGTGAAAATTAACTAAATTCATCTGGGTAAACACCATATGGGTTCACAGCAACCTACTCTTGGCATGGAAGGAATACGGAGGCTGGGCAGTTCCACAATTGGAGGAATACTGGCTGGAAACAGAAGAGAAAATGGCACTTCTCTGGGGCAACCCGTAGTATTGGGCCCAGCAGCAAGACATACTGTAGAACTCATCCTTATTGAAGAGACACCTCTCCCAGCCTTACTACATGATAAAACACATGCCCTGTCTGAGACACTATCAACCTATGAGGCTGTGGGAATTACTTGGTGGGCATGGAAGAAATAAAAAAAAAGGGCTTCATTGTATCAGTTGTGACTCCATTGGTTTGCCTAAAATAGTTGTTTACCTCCCAGCAATATTGATATGGGGTTCCAGAGAGAGGTAAATGCAGGGTTGCTGTGCCCTGAACAATGCTTACTAGGTACATAGTGAAACCATCTGAAGAACTAAAAGCAAAATTCACCTGATGAAACATGGATAAGTTCTGATACTTTCAAATTAGTGATTATATTTTACAACACTTAGGGACGGAACTTGAACACATGATCAGGATGAGGCTAAAATCTCTTTTATTCATGCAAACATTACAACAAAAGGGTGCAATATCCCTTATATATCAGTTTTTATTGTAGAACATGAGGATGGTCGCCAATCACATTATAGACAGATGGCATACAGAGGCAGGTATTGAACTCACATGTAAAGATTGGGAGCAGATCTGGAATAATTCCTTTCATACATCCTTTTCCCCTAGATAGCAGGACATTTCTTGGACGATGAAGATGATATATTTCATAACCCCCATTGTTAAAGCAAAATGGGACCCCACTTCTGAAGCAATCTGTTGCAGAGGTTGAGGGGAGCCATGAGGAACACATACCCACATATTTTGGGAATGTGCAATGCTCAAACCTTATTGGGAGGGAGTAGAAAGTAGTTATATGTGACATATGTAACTGTACAGTCCCACTGACATGCAATAACTTGCTTCTAGGACTTAAACCTACAAGCATAAAAGGATGGGAGGCCTTATATCTTTGGTACACCTGTATAGTAACAGCAGTAAAAGCAATCTCATGTAAGTGGTTGCAGCTGGAGCCTACTACAACTCAAGAGTGGAAAAGAATAATGATAGAAGTAGCTGAGATGGAACAAATTACATTTAAAATGCAGGAGAAGGTAGAAAATATAGTAAAAATTGGATGCGATGGGATACAGCTCAAATAGAAAGAGACAATTTCAGAACCATAAAATGACCCAGGAATTTGGGGGGGGGGACTAGTTGAGTGGAAGGATGAGTTCTAGGGCTGATGCCCTCCAAAATGGAGCAAAATGGAGTATTCCACTCCCCACAGGAAAGAGTACCATTACACACAATAAGACAAAAGAGAATGCTTTAAGTGTGGTGATGCATAGAAGGCATAGAAGGACTTACCCAGCATGAGACTTTGTTAACTTGGGCCATATGTAAACAAGACAGCACTGGAAAACAACCCTCTCAGTTAGGAAACTCAAGCTTGGCATACTATGGCTGATTAGCAATGTTAGAATATTGTACCTCCACGTTTGTGTGTTTTATTTTTTAATTTTTTATCTACATCTTTGATGACTTACTGTATATCTGAGTTTTTTCTAGTTACAATAGTTCTAATGGCTCCTTTTTTTTGGTTATTCCATAAAAACAAACAAAAAAGCAAGGCAACCTGATTTATGCAATTGATGTTACATACTAGACTCACATTTGGTAAGAATTATGTCAATTGTAATAATGGATGTAAGTGATTTCATTAATAAAGTTTTAAAAAAAGAGAGCTCTGAAACTTAATACTCATCTATATGGACAGTTGTAAAACCACCATGCTGAATTTGGTGCAGTTTTAGACAAAAACTTTTGAAATTGGATGGAAACAGCTGAAATCACAATTTTGGAAAAAGTTTCTGAAATTTTCATAGAAATGTTGTGAAATTTCACAGAAGCACATTTTTTTTCATTTATTTTTATTTTAATCTTTTATTTTAGTCTTTGGTAACTGGTTAAGGCCCACTAGGCACAAGTACCTGTTTTCAGGGGTGACCTGGGAGCACTGGGCAGTTAAGTGACTTGCTCAGAGTCACACAGTGTGCAAGTACAGGTTGTGAGAATCAAACCAAGATCTGGTCTACTGGATGTACCAAGCTCATTCACAGCTCATTACTCTAACCTCTGAGCTATACTGCCAGAATTTCCCCTGGCAGAAGAACAATTTTGACCAGCCTTAATGAACAGACAGGGTAGGTCAAGAGGTCTCGATCTGCCATCAAATTCTATGTTTCTATGTTCTTTGTTTCTATGAGGCACAGCTGCTCCTTCATGAATTCAAAGTTGACTGCCTTTGTCAGGACATCAAGGCCCTGGAAGACCACCTGCTTCACGTGTCTTGCATTGTGGCAGGCTGAAGAAAATTAACATGCATGGAGGGTGTTCTCCTCTCATATCTGTTGGAAATCTCACTGGCTTTGTCATAAAGATGCAAAATACTATTGAACAATGCTATAACCAGCTCTGGAAGACATTAACCCAACAGCGTTATCATGTATTTCTTTTACCAATATCCTTTCTCTAAGTAAATGGCATGCCAGGTGACAGCCCACCCACTTGTCAGAGTCACACTGCCTTAAGTGGCTATACACTGCTATGGATTTCTCTGTTCATTTTATTGTGATTTAAGTACAATAAATATGGGATTGTGTGGGTAAATAGTGTTTTTTGTTCCTTTGGTGTTAAGGTAATTTATGAAGTGTTTGAGCTCCTTCACTAAATGATTTTCCTTACCACAGAGCTTCAGTATAGTCTTCCAAGGTAATTTAAGATGATCTGGGGTCCTTGTACCTTCTGGGGGGGGCAGGCAATAATTAATTCCTGTCTGGGTTCTCTGAGCCCACTTGGGACAGTCCGATCACCTTCATGTGTTGGTGAAAGAGGTTGAGTGTGAGGGCTGGTTGGGCAAGCATGCAGATCTGCAAACAGAGGAGAGCCTAAGAAATGATCTGCTTATCTGTAGCATGCTATAAGGTTCCTACATTGCCATGCCATGATTGTCAATAAAGTGGTATATTCCTTTTGACCAGTCACCAAGAGACAGTATGCACAAGGATTGTGGTGCTCATCCAGAGAATTCATCAACAGTAGTACGCAAACTGTGTCACTCACTCACACCCACTTAAAACACTGAACATCGGAGCTCAGAACCAATATACTTTAATAAATATTAAAATGTTACATCAGACAGCCTGACACATTTTGGATTCAGTTAATCCTTTATCAAATGCCATTGATAAAGGATTAACTGAATCTGAAATGAGTCAGGCTGTCTGATGTAACATTTTAATATTTATTAAAGTATATTGGGTCTGAGCTCCAGTATCCAGTGTTTAAAGTGGGTGTGAGTGCCACCGTGTGAGTACTACAATATTCCTTATTATAAGCATGCCAGCCAGATGCACAGCTCAGCTCAACAGGATAAGATTATTTGCACCAAGATGGACTCCTCAGGTGTGAAGAGGGCTGCCCCGGCTTGCCCATTCTGAGTTTCAGTGCTGCTCATTATTCACAACGAGGCACATTGCAAGATTCACACCAACAGTAAAATGGCAGGTACGACAGAAGGTTTTGTTCTTGCTGCTGTGTTTTGGGCTTCCCTCTCAACTGCTCCTCACTCCAGTCTACAGCATATAATTAATTGCTATGCAGTCTGATGCTTCTGTGGTTCGGGGGCTCCTCTCAGCCTCTGTGGGGGGAGACAGATGGGTTCCCATGCAAACGATTTTATGACTAAATCCTCAACTTTGTGTGAAGCAGGACCTATATGTTATATAGTTTGATAAAGGGGTCTCATAATGACTGCATAACACTAGTTACCATATCTTATGTGCTACTTATCAATAACCACTAGAAGCTATATTGGGGCAATTCTATACCACATTATTTTCTGTTGCTGGGGGGTGGGGGATTACAGAGATGATTTCCCCTTACCCTTTCTTTTTTTTTCTATTTCCTAATGTCTCATTGTTGGGAGAGATTCCCATCTTGTTTCAGTGACTGAGATTCTGACTTTCCCTCTAAACTTGGTTTCTATTTTGAGGAAAGGTATGCTCACTTCTTCCACTGTGGGCACAGGAGGAAGTACTGACCTGCTCATCCTGATGAGAACAGAGATCATGGCTCTTATGATCTTCATCTAGGAGGAACATATAGTGTTCACAGTGCAGGTAGAAATCCTGGTTTGCTAGTTGAGGGCCCCCTGAAGGTTTGATTGTTGGGGGTCCCCATGGTTTTGGTTGACAATTTGTTAATGCACTATTGGTCTCAATTGACCATGTCACTGCTTTATTAAAGTTTAAGTTACTCAATGACTTTGGTTTATGATTTTATTCAAGATTACCTTAGGTTCTGACTCTATTGTATTTTTTCTCTAAATTGTAGGAAGAATGGCAAATCTAAAGCTAGTAACTTAGAATGTCAAAATGAGACCAATTCTCCAATTAAGCATACAGATATTATAGCTGAATTAAACAAAACAGCTGTAGATACCAGTTTTATCCAAGAACCCCACTGGTCTGAAGTGGCATGCTCTAAACTGAAAAGAGGGTGGATGGGGTAAGTGATAGCAGCCTCTGACTCCAAAGCCAAACAAACTCTGGTCAGAGCCAATATGCTGGCAAAATTATGGTAGTGATGCAGGCATAAGTGATAAGAGGCTGCTTCAGTCCCAAGGGAAGCTGAAGATTTCATTGATGTGTGAACAGAAGTGCAGGGCCTGGCACATTCACTTTTTACAAATTCAGTACAGAATGATTAACTCTTCACACATTCAGTCTTCATACATTCATTCATTACTCATGCACTCTTCACACATTCACTTTTTTTTATTTTGACCCCCAGTTTTCAAGATAGTCATTTTAAGACTGCTCTTATAAACATGATGTAGCATTTATAGTACACTGGCTGAAATGTCATTTTGCACCACCAGTGCAAAAAAAGCATATCATCCAGGATTTAAAAAAAATACACCTGTCATGTTTATGAGATGGTGTGGAAAAATTATTATGTTGAGTGTTTGAAGTCCAAATATTGAAAATTAGCGAAGTTATGAGTGAATGTTGAAATACTGCAACATTCAATCATAAACTGGACATTTTTCCATATCTGTATACCACATTTTCAACACAGCCTTCTCATTTCCTCACCTCATGAACCCCAGTGGTGAATGTTTTCAAATCCCTGCTGAAATGTGATTCTTTGCCACTGAAATGTCATTCCATGCCGCAGGTGTGAAAACACATTTTGTCCAGGATTTGAGAAATGACAGTCATGACATACATGAGGTGGGGTAATAAAAAAATTTGGGGTCAAACTATTTTAAATTTACAATGTTATGAGCGTGCATAGCAAAATTCCAATGAATGGGCATAACTTTGCCATTGTAACATATTATGACCCAAAATTTTCAACATGGTGATGTTATTACCCCACCTCTTGAATCCAATACAGAAAAATTTTCAAATCCATGCCAAAATGTAATTTCATGCAACTGCTATGTCATTCTGTGCCACAATTGTGAAAACACATTTTGGCCAGGATTTGAAAATTAACAACTGTAACATCCATGAGGTGGGATAATCAGCTGCCTATGTTGAAAATGTGGTGTCAAAATATTAAAAATGTCTGAAGTTGTGTAGCCTAATTGCAACAAATGGTCATTACTTTATCATGTTTACATATTTTGACCCCAAATTTTCAACATAACCTTCTTTTGACTCCACCTCATGAACAATATAACTGTCATTATGCAAATCCTGCACAAAAGGTGAATTTGACAAAGCAACCATGAAATCACCTTTCGGGCAGGAGTTGTGTACTGATAGTCATATTGGTCATGAGGTGGGGTTCTCAAGAGGCTATGTTGAAATTTTTGGGTCAAAATCTAAAAAAAATGGCCGAGTTATGAATTAAAATTAAAGGCATAGAATGTCATTGGAGTTGTATAGAATGACATTTTTTGTTGGGGATTCAAACATTTTCTATACCAGGTAAATGGGTGGGGTAATAAGATGGCTATGATGACAATTCTGTATAATAATTCTATTGCATTTTCTCTAAATATTAATCTCATCTCCTGTGCTAGCAATACTAAAATACTTCTGTACGATGAAGCAGATATTCAAAAGGTCAGAAGTGAGTTAGCCAAATATAACTGGGAAAAAATTGTTTCTTCACACACCATACAGGAAAGTTGGGAGTTGATTAAAAGTGGACTAATTGGTTTAAGAGATAATTATGTTCCCTCCAAATACAAAATCCATAATCATAAACAATGCCCAAAATGGCTGAATAAATCCATACATAAATTAAAAATACAGTATGTACTTAAAATCTCAAACACAAGAAAACTGGATGGCCTTTGTAAAACTTCAGAAAAAAATGCAAATCTAAAAAACAGAAATCGAAAGCTACATGGGAGTACAATCTAGCCAGTAGTGCAAATAAAAATAACAGCAAATTCTTCTATGCTTATATCAATTCTTTAAAAAAAACAGGAAGCCAGGTTGGACCATTAATAGTCAACAGTTCATTAGTACATGAACCCAAACAAATGGCAGATATCATAAATTCTAAATTCTGTGATGTTTTTCATAGATTTAATATGGGTTATCCAAATGCTGAGTACATCAGAGAAGTAACAATAAATCTTTCTAAAGGAGCAATACGTAAAAAGCTTTTAAATTTGAAGGGTAAAATGAGCCCAGTGCCTGATGATATCTCTTGTCACTTTTTATATTTACTGGCAGATAGTTTAGCAAATCCATTAAGGTGTCAGTTCGAGGGTTGCTTGGCATTTAACTTTGTCCCCATGGAATGGAAATTGGCAAATATAATTCCACTGCATAAGAAAGGCCCTAAATCTAATTAGAAAATTATTGTCCAATAAGTCTCACATCCACAATTTGCAAACTGCTGGAAAGCATTATCAAAGACCTTATCACTCCAATAATTAACATAGCTGATCCTGAACAACACAGATTTTAAAAAGGTAGGAGTTGCTTAGGCAATTTTATGTGTTTTTATGAACAGGTCATTCCACACCTTGACAATAATACCCCTGTTGATATCATTTACATTGATTTTAGCAAAGTTTTTAATGTCATGCCTCATCAATCATTAGCAACCAAACTACATACTATAGGTATAAACAAAAATATTGTCAACTGGATTGAGAATTGGCTCAGTGGCAGAACCCAAAGAGTATTAATCAATGGTCATTTATTAGAGTCAAGTAGGACCACAAGAGGTATCCCACAGAGTTCAGTACTTGGCCCATCTTTTCCGGCTATTTATTTCAGATTTAACAAAAAAATGTTTATCATCATCATCTATCAAATATGCAGATGACATTAAAATTGAGCGCCCATATAACAACACCGATAATATATTAATTATTCAAAGTGATCTTGACAAAATTACTCACTGGGTGCATTTGTGGGGTATGAGATTAAACACATCTAAGTGTAAAGTTATGCATATGGGGTTAAAAATCCATTGACTGATTATTACTTGGATGGTTCCCTTTTAAATACTACAAATAAGGAAAGGGACCTTGGTGTACTTATCTCAAGTGATCTCAGTAACAATGAACAGATAAATAATGCCATCAACAAAACTAACAGTGTAATTTGGCCCATAAAAATAAATACTTCATCCAGAGACCCTAAAGTAATAATGCCACTGTTTAGGGCATATGTGAGGTCGCATCTTGAGTATGTATCACAATTATGGGTGTCCACATAAAAAATCTGGTATATCTCAATTTGAACAGGTCCAGAGAAAATTGACAAAAGTGTATCGGGTTTATACAATGTACCATATGAAGCTAGAGTTGAACAACTAAATCTTATGTTTCTAGTAACCCGTCATCTAAGAGGAAACCTCATATTTATGTTTGATCTCATTCGAGATCCATATTTATTAACTGAGTTAGGTCTTGAGTTTAGAAATATCCATTATGCCATAAGGGGACATCATCTCCAACTAATGTGGAAAAGATTTCATCACACCAATCACAAATACTTTTTTACTTAAAGAATCATTAACCCTTGGAATAGACTTCCTTTAGATGTAATCTCTAATAAATCTAAATCTGAATTTAAACGGTGCCTTGACAACTACATAATTGCAGGTTTTGATAAGGAACACTGGTTTACTGGAACTGAGAAAGGGCAAATTCCATTTTGCACATTGTGAAAAACGGTATTGTCACTAGTGTCTACTAAGCCAAAATCCGATTTTACCAGTGTCTGGTTTTGAGTACTTTAACAATTTGTAACTCTGCTAACATGCATTTTAGCAATTTAAACCTCCACTATTGCACATCCTTCATCCTTGTACCAATTTAAAGTTATTTTAGGTACAAGATGTGATGGCAGCAGCAGCACTATAGCCCCCATCCCTCTGGTGCAATGGCAGCACCAACAGCACTATGGCCCCTATCCCTTGGGTGTGATGGCAGCAGCAACAGCACTATGACCACCCTCCATCAGAAGTGACAGATGCAACAGCACTGTGGCCCCATCCCTTAGGTGTGATAGCAGCAGTACTACATTCCCCATTCCTCAGGTATGACATACAGATATGCATCTATGGAGGTATGAGAGTGCAGGTACCAAAGGGCCCTGTACTCCCATAGTTAAATAAGGATACAATTGCTCTATCTCAAAAACTATAGATGGGTGGGAATTCCCAGAGGCAAATAAAGCTATGATTACACTATCTCAAAAAGTAAGGGAATTCATTGCAAAAAAATACGTTAATGCATCAGTTAGGGTTGAGGATAAAGTGACAAAAGTAGGGAAATATGATGTTAGGATTTCCAACCCTAACACCCCCCACCCTGAAGTCAGAAAGTCAGGTGTGAGGTGTGCCATGAGGGTCTCAAGCCTAACACTCACCCCATTGTCATTTACTGTACACATCTATGTTTATTTATTGATGGAATGGAGTGAGCGTTAGGCTTGAGACCCTCACAGTACATCTCATGCCTTGTTTTCTGGCTCCAAGGTGTAATGTTAGGGTTGGGAACCCTAACATCATATTTCCCTACTTTTGTCACTTTATCCTCCACCCTAACTGATGCGATAATGTATTTTTTGCAATGAATATATATATATATATATATATATATATATAGTCTGTGATGATTTGCATATACAGCCCATGGTGCTTTGCATTATGGGGATATGTGTGATTCAGTATTTATATATATATATATATATATATATATATATATATATATATATATATATATATATAGGCATGTTTACAGTACTCGAGAGAATAGTAAGTTCTACAGTGCACCACACCTTAAATTTGCTAAAAATTCATAAATTGTTACCATTTCTTCCTTTTGTTGTTGTAATATTATCAAAGATATAGTAACCACAAAATCTCTGTCTGATGAGTCTTTATTTTTTAGTGGCAGCTTTTGAAACACCAAACTTCTGAGTTAAAATGCCCTTCATTTTGTGACATAGCGGAAAGTCACTTTATAAAATATGTAATTTGTCTATTACATAATGTCCTCAGCTCTACTTATAGGTTTGATTAATGCAGAGTATGTCACTTATTTTAAACCACTGCTCTAGACAAAATTAAATCGACCAGCACTTGATTTTTTACACCTTTTATGCCCCCAAAACATGCACCACACATGGTGTCCATCATGTTCTGTCCACAAACATGGAGTACTTTATTATATTTGCAAGTGCTTATTTTTTAGCAGTTGCCTGCCGTTTCTCTTCATTTTCTTCCACCAGAATGCCCCAATTACTTTAGGTGGAGGAATTGCAGGGAATCAGTACTTGCTTCCCAAAATGTTGCTGCCTTTGTGGTGTCCTATAGTGAGGCATGTTGTCTGGGGTTCAGTGAGTGGGCTTCTAGTCCACAAAACCAGAAGTGTATATTAAGTCCTGGTAAGATTGTTTGGTACTGCTGTAAAGCTAGGGGCATCATGGACATACAGCTTTTCTGCAGCTTACTGATCCAAGAAGAGTTAGTGGTGTTCATAACTGTGCTATATGTTTGAACATTAGGGAAACATTACGGCTACCATTGGGGGTGTATTTTATGTTAAAATGCAAATGTAGGGACATATATTGGCTAGCATCTGAAATTGACTTAATTAAACTACATTTAGGCAACAGCCTTTTCAAAATGTTTTCATTAACTGAAGTGGTGGAAACAAAAGGCATCAAAGTAAACAAAACTGTGTTTGTAGTCGCATGTGCTGCACGTTAGCAGCACAGGCCCTTTTCATACAAAAAAAGAAAAATAACAGGGAATATAAACATATTAATGGTGATTATCACAGACCAACACATTATGTATTTCAGGTTGGGTTGTGTAATGTATTGTTATTTTTTCAGTAAGAAGGTCATCATTATGGGCATTTGTTGTACTGTTCTTTGTGCATTACTGGGACACCAAAAAGGTGGTGTACTTTGTATGGCATGTTATATCTGAGAATACTGTTCCATTGTAGTGGTTTATTTCATTCTCCCTAGTCTTCCTGAAAATAAAGTACCACAACCATAAAGAAAACCAATAAATACTTCATATTAGCAAGAAAAATATAAGTTTATGTTTATTTTGTTTGATCTTGAATAAGATGCATGTTAGACCCAGTAACCATTTGAGGGGACTGAATGAAAGAACACAACATGTTTTTCTGACCCAGGATATTAACTAGTGTGCTCATCATTTTATATAACTTTTTTGTGTTTCTGCTGTTCCTCTTAATGTTTATGCTTGTTTGACCATTTTTGTGATTATTCAATACAAAGACACCATAGTGATTGTGTGCTTCACAAGTAACATAATTCTGGGTAATGTTATTGCTTTCATTTGATTTTTTTGCATCTGATGTCTCCAAATGCCAACTGCAGTTTTAAAAGGATGTGCAAAAGCTTCTCTTTCAAGTTGAATTTCTGATTTTTTTGTCCAAATTTTCAAAACATAAAAATGTTGAACTATTTGGGATTCTGCTACAGCCATATGTAATCACAGAAAACAAAGCATACTCAAGAACATTGAGCATAGTTTTTTTTTTGAACTCATGAATGTCACACTTGCTCTCTCAAGTATTGTATACATGTATGTGTGTATTTATATATATATTTATATTATACTGGCCCAGTAGGGCCAGTATAGTTAGGGTTGCACGGCCACTTCTATGTTAAACCTCAAAGTCTGCACTTTAATAACTTTGTAACTGTTTGTCTGATTTGGCTGACATTTGGCATGCTTAACTGCCTACCACAGATATCTGGATATGGAAAATTTTGTTCCAGTCAGATGTACGGCTGCAGAACCTTGGGGAGCTCAAAAAGTGAAAAATCACACTTCTTGCATATTTTTCGGTAAGCCATATTAGACTGAAGAATGCATTCGGGTGGGTTCAAGTGTGGTTGTCTACATGTGGCCTGGGTTGAACTGGTGCCTTTTGAAGATTTGGTGAAAAAAATATTACTCTGTTAAAAAGTTATTCAATTTTTTCATGTCCATTATAGCCTAAGGGAAAATTTATATGTGCATTGCGAAAACTTTCGCTGTCACATTTTTATCGAGCTCCCCTAAATTGTTTTTGTGCTGCTGTTATCTTGTTTTTCAGTTAGTGACAGAGAAAACACATTGTCACTCAAAAAATAATGCCCTTTGGTAAACGCCAACTGTTGTGTTTACCTAATGAGGCCCTGAGGAACATGCCTCAGGCATTCATTTTTTACTAGGTGGCCTGCAATTATGTTTTTTTAAGCTATTGCCATTTTTTGATCATGGTAACATTTTTTGTTGCTGAGAAAACAGTCTCGTTCAGGGGAAAAAGTAACTGTGGCAACATTTTTGTGTGTGCGATAACATTCCCATTATATAGATAGGAGTGTCACGATAACATTAAAATAATTATGGCAACACTGCATTAACACATTTTGCTATGTATTGTTTTCTTTGTCACTTCATTGTGGCAAGGTGGATTGTGCTGTTGGCCTGACATTTTCAGGGTGGCAAGCCCTAGTCCCACAGATGTGCTTTTTGGTGGTTTGGTATGAAAATATTGAACAGACCCAGAGTTACTGCATTCCAAAGTTGAGAAATTTTCCTATAGGATAACATTGCTGCTCCTGTGACACCTTTTGGTGCCAGTATCTTAAAAACAGTTCGAGATATGGATTTGTTGTTGCAAAATTCTTAGTCCCTTACAGGGGGACTAAGAGCAGAAGTAGGTTGGAAAGCCATGAATGCCATGAAATTTGACATTTTTCTTTCTACCTTGTATGGTTACTGAGATATTTGGGAATTAGTATTCCAATTGCTCATTTTCATGTCCGTGGGCCACTATTACTCCCACAGAGTTAGAATTCACAGCACTCTTCAGTACCCATATCTTGTAAACAGTGTGAGATATGGATTCAGTTGATGTATGTGTCATGGACATCTCACTGTCATGATTACAACACTTGAATTTTCTTCCTAGCTGCTACGGTTCCCAAAATATTGGCAAATTACTGTTTCAAGGTTTCCTTGCCTTATAGGGCTGCTGTATAGCTCCATAGTTATGTGTAAGTGGGCCCGTGCTCCCACAGATACATATCATTAAACACAAATGGGCAGCCTGGTGGAAGCATGGGGCCCAAAGGGCCCTGCGCTCCTACCAACACACACCGTTTACTACTTATATTAAATTTTTCCAAAAAGAAAGGAAATTCTTTGCAAAATATTTGTTAATGCATCAGTTAGGGTTGTTTCCACAGTGACAAAAGTGTGGAAATTCAATGTTAGGGTTACCACCCCACCACCCCACCCCCATGCCCCATCCTCAAAACCCTAACTTCGCATTCCCACACACACACACACACACATATGCAAGACACATGCAAGATTGTAAGACACTATACGAGTCGGTCACATCTGTAAGTACACTAATCACTACACTCATTTCACATAGCACTATGTAATGAAAAAACAAGTAGAGTATGATCGACTCTATACTGCCAGCACAGTATGATAACACATTATAGCTGGCATATTTTTTCATGCAGTGAAACTTAGTCTGTACATATTTTCTAAATACTGATTTTTATGTGTCCTAATTCAACAATTGGCTCACTGCAGGTATCACTGCTACCACATAGGCATGTGTTAGCAGGAAAGATAGAGCTGACACATAATAGTACTTTTAAAATACTGCTCAGGTATGAAACTAGCACCATTACATGTTGTTATATGGCTGCGTTACCCATAAATACTCATTATTTATTTATTTATTTATTTAAAATTGGTGACCGGGAAAAGCAAGCTGAGCCGAGGCTCATTTCCAGGTGTGACCCGGGTAGAAGTAGTACAAGGTGGTGGACAGATAAATACAAATACAGCAATTATCAAGTGACAGACAAGTGATACAGAATGGTACATTTACATGGAGTTTGGTGGAGAGGTTATACTTTTGAATGAACAGCAGGGTTGAAAAAAGAATTTCTTCATTTAATTTCTAGACCATTTATTACCTTAAATTTCAAGTGTGTGTATTTACATATTTACAGTAGTGGATTTATCGAAAAATTGAGTTTTCGGGGGGACGGTGTCGGTTGTGGGGGTGATTTAGCAGTAGGAGATGGCATGAGGAGTAAATTTTAATTTTTTATTACCTGGCAAGGCTATTTAGGGTTGTGCTAGAAATGGGTAAGGAGGGATTGGGTGTACAACTGTGGCAGGGAGTGGGAGGGAGAAGTCTGAGGAGCTGTTTGAAGGCTGATAGGGAGGGGGCCAGATGAAGGTTGGGAGGGAGGTTGTTCCATAGGAGAGGGAGCCAGTAGGAAAAGGCAGCTTGCCCAGAGGCTGAGAGGGGGCATGAGAGGTGGAAGGTACGTGCATGTCTGTGGCCAAGGGAGTAGCCAGAGGGGTTGGCTTGAGAGAGGCGGGAGGCAAGGTAGAGGGAAAAGGAGCCGAGCCAGTATTTCGCTATGAGAGAGGCGCTGTGGGTGGTCTGCCTTTGTGAGAGTGGCGTCAGAGATAGAGTTGAGAATAGTTGGCAGTGATGAAGTGAGTGTGGGGGAGGCAGTGGCGAAGTGCATGAAGGAGTTTAGCAGGATGTCGAGTTTTGCAAGGGAGGAGGAAGGAGCTGTACCATAAACGACGTCCGCATAGTCCAGTATCAGTTGGATGGTTTTACATATGAGCTCACTCCGAGTAGGGAGGGGGAGGCAGTCTTTGTGGTGGTAGAGAATGGCAAGTTTGGTCCGGAGTTTGGTGCAGATGGCGTTGACATGGGCGGAGAAATTGAGGTTTGTGTCCAGCCAGACTCCCAGGTACTTAAAGGTGGGTACAGACTCTAGGGGTATTTCATCCAATGTGGAGATTGGAGAGGGGGGGCAGGCAGGGAGACTAGTTTTTGTCTTGTGCCAAAAACCATGGAGACAGTTTTTTTGGAATTGAGTTTTAACTGATTTTTTCTGGAGCCAGGCTTGTACTCGGTTGAAATCGCTTTGGAGGTTTGGGTGAACACTGACATGGGAGGGGCCTGAGATGTAGATAATGGTGTCATCAGTGTATAGGTGCATGTTAGAGGTGAGACAGGCTGAGGGGAGGTCATTTATGAAAAGGGAGAAAAGGATGGGGCCAAGGATGGAGCCTTGGGGGACACCCATGAGGATGGGTAGAGGGTTGGATATGGTGTCTCCTATTTGTACCTGCTGCATCCTGTTTTGGTGATAGGAATGGAACCAGTTTATGGCCTGTTTAGTGAGGCCAAAAGAGCTCAATTTGCCTAGCAATAGAGGGTGGGAGACCGAATCAAAGGCTTTAGATAGGTCAAGGAAGATGGTAGTAGTGGTTTGCCCTGCATCCATGGTGTAGAAAATGGTGTTGGTTACTCATAGTAAGCGGTGGTGGTGGTGGTGGTAGAATGACATTTTCTGAACCCTGATTGAAAAGGAGAGAGGGAGCTGTATGTAGAAAGGAAAGGAGACAGTTTTGATAGCGTGAGGGATTCTTGGATTTTAGCAAGGGAGGGGAAGAGAGAGATGGGTCTGTAATTTCCTGGGGGGGAGAGGTCACCACCTTTATGGAGGGGTAGGATTTTGGCACATTTCCAGGTGGAGGGGACAGTGGCTGTGTCGATCGAGAGATTTAGTATGTGGGTTATAGGTGCGACTATGGCTGCAGCTGAGATGCGGAGCAGGCTGGGGTGCAAGCCATATGGACTGGATTTTGACAGGTTTATAGAGGCGAGAGAGGTGTAAACTTCCAGGGGTGTGAATGGGGGAAAGTGGAAGCCATGGTGAGAAGGTGGGAGGTTTGTGTGGGAGGGTGGGGGGAGTATCGGGCTTGGAGCAGGAGATGAAGAAAGAGTTGAAGAGTTCAGAGACTATGGCAGGATCGGAGGCTATTTTGCCATTAATGTTTAGGCTGGGTCTGGCTTGCTTGGAGCGTGGGTTGATAAGAGAGTTTATCACCTTCCAGAAGGGCACTGGGGAGGATTGGTGAGCGGCAAGTTGGACCTTGAAATACTGGGCCTTTGATTGTCAAATAGTTTTTGTGCAGTTGTTTCTAAGAGTTTTGTAGGATAGGAGGTCACTGGATGCTAAAAAGGTTTTGTAACACCTCCAGGCCTTATCTCTGACTCGACCCAGGGAGATGAGGTCGGCAGTGATCCAGGGGTGGTGATTTTTCCTAACTCTGGCTTTCCTGAGTGGAGCGTAGTGGTCCCATGTGCCTAGGAAGATACTGCAGAAGTGGGAGAGGGCGGTGTTGATGTCGAGTGAGGCAAGGACAGGGAGCCAGTCTGTGTTTGACAGGTCAAGCTGAAGGGCGGATTTGTCAAGGAGGTGTAAGGGGTGGGTTACGATGAATTTGGGGCCGGAGTGGAGTGAGTTGATTTTATGGATACTATAGGATATGCAGTAGTCGCTAAGTGCATCAGAAAGGATACCTGAGGTGGTGATCCTGTGGGGGGTGGGAGGTTAGAATCTAGTCAAATAAGGTGTGATTTTGAGAACGGTGATTTAGATGGGTGGGTTCCTGGATTAGTTGGGTGAGATTTAGGGCTTCGATCCTCAGGGCTGCTGATTTTGTGGAGGGGGAGAGCCAGTTTAGGTTGAAGTTGCCTAATAGTATGAGTTCGCCATTTGAGGTGGTTGAAGAGATGGAGGAGATGGCTGAGATGAGGGAATTGGGTGAAGGCTTAGGAGGGGTGTATAGAACACCTATGAAAAGAGGGGTGGATGAGGGGAAGGATAGGTGAGTGACTAAGGATTTGTGGAAGGAAGGGCTTGATTCTTTGAAAATAACAGAGCACTTAATGGAGTGTCTGATATACAGCGCTACCCCTCCACCTCGTGTGCCACAGTCCTGGTGAAACAAGATGTAGTTAGGTATGGTATTATCAGCATGTTATGGTTAGCTTTGGATGTTACAACTGTTGCTGTCACATGTTGTTTGCAAACTATACTACAAAACATAACTTTTATTATTACTACCATTTGTTATTAGGACTGACTCACTTTATCAGAAAAAAATAGGCAAATATCCTTTGACTGTTTCTCAGGTTATCCAAACTCTTATTTCCTATATAGCTATCTATAGATAACATACTGTGTGTTTCATCATTTGTTAACAATTGAAATATAGGCATCTACTTAAATCTTGTTATTGATGTTTGTAACAGAACAATGCTTACTGTGGGCCATCTCACATGGTTGCCCAACATGCATGTCTACCCCCAAGGCACTTTGATGGCAGCAGAACTCACACAGTTGGTGGACCATGATGATGGATATGTCTTGTAGTATGTTTAGAGAGTTCTATGTTACTTCTGTTACCTGATGCCAGTTGTCTCTGATTGGTTGTGTTGCCTTGACCCTTCCCCTGCTTGCATGTGTATGCATGTGGGGTGATGGGGGTGGAGGAATGCGGAGTTAGGATTTTGTGGATGGGGGTGTGGGGGTAGGGTGGTGGAGTGATAACCCTAATGTTGAATTGCCACACTTTTGTCACTGTGGAAACAACCCTAACTGATAAATTAACAAAGTTTTGTAAAGAATAATATATATATATATATATATATATATATATATATATTTATTTATTTGATGTATTGGTTTACAATCTTTGAGCCAGAGGCTCATTTCCAAAGTACCTCGTCACATGTAAGACAGAAGCTAATACAGACAGGGTATAACAACAGTTATATACAGCATGTGCTACAGACATTTGTCACACATATTATTTACAGTATTTACAGTAAGTACAGACTTTATTTACAATATTTGGATGACGATATTTACATCATCACAGTGGAGAGACATTATTAGCTTGAGAAAGCATCTAAACAGAGTAGTCAGTCCTATTCATGGGTTTGGTAATTCTTGATGTAGGTTGCAATCCATAATGGACTTTGCCAGAGAATTAGAATCACAGAGAGTGAGAGAGTGAAATGTTGGTTGCTGTTATAGGAGTGGATATTGAAGAGGCGGTTGAGAAGAGTGGTTTTGAAGTGGGCGATCTTGGGTGCACTAGTGATGGTGTTTGGGAGTGCATTAAACCATGTGGGGGCCCTGGAAAGGAAAGATCTCTGGGCAAGGGAGGTTTTTACCCCGGGCACAATCAGATGTGCTTTCTCTGAGTTGCGGGTGGAGATAGTGGGGGTGGCCGGATGAAGAGAGGTGGAGACCCTAGGGGGAGAGAGAGTCCAAGCAGCATTTTCTTGTACAGTATGCAGGTCTGATAGCAGAGCGTTTCATCGAGGTTGAGAAGATTGGCAGAGGTATAGAGGGAACAGGTGTGAGTGAGCCTCGGTGCACCAGTTAGGAGTCTGCAGGCCTTGTTTAGGGAGACCTGGATTTTCTGGAGTGCGGAGTTGTCTGCTGCCCTCTATACAGAGAGCCCATAGTCCACTAGGGACAGTATTGATGAGGTTAAGGCCAGCCTAAGGGCGTGGGGGGAAGGCAGTGCTTGTGTCGGTAAAGGAGTCCAATCTGGGTATTTGTTGTGGCAGCAAGGGTGTTTATGTGGTCATGGAAAGTAAGGGCCGAGTCGAAGGAAAGTCTAAGATATTTGTAGTTGGATACCTGTTCAAGGGGGTGCTGGGTGCTGGGGAGGATGCAGAGAGGTGCACTTTTTGCTTTGTTTTGGTGGTGAGAGATCATTGATTTAGTCTTTTTTAGGTTTATGACCAGTCTACGGTCCTTAAACCATGTTTCGGCCTGGGAGAAGGCATGTTGAAGGGAGTCCTGAAGGGGCATAGGTTTATGATGCAAAGCAAAAAGCACTGCATCATCTGCATATAGTAAGATTTTTGTGGCGCAGGCCTTTGGTAAGGAGGTTAGGTAGAGGGAGAAAAGAAGTGGCCTCATGATAGAGCCCTGGGGCACCCCAGAGCGGACGGGTAGTGTGTTGGATATGGTTCGGTTAATTTTGACGCATTGGGACCAGGCGGAAAGGTAACTGGAACACCAGGATAGGGCAGAAATGTAACTGGAACACCAGGATAGGGAGCCTGTAGAGAAACCAAGTTGGTGGAGAGAGTCGAGAAGGAGAGGGTGGCAGACCATGTCGAAGGCCTTGGATAGGTCTATGAACATAGCCCCTGCAGTGTTACCAGCATTCTAGGGAGGAGTGCAGGAAGTTGATGAATTCTAGGAGGGCTGTGGTGGTGCTATGGGGCGAATGGAAGCCATGCTGCTCTGGGCAGAGAATGTCATACTTGGCTAGGTATTCCATAAGTTGGGTGGCAACCACTTTTTCTAACACTTTGGGGGGAAGAAAGAATGGAGATGAGCCAATAGTTATTTGGGGAGGCTTTGTCACCACTTTTATGGATGGGGGTAATGACAGCTGTTTTCCAGGCACTAGGGAATTTCCCTAGGCATTGGGATTTGTTGAAATTGTCAAAATTTATATGTTTTATAAAATCTTAATATAAAAATAAAATTTATTATTAATTCAACTCAGTATCAGGTGGAACAAACCTGCTTTTGGACCTGGAATAGAAAATTATAAAAACAGGTCCAAAAGCAGGTTTCATTCCACCAGATATTGAGTTGAATTAATATTAAATTTTATTTTTATATTAAGATTTTAAAAAATATATACATTTTGACAATAGCATTTATAAATTTTATTTTTCTTTATTTAGAACATCATTAAACAAAGCTCCAAGTCTGATGAAAGAACAAACTAAAGTTCTGAAACATTACTTATAAGATCAATCTCAGGAGCACATGGATTTGAAACTTGGATTCATAAAAGAAAACACAGGATTATGTTATTTTGCAACTTGGAAGCTAAAATAAAAAATAAAAGAAAACAAGAAATACAAAACAATTTTCTTCTGAATTCATATTTTCTCTAGGTTGTTTGAGTAGAGTGAGACTTATTTTTTGAATTTGAACTGGCTCAGCTTTAAGCAGAATTCCATGGTGCCAGAAAGCCTCATAGTGCAATCAGCAAAGGACCTATCTCTGGGCTAAGACACAGATATGGCACACTGATGAGTCCAAATGAGGATGAAACACGTGTATGTGTCAGCTGTTCTTAGCCTTTGCTGATTGCACTGTGAGGCCTTCTGGGACCATGCAATTCGGCTTAAAGTTGATCCAGTCCAAATTCTCTCATGGGGACTTGCATATGTTTCCCATGATGCTTTGCATTATTGAGGCATGTGCAATTGTGTTCTCTTTAAAATTTGGCTATATGGCCAATATCCTCCAGGACAACCCTTACTTCAAGGCATTTGCTCTGGGGTTCTTTGTAGTTCTTATTCTTCTCTGTTTTGGGCCCCCATTGCCCAAACAAATAACATCCCCCTCATGGGGTGGATGGCTCCCTCTCCCTGGGCTAAGACACAGCTACGACATACTGATGAGTCCAAATGAGGACAAAACATGTGTATGTATCTGCTGTTCTTAGCCCTTGTTGATTGCACTGTGATGCCTTCTGGCACCATACAATTCTGCTTAAACTTGAGCAGGTCCAAATTCTCTCATGGGGATTTGCATTATTGGGGTATGTGCAATTGTGTTCTCATATATCTATCTATATATAGATATATATATATATATATATATATAGAGAGAGAGAGAGAGAGAGAGAGAGAGAGAGAGAGAGAGAGAATAATGCATGGGTGGTGTGTGCTATGAGAATTTAATGCACACCCAAGGTGTGGGATGCTATATAAATCCAGACAGTGACTCTTGAGGGGTTTATAAAAGCTTATAAAATGGTCAAATAAATTCCAGGTCTCTGATTGGCTGATAGCTCTGGCAAGGTGGGCATCTATCAGGCAACAGAGCCTGGGTAAATAAAAGTGCCATTCTCAGCTGAACTGGTTACTAATATCATTGTGCCTATGGAATGTTAAGTTTTAAATAGCTGCCATTTTTTTCTCTCACTTAGTGAGAGATCCAGCCCCACACACATATATACACAACCTGTGCCACATTCCCATTTTATCAACCCCACACCAACATAATCTGGAATCAAGTAAAGGAAGACTATAATACAAAAATACATGCCACAAAGTTACACCACCAGTACAAACTTCTGATGCAGGCAGGTTTCTCTGTCACTACCTAAAGCTGGCCACTAAACTGCAAACTGCAAGCCATCAGACATTCATCCATAAACAGGCAAGACAACCAGGCAGAGTCCCATAGGGTGCAATATGGCAGTTCCTCGTGAAAGAATGACCTGGGCATTTTTAAATTATGTGACCTCTACCATGGTACAGCAGCAAATGAGCAAGCTGTCATCAAAAGCATAAATGAGGCTACTGGTAAAATAAAGCGTTTCATGGTGCCATACATCTCATGACCATTCTGTACCTCCTTGGCACTTCCACAGCTCATCTGTCCTGCTTTCACCACCATGGGTCTTCCTGCTTCAAACCGCAGTACCTCTTGCACAATTGCAAACCTAAGCAGGTATCTTAACTGCTGCCATACACAGTGATCTGTTTCTTAGTGCCACAAGTAAAAAGTGAAAGAAAAAAAAAACAGTGCCACAAGTGAAGAGTAAAGAAACCCCACAAAGCAGACTATTTCCCTGCCCCCATCAGTTAGACTGCTTTTCTGCTCCCCACCCCCTCTAACATTCATAGTGTTATAAGCGCTGCCTCCTATAAAAAAAGGACCTTCAGTTTTCATTTTCCTTTTCTGTTTGAAACCACAACTCCACATCTCTGATGCTACACAGCCTGAAAAGACTGAAGAACTCCACAGGACACCAGCAAATGCAGTGTCTCTTGTCACATGTATTGATGACTCTAATTCAGAATGTTTACACTGGCCAAGATATTCAGACTGTGCCTGGCAGGGGTGCAAGCCTGGGTGCAGCACAACTGGGATGCGCCGGGGCCAGGGCCAGGTGATATTCAATGGTGATGCACCATGGCACAGCACCATTGAATATAGCACAGATTGTGCATGGCACAGTGGCACTGTGCTGGTGCAAGCCAGGGACATGGAGCAAGGGGATGCACAAGCACAACTGCAGTTGAGCAAGGTGCATCACCCGCGATATTCAGCAGAGGACTTGTAAATGAGGCCATAATACATTCAAGGCACAAATGTGGCCATTTGCATGTCATTATGGCCCCACTTGCGTGTGTTGCACAGGGCATCCCGGTGAAATGAGCCTGACACCCTGTCTAGCTGCTGTTGTCAGGGGTCAGGTCCCTGGTGGGTTATTGTAACCCCTCCCCTCCCGTAAGCCCAATTGCGGTCATCTATAATATTAAATATTAACCTGGTGGTCTAGTGGTTTCCTCCCTGTATGCCCGATCGCGGGCTGTTGTAATAATAAATATTATCCTGGTGGTCCAGGGTACCTCCTCCCACCCACCCACCCACAGGGGCCCCAGCCCCAGCACCTTCATTGGTGGATGGCACCTATCCCCATAGCCAGCCACACTGAATGACAGTGTACGAGTATGATCTGTATGCCTATTGGTCACAGTGTGGACCAATGGGCTACCATTCATACTGTACTACACAAGACCAGATATGTGAATGAGCGTTCATTCACATATCTAGTCCTATGTACATGGTCTGCAAGTCCATGGTCCACACTGTGAACCACTAAGTATAGATCATACTGTTGCTGTCATTGGTGACCAACAGTGGTATGCAGGTGGGGTGCTGCCACCCACCAATGAGAGGTTGCTGGATGGCTGGTGGTCCTCTGTGGGTGGGTGGGGAGGTGGTACCACTGGACCACCAGGTTATGATTTAATATTACAACAGCCCGCAATCGGGCATATGGGGAGGGAACCACTAGACCACCAAGTGAATATTTAATATTACAATGGCCCGTGATTGGGCATATGGGGAGGGAGGGGGGTCCACTAGACTACCAAGGAGGGTACGGGTGCTTGTGGACGGTGTTTCTGCTGGGCGGGTGGCCACCCACGGCTGGCAGCTGTTGTGTTGTGCCTTGCAATACAGCTGCCTGCCTGTGGGTGGCCAGCATTTGAGCCTTTTATTTTCAGCTCAACTTTGAGTGCCAGTGTGCAACACATGTTGGGGTTGTGCCAGCATATGCGCCACACATCCCAGGCTGAATATCGGGATGTGCCGCATATGCATGGGCACACCCCCTGCATCTGCACTGCATACATTACCAATGCACCCCAGTGCATTAGGAGTTCCACCGTGCAACCTGCCCCTTTGAATATTGCACCAGGGTGCATTGGGGGTTGCACATGACGCAACCCTGTTGCATCATGCGCAACCCCTTTCAATATCTGGGCCATTGTGTTTTCCAATTCTGTAAGTGTGCTGCTTAAACTTAGAAAAATAAATACATTTTAGACTGCTGCCATCTGACATCTAATTTGTACAACCTCGCTTCCTAGTTTAAGGACACAGGCTCACACAGCTAACAGCCGCACCTTCAAGCAGAAGAAAAAATGTCTTACAAAAAAGGGCTCAGAACTGTTTTTTTAAAAAACATAAAAACAATGCCAACAAACTGCTGTGGCAGAACTGTACAATAAACTCCATCTATAGCTCTGGAAGCTGTAGTGGGGGATAACTACACCAGAATGGCTTGGGGGGCAACACAAGATGGAACAGCATAAAAAAAAGGGAAGGACTACTTTACCAGCAACAGTTTTTTTTTCCAGTCTTTCTATTCATTTTAAATTAATTTTCTCCCTTATTTTATTAGTTAATTAAACCTGACACAGATGCTCAATAATACCCTTCAGGGTGGGTGGTATGGGCAATACCGGACCTTCCAGTGGCTATAAGGCCCATGGCATTGGGCCTTATTATGCCCTTGGGCAGTCTGGTATTACCCAATACTGCCCATCCTGTCAGGTATTATTGCTTACATCCCACACCAAGGGTGTAAATTAAATTCAAGTAATCACATACTACCCCATGCTTTATTTTATATGATTTCTGCTCATCAATTTTTTCTTTACCATTTTTCCCCACTAGGAAAATATATTTAACAGTAGAGGGTGCTGCCTTGAGATTTTTTTTTTAAACTTTCATAGCTACTTTTGTTTTGTGTTTTGTTGAGGTTCCTCCACACACCCCCATAACACTATTTTGTAGTGGAAGGTTGTTGTTTTTTTGGTTAATCTAAGCAACCTACAAGGAGTATTCCAGTTTTCAGTTTTGCACTATGCTTTATCAGCCGGTTTTACATGGGTCTCGGAATTGGACTCCTATATTGTGTTGCACAGCACTGTACTCTACTTTTAAAACTGAGGTTAGTTTATATGTTTAGATGGGCAAGTTAGTCTTTCACTCACTCTTTCCCATGATGGCAGAGAGTACAACTGCTATCTGAGTGAACGCTGCAATTGAGAGTGTTTTGAGACTGTATCTTCAGGCACTGTGGCCTTGTTTACTGTAATAACTGGCCAGTTATTATGGCAAATAATAACTGGCCAACTCCACTGAAAAAATTGATGGCTATATATATATATAAGACAAAGAACCTCTGTACGCAAACACTGAGGCAAGGGTTACCCCAAAGGGCATTTGGCTGGGAAGCCAAGTTTCAAGAAAATACAAAATCACACATGCCCCCACAATGCAAAGCATCATGGGCTGCATATGCAAATCACCACAGAATGTTATGCTGGTCCAACTTTAAGCAGAATTGCATGGTGCGGAAAGGCCTCTCACACAGTTTGCAAAGGGTGCTAACAGAAGACATAGACACGTGTTTCGTCCTACCAGGACTCATCAGTATGCCTCGCCTGTTTGGCACCCCAGTGGAATGGACCAGCTACCCTTAAGGCAGTGTGCCTTGGATATATTGTGGTGAACCCATTAAAATAAAAACTATTTAAAAGACAAAGAACCTCTGTGCGCAAACACTGAGGCAAGGGTTACCCCAAAGGGCATTTGGCTGGGAAGCCAAGTTTCAAGAAAATACAAAATCACACACATATATATATATATATATATATATATATATATATATATATATCATTGTAGAAAACTTCATTAATGCATCAGTTAGGGTAGACAGCACAGGGACAAAGATATGAAAATGTGATGTTACTATTTAATAAAAACAGCATTAGTGCCATTGTGAATTGTGTAATAGTCAATGGCTCACAGATAATAGATTTGCCAAGGCGAAACTATCAAATTCATGTGCTCTGATTATGATTAATTTTAACTCGTGTAGATTTTAGTTCCCCCAACATTTTTGATCGTTGCTAAAATACTCAAATATTGCTAGTAATTGATTAAAACAACATTGATTAAACTCTGATATTCAGGATGCTAAAGTGAAATCACTCATATAAATTAACAAACAGCCCTGATACTTCTGACAGAGTTTAATTAATGGCCCACAAGGCAGTAGGAAAGTAGTTTTAAGGTAACTGATTTACCTTTCTTTTGGACGTCTGCTGACTAAGTGTAAGATCAAACAGTTGACTAATTGACTAACTGTTCAAAACCAAAAACGGTGACTAGATTGAAGGTTCTAATGAGCTAGGTATAATTAAAGATTCTCTGACCTTTTGATGATAATTTATTGCCTACATTCTTAATTGCCAACTCTCAATTGCTAATTTTCTAATTGCTTAAACAAATTTAGATGGTTCTAGCACACCAATAAGCACAAGCAGAGTTATTTAGTGTTGGAGCACAGCACGGGTAAACAACACCATAACACTCTGTTTTCGATGAGATAACTCCATAACTAAGTTTAAACTTTTGAGCTTTTGAGCTTTTGAGTTATACTTTACCAAATTTTTGTAAGTCAAGCAATATTTCAGGTCAACATTCGATCTTGAGCCAATATTAGCCACAAATATTTATCAATCATAGGTCTCAGATCTTGGCTTGGCTTTGAGACCATTTGCTATATTCCTTTTATTATTCAGCAGTTAGCTTATTATTTGGTTCCTGCTTACAGCTTTTTGCACCTGAGCTCTTTGAACATTTAATCATCCACCGCTACGCAAGTTATACAAGTAAGTTTACTAGGTCTTGTTGTTAACTATTGAACCTTTATTGCACCACAGTCTTAAAGTCAAATTATATCGATTACATTTTAATTTGTTAAAACTTAGAAGTCTTGGTGGCTCAGTGCTGGCAAATATCTAGCCTGATTTTATTACATTTGAATTTCAGTGTAGGCCAATATTGTATCCATCTTTCAAATACTTGTATACTCTCCCAGACTTTGCTCTCATTACAGATATTTCCCGGAGAAGGGCCAGAGAGGATTTCCATTGTCAACGCTTTATAACAGTTCAAAGATAGACCTTTTCCATGGATTCCTATTTAAAGAGTACTGTTGGACTTGTTCATTCTGGACTGTAGGGGTTTTACTCCTAATTTAAGAACTAAAGGGACAATTTAAAGCAAATTTCAATTTTGGATTCCGACTACTATATGATGCTTTGAATTATTTTCAGAACTACTGTGAACTATAATTATTTCAGTTGGGTTTATTTGGGTTCATATTCTTGTTGCAGTAAGACAAATTGTTTTGTCGGTCTATCCAAATTCTGATATTTTATAATGGTCTACACACGTAGTGGTAAGTCAATTACTCCAAAGTTGACCTCAACATGTGGGGTCAAAAAGAATAAAAACAAGAAGGACCAGGGAAAGGGGGACCAAATAAATAGAAAGGACCAGCCAGTTGACAAAATGCAGGAATCAGCTTTTCTGATTTGTTTGGGGGAAAGTATTTTGAATAGTAAAAGAAAAGGAAGCAAAAAGTTAAGCCAAATGAAAATATAACTGACTTTTTGAAACAACCTTTACCTATGTCAACTTCTCCTTCTTCCCTTTTCTCAGAAATGCAAGTAAAGGTTGTTATGAAAGATTTGTCTCAACCTAGACCTTCAAAGTCTCCTAATTTGATATTTCAAACAATGAACTCAACTCCCTCTGAAATTGGGGATGAGGAACCTATGGGAAGAAATAGTATTTTAACAACACTTGGAGTATCTGCGGAGTCCTTGGATTACTCAGTATACTCTGATATAGTTACTATCTCAATTTTATCATCCTTAGAAGTAGAGGATGATTTTTTAAATAATGGAGTTTGCCCTTTATGGGGCAGACCAGGTTGTCCTGGTGCACCCCTTCCCTCTGTCATGGAAAGGTAGTGCTCAGAAGGGGAGGGGGGAAGGAAGGGGAGGGGCTAAGGACCAGAACAAAGGAGAGGTAACAGGAAAGGGAGGGGCAAAGGGTGGTACATAAGTGACAGCACAAGGGGGCCTCAGCCACTTTTTGCTGGAGTTTGTGATTTGCATCAACTACAGCACGTCGGATTGGCATATTCTTTTGAGGTTTGTTCACCAGGAGAGAGAGTAAGAAACAAACAACTGATTTATAGGAGGAGATGTGAAGTTGTTTCTGTAAAATATATATATATATATATATATATATATATATATATATATATATATATATATATATAATATATGAGTATACAGTAGAGGAATTTAGTTTGGATAGATTAGGGCAAAAGAGATAGGATGGAACACAGGGCGAAACAGGGAATTGTGGATATAGCTGTGTTTAAAAAAAAGAAGGAGGGAGAAAAGACAAAGAAGAGCTGGTGGGGGTTATGACTGTTAAAGGGCCATTTTAGAGCTCTTCTGTGGTGTACCAATAAGTCTGTAATTAATTGTTTAACAGTCAATTCGGTTTAGTTGTAAGGATAGGGTATGGGATCAAACAAATTGTAAGGACAGGGCAGGCATGCTAGGATGCATGGGGGCCCACACCAGAGGAGGGCTGCAATAGCATTAATGGCCAGGAATGAAAGGGACCACGTGGTGTCTGTGGTGAAAGTTTTCCCCTAACTTTGGAGTTTCAGTTGCCTTGTTTGGTCTGTGGTTTGGTTGGTGAATTGCTGGTAGGCCTGGAAGGGGCCTTGAGATAAAAAGAGTGAGAGCGCGATCTGGGACCCGTGGCGTGATGTCACACGCTGAGTGGGGACTGGGGAGAAGTTTCTGCTTGTCCTGTGCTGTTTTGCAGCATTTCTGTGGCCAATTTTTGCATTGCAATGGCCAAAGGAGTAGGTTTGGGGATAAGGAAGAGGCCCTGAGGCAGAAGAGGAGAGATCATACGATCCAGGACCACCGCGATTGTGTCCTCAGCGTGGGGGTTTGCGGGAAGCTTTTTCATTTGTTCCTGTGCTGTTGGGCCATTGGTGGTCTTTTTTGTTGGAAAGGCAAAAAGCAGCAGGGCTGGAAGAGGCCCTGGGGCAGAAGGGAGAGAGCGGTGACCTGGGACCACGCGGCGTGACGTCACACACTGTGTGGTGGTTGCAGAAAAACCTTGACCCCTTTTTGTTGGCTGCTTGCTGGGCTTTGGTGCAGTCAGAGGGAGAAGGCTGGAAGAGACCCTGAAGGATGGGGTCGAGAGGCCTTTCGGTGACCACGGGTGGCGTCTTCATACGTGGGGGTTTCTTGAGAGCTTTTTCCTTTGTTTCTGTACTGTTGGGCCATTGGTGGTCTTTTTTGTTGGAAAGGCAAAAGCAGCAGAATAGAAGGGCCCTGGGGGCAAAGGGGAGAGAGAGTGGCGACCTGGGACCACGCGGCGTGATGTCACACGCCGTGTGGTGGAATCAGAAAAATCTTGACCCCTTTTTGTTGGCTGCTTGCTGGGCTTTGGTGCAGTCAGAGGGAGAAGACTGGAAGAGGCCCTGAAGGATGGGGATGAGAGGCCTTTTTGGTGACCGCATGGTGTGATGTCACACACCACGTGGTGGCCATGAGGGAAACCCCCTCACCCTTTTTGTTAGAGTTTGATGGTGTGGAGCCTGGTGGTTAGCCTAGCACAGGGCAGAAAGATTACTCATCCCCTGGGAGGAAGCTCCGGGAGAGGCCAGCAGAGCTCGATGTTTTCAGGGCAGCAGCAGGGTGTTAGCACCTCAAAGGGGTACAGGGTGGTAAAACAAGGCATTTGGGTGGATGCAAAGGGGGACAAATTGGTTGGTGAGACAGGGTCAGCAGGGGGGTCCTGCAGTAAAGGGGAGCAGAAGACAGCGGTGCGACCACGTGGCATGATGTCACATGTGGGGGGGAGCTGCACAATGGGCAAGGGTGGGGGGTCCGATTAAGAAGACCAGTGGGGGGACAGGAGAGGGCAAGTAAGGTGAGGAGGTGAGCATTAGCCACAAGGGAGCCTGGCTCACATAAATTGGGAGCACGAGCATGCTGGGGCAGCGCACACCAGCGGGGTATGGATGGAAGTTCAGGACACCCCCTCTCACAATAAAGAACCTAGTGGCTCCCTCCCACCTGGGCATGTCATGGGAGGGGGGGGTTAGCCCTTCAAGGGGAGTTTTTTGCCATGATTAACAGAAAATAGAGAAGAGGGGTCAATGGAAGGTTTGGGGGGCCAGTGAAGAGGCCAAAGGGGGGTGAGTGGCCCACCTAGAGTGGGGTCACTCACGATGGACATGCCAGGGAGTAGCCAAGGGACCTGGTGACCTATCGAGCATGTTGGAGACCTTTACTGCGGGGTCCAACTGGTCATGTGGGCACATGGCATGAGGAACAGAGGGAAGGTGTTACAAATATGATATATATACAATTAATCCTGTTTTCTCTTCCCGTAGTTGTCTTCACAGAGCAAAGGAAAAGAAGGACATGGCGCCAAGAAAGAGCAGGCCATCAAAGGAAGATGCTTACAGGGCTATAACTGAATTGGCAGAAAAAGCCAACAGAATGTGGGAACTGGCAGAGGGGAAGGAACCAGGGAGACCTGGGGAGAAGAGAAAATCAGGCCCAGAAAAAGGTGGCAGAAGGAAACTACCAGCCGAAGGGCCACACAGTCCCACTAGGGTGACACTGCTGGTAGGGGGACCCACCAGGGTGGCTGATCCAGTACCTCTGCAGCCTATAGACTTGGTGACACCAGTACCTCCCCCCAATCAAGGTGGGATCTCCCTGACTGAACCCAGACCAGATACCCAGAAAGTGGTGTTCCCTCTGTAATCCCTAGTAGTTCACCCTCCTCCTCAACCACAGGGAGAAACAAGGGGACACTGGGAAGACTTCAGGCAGCAAGGCCCGGACAAGGTTACAGGTAACGCATCCAGAGCAGTGGGGGACAGTATAAAAGAATACATAGGTCAAATTGTGTCGGCACTGGGAACAGGAGGTCTAGGGCAGATGGAATCAGCGCTGGCAGAGATTAGGGCGGAGAAGGAGGTGCAGGGCAAAAATGAAGAGTGTACAGAGAGAGAGAAGGAAAAGGTACAAGGGAGATAGGTGCACCTGGGATGAGGATAGGCGAGCATGTGCCACTGGCCACAAAGGAAAAAATATGGAAAGGGGAGTATGTGGATATATTCACTTTGGTGAGCCGGGAAGTGGCAGCCAAGTATGAGGAAACTGAGGGCATAGGTAAGAGTGAAATGGCAGTGGCAACAGTGCTGTTAGGGAAGAAGGAGGATGACAAGTTCATAAAAGGGAGGACTTGGGATGGGTGGTTCATAGGTTTTGCCACTTTCTCAGCCATCGTACTGGGGAAAAAGGCCGGAACTAGGCATCCCGCTCGTCACTTATTCATTGATAATATGGAGGGCAAAAGCAAAGGGCGGGGTGGGGTGGTTATGCTATGATGAGTTTTTTCTGCAGAGAATGGCAACATTCAGAGATGTTATATGGGACACTAAGCAACTAGATTTATGGACTGATTACATAACAGATCAGTCCACACCCAAAGGTGAATGGGGAAAAAAGGGGGCTACGCCCCAGAGATGCTGCTGGGCTTACAACAGGGCTTTTGCTGATGGCCTCAATGTCGTTTCCGGCATGTTTGTTCAGAATCCGGGGGAGGGAACCCGGCAAGTAGATGTAGAATGACATGGGCCCAAAGGGCACAGGGGCATGGGGGTCAAGGGTCAGGTCAGCAGTTTTTTCAAGAAGGCTAGGGGTTTAAAGGCCAGACATGGAACAGGAGAGGGAGGGGTAGGGGGAACATGAGTAGAGGGGGTCAGAATCACTGAGAGAAGAAACATTCCTCAAAATGAGGGGGAGGGGCTGGGGAAGAGTAATGGGGGCATGACAGGGACCAGTTTGGGATGGCCAGAACCCCCATCAACTTGGAGGCATGAACAGCCTATTTGGATGGATATCTGAACACAAGCATGCAGGATATGATTATAGGAGGTTTTAACACAGGGTTTTCACTGCAGTGTGTGGGGCTCAGACAAGCGAGCGAGGCGAGCAACCTGGGGTCAGTGAAAGGAAAGGAAGTGATGTTAAGACAGAAGATAGATAAAGAAAAGGCAGCAGGGAGGATAGAGGGCCCATTTAACACCCCCCCATTGCGGAACATGCGGATTTCACCATTGGGTTTGGTACCCAAGAAACAAGAAGGGGAATACAGGGTGATCCACCACCTGTCCTATCTGGAAGGGGACTCGGTGAATGATTTCATCAGTGAGGAGCATAGTAGGGTGACATATGCAACACTAGAGGACACAGTCTGGATAATCCGTGCCACAGAGGATGCATGGATGGCAAAAATGGACACTGAGTCCGCTTTCAGATTGCTGCCAGTTAGGAGAGAAGACTGGGATCTATTGGGTTTTAAAATTGGTGGGGGCAGTATTATTTTGACAAAGCAATGCCAATGGGATGTTCCATAGCATGTGCGACATTTGAGGCATTCAGCACCTGTTTGCAGTGGATATTCCAAGAAAAAACAGGTTATAGGATGATCATCCATTATTTGGATGATTTTCTGTTCATTGGGAGGGGAAAAAGAGAGACACAGAGTATGCTGGGTAAGTTTCAGGAGTTGTGCCGGGAGCTAGGGGTTCCACTGGCACCAGAAAAAACAGAAGGGCCCAACAGGGTGATGGAGTTCCTGGGAATTGAGATAGATGCCCCGAATGAAATATTTAGACTACCGGACACAAAAGTAAGTAAATTGAAGGAACTGATTCAAGTACACACCAGCAGGAGAAGGGTACAACTAAAACTAGTGCAGCAGGTACTGGGGCATCTGAACTTCACCTGCAGGGCCATTGGACCAGGAAGGGCATTCACAGGAAGGTTAGCTAGGGCTACAGCAGGGGTCACCAGACCACATCACTGCATGGACTTGACACAAGGTGTCAGAGGATTTTAAAATATGGGAAGAATTCCTTAAGGAGTATAACGGGTGCTCTTTCTGGCAAGAGGAATGGCTGTACAACACAGACCTCGACCTCTACACAGATGCTGCTGGGGGGCTAGGCATGGGGGGTTACCTGAGTGGCAGGTGGTTTTCAGAACCATGGCCTGCAAGCTGGGTGAGGGACAGAAAAGTGAGAGATATAATGCTACTGGAGATCATGCCCATATGGGCATGTACCTTGGTCTGGGGGGAGGAATCACGGGATCAGAAAGTGACATTTTGGTGTGACAATAGAGCAGTGGTGGATGTGCTAAACAACAGGGGAGCCAGGTCAGATACAGTCAAGCAGGTATTACAATGTTTAGTGTTAAGGGCTCTGCAGCTGAACATGTCATTCAGAGCAAAACACATAGAAGGGGTACACAATATCCTGGCTGACAGCCTTTCCCGTCTGCAGCTGGACCAGTTCCGGAGGCTGGCACCAGGAGCAGAAGAACTAAAAATGCCCATCCCAATGAACATCTGGGACATTGGCAAGAAGGAGCAGAACTGCTATTTCACAGCTTATGGGAGCCTCGGACTGTGAGGGCCTATGATGGGGCCTGGCGAGTGTTTCAAACATTCAGGGCAGAGCACCAGATGGAGGTAAGTGGGCCACTCACAGAGGAACAGTTGGGAATGTTTACCATGGAGCAATGGCAGAAAGGGACCGCCCACGCCACAGTGGGGGTTTATCTTACGAGGATTAGTGTTATCTGTAGCCTAAAAGGGTGGAATGACTGACAAAATCCTGCTCATCAGGAGAATGATGCAGGGATGAGGCAGGTTGAAGCGTGGGCCAGGAGATAATAGGAGGCCAATAGGGGAGCAGTGGCTAATAAGGCTAAAAGAGTTGCTCCCGGTAATATGCAGATTAAAGGCTGAGGCCCAGCTATTTCACACAATTTATGGGATAATGTTTGCGGGGGCTATGAGAGTGAGTGAGGTGGTAGGCCATGGGAAAGAGGACAAGGAAGGAGGTTTGGAATGGGATGATGTGAGTTGGGGGGTGAAAGAGATACGGATCAAGCTCAGGAGGTCAAAAACGGACCAAAAAGGGCAAGGTTGCATGGTAACACTGAAAGGGCAATCAGAGATTGTGATATGCCCAGTGCAGGCTCTATGGGCTTTCACCGCAGAGCAGGTGACCAGGACGGGAAAGCTATTTGTACATGGTGACGGGGAAAAGGGTCACCGGCTATCAAGTCACAGCAGTGCTGAAAAAGGGCATGCAATTTCTAGGGGAGGACCCAGCTAATTACTCATCCCATTCCCTATGGATTGGGGCTGCCTCACAGTGGGCAGCAATGGGGGAACCCGTGAAGGACATTTTGGATAAAGGGTGCTGGCGGTCAGCCAGTTATAAGAGATACATCAGAGTGCTGCAGTAAAAAAAAAAAAGAAAAAGAAAAAGTGTGGTATAGAAGGGAAATAATGAAATTGTGGTGCTTCTACGGGGGCACAGGTAAGGGGGGAAGTTGGGGGGCAAAGAAAGGAAAGAGGCAGGGGGATAATACAGTGACGGCACTAAGAGTATGTGTAAATTAATTAATTTTCTTTGCACCCCATAGGTAGAGGGAGGATCACGGAAGTCTGGATCTGCAGCCATTCCTATATTTATTGAGCTGGAAAGAGAGCAGAGAAGAAAGCTGGGGGGAAAGGAGCTGTACCAGGATGTAAGACAGTGTAGGTTGGTATGGCACAGCATACAGAAGATGAGATGGGCACAGCTCCTTCTCACATTGAAGGAACTCAAGGGACATCAGCCCAGTCCAAACCTAATCATTATACATCTAGGGGGCAACGACCTGGTGGGCAGACCGTGGCTACACACATACTTACAGATAAAAAGGGACCTAGTGGCAATACGACAGTGGTGGCCTTAGGTATGTCACGCCTGGTCAGATATGATACCGAGAAGGGTATGGAGACAGGAACACAGCCACAGGGCAGTGGAGAGGGCCAGGAAAAAGATGAATAGAAGGGTAGGGGCATTGATAAGGCAGATGGGGGGACAGGTGATACTGCGGGGGGTAGAAGAATGGGTGGAGGACTTCTACAGTCCAGATGGTGTGCACCTGTCAGATCTAGCCATAGACTTGTTCAACACAGAAACAATGGGTTTCATAGATGAATGGAGAAAACAGGAAAAAGCTGGTATATAAAAAAGAAACAAAAAAAAAAGGAAAGGGGAAGAAAGGATTGTCCCTGAGGTAAGGGAGAGTGATATCCTAAGTATGGGGGAAAGGCAGCCATCCAATGCAAGCTGGAGACTGGCTAGTGGGGAAAAAAGGTGGGGAGGGGGGAAGAAAAAAGGAATAACACAAGAAGAGGAAGAAGAAAGCAGTCTTGGTTTTCACCGTTACCTAGCGGAAAAGGAGAAACAGAAGGCACCCAGGGTTTCACCTGAGGGAGAGATAATCAGAGATTGATATGTGGATGGAAATAAATGAAATTTCTGAAAATATGATAATAAAAAAATGGAAATGGAATATTGGATTATGAATATAAATAAATTAATTGCCAATCTGAGCACAACAACAAACAATGGTCTCTGTCTTTTGTGAGGGGAAAAGGGGGGAATCCGGGACAATGGAGTTTGCCCTTTAAGGGGCAGACCAGGTTGTCTGATTGACCTCTTCCCTCTGTCATGGAATAGTAGTGCTCAGGAGGGGAAGGAAGGGGAGGGGCTAAGGACCAGAACAAAGGACAGGTAACAGGAAAGGGAGGGGTGAAGGGTAGTACATAAGGGACAGCACAAGGGGACCTCAGTCACTTTTTGCTGGAGTTTTTGATTCCTCCCATCCACCCTACTAGACAGAGCAAGAGGAAAGACAGTCAAAGGGGGACTGTATGGTGGGCCTGTCAAAGTGGATGACAGACGAGTCCGGTTGGACAGTTTGGACTGCCAAAGGTGGATGGCAGGTGATGATATAGTTATGGACTGCCAAAGGTGGATGGCAGGGGAGAAAAAGAAAGAATACAAGAAGAGGAAGAAGAAAGTGGTCTCTGTTTTCACCGTTACCTAGCGGAAAAGGAGAAACAGAAGGCACCCAGGTTTCACCTGGGGAAGGGATAATCAGAGCTTGATATGTGGATGGAAATAAATGAAATTTCTGAAAATATGATAATAAAGAAATGGAAATGGAATATTGGATTATGAATATAAATAAATTAATTGCCAATCTGAGCACAACAACAAACAATGGTCTCTGTCTTTTGTGAGGGGAAAATGGGGGAATCCGGGATAATGAGATTCAGTCTCAGTCAACGCCTAGTAGGGATAATTTAAGTTTGGTTATCAAAGACCTAAACCAAACAATAAAAGGTCTTAAGAATTTGGTAACTAAGCAAAACACCAATAATGAAGTCTTTTTGGAAGACCATTCAACCCAGTTTTCACTTATTTCTGGCCCACAATCTCTGTTTTTTTTCTCCAGAGATTTCAGGTAATACTACCTCACCCAAAAATGGGCTACAAGATCCCTAGGAGATAGAGATTACCAAGAATTTAGAGCCCCCAGAGAAATTTGGAGACTTTGCTTCTTCCTCTTCACTCTCCATGCACGTTCTTGAGACTATTAAAAACCCATATCATGCTAATATCACATATTTAGAGAATTTATGGGTTATTAAGGAAGAAATAAATCTCAGAGCTGAAGTTTTTTATAATAAAACATTGCTCGGATGCATACAGAATGAATTATGTAAGAATAATTTTGAAATGAGTCCTACACCAAATATTATCTCGAAAGAGGATGTATTTAAAGAAAATATGGCCCTCCAGGTAAATCTCCCTCGTCCTTTTCCAAAAGAAGCAGACCCTACTGGTCAGCAGGGAGAAGTGGGTAGACAGTTTCTGGATAAATCGAAAAATAGTCAGATCTCTAAGCCCAAACAAAAAAGGAAGAAGAAACCTCCTGAAAAGGATAATCCTAAAAAGAATCAAGGGAAATCAGAGGGAAACACACAGAAAAGGAATAATAGCAGTGGTTCAGTTAAAATTAATATTGCTAAAAAAGGAATGGAAGTTAAATCAAGCAGTAAACAAGCTATACAGGAAGATGACAGAGTGATGACAGTAAGGGAGTACTTGACAGAAAATAATATTATGTACAGTTACTCTGATAATTTTTTAATATCTCATCAGAATATGATCAGTGGTGGGGAGTCCAGGGTCCCTATAGATCCAAAGGAATTGGGCCTTAAGAACCAAGTGGGAGTTCATGGCAATAAACCTGAATATTTAATTGAGGTGTACGGTGTTAGGAAGCTACTCCAGGAAACACTGGATAAGTTATTAGAATGGATAGTCAGATTGCTTCACCTGTCTAGTGTAGTGCAAAGACTTACAGTGCTTAGAGTCCTAAGTTTAGATTACCAAAATTGTGTTTTGATCTATTGTGACAGCCTACAATTGACAGAAACACTCTGGCAAAAGGAGGAGGATTTGAGACTGAAAGGAATACATACCTTTCCTCCCTAGGAAGTCCCATAGCCAGCCAAGGAACCTCTCTATGTTCCTCCTGTAACTGACCATCCTCCATCAAATTTTAATCATGTATTGGAGGTAATATCAGACTGAAAGCTCACGGCAACAAACCTGGGAAACCTGAACATTAACTCTGTTTGGTTGGACGTTGCCAGCTAAAGGTTCAGTAGGCAAAACAAGCATGATCTAGCTACCTTCTTTAGCCAAATACTGGATTTTTCAGTTTACAGAGATAACATAGACTGGCTCAAAATATATAACTCTGATCCTAACACCTCACAAATGGATATTACTTTTGCAAATCCTAGCTTTGTAAAGGCAAGTCAAGAGAAAATTTCTATTGTTGACATGCTGGGCCTTCATGTGGTGCACCCCGATGTCTTAAAGGAGACCCATGTGGAGAAAAGTCAACAATTTGTTATTAAAATTGGGAATAGTTTTGAACATTTGCAGGATATCTTGCAGAATTGACAATTATTATCTCAGACACAGTTAGGAAATCCAGAGGAGATTTCTCCTATCCAGGTCCTTTCCTGGAATATCAAGGGATTGACACTCAAGCTTGCTGATCCAGCATGTAGGATGTTCCTGGGGACCTATGATTTACTGTGTCTCCAGGAGACATGGTGTGGGCAGCAAAAAAATCCACTTACTCCAGGGTTTGCAGGCTATTTTAACCCAGCTACTCACCAGGCTAATTGTGGACATTACAAGGCTGGTTTGGCAGTATATGTCAAAACAGCTCTTAATTTTAAAATTACACAAATACCATACAAATTAAAAACTGTTCTTCCAATTTTGATTGAGAAAAAGGATTGCAAAATCCTACTATTCAATATTTATATTCCACCCTACTCCAGAAAGGACCCTGATCCCCAAGATTGGGGAGGCTTTATGGACCTCTTGGATGAACTTACCAACAGGTATATAATGTATTCATCTATTGCTATTGGTGACTTCAATGCAAGAATGACCCACACAATCACAGACATACATGAGCACCCATTATTGCTTCTGGTTCAGGCCATATCAAATAGTAATCTGAGACTGGAAAGACATTTAAGTGATAGGAAATCAAACAAACGAGGAAGAGATCTAATCCAGGTTATGTCTAATATGAACTTTTGCCTTATGAATGAGAGGGTTGTGAGTGATCAAGAAGGTGCCTATACATATACTGGCCCTTCGGGATCATCTACAATAGACTTGCTTTGGGTAAATTTAATAGCAACAGAGAAAGTTAAAACACTCAAAATTCTTGAGTACCCAGAATCTGCACATTTTCCATTTTCCTTGGAATATGACATGGTGGCAAGGTCAAATAATTCTAGCATAAATGTTGCCCTTGAGCAAGATGTGAAATTAGGAATACCTGTAGGATTAAGTGGTCACCAGGGTTAAGCAGCATACTGACAGAGATATAGGACTCTGATATTCTTAAAGATTGGATGCTTAATATTATGGCTGCAGACAGCCACATTGATCAAAACACCCTTTTAACCACAATACTTAATTTCATAAAGCCTTTCTTATATCAAGCAAAAAGACACATCAGACAAGGAACCTGGTTTAATAAAGTTTGTAAAAATGCAAAGAAACAGCTAAATAAACTGGTCTGTCAAACTAAACTAAATTCAAATAAGAGTAATGTTAAGCAGTTAAATGATGCTAGGAAAAATGTAAAGCGGTATTACAGACTGAAATAAATAAATTTCAGACTAATAATTGGGAAAAACTAAGAATCAATCTATGAAAGGGACACTAAAAAATGTTGGTTCCTAGTGAGCCAAGGATATCAGTAATCTATCTTTGGCATACAGGCCCATGTGACATCTGATTCACGGACAGCTTATTTTGAGTCCTTTTTTTATTCACCTAGTGAAGCTTTGCAAGCAAGGAATGAGTTGTTCCTCTACTATCCAAGGCCAATGTATGTAACTAAGGAAGAAATATATAATGCCTTGTTACATTTAAAAGATAACAAAGCTCCTGGACCTGACCATATAGTGGCAGAGCTATATAAATATAATATCGATTGATGGATCCCCCTGTTTCATGTTTTTTTTTTTTAATAAAATCCTACAGGGTTCTGATATTCCACTTAGTTGGAAGGGTAGTATTATATGCCCAATATATAAAAAGAAAGGAAGTCCAGCAGATCCTTCAATGTACAGACCTATAAGTCTGATTGATGCTTTACAAAAACCTTTTGTCGTATTCTATTAGATAGACTTCAGACATGGCCTGAGGAATCAGGCTTCATTAGTGAATTCCAAAATGGTTTTCGAACTTTCAGATCCACAGTTCAACACTGTTATGTTTTGTCACATATCATTTGGAAATATGTTAAAGTTAATAAATCATATTTGTTTTGTTGTTTTGTGGATCTCAAATCTGCTTTCGACCTGATCAGCCATACATTGTTATGGGAGAAGTTACAACTATATAATATAGAGCCCATTCTTTTGGACACATTGATTAGGTTGCATGAAAATACCTGGCAAAGGGTCAAAATTAGTCAAAGTCGTGATCTTACTCCAGATATTAAAACCAGTCTTGGAGTCAGACAGGGTCATATTTTGGCCCCTTTACTATTTAACTTATACATGAATACTATAATAACACAGATGGAACATTCTGACTTCCATTCTCCAGCTATTAGGAACCAAAAAGTTCCATTGCTAGCTTTTGCTGATGATCTGGTACTTTTATCAATGTCTTTCTTTGGGCCTACAATGGAAGGTGACTTTATTTTGCACACTTTGTAGTGAAAATAAATTAATTATTAATACAAGTAAAACTCAGATGTTGATTTTTGGAAACAAAGGAAAACACCTACAGGTTTTATTAATAAAATGAAAATTGAGACAGTCAAAACTTACTCATATTTAGGTGTAACTTTTTCCCAATCTACGCGATGAAATATTCATCAAGATTATGTGAAGCATAAGGCAATTATGGTCTTTAATGCTTTCAAAAGACTTTTGGCTAAAATGGGTAATATCTTTTTTTTTAATTGAGTTCTAGGATTACAAATACCTTTGAGCCAGGGCTTTTTTACAAAGCTTCTGCGTTAAAAGGTACAAAATAGACAAAACATTATTGGCAGTACAATTAGATGTTGTAACAAACATATATTAAAAACGAAGGACATATACTAAAGTAAACATTCAAGGAAAGGAGGAGAAAATGAGGTGAAAAAGAAGAGAGATGGGTAGAGGGAGAAAAAACGTGGGGGGAGAGGTGGGAAGCAAGTGAGATAGGAGAGGCAGAGAGGAGGACAAGGGGGCAGGGGGGAGGGGGGAAGGCAGCCTGGTGGGCTTTGTCAGACAAGACAAAGTAGAGTCCAGATATTGGGCACGTTGGGGTCAACAAAGTGCTAGGAGGCTGAGGCTTTTGAGGTTGTATGCAGAGCAGCGGAACCACGGTGTGGTGGACTGATTAATGGGTCCAGTGAGGCCACCCAGTGATGCATTTGAGGCTAGACATTACAGTCACAGGTGCTGGTGGCAATGAGAGTGTGGCAGAGTCTGTTTTTGAAGGCCCCAAGTGAGGGGGCAGCAGTGATGTCACTAGAGAGTCCACTAAGCCAGTAGGCGGCCCGGTAGGCAAAGGCTCTTTGTCCTTGGGTTGTGTGGCAGTAGGATATTTGAAACTGCTCTGGTTTGGTTCCTTGGGTGCTCTGGCAGCATTTCTTAGGATGTAGGAGGGAGGCAACACCAGGTGGGGCGAGACCCATCTGAGATTTCATTGCCATGATGCAGGTTTGATATTTAATATGTTTGTCAAGTTGAAGCCAGTTGGTTTGGGAGTAGAGGTCGCAGGTGTGAGTAAAACATTGAGCACCATTGATTAGCCATCAGTCCTTGTTGAGGTAGGTTGTTACCCGTTTGAGTGCAGTAACCATAGCTGAGCCATAGATGATAAGGCCATAGTCAATGGTGACAATGATGGTGCTCTGGATGGCAGCAGCAAGGGCTGCAGTGGGAAGGTGTCTCCTGAGGTGGAACAGCAGGCCTAATCTGGAGTTTGCAGCTCTGGCGACACTGCTGATGTGGTCAGTGTAGGAGAGGTGTGGGTCAAGGGTGATCCCAAGGTATTTAAAACTTGGACTTGTTCTAGCAGGTTGTCTTGGCTGGTAGATATGAAGAGGTGGTGTAGTTTATGCCTGTTATGGGTGCTGCTGAAGATCATGGTCTTAGTTTTTTTCTGGTTGAGGATCAGTTTGTGTGTATCGAACCAGTTCTTAATAGTGTTGAAGCAATGTTGGAGGTTGCTTTGCAGGTGATTTGGGTCCTGGTGTGAGGCTAGTGGTACCGCATCATCGGCTTAAAGTACAATCTGTTGGGAGCAGGAGGGAGGCAGTGTATTTAGGAACAGACTGAAGAGAAGTGGTCCCAGGATGGATCCCTGAGGGACACCAGAGCAGACAGGTTTTGCATCAGAGAGCACATTCACAATTTTTACACATTGAGTCCTATCAGCAAGGTAGCTTTTAAACCAAGGGACAGAATCGGGGGAGATCCCAGCTTTTTGAAGCTGGGCAAGAAGAAAGCGGTGATGGACAGTATCAAAAGCCTTGGTGAGGTCGATAAAATTGTGCCAGTGAGATGACCTTTATCCAGGGAGCTGTGGATGGCCCCAGTGACTTCAAGTAATGTGGAGGCTGTGCTGTGGCCTTCCCGGAAACCATGTTGTTGCCTGCAGAGGATGTTGTGCTGTCCAGGTATTCAGTAAGCTGATCCGTTACAATGCGTTCCAGGGCCTTTGAGAGCAGGGATAGGATAGAGATCGGATGGTAGTTCCTATGGTCAGTCTTGTCACCACTTTTGTGGATTGGGGTGACAGTGGCTGACTTCCAAATTTCTGGGAATTGGTTGAGTGAGAGGAAAAGGTTGAAAATCTTGGTAAGGGGCCCCAGCACCTCATCAAGGGTGAGGGCCAGGAGCTTGAGGTCAAGCGTGTCTTTGCTGGCTCTGGATTTGCCGATGGCTTTGGTGATGTACTTATGAACACTGTTCTTATGGACTGCTTTAAAGTAGAAGGGAGGGTGATTGGTGAGAGTTGAGGTGTTGGGGGTTTTTGGAGGGTTGTCATCATTAAAGAAGTTTGGGGGAAGGACACTGCTAAGATCAGTGAAAGCGGTATTGAAAGTGTCAGCGATGGTTTTGGGGTCGAGAGTGGTATTCCCATTTACCTTTATCATGGCTGGCATGGATTTAGGTTTCTTTCCTTAGATTTCATTTTGGTTGTTCCAAAAGACTCTCTCGTTACTCCTGGAGTCTGTGAGTACTTTCTTATAGTAGTCAGACTTCTGGGACCTGATGGTTTTCGTACAGTTGTTGTGTGCTCGTTTATAGTTGTTGATGTCTCCTTGTTTCCCAGTGGATCTTGCCAGTTCCCAGAGGCAGTCCCTGGACTTTAACTTTTTTAGAAGGTCTCTGGTTATCCATGGATTGCAGAGGTTTTTAATTTTGTGCTTCTTCAGGGGTGCAAATAGATTACAGGCTTTATTGAAGATGAGGATGAAGTAGTCTAGGGCCAGGCTTGTATTTGACACCTGGAAGATAGAAGTACAGTCTTGTTGGAGGAGGTGGGCTTTGAGGTGGGTTAATTGGCCACGGGGGAGGACTCTGCTGTAGGTGATTCTTGGGGGGTTGTGGAATTTGTTTGACCAGGTACAGCTGATAGGAGAGTGATCACTGAGTGAATCAGGGAGGACAGCAGAGTTAGAGATCCTTGAGGGGTGGCTGGTAAGATTCCAATCGAACAGGGTGTTGGTACCTGTTTTATAGTTCATTCTTGTTGGGGAGTCTAGCATCTGTGTTAGGTTGGCCGATAGGACAGAGTCTTTGAAAGTATCTGCCTCAGCCGAGAGCCAGTTGATGTTGAAGTCACCCAGCAAAATGGTTTCAGAGTCCGGGGGTTGTAATCTGACAAGGTCCAGGATGGTGTTTAAGCCTGAGACCTGCTCATTTGGAGGAATATAAACCGTAATGACTGTGAGTGCCTTGTTATGGGTCCCTAGTATGATCCTGACAGGGAGAATCTGAGCAGGGCAGGCCTCAGTGGCTGTTTCAGGTTGGTGGCCAAGAAAAGTGTCTTTCAAGTACATGGCACAACCTCCCCCTCTTTTAGACTTGCGGTTGAGCCTAAAGACATTGTATCCAGAGATAGCAATTGCCTGGTCAGGAACCAGGGGGGGTGAGACAGGTTTCAACAACTGCCAGTATGTCCAGGTTATGTTGACTGGCAAAGGCTTTCAGGGAGTCAATCTTGTGGAGTAGGCTGCAGATATTTAGACAGATGATGGAAAGAGAGCTGGATGAGCTGTTTTTGGGTGAGACCTTACTAACAGGTCTCACGTACGGGCCAGGGTTCGGGTGGACATTTCCCGATATCAGTAGGATCAGCAGCAGAAGCTTCAGGGAGCAGAGACGTAGTTCCTTCACTGAGAGTTTATGCATTTTTCTGTGACTGGGGCATGCCATGGTGTGGAATCTGTAGTTCAACATGTGGGTACCAGGTAATGAATCAGTAAGGGGCCTTCTGAGGGTTGTGGAGGCTAAAGTGCATTCAAGCCTACTTTATGCTTCAGAAGTATGGGCACCAGCAGGTCCTAAACAGCTAGAAGTCCAACTAAATAAATTACTCAGGTATGTTCTCA
Source organism: Neoceratodus forsteri (assembly GCA_016271365.2). NCBI lineage: Eukaryota > Metazoa > Chordata > Ceratodontiformes > Ceratodontidae > Neoceratodus > Neoceratodus forsteri. The sequence continues at coordinate 1,230,572,035 of CM057459.1, read as the reverse complement.
AAATACCACAATCAGTGCCTGCATCAATAGTAAGAGCTGAACTAGGACAGCTACCAATAGAAGCATATGTTGTAGAAAGGAGGATTATTTTCTTGCTTAAATTGTTTCTGTATCCAGAGTACAGGCTACCGAGGATATGTCTAGAGGAAGAGATTGATTATACATCTAGGGGCTATAGATTTCCAAATGTTGACTGTATAGCAACTTGGCTATACCCATTAGGGCTGGGTTAATTGTTGTATTAAATCTATTCCCTTCCTTTCAGAGAGATAACATTTCAGGTGAAGGAAAGAGTTATGAATATTTTTAACAGCAGGGATTTGGAGCAGGTTCAGTTTTACAAGAATTTTATGTGGTACAAAAAACTGAAAATAACTCACATTGCTGAACCATATCTATTGATACTGTCTTGTCCTGATTTAAGAAGAACTTTGACTAGATTCAGAATGGAGTTCTATTATTCATATTATGTGTATTTTGCTCTGAAAAGGGAGAGAGTGGAAAATGACAAATGTGCATGCAACCTAAATATGGTTGATAACTTAAAACATGTCACTTTGATATGTCCATTATACCAGAAACATAGATATTTTTGGTTAGGGCCAATCTTAAGGGACCTTGGACTCCCCACTGACCAAATACTTATGGAATTATATACATCTAATGATGCACAGGTGTTGATAGAACTTGCATGCTTTTTAAAATCTACAAAGCTGTAGGATGGTGTTATGTGATGTCTTTTATAGAGACTTTTTATAACTTATCTATTGACATGGAAATTGTCTTTTATAGTATGTGTTTTTTTGTCATTTACTTACTGTATTTTATTGTATTACCATTTTGTAATGGCTTTATGCCGAACAAATAAATGTTTGATGATGATGATAAACACAACTGTCAGTGTTTACCTAGGGGCACTAGAATTTGAACTACAGACATTTTTCTTCACCACTAACTGAAACAAGATGAGGGCAGAACAACAGTAAAAAGTGGTTTTGCATCAGTACAAAGGGGTTTTGCAACAGTTTTGAGAGGCACATGTATTTTTACCTATTGAATTCAACGTTAAAAATAAAGCATTTAATTACTTTTGAAGGGTTTAATATTTTTTTCACCAAATCTTCAAAAGACACATCTGTGACAGATATTGCATCTTCCCTGACTATTTCAGACCAGATGGACAAATCATGTGGGCTGTAGCCCTAAGCAAAGAAACACACAAAAAACTGTTTTAGCATGTTTTTTGATGCTCTGCAGCTCCGCAACTGCTCATCTCACCATAACACAACTTACCAGATCCAGAGATCTATGGTACCACACCACACATGCCAAATTTCAGGCAAATCCATTAGTTGGTGGCAAAGTTATTAAAGTGCCAACCTTTGGGTTTAACAAAGAAGTGGCTGGGCAACCCTAACTATGCTGGCACTATGGTGCCAGTATAATACATATATATATATCTAGATAGATAGATATAGATATGAATATACACATATACAGTGTGATATATATATATATATATATATATATATATATATACACACACACACACACACACACACACACACATATGTGCAATCCATCATCTGCCATGAAATCATGTAGTCTCTCTGTAACTGTGCTTATTGTCATAACCTGCTGCACTAACATTTCAAAATGTCAGTCACTGAATGAAGCAGCATGTACTCTCTATATTAATTCACAGCCACTGCCACTGATCATAATTCTGTCAAAAATTAGAAACAGGATAAGTTCATTTGAGGTGTCCTCATGAAGTTTGACATCCCAGAAGCATGACGTGTCTGTGTGACAGTGAAGTGACAGTGTGTAAAACTGCATCACATCTTTCTCCCTCTGACATTTGTCACTGTCACAGTATCTCTTAGTAAACTCCCTCACAAGCACAAGCAACTATAACTGAAATCTGTTTCAGTTCTGAAGACTTTGATGTCAGTAAATGCGATGACAGAAATGGTGCCCATGAATATTCAGTAATGGTGACTAAAAAAAATAGAAATACACAAGCTGTTTCTAGCAGTCTGTCTCACCTCTGACTGTAAGATATTTTCTGCCATTTTGGCTTTTCCAGCACTACCTATCAGATTCAATCAGATGCACAGCTTTCGGAGTGCTCTCCTTTTGAAAACAGCTTGCACTTGTGAGAGTGTGCTTGCTCATCCCCTGCTAAAAGAAAGCATCACTGTAGTTGTGGGGACAAGCATACAAGTTGAATGAGATTGGAGGGTGGCCCAGAAGTGCACCGTAAAAGAACATGCAGCAAGAAAATAGTGCACCTGGTGTGGGGAAGGGGGAGGCAAAGGAACAGCACTGTGCTCAGTGAAGAGGACTGCATGTGCTTCAGCTCCACTGTGAAAGGACACACTCTAGGTATTTTTTCATGGGATTCCAGAACCACATTCTCCTACTATGTAATAGCAATATGTCATGCATAGCCTTCACTATGCAGCCATAAAAATCTGGGATGTTTTTAATACACAGATGCTTACCCCTAGTGATTCATAAAACTGACACTGTTTCAGAGAGTAGATTAATTATAATCCACGGTGAACTGCAGGGAGATCAAATAGCCCTGGTTAATGTGTATACCCCAAATGAGCCAGCAGAGAACTTTTTAAAAGAAGGTCTTGGGTAAAATAGCACAAATTCTTGGTAACACACTCGTGGTGGATGGAAACTTTAATTGCACTCTATATCCCAGGATAGACAGATTCTCATTGATCTCCACCACAAATGCATCCACAGAAAGAGTATTAAGAAATCTCATGACAGAAGCTGGTTTAATGGTTATCTGGAGATACACACACACACACACACACATACACACACACGAGATGTATTAGACTTTTTTCTTTTACCCCCAACAGTCATATTCCTATATAGACCGCCTCTTGATACCTGAAGTAAAGGCTTACCAAGTACTTGAATGCTGTATCAAAACAATCACTCAATCTGATCATTCCCCAGTTTTAGTAACATTTGGCCTAGGTTGAGAGAATTATAGATCATTATGAGGGAATGAATACCTCCATATGAAAAAACATGTAGATAGAAGCCATTGCACTGAAGATCCAGGACATGTACCAACTTAATGCCTCTGACTAAATGGTCAGGGACACTTTGAAAGTGGTAATCTGGGACAAAATCATAAGTTTAGTGAAAAACTATAAGAAACAGAAGGCAGCCATAAGAGTAAAGTTAGAAAATAAAATTAGACTATTGGAGTCTCAGAATGAACTAAAAGAGGGTAGGACTAGACAAAAAGAGCATCAACAAGCAAAAACAGCCTCTAGTAAGCGCCAGTATGGCTGCAAAATATTGGTACTGTGGGCAGTGAGAAATGTGTAAACTAGCAATTTTTGCATTAACCACTGAGCTACCTAACTTTACTTTCTAATTGTTTTGATACACACACACTGACTAATATATAAACATATATATATATATTATATATATATATTTTCCAGTGTAACATAGCAGTGCTCTATCTACACACATTTTTACAAAGTTAAAAAACAAAGACATCGAGGGATTGTCTTCTTTTCCGGCTCTGAGGGACATCGGAGGGTGGGGGAATGTCACTAGGCAGCTCATTTAAATCAGCAATAACATGCATAAGGCTGAAACTGATCCAGATAGTGTGGGAATATAGAATAGCAATTTTTGCACTAACCACTAAGCCACCTAACTGCTCTTTCTAATTGTTGTGATACACACACACATACACTGACTGATACATATACACATATATGCATATATATTCCAGTATAACATAGCAGTTCACTGTCTACACACACAGAGCATTACTACACACACACACACACACACACTAACACACATTCATTGCTTTATATGGCACTTATTTACTTATACACCTAACCCTAACTTTTACTGTATTTAGGATAAGCACTGTGTTTTGCACTAACTCACTATATTAATCTATGTCATGACTGGGTAACTAAGGTAGTGGACCAGGGAGATGAGGTAGCTGTGGCCTATCTGGACTTCAGAAAGGTCTTTGACACTGTCCCCAACAGAAGGCTGTTTAACAAACTGTGCAGCCTAGGGGTGGATCCTAAATTAGTTCTGTGGGTGGATAATTGGCTGAATGGCAGGAGTCAGAGGGCTGTGGTAAACAGGGAGTACTCTGGAGAGGGAAAGGTGATGAGCAGGGTGCCACAAGGGTCAGTGTTGGGTCTGGTCCTCTTTAATGTCTTTATTGGGGACATTGCAGAGGGACTGGAGGGGATGTTATGCCTCTTTGCAGATAACACAAAGGTATTCAATAGGGTGGGAACTTCAGGGGCTGTTGAAAGAATGAGGGAAGACCTTAGAAAACTGCAGAAATGGTCTGAAAAATGGCAGCTGGGATTCAAGGCAAAGAAGTGCAGTATCATGCACATAGGTCACAAGAACCCAGGGGCAAAGTATGAACTAGGTGGGGAGTTACTTATAGTTGCAAAGCAGGAAAGGGACCTGGAAGTTATCATCTCAGAGAATCTAAGAGAACGTAGGCAGTGTGATAAGGTGACTGGAAAGGTTAACCAGATGTCTGGATGCATAAGGAGGGGTATCGTGAGTAGAAAGAGGATGGTTATCTTGCCCCTGTATAAGACACACATGAGACCGAACCTCAAATATTGTGTCCAGTTCTGGAGGCCCCACCTGAGAAAGAACATAGACAGGGTAGAGGCAGTGCAGAAGAGGGCAAATAAAATGATGCCAGGCCTGCAGAATAAGTCCTTTGAGGAAAGACTATTGGATTTAAATATATATTCCCTGGTGGAAAGGATGGAGAGGGGGACATGATTGAGACATACAAATACATTGCTGGTATAAACAAAGTACAGGAAGGAAGCATCTTCCAAAGTAAGAGGTGCTCCAAGTCAAGGGGGCACAAAAGGAAGTTAGAGGGGGGAAGATCAGGGGAAACATGAGAAAATATTATTTTCACTGAAAGGGTAGTGGATGCCTGAAATAGCCTACCAGAGGGGGTGATACGTGTAAAATGGTCACATAATTTAAGTAGGATTGGGATAGACACAGGGGTATCCTGGAGGTAAGGGGGATGCTCCAGAGTTCAGTTTGGGCATGGGGCCTCACACTAGATGGGGATTAATAGGGCAGACTAGGTGGTGATGTGACTCCCATCCCCCTCCAGCCTGACCTCCCACTGTGCACCCATAAACCAGCACACCCAGACTCCACTACACACCCTCACTCACCTAAACAGATCCCAGTGTGAAGATCCACTCTCCCATTGAAGACTTGTCTTGCTGCTGAAATTGTGGACTGCTAGATGAGAAATAAGGTAAGTGCGGTTCAATGTATTTCAATGGGTTTTCAACTGCACTTAGCTTATTTCTCATTTAGCAGTCGCCAGTTCCAGTAACAAGATATCTCTTCCATGGGACAGTTGATCTTCTTAATGGGATCAGTACAGGTGAGTGAGAGTGTGTGGGGATGTCTGGGGGTGGGGTGGCAGGTACTCATTGGCAGGCTGGGTTGGGGTACAGAGCTGCATCAGCAATGGACCTTTTTATACAGATTAAAAAAGACATTGAGGGACCTTGTTCTTCTTTTCAGGCTCCAAGGGACATTGGAGGGTGGGGGTTTGCCACTAGACACTTCATTTAAATCAGCAATAGCATACATAAGGCTGGAATTGGTCTAGATAGTGAGAGAATGTAGACTAGCAATTTTGCACTAACAAGTGAGCCACCAAACTCCACTTTCTAATTGTTGTGATACACATACACTGACTAATACATATGTGCATATATATTCCAGTATAACACAGCAATGCACTCTCTACACACATTTTTAGAGATTAAAAAATAAGATATTGAGGGGCCATTTTCTTCTTTTCAGGCTCTGAGGGACATCAGCTGGTGGGGGTTGCCACTAGACCACTCATGTAAATCATGAATGACATGCATAAGGCTGAAACTGATCTAGATAGTAGGGGAATGTAGGCTAGCAATTTTTGCACTAACCACTGAGCCTCCTAACTGCACTTTCTAATTGTTGTGATACAAACACACACACACACACTGAATAATACATATACACATATATGCATATATATGCCAGTATAACATACAGTACAAGTCACATTAAACTGTCCCTCCAACTTACTGGTTTAGTATTTTCAGCGGGTTGCTTAATGTGTGCACTGCTCACTGCAATGAATTAATTAAAGTTTCCTAATGGTTTGCTGCTATCTGCTATTCAGTTTTAGCTTACCGTACTTTGCTGCTCTCTGAAAACTTTTATCAATGCAGTGCATGAGCAGTGCCCACATTAAAGGGATACTGTCAGCTTTCAGCAGCTATATTGAACTTATCTGACCAGTGTGCCTGTAATAACATCTATGGCAAAATAAACTATACATGTGCCCCATTTTGTGTAACAGTAAGATCTGTTACCTAAATTTTAAATATATATACTTTAGCTTGGACCAAGAACATTACTTTATTGTTTGGCCAGTCTTCCACCACCAGATGCCTCTTCTCAATGTGAACATGCATTGTGCGTGTGCGAATTTCCTGAACAAGAGTATGTGATAGTTGGAGCTAAAAGTACATGCTCTTCTTAGCATGGGATCTTTGTAAGAATAATGAAGAGAGTTGCAAATCTTACTTTTACCACTTTAAAAAACAGGCCCGTAATCCTGAGCATGTGTGTCATGTCCATGGCAATGTCACGTACATGCTCAGGACCACAGTCTTGTTTTTCAAAGTAGTAAAAGTAAGACTTGCAGTGCTCTTTTTCATTCTTACAAAGTTTTTTGTCTATCCCAAAACAATATCTAACAGCATTTGGCTAGTGGGGCTGGTGCCAGCCTTAACCCCTGTCCATGAACATTCACATATGGTCACACAGGAGACAGTACAGGAACAGAAAGAATCACCCTCACAGTACACACACACACACACACACACACACACACACCCCAAAATAGGTAACATATATAATGAGAAAAAAAATGCACACATATTCTTGTACAGCACCACAAGATATAACCATATCCAAACACAGCCCCTAATAAACTAATATGAAGCACTATCAAATTATGATAACAATGACTGTACATGGGCACCTCTGCAGAGCCCCCCCCCACACACACACACATACTCACAATAAATAGTACCACTTGATATCATTCAGAACTGGTGAGTACAGAGACATATGAAAAATATAGATATACAATTTGTGACACAGCATAGGTCATTGGGGGGGCTATCACAGATGATATGACAATGACCCCTAGATTACAGATAAAGCAATGATTAGGTATTAATAATTAAAAATACTAACCAATCCAAGCTGTCTCACATTTGTGTCATCTGAATCAGAACTGTCAGTCTCTATGTCAGAATCAGATGCAGCTTGTGCCCCCTCACACTGATTAACACTGGATACTGTAGGCTCAAATTGGTAAGGTTGGATACCAGTATGAAAGTTTAAATGTATGTCCTCAGCATCTTTATATTCCTTTACCTCAAGCATGATGAATAGTGAGCTCAGGCACAGTAAAGATTATTGAAATCAAAAGGTAATAAAACGCAGTCCCTGTAAAACAGCTAGCTTAGCTGATCTAAGTTTTCAGGAATAAGGCATATAACCAGCACAGACAAGCAAACTCCGTTTTTAAGTACTTTAGCAACAACATTTCAATAACATTTTTATTGTTATGTTTTACTTAAGTTTTGTTAACTGGGTAAGGACAATGGACTAATGGTCCTTTTCCAGGTCTGACCTGACATAAATACAACAATACAAAACATGAGAACACTAACTAAAACAAGTACAAAAATCCTGTGCCTGCAAATAATTCTTGAAATTAATTTTAAAATTTTGTAAAGAAAGAGCAGTTCGCAAATATTCTGTTAAATTATTCTATAACAGAGGAGTTGCAATTGAGAAGGAAAGGGAACCAGATTAAGATTTATGTATAACTGTTTGTAAAATAGTGCCTTTTGAAGACCTCAAATTAGTCATGGTACTGTGAGTCATAACTAAATCTCTCATAGGAAATACAAATTGAGCAGAGACATACTTATAAATTTGACAAACAAACAAAAAAAATAAGCAAATTTGGATTTAGGCGACAACCAGTCTGATTGTGAATATAAAAGACAGTGATGGGTTTGAGCTGAAAAGTCCAAAACAAATTAACAAATATTATTGTAGACAATAGCAAGAATTAATGAAATAAAAACCAAAAAAGTATACTTTCTTTTGCACCCGATTTAAAATATAAATTTGCAAAATCATCAAGATGAGGCAACAATGTCCCTACAGCAATTGAAAAATTACTTACAAAAGAAAATTATATTTTAAACTTATATAACAAACCCAACTTTCAGTTTACTACCCTACGTACAACTTTAACCTGTGAATAAAAGTCAAACCAGTATCCAATAAAAATCCAAGCTATCTGAATTCAAAAATTTGTTCAGTTGCAGCTTCCCCATTATCATGAATCAACAAACATGGTTTATACTTCAACTGATATGATGAACCAAACAACATAGATTTTGTTTTTTTAATATATAGAATTAAAGAGTTATCAACAAACCATCTACAAATATCAAGAAATTCCTGCTCCAAAGAAATTGTCAACTGTGAAATGGATTTTGCTTGAAAAAATAAAATTTGATCATCAGCATATAATAAACACTCCCATGACCCACAGAGAGAAGGCAATTGATTAATAAACCATAAAATAAAAAAGTGCCCAAAATTGACCATTGGGGTGCTCCATAGCTCATGAGGCAGACCATTGATACAACTAAATTTAAACCTACAAATTGAGTTCTGTCTTTCAAATAACCACAAAATCATCTAACCACATTCTCCGATAATCCCAACTGGCCCAATTTTTGGCAGAGCAAAGCATGATCTATAAAACTGAATGCCTTGATCAGGTCCACGAATACCACTCCCATAATTAGACTATTCTCAAACCCCCTCAGGGCAGCATCCGTGAACCTGACCAAGGCAGTCTTAGTTCCATGATTTTTATGGAACTCATGTTGCTGTGAAGACAACACACTGTTAGGCTCTAAGTAACCAGTGATTTGATTTGCCACAATTTTTTCAAGTAGTTTACTTAACAGATTTAATATTACTATTGGCCTAAAATCAACTGTACAATCAGCATTTGGCTTATTCGGAATAAGAACTACTCTTGTACATTTCCAAGCTAGAGGAAACTGGCCTAAAATCAGACACAGATTAAAAATAGAGCAAAGAAGATCAATAATAAAGGGTGCTTAATAAAACTTAATAAAACACCCATCAAGCCCACCCCCACAATCACTAAACCTATTTGGGATGATTAATGATAATTTAGATGCTTCTAGAAGGTCTACCATCTTGAGATGCTGCATATTCTGAAACACCATCTAACTGCGCTGAAAGGCCATCTTATAGCAAGACAAGTTAGAAAACTTAGTATTAAGCAAATTTGATATATCAACAGGGTCAGATACAACACCCTCATCATTTTTTAAATGGTCTATTGCAGCGTTCTCCTTTGAAAATAACAGACAATTAATAGAGTCCCAGAACCTCTTAGACTCAAACCTGCTGGTATCAAAACTTTTCATAAAAAATTCACATTTTGCACTTCTCACTAATTTGCTCACTTTGTTCCTGAGATCCCAATATTTATTCAACAAAGAAACAGATGGAGACTGTTTATAACCAGACCAGGTGAAATTTCTCAATTTAATCCATCCCTTCAACTCCCTGGAAAACCATCTATCATAGATGCCTGTAACTCTAATAGTTTGGATGGGAAACAAGGCATTCTGGGCAGATATTGAAGATTACAGAAATGATCCATAGTGCAATTTGGATAGGGAACTGAATCAATAAACAACCAAACAATTAGTGATAACTGAGATTGCAAAGCCACATGACCAACTGTCTTGTGTAACCCCCCTGCCAAATGGGGGCTTACCTTGCCAGCAGCTCCAGTCTTAGCCTGCTTTCTCTAGCACTGCCAGGAAGGTCCTGCATTTATTTGTGTAGTCCCTTGGTCCCAATCTTTTCTTCCCTCTGGTGCTCCAGTCTAGCCCACAAGAAGAAATTCCACCCCTCCAGGGCTAGAGCAGCCAAACCATGATCTCCCACTTAAAGCCACACCCTCAGGGAAGTGGGGATCGAGCAGGTGTGAGCGGCACCTTTGAAGTTTGACCACTCAAATTTGTGGTTGAACTGGAGAGTATTCTGTCAGTCCAGGGATCCTCATGTGCTGAGCGGGATCTGGTGACCACAGACAGGCCTCTGAGTGGCCGTTCAGTGTAAAATTAATGGAGATCCATGAGGTGTGTTTGATCAGAGCTCTTCAATATTAATGAGCTGGAGCCCTGATCTATTTGAATAATCATGAGAGTCAAGTTTTGCCCTCAGGGAATCTTGTTCTTAGCTGTGACCGAAAAAGAAAAGAAATCTAAAAATAAATGTTGTAACTGCATTGTATGTTTGGGGAAGATGTTTCAGGAGGGGAAATGTTTAAATAAATAGAAATGCTGCTCCTGGATGCACCAGTAGAACATTGGGCCTCAGAGGTATAGTCTGTCGGCTGCTGCAAGGCATTCTAAAATAATGGCAGTAGTGACAGGCTTGGGACTGAAACAAAGAGTTCAATCTGGGCAGTGACAGCAAGTACACATCCAGGGTTAATGGACTGTGGGGTACTGGGGAAAATATTTAATTATTTCTGACTGCACCAGGACTTTGATTTAAGACTATCACTGATCTGCTTAATGGACTGTGAGTAAGGCAGCCATTTCAAGCAGCTACAGCCAATCGGAAAGCCAGGACTTGTGGGACATTAGCCAAAGCTCATGGGAAACTTCCAAGTAGTCATGGGGAACTACAGTGACCTAATTTCAGGTGCCAAAACAGCAAACTAACAGTGCATCGAGTGAGGTTCATGCACAGTTAATTTTTTTGATGACAGGCCCTCCAGCCAATTGAAGGCCATTCACCAAAAACCTTTAACCAATCAGGGGGTCTCAGAAAAGCCCTATAAGAGACTGTAATTTTCAGCCTTTTGCCAGATTCAAGTGGGAGCCCCCCCCCCACAGCCAAGCCTGGAGATCCAGCTAATCCTCTCCATCCAGGAGGGGGTGTTGCTTTCTTTAGCAGTTAAAGTTAATGTTATTTAGCTTAAGTAGTGCCTGCTAGCCTGGGGGCTGCCAGCAAAATGTCCACCAGGGCTAGTTCCAGCCTTTCCACGATTGGGAAAATGTGGGTCAGTGAGCTGATCGCAAGACAGCTGTGAGAGAGCTGAATATGCCTCAGCAGTGAGAGAGCTGATGAATCCTGAGACCACTCAAGAGAAAACAAACTCTGCTAAGCAAGCTGAGTGAGTAAACCAGTGTTTGAAAGTACAACTCTAACCAAGCTTTAAGGGGCCACCCAGCCTGAGCTAAAAACTTGTGACTATGTAACTTAAAGATTTCTTCTAGGGCCAGTGAAGCCAAAAGAGTGTCAAATTGTGGCTGTGTAACTTGAAAGTATCTGCAAGGGGCAGCGAATGTGCAAAGTAACAGGATTGTGACTGTGTGTGCATGTCTGCACCCTGCATCTGATAAACACCTGGAACAAGTGGATATCTGCTAGTAAGTGGACAAGAGTTTAAAGTAAAAATGTATAAATGTGTCTGTGTTGAGTTATGCCACAGGACTGAATGGAAGTTCCCTACCATGTGGAATGTTCCAGACAGTGCCTAGTGGACCAGCAATAAATTATGTGTACTGTGGGAGATGCAAACACCAGCAAAGAGCCACAAGGGACTGCATGTTGAGTTCTAAGCTTAGAAAGCTAGAGAGATCAGTACTGCCAAGTGCTACAGTAAAGCGTGAGTACCAATGTATTGTTAAGCCCAAGTAACCAAAGGAAATAAAGATACAGCCAAGTATCAATGTCTGCTCTGAAAGAGTTTGCTGCGTCTGTTTTGCCAACAAGCAAAGTTTCTGCACAGAAACTGATTAACACAAGCTCAACCTGAAAGAGTGTTGCAAGTGGCAGTGAGTCAATTTAAGCTGAGTCCTGGACAATATGGGGACCAGTGTGAGAAACCAAGTCTTAAGCATGGTCTGGACTGTAAGAAATGTAATCCTACCTCCACATGGGTCAAATGCATTACCTGACAAATTAATGTACTGAATGCAACTTCCAGGTTAAAATGATTATGGGAGACAGCCTGGTAGCGTGCCATCAGCCAATTAAGCACTGCCATATGTGCTTCCCTTGAGGGATAGAGCTTAGATGTGAGGTTGAAGAGTGCTGGCCCTGCTCCTACCTATTCATCCAGCAAAGTGTTCCAGCCTTAAAGAGACACTGGCTTTGAAGTTTAAAATGCAAGTTTTCATCTCAAAAGCTGTAAGACCATTTGCAGTCAGATTCTGGCTGTTAGCTTTGTCCTGTGTCTTGATCTTTGAAGTCAGAGTTCCAGACTGCTAGAGCACTAAATTCCAACTTGTCTAAACCAATAAGGAAATTCACTGCAAGTAATGCAGGGCAACACCTGTACCACCGAACCTGACTTGTACATAGTTCAAGAGTGTGATTCTTGCTAACAGCAGTTAATTTGTTTGATACCCTTAGGGGTCCCAACCATTCCAGCCTATGTCCAGCTGCACAGTCCATTAGGCCTGCATCATATCTAAAAACTTTATAGTTACTGGGTACCCAGGTTGTTTTGGATTGCTGGGTCTTGCACAGTATGGGATACTGGTGCCAGTGTGGGTATTGCTAAAAATGATCTGTCTTATGCAGCTAGTTAGATAGCCATGACTCTGGTTTATCTCTAAGGCTGGTGGGGAAAAATACAATACAGAAATGTGATTTAAACTGCACTGATTTACCCAGCTGGAGGGTTTCACCAGCATTTGCAAATCTTAATCATCTGTAAATATTGTGGATGCATAGTTTCTGTTCCATTCCCCTTCTCCTACCTCCTATGCCCCCTAAATAAATATTGTTGTTATTGCTTTTTGCAAATGATTGTCATGAGCATGTTATTAGATAGAGACTTTAATACCAAATGTTTGAAATGTGGGGAACTGTATATTGGGTCATGTGTTGGGGTGTCAAATGGTAATTGTGGGTGGTATAACATCGCAGGGGGTTGTACCAGGTAACAGCTAGCCCTTTTAAATGCTATACTCTAGGTGAAGGCACTGCACATTATGTACCAGCATGGAAAGAAACCAGTTCAAAGTAAGTTTGGGAACCCAGGCCCCTAAACCTACATTTATTTATTTATTGTATTTATTGCAATCTTAGACAATACATTTTGAGCTAGGAGCACTTTACCTAGGTTCTATGTCAAGTAAACTATGAAAAACAATATAAGAAATGTGGCATTTGTACAGAGAGACATGACTAATACATGATCTACAAAAGCAAAAATTCATATCAGGAAACATATAAACATGGCAAGGATGGGTTTACAATAGATGAATCAGATCCAGTGCCAGGAAAGGTAGTAGGTTGAGTAACAATTGGAAGATTAGGTGCTCAGGGGAGCTGAGTCCCGAGTGCCCAATAGGGGGAGCGTAAGCGGCCACCAGGTGGGCCAATATAGCAAGGAAAACAGAGAGAGGGAGAGAGGGAGGGAGAGAGAGAAAGAGTGAGAGAGAGAGAGAGATCGAGAGAGAGGAAGGGAGGATGTGAGTAGGTAGTAGGCAGGGGTGTAACTCTAGGAATAGTGCCACCTAGTGATTACACTTGAAAATACCAAATTGGATAAGATGGGGGAAATTTTAGGAAGCCTTTAATTTAACACATAGTAAATGGCTTGATGGTCACTAGCAGATTCATCAAGGACCCCGTAGATGAAACAATATTTATTCTATTTGTAACAATCCAATCTAAAATAGAATTATTTTCTGTAAGTAGATTTAACCTCATAGGTTCATTCACCAGCTGGAACAACTTATAAGAATGTAAAAAGGTTTCTAACCCTAAACTATCAGACTTTAACCAATTCAAGTTAATATCACCAACTAATACAAAATCAGAGTCAGATATATAAGAAAAACTGTTATCAAAAAATTCAACCCTTTTAAACCATTTTGAGTGCGGTTATAAAGACAAACCATTGTTACATACTTCTTACCTCCCACAATCAAATGAATTAGCAGCCAATCACTCAATGACTCAGTAGCCAAACTAGTACCCAGAAAACATATTTCAAGAAAGTCATTGTAATAAACTGCTACCCCACCTTTTTTCCCCGGTCTGTCAGCTCTAAATACTGTATACTCCACAATTTTACATACATTATCAGAAATTGCAGGTTTCAGCCATGACTCAGATACAATGATCAATTCAGGATTATAAGAATGTGAAATAGTTTCAGCATCAGCCAGTTTAGGAACTAAACTCCTAGCTTTTAAGTGTATTATCTTTATCCCATGAGAAGTATGCCAAGATTTGGAACTAATACTAGTAGAATTAGAAGTATTCAAGGGGCCAGAATTTAACTCTGTATCTCCTAATAATAACAATAAATAAAAAACTAAAATTCTAGAGCAGGAACCAGCCCTGAACAACCCTTCCTGAGATGATAACAAGGGAATAAAAAACATATACTGTATAACCAGTGGCAGAGCTAGAGGGGGAGCTGGGGGGACATTTGCACCTCCTGGCTGCCCCAGTGTAAGCAGTGGTGCCCCATGACCATCTTTATTCACAATTTAGTGCTCATTGTGGAGCCCATGATTTACTGAATGGCCCCCTCCTGCTCCCAGACCTGGCTCCGCCACTGTATATAACCCGCATTACCTAATAGCAACATTTTCCAATACTAACAAGCCATAAGAATAAATAGGGATTTGATAACTCACCATGAGATTGGACACTGAAAAGTCTGACAACATATAATTGTTTTCCAAATCCACCAACATTATATATGTACAAGCAGAGTTGCAAAACTATAAACCTAGGGTCAGTACACAAAACAAACTGAATAAATTACTGTTACATCACATTTTATAATTTCAGTCAACCAATATTAACCTCAAACCTGAAATAAAATAGAAACCAACAGCCTCTCCAGCCCCAGACTCCCACAGCTCCCTTGAACTCCTGCTGACTCCCTTAAACTTAGCTGCACATTGCCACTAACTTGCCACTGCTGTAGATGCTGCCGCATCTAACTTGCTCACAAATTTAAATACCACAACCCCTCTTACTTGTGCTGCCACCACCAATAGGGGGAAGGGGCACAGTACAATAGCTGGTCAGTGGCAGGGCTAGTAAATTCAGATAGTGGCTATGACAACCAGGAGCTAGGGAAGCAGTGCAGCACATTAACAGGTGCAGTAACAATAAGATTAAAGGTGCAAACACAGTCACTAGATTAATCAGTCAGACAAGGCAGCAAAAACAGACTGCTTTCGTGTTAAATTTTAAGATAAAAAAGTGCATATGAAAAGTCCATTTCAAACCTCCACTGTAAAACAAAACTGTGACTTAAATGAAGTGTGTTTAGGGGTCCTCTAACCTATCTTCAGTGAGCCTTGCAACCTCAGATTTACTACATAAACATTCCATTCTGTGACATTTGACATTATAGCCCCAGGTTGTCTGCTGCAGATGTGTTTATGAGCTATGAATCTTTCTTGAAAGACAGTTCAAACCAGATTGAAGCATAGGACACAAAACAGTGCTTTGAAACACTGCTTAGCTGAAAGAAAGTGGAGTAATACCACAAAACTCTTATTTTATCTAGTCCGTTAAGAATCAGAAGAGCTCTCTTTTTTCTACTGTAATAGCAAAATAACTGCAGGGCAATGCCCATACAGCTGTAAAAAGAACCAACAGAACTTCTTAACAAACAGGCAAAGCAGGTCCTTCATTACACTAATCTGCACTATTATAAAGAAGGAGCTAAGGCATCCAAACTCCTGCCCTTCAATGTAAGATAACAGCAGATTGAACTGTAGCATGCATTAAAGATCCAATACTAATTGAGCCATCCACCTCATCCCAAATAACATAGCTACAACTTTTTTGACAGTTCTTTGCATCCCAGGCAGATTCCAACCATTTCCTTCAGAGACTGAATTTGGCTGTGTTGTCTGATGAGGGCAGAGCCAAGCTGGAGCTGTTGATACAAGAATCAGAAATTGAAGCAGCTACCAAGGCCCATAAAAGCAACAAATCACCAGCCCTAGATGATTTTAACACTGATTTTTATAAAGCCTTCTGGGAACAGCTCACACCCATGCTACTTGAAACTTTTCACAACTGCCAAGCAGAAGGGGAACTTCCTGACACCAGGTAGGATGCTATCACAACTAAAAAGGGTCAAAAGTCCCATGCTATAGGAAAGCAAAGCTTGGCAGGTGCAGCTACTAATCAAAATCCATGCAAACAAGCCATTCAATAGCTGCACTCAAAAGTTAAGACTGCATGAATATTATGGCTGAAGTGACAAAATAAGAAAAGTCAAGAATGCCAAAATCTGCCAAATAAAAAAAGTTTTACTAAAAAGCAACTGAGAGCAATGGCTCTGTGGGCATCAACTCACAACTAGTCTTTGTCAGGGTGGTTGCTAACAGTACAAACAATGTTCAACTTATTCAATGGTGTTTAATGCCACAAATACATTGTCACATTTCATTAGAGATCAGAAAATAATGCAAGTACTAAACCTGATCTGCCAGATTACGCTATTCAACACACTACCCAAAGCCCTTATCTACTTCAATACAGTGCTAGTAATATAAAAAAAAGAATCCAAATTAAACAGTGAAAAATAATTAAAAAACATGTTAAATGAGAAGTAATGCTAGACAACCAGGAGAATGAGGGTGGCAAGGCTATGTAGCTCAGTTAGCTGTATGAAGAGTTGGATGCTATAATACATCAGCACATTTGAGTCTGAAATATGAAACAGCTGCCAAAAATGGAACCAAGCCCACAAAAAGTGAATGATAAAGATAAAGCTAAGTAGTTTGGAAACCAGAAAGACAAAAGTGACAAAAGTGGGAAAGAGAGAGCTGAAATGAGGGGAGGGAGGGTTGTGTGAGTGGCTACAAAGAAGGAGTAAACCAAGATGACAAGTCAAAAACTGAAAATCAAGAGAAACTAATGAAAGAAAAAATAACAAAACTGAATAAACTGAATATTTAATTTTAAAGTAAATAGTATCATGCATAACGTTTCATAAGGTTACATACTCAATGGGTGTGCTAAATAAGTAGCCATTCCTATATCTCAGTATAGGAAACAAGTGCCAAAATTGTGCGACACCCAATAAATATTATTATTATGTGGAAGAAAGCAGAAACAACAAGGAGGGCAGGGGAAGGGGAGACAGGGAAGAAAGACAAAAGGCATGTGAAAGGATGAAATAGAAATGGGTAGCGCTGTGCAGAATTTTCAAATTCTGCTAGAATGAAATTCCGTGACATTTTCAAAATTCTGCCAAAATTTTGCTGAATTTTGTCAGAAATAGAATGGCGGAATTCCACAGCAGAAAATAGTTATGGAATGATTTTCCATGGGAAAAATGCTGTTCCACAGAATATTATTCCATGGATCACAGTAGGTGGAATTCCACAGAAGAGCCAGCGAAACTATGGCAAAAATTCCGCTGACAGAATGGTCATTCCACGCTAATTCATCTGGTGGAGTTTCGCATTCTGCACAGCACTAGAAATGGGGAAACATAAGGTGAGAGAAGACATTCATACAAAGAAAAGGGGAAATTGTTTAACCAGGAAAGGCACACTAAACCAGAGGTTGTTTCCAGGTGTGACCTGGAAGCACAAGGAAGTTATGTGACTTGCTCAGGGTCACACAGTATATAAGTGGGGGATGATGGGATTCAAACCCAGGTCTCTAGGTTTGTAGCTCAGCGCCCTTAGCCCCCTACACTATGCAGTCTCCATAAAGGAAAAAGGAAAGGGTACTATCATAGGTGATAGAAAACAAGAAAGTGCAGCCATGAAAAGAATCAAACCACAATGTATAAAGTACAAAATAACTATCAAGTCTGCCGGCCCAGTGGTGCTGAGGTTTGAGGCACTGGCCAGCCACACCTCGAGCCATGCCAGTGACCTGGGTTCAGGAATGGACTCAAGTCATCAGGGGTTGGCAGAGACAGGGGAGGATTGAGCCTCTGAAGACTACTCTCCTCTCCTGGGATGGGGAGGTAATGTCAGCTGCTGTAGGAGTGACCCCTAGCAGCTGCGGGAGGTTCAAGGCAGCAAAGACAGAATAAAATGTATGGGAGATGCGGTGAATGTTCTGTGAGCAGGTGCGGGAGTGTGCCCATCTCACACCAGACAATCATTGCATGTCCAATTTCCCATGGAAACCAAGAAAAGGAATAAGAGCTGGCACCTGGGTAGGTGAAGGACTGCTCTCCACTCCCAGCTCTGTTCAATGCCGGACTCGCCTGGGCACATCTCCTACCTTCCAACCTCCACACTGCAGCTTGGACCCTATAGATAGAGCGCCAGTGGAATTGGCGGCTCCTACCGGGGGGCTCAGATCTGGGGAATTGTGTAGCCTGGAGGAGTCAGAGGAGGATTCAGAGATAGTGCACCAGAGGGCCTCAGGCAGAGTGGGATACTAAGGTGAGTGAGCAGAGCTGGAGAGGACCTAAGGAACCAGTGTGGGAGATAAAGAAATAATACAAAAAAAAAAACTGATCAAGCAATGCTTATTTATTTAAATTTTGGTAATCGGGTAGGCCCACTGAGACCTTGATGGTCCCTTATTCAGGGGCGACCCGGGATTAGTTACATGTACCTAAGGGGGGAGAGAAAAAAAAAACTATGATACATACAGGTACAGTGAATCAAGCTTTACATAGTGCAGCAGGAATATACATAGCAACTTGTAGCTTAAACAAGCCTATTGTAAGTCACTGTAGAGTACATATTACAAAGTATTAGAACAACTAATTTTCAAAATATATTTCAATAAACAAACAGAAATAGAAAAAAGTCAATTAAGGCAAAATACTGTAAAGAAAACAAAACAAAATTTGTGACTCTGACTAATAAAGTACTAAACTCTCCCAAACTTTTTTGCTATATATTATTACAATGGCAGAGACTCAACCAGGATGGAGAGAGGACTGTATCAAAGCATCCATAACTAAGATAATGGGGGGGGGGGGGGTAACCTGTAGTCATTAATTATTACAGGGACAAGTAAAACATTTGCATTGTATGATATAATAAGACCAGTATATGACAGAATGATAACTCATAGGAAAGGTAAAACATCAGTTGTATCATTAAGCTCTGTTGGATATAAAGCTTTAAGGGTACTGTATACATCCAATGTGATTCTTTCTGTAATAAGAGTTTAGTTCTATTCCCACCACTGGTTCATTTACACACGTTCGATGTCTGTAAATCTAAAATCCTGTAGGCTGCTGTGATCGGATGTTGGGAAATGTGTCCAAAGTACGGTACTGGGGGCAGCTGCCACTGTAGAGTGCATGTACTCGTGCATCCTACATCTTAAAGGAGGATCCTTTTATTTGTCCGACTTTGTAATTGACTTTTTTTATGTTGTTACTTCAGTCTTACTTTTCATGTGATCTCAATTCCTGAGTGCAGCTACTGTATGGATTGTTTGTTTGTATGCTATTATAACCATCCTCACAAAACTGTGGAAAAGTAGGGATGATTGTGCCTCTTGTAGACCAATGTCTTTGCTCAACCAGGACCTCAAGTTATAGCTTTCAGTGGTGAGAGTCCAAGACTTATTCACTAAACTCATCCATCCATGTCAGACGGGATTCACACCACAAAGACCCCTTTGTAATAATGTCTGGAGGCTCATGAACATTTTGTTGGGAGCAAACAATAACCAGACTCCACAAGAGTCCTTTTTAATCGCCATAGAAATGGACTTTAACTGTCTTAACTGGGCATTTTTGAAAGTGGTCCTTGACACCATGAAATTTTGAGACAAATTTTCTAGCTGGTTGAGTATGCTATATACAATAAAACACATACAGCTAAAATAAAATTTAATAGCACCATTTGAGACCCTCTTTTCATCCACAGGAGTACAAGACAAAGATTTTCTTGTCACCCTTGTTTCTCACAAGTAGTATAGAACCACTGGGGATGACTATTTGCCATTGTCAAGAATTCAGGGGATTACTGTAGCAGGTCATGAACATCCATGTCTCTCTCTCTCTCTCTCTCTCTCTCTCTCTCTCTCTCTCTCTCTCTCTCTCTCTCTCTGTGCAGATAACACTTTGGTGTACATCAGCAATCTATTACACTCAGTTCCTCCATTCTTAAGCATACTGTAGCAATATAGGGCCATATCAGGGTTAAAAGTCAACACAAAGAACAGAAATCCTCAGTTGGACAATCACACGTCAAATTAGAGCCATGACTCCATGCAAATGGATCACAAACAAAGTGTTGTACTTAGGAGTAGAGATACCTGCTGACCTAAATACTGTTCATCATGCAAATTATTGTCAGTTGATCCAAGAGGTCTATGCAGATTTACGCTGGTGGTCACCACTTCCATTATCATTCACTAATCATTTGGAATAAATCAAATGAATGTTTTTCCATTATTCTTATTTTTGTTTCTTCTACTTTACTGACCTGGTTTACCAAGAAAGATAGGAAGGAGTTGAAAAATGCTTTAAGTAAATTACTTTGGAATTGGAAAAAAATCTGAATTGAGGCAGTTGTTAATGAGATACAAAGAAGGGAAGGGATGAGTGTCCCAAAATTTAAGCAATACTATCTTGCTGCCCAACTACCTCCAATGGTTTAGGTTATATCAGATAGGGAGGATAATGGGATGGGCAGCCCGCTGCTAAGCACCACTGTGCACTCTCCTGTGGATGTTTGCAATTTCTGACCTTAAACAAATTTGAAACCCCTAGACTGCTGCAGTCACCATTTGAAATTGGTTATAGGCCAAAAGCAGAACTAGTAATTTGCCCCTTGTGTGGCCCTTCATTGGCCAGACACATATTCCAAGCTTTCTCCTGGCAACATTAGATTCCACATATGAAAATGGAGGTGAAATGGATTATATGTGGTCTCCTAGTTGTGGTAATAACCTAATCTTAAAAGGAGTTTCACCTCTGAAATCTGAAACACTTTTGCTATCTCTAGCTCATCAGCATTTTCTTAAAGATAATATCCAGACTGCAGTGAGGGCCACTCTTACAGGGATTGCCCAATACTTCTGAGACACAGGCCACTCAAAACCTAGACATGACTAAATTTCTATACTGTATAAAAGTTTAATGGCCAAGTCTGGCAAACAAGCAGTAGGGTAAATGCAAGAGCTATAGGAGTTGAAGGGAAGATTTGATCTGTCTGATAAACAATGATAAAATATTGGGGGGGGGGATACAGAGCAAAACAGTCTATGTTTTGTGGAGGGAATTAGATGAAAGATGATTTCTAGGTTCATCCTTACACCCAACAGGTCAATACACTTTACTAACTCCAACTCAGACCTCTTTTGGTGCCATTGTGGATCTCCATACCATATTTTGGGGGGCTGTCCAATAATGTCTAAGTACTGGGAAGATGTTATGCACATTATCCAGCATATTTTGGAACTACAAAATCCCTCCACCTTCTACAATTTGATTCTAGGTCATCCCCTTCAAGGGGCTTACAAGAATAACAAAAAATACTTATTGCTGCTCCTGATCACAGCAGTGAGGAAGAGTTTTATGAGAAAATGGCTTATAAACCAAGCCCTTGGGGTCCCTGAATGGCTGGCTATCTGTGACTAAATCAGAGAAATGGCAGCTATTACTGCATTATTAAGGGTCACCAAAGATAAATTTACAGTGTTAGCCATTGACATGGTCAGATATTTCCTAAAATTTCTGTGATATCTCTGGAGAAATTTCCTGCTTGCCTTCAGTACCACTATGGGCTACAAGAGAGAATCTCTTTAGATATACTGTATTGTGAAATATCTGGAAATATCTGGACATATCTATGGGCTGCAATTGTAATTTGTGCTGGCTCCCTCCCCCTTTTTAATGTCAGGGAAACAAAGGAAAGCATATTAATGTTGGAACGACTCCTTTAAGAGTTGTTAATCAAGTGGAAATCAAGTGGAAGCTTATTTTAAATTTCCTGATCAATGTCTCATTTCAGCTTATAATGCTGTTTTACTATTACATGAATATGAACTGCTATTAGTGTTAACGTTTCTAATGTTTAGGTTCTGTGCCTGTGATTATAGGCTGTTAATGAACTATTGTTTAACAAAGTTTCATTAGCTGTACAGGTATGTTCTGACACCACACAACTGTAGAGGTGTGTATCTTATGTACCAGAATGAGTTATTCTGTGATCACCTGAGTGGGACACACATACAAATATGAGTTCAGTACTTCTTTCCTAACTGTCAAGACCTCATTGGCTGTGTATATTGAGAAACACAATTCCTGGTAGTACTAAACAGGTGAAAGAAGTTCATATGCCTCCTTACAACTTGTGAGGTGTATCACTAATTCTAATTTTACTATATGGTGTCAATGATTTTCAGTAAACTAAGTTTAAAAAAATGCAGGCTAGAAGTTGTTGTCTATTTTCAGCCTTGTCCAGGGTGATACAGTTGCAAACTAATAATAGTTAAATTTCTTTATTGGTTAGCTAGAAAAACCATTACAATTAAAATACACTTAAAATACACATATACCATAATTGATCAACAGTCTTAAGATTACACTAAACTACAGAGGAATAAATAGGTGACACAACTTTTTCCCACGTCACAATTTATGAAAATATAATTCTCTCACAGCCTTATTTACACATTTAGGGCCCCAGGACAAACAATGTTTAAATGAGCTAATAGTCAACCTCTGCTTAATCTTTATAGTCGATAAAAAGTATTTTGCCAATATTTCTATGGTACATGTATCTTCAGCTTGTATAAGAATGGTAGCTAAAGTGCATAAATCAATTATTTTAAAAATATTGTTGACAAATGGTCCTAACAGATACTGTCTTTCTTTTTGGTACCAAGGACACAACCACATGACATGTATCAAATTTTCTTTTCCACCTACTGAGCAATCACAATGTACCGAGGTCTCTGAATTTTTATTATAATGGTGGAGCAGAACATTACTTTGGGAGTGCTCAAATTTATAACTAATAAAAACTTGATGGAGTTCCAGATTATTTAAGATGTCTAAATAGGTCTTATACCCAAAGTTAAAATTATTTGTTGCAAACCACGCTGAGTAATGTGTATTAAATATGGCTTCCAGATCTATTTTATTCCAGGTATTATTTACTCTTTTTGTAATATATTTTTTGTACTGTGTACTTAACTGAATCGCTTTTTCAAAAGTTTTTTTTTTCAGGGAGGTTAGCTTGTAATTGCTCAGTAAAGAAATCAATGATGCTTACCAGAATTTGTTTTTATAACCCAAACCAAACAGCCTTAACCAGACATTTAGCTTGTGTATTCCTTTTAATGTTGTATATTTGTTAAACCAGTTTCTGCTGTGATGCAAACTGCAGGACATGAATGACCCAACCTCATAGCATTTTTTAGCAACTTGAATAACAGAATTGATAACTTATTAATATCTCTGGGCTCACAAATCTCTACCCTCTATAGTAGTTGGGATTAAAAGTTTTCTTTCACTGCCTGAATAATGCCCTTTATTGTGAAACCACCAAACCTGCAATTAAATCTAGTCAGACCAGCTATAGTTTTTTCCTTATTTTTTCCTGGACTATTTCTGTATGGGAATCCCACAGATAATTTGCAGAAAACCTTATCCCTAGATAGGTATAAGATAGAACAACCTCAACACTCTGTTATCCAAGAGGCCAACAGCCAACAGCTCTTTTATTACCAAATATAAGACTTGTTGTTTTACTATAGTTAATCTTCAAACCAATGGAAACTGAACAATATTAAGTTGTTGATGATATTTTAGTGAATGGTCAAAATCTGGCCAGGACAAGGGGAAATTCCCCCATTCTTTTTATGAAATGTCCTTGGATCTTTAAATGCCACATGAACAACGACCAGAAAAGGCAAACAGGATCTCAGTTTAATGTCTCATCCAAAGACAGCACACCACGTGGAGTCAAAATATTAAAAAACAACATTTATGATGGTATATTGAAAACTTTAACACTCGCTCATATCTTTGGTATTTTTAAATATTTTGACCCCAAATGTTCCACATAGCCACTTTTTCACACCACCTCATGAATGTGATAGGTGTTGTTTTTCAAATCCTGGAGAAAATGTTTTCACACTTGTGGTGCAAAATGATGTTTCAGCCAGTGTTTTATTAATGACATTTGTCATGTTCAGAAGGAGATGTCATAAAAAGACTATGTTGAAAATCTAGGGTCAAAATGTCACAAAACAATGTAGTTGTGAAGAAACGTTGATTTGTTTCAATGTTTACTCATAACATTGTATGTTGTGTGCAGATTTGGGCCCCCAATTTTCAACATAGCCCTCTTGTTACCCCACCTCATGAATATGGCAGGTATCATTTTTCAAGTTATCTGAAACACAGTTTTGCAGTTACTCCTTGAAATCAATCTTTCAGATGGGGTATAAAAAGTTCCACTTGTCTTGATCATAAGGTGGGGTCATGAAAAGACAGTGTTTAAAATTTGGGGTCAAAATGTTAAAAAACAACAAAGTCAACATGTACTCATAGGGCTGGATATTCAAACTGCGCCATTCATAGGTGCAAGCCCTTGAGCTGTGCAAAATAGTTGCGCAGGGGTGTGTCCTGGGCGATATTCAAAGGAGTTGCACTATTGAACAACTCCTTTGAATATCACCCCCCAGCCACAGCCACTGTGCATGGTGCAGTGGAACTTGCGCCACCGCAAGTTGACAGAGTGGAGCATTCAACTTGCGGTGGCGCAAGTACCATTGTGCCATGCGCAAAATCACGATATTCAAAAGGTGACATGCAAATGGGGCTATAATTCATGCAAGGCACAGGGGGAGCCATTTGCATGTGTTTATGTCCCCATTTGCATGCCATTAGCATGTAGGTGTGCCGATCCCTGAGGACTTGCGCCTGTCGCCCTGCCAGACAGCAGCCATCGGGGACCGACGCCCCCTGCAGCCTGATCACGGGCATAGTGTACTGGCCCCCCAACAGCCCAATCATGGGCATAGTGTACTCCCCCCCCACCAGCCCGATCGCGGGCATCAATGTGGCTCCCCTCCTCCCGTTCATATCCCTGGTGGTCCAGTGGACCGAAATGCCTGATCGCGGGTGGTATGTATAATAATTCCACCCCTCCGTTCACATCCCTGGTGGTCCAGTGGACCGAAATGCCTGATCAGGCGGTATGTATAATAATTCCCACCCTCCTCTCCATCCCTGGTGGTCCAGTGGACGAAATGCCTGATTGCGGGTGGTATGTGTGATAAAACCACCCTCGAACATAGCCCTGGTGGCTAGTGTCCCCACCCTACCCACCCATGAAGCCCCACCACCGCCTCCCCGGCAGCGGGGGTGGCAGCATCCCACCCGCCTGCCGCCCTGCCGCCCGCCGACTGACTGCCTGGTAGGGCTGCCGCGTCCATTGGTGCAGAGCAAGAGCCAATGGGCGCAGACCATACCGCATATGACAGTCCAGATTTAGAATGACATGCCCGTGATCGGGCATTTGGATCCACTGGACCACCAGGGATATGAGCGGGAGGAGGGAGGAGGCCACATTGATGCCCATAATCGGGCTGGTGGAGAGGTACACTATGCCTGCGATCGGGCTGGTGGGGAGCACCTATGCCCGTGATCGGGCTGGTGGGGAGGCCACCATGCCCACGATCGGGCTGCAGGGGCACAGGGACTGGGTTAGGGCCAGCCACAGGTGGCAGCTGCTGTGTTGCACCCTGCAATACAGCAGCTCACCTATGGTGACCCTCGACTAAGCCTTTTTTTTGGCTCAAAGTCCTGCAGGCGCAGGTTGGGGTTGCGCCAGACAACTCTGCACAGCCCGGCTGAATATCAGGCTGTGCAGTTTATGCATTGTTCCTCCCTCCAGTTCAGCATGCATTCATTTGCATTGCGCTGTTGCTCAGCATGTTTTCTGTGGCGCAACTGCCTCCCTACTGAATATCGCAGAATGGAGCAAGTTTGGACTTGCGCAGGCGCAACCCTATTGCGCATGGCGCAACCCTTTTGAATATCTGGCCCATAATGTTGTGATTTTTGCAGATTTTGGTCCCTAATGCGCAACATAGCCCTTTTGTTACTCCACCTGTTGAACATAACCGGTGTCATTTTGTTCAAATGCCCTTTGAAACATATTTTCACAGTCCCTCTGTAAAACCATCTTTTGTGAAGGAATAAAAAAAGAAAACATCCACCTGTCTGGATCATAACATGGGGTCATAAAATTGCTATGTTGGAAATTTGAGATCAAAACGTGGAAAAAACAAGTAAGTTATGAAAAAATGTTGAACTGTGCAAATGTTTACTAATAACTTTATTTTGCAAATTTTGACCCAAAATGTTCAGCACATCCCTTGTTATTATCCCATCTCATGAACATGACAGGCATCATTTTTCAAATTCCATCCAAAACATGTTTTCACAGTCACACTGGGAAATCACCTTTGAATGGGATCTAAAAATTCCACCTGTGTTGTTTGTAATGTCAGGCCATAAAAAGACTATGTTGGAAATTTGGTGTCAAAATGTGTGAGCCCACTGAAAATTAGACATTTCTTCTCAGTTAGCTATCTTTGGTAAATACAATCTAAAAATGTGTAAAAGCAGGACACTGCTGAAAATTAAGATATTGCATCTCATCTGGTCTATCCTGGGTAAATATATAGCAAAAATGTATAAAGGCAGGACCCCAGTACAGCAGATCCCCAGTCAACTGTGCATACAGTATATGCTACACTACCCTGGGAAAAATACATATATACATAATTACATTGTAATTGTAAAAATACATTGTAAAAGCTTGACCCCTTTGAAAATGCAACTTACCTTTCAGCTGGGATATCCTGGATAAATACATTATGAAAATGGGCAAAAGCGGGGCCCCATTGAAAACAAGATATTGCATCTCAGCTGTGCAGTCCTGGGTAAATACATTGTAAAAATTGGGAAAAGCAGGATCCTATTGAAAACAGGAGATCATCTGAGCTTTGCTATCCTGGGTAAATACAGTACAAAAATGTGTCAAAGTAGGACCACACTGCAGATGAGATATTGTGACTCAACTGGGTTATCGTGGGTAAATACATTGCAAAACTGTGTAAAAACAGAACTCTTCAGCAGAACCCCACTGAAAAGTAAATGCCACATCTAATATGATGTGTCCTAGAAAAATTCATTATAAAAGCAGGACCACACTAAAAATTTGACATTGCATCTCACCTTTGCTATCCTGGGTAAATGCAGTATGAAATTTGCAACTTCAAATGACATATTACAACTCATCTGGTCTGTCTTTGGTAAAAGTATAGTAAGAAAAATGTGTAAAAGCAGGACCCAGTACAACAGCATGCAAGCAAACATTCTGATTGACAAATGCCTGTTCCAACTTGTGCTGATACTTTGAATGGGCCTTGCCAGAGAGTCTCCTCCAGCCACATGTCATAAATCCAGTCTTATGCCAGTTTAATGCCTTAAACTCCTGTATTGATTTCTGTCTTCATGCTGTTTCAGCTTCTCCCTCTCCTCAATCTGAGTTGATCACTCACCTTATATAGAGAAAAAGTTGGCCTCTTTAGGCTCCTTACACTTTTTCTTTCTTCTTAAGAACGTGTCGGCAGAAGGGGAACGTATGATCCATCTTGTCTACCCAGATTGCCTACCCCCGTATTCTGTTCTTCTTCTGAGATTACAGCAATACTTGTCCTATGCTAGCTTAAAAGCAGTGACTGTTTTGGCCTCCACAATCTCTGGTGGTAAGCTATTCCAAGGGTCCACCACCCTCTCTGTGAAGTTGAACTTACAAACATTGGTTTTAAATTTACCCCGTTAGTCTCAAACTGTGCCCCCTTGTTTACGTGGTCTGGTTTTTGTGAAAGTGGTTTTCTGCTTCTACCTTATTTACGTCCTTTATGTATTTGAAGGTTTCTATCTTATCTCCCCATTTCTCCTTTGCTTGAGGGACTACATTAGTAGTTGCTATAGTCTAGATTCCTATTGCTCCTGGTGCAGTTCCTGTACCATTTTAGTAGCACTTCTCTGCACAGTTTACAAGCGGTCTATGTCCTTGCTTAGGTGTGGCCTCCAGAACTGTATGCAGTACTCAAGATGTGGCCTCACCAATGACCTGTACAGTGGGAGTATGATCTCTCACTTCCTACTTGCAGTGCCCCTGCCAATACATATGAGGATCCTACTAGCTTTCTGTGCCACCTTTTCATAATGTCTACACACCTTTAAATCATCAGAATAAGCACTAGGAGGTCCCGTTCATGTTTTGTTTCTGTTAATTGTTCATCATCGAATGTGAATGTTTTCCTTGGGTTTCCTTTACCTATGTGCATGACCTTGCACTTTTTAGCATTGAATTTCAACTGCTAGTCCCTATACCATGCTTCTAGGGTCTTTAGATCTGCTTCCATTGCTGCTGTTCCTTCAATTGTATCTACCCTGCTGCAGAGCTTTGTGTCATCTGTGAACAGGCATACCTTACCTGCAGGCCATCAGTAATGTTGCTGATGAATATATTGAAGAGTACTTGGCCAAGGACAGATCCTTGAGGCACACCACTGATCACCCTTCCCTTGCTAGACTGTGTTCTATTGACTATGGCCTTCTGCATTCTATTGTGGAGCTAGTTTCAAACCCACTTCACTATTTTGTGCCCTAATGCAGAGTGCTTTTGCTTATTTACCAATCTTCTATGCGGGACAGAGTCAAAACCCTTGCTGAAATCTAGATAGACTATGTCTGCCAACCCTCCCTGGTCCACTATTTTGGAGACTCAGTCAAAGAATCCAGTTATATTCATTTGACATGACTGTCCTGCTGTAAATCCATACTATTTAGTATCTAGCTGCCCTGTTTCTATAAGAAACTTCACTATTCTTTCCTTATGTAGGGACTCCATTAGCTTCCCCACTACTGAGGTCAAGATCACTAGCTGGTAGTTTCCAGCCTCCTCTTTGCGTCCACTTTTGTGCAAGGTTACCTCTGTGGCCCTTCTCCAGTCCTGAAGTATTTCCCTGCTCTCTAGAGACTGTGTGAATAATTCTGCCAGTGGGCCTGCAATTTCCTGTGCCAGCTCTTTCAGAATTCTAGGGTGGATTTCATCTGGGCCCATTGCTTTATTTGCTTTTAATCTGAGAAGCTGTTTTAGGACACTGTCTCTTGTAAATGGTCCAGCATCTGCTTCTATGGTGAGTCCACCTGTGTTCTGCATTTTGGGTTCATTGCTGTCGTATTCTTTTGTGAAGACTGAGCAGAAGAAACTGTTTAGAATCTCTGCTTTTTCATTATCATTTTCTGCCTGTTTGCCGTACTTGGTTACTATTCTTAAAATGCCTCCTTTTGTTTTCCTTTTTTCTCTGATGTAGCTATAAAAAGTTTTGTTGCCATTCTTCACTCCTTGAGTGATTCTCTCTTCTGTCTGGGCTTTGGCTGCCCTTTCTGCCTTCCTTGCTTCTTTTAGCTTTGTTTTGTAGACTTCCATATCTGCTTCATTGTTAGTATCCTTTAATATTTTAAACACTTTCCTTTTATCCTTTATTTTTGTTGCTACTTCCTTGGTATATCATAGTGGTTTCCTCCTTTTTCTTGACTTAGAGATCTGCTCAATGAACTGGGCAGTTACTGTGAGTGAAGCTTCCTTCAGGGCTTTCCATCTCTGTTCCACTGTGCCCCCTGTTTCCTTGCTAAGTATTTGTTTTATGTAAGCCCTCATTTGAGTAAAGTCGGTCTTCTTGAAATCCAGGACCCTGAGTTTGATGTGGCTGACTTTCTCTTTACTGGAGATGGTGATCCAGACAATCCTATGGTCACTGGTGCCCAGATTGCTGCCCATCATTGTGTCAGAGATCCTGTTGCTATTTGAGAGCACGAGGTCCAGGATGAAGTCCTCTCTTGTTGGTGTGGTCACCAACTATTCTAGTCCTGCTTCGTTTAGTGCTAGGAGGAATTCTCTGCTCCTTTCCATAGAGGTTGTGTGTGAGAACCAATCCACATCCAGTAGAATGAAATCACTGACCAGCAGCAGTTCTCCTTTGTCTGCCATTTGTAGGATGTTCTCCAGGAGTTCCCTGTCCAAGTCTTTATCCTGAGCTGGGAGTCTATATGTAACCCCAATTCAGATAGGTACTTACTTCCTGCTCCAAGGGTGACCCATAGGACCTCCACGTTGTTGTTGTGTCCCTGGGTTTCCATGGCATTGATGCTGTTTTTTACATACATTGCTACCCCTCCACTTTCTTACCTTTGTGGTCTATTTGGAATAGTGTGTATCCTGTGATAGCTACATCCAAGGTGTGGTTCTCTGTGAACCACGTCTCTGTGACTGTGACCCAGTCCAGGTCTGCTTCCACCATTATGGCAGTGAGATGCAGGATTTTTTACACCAGGCTAGGAGAATTGATGCACAATGCCCACCTTCCTTGGTTAGAATTCATCACTGTGGAGCTTCCCTTTTTCTGTATATTTGCAAGAGACATTGTCTTTATACTTAGTAGTCTTGTAGGGTCTTTAAGTGTGCCAATAAGGTATGTGTTAGTGTTGTCTTTATCTGGTTGTGTGTTCATAGGTGATTGTTGGGGAGTGGCAACAGTTGTCACCTGTGGTTCCTTGGGTGCTGCTACCCACTCCCCATTAACTAGTTTAAATTAGAAATGAAAACATCAAATTTCTGGCCTAGCATCTGGGTGCCCTTCTTGGTGAGGTGCAGGCCATCACATCAAAAGAACTGCCTTTCCCATAACGTACTCCAGTCCCCTATGCATTTGTAGCCCCTCTCTGCATACCAGTCTCTGAGCCAGTTGTTGAGCTCAGAGTTATCTTTTTCTCTGATCTTCTTCATGCTAGCTCCTTTTTCCCATATCGGAAGAATCTCAGAGAATGAAACAGTGGACAAAATAGGAGAAAATTTGTCACCTAGAGAGATCAGATGCCTCTTGGTCTCCTCCACTGAATGACTGGTCAGGTCATTGGTGCCTAGGTGAACTAAGACATGCGGTTTTATCCCTGTGTTCCATACAATTTTCTCAATGCAGTTAGTGTCTCTGTATGCTAATGATCCTGGAAGGCACCTGACCATAACTTTCGTATTTTTGCACTGTTGTAGGTGAGACTCTATTCCCCAAATCATAGAGTCCACTATGACTAGTATGTGATTTGCAGGTATGTCCTGTGACTTCCTGTAGCTTATGTTTTGCTCACATGAGCCGTGTGGTAGGTCTGGGCTCCCTGTGACCTCCACCTCGACGAATGGCATTGGTGACAGTGGCTCAAATCTGTTTGACATTTTTATCGGATTGGTTGTCTTATGGTATGATCATGCAGCTTGATGGTTTTTGACTATCTGCCTGTCCCCAGGTTCAGTTGTCCACTGCGGTAGAGGTATCCATGGCTGGGGTGTGTGCTTATTGGCTGCTGGAGTATGGTGCAGTGTGGTCTCCTGAATTTTTGCTCTAAGAAAGGTGATTTCAGTCCAAGCAGCATAGAGCTGATTTCTTAGATGTCTGAGATCATAACATGTAGGGCAGTGTCCTATATTATGGACAATTGTTCAGTTGAATAGAGGTATCCCACAGTACCTGCAGTGGACATAGTCCATTATGAGTTTGTTGAGAAGCAGATGGAAGAAGAGGTGATGGGCATTACTTGTGAGAGAGTAGTGGACATCTTCTGAGCCAGCCTGGACTGCAACCCAAACATACTGGTTAAAAAAATCTGTATAGTGCTCATCATTTGGCAACTCATAACATCCTGCAGCTTGGGGAAATAAACTCTGTTTCAGCTTGACTTTTCTGGACACAATGTTAAATAACTAAATTTGAAATAAAATTACATTTTGCAGACAGCTGTCAGGCTAGGTGAAACTAATTTTGATTTAAGGCATCCAGAATAGCAATATTTATTGTGATTTCTAGTTAGTTCTAATTTTTAATATTGGAAATTGAAAGTAGATTCATGCTTGTAGCATAGATATAACAGTAATTTAAGGTCGGAAGGGACTCTTTGATTTATGGTGTCCCCCTCTTGCTGCATAACCAGGGATTAAATACATATGCTGTGCAAACGGATACTAGCTTATAGATAAATAAATGTGTAAAATATATGAATGGGTTTTGACATACTTGTTACATAAGCACTTGATTAATGCATCAATATTTTAAATGGTTGACAGTATGGCTTTATGAAGTTTGTGCTGTCTTATATACAGTACAGGACCTAAAGCATGGCATGCTTTTCTTTCTTAGACTATCTTTTTCAAAGAAAGCAAAGGAAAAATTATTTTGGGCTGTTTTACCGTATTATCCTATGGATGACTCTCCTTTTCCATGGGGGTGTCTGGTGCAGGATCAATTCCCTGCAGATGCTGGGGGATTGACAGCACTGGGCACCTTCATCCATGGGAGGCAGGATAGGCATCGGGTATGTCTCACAGATGTCATTGCACATCCCACCTCTGGGGCAACAGTAGCAAAAAATCATTACTGCTGCCCCTCCATGATGCCCTGACCCATTGGCTCTGCAACACCTGCCATGAGTCCTTACTAGCAATGTAGCCACTGCAGTTCATTCAGTTCAGCCAGCTCCATGGCCCTGCCTTGGGGGGCAAGCCAAGGGGCTCTCCCGATAGTTCGTTACCACCAGTATCCAGAAAGTGTTCCATGGACCTGCCTGGTTGATGGCCCTATTCAGAGGGGGAAAGCCTGGATCGATCGCTGCCTCAGGAAGTTGGAGGGGTGGGTGGTAGTTCAAGTGGATCGGGGCAGAGCCTCAGGATATCACAACACCCCCCAAAAAAAAAGTTAGTTTCAACTACAATTAATAAAAATAGTAGCATACTGTACCTATCAGTTCCACTTTTCTATGTACTTCCTATGCTCACACTGTGAGCTTTGTTGTTTTCTCAGTCCTAATCCATGGCAGGTGTAAATGCTATTTCTAAATCAAATGTGGTGGCCATCTTTTCTTCTTAAGATAAAATGGGATGAAAACATAGAACTTGCAGGCAGACAAGGACTGGTAGGACCATTGAGTCTGCTTGTTTCACTACCTGTATCAGCAGCCACTGACCCTACTTGGCCCTTGACTTAGCCTCTATTTCCCTCCTCTAGGGAACCCTTATGCCTGTCCCATTCATTCTTGAATTCCCCCACTGTGTTTGCTCCCACTACCTCCCCAGGTAAGCTGTTCCATGCATCCACCACTCTTTCTGTGAAGAAAAACTTTCTCACATTGCCTCTTAGCCTACCCCTCTCTAATCTCATATCTTGTTCACTCATTCTCGTACATCTCATAAACTGAAAGATGTTGCCCACCTGCACTTTGGAAATGCCCTTAAGATACTTGAAATTTTCTATCATATCTCTCTGTTCTCTCCTCTCTTCCAATGTATACACATTGAGGTCCTTTAATCGCTCTTCATACTTCTTCTGTGCAAGCCCTGCACCAATTTAGTTGCTTTTCCTTGAACTGTCTCCACTCTGTCTATATCCCTATGGAGATTCAGTCTTCAGAATGTTCAGATTTTGGTAGAACCAGAAAATGTGGTCACTATATCAATCAATCAATCAAAATCTTTATCCAGGTGGGCACCATTGAGCAAGGGTCATTTGCAAGGTGGACCTGGTCATGAATACATCAAATTACAGTACAGAAGCAGGTATACAAAAAGCAATAATATACAAGGAAGAAAAAGTATATACAGTGTATACAGTACAGTACAAGGTTGAAATAAAAAAAACAGCATTATTTTACAATTGAAGAAGTGAGCAGATATACAATCAACCACAGGCATACAGGGGTTATAAGCAGAGATCTTTTGAGTGAGACAGCCGGCAACTACACATATAGGGGAAAGAGGCCGTGTATGGGGTGACCAGGTCCACCTTGCAAATGAGCCTTGCTCAGTGATGCCCACCTGGATAAATAAAGATTTTGATTGATTGATTGATATAGTGACCACATTTTCTGGTTCTACCAAAATCAGGTGGCAGGTTAGAGAGGTAAAAAAGAGGAAGGATATATTACCGATGACTGGGGGAAAACTGAGCTAAAACCACAGAAAGTGACGATGGTTGTCGTGTACTTGTTTATTATGATAATGACGGAGGAGGGTAGATAATTGGGACATTACTATGGATGAGGTGGGACTTTAGCCAGGCTGGAGTGGACAGGGAAGGGTGGGTGCAGTAGGAAGAGTTAATAGGGAAAGAGTGAGAGCCAGGGGTAGAAACATTGCGAGCATCAGGATGGAAAGGGGGAGTTGAGGAATTAGTGGGCTAGCAGTGAGGAAAACATTTGTAAAGTGCTTTCATGTAGCGATCGTAGAGCACCTTAAAGATATTCAGGCTAACAGGGCAGCTCAGCTTCAAGTTCCTTTGTAAACTGTTCCACAATGTGGGTAAAGAGAAGCTTAGATCAGCTTTGCTGAAATGAGTTTCAACCCTTGGAACTTGGAGGGCAATTAGGTGCCTAACACACTCCGGGGAATACAATCTGAGACATATGAGGGGAGCTTGTTGGTCACTGCTCTGAAGGCCCATAGGGCAGTGTTTCTATTCCTTCTATAGTCAAGGGAAGTCCAGCTGAACGATGAGTACAAGGAGCAGTGGTGTGTGGAAAGTGGAAGGCCAATAATGAACCTGATAGCTCTGTGGTAGAGGGTGTCCAACTTAGCCAGTGCAGAGGCAGTGCAGTGGCTGTAGAGCAGGTCCACGTAATCTATTAAAGATAGGAAGGTAGCTTGAACCAGTTGAATCTTGGCCTCCTTTGTGAGCAGGTGGCTAATTCTGTAGAATAGTCCTAATCTTTGCCTTAGTTTCTTCTGTAGTTCTTCGAGATTGTCAGCGAAGGAAAGTTTATGATCGAGCTAAACTCCTAGATATTTGAATTTAGCTACATACTCTAGTGTTTCTCCAAGAACAGCGGTAATTTGTGGGATAGCTCCCACCCAGCAGGAATTGCCACATGCAAGGAGGGAGAGAAAAGCATGGATTTTGTCTTTTTCACATTGAGCAAAAGCTTTTTGTTTATAAGCTGTTATTGCAGAAGGTTAAATTCAGCTTGGAGGTCTTCACAGGCTGCTTCCGGCGTGGGACGACTCAAGTACAGTACAGTGTCATTTGCGAATAAGTGGATGTTGGCTTTTTTCATGGGGTCATTGATGTTGTTAATGTAGACTGCAAAGAGGAGGAACCAAGGATAGAGCCCTGGGGCACGCCCCTCAGCATAGGTTTTAATGGAGAAAGATCACCTTCAGCTTTAACCTGCTGTTTCCATTTGCCGATGTAGTCTGCAAACCAGCACATAGATTTATGGTCCAGGCCTAAGGTGCTTAGGGAGGAAAGAAGCAGGCTGTGATCGACTGTGTCGAATGCCTTACTAAGATCCAAGAAAACAGCACAGACATGCTTCTTCTTGTCAAGCTCTAGGAGCCAATCATTGGTCACCTTAGCTAGGTCTGTTATGGTGCTGTGCTTTGTTCTGAATCCAGGCTGAACCGGGTTTAATAGGCTTTGGATTCTAAGTATACCCCTAGCTGGCCACACACTATTTTTTCTAGTAATTTAGACAGGATGGGGAGGAGGGAGATCAGTCTGTAATTATTTGGATTGCAGGGGGCACCTGCTTTTAATAGAGGGATGACATGGGCTATTTTCCATTGGGGGGGAGACTACCCTGGGAGCGTGACATGTTGAATAGGTGTGTGATTGGTACCACAAACACATGGTAGGCACATTTCAGATAGTATGGCTCTATGAAGTCAGAGCCTGCTCCCTTTCTGGTGTCCAGTTGCAGCAGTAGGTCTTCCACCTCTTTTAGAGAGACAGGCAGGAAGGAGTAGGCCTCCTCGGTAAAGGGGGACTCATGGGTTGGTGGGCCCTGAGCTGTGCAAAGGTCATTGGCAGGAGAAGTATCAAATGCTAGCCCTGCCATTGCAAAATGGTTATTGAGGGCTTCCAATATCTCCGATTGGTTAGCGGTAACGCTGCCACCGAACTTAATTTTTGCTGGAATGGAATTACCAGGTGCATGTCCCAACATGTCTTTTAATGTTTTCCAGAGCTTTGTAGGATTTCTTGAGGCTGAGGCTAGCTGCAAACGATAGTAGGTGGCCTTGGCTGCTCTGACCAACTTGGTGCACTTGTTACATGCTCTCTTAAAAAGACACCAATCTTACTGTATGTCAATTAGAGATCCAGCTCTAAGATAATAAATCAGATTCATTCTATATCTACAATGTTAGCAAGGATAACACTCAGAAGCAGTCGTAAATAAAGTAGTTTTATGTATACTTACGCCAAGCATGTGACAGGTAATCACAGATCATAGGGTAACTTGCCAGTCTCAGAAGGAATGTACAGATCTTCTAGAGGCAGAACTGGCAAAAACAGTGCTAATATAGTAAGATAAATCTAGATAATAGATATACAGAACCTTATATATTGGCTGTATATTATAAACATTGTTACACAATACATTTTATATTGGATAATTACTTAGGAGACAGAATTACTAATGAATATAAGACAAGAAATAATGCTTCTGTTGCATAAACCTTAGACAAAGAGAATGCTGCCACTTGTAATCTACATGTGGTATTACTTTGCTTAGATGAGAGACTAAACAAGGAGTCTCTCTCTCTCTCTCTCTCTCTCTCTCTGTCAGCAGAACAAAGAGAATTGCTAACAGGTCTCTATTACACATGGCATATGTGCCTAAGTGTAAAACACACACAACACATAATTATATGAGAATATAAGTACACAATAATCACTGATGATCCCTCAGAAACATCTTTATCAGTGATTAGGTAAATTATATATGGAATATATATATGAAAGACAAACATAATCTAGATACATGTAATATAGTGAGGTATAATGAAAAATGCATGATAAACATTAGCATATATTAGCAGCAAAGCACATTCCTAGCACCCATGCTTATATGATGGGTGCCCAAATCTACAATGTTAAGGCAAAATAGCAGTATCACAGTATAATAGACTAGCGATATAGTGTAAGGCATATGTGGGGTAATGGGGGTATAACCCAGGTGCAACACAACTAAAACTGGAAGATGTCTGACATCATTTACTGTGAAAAAGGTAGGGTCACATTTTTTCCCAGTTTCATTGCACTGCTGCTTTAAGTATCTTGTTGAGGGTCACACAGTGAGTGATGCTGGTGGGATTCAAACATTGATCTCTAAGCTCACAGGTTGGTGCTCTATTCACAAGGTTAAACTGTCAAAAAGTGCTATCTAAGACCTAATGCCTATGCCATTTTTTGAGAACAGCTTGAATATTAATATCCGATTGAAAAAAACTCATACCCTAAGCTGAGGAGTAATAAATTTAGAAATATTCTCCTTGCCTTATATGTTTAAATCATGCTTTTATTTTTTATGACAAAGTGTTGTGAAAAATATGACATTGCCCCTTTTAAAATGCTACAAGTGTTTTGTGGGAGAGGATGGGGGCCAGCACAAAGAACCTCCCTGTGCAATAACAAGAGAATCTGAAAATGCATATTAAGGGACACATTTTCATTAGAATCTACCCTTTAGTGTATTTTAAAAAATTGCTTTCGTGGGGGAGGAGATAATAAGCCCCAACCAAAATGTATCTTACTGGGCCTCTTACTGTTGGTGAGAAACTGTTATCTCCTTAAGTAAATCCTGGTTCTGCCACTGGTGCTCAGTGGCACTAGTTCTATCTCCTGCACCCCCGCATACCAGCAATGCCATTATGTCACTTTGCTGCTCAGCAGCATTTATTGTACTGTGTTTCATGAACAGCCTCAGTAAAGCAGGGAGAAAGCATTTTTGTTTTTTTGCCATGGTCTGAGGAGTGGAGTACGGCACTTCAAAGCTCTTCCCCTGAGCTGCCACATGAGACCACAAGCAAATGGCAGCACTGGGGAGAAATGGCAACCAAATGCTGTGACGGCAACCCCCAACCACAGTCTGACACCAGAGTGTCTGACCCCTTGTGCAGCAAAACAATATCTCCCACCACAGTTTGACTCTGGAGTGCCCAGCCTCTGTGCTACCAAACAACACCCTGCCACAGTCCGACACTGGGGTGGCCAGTCCCCAGTGCCACCAAACAACATTCTCATGCCACAGCTGACACCAGGGTACCCAGCCACCAGTGCTGCCAAACAACCCACACACACACACACCACCACAATCTGACATTGGGGTGCCCAACTCCAGTACCACCAAACAACACATCAGCACTGAGATGCGCATTCCCCAGTGGCTGCTCCTGAAAGAAAGAAAATCTTCCATCATAAGTTTTCTTTTTTTGGTTTTAACCTGAAAAAAGGAAACTGTGCATCAATGTCCTCCAGACCCACTCATCTCATCTTAGCACCTACCACTTCCCCACACACCCCATCCCTCACTTACATCACTAATGTCCCATGAAGTACTGCAATCTTGCAGATGTAAACACCCATGTTCTTCCTACCATGACTAACTGTGAACTGATTGTAAACAAGGTACATAGGTCTAGTTAATGACTTTTTATGATTTTTTTTAACAAGAAAGATTTCATTGAGTTTTCCATGTAAACATACAATACATGTAAACCATTAATAGCACAGCTGTCAAAGTGTTTTTTTTTTTGCACTAATGGTCAGGATCATATAATGAGGTGATATAGTTAATCAGAAACCCAACATGAGTACAGCTCTGTTATCCTGGTGTGAGAATCCATGCAGATATGTACTTCAACACACTAGGGTCTCACTGTGGATGAGTTTTAGCAGTAACATGACAGAAGCCAGACTTAAAATTCCAACATAATGAAGTATTCTGTAGCAGGCCAGAACCAGCATAATGCACAGAAATCCTGACTTGCATCTGTGAAAAGAGTAAGCCTATGATCTACTACAGCATTTATGGAGTTAGGAGAGAGGGTTATATGGTTGGGCAGGGGTACTGAACACAGGTGGGAGGATAGGAAGGGACCTCATTTCTTTACAACTAATCCCAATTTTCCCAGTGAAGAGAAACAGATGTGTTCAAATAGAGCTTATTTTGTCAGGGCAGTGTGCCATGTGATCCCAGAAGAGATGGTAGACTGGTACAGTTCATTGGTATGAGCCTTTTGGCTTCCATACTGGCTACAGGCAGCTGGTTCTGCAGTGGTTTAGAGATTCTGCCCATCTGAGAGGTGCCCCTAGAATCATGAAGAATTGAGATCAGGGAATGGGGAGTCCCAACAATGTGGAACAGTCTGACAGGACTCCCTTCCAGAAGGAGTTAGGTGTGGGACACTCCAACAGGATGTGGAGGAGGCTTCCCTCTGGTTTGAATGATGTCAGCAGTTGGAATGATGGAGTGCACCCATGGCATACAGGGCCTTGGATGTCCTGTGCCACTAGT
This sequence comes from Neoceratodus forsteri, assembly GCA_016271365.2. Classification (NCBI taxonomy): domain Eukaryota; kingdom Metazoa; phylum Chordata; order Ceratodontiformes; family Ceratodontidae; genus Neoceratodus; species Neoceratodus forsteri. The sequence continues at coordinate 1,230,532,434 of CM057459.1, read as the reverse complement.
GAAGGATATTTGTTTGAACCAGTCTCCCCTTTGTGTCAGTCTCCCCTTTGTGTCTCTATAGGCATGGTGGGGCATTACATGAGTCCCACTGCTTCTAAGAGATAAGGTGACTAAGCTCTTGTCCCGCTTGACTCTGTCCTGCTTTAGAATAGGTTATTGGGCATCCATTACTGTGGTGTATATCTGGCCCATGAGGCCTTTCTGCATGAGGTGCCACCCTCTTCTATAGTCAGTCCCTCATATTGTGACCTTTGGTGGATTTAACCATGTTATGGATTGCTGATCCGATCTGAAGGATTTCTAAAAGTCAGCTTAAGGAAAATAAATTTCACTTGGACTTGCTGGAATTAGAATAATACCTCCGAGTAAGGAAGGGATATGCCTGCTAACATCTTGATTCCTTTCCACACCCAATCCTTCCACCTTATGGTTTTGCCCCCATCGGTACACAGGGGTGAAACCACAGATAAGTAAGGAATCTAGGTGGGACACATAGAAGTTTGGAGACAGAGGTAAGGGCCATGCAATGATGTGAGGCTTGACAGGTAGTCCGTAACATGGGATGCATCTGGGCTATAGTATGAGTCTTCTGACTGAGCAACAGACTGAGGCAAGGGGTCTGCTCTACCATCAGTTCAAGTGATAGCCAAGGAGGGGGTATCCGGTTCTATGTGATAATGGCAAGCGCTGAACAGCGACCCACATTATCATGACATCAGGGTGGCAAAAACAATTTCACCACCTGACATTCTTGGCGCATGGAAAAACAGCGCCAGGGACTTAAAGCATTTGCTTTCTGTGGGGGCCCCCCACACACCCCCACACAGGGTGCTTTGCCCCCCACACCTCCCTACTTAAGGATTCTCAACTCCGGGGGGGGGTGCATGTCGGGGGGGGAGCCAAAGCAAAAATAAAAAATAGCACGTTTTGGGCTGGACTCAACAAAACCGTAGTAGCACCTGGACCCAGACCCAAATCCGGAACCCCACGCACACCAAGCAGAGGCCAACCCCCAATGCCATGGCACAGCTCGGCAGCTGACTGGAGTGCCATCCCCCATATCCCTGCCGCCCTTTCCCAGGTCATGCTCACTCCCCCCGCACGCATGCGCATATAGTGACATCTTGTCGCTAGGGTTGCTCACCCCACCACATCCGGTCACCCTCCCTGCCCCCCTTGCCTTTTGGGCATTCACCCATTTCATGTTGCCATTTTGGATGGCACCTTAATTCAGGCACCCATGTCACAGGCTGCCGGGGTGTCCTCCCTTAAAGCAGAGAGCCACTTGGTAGGTTAAGCCATGCAGTAAACCAGGGAGTAAACTTCCATTCAAGGGAGCCACAGCCCACCTTACTCCAATGAGCCCGCACATTCACCTTGCTCAGTCAGTGGGTCTTCCCTTTCTACATGGAATGACTGAACATTTTATTGATTCTGGCAAACAGCTTATCTGGAAGCAACAGAGGAAGTTGCAAAACATGTAGAAGAATTTTGGCAAGACAAACATACAGACCACTTCAATTTTCCCCATAAGGAAGAGACTTAGCTTAAACTAGCGTTTGGTCTCATGCTCCAGTTCTGTGATTATGGGCAGAACATTAGCCTGAATTAGTGCATCCCATGTCTTGGTAATCTTGAAACCAAGGTACTTGAATTCCTGATGCCCCCAAGAAATCTATTGTCCCTTACAACAGGAGCCTAGGCGTAAGGAGTTAAATGAAGACAAGGTCATTTTTGAGAGAGTGACCACCAGGCCGAAGACCACTGCATACTCAAAGAGGTCTTGTAAGATGTGTGGAAGAGACAACTGTGGGTGGGACACTGTGAGCAACAAGTCATCAGCATAAGTGTGGACCAAATGGTGCTCACTTGCCAGTCGTATGCTCTGTATACCAATGTTGACCAGTAGTTTTCTGGTGTGGGGGGTCTACAGCCAGCAGGAATAACCCTGTCAGGTTCCCCATTGTAAGTAGAAAGGGAAGGAAGTGGCTTTGTTTGTGAGTATCACAGCTGAGGGTTTACTGTAGAGTCTGCGATCCACCCACTAAAAGATGGTCCAAATCCATACTCCTGAAGAACCTCATGTAGGAAGTCCCATCTGACAGAGTCGAAGGCTTTTCTGAAATCCATGGTGACTACAGCCATTGGAGAGTCAGCCAATTTGGCAATGCATTTAAAGTTGAGCCACATTTACAGGTGGTCCTTCTCAGATTTCCCTTTATGGATCCTGCCTGGGTGTGCTGTACCAGGGAAGCTAGGGCTTGTTTGAGCCTAGTGGCTAGGGCCTTTGCCAAAGTCTTGATATCAGTCAAGATGAAGTAAAAAAGTGCAATAGTTTGAGCAGTCACAAGGATCATCATATTTCTTGTGGAGAAGGGTAAATATGGCCTCACCCATTGTGGGAGGTAATCATTGCAGGATTTGGGTTTCTTTTAGGGTGGACAAGAGAGGGGAATAATTACGTCATGCATAGTCTGGTACAGGTTGATGCTAAAACTATCATTACCCAATGTCTTCCATCTGGTGAGTTTGGACAGGGCAACGCAAATTCACGCAAGGTGGGGGATGTCATGTCAGACAAATCTGATAGATTTCTTTTACTGGGTGTCCAGGGGAATAGATCAGAGTGGGGTGGTGAACATGGTCTACTTAGATTTCAGTAAGACTTTTAACATTGTTCCACATAGGAGACTCATAAGGAAACTGGGCAGCAGAGGGGGTGGGTCTCAAGGTGGTAACCTGGGTTATAAACTGGTTAAGGGACAAGTGACAGAGGGTGGTACTAAGCAGCATTCACTCCAGGGAAGGGAGTGTGATCAGCAGGGTGCTTCAGGGCTCAGTACTGGGACCAGTCCTCTGTAATGTCTTTATAAGTCACATTGTAGACAAACTGGAATGGAAGGTTTGCTTCTTTGTGGATGTCACCAAAATCTGCAATAGGGTGGGTACTCCAGAGAGAGTGGAAAGAATGTGCAGAGACCTGAAAAAACTCAAGGAGTGGTCAAGAGCATGGAAGCTGGGTTTCAATGTGAAAAAGTGCAAAATCATGCCCTTCGGGCATAGCAATGCAGAGGTGGAGGAAGGAATAGGAAAAGAGGCATTGTCTTTCACCAAACAGGAAAGAATATGGGAGTAATCATATCTGATGACCTCAAGGTGGCAAGGCAGTGCAAGGCACCATGTCAACTGGGTGAATCAAAATGGGCGAGTGCAATAAGGACGAGGGCAAAAGCAGCAAAAACTAAAATTGCGGCAATCGCTATAATGGTGACAATTGCTTTCATGTGGGGGGGGGTTCCCCCTGCACCTCCCTTACTAATTTAACCTTCTCCAAGGTTGTAGCACCTCCGGCAGGGGGGAAAGCAATTATCGCAGTTATAGTGATCACTGCAATTACCATCGTATTTTTTGTTTTCACCGCTTTTGCCCTCGCCCTTATTGCACTCACCCATTTTGATTCACCCATTTGACATGCTACCGCAGTGAAACAAGGCAGTTGTTAGAGCTAGTGGGATGTTGGAGTGCATAGCTAGCATTATCACCAGCAGAAGGAGGGAGGTGGTGTTGCCACTGCATGAAACACTGGTGAGATCCCACCCGGAGTGCTGTGTCCAGTTCTGAAGACCACATCTCTGAAGCACATAACAGGGTAGAGGCTATGCAGAGGAGGGTGAATAAAATGGTGCAGGGTATGCATCACAAGGAGAGACTGAAGGACCTCAGTATGTACACCCTGAAGGAGAGGAGGGGAGAGGGAATATGATTGATCCCTATAAATACCTAACAGGATAAATATGGTGCAGGAGGGGAGCATTTTTCAGAGAAAAAGATGCACAAGAACAAGGGGACATGCAATAAAGCTGGAAGGGGTTAAATTCATGAGAGATGTGAGGAGGTACTGTACTTCTTCACTGAAAAGGTGGTGAATGCCTGGAACAGTCTTCCAGCAGAGGTTGTGGGGCCAAAAACAGTGCTGGGATGCAAGAATGCATGGGATAGGCATATAGGTATCTTAATGGAAACTAAGGGGAGGCTGAGCCAGAGATCAAGTAGGATCTTCAGTGAGAGTATAGGTAGGGAAAAAAGGGGCAGACTTGGTGGGCTAAGTGGTTCTTATCTGCTGTCAAATTCAATGTTTCTGGGTCTTGGGCTACCTGATCTCAAACAATTTCATGACTTTGTCATGCTTCGCCAAGCTTGTATAAGTTACTCGCCTTGATTAATCCTGCACTGGCCCAGTTGGCTTTCAGTGGAATTGTCCCATGGGAAACTTCCAACCCTCCTAAACCTTGATTTTTCCTAGTTGGTCTCTCTGTAATGGTGTATCTCCCTATGCCCGTTACATGAGACGTGTCTGGAATAGATATGTGGAACGGTTTGGTTGGGCAGCCAAACTGTTGCCCATGCAATCCCTTTGGTCCAATCCCTCTTTTACTATTGATGGCCAGTGTATCTACTGGAAGGACTGGGAGGATAGGTGTATCTCAGTAATCCAAGATCTTTTTGTACAGCTATTGATCACTTTTATTCCTTTTCTGACTTCCAAGGGAAATATTGTCTACCTCAAGCTCATTTTTGGAGGTATCTGCAGGTTCGTACTGTTTTAAAACAGAAATTTGCTAGATCCCTTTTCCTCCCTCCAGTGCATTTTTTGGACCAATGGATTGCTACACTGACAGACCTACACCATCTGGCAGCTAAACTGAAATCCTTCTGGGCATGTGCTTGTCCTCTCCCCCCTCTTGATACCCTCAAGGATAAATGGGAGCTTGAATTAGATATGCAGATTTTCCTCACCGAATGGGAACAGGCTTGGCTGATAACACACTGCTCTCTTAGGGAGCTCCAGGCACAGTCCATACAGTTCAAAATTCTCCATCATGCCTATCATACTCCCCAGTGGTTATACCAAGCTGGCTTTCTAGGTAACAGATATTGTTGGTGGTGCTTCTCTTCCCTGGCCTCCCTACTCCACATTCTTTGGTCCTGCCCTAGCATTGACTTTTAGTGGGCTAGAGTGTGGGCTACTTGCTCTTTGGTTATTCCCAGTCTTGGAGTCTTGGATCCCTGACTGGCATAATTGGGCTTCCCTTAGACAAACCCTTTCCTCTCTAAGGCATAACTCCTTTGGGTAAACTGCTCTCATTGCAGCAAAAAGGGTGCTTCTGCATCATTAGAGGGCACCAGATCCCCCACCCTATGAAGAATGGTTTAACTTATTGTCTTTCATGGCCCGTTATGAAAAGACTTCCCATCTCTTCCTGGGCAAGCTGTCCGCTTATCAAAAGACTTGGCATCCCTTTCTTATTAAATTTCCTAGAGCCTCCCTGTTTTATTGTCACCAGATGGTTGAGAGATATCCCCTAAGAGCCTGTGCCTGCTTTAATCAATCTCTGGTAGCCTTAGCCTATAACCCTGTCCTTTGATTTGATAATGTGCACCTCTCTGAGAGCCGAACTTTGGCTTATCTTTTCTTTATAGTTTTTCCCCCCCTTTCCTTTCTTTACCCCTCACCTCCTCCACCCCCATCCCTTTTTATACATTAATTCTTTTTAGTTAATTTTCTCATAATTGATTCTGTATGTGATGGGTTGTTATTATTTACTTCATGAACTTTATATTTCAGAAATTGTGTCTTGACTTGTTTTAATCTCCTGCGTTTAATATGCTGAACTTGTTTTATACCATTAATTGGTCACATGTCAGATATTTGTAGTTGTTACTTTTTATTTTTATTTTTGCTTTCTTGCTGTTTTCCTACTGCATTTTTTAGCTTCTTACTGTGATAAGTATGGGTGTAACTTGTTTCTTTATACGGTACTCTTTGAATTTTTTTTTTTTTTTGCTATTGTCATGCATTGTTAGATATCTTATTAATTTTGAAAAAAAAAAACAATAAAGTTTTTATGGCAAAAAAAAAAAAATATATGGCCTAGATATTCAATGCAGATGCACAAAACCAGATGCGCCCAAGGGCAAATATAATGTATGCAGCGTATGTGGAGTGGGCGTTCCCATGAATGTGCCATGCAGCCACATATTCAGTCAAGATGTGCTGTGCATCTAAGGCGTGTCATGCAGATGCGCTGCACAAATATAGGCATATAAAAAGCATGCCTAAGTCCAGTCCACCCATAGGCAGAGAGCAGCATAGCAGCCATGGATGGGACAGCATTCCTGATGGCAGCAGTTAAGAGGGGAATGAGGAGATGGGAGGAACAACAGTGTGGATGTGGAATGGCCAGTAGGTGGTATGCCCAGCAGAGAAGGTACTGTGCCCATGCCACATTCGACCACCTGAGTGACATGGAGATTGTAGGCGAGTACAGACTCAACAGGGCACTGCTGAGACAGCTCTGTGAGCTGCTCCATGATGACATGCAGGCACCAGCACACAGGAGTCATGCCATGACTGTGGAGACAAAGGTGACAGCAGCAATGTGCCTGCTCACAAAGGGCACCTTCCTGACACTGGTGGGTGACACCACTGGCATCACACAGTCCACCATGTCCCATCTCCTCACCCAGTTCCTCACCATTCTGCTGCCACATGTTTCAGAGTACATCAAATTCCCAAGCACACAAGCAGAGAGGACAGAAACCATGCAGCACTTCCACAGGGTGGCACGCATGCCAGGTATGCTAGGGGCTATAGACTGCAGCCATGTGGCAATATGCACACCACATGGCCGAGAAGGAGTGGCATACATCAACAGAAAAGGCTACCATTCCATAAACTACCAGGTGGTGTACAATGCCATGGGGCGCATTACCAATACGTGTGCCATGCACCCTGGAAGTGCATGTGATGCCAACATCTGGCACCAGTCGGCCCTGTGCCACCTGTTTGAGAGTGAGAGGAATACCCAGCAGCCACCTAGTGGGTGAGTGAAGCATGACAACGGGCCCACATAGCACACAGTAGCACACAATACAGTGTGTGGAACTGCTGTGTGGGAAACAGACAGAGGTCGCCATGCCCAACAGGCATGCAGTGCCATGGCCCATGTATGCCCACTGCACTGTGAACCACATACAGCAAGGGGTTGCTGAGCTCAGGGTGGGGCATGGCCAGGGACACACACAACATGCACACACATCCAGGCATGCAGTGGCACATGGCCTGTACCCATCTCAGGCACATCAGTGATACAGAGAACCACAGCTGAACAGGACAGTGACTGTGCACCAGCAGGGCATGTGAACAGCACAGCATGGCTGTGGAAGTCCATGGCATGCCAGGCATGTGTCCTGCATGCAGCACACATGCAGTGTACCCACTGACATGATGTTGCATGCATGGCTTGTGTGCCGTGAGGTGGGACAGCCAGGGTGGGGGCCACAAAGATCAATGGCAGACATGCAGTAACAGGGCTGTAGCACACCTGTGAATGCATGATGTATGCTTAATGCTTTTTTTCTTCTACAGGTGACTGCATATCCTCTATGGCCATGGCTGCTCACCACCATACACCAGCCCTTATCCATGGCAGAGAACAGGTACAACGAGGCACACAAAATGACATGCAGTATCATCGAGCATGTGTTCAGCATCCTTAAAATAAGATTCAGATGCCTCGACAGGTCTGGCAGTGCCCTACAGTACAGCCCAGAGAAGGCCTGTGGCATATTCCTGGCCTGTTGTATGCCACACAACATGGCCATAGACCATGGAATCCATGTCCAGGCTGAGTTCAGGGACAGCTCTGAGGATGAGGAGCCACAGGCCAGGGGTGGGCAGGACTGCCACTGCCACGACTGTAGGGACCCACGGTTGGTCACCAGTGCATGGAGGCACAGGGACGCGATTGTGAAAGAGCGCTTTGGAGACCACAAGTGGGTAAGACAGTGGGATAATGTAGGGTTGTGCAATGTCATGTGGGTAGATGGGGATAACAAGTGAAGGATGGCAGATGTGGAATGGCTGACAGGTCCACAGTGGTGGAGGAACACACAATGCAGGTGTGGCCACAGTGGTACAGTCATGTCCAGGGCTACATGGGGCACTACGCACACATGTACAGCAGACATACAAGGCAGCACTCATCACAGCCATGCCAGACAGCACAGCAGCAGTGCCCCAGCACAAGCCCAGAATACCACACAAACAGCACGGACATGCAAGCCACAGGCCCACATGTGTGCCCACGTGTGCTGACCTGGGCACAGCCAGCAGGGTGTGTGGGCAAACAATGCCTGGATGGTGACTGCACCATGACAACTGCACACAGGTAGCATCACTGTGACTTACCACAGCTGCCACGGACACATGGGTGGCTACACCCATGATGGGTAACCCCCTCTGGGGTGGCAACCACCTCAGCAGGGGACCCAACCATGCTAGCAGGAGTAGACCCATGAGACCGTGACTGTGTGCTCATGGGTGTTTCATTACCAAAGTCCAGATGAGACCTGGGGTGTTAAGAATATCTGAGGCAGGGGATGGTATCAGAAGCAATGGGACCACGTGACGCGGTGAGGAGGGAGTGCTGCTGTCACTACGCGGTGTGCAGCGGCACTCCTGCATCCACGGGGCACAAGGTGGCACAGCCCACCTCGATGGCCTGTGCTATCCTCTCAAAGCCTGTTGTCATATCCTCCTGCAGTTGGTGAATCTCGTCAAACACATCCACCTGGAGTTGACGTATCTTACCAACCAACCGGGAGCGCCCCGCAGAGACATAGTAATCCATGATGCCCACCTGCACACGCAGGCCATGACACACCTCCCTGAGCACACCCTGATGCCCCACAGAGGCCTGCAGGAGCCGGGTGTGCTTGTCAAGACCATCAGCAGGGGACCGGTCCTGTGGGGGACCCTGACAGGCAGGTGGTGTACCTGCCTGCAGTGCAACATCCACTGCCTGTGGACACTGTACAACCGGCCACTGTTTAGGCAGGGACTGTGCATGGGCAGGTACAGTGGGTCCTTGTACAGTCATGTCATGTTCACGGGTGGCATGTTGCTGCCGCACAGTGTCCTGCTGCACCAGGGTGATGGCCCCAGTCGCCACAGCCACACCCTGGATCTGGCCGCCCACAACTGCTGCAGCTGTAGTCATCAGTGGGGCAACCTGGCTGGGGACATGAGTGGGTGGAGGGTGCCCCACCCTGTCTGTCGCTATTCATGTGACCACCTGTGCTGTGGCAGTGGCACCGCTTTGTGTTGTCACCACAAGCTGTGTGGCATCATCCTCATCATCCTCCATGGCCGATGGCAGCACCATGACATCATCAGGCAACTCTAAGTAAGGCAGGGTGTTCAGACCCACAAAACTCAGCAGGTCCTGGAACATGTGTTCCCTGCCTGCACCAGCCAAATCCTGGCCAATGTCAAATGCCTGGGTTCCTCCTCCACCGGACCCTCCACCTACAGGACGTGCCTTGCAGTTCACCTAAGGCATGATGGCACTTTAAGGCAGACAGGTATGCATGGTCAGGGCAGCATGTCCATGGATGTTTATTGACTGGTGTACATGGAGCCATATGCCATGAAGCACAGTTGTGTGGGCACTGCCACACATGGTGTGTATTGGCACTATGACCTGTGTACCGTGTATTGTGTGCATTGCATGCCACAGGGTTATGCACGCATAGTTCTGCAACATGGACAGCCATTGGGCAATGGCTGTGCACAGGCCCCCCCAGGCAAGGTGCACTGCTGCCTGCATGTGGGCACACCAGCAACAGTGACAGGCCACTGGGATGCATTGCACCATCATGTGTGGTGGACATACATGGACATGGTACATGTACACAGGTAGCCAGTGACCACCACTGGCCGTCTCACCTCAGCAGACAGATGTCCCCGGTGACACAGCCTGACATGGCAGCACACATGGGCTGCAAGGGGGACACTGAATCCCCATGGGAAGGGTACGTACAACAGTGGATGCACTGCACAGTGGCATAGCGGCACAGTGCGCATCCATGTGTGGTATGCCTTATACACACAGGGTCATTGCACAAAGCCATATAGACATTGTGACACATGCATACTCACAGTGCTGTGCAGGGCCTCTACCTGTCTGGAACTCACCTCCAGGGACACCATCCACAGATGCACGGGACAGGGTGGATGCGAGCATCTCCTTACGTGACGTTAGTGGTGGTATGGTGCATGGCCCACCCCCGTGGCATGCAGGGATGCCTGCATGGCAGCCAGGTGCTCCCTGGTCCTGGTCTTCTCACTGTTCATGCCCTTCATGCACTCCTGGAGGTGCAATTGTATGCCCCATTGGCATTCACAGCCTGTGCCACCACATCCCATCCCTGTGACCTCTCCTGCTGCGTGCCTGTCAACCCTGACAAGAGGTCCTCCATCCAGACACAGGCCTCTAATAGGAACCCCAGTTCATCATCAGTGAAGTTCAGATGTCTCCTCTGTCTCACCCCCTCCTCTGCTGCTATTCTAGTGCCTGTGGGGTGGAAGTGTGACAAGTGTTAGCACAGTACACAGTCCTACTGCACTGCTCCCAGGCATGGATTCTTCCTGGCCAGAGACCCATCAACAGTGTAGCTGTGGTAAACAAACTTCCAAGGTGCAGATACCTGCTTGTCACCAGTGGTGTGCAGTGGCACAGAGCAGCTCATTTATTGCTCAGCACATGCAAATGATGGTCTGTACAGCCTGTAATGAGATGCTAATATGGGGACTTGCGCTTTGATAGGGCAATGGGGCAATCTGCATATCCTGACTGAATATAGTAGATTTGTGTCCAGCCCATCTGAAGTTGCTCCATGCATGTATTTGAGCCGCATATGTCCACATAGTGCATTTCCATGCATACGCAGTTCACTGGCACATACCCACCATGCACAGCAGTGCAACCAGCCATTTCCTGGCAGTGCATTGCGCATCATGTGCAGCACATCATCGCACAAGTGCAATGATATGCAGCACCCATGCCATGTGCGGCGGGACATGTGCCATGACATTACATGGCACACGTCCATGATATTGCACAATTCCGTTGGCTGCATGTGTGGCATGTTGCTACCTTCCCAAGTTGGCCGACAGTCTGGTCACATATGCACAATGCATGATGACATGAGTCCATCTTCCAGCCCAGCACTGTGGCACCGCGAATGCATGGAGTTGCACAATAGTCTGTGTACCGCACATGGACATTGCGCATCTGTGTGCTGCATAAGCCGTTCCATGCATGCCTAATGCGTATTGGCCATGAGCAGGCCATATGGCACACAGAGCTGCATGCTGCAAGTGAGAAGGTCAGTTGGAAGACTGTAATGACCATGGCATGTGCAGGGACAGCTGGGCCATGGGCACTCAGTTGGTGCAACACAGAGCTGGCCAACCTTGTGGCATTGGTACAGCCTATGGAGGGACAGCTGTTTTGGGGAAGAGGCCTTGCAGGAGGCAAGGGCCCATATCTGGGCTTGGGTTGCTGACAGGCTTGTGAGGAGGATGGGGGTACCTCACACTGGGGGACAGTGCAGGCACCACTACAGGGACCTGTGGATGAGGGACCCTTAATGGCTGAGGGTGCTGCAGGAGTGTGCCTACAGGGGTGATGTGCCACATCCAGGTATGTACACAGTTTATGCAGTATGCCATTGCTTGCATGATGTTCCTGTAGTTGAGGGGTGGTGTTGAAGTATTCTGTGGGTACTGCAAGGTTCGGGGGGAGTGTGGTGGGGTTGTGTGTAGTGTTGCTGGTGGGTGCTGTGGCGTGGTGACAGCATGCTGCTCATGTTTTCCTTCCATTCTGTTCCCCTTGCAGGCTGAGAAGAGTGCCAGCAGGCAGCAGATAGGGGCCATGAGCCACGGTAGGAGCAGGAGACTGCAGGCAGTGGGTGCTGAGCAGCGCAGGGTGCCATCTCATCCTACAGAAGGTAGGCATGCCTTTCTGTTTTTGTTCTGTGCTCTTTGAAGAGGGGGTGGGGGTGGTGTGGGGTTCCTGTGTCCACCATGGCCACTAGCCATGTATGCCCCAGGTTTGCCAGTCAGCACACTGTGGCCATTGTCCTGGTACCGTGTAGCAGTCCTGCTATATACCATGCCCATGTGTGTTTGATGCATTGTCTGTGTCCCATCAGGACTGTGGGTGCCCAGCATGGCACATGTGTGGTTCCACTAGGCCTCCAGACATGGTGTATGTGGCTATTGGCCCTATACAGCGTGGGTGAGCATGGCATCAGGCTCCATGGTAATGTCCATTGGATGTACATGCTGCCATCACATCGCACTGTCCCACAGTCAGGTCACCATGGGGCACTGTTGCGTGGCATTCCACTGGTCTGTCATGTACGTAGTACATTGTTAGGACCATGCCTGTGTCCCATCAATGTCCAGCATGCGCATCAATCCCAAGGGGGGGATAGCCTGTGTATGTCATGGCACTGAGTGCATGTCCTCTGTTTCACCACACAGGTCAACCTGATGAGGGTGGTGCCTGTGGTATGGGCAGGTGTGGAGGCAGCAGATGGGACCAGGTCCGAAGCACACCAGGTACATTGACAGTGATACATCACAGGCAGGGGTGATATACAGGCAGCTGGGGGTCATATTGAAAGCAATCAGGCAGCAGAAAGTGGTGCTCCAAGGATCAGCCAGATTAACTACCCTCCCCCAATGGGGACCAGCAGCAATCCTAACACTGTGTGGCCATTGGACTGGCATTAATTGTACAGTTTGTTGTGCACCTCTAAATTCCTCTCTTCTCCTGTTTCATCACCTATAGTTTGCTGCCCCACCTCTTTTCCCGTTCATCCCTGCCACATCCCAGTTTGGGAGTTTTTGTTGCTGTTTTTGGTTTTCTTCATATATGTATTCCCATTTTGATTGTGTGTTTCATTAAAGCTTTTTATATTCCACTTTCCCTGTGTCTGTGGTTGAGTATGTGTTGTGGATATTGTCTGCTGTTCTGTTGTTTCTCCTTTTCTTCTTTTGCCCACTGCCTCTTGGGCTGCACGGCATGCCTGTTTGTGTCTTGTGGCAAACGACCACCCTGTACACCCACACAGGCCAATACCTTGATTGCCATGGGCATCCCTGTGATGCATCTGTGCTGACTCAACCTGTTACCCATAGTGGCATGTTCAGTGTGTCTTACCCCCAGTGCTGTGCTTTCCATGGGGTTTACACCATGCGTCATGCTGCACTGCTGTGCTGTTTGCCACATCGTGTGCCCCTGGATGTGTGCACCCTGTGTGGCCTACACACATCTGGCTCATTTGGCTTCTTGGCACTGTTATCTCCGTGCCCATGTTGGCCATACTGTCCATTGGCAACCCCAGTGTTCTATCCTTTCACCATGTCCTCATCAGTGCCATGCCATTGGTGTGTGCTGGACACATTGCCTGCCTGTGTGTGTGTGTGTGTGTGTGTTGCCACATCCTGTGCCCCTGGTGTGCTGTTCAGTGCCCGTCCTGCACCTGTGCAGTGCCACTCTGTTCACCATGGCCATGGCTGCTGGGGCCCACTGTCGCTGCACTTGCAAAATGCTCATGGCCCACCCTGGGCACTGACATGTTGCTCCAGTATCAGGTAGGCCTGCTCCACTTGCTATATTCAGTCCTGCCCTTCTGCACATGTCCAATTGTGCTATAGCACATCCATGGTATATTCAGCCATGGTTGCGCTAGCACATTCTGTGGCTCATCAGCTGAATATGGTAGTCTTTTGGGGCGGTGCATCTGGGTTGCGCTGCACAGGCACTTGTGCTGTGTGCCTGGGGACTTTTCAATATCTAGGCCTATGATTCTATGTATATGCATAATGATGGACTGCAGTCTTGCCCCCCCCCCCCAGAGATGGGAGGGAGGACCTGGTTTGGTGGGCCGGCTCCACTTCAAGCAGCCCCTGCCAGACAGGGTTGACCAGTTTTGGCAGCAAGTCCTGGAGAACTCTCTCCATACTACATTGTTCTGCTCCTTCAGGGATACCTAGTATCATATATTGTTGTGGCATCCCCAATTTTTCTGGTCCTCTGCTCACTTCCAAAGTTTATCAAGCCACCACTTGTGGTCATCTATGCGCGGCAAGTTCTGCTGGTAGGTATCTTCTATATCTGCTATGTGGAGGTCAGCAGCATTCGTGCAATCATTTAGGCAGTGCACATCCTCTGCTGTAGGAGACATGGGGCCACCATATCCACATCCAAAGATTTCAGTAGGATCATAATGTAGTGCAACAAGGCCAAATCGGAGCCAGTCACCACTCTGGATGCTGTTCCTACCATTGCCTCTGACTGACGCAACTCCCACAGGCTGCAGACACTTAGATTCTTACTGTCAACAAAAAAACAATGAGATCAGGGGACCTGAGGGCCAGCACTCACTTCAAGATGTACCTGAGGCCTGAAGATGCCTAGCCAGATATACCAGACTACATACAAGCAGGTTAGTCAAGACTTATTATAAATTAAAGCTGGGGGTTGGGGGACAGAGTGAAAAGCTTAAGTGGCCATTTTTGACAGTATCCGAGCAACTGTCCCTTTTTAATAAATTTTTAACTATAACTTATAACTTTGCAATTTTTCAAGGTTGTGGTCCTACAGTTCCAACATGTTTTTTTTACCCCATGTAATGACATTTTTTTTTCTGAGTTGGCTACAGGTCAGAGACAAAGCACAGTGCCCCTACGTGAAACATTGTTTTTTTTCTGGGTTGATGAGAGGTATTTTTTTGTGGCAGCTGATGTTTTAATAATAAAATAATTAAGCGCCATACTTACTGCAAACTGGTGTGACTTTTTGGGATCTGAGTGAGTGTCACTGTTGTTTGCTGCTTTCAGATATTTATATACTGTGAGCACAATGCTCTGGACAGCAGCTCTGATTTGTGTTTCTCTATTATTATGGATATCCACATATAACAACTCTTTAATTTTAACTGCTGTGCTATCTGTGCTCAACGACAACACAGCAAATACATGCAAGCAGACATGACTGGTACTGGCTAATGCTTGTTTATATTTGACAGCATTGTTCTTTCTTGGAGTATATTCTGAAAATTGTATTTCATTGATTGTATTCTTTTGTAGAATATATCTTGTGTTATTGTTTCTGTAATAATTTTTGGCTTGATCTATATTTCCTGACTTGTTCCCAAAAATAGACATTTTATTTGCCTAGCGTACGTACCTGGTCACCAAAATCAATCAATCAATCAAGCAACCAGTCAATCAATAAAACAGTAGGTAGAGAAAGGAAACTGTAGGTTTGTGTCTGGCACGGTGATTGGCATCCCGCAAGTTATTAACTTATACAGTGATCAGTACACAGTGCAGAACACAACAATTCAATCAATAATGAATTCAACAGTCTCATAAATGTCCCTTAAAGATGATCAGATGGATCTTCAGTAGTGCAAGGTCATAATGAACACAGACTCACATACACTGACCCCTCCCCTAGCAGTCCTGGCAGATATAATAACTGGTTAGTGATGATTATCAACTGTGGGCAGAAGCTGTCAAACTCCATTACACTCAGCCATGTATAATCACTCATGTATAATGGAGTCTGATTAAGCACCTTTTGCAAAAATTCCAAAATCACTCATGTGCTAGCGCTACCAGCTCCTTGTACTGTCAGCTTGCGCTATCAACGTGACTGTGATAACCTCACTGAAACTGCCCAGCAGGAGTCTAACTTACATGCTGCTGAAGAAAGACACATTTGTCACAGAAATGAAAAATAGCCAGCAGTCTACTGATGTCTGTCTATCCACCTAAAAATGGCACAGTCATCACCATTACAGCTACCTAGTGACCTAGAAAGACAAAAATTCATAGAGCAGCAAGAAAATAGAAACACATGGGTAAGTGTGTGTCAGCTCGGATTTTATGTACACCCTCAGTGTGTGATGCCTTGATAAACCCCTCGAACTTCCCTCTCGGGGTTTATGAAGTACCACACACCTCAGGTATGCACAAAATCATTGTTACATGCACTTCCCCATGCATTAGTCTATGTTATTAACTTTTACAAAATAATATGGGATGCAACAGTCTTGCCTGCTTTACCAAAAATTCCCACTGCCCCTCCAATAAAGCATGGTAACTGGTGTCTGGCATGGGTGAGTCCTGGTCTGCTGTTGTATTGCAGTCTGCTGTCCAGATGCACTGCCACATGATCTCCCCTCTTGGCCCTCTACTCCTCACTGTGAGGAAATTCCACTGCTCCTCTGTTCTTCTGCATCTGGCTGATGGCTCTACTCCTCTCTTCTGTCTCATCTGGTTTCATCTATTGGTAGGCCCATCCCTAACTGGTATGGATGATGAAGTCCCTCACAGCAGGCCAAGCGGCATCTATCTTTTGCTTCCTAGGCCCTTCATCTAACCTAAAGACAACTGGTGTTCGAACCTGGGAATAGGGGGTGTAGGTGCAAACATGCAAAAGGAGGGAAGAAAACAATTCACAGCTGCTGCAATGCATTCCTGTGGTTCCTAACGTAACACTACCACACAAGAGGCCATCATTATCCTACTCTCAGTCCCCCCACTAGAAAAAGATCCTCATTCCAAATTGAGAGATCACATTTCTTGCCTAATGTCTCAGTGTGTCTCTGGTTCTGATCATCAAAAGAAATGACAGGGAAGTTTGATAGTGGCTGGTTCCTCCAACCAAACATGTCAGAAATGTATCATAACTACATCATCCACTTTCACTGGTACCCAGATAGGATGCCATGGATGCCTGAAAAGGGACTGAACAGTATCACTGAGTGTCCCGGCCTCATGGCACACTGCACCCATTTCCTGCCAGGTGTTCCTGAAACACTACCAGGCAGGAGTTCAGTTTTGGATTGTCACAGTAAGTTACTTCTGCAACATTTCTTTCCAGGTCATATGCAACTTATGATATGACTGTCAGTGTGCAACATTGCCCACCAGGGCAAATGTAACTTACATCATGATCTGCAGTGGCTCAGATGAAACAGAATACTCATACTGCATCATTCGAATCCATGACAATAGTAGCACAAAGTTCTAGCACTAAGAGATTGCTGACGTAAAAGTGACATGTTTGGTTGCAGGAACCAGTGTCACATATGTGACTTTTCCTTCTGTTCAGGAAAATGGCACTTGAAACCCCTTTGTGTTCTCCAATGTAAAGCACAGTCTTTGCAGTACTTCCTCAGGGGTTTTCCTTTCTTCTGTCTTGACTGTCCATGCCAAGCTGCCTTCACTTGTAAATCACACACACACACACACACACACACACACACACACACGCATGCACGCACATATGCACACACACATATACACACCACAAGAGCCTATTTAGCTGCTGTTCTTATGTGTAATGACTGATAACTTGAGGACCCAACTGGCACTGAACCAGTGACAGGTCCTTTTGCACCAGACACCAGGGTTCCTTGATGGTAAAGAAGTTTGAGATCATAACCTCCTCCCACTATTTACACCTTTCTCCCTGTTTAAATGCATGCCAACACCCTGGCATACCAAGAATAATCTTATTGCAGCCCTCTTGCATAAATACAACAGGACCACTTATTATGATAAATATGTGTATAACTTCAAAGTATACAAAATACAGAATAATTTTTAATGCATGAATGTACTATCTGACAGTCACCCTAGCATGCAATAGAAGACTGAAGCACGATGACCTTTAATAAGGCACAGCTTATGGTTCCCAATGTCTGCAGTGTTTCTTCCCCCTAGTCCTCTGATCTGACCAATAAATTTCCTTGCCATCCTCAATACAAGGGAGGATAGCTTGCCTAGCAGGTACTTACACAGAGGCTACTAGTTCTGCCTCTTTCAGTCTAATAAGGGTTGGTCTCTTTGTACGACCATTGGCTCATTCCTCCCAGCCTAACTCCTGGTGTTTGCCTGGGTCAGCCAGCACCTTCTGTACCAAAGCTCATCTTCCACCTCTTAGTCTACCAGTGGTACCTAAACCTGTCTCCTATTGGGTCTGTCTGGTACTCCCTACTCCCTACTCTAGGAGAAGGGACTAACTTCAGCTACGTCCTGTGTAGGTCACCCCTTTCTCTGGCTTGACAGTGGAAATTGACAGATCTGGGTGGTTCTACTGATCCATCAGATGGGGTTCCCACCAATCTTGGATCCTGTTAAGTCCTCCAGGCCCATGGTTTCTCATGGGAATCCTATCCCTAGCCTGGTTTGGTAACAGCATACATAATTCTATGCCTTTCCCACTTTTGAAAAAAAAAGATCTGTCAATTTCTATGGGCCAATCTTTTGATTGCAAACTACAGGACAATGGAATCAAACTGTGACATCACTAAGTTGAAAATAATGCTGAACTGTCATTAGTGGACTGCAGTCATAAGACTATGCACTTATTATAGTATAACTGCATCGGCCACTTAAAATGCCTTTTGTTTTAGCTTCTGAGGCTTGAACCATTTCAGTGTTTACTGGACTCTGTTTGTTTAAACAGTATATGCCATTCTCCAATATCACCAATTATGAGTAATGTGATTTGGGTGTGCTGTCAAACAAATAGTGCAGCACTAATCAGGACATCTGGGCTTTTAAGCTCCATTTCTCTGCTTACTTCACCAGCCTGCCCTGGAACTTTCTTGCACCTACAGCTGCTGACTTTGAGGCATACAGGGGATGTGAGACAGCCGAGGTTTCCCCACCTGCTATAAGGTGGGCTTGATCTTCCTCAGGCCTTTGTTTGCCAAGAAATGCCACAAGGTGCCAATCCCCTGGAGCCACAGCCAATCAGGAGCCATCAGGGTTGGTACATCTTGTATTTTAAGTCCTGTGGCTCTAATTGCTTCTCCAACCAGTCTTCAGACTTTCTTGTGGCTGGACTCACCAATTTTGTGCCATGCAGCGGCTTGTGAGCCAGCCAGGCTCCCATGACCTGCTCTGACACATCTTTTTGCTATAGTTTACCTAGAAACACCACAAGGCAACACTTACATGTGCTTCCAATCCCCCAGAGCATTTGCCAATCAACAGTCAGCAGGGGGAACACATGGGCTGTTAAGTCCACTGCCTGTAATCACTTTACCAACTTTCTTGTGGTTGGATATCACCATGTATGAACCGTGTGAAGAGTTGTGAGCCAGAAAGAGTCCACCACTTGCCCCCATGCCTCATCAGACCTTTGTTTGGCCTGTAACACCAAGAGACAGAATCTTCCAGTGCTGTCAATCATATGGAGCAGCAGCCAAACAGGAGTTGAAAGGGTAGGATAACTAAGAGTTTTTACGTCCTTTGCCTCACTCCATTCACCAGCTTATTGTCCAACATTCTTGCATCCATAACCACCATCTATGGACTGTATATGGGTTCAGGAGCAAGCAAGGACTTCCTTATTCACCCCAAGGCTTTGTTAGTCCAGAAACACTCACAGCAACTGCTAATCAGGAGCCAGGGAGGGGGGGATAATATGGAATTTTAAGCCCAGTGCCTTTGCTCACTTTACCAGTCTGTCCTTGAACATTCTTCTATGTTTCTTGACCCGGTGCAAATACCGCGAGTGCACCCTGCACCGAACCCAGCACCCTCCCAATCTCAGCCTCCCATCAACCCACCATGCTACAATAATAACAAAATAAATAATAATACGTTTATTTATAAAGCGCCTTTCAACATATCAAGGTGCTGAACACATTAAAACCATAACTTCAAATATAAATCAATAATACATATAGATAAAATCATACCATAATAACATCAAATATTAAAATCAATTAATAAAATATGAAATAGAATCACAGCACAATAAAATTAACTTAATCATCCACGAAGGCCATTTGCCACAATTAAGTCTTCAAATCCTTCTTAAATTCCTCCACGGAGGTGCACTCCCATAACTGACGTGGTAGAGAATTCCAAAGAGTGGGTGTAGCATAAGAAAATGCTCTGCTAACAGAAGATTTTAAACTCATTCTTGGAATCTCTAACAACCCCTCATTGGCTGAGTGGAGTGATCAGCCGGGGCAGTAGGACATCAGGAGTTCTTTCAGATAGGTCAGACCCTGATCGTGAAGGGCTTTGAAAGTAAATAAAATTACTTTAAAGGTGATCCGCCATCGTATAGGAAGCCAGTGAAGTTCACGCAGCACTGGGGTAATATGACAGGACCTACTTGTCCCAGTCAAAACCCAGGCTGCAGCGTTCTGCACCAGCTGAAGGTGACAGATTTCAACCCCAGAAAGCCCAAAGTATAGGGTACTATAGTAATCCAAGCGCGAGGACACAAAGGTGTGGACCAATGTTGGCAAAGAGTCAGATGGAACAAGGTGCCTAACCGTGGCAATGTTCCTAAGATGGTAAAAGGAAGTTCTGACAATGACTGACACTTGAGACTGTAGGGTCAGCCTGTCATCTAGGACAATCCCAAGGCTACGCACCCATTCAGAGGTCGGAAGTGACACGCCGCCAAAAAATATTCAGAGGGCGTGCCATCACGTGATCTCTCTCTATCTGACCACCCGGGTCCACAACCAAAACCTCTGTCTTCTCTGAGTTCAACTTTAACCAACTAGAATCCATCCAACCTTGGATTTCTTCCAGACAGTTGTTAAACACCACGAAAGCTCCATCCTGGTCGGGTGCAAAAGACAGGTATAGTTGGGTATCATCTGCATAGCAGTGAAACCTCAGCCCATACTGTCTTATAATGCCTCTGTGGGGCAGCATATACACTGCAAATAACATGGGTGACAGCACGGAACCCTGAGGCACCCCACACAACAAAGGAGTTGGGCCGGAGGAAAAAAACCCCGACACAACTTGTTGTGATCTCCCAGTGAGGAATGAGGTGAACCATTGTAAAACAGTTCCCGACATTCCATAAATTTGCCTCATGTGTGCTATTAACACCAGGTGACCCACAGTGTCAAAAGCTGATGAGAGATCAAGGAAAACCAGAATGGAATGTCTCTTCTGATCCCTCGCCCTCAGAAGATGGTTGAGCACCCGAACCAGCACAGTCTCAGTGCTATGTCTTTTATGAAAACTGGATTGGAAGGATTCGTAGATATTATGGATGGTTAAATGGTCCTCCAATTGGGCTGCCACTACCTTCGCAATAACCTTCCCAATAAAGGGAAGGTTAGAGATAGGTCTGTAGTTTGAGAAACAGTCTGGGTCCAAGGTAGCTTTCTTCAAGAGAGGTGTCACCACCGCCTCTTTCAGGGAACTAGGAAACTCACCTGACTCCAAGGAGCACCAGACTTTTTGCACCAGAACTGGACTGATGATATCAGTACAACCCAAAATTAGGGCAGTCAGTCCAGGATCCAAACTACAGCTTGTGGGATGCACACTATGGATGATCCTCATAATATCCATGAACTCAGGTCGACCAAAGGAACTGCAAGAGAATTGAGGTACTGTGAACTCACACTGTTCTATGACATCACCCTTAAGGATTGCCGGACACAAGTCCACCCTGATATCATCCACTTTAGTTGCAAAGTAACGAGTGAGCTCCTCACACTCTAATTGCGAAAAGGCCAGCTCGGCAGCCCACTACCACATTACATGCACAAACCCTCCCTTCCCTTCCACCCATTGCACAGCATGTTCCTTCCCCAACACTCCCACGCTTGTGTATGCATAGCGACATTCTGTTGCTATATTCTCCAAACCCCTTATCTGGTCACCCTCCCTGCCAGGTTGCCCTGTGCACAGGTGCCGTGATTGAGTCACCTTTTTGAGAGTGCTCAGTTGCGGTCGTCATCATCACAGGCTACCGCTTCTTGGTTTCTTGAGGCTGGATACCACCACTTTTGTTCTGTGTGGGGGTTTCTGAGCTAGACAGGATCCCATATCCACCTCATGCCTCACTGTGCCTTTGTTTCCCCTATAAAGGGGAAATCGTTTAACCAGGAAAGGCACACTAAGCTAAAGCTTGTTTCCAGGTGCAACCTGGGAGTACAAGGAAGTTAAGTGCTTGCTCAGGGTTGCACAGTATGTAAGTGGGGGCTATGGGATTCAAACTCTGGTCTCAAAATTTGTAGCTCAGAGCCCTAAACCACTGCACTATATTGCCTCTTTTCCCCTATAACACCATGAGGTGGCACCACCAAGTGCTCTTAGTCACATGGAGCAGCATCCAGTCAAGAGTCAGAAGGGGTTGGATAACTTGACTTTTAAGCCTTGTCTCTGCCCCATCCACTAGATTGTCTTCGGAGAGTCTTGCAGCCATAACCACTTTTGGATCACTGGGAGTTTGAGAGCCAGCAAGGACTCTGTTATGCCTTTTGGGCCTTTGTTTAGAAATTACACTAGTGTTGCCAATCACCTGGAGTAGCAGCCAATCAAGAGTCAGCAGAGGTGGTATATCTGGGTTTAAAGCCCCCTTGCACAAAGTTGTCTCCAGCGTAGCAGTCCTGTGACAGGGTTGAATAAGGCCCTGCCCCATTTGTTATGCAGAAGTGTTTAAATGCAAAGTTCTGTTCTATCCTCTCCTTTTCTGTCTCTTCTCTTTCTGGTTGCGCAACCAAATTTCTTGTGAGACCTAGGAATTGATCACTCTGACAGTTTCACAATTCTCCACCTCTTGCTAGCTCTCTGCCTTCCCTTGCTGTTTCTGTCTTTTCTTCTCTCTTGCATATCTGCAGGTATAAAAATATATGTGACTCTTTATGTGGAAATGTCACTGATACTGGGATCCCTTTGTTTAAAACTGTATATAGTTTTACTGTTGAAATGATTGCAAAAAGCCATTTTGAACTCAAGGGGTTAACCTTAGATGCTGGTTTGAAAAATATTTCCAGAACTGTCAACAAGTCGTCAGTTCTCAGTCACAATGTTCTTTTTGCTACACCTGCTGAAACTGACAAGAACGCTGTGTAAGAAGCGGGATGTTCACTTAACGAGCTCCCTGCAGAGACTTGTAAAAAGAGCTGTACAGTTTGCAAGAGGGAGAGACAGAGACTGAGAAACTGAGAGACTGAGATTGGAAATTGGAAAGAAAAACTCAGAAAAAGGACTCTGCTTTCATGTTTGTACTGCCATTGTAAATAATTACACTGAACAATTTTAATTTTTTATTTTGCTGTTATTGGAAAAATAAAATGCTATTTGCGAATTTTGAAACTGCTCCTGGTTTTTCTATGCTTCCTGATCTATGCCTCGACGACAAGTCCCAGTATAAGGGCCACACTAGAAGGGTGTCATATTTGGGTGTCAGCTTGGAGTCAGCAGTCTGCTAGAGATGCTGCCCTAAGAATTCTGTCTGCCTCTATCTGCTGGAGAGCAGCTACATGTGATATTCAGCCTCCAGTGTTCATGAATTGTTCTAGTTCTAATATTATACTTCCACCTGCACTTTATTACCTACTTGTAGGTGTTCTAGCTCCCAGTCTACCCAATTACTGTAATTGCTAGCCTGGTGTATGAGTTAATTGCTATAGTTCTGCTGTCTTACCCTCTGTTGCTTAACCTGCATATTGCTGCATTCCATTGCTCTCCAGACTGTTTAGAACTATGTACCTCCTAATTGTTCTACTGCAGTATAATTAATGGCCTGTAAATTTCTAGCTGCTGTCTGATTTAATTGCTGTATTATTACTGCCTGTTCAGTGCTTTGTTCACTTGTTCTCCAGCTTAGAGTTCTCAGACAGTAGTTTTATTTCCACTACTGAGATACCCTCCCGTTTACTGCTGAACCTTTCTCTTCTCCCCATTTACTCTGTTTGCATGCTGTATGACTCTGATCAAGTCACTTAACTTCCTGTGCTCCCAGGCCGCACCTGGAAACAAGCTCGGGCTTAGTGTGCCTTTCCTTGTTAAACATTATACAATGGGATCTCAGAATAGTGAAATCTCATTTTCTGACTGAAACCTTTCAGCCAAGGTAAAAGTTCGCATTACCCATGGAAAAGGTGCCAGTCAGCTGCATCTACAACCCACCTTTTTAAAATCACTCCGACCCCCAAAGTCAAACCCAAAAATCAACATGTTGGACGCCGGTAAACTGCCTTGTTCTATGGCAAAACACAAACGCCACTACACAAAACAAAGTTGTATACCTGCCTAGCAGAACTGTGCTAGTGACCCTTGTTGAAAGATAAAAAAAATAACTTCCACCTCAACGTTAGCCGACTCCATGGTGGCTGTACACTGGCTCCCTTGCGGCTTGCAGCCTCATCAACTCGAGTGACAGTCTCCTCAACAGAAATCTGCAGCGACTCTCCATTCAGCTCCCAACCCCACCTCCAAGGAGCTCACTAGGATGGCATACTATACATCAAGAAAGCAGCATCGCACTTCAGAGAGAGGCGCAGAGAGAGAGAGAGAGAGTTACCCCCCTTGAAGCGACTGGGTGTCCACCTGCTCATCCGCTCACTACCCACAGTGGCCCTGCAAGGCTAGTAGTAGCACAGTGAATTTGGATCCCTGCTGGCACCAAAAAACAGAAGATAGAAGGCAGTTTATGACAGTTTTTTCATATATAAATTGCACTGTTTCAGTAAGCCCCTTCCTGTGGAAACACTGCGTCACTAGCTGCAAACACAATTTGTCCTACCTGCACTAGTGCTCCCTCCCTTCACTGTGTTCCTGTCTGCGCCGTGTCACTCAGCTGACTGTTGAAAGGGCAGTTATGTCAGTGATTAAAAAAACTGCTCCTTTCCAGCACACCCGGCCTGTAAAATAAACTATCTCCTGCTCTGACCTGATGGCTCTCTTATTAAATCTGTCAGAATCCTGTTAGAAGTGCTAAAACTAACACTTCTTTTAACATTTTTCATTCGCAAAATTCATTTACTAACGAAAAACTAAATGTTGTGCTTGCTCATGTTTATTTTCTTTTTTTTTAAGATTTTCTTCTGTCACTGTTTTGGCCTGCACCAAACTGCTGACTGCAATGCTGCCTGCCACGACAAAGATCAATGAAGCAGCTAAGTCAGACAGAATATTAAACACAGCAGCAACAGGCCATACTAAATCGCACATTGCAGCAATGAAAGAAATGTTAGCAGGTATCACTATAAACATTAAGGATATGAAAGAATCCAAAACAAAAATTCAGCGGGACTCAGCTGACAAAAAACAAAGAGTTGAAGAAACAGAAAATTGCTTAACTACAGCAGAGGACTATTTCAGCTAAATGAACATAATGACTCCTACACTAAACAGATTGAATATTTACTAGAATAAATAATCTTTAAAATGGGGTGAGATGGAAAAATATTAGGATTGTTGGTGTTCTTGCGGGGCTGAAGGCAATAACATGATTATTTTTTACAGAGTTTCTTTAAAACCATCACAAACAGTAACATACTACAGCCTCTTTCAAATTGTCTTCAGAATTCCATTTCAGCACAGAAGCCTGTCTCGAGCCCAATGATATCTGCCCCTCATGAGACTCATCTATTCACAGATTCTACCCATAGGATTGAAAATTCTGTCAAAGCAGATAGGAATGTTACAAACAAATCTCATTTATGGGGGGAGGGGGAGTTAGTCTACCTACCATCATAGAACTTCTTTCTCTGGCACAACAATAAATTAAAGAACAATTATTTAATGTGTCAAAAAACTATTTTTCTTAATTTTTTTTTTACCAAACGTAAAGTGGGACATTGTATAATTAAGCACTAAACCACAACAAGGTGTGGGTTATGCTGTGATTAACCCACTTCTGGTGTGGATTGGGTCACTCGGCCTGTGGCCTCATGATTGAACCACTCCAGGCGTTGGTAAATCCCAGCATAACCCACACCCTGTCATGGTTTATTGTTTAAATTTCCCCTTTCCTTGCTATTGCCACTCCTCCTCCTCCTCCTGTTATGTTCCGCCCTTTCTCCTTGCTTTCCTCACTTTCTGCCCATTGTGTCCCAATTAAGCTCATCATTTGCCTGTTCCTCCTCCTGGCTGGTGTTGTTAAAATTTAAGCCCAACCCACCCACCTTTAACTTCTCCTCTTTTAATGTTCCCAAGAAGCAGAGGGTTCTCCACCTCAACTTTCACAGCCTCCTTCACAAAATAGACTCCCTGAGGCTGTGGATTCAATTACTTCATCCACATATTCTGTTCCCTGAGAACTGGCTCATGCCCAGTATTTCTGACACAGTCATTGCCATTCCTGTTTACTCTGTCTTTGGACAAAGCAACAACAACTAGGGGAGGGGCTAGAGTTGCCATTTACATGACTCTCTCCCTTTGTTTCTGCCAAGGTACCAAGCCACACTTTATCCTTGCTCTTCTCTCTTCCATCATTTCCCTAGCAGCAACCAAAGAACTCATAGGTTTAACTGATTTCAATTATAATTGGCTCTCCTTGAAATCAAAAAATGTCTAATCCCTCCAACTCACACAACATACAGTATCTCTGAGCTAACACCTCTCAACCCCACCTCCTTTAACTATTTCTTAAATTGACCAGGCCCTCTCATCCCATACCCACCACCTTGTGGAAGCTAGCATCCTCTATAATGTTCTTTGTGACCACTACATGGTCTACTGTTTGCACAGAATCAATTGCCCCAAAGTCCTCCCTCCAAGGTCATCCTATTCTGATCCTTCAGCCCCCTTGACATGTCTGCTCTTGTGACTAGCCTCTACACCACTAAGTGGTCTCCTATCACTACCTCAACAATGTAGATGATGCCCTCTATCATGTTTTCTCCAAGTTACAAGCTGCTTGAGACAGGCACATCTCCCTCGGTCAGGCCTGTATTAAGAGCTTCACATCTTCTGGGTCTCTGATGAGCTCATCCCATTCTGCAATACTAGTGATGCTTCTTGGCAATTGCACAAGGCCACTGGCTCCCTAGTGGACCTATAATGATGCAGATCACTTTATAATTCCTGCACCAAAGCTACCAAACTTGACAAGTCTGAAAGGAGCAGAGTGAGGGCAGATCCAGGGCAGGGTCCCAAGGCTTCAAGGGCTGGGATCATCTCTGGAAGGGTGGTGGGGTGTACTGGTTGTGGGTCAGCCATGGTACTGAATATAGCTTGGATGGATAATGGGGGGATGTATGGTATGTAGGCAGATTGCACAGCTAAGGGAGGAGGTGGGATGGCAGAAATGGGCACTTAGCTGGGAAAGGGAGAGAAGTCAATGGGAAGACATGAGGGGTCCCACCAAAGGAGTTACTCCAGCTAGAGGGAGGACTGTGGGGGCACTAGGCACAGTCAAAAGGGGATCTGCCTGCAAGGGGGCAAGGAGCAAACTCAGTCGTAGGAAGAGGAAGATGAGATAGAGACTGGGGGAAAGTTGGGGAGCATGAATGCAATGTGAGGTGGTGGGGAAAGTACCAGAGAAGATACAGGAATCCCAAGTAAGGGCAACAATGGGCACAAGAGAATCCTGGGGGAATGGAGGGTGATACAGTATAAAGGTACAAAGTCTGCGCAGAGGACAAGGAAGGAGGGAACAAGGGGAGGACTGTCAACCAGAGGGGTACAGGCAGTGGGCTTAGAACAGAAGAATAGATTTTCCACATTACAGGCACTAAATGGGGAGACGATCAGGAAAAGGGAGATGAAGAGTACACAGGGGAAGTAGCAGAGGCAATCGTGAAGGAAGGCACAGAACAATTGAAAAGGGGGGAGGCTCTATTAGGTAAGATGCTGGCAACATTGGTGTGGAGGAGGAGGGGGGAAGGATCTCCAGTTGGGGGCAGGAAAGGGACAGGGAGAGGAATGTACAGGGAACAATAGTCGGTCAGAGGAGGGAGACATGAGTAAAAGAGGAAGGAGCACAGCTGGAGGGACAGTCGAAGGAAGCAGGGGGGAAGGGGAGAGGAGCAATTCTGGTAGGGATGACAGGAATGGCAGAGGGGAGAGGTGCAGGGAGGTTGGGAAGGATGTGGAGGATAAGAAGGAACAGTGAGGAGAAGGGGACAGGTCAGGGGTGGGAGGGAGCCATGGGAAGGGCAAAGCTACAAATGTGACGGCCACTAGAGATAGACACCCTGGTAATAGGGTGGGGGTGGGGACAAGGAATAGTGAGGGGGATACTAGTGCTGGGGGATTCCATACTAAAAGGGATAAGATGGGGCAGTAAGAAGAAAAAGCATAGTCGTATATAAGTAGAGTCCATACCTGGGTTAATGGTGGGCAGAGCTGGTCAATCAATTCTGAAGTGCATAAGGAGTGGTAGGAGGAAACCGCATCTTGTGGTGCACATGGGTACAAATGACCTGGTGGGGGAGACAGTAATAGTAGTGAGTGAGAGGTTCAAGGAGCTGGGAAGGTTGTGTGAGGAGCTAGGGGAATCAGTGGCATTCTCTGAGGTGCTCCTTGTGCCCTGCATGAGTACAGTGAGGAAAGGGAGGATCAGAGAGTTTAACACATGGCTGAGGGAATGGTGTCAATCCAAGGGGTATGGGTTAATGGGTGACTGGGGCAGAACCTTGGACAATAACTATCTATATGCAGGGGACAGGCTACACTTGAGCAAGGAGGGGAAGGGAGTATTAAAGCAGGGGATAGAGGGGTACATAGCAGCAAAGGTGAGTATAAACTAGGTGGGGTGGTGGTGAGTGGACAGCTGGTAGGCAAGGATCCCAGAGAGGGGAGCCAGATGAGCTTACCCTCCATGTTAATAGGGTAGGAGTCATGGTAGAGGCACGGGGGAGGAGGGGGAAAATCAGAGAAAGATAGGGAAGGAAATGGGGTGGAGGGTGGTCATGCTGAATGCAACAAGCCTAGGTAATAAGCCAGCTGAGTTGCAGGCTCTCCTGGCAGTGGGGAAGGTGGACATTGTGGTCATCATAGAAACATTGGCCATCCAGTACCAGGACTGGGATATGATGATTCCAGGGTATGGAATACTCAGAAAAGATGGGACTAAGGGGAAAGGGAGGGTGTGGCATTCTATGTACGGGAATGGATAAGGCATATAACAGATGAAGGCAGAACAGAGGCCCTATGGATGCAGTTTCAGGACTTGAAAGGCAGGACACTGAGGATGGGGACACTATACAGACCATCATCACAAGGGGATGACCTGGATAGAGATCTAGCTGAGCAACTCAGAAGGGTCTGTAGGAAGGGGAATACAGTGGTGGTGGGGGACTTCAACCTACCTGGGATGGATTGGAGCACTCCAACCACCGCGAATGCAAGGGAGCAGATCATAATAGAAACATTTCAGGATAGCTTCTTGGTGCAGTTGGTACATGAGCCAACTAGTTTGGAGAGGATGCTGGACCTGGTACTTTCAAATGGAAACTGTAAGAAAACTGGGAGCGGAGGACCCTCTGGCTGGGAGTGACCACTACTCGGTGTGGTTCACAATCAATATGAATAGGGAAAGAGGGGGTGTGGGGACCAGGGTGATTGACTTTAAAGGGGCAGACTTTAAAAGGATGGGGGAAATTTAGGGTAGCTATCTGGCAGAAATTCAACCAGACATGGATGATAGTCAGAAATGGGATATTATTAAAAAAGGTCTGTCAGAGGCCACTGGAACTTGTACAAAGATAAGGAGTAAGAAGGGAAGGGCAACGAAGCACAGTTGTTGACTCGAGAGGTTATGGAGGGGGTGAGAGCCAAGAGGAAGGCATTTGGGAAAGCTCAAGACATTGGGAGGAGTGGTTGACAAAAATGAGTATACGAAGTCATCCAGGGTGGTCACCAGGCTAGTCAGATTGGCCAAGGCTTCAAGAGAGCTGAGACTGGCATAGGGTATTAAGGAAAGAGAAAAGGACCTCTTCAGATACAGTAGAGAAAGAAGGAAGAACAAGGACCAAATTGTGAGTATTGAGAAGGATGGAAGGTGGGTGGAGAAGCGAGTGGATCAGGCAGAGGCATTAAATGAATACTTCTACTCAGTGTTCACAAAAGAGAGAGGGGCAGATACCCCAAGGGAGGGGTGGAGTAGGTAGTGGGGGAAGGGGGTGGCTGACATAGGGATTACAGAGTACACGGTTCTGGAAGGATTAAGGGTACTGAGGATGGACAAGGCACCTGGACCAGACAGCATTCACCCTAGAGTACTCAGGGAGCTAGCAGAAATCCCGGCAGGACCACTGGCTGACCCAGTCAATACCTCCCTGGACACAGGATGCATACCACAAGACTGGAGGATGCCCATGTGGTGCCCATTCAAAAAAGTGGCCCTAGGGATGAACCAGGCAACTACAGACCAGTTAGTTTCACATCAGTTGTGGGGAAGCTCATGGAGACAGTCCTAAAAGAGAAGCTAGTGACCTCTTTGGAGGACAATGGCCTCCATGATGGTCAACAACACAGCTCTGTCTCAGGCTGATCCTGCCAGACAAATCTAAATGAGTTTTACAACTGGGTGACCAGGGAGCTGGACAGGGACCATGCGGTGAATGTTCTGTATTTAGACTTCAGCAAGGCCTTTGATTCCATGCCACATGGGAGGCTGGGGGAGAAGCTGGACTACATAGGGGTGGGAATGAAGATGGTCAGATGGATCATCAACTGGCTGAATGGAAGGCAGCAGAGGGTGGTGGTGGGAGGGGGACTCTCATCACTGAGGGAAGTGATGAGTGGGGTGCCACAGGGATCAGTACTGGGACCAGTATTGCTTGAGATATGCATACAGTAGCTGATATCTCACACAGGATCCGGAGTAGGATCACTCTGTTTGCTGATAATACAAAGATGGGAGCTGTGATAGATGAGATCGAAGGGTGGAAGGGGCTGCAGGAGGACCTGACCAAACTACAGGAGTGGCCAGAAACATGGCAGCTTAGATTCAATGCCAAGAAGTGCAAGGTACTGCATTTTGGAGCTAGGAACCAGTGGAGGAGCTATCAGCTGGGAGGGGTGCAGCTCAAAAGCATCGAGGAGGAAAAAGATCTGCGGGTGCTTATAACAGGCAGCATGAACAACTCAGCTCAGTGCAGAAAGGTGGCAGCAAAAGCCAACAGGACACTGGGGTATACAGCGAGGGGTATCTTCTCCAGAAATAGGGAGGTGATCGTTCCCTGGTACAGATCTCTGGTAAGGCAGCACCTGAAGTACTGCGTGCAGTACTGGCACCCATTCCTGAAGAAGAACATCAAATTGTTGGAGGGGGTGCAATGTAGAGCAACCAAGATGATCCAGGGACTGGAGGGAATGTCCTATGGGGATAGATTGGGTGAGCTGAACATGTACTCCCTGGAGGAGAGGAGGGATAGGGAGATATGATTAAAATATTTAAATACCTTAAGAGGATTAATAAGGTTAATACAGAAGGGATTTTCCAGCTTAGAAGAGGGAGGGATACGAGAGGGCATCAGCTGAGACTGGAGTGGGGAAGATTCAAGAGTGAAATCAGGAGATATTTTTTTCACCTAATGAGAGGTGGACAGGTGGAATGCTCCACCCGAGGAGGTGGTATCCTGTAAAATGGTGGGCAGCTCTAAGAGAGGTTGGGACAGGGTGGGGGGAGAATTGTGATGAAGAGGGGTGGGGAGGGTGGAGCAGCTACAAGTTGAGGGGCTAGCTGCATAATTGAGCAGACTCGATAGACTGTAAAGCCTGCTTCTGCTGGCATTTTCGTATGTTTGCATGCTTTGCTTCCAATTTCTAGAATAACATTAACTGCCCCTCCACATTCTAAAATGTTGTGGACTCCCCTTTTTGATCCCCCTGTCCTAATGCTAGGTAGTTCAGACAGTGAAACCTGATGAGGTTGTTGTCTCAGTCAATTGTTCTCTACCTGAAAAGTGATTGAGGGTGTGGTTTGCTGCTTCCTTCAATCTCTTTTACGCTAGCTGCATCCTGTCTCTGCTTCCACATCTCCTTCCCTGCCCCTTCTCCTCCTGCCACACCCACTCGACTCATTTTATTTATTTCTTACCACTCATGCTGCTACTGTCTCCACTTTCTGATCTATTGCCTCCCCTATCTAAGATATCCATAATCTTTCTTTCCACATGGGTACAGTCCTTAGTGTTTGGGAGCGGGCCAAGGTGTTCCCATTACACAAAGATGATGACCCTATGCCCCAGGCAGCTATCACGCTGTCTGTCTCCCTTTGGTTTTGGCTAACTTTCACAAGCACCTGGTTCTCTTTCTGCTCTCTCCTTTCCTCAACTCTTCCACCTTTCTAAGCCCCTTCCAGTCAGATTTTAGGAAATCAACATTTCACCATCACAACACTGCTGAGGTTCACTAACAGGATACAGAAGATGATAGATCACAGTCACATCACCACCGCTATCTTTGTCAACCTGCCTAAGGCCTTCAACATGGTTGCCCATAATCTTTTTCTAGATAGGCTAATGGGTGCTGTAATCTCTTTCCTTGCAGTCAAGTGGCTCAACTTGTACCTGTTGGTCTGGTTTCAAGCTGTCCTAGTAGGTGACTGCCTCTCCCATCCTCTCCCTATTCAGTCGGGTGTTCCCCAAAACGCTCTGTCCTTGTCCCTATCGTTTCTCAATCTTCTTAAATTATCTCCCAAAGACTTGTGGCTCATTACACCTCCACATGTATACAGATAACACCGTGTTCTTTGTCAGTAACCCCCTCTCAGATGAGGAGTTTGTGCAACTCCAGCAGGACATGAACAGTGTCCTGTGCTGGTTCTGTTACAGCTACAGTAGTTCACCCTAAATGCCAAAAATATATTATCCATATCATTAAGAAGCAGGCAATGTCTTACTAGAATCCAGTTAGCGCTGTTCTTTATGACCTTGGATGGTTTCCTACTGGAGGTAGTCTCCTTTATTAGAGGGGACATAAACATTGTTTTCTGATATTTTCTACTATAATTAGCATTTAGGCAGGCATGATGTCTGTTTATGATCTTTAGGGTTTTAGTTTGTGACTTTGTTTCAAAATAGTCTTTTTTTAGGGCCTTTTGTTAATGATTCCTTTTTTATCTGCAGTTTACATTTTTTAATTACTTATGGGTTCTAGAACCCAGTGATTTCAGTTGAGCAGTAGCTTAGAGTGAAGCTTTTCATACAGGGCTTCTGCTCAACTGATGTCATCAGGTTCTGAAACTGATAAGTGCTGTAAATAAACAAGCACTGCTAAACGCCGAAAGTTTGCTTGCATGTATGTGCTTTGCTTTTTTTTATTTTGATCCCCAACTCTTCACGATATTAGTTTAATGATTCACCTTATAAACATGACATGTACCATTTATAGTATATTGGTAGTGGTGGGTGAAAGTTACGAATTCTGCTTTTTCGGAACTTCTGTGATATTTCAGAAATGTCTCAAAAATTTTCAGAATTTCTGCCATTGGTGAAATTGGTATCTTCGGCAGATTTTCACGTTTCCACTGACTTTTTTTTGCTGAACTGCAGAATAATACAGTAAACTGAAAAATGTATTCCATCTACAGTTTAATCTATTATTTCATATCCTAACTCATAATAAAACACCCTGATGGTGTCTAGTGGTCCTCCCCCCATCCGTCAATCGCAGGTTCCATGTGAAAATAACACTCTCCCCTCCTCTCCCTGGTGTCTAGTGCGCACCCCCACCTGCGGTTTGTGGGCCCCAAGTAAAAAAAAGAAATCCTGAGTGTCTAGTGCCCCCCCCACCATCGATTGTGGGTCCCATCCATGCAAAAAAAAAAAAATACTCCAATCCCCGGTGTCTAGTGCCTCCCCATCCACCGATCGCGGGTCCCATCCATGTGAAAAAAATAAACTTCCATCAACATGTCTAGTGCCCCCACCCCCCCCACCGATCGTGGGTCTCACGCAAAAAAATCTCTGATCCCTGGTGTTTAGTGATCCCCTCCCCCACCCGCCCGATCAATGGTCATGAAAAAAAAATCTTCACTTCTGAGTCCCTGGTGTCTAGTGGTCCCCAAGCAGCTGATCGGGGCCCATCAAAAAGTTATACAGTAATTCCTGGTGTCTAGAAAACCCCTTCCCTATCCAGGATCCCTTTAATAATAAAAATGAGGCAGTCCATCCATTTTTCTATCCATATTATTCTCTGGTGCCTAGTCCCTATCCCTGTCTCCTGTAAAAAAAGGTAATCCCAATTCCCTGGTGTCTAGTGGATCCTCCACCCCCCCACCTGGACAGTTAGTCCACCACCACCTCATTCCCCTGCAACCCAACCCCTAGTGGGCCACTGGTGCAACCCTTCTCTCTCTCCTCCACAGCCGGTGGCCCACTGAATTGTCAATGAATGACTGCATGCTTGTACATGCATGTGTTCATTCACTGACAGTTCAGTGGGCCACCGGCTGTGGAGGAGAGAGGAGGGCTGTGCTGGTAGTCTGCTTGGGGTTTAATGTGGGACAGTGGGGTGGTGGAGGACTGACTGTTTTGGTGGGGAGTCCACTAGACACCAGGGAATTCAGATCAAAATTTTTTTAAAGGGGATCAGGAATAGGGAGGGGGTTCACTTGATACCAGGGAATAATACCTATACTAGTTGTTCTTAACTATAGTAAATATGTTCTCTGTACATTTTTTTATGCTAGTTGTGAATGTTTGTATGATGCAATTGTGTTGTATTGTGACATGTTCCTGTAACTATATTAGTTGGTCTTACAATTGCAGTTGCCATACCTCTATGGTTTTCTGTGTCAACTATTGCACTGTCAATGCACTGCACTTACCGGGTCGCCATTGAGAAAGGGACTGTCTTGTCTCAGTGGGCCTATCTGGTTACCAAAATTCAATAAATAAATGAAATAAATAATACGGTGAGAAAAATGGATGGACTGCCTTTTTTGTTATGGGGATCCTGGATAGGGAGAGTGGGGTCTGCTAGACACCAGGGAATTATAATTGTTTGGGGAGTGACGATCAGAGAGGGTGGGGGAACCATTAGACACCAGGGACTCAGAAGTGGAGTTTTTTTTGTTATGTTTCCCATGATTGGCATGTGTGTGTGTGGGGGGGCCTCTAGGCACCATCACACCAGGGATCGGAGTTGTTTTTACATGGTATCTGTGATTGGTGGGTGGGGGGTGCCAATAGACACCAGGGATTGGAGGTTTTTCTTACATGAATGGGAACCATGATCGGCGGGTGTGGGGTGGGCATTACACTCCAGGGATCAGAGTTTTTTTTTATATGGGACCCATGATCGGCATGTGTGGGGTAGATTAATGTATTAAACTGTGGGTGAAAAAAGCCTCAGAACTGACCACTGACAGTGATTAATTCTTCAAATTTTTTTTTTGACACAGGTTAATACATTAACTCGCAGCCGGTACATTCATTCCGCTGTTTTAAGGTGGAATTTCTGTGAAAGTTGCAAAAATTATTCCCAAATTTTCATGGAAGTGGAAGTCACACTTTCATGGAAATTCCATCAGCGGAATTTTTTTCACACACTTTTTATATATTGGCTGAAATGTCATTTCACACAAAATGTGTGAAAACATGTTTTGTCCAGGATTAAAGACGATATGTCATGCATGTGAGGTAGTGTGGAAAAATGGCTATGTTAACAATTAGGTGTCAAAATACCAAAAATTAGTGAAGTTATGACTGAACATTGAAATACTGTAATGTTCAGTCATAACCTGGGCATTTTCCCATATTTGTACACCAGAATTTCAGCATAGCCTTCTTATTACCACATCTCATGAACCCCGTAGGTGAACATTTTCAAATCTTCACCAAAACATAATTCTGTGCCACCAAAACATCATTTCATGCCACAGGTGCAAAAACACATTTTGGCCAAGATTTGAAAGTTAACAGCTGTCACGTTTTATGAGATGGTGTGAAAAAAGCTATATTGAAAATTTGGGGTCACAATATTACAAATTACCAAGGTTACGAGTGTGGACAGAAACATTTCAACACATGTGCATAACTTTATGCATGACTTTGCCATTTTGACATATTTTGACCCCAGAGTTTCAGAATAGCCTTAATATGATCCCACCTCATAAAAAAGGGTGCTGTAAATTTTCATATCCTGCCCAAATGGTGATTTCGCAACATGACTGCAAAATCACCTTTCGAGCCAGATTTGTATAATTCCACCACTATTGGTCATGATGTGGGAGTCCCAAAAAGGCCATGTTGAAAATTTGGGACCAAAATATGCAAAAATGACAAAGTTAGTCATCAAAGTTCAAAATCCCATTGAAATACACTGAACCACACTTACCTTAGTTTCTCAAATTGTAGTTGACGGTTCCAGCAGCAAGACACATCTTCGATCAGAGAGTGGATATTCATCCTGGGACATGTTCAGGTGAGTAAAGGTCTGTGGTGGGGTGTGGGAGGAGTGTGTGTGGGGGCAGATCAGCAAGGGACCGTTTTCTGTTTTACAAGTTAAAAAAAATCAAAGGATGGTTTTCTTTATTTCAGAGATGTTCTGACAATGAGATTGGGCACCCCAGTATTGGGCTCATGTTTGGCGGCACTGGGGGTGGGCACCCTGGTGCCATCACATACATAATGGGAATGGGGGAAGCTGACCTGAAGGGGAAGGGTCAAGAGAAGCGGTACTATGAGGGAGAATCCCTGGTCCATTTCTATATCAATTAAATATATAAAAACTAGAAAGAGTGGGCAGGTGACCTGGAGGGGAGAGGTAGAAAGAAGCAGTACTGTGGTGGGTACCCCAGTCCGATAGATAGATAGATAGATAGATAGATAGATAGATAGATAGATAGATAGATAGAGACAGACATACAGACAGACAGACAGACAGGCAAGCAGGCAGGCAGACAGACAGACTGAAACACAAAAAGACGATGGCAGCAACATTCCAAATGCTGAAAGCTGAAAGTTAATCAGCTGCTTGCTAACTGGCTTCATGCAAATGAAAGGACCAAAACCCCTTCTGATTTGAGCAGTTGCTGTCCTTTCAACTGCATGAAGTTTCTACCCAGCAATCAGTGAGTAGTACCATGACCACAGTGCATGGTCATTGCTCATGACTGTCAATTCCCTTCCGGCTTCATTTACAATGGGCTCGGCAGTGACACACTTTTGAAATGCCATTTAGTATAACA
The DNA here is from genome assembly GCA_016271365.2 of Neoceratodus forsteri. Taxonomy (NCBI): domain Eukaryota; kingdom Metazoa; phylum Chordata; order Ceratodontiformes; family Ceratodontidae; genus Neoceratodus; species Neoceratodus forsteri. The sequence goes on along the minus strand of CM057459.1, from coordinate 1,230,495,628 downwards.
AAACATGTTTTGTACATGTGCAAACAGATGTAAAAATGAACATTGGGTAGTAAAAAGGCACATTAACAAGGGACAATAAATAAGGGTGAAATTGGGCTATTGCAAAACAAGCACGTGGTGCAGTTGGGGTAGTCAATAGACTTTATACTTGCTCAAACTACTGGTATTATTTATCAAAACAAGGTTAATGTTCCCTTTAAATACCTGGGTATTTAGCTCAACAGTCACCATGACTTCTCCCGCTACAGTGGTGCTATCCATATCTAACTTCTTCCTACATTAAGCTCCACACATCATACAAGAACAAAGCATATATTCCTATCCCCATCTGGTGGCAGATCAGTGCAAAAATTATCCCGCCTGCATTTAAAAATGTGGGCGTAGTGTATAATGCCGCTTCTAAATCCACCCTAATCAAACTGAGCTCTCTTTAGTTCTCCGTTTGTCACTTTGCACTTCGTTGCCTACCCAATATCCATCACTGCTCCCTTCACTTCCTCTCTTACTCTCTCTCTCCTCCCTCCAGGGCAGCACCTTTTCCATTCAGTCTCCTGCCTCTCCAAGTACTGGTTTGGTTCCATGCCCTGTTATCTCAGTTCCATCCTGTCTTGTTGCTCTACTACTCTCTCCATTTATCTGAGCTCTGCTCTTTCTCTTTGCCTTGCACAAATTTCATTGTAGGGCAGCCTGTCTTCCCTTATGGTTCCCTTGTCTTTGGTCTTGTCTCTGCCTCCATTCATTCAATTTTCTTTACCACTGTCTTGAAAGCCATCCTCCATGACTGCACCACTCATGTTTGTTCCTGCAATTTCTTTCTTTCTCTCAAGTCCAGTTTTTGTGCTGCATTTACTGCCTTTACACATTGGGCCTGATTCTCAAAGCTCCCGAGGTGGCACAAGGGAGTTGCTTCCTAGTGACTGTAGCAAAGTGCCCCTTGCACCAAACAATGCCCCAAGAATGATTCACAAAGGCAGCCTTTGCCTACCCCATGCAGGCTGCACCTAAAAGGGCTTGCACTGCCCTTGTGCTACACAGTGGGCTGCAGCATGGTGCCAGGGGCTTGCAGCAGATGCAGGCTGCCAGAACCCCAGAACTGTGATTCACAAAACTCCCCCAGTGGTGAAATTTCTAAGTACTGTTAGACCAACCAGGGCTGGTCTAAAAGGCACCTAAGGGGGGAGATCACGTGATGCAGAGCGCGAGTTAGCTGCTTCTTCCTGGAGCTCTGACCACCCGACCCACATTTACGTTTTATAAAATAGTTTTCCACAATTTTGGACATCTCTACTACTCTACCTGTGTTTTGTGAGAAGACTCCTCCTGGCTGGTCGCATCTGACAGAAGTTGAAATGAGAAGAGCCTTACCAAGGCACACGCCACCGGTTACTCCGGAGAAGGCCCAGAAAAAATCTAGGGCCTCAGCCACACAGCAAGCCCAAGCTCCGACCGCGGATACCGACAATTCAGAACCGCTCACCTTAGCCAGTTTTCTCAAGGAATTTCAACCTTTTAAGGTTGAAATGAAAGAGCTTGCGGGAGAAGTCAAAAGTATAACGCGCACCCTGGAGGATTTAACGCTACGGACTTCAGACAATGAAGCCTGTATACGATCAGTGAAGCGGAAGAACGAGAAAATGGAACCAGACTTAGCTATCATGAGACAATGCATCTCTAAACTAGAAGGCAAGGTCGAGGACCTGGAAGGTCATAGCCGTCGAAACAACGTTGTAATCATTGGCCTCCCAGAGAAAGAGGAAGGGGGTGATCCCATCAAGTTTGCTCAGAGATTAGTGGAAAAGATTGCCGGTCCCTCACCCTTTGGGCATGCCTATACAATAGAAAGAGCCCATCGAGCCCTAAGAGCTTCACCTCCAGCTGAAGCCCCTCTGCACACCTTTATCCTCCGCTTTTTAAATTATCTGGAACGCCAGCATTTTCTACTTAAAATAAAAGAATTAAAGGAGTTGTGATGGGAGGGTGCCACACTGAGAGTGGTGCAGGATCTGCCACTGTCGTTACGGCAGAAAAGAGCAACCTATCACCCGATTATTACTAAACTAATTGCAGCAGATATTAAGTTCAGGATGGGCTATCCTGCTCGTTTTCAGGTGCTGGTAGCTGGATCTTGGCGCGGATATGAGAGCTACGAATCCACGTCAGAAGCCCTTCAACTTGCTTTTCCTAATTTGTTTAAAATATCCTGAAATATGCTGAAGCCGATGACCCTCAGTATACCTCAGCAATGAAGCAGGAATATGTCTGTAAAAGTTGTTTCAGAGGAGTATCGTGCTCTATAAAATAATAGGTATGACACTGGTTTAGTTTCCCACTTAACAGCCCTTATCTGGACCTTTACCCATGCTTGGCTCTTATTTTCCCTTTTACTTTTACCCACATGGGGGAAACTAGGTGGTTTTGGTCAAAGTGGCTCCCCCCCTCTCTTACTGGTGGATAGTTTCCTGGCTTCAAGGTTTTCTTGTTTTCTTTTCACCTCTCCTTTTTTTGTCATGGCGCACTGGATTTCAGTGAAAGGGACTCCTGAGTTGCAAATTGATGCGGGCTGCTGTATGGAGAAGCGATGCAATTTTCTACCGCTAGATGGAGCCAGAGACCGTTAGATGGCCACGAACACTACTGCAGACATTGTTCTGGCTCTGTTATCATAACTCGAGTTCAAGGAAATACGATGAAAACCCACGTTTTATATCCTGCTTCCCTGGCAGGATGCAAAAGCCTTCTGTTTAAGTAGTTCTGCTCTTTGGGGGTGTCTGTTTTAAGTTTGGAAATATTGGGAAACATTTCTTAGCAAGCAATAGAAAAACTGTTCTGTTAATGCGTGAGCCGAGTTTTAAAAGCTCAGTAATGTTGTTAAGGTTGTTAAAAGCTTTCTTTTGGGTTTTGTATATGCGATGAACGAGGGCTAAATCAGTGGGAATCTCTCTTTCCCCCTCCTTTATTAAGTGTCATTTTAACAGGAACATTTTATAGATAATGAGGATTAATGAGTAGTATTTCCCATGACTCTGTATAATATGGGGTAGTGCATAGCTGACTTGGGAAGGTTGGGTGGAATGGGATGGAAGTGGTAAACTTCGGTGAACTGCAGACATGATCATTGGTAGATCAGGAGGGATGAGGGTGGAGGGGAACAGGGGTTTAGGGGCTAGTTATTGTTGTATGTAGATTTTCGGTTCTGGGAAGTTTGAAATAAGGAGGGGGTTGCACAACACACGTAACAGTTCTGGTAAATGAAGATGGGACTGGTTATAAAGATTTTAGTCATTTTAAAGCCACTAAGTTTCTAAAAAATGGCTAGGAATATTAATTTTGTGAGTTGGAATGTTAATGGTCTTCGCCATAAATCGAAGCAATACAAGATCTTAAAACACCTAGAGTATGTGAAAGCTGATGTGATGTTCCTGCAGGAGACTCACCTACTTAATAGTGAGAGCAACCAATTAAGGAGGCTCCAAATAAGTCAGGTATTCACCTCGGAAGGTAATACCCAAAGCAGAGGGGTGATGGTCATGATTCGTAGGTCAGTTCCTTTTAAACCAATTCAAATTCTCCAAGATAACCTAGGGAGATACATTTTTATTAGGGGCACACTGCACACTTTGGAGATTGTCCTGGGATCAATCTATGGCCCCAATGTTGATACCCCAGGATTTTTTGTTCCGATTATGGAAGTACTCTCACCTTGTCTTAATTTACCTATTGTAATAGGAGGGGATTTAAATCTGGTAATGGATCCGGCTACTGATAGATCAGGTTTTGTTAGGAAGGGATTATCTCCTGCCCAAAGAGCGGTTAGAGAAATGATGGACCAATTGGGCCTCTGCGATGTGTGGAGGATCCTCCACCAGAATGTCCGAAAATTTACTTTTACCTCCCAGGTACATACTACCATGTCCAGAATTGATTATGTCTTAATTTCAAACACTCTCTTACCGGGCGTTTTGAATGCGGGTATATCCCACGGGCCACTGTCGGACCATTCTGTAGTAACATGTTTAATCGCTTTCTCATCCCTGCCTAAATCAGGGGGTAGATGGAAAATTAATAATCAGTTATTAAAGGACCCCAAAATGGTTAAATTTATCTCCTCTCAGATAACAGAATTCACCTCTTTCAACCAGAACTCTACCAGTCGGCCAGATATGGAGTGGGGGGCACTCAAGGCCTGTTTGCGTGGGATTCTGATAGGGCTTGCTTCCCAGAGAAAGAAGGAGAAGCTGAAATATTCCTGATTTCATTTCGCCCAGATTCGAGAAAAAGAATCCGGGCTTTCGGCCTCCTCGTCAGATGACTATAGGCAGGAGCTAACTCTGTTACATGATTCCTATCTCAGGATCCTAGATGAGCAGGCTGAGTGGGCGATCATCAAAACAGGGGCAGTATATACTGATCAAGGGGAAAAAGCTGGCCGTATATTAGCTAGGCGGGTAAAGCAATTAGATTCTACCAGATTAGTGTCGGCCATCCGTTCCTTGGAAGATGGCTCAATTAAAACTACTCCTAAGGATATCCTGGGGGAATTCAGAAAGTACTTTGAGGGAATTTACGGATCCATGAGTGATCCACCATCTGAAGGGAAGATAAGTTCCTTTTAAGTGGGCTGAACCTGCCCTCCTTGAATGAGTTTAATCAGGTCCAGCTGACGGTACCTATCACAGAGAGCGAAATAGACCGGGTTATTAAATCCCTCCCCTCTGATAAAACACCAGGCCCCGACGGTTTCTCCGCCAATTTTTACAAAACATTCTCTAAAGAGTTAATCCCCTCATTGTTGAGACTGTTTCAATGTATTTTAAGCGGAACCGCTACAGATGTTTCCCTGTTTGAGGCCTTAATTGTACTTCTGCCCAAGCCAGATAAACCCCTGGAATTGGTGCCTAGTTACAGACCCATTTCACTTCTTAACCAGGATATTAAAATCCTCACCAAACTACTAGCAGATCGGATTAATGGGGTTCTTCCCAGACTAATAGGGACTGAGCAGGTGGGATTTATGAAGGGAAGATCCTCAGCTGATCATTTGAGGACTTTGGCACATATCTTCTCATCCTCCAGGGAAATGGATCATCCCATGGTATTGGTTTCACTGGACGCTGAGAAGGCCTTCGATAGGGTTTATTGGAAATACCTTTCTATGGTTATGAACGCCTTCAGCTTTCCCCAACAGTTTTGTGCCTGGGTCAACTCTATTTATAATTTCCCAGCCGCAAGAATTACTTGTAATGGTGCAATTTCGGACCCCTTTAAACTTTTTGTTGGCACCAGACAAGGCTGCCCACTATCCCCGCTCCTTTTTAATTTATACATTGAACCACTTATCAGGCAGATTGTACATAAACAAGAGATACAGGGTATCCAGGTATGGGGGCACACCTCTAAATTACTTGCGTACGCAGATGACCTACTGTTGCAGATTTCCCACCCGTCTTCCTCTTTTCCTGCTCTACTTGAAATTATCCAGAATTTTAGTGCTGTTGCTAATTATAAGCTCAATACTGGAAAAACGGTGGTTTTTCCTTTGAATTATAAAACGTACGCACATGATATTACCTCTTTTGGGCTTGCCTGGAATGCAAATGCAATTAAATATTTAGGCCTTACTTTAACAAGATCCCCTACTCGCATGGTACAGTTAAATCTTGACTCATTATTGTATGGTATTGAGGTTGATCTTAAAAGATGGGCGCTGCTTCCATTGTCAATTTGGGGAAAAGTTAATTTAGTAAAAATGAATGTTTTCCCCCGTCTGTTCTGTCCTATAAATATGTTGAATATTTGGCTCCCACTAAAGTGGTTTAAAAAAGTCCACGGCATAATTACCGGCTTTATTTGGAGCTACAAGAAACCCAGACTGGCTTACCACAAATTAGTCACTCCCAAATCGATTGGAGGCCTGAGACTTCCCCATATTGGTCTGTATTACTGGACCAGTCATGTTAACAAATATCTTAGGTGGTTAACATTGATTGATTGTCATGAATCTAGCAATTATGTCCCCTTATGGTTAACATTGGAGATATCTTGTATAGTAGAATCAGGGCTCACACCCAGGGCCTTGTTGTATTGTACTCCAAATTCTCTACCCACATCTCTTCGCAACTCTCCTATTGAGATATCCATTAAAGTCCATTCGCAACTATGTACCTTTTTAAAATATTGTCATAATAAAGATCCATCTCAACCATTAATAGGAAATCCCAACCTCCTAATAGATGGCAAACCTATCAGGGGTAACTGGCTACCACTGTTAGCGGAGGCTTTGCTCAAAGACTTTCTATCGGTAGAGGGAAAATGGTTTACCTCAACTGATATTTTGAACAAATTTCAGATCCCGCAGGTTAATGTATTTTAAGTTTTTCAATTTTGACATTTGTTGGTTAATAAACTGGGCACGATCCCCCTTACGGTCGCAGCTCCGGATTTCTGCAGTACACTAAAGCCACTGGTGGGAAAAGCTCACGCAGTTTCTGCCATTTATAGTATATTTCTTAGTTGGATACACCCCCTAAATCTTGCTCTGGAGCATTACTGGTCTCAGCTCCTTCCAGAGCACAATTTCGATTGGGCATGCATCTGGAAATAGTGCCATAAATTTCTGTTGCAAGACAGACTTAGACTAATGCAATTTAAATTATTGCACAACATTTACTACTCCCCTTTAAAATTAACTAGACTAGGTATCGTGTCCTTCTCTACCTGTTACAGATGCCAACAGGATACTGGGGACCTACTTCATATTTTCTGGTACTGCCTCAAAATAGTTCCACTTTGGGATAGAATTAAGCATAAACTGGATCCCCTTTTGGGGCTGGACAACCTATTTATGGTGGAGATATGCATCTTAGGGGATGTTGCTGCTATTGGTGTCCGAAACAGGAGGTATCACATATGTCTGATATCTGCTTCTGTTAAAAAAGTGGTTTTAAGACACTGGAAGGACACATTAGATATCACACATGGCGAATGGTTACAAGAACTCCTTGCTAACCTTAGAACGGAAAGGACTGTTGCTAGTCTTCAGAACAATCTGCTCAAGTTCAACCGGATCTGGGGTCCTCTATACTCACTCTATTCCTTACCAGACCAAGTAAGACAACTGTAATAATATGTCAATAGGATGGGTATTATGTGTGCTGTGCTTGGGGGGGGTTTGTGGGAGGAAGAATTGGGGAGAAGTGGGGGGATGTGGGGGGTGGAATGCATCCGGAACGAGTTATATTTAATGTCTGATGTTGTTTTTTCTCCAATTGTTGTGCTGATGGATGTATTCCTGTAACCTAAAAAAATTTCAATAAAATGTGAATAGCAAAAAAATAAAAGGCACCTAGAAATTTCACCACCAGGTGAGTTGGCCAGGTAGCAGCAATGTGCCACAATTCCCCCTCCCCAATGTCCCCAAGAATAAGTGTTTAGTATATGCTCTTGGTGGTCTTGTGGACCCCAATCCCCAAGTATCCCCATATAAATAAATAGTATCAGAGCCCCCTCCCTAGTGGACTAGTGGACCCCCTGTCCCTGACGTCCCTATGCAGTATGTATTAATCAGATGACCCCTTCCCAATCCCTGATGTCCCCATGATGACTCACCATATTCAACATTCCTGATGATCTAGTCAGCCCCCCCTGCAAAAACACTCATTACCCTTTTTTTTTATTAGCTGTGGTAGAGATCGATCTGTTTGTGGACTGCTACCATTGGTGTAAGTTTTGCGGTCTCTATTTTTGTTGGGCACTGTTGTTTACAGCGCGGTTTTGCGGTTGCACTATTAGACCGCGTTGTTGTGTGCATGGTCCTGACCTACTGCCTATGTGTAACAGGTTGATGCACTGAGACTGTTAGAAGAGGGGCTTAGAGAGCTTTGTAGGTTGCCTAGATGTACTGGGTAGAGGACCTTATATTTCATTTATTTATGTATGTATGTACATATGCATGTATGTATGTATGAATGTAAATATTTCACCAGGAAAGACACCACTGAGCAAATTGCTTGTTTCTAGGTGCACCCTGGGGGGAGGAGGAATGGGATAATCAACAATTACAGCAAAAATAGCAATTTAGTTGGAAACAACACAGAGGAAATCATTGTACAGAAAAATATCTAGTGCCACAAAAGAGTCTGTTTAGCAAACAATTTGAAGGAGGGACTACAAAACTGAAAACAGAACACAGCAGAAGAAAAAATATTACATTAGTTACAAATTGAACACAAATCTGGCTAAGAAATTTGGATTTACACAATGAAAGTGCAACTTGTATTGGCTGACAAAATAGTGAGGGGAGGAATTAAAAGAAGCTGCAAGTAGCTGAGAAAAAGCTTTGTAGGAGGGAGGAAAGGGCAGAAGGAGAGCTGGTGTGGTGGATCAAAAGTGGGAGAGAATTCCACAGTTTAGGAAAATGGTGAGAAAATGCAGACTGGCCAACAGTGAAGGACCTAGGAGGGACAATCATGGTGTGAGAGTTATTGCTCCTGCGCGAGTGGGGAGGGGCTTTAGGTTGCTAGGGAGGAAGAAAGGAAGGAAGGGAGAGAGAGATGAACCAGAATATTGATATGAAGGAGATGCAGTGAGAGTGGAACCTGTCTTTCAGGGAGAGGAAAGAAAGAGATTGGTAGAGATCACAGTGATGGGTATAAGGAGGACACTCAAGGGTGAAGTGGCAGTAGGAGTGATAAAGGGTATCCAGTCTGGCTAGGAAAGTTTTGGGAGTGGCACTGTTGACTACATCACCAAAGTCAAAAACTGGAAGGATTATTTTATGGGCCAGGGCACGATGGGCAGACAGTGAGATACAATCATGGTTTCTGTACAGAGCACCTAACTTGGGGTGCAGCTTTTTGCTGACTGGTGTCCATGTATCCAGAAAAGTCAAGGTGACAGTCTAGTCAGATACCAAGATACCTAAATGAGGAGGTATCCTCCAGTTTGGTTCCATCAAGGGTGTAGAAAAAAGAGGAGGGAAGGGAGCTGAGAGAGTCTCTTTCTTGTGCCGAAGGTCATGGAGACAGTCTTCTTGGCATTCAGAAGCAGTTGATGTGAATGTAACCAATGATCAACATTATCAAAGTCTTGCTGAAGTCTGGTTGCCACATCAGAGGTGGAGGGTCCAGAGGTATACAGGACAGTATCATCTGCATACATATTAGTGTTGCTTGGGTAGATTCCTATGACATAGGATACCACCAGATGCCTAATGTTTGGCCAGATAGTGGATCCAGTTGGATAGTAGCACTATCCAACCATGGATCTGATGGTCCTGGATCCAGGTCCAATCGCTGGATCCGATGCTGGATCCAACCATGGATCCTTGGATCTGATCTCAGATCCCCAGATTCGATGCTGGATGTGACTGCAGATCCCTGGATCTGACCTTGGGATAATGTGGGATCCAACCTGGGATCAGACCTCCAACTTAGATTAGATCCCAGTCCAGATCCCAGGTTCGATACTGCCACTAACCGATGGGTCACAATCGGATCCATAAAGGCACTATTCGAACATCACTAATACATATGGATACAGCTGGAGGAGAAGACAGCAGGAAGGTCACTTAGGAAGACTGAGAAAAGGAAGGGATCAAGTACAGATCCTTGAGGGACACTTGTCTTGATTGGGGGGATAGAGAGTCAGTAATCTGAATGGATTGAGTTCTTCCTACTTGAGAGGTATGGAACCAGTTTGTGGCAGTGTCTGTAAACCCAGCTGCAGAAAACTTGGCAAGAAGGAGGTGATGGTAGACAATGCTAAAAACCTTAGTGAGGTTGATGAAGATGGTGGCGGTGATGAGGCCATAGTCCATCCCAGTAAGGACAAAGTCTGTGAACATGAGGAGAGAGAGAGAGGTAGTAGTGGAGTGTTGCTTCTGGAAGCTAGACAGGAAGTGGGTGAAACAACAGGAGGATTCAAGGTAGGAGGAGAGCTGGGAGAACACCACATGTTCCTGGAATTTTGCTAGGCTAGGGAGAAGAGAAATAGGCCAGTAATTACCTGGAGTGGAGGAGATGCCACATCTGGGAAGCAGAAGGACTGTAGTATGCTTCCAGGCTGCTGGGACAGAGGCAAGTGAGAAGGAGAGGTTCAGCAAAGAGGCAAGGGGGAGGCAATGGCTGGAGCTGATAAATAAAGGAGTTTAGAATCAAGACCATCTGGGAGAAGGAAGGGAGAAAGAAAGAAAGAAAGAAAGAAAGAAAGAAAGAAAGAAAGAAAGAAAGAAAGAAAGAAAGAAAGAAAGAAAGAAAACCTTTTTTTATATAGCACCCCTTTTCGAGGGACTCGGTGTGCTTAACAATAAGACATTTTCAAAACCAACATCAAAACAAAATACAATTAACACAATATATAGGGAATGGAGCATGCAGCAATATAGCTTAAATTATATCATATTATTAAATAAAACAATAAAATAATAGTCAGTGTTCCTAATGCTTACATTTTAAAAGCCTGGCTAAATAAAAGCATTTTTAACCCCTTTTTGAAGGTTTCCACTGAGGGTGCCTCCTGCAGATGTCAAGGCAAAGAGTTCCACAGTGTAGGCACTGCCACTGAAAACACACAATGTCCTGAATGCTGCAACCTAACCCTAAGAACCCTAAAGAGGCAACCCTTGGAGGAATGGAGAGTCGGCTACAGGCAGTGAGGGACAAGGAGATCTTCCAGGTAGTCTGGTCCCCCTTTGTGCAGGGCTTTATAGGTCAGTAATCCAACCTTGAAGACAATCCTTCACCTAACTTGCAGCCAGTGTGGTTCATGGAGGACAGGCATAATATGCTCAGATCTTTGAGTGCCCATCAACAATCTAGCTGCCACGTTCTGCACCAGCTGCAGTCATTGGAGATTGCCTCCAGATAGCCCCAGGTACAGGGAATTACAGTAATTCTGTCTGGACATGACAAAAGCATGTACCAGGGTGGTCAGGTCCTCAACTGGTATAAGGGTCCAGATCTGGGCAATGTTCCTCAGATGATAAAAAACAGTTTTAACGATGGCTGACACCTGCGTATCAAGTGCCAAGCCATCACTGAGGATCACACCTAGATTCTTAACCCAAACAGAAGGGTTCAAGAGAACCACCAGTACTAGACCAGGGGGATCTCCGAGCCCCCACCTCATCACATCGATGACCAGGATCCACCACCAGTACCTCTGTCTTGTCTGTGTTGAGTAGTAGTCAATTGTGAATCATCCAGTTCTGGATGTCCTCAAGGCAGATGTTAATCACAGAGGTAGCCAACTGGTTACCAGATGCACAGGACAGGAATAGCTTGGTGTCATCAGCATAGCAATGAAAACCCAGCCTATACAGCCTGATAATGTCTCCCAATGGTAACATATACACCGTGAACAACAAAGGTGACAGGACCAATCCCTGCAGAACTCCAAAGGGCAAAGGCATTGAGTTAGATGAGATGAACCCCATCATCACCCTCTGCACTGTGCCCATGAGGTAAGACCTAAACCAGTTGATGACATTTCTGGTTAGGCCACATCAGTACAACAGGTGGTCCAGCAGCACCTTGTGGTCCACGGTGTCAAAGGCTGCCAAGAGATCAAGGAAAATCAAGATGGTACATTCTGTCCTGTCTCTTGCCATTAGGAGATTATTCAACACCTTCACCAGGGCAGTCTCCATGCTATGCCTGGCTCTAAACCTAGACTGGAAGTGCTCATAAGTAGCAGAGGAGGCTAGATGCATCTTGAGCTGACTGGCCACCACTGTATCTAAAACCATCTCTAAAAATGGGAGGTTTGAGACTGGTCTGTAGTTGCTAAGGCCGTCTGGGTCCATTGAGGATTTCTTCAGTAGGGGTCTGACCAAGGCCTCTTTCAAAGCCATTGGAAAGACCCCCTTCCTCAAGGAACTCCAGACAGTCTCAGCAACCAGAGATCCTACCAGGTCAATACATCTGACAAAAAGTAGGGTTGGACCTGGGTCCAGATCACAACGTGTTGGTCACAGCCTCAAGACTATCTCAGCCAACTCCTCCACTCCAACTGGGTTGAACTCAGCCCATACCAGAGGGCAGCTCAGGCACGCCTCAGACTGAACCCTGCAATCCCTTTGAGTGACAATGGATGAGATCTCCACTCTGATAGAGGACACTTTGTCAGCAAAGAACAGCGCAAACTTCTCACACCTTGTGCTTGAACCTGCTCTTCCCACTTGGAGACAGGCTGTATGTAATAACCCATCTATCATGTGGGAGAGCTGAGATGGTCTGTCCCTTGCCGCAACAATCTCCCTTGACAAAAAATCTGCCTTCTTTCAGGAGATTGCCCCTTGATAAGCATCATAATGTTACTTAAGGGACAACTGATACTCCATAAGCCCATATCTCTGCCAGCGCCGCTCCAACCTCCGGCCCTTTATCTTTAACTCCCTGAGTTTCCTATCAAACCAAGGGGGCCTCCAGTGAGTGGATAAGGGTCAGACATGAACGGGTGCAATCAAGTCGAAGGCCGCAGTGATAGCCCTATTATAGGCCACCACTGCCTCCTCCGGTCCGGTCGCACATGAAGCCTCCACACTCGATGGGTCCAGTATCACTTGTAGTCCTGCTGGGAGCAATCTCTATAAAGGGTGGTACCAGACCATCTCCACGGAGGATGGACCCTTAGGGAGGGGCCCCAAATGTGAACCTTACGGTGCAATAATATGACCAAATGACAGGATCAATCCCAAGGTCATCAACAAAAGGCCCAGAGTAAATGCCAGGTCTAATATGTGGCCATGCGAGTGGGTTACTGAGGGTGATAACTTGCAACTGGCCTAGAACCTTCATACTCTGCAGGAGATCACATCCAAATGACAAGAGTCTGTTGTCAACCCAGGTGTCGAAGTCCCCCAGAATTAACCATCTGGTGGACTCCAACACCAGGGCAGCAAAGAACTCTCTGATCTCCCACAGGAATTCCCTCTCCCCACCCAGTGGGTGGATGAGCAGGAGGATTCTGTAACCTGTGGTAGGACTCCCTCACACAGCAACACACTCAAATGACCTGTTAGGACCCATTGGAAGCACTATGAAGCCCAGGCTGGCTTTAAAACAAATGGCCACTCCCCCGCATCTGTGTTCCTTCCTTGGGGTGTGTATCTTGGAGTACCCGACTGGCACCACTCCCCTCTAAAATGGGGACTGCATTCTCATCCAGTCAGGTCTCCGTGATGCAGTGATGCAAGCCAGGTCTACCAAGGACACCAAATCCACTATTACCACATGTGAGCATGTGTAGGAAGTGATAAGTCAGACTGTTTCTTAAGGAACACACAGAACTTAAGTGAAATTTAATTTTAAATTTCAAAATAAATCACTTCTAAAAGAAATAAAATAAAGCACCATCTGGCTTTTTCTCAACCTGAGAAACTTCAGTACTTCTTAACAGTGAAGCACTGCCACGGAGTAGATGTACTTCCCTCCAGCACCTCTACTATCCTCTGTGCTCAAAGATTGTCTGATTCTTCAACTAAACAGTCACCCTTATAAAGGTGTATGCTATGACATCATAGGTCAGCTGATCCACCCTCTATTCTAATACATCGAATTTCTATGCTAGTACATCATGTAGGGGGGATCTGCATGACCACAAATTATTTTATTCAGTAATAACATTTATCTACTGTTATGTCCATCTCCTAAACCTATTCTGAAAGCAAGAAAAAGGCTTAATTGACAATTAGTGATATTAGTCCCCTCCCACAAGGTGTTGTCCTCATTCCGCTGCTCGTTATAAATAAGGTTCAGATGTGGGCTACTGGCCCTTAGAGATGCAGTGCTGTCCATGACATTACCAAGCTGGGAGAGGTAAGAATACAACTATAATATACACAAACAATATGGCAAGAGAATGTGTTAGTACCAAAGAAAAAGGAAGTTTTAATCCAAAAAGAACCTGTTCCCTTGCACAAGTTCTATTTATTAAATAATTATTATGTTTTACAGGTAATTATTCTCATTTGGAGCTTTACTAGCTGGTTCTTAGAACTACTTCTTATTGTGAGCTGCAGACTGAGTAGTTCATCCGGGTGTTCTAGGTATTATGGGCTGCTTTAAAGCTATTATAGTCTAGCCCAACTAAAACCTAATGGAGCCCCTTTTTCTGTCACTCACTTGAAAGCCTAGTGATTTCCTTTTATTTCTTTTTTTTTTTAAACATGTCTTTATTCATTTTCCAGACAAGGGACAAAACAAACAGAAACCTGGGAACCCCAGGGCACACAGTCCAAAACTGACTGTGTAAACTATATACAATCCAACTATATACACACACAGCAGGTAGCACCACCCCCTCAACTAGAGCCTAAACCTATTTCATCGATACACTAAAATAAAAATAGCAGGACTGCAAACAAATTAAGCCCCCTCCCATTAGCCCCAGTAATAACCCTCTGCAGCCCGACAGATACTCTCTGACCCAGGCTCCTTTTAAGGAGCAATCTGTTTAAGAGGTGACACCCCTCTGTGCCCCCTGGAAAGAGAGAGGTTCCCCAACCCCCCTTATTAACCCGGCAGACCCCTAACATCTAACTATTAACCTTGTCCAAAGACCCTGCTCATTCAAATACAATCACATAACAAACACTTACATCTCTCTAGTGTCCCAAATGTCTATTACTCATTCAAGCAAAACTTTCTTCCGCTAATCACAGCCCGACAGACAGACCTGTGTCTGAACATATGCACCCTGGTGGGAGTATATCGCCTCTAGTGCCGCTCATTTTTAGCAAATGACCCTTTTCTCCCCTCTGAATATAGATGTCTCTTTATTCTACCCAGAGCCCCCATGAGATCTCCTGCCCACTGCTTATAAACATAAGCTTGGTCACCCTTCCAGTGTTGTACCACAAATGATTTAATTACCGCAGCCATCAAGGACAGATGATTTTTAGGTGTAACACCAGAGATTTGTGACAGATCACCTAGGACACATATCTCTGGTGTTATAAATTCTGAATAGTCTAGCATTAGGTCCATCTGTCTCTTAATTTCATCCCAAAGGGACGATATTTTTCTACAATCCCACAACACACGCAAGAGATCTCCTCTCCCTAATTCATGCCTAAAACACAGGTCTGTCTGCCAAAGGCCTCTATCACATAATTTCACTGGGGTAAAATATATATCAGAAAAAATGAAAAAATGCAAACTCCTGTACTTAGGTCTAACTATATATTTGCTGTTTTTCCATATGTTGACCCAGTCAAGGCTTCAAAGGGCCAACACATTGTCCCAATATGGCACTGTTATAGGAGAGTTCGGACTAAGAAAATCCAGAAGTACTTTATATATTTGCGATAGGGATCTAGATTTTGGATTGACCTCCTTTAGTATATCCCATTTAAAAGAGCAGTCTGTGAGACCCCCTGACCTCCTTAGCACCCTCTCCGGCATTCGTGTGAGCTGCAGCCTTTGAAAGAAGAGCATTCCATCACAATGGATCGGGAGGACCACCATATTATCCTGGTTGACATCCTTTAGTTTCAAGCCCAAAACCTGCTTAGCCCACCTCCCACTGATTACTTGACCCCCAATAACTAAGTTGGGATTGCCCACCAGTGGTTGCTCTTGGGCCCTCATTTGATCCTTTTTCTGAGTCGGGGTCAGAAATGAGCACCAAGTTTCTGCCGCCTTCAGAATTGGGTTCCCAAACCCCTTTTTAAAACATTTGCCTATATTGGCATACAGCGGTGCCTCTGGAGAAAGGCCAGCATCTTTCAACATTTGGATCTCTAAATGCAGCCAACCTGGAGTATAGATCTCCCCCTCAATACTTCTACCCCATCGGGTCATCAGACCCAACTGTCCTGCTACATAATATATGTGGAGATCTGGCAGCTTAATCCCTCCCAGCGAATATGGTAGTTGCAGAGCGTTATACTTTTTCCTAGGGGACTTAGAGTTCCATAAAAAGTCTGAGAGTAGCTTCCTAATCATTTTAAACCATATTTTGGGGATACTATATGGGGCTAAGTACACCGGATATAGCAGCCTAGGTAGTAGATTCATCTTAATAAGCCACAGTCTAGCCATAAAATTCAGGGGAAGCTTATTCCATTTTACTAAATTGCCCCTGATAGCTAATATAGTCCCTTCCATATTTATTTCGGCCCCCATCTCAATATTCGCTGTGATCCATATACCCAGATATTTGATCTTGTCTGCCACCCACTGGACTCGCAGTGGAGCAAAATCTGCCCTATATACATATGGCATCAAGGGGAGAATTTGAGTTTTAATCAAGTTTAGTTTATAATTTGAGACTTTAGCAAATCACCCTATTAATTCTCTTGTCCTCTCAAAACCAGCCGCCGGATCTTGTAAATGCAGGAGTACATCATCTGCAAAAACTGAAAATGTTAACTCTCTTCCTGCTATCTCAACCCCCTTTATATACCTGTCATTATTAATTGCTCTCAACAAGGGCTCTAAATAGATGTTAAATAATATCAGAGAAAGAGGACATCCATGATGGGTCCCATTCTCCAGCTGAATTTCCTGCAAAATATAGCCATTACATAAAACTCTGGCCGCCGTGGCGGCATATAGATTCTTGATACCTCTAAGCAGGCCCTCGGGGAAGCCCATCCTCTCCATTGTGGCAAAAAGGAAAGGATGGGAGACCCTGTTGAAGGCCTTTTCGGCATATAAAGATATCAGGGCTAGGGGTAATTGAGAATCGAGTGCGAGATTCAAAATTTGATGTAGCTTTCTCAAAGCATCATGCGCCCCCCTCGGCATGAATCCCACTTGTTCCTGGCTGATTAAGCTAAAAGCAATCTGCCAAATTCTGTTAGCCAAAATTCCTATAAAAATCTTGATGTCCTGATTCATTAACACTATAGGCCTGTAATTACTGGGCAAATCCCTGGGTTTATCTAGTTTGGGGATTAATGTAATGTACGCCTGATATAATGGGGGATGAAACACTCCATTCTGCATTATAGTACTGAAAAATTCTTAAAGCATGGGTAGTGTAGTGTGAATATGAGCCTGATAGAACTTCGCCGTGAGGCCATCTGGCCCTGGTGTTTTACCAGCAGGCAGAGACCTCACCACTTCAGTAATCTCCGCTACGCCTATGGGAGCCGCTAATTCCTTAGCCTGAGTAGGGCCTAAGATGGGTAGAGGCACTCCCTCCAAATAGGTTTTAATTTCTTTCTCCCCCATGGTATTCCTAATCTGATATAGTTCTTTGAAATAGGACACAAAAGCATCCACCATTTCCTGGGAGTCTGTTATAAGCTTTCCCTCATACCGAATGGATGTCACCATTCTACTCACTTCCCACTCCTTGACTCTAGCCGCCAGCAAACATCCAGGGATATCTCCCCGCAAAAGATATTTAGCTTTAATCTTTTCTAACCAAAAATCTACTTTGCCATAAACAATATCCGCCAATTCCCTTCTTAAACTTTTAAGTTCCCAGTCAATTTCCCCTGTAGACCCCTCCAGCAGCATCAGCGAATTAATTGCCCCTAAAATAAATTCCTCTTTTGCCCTCCTCTGCCTACTTCTTTGCGCTGCCAGCTCCTGGGCCACTCCTGCTTAAAGCACTTTACAAGTTGACCATGTCAGCTTTTTATTTTGCAACGTAGGTAGCTGTTGCTGTATAATCTCTAACAGTGCCTCCTCGAGCTTGCCTTTAGTTGAGGTCTCCATCATTAGGGAGTCATTCAATCTCCACCGATATGGTCTAGGAGGGCCTGATCTAGGTTCCCAGATCAATTGAATCGGAGAGTGATCCGAAAAAATTCTACCCCCCGTTGTGATATTCCTGATTTCCATAAGTGCCTCCCTATTTACCAGAAAGAAATCAATTCGAGATTGGGTCTTATGCGCAGCTGAGTAAAATGTCATAGTATTGCCCCCAATAGAGTGGATCCGTATCAGATCCACCAAAGCCTCAACCTCTAGCAACCTATTTAAAGCAATTTGAGCCTTAGTTAAAGGCCTTCTGGCTGGTGGGATCCTATCTTCCTGGTTATTAGAGTATGCATTCCAATCCCCTGCCAGGATAAGGGAGTGCATGGGAAAAACAGCTATGTCCCTTTCTACTGAGGCAGAGAATTCCAGATTGGGGGGTGTCGACCCATAAATGGAAGCGACCGAGATCACCTTGCCATACAAAAAGCCTGAGATGTAAATCCCTCTGCCATCTTCCCTTGCAACCACTTGCTCTACTTTATATGGACAAGTTTTCTTTATTAATATTGCTACTCCCCCGAGGCCCTTTCCCTACCTACCCCATAGGTTTGCCCAACCCAGAGTCTTTTGAGGTTACTCAGCTCCTCCGTCACTAAGTGTGTCTCTTGTAAAGCAGCAATAAGGGTCCCTATTTGTTCCAAATGTCTCAGGATTACCATTCTTTTATGTCTACCCCTGAGTCCTTTAACATTCCAAGAAATTAGTCTAACACTCGACATAGACAGTGGCAAAACTTATGAATAAGCTAACCCTCTGAACACCATCAGGGTCTGCCTCCTTCTCTCCTACCATAGTGGACTCTCTCTCTTTCCAGCTCTTCTTTACCCCCGCCGCCCCGATCCCTAGATTGCCCGCCTTTCAAATATCGGATCATAGATGAACTCCTTCTTATGCTACCCCCCAGCCCCACCCTCACATAAGCAACTCTGTGATCTAATCTAGAAACAAGAAAAATTCTGCCGTACAACTACCTTACTCCCCTAAATCCCCTTCTTCTCCCAACCCATCCAACCTTCGAACCTCTCCCTTCCTCTAAACCTTGTACATATAGTTTGAAAGTAACCTCAGGTCATATAAAGAGGATATTGACCAACCTCGTCTCAACTCCCATTTGTTGGGAGACAGAATTGGCTGTACGTTTCCCCCATCAATGTTCCCCACCATTTATGTGGCCCCTCCTAATTCCTACCCAGAAGCCCTTGAGCCTCTGACCCCTTTCACCTAAGCTTCACCTGAAACCACCATAGAACCTTTCAATAAGGTAGTGCTAGTATTGGGTCGTCTTATAGCATAATGCAAATCCGCACCCAGGGGATAAGACGCCCTCTGGTGGTACTATTAGCCAATGTCTGTCGACCATGGTTCTACAGACACCCTACCCACCTCCTTTTTCCTTTCCCTCAAAGCAATCTAGGCAGAGAGAGACTAATATTACCTCAGGGAGCATCAGTTAAGAGAAAAAAAAAAGAAAGGAGCTCCCATTACTGTCCTCCCCCTGAGAACCCAAAAATGAAAGGTGACTGCCGCCATTTTAAGCTCCCTTTGTGCTCGGAGTCCAGACCCACCTCTTGTGAATGGCAGGGGATTTACCGGGCCCCACAGACTACCCCCTCACCTTATTTACTCCCCTAATATCCCCTCAATGTGTTGCCCCTTTCCGATTACCTAAATTCCCAGCCCTCGCACTCTGTCCAATTAGCTTTCTCTCTTCATCCACCTAGAAAGGGATCCTCATCCAATTCTCAACTTAAACTGTTCACCCAGCCACCCCTCAGGCTCCAATCCCTTATCACCCACCCCAGCTACTTGTATGCTCATTTTCAACTCTTCTCCACCCACCCATCTCTATATTAAAATCATTCAATCTATCCTCCCCCATAGATAACCCTCTCCAACCCCATTTGTTTTAGTAGAGCTCTTTTCGCCCTAGCCCATATAGCCGTGAATCAAGCGATCTGACTGGAAAATTAAGTTAATAAGCTTTTTCAGTCTCTACAGTCCCAATCCGGCCAGTTAGAGTAGCTCCCCTTTTCATCTGGGGCAGTTCAGCTCGGCAATCTAAATAGCTCGAGTAGCTCCACTCGTAGCCCTTCTAAAGCATCATTTGCTGTAAGAAACCTCTTCTCCCCGGTTTGAAGCCGCCCCACCAGCATTGCAGGATGCTGTAGCCGAAACTTGATTCCTGCGAGGTATAATTTCTTCTTGATTTCCTCGTATTCCTTCTGCTTTTCTCTCACCGTGGGTGTTTGGTCTTGAAATAACCATAAGGAGGCACCATTCCACTGTACTGACTTCTTTTGCCTGGCAGCAGACAACACGTGGGCTTTTTCTTTGTAGTTAAGGAAGCTCCCGGTGGTGGTAGCTCTCTCAAAGCCCTATGTGCTCTTTCTAAATTATATGCATCTCCATATGGCATGGGGCCAAACAGCTTAAGCAGCATATCTTGTATATATGATACGCAGTCTGACCCTTCAGCCCTCTCAGGTAGCCCTGCCAAAATCAGATTATTCCTTCGGTTCCTCGATTCTTGGTCCTCTATTCTCTCTTCAAGTTTTCTAACTTGCTTTTTAACCACCACAAGCTCCTGTTCGATTGTTGAAACTTTCCTTTCCTGAGAGGAGATCCAAACCTCGGTGTCCCTCATTCTCTGTGCCAGTGATTGCAACGCCAGTTTCACTGCTGAAAAGTCCACTACCAGCTCCTGCAACATTTGCTTAATTTCTTGTATGTCCTCGCTGTTCGAGTGGGCTCCCCCTTCCTTTCCTGCCACCTCCTCCTGCTCATTAGGGGTGGGGGATTGGGGCTTCGGTCTTTTGGTAGCGGGGGATCTCCCCGCGAGGGGCTCCACCATCTCAGTTTCCATCTCGGTGTTGTGCCGTGGCCTAGTGCTACCGCCAAGCGCTTGTAGCTTGCAACGTCGCCGCTCTTTAATATCTCTCAATCTTACACCACTTCACCACAATTCGAGCCCACAGCACATCACCAGTTGTATATGTATATTTTGGTGCGATTCGGACTGATCCAGGAAGATTTAGAACCTTTTAATTAACTTAGAGCCTCGGAGCAGCACAGAGGACGTCCTCTCCGACTTAGCTCATCACGTGATCCGTCTGATTTCCTTTTATTTCTGTCTGTGCAGGCATCCCTGTACTTATTACTTCAATGCCTGTTTCAGATGTGCAGATAGGACTTTCTAGCTGCCTTTCAGGCATTACACAACTTGTGCACTTTATTGCTGAATGCAGCGTGGCTCGCATGCTTCTGAGCCTTCTTACAGATGCATTACCCAAACTAAAATAAAAACAAAAAAATCATGTCACTGAGACAGGGGAAGGAATATAAAGTGGGGTAGTTAGATTAAGATATCATAATGGGAGGCCACCCCATCATGATAGAAAGGTGAAAGTAGAAAAAAGACAAGAAATAAGCACTACTGCAGTAGGTTTTTCAGAATAAAGGGGCAGAGAAAGAAATGTCTTGTGATGTCACTAAATATAATAAACAAAAAAAAGGGGGGGGTCCCAACTCTGACACCACAGTCTTGTTCCTCATAGACCTGGCATTGCATAACACAGCCCGAATAGGATAAGGGGAGACTGCTGGATCAGCGACCTTAACACTTTCCACAGCGGAGCCCTTGGGTATGTGAATCAAGCAAGGTGAACCATACTCCAATTCCAATTTCACCCCAGGGCATCTTCTTGGCCTCACCACCCGTATCTGCGACTCTGCGGCAGCTACTTGCATGGCCCCCCCAACCAACCCCCCCATGAGTAATCCCCAATGCCCTGCACCTTCTATATGTTTCCGCAGAAAGTGAGGAGAGCTCAAAAGTGTGAAGGTCATGGAGGTAGGCCACCGAGTAGCTGCACCTTACAGGCTTACATCCCAGGCATATACTGACTATTAAATCAAAACACAAAATATCACCATTATTACACCCCAATCAAATTCATAGATACCCAGCAAAATTATCACCACCACACTCACATCCAAACATTCATACAACATCCACACCACCATCAATTGATAAACCTGGAATGGCCGCCAGGCTGGGTGTGCCGCTGGCTGCTCGCTAGTTACAATTCCCAGGTTTTAGCTTTTAAGATTTTTAAAGATGGCTTTTTTAACTGAATTCATTTGTTTTTTTGTCTCTACATTATTTCTACCTGCCTGTTTTTGTGTCGCATTTTGGAGTGAGTCAGTAAGCGGGCGAAACCACTGAGTAACCCATTTTTCTCTGCTCTTCCCACTGCTGCTGTTGCTGAAATCAAGGTGATGCAGGGAATTTGTGTATGGGCTTTTGGTAAGCCATTGAAGACTTCAGGCTGAATGCTGGGTCATTTTGCTGATGCCCCAGTAACAACGGTAGCTACAGCAGTTTTGCCATGAATGGGACATATTTTCTGGGACATTGTGAACCGCCTTGCTTTGTATGTGCAGCTTTTTTCTCTTGGCTGGTCCTGAATGATTTGGGGAAGCAGATCTAGTGGTGGATTGCCTCGACGAGGATTAGTTTTGAAGATTGTGGACTGTGGCTGTATGGATTTAACATCATATGGTCTGGAATATCCGGCATTTGAACTTGGATATCTTCTATTGGACTTACTTTGGTGGACTTACGGCTGTGGATTTAGGGACTAAGTGGCTCAATTTGCAGTCGGTGATTAGGCCTGAACTGGCTGGGGCCCGTGTGCTGGTCTGTGGTGGCTCGGAGTCCGTGCGCTATCCACCGGGTAGCCAACGGCTAGTGTTCTGTCCCTTCAGATTTCCGAGGGACTGACTGTATTGGGTTCTGGTGGGGGTCTTGTGGTAGCTAGTGCAGCCTGGCCATGGACCCTGGGCCAGATTTTCAGAGCTCTCCCCCGCTGTAGAGCCTACTGGTCCTGAAGAGGCCACATTGGATTCTTTCCCTGCTCCTGGTTATGGTTTGACTCTTCATTTTATTAATTTCGGGCAGTGAGAGTGTTCTAATGTTTCTGTTTTTGCTTGTTACCCAAGAAATTTGAGCGCCCTGAAAGAACTCTGGCTTAAATCTTTGGATTTGACTACCTGGGACTTGAGCATTGACTGGTTCGTATATTTGTCCTGGCATTTTGATCTCCTGGAAATGATTGACTGGAATTAATGTTTTAATTTTTGAATTCTTGGCCCAGATATTCAGACTGTGCTCAAAATGAGCGCAACAGCAGGAGCAAGCACAAACCAGTTGTGCAAATGCGCAACAGGTGCGATATTCAAACATGGAGCAGCACAAATTGCGCAAGCAACCAACGTCTGAATATCGCACATACTGTGCCATAGCGCAACCAGGAAGGAGAAGCTGAGCCAAAATGTTGCACTATGGAGCAACCAGGGCAGCCCACCTGAGCATTCCAGAGGTGCCATAGCGCAAGTTGAGCCCCCCCACCCAGAGCAATGGAACTGCACATCCAGGGAGGCAGGCTGGGGCCCACCGCCAGCCATGCCACACATGGGCACAGGAACACACTGCAGAACCCACACCACACCTGCACACCCCAAGCACAGCATCACTGGGGGTGTGACGGATGATCTACTGGCCCATGGGGACAAGCTAACACAGCATAGCGGAGCTATGATACCCCAGCACAACCACTGGCATGCTGAGAGTGCCACACAGGGGTTGACAACCACAGTGCACAGCAGCCCCCGACGTACACAGCACACCCTGCACTGTGACCCCAAGACACCACCTACGTGCATTGACTGGCACTGCAGGAAACCATGCATCCCCCAGCACACGTCAACCCCATGCAGCACAGAAGCTACAAAGCCAGACACACCCTGTGCACCCAGCAGTGGGTGGCAGCAGACGGCAAGACCAACAGAAAGTCACTGCCATGGAGATACTCCCCATGCACACACACGCACACACGTACACACACCCCAGGACCATACCACCCCAGATGGCATGTACACCCCTGCAACTGAGCACCCATAGCCAGCTGCAAATCAGAGACCAACACAGTATTCATATCAAAATAGAAATGTATATTTAAAAGATTCAATCACAAAACCAAGTGAAACTATTTACAAGGGGGGGGATGGGTAAAAGGTAGGGGTGTTCAAGGGGGAGGGAATAAAAACTTGGAGAGGGAAGGCAGGGTGTTAGGGATGGGAGAAGTAGGAATGGTAATGTGGGCTATGGCCCAGCTGGCTGCTGGTCCTCCCCCTGCTGGTGCCCCATCCTGTGCCTCCTTCGCCAAGCTCCATGGCGCTGGATGGCCTGCAGGATGTCTTGGTTCTCCAGTCCAACTTGGGTGAGGCGCCGAAGATCACGTGCCATCATCCTGAGTACCTCGAGGCCTAGGAAAATGGGAACACAGTCAATGGCTGTGACTGACCACAACCCTGAACACCACTCAACCTGCAAGCCATATAGCCCAGTGTCCCACACCTGTGATGGCATGCACCCACCCACAGTGAACATGCACATGGCCATCACAAACAGGTGGCACCAGCTATCGCACCACTGCACACACACACTGCCCATGTCCATCACAGCACAAACAAGGCTGTCCAGTGACCGTGCAACGTGGTGCGATGCCAGTTACACAGCTATGTGCCCAGTGCATGCCTGGACCACCAGTGACGCCTACACAGACGTGCTGTGATATTGACAGTGATGCATGTCACCTGTGTCGTGCATACATACATAGATACATAGACAGTGTCATCATATAGGGCCTATGGCCAACCTAGTCCGTCCACTTGAGCTTGTAAGTTCACTTTGTTTTCCTAGAAGTCTGTTGCCCCTTACCCCTGACCTCCAGAATTCCTTCATGTCTGTCCCGTGCATTCTGAAATCCCGTGATTGTTTCAGCCCCCACCACTTCCTCTGGCAGGGTGTTCCACTTGTCCACCACCCGCTCTGTGAAGAAATCCTTTTCCATGTGTCCTCTGAATCGTCACCCCTCCAACTTCATCCCATGCCCTCTAGTCCTGGAACATCTTTTTCACTTCAAAATAGTGTGTCCTGCACCCTGATCCCCCCTGTAAGATACCTGTATGTCTCTATCATATCCCCTCTCTCCCCCCTCTCCTCCAGGGAGTACATGTTCAGTTCCTTCAACCTGTCACATAGGACCTGTGATGCAAGCCATGCACCATCTTTGTTGCCCTCCTCTGAACCTTCCCTGCCCAGTCTACGTCCTACGTAGGTATGGTCTCCAGAACTGTACACTGTACTCCATGTGGGGCCTCACTAGTGTCTTGTATAGTGGAATTATGACCTCCCTGTCCTGCATGGTTGTATTGTGCAGGGCTAGTGGACTTCCCCCAGCATGCAATAGCATCCATGAAGTCATGATACTCACATTGCTCTGCAGCTGTGTCTGCTGCTGTAGCTCTTGCTGCCGTGATGCTGTGGCTGCTGCTGCTGCATCCGGGGCCGACCTGCTTCCACCGGGCCCTGGCACGGCCCTCCTCACCCCGGCCCTGCATCCTCACATCCTGGCCTGTGGGAGACATATGTTGAGACAAACATCAGTGTGACTCAAAAGCAGAGTGCCCCCTGCCCCAGTGAGAGTGCCTGCCCACAAAGCCATACCCATCCATCGCACAGCTGCACACACTGACACAGCCAACCGTGTCTGAGCCGTCACCTATGCACAGCCACCAAAGCACACACACACCGCTACAGAGAATACAGGTGCATAGATGGTACACTCACCTGGCCTCGGCACCATGCCCCACCTGGCACGTGCCCGCAGCCTTGCCAACATGCCTGGCTCCCTCCGGCGGAGGTCACTGTACCGGTGCCAGCACTGCTCAGCAGACCGGTGCCGTCCAGTGACCCCCACCAGGTCAGTGGCCACTTGCTGCCACACCTCTGTTCTTGGTATGGTGAGGGGCTCCTCACCATAGAGTGCCTCATACTGGGGCTCTACTAGTGCCACCAGGTTGGCCACCTCCAGTGGGCTCCAACTCACAGCCCTCCTCCTAGCCATGTTAGGCAGTTTACAGCAGGCAATATGGTGCCCTGCTGCACCATAACCCCACGTGGAGATGTTGTGCAATAGACCACCACAGGCTCCAATCACGCTGTTCGAACAGCGCCGTCACTTTACATAGCGCTGTCACCAGACAGCGCAATAGGGACGTACACATGGCAGGCGAACAGCGGCAGGGGGCAAAGGGCATACACAAGGTCATGAGCAATGACACAAGGCTACGCACAGCACCATCTGATGTATAGGTATCCTGCGTGACAGACCAGCTGCGTACCAGTGCCACAGTGGACTATTGCTCAATAATGCCACAGCGCCATATAGTGGCCAGTGCTGTAGCGCCACTGGCACAATGGTGGCCATGGCCTGAATTGCCTATCATGCTCAGCACATCAGCAGTGCCATAGATGCATGCATAAGCTATCTGGGCATGCGCGATGCAGTGTACCACACAAGCCTGGTCCTAAGGACGGCTCAGCTGACTGCTAAAGTATGCATGAAAGCACAGATTCGCGATATTCAGCCGACATGAAAATCATCTGATCAGCCATTCTACGCGAGTGGCGCAATTTGTATGTCATTAAAGTTGCTCCTACTTCTAATTTGCATGTGTTGCGCTATAAATGTGCGCACAGTGGGCTGTGCTGGCCAGATTCGGTTACTGCAGGTGAGAGGTGAGTTACATGCTGTGTGATGTTTAGGACAATGCTCATGGGGAAATGCTGTAGACTGCACAGTGACAGGTGTCCACTTCCACCCATACAGATCACCATGACTGACCAGAGCCAAGGTGAGGGTGAGGACGGTGGGCGTAGGAGGAGGCCTAACTTCACAGTGGCAGAGACGGAGGCCCTCTTCCAGGCCTACCTGGAAGATGAGCCACTATTGAGTGGACGGAGGGGCACCCCTCAGTCCCGTGTGGCTGCATGGGAGGGGGTAGCTCGGGCCGTTAACCTGCACGGAAGCCACCAGCGCTCCGTGCAGGAATGCAAGAAAAAGATGGGGACTGACCACAGGAGGTTGAAGGAGAAGGTGGCAGCCTTCTGGGCGGCACGTGCTGGCACTGGCGGGGGCCCGCCAGTGGTGTTGCAGCTGACCCCACATGAGGAGACACTGGGTCGCAACCATGCAGCCGCGCCATTGCGGGCATACCAGGCGGAGGATTCCAGACAGGTGGAAACCCATCACTGCACGGTATGACATGGTGGTGGTGTTTGGGGGGGTGGCGGTTGTTCACATGCACTCACATGTACTCTCTTTCTGTTACAGATCCTGTTCATCTTCAGGAGGCGGTGGTGGTGGGTCCAGACAGTGATGCAGACCTGCTGGACATGGAGGAGGGACCATCCACCTCCACCACCAGCCAGCAGGCACTGCAGCAGCATGCACGCCGGGCCAACAACTCTGGTGTCAGTGATATGGGTGCGGGGGGTGCACAGCCTGTGTCTCAGCAGTCTGGCATGCAAGCATGCCAGCATGCTGTGACCATGGCAGTAGCACGTACCTGCACCATTGATGATAGAAGGCCTGCAATGGGCAGTGATAGGTGTGTGTCCAATGACAGACACACGGCAGGCCAGCACGTGCCCCTGGGCCTTTCTGGTTCAAACCTGTGTACCAGTATGCTGGCACAGTCCCAGGCTGTGCCTGCCAGCACCGTTGGGGCAGCACCAGTGGCTGTGCAGGTGTCTGGCACTGTTGCCAGCACAGCGGTGGAACAGGTGGACCTGGGGCACAGCGGTTGGAGGGGCAGCAGCAGCAGTCACACACCAGGTCTGAGGGTACAGTGTCAAGCAGTGACACATGTCCACCGCCCTTTGATCCGCCCATACCTGGTCCTGGCGAACAGCGCCCACCCTCAAGGGGTGATGTGCATCAGGACCGTCCACACCCTAGGGGTCACGATGCCATTGGGGCACAGTACCCATTGGACGCACACACCCACCTGCTGCTGGAATCAGTACAGCTGCAGGGGCGGGTTGCAAGGTCCGTGGAGGCACTGTCTGTGTCCGTGGAGCGGCACAGCAGGGAGTGTGCTCAGGACCAAGCCGAGCTGGTCCGTATGTGGACGGATGTGACCGCCGCCATTGACAGGCTGACCCAGGCAGTGGTCTCTGTCGTGGATGCATTGGGCACACAGTCAGGTGCCCCTGTACCACACACCCCACACAGTGCACTCTCCACTCTCCATTCCCGGCATCATGCGACACCAGGCCTGTCGATGCCGGGTTCTGCTGTGGGCATCCCAAGCACCCTGGTGCAGGTTTGTCTCAAGGTGCAGACCCTGTGCGGGCAAGTTGCTCTGCGCACAGTGGGACCCCTGGTGGTGCAACAGTGCCACCCCATGTGGCCCCTGCTCAGCCTGCCCGTGCTGTTGGGTCACGGCGGGGCCGCTCATGCATCCGTGGTGGCCATGGGACAGTGCTACATGACTGAGCTGTCTCCTAGTGCGGGCCCTGTCTGGTGCTGCCCTGTGTGCAATGTGTGTCATGGTGGGCAGTGCACTGCTGGGTGCTCTGCTCACCACGCCAACACACGGACCACCTGCACACCCTCCCAACTACTGTCCACAGGTGCATGTGCATGATGATGCCTGCATTGCACTGTACACCAAGGTACAAGGGTGCCCAGGTTCTGACACACGATTTGGACAGTACAGGTGGTGGGGTGGTCAGTGGTGCTGTGTGTTAGCAATGTTGGTTCTGCAGTGCTGTGCATCTGCCCATGTACGCTCCTGCCTGTGTGTGTGTGTGTCCATAGAGTGCTCACCCCTCCCTGATGGTGTGTTGGTATGCCTGGACCCTTCCACTCCTGACCTTCATGCACCCCTGGTGTGTTCCCCTGTGTGCCTGTAGTTTGCGGGACAGTGTTGGTTGCACATGTCCCTTGACTTACCTGTGTTGTGTGTAGTGCCTCTGTGATGGTGTCCTGGTGCAGCTGGGCCTCGCGGATCAGTCGGGGTCCTTCCGTCCTAGGGGCTGCTCATCACATCATCACCAGCGCCACCGGCGCCCCATCGCTGTCCCCTGTTAACCTGTCCGGCTATCCCATGGTCTTTGGCCATGTTGTGCAGGATGCAACAGGCCAGGAATATCCCACAGGCTTTTGGGGGTTGTACTGTAGGGCACCGCGGAGGTGTCTAGGCATCGGAAGCTGCCTTGAGCATCCCAAACACCCACTCTATGATGTTACGTGTTGCGGCATGTGCCTTTATTATAGCATAGCTGCGCTGGGGTCATAGTGCTGGGTACGGTGTGAGCAGCCAGAGACAGAGGGTATCCACAGTCACCTGTGTGGAGATAGTGGAGAGCAGTGTACATGTTCAGGTCCATATTGGCTATCTCCCTGTGTGCCACTACCATGGCACCTGTGTCATTCCACCCTTGCCCAGAGTTTGCATTCCATACATGTGTACTCACCCACTAGATGTCCTGTGGGATGTCCCACTCGAATCGATGGCACAGTGCAGACTGATACCATATGAAGGCATCATGTGCTCCACCAAGTTGTGTGGCACAGACATTGATTATGTGCCCAGTGGCATCACACACCACCTTGCAGTTGACACTGGAGAATCCCTTTCAGTTACGATAGGCATGGCCATCAGAGCCAGGTGGCATGCAGATGGCCACATGGGTGCAGTCTATGGCCCCTAGCACGCCAGGCATACGTGCTACCCTGTGGAACTCCTGCATGTTTGCTGTACGCTCTGCCGTGGTGCTGGGGAAATGGATGTACTCTGCAGCATGTGGCAGCAGTGCACTGAGGAATTGGGTGAGGATGCGTGATGTGGCCAACTGTGTGATGCCTGTGGTGTCCCCTGTCGGCCTCTGGAAGGTGTCCGTGGTGAGCAGACACATGCAGGCTGTCACCTTGTTCTCCATCGACAGAGCGTGACTCGGTCGTGAGGGTGCCTGCATCACATCACTGCACAGCTCACAGAGCCATCTCAGTATTGCTCTGTTCAGGTGGTACCGGCCCTCAATCTCTACATCTGTGTACAGCTCAAAGCTGATGCGGGCACGGTACCACCTGTGGGGGGCATACTGCCGTCGGGCCCCTCCACGGCCATGTCCCCTGCAGCATGGATTCTCACTCCCTCATTACAGCTTCCATGTGGAAGCTGGCACTGTCCATCTCCTGGCTCTGCCCCCTGGCTGCTGTTGCTGTGTTACCCCGCTGTCCTGACTGCTACTTCCACTGCACGGGCACCCCGCTGGCCTCTACAAACTATGGGAAACAGTTTCCTTGCCTGCCTTTTCAGTCTGTCCATCTGTCTCTGTCTGTCTCTCTCTCTCCCCACTTGACAGCCTGAGTAGCGTTCTTGGCAGCTTCCTTGAGCCTTTTTATTTTGGCTCATTTCCGCTAGTGCGCAGTTTCCGGCTGTGCCGCTATTGCGCATTGCGCAAGTGTTTGAATATCGCATTGTGCTCTTTATGCATGGATCCGCCCCCTTCGGTTGTGCATGCCTTCATTTTCATTGCGCTATTGCTCAGCATGTTTTCGGGGGAGCAACTGCCTCCTTCTGAATATCGCAGAATGGTGCAGTTTTGGACTTGCGCATGCTCAACCCTGTTGTGCATGGCGCAACCCTTTTGAATATCTGGGCCCTTGTGTTTTTGGATAGCAAATATTTTTTTTCCCCAATTTGAGTTTTTGTTGTTGTTAAATTTTATTTTGTTTTATATTATTTGTGGAAATTAGTTTGGGCAGTGAGACGGTCAAGTAACAATCTGTATTTTCACCCTCTTTTAGATTAGTGTGAGAGACTAATCTGGGGGTGGATTATCAAACTATTTTCATTTTCATTTCTTTTGTTTGTTTAATTTATTTGTTTTTATTATTTTTCCTTTGTTAATGATTTGTATTGGTTGTCCTCCTTCAAGACTCGTGAGAAATTTCTCTGGAGGGTGATCTTTTTGGGTTTTATTATTTTGGGGGTATAATTTAGGTTATGTTAAATTAGTAATTTGGTAATTTTAAGTATCTAGTTGGGTTAAATCTCATAAGTGGCTGACTTTTAGGAGTACGATATTTTGTTTTTAAATTGTTTAGTTTTGAGTGCTCAGCGGTTGTGGATTTATGAGATGTGTCTGCCTGTTACCCCCCCCCGGTCATGCGCTATTCAGCCTCCGCTCTCCACTCCCTCCACCCTTTTCATACCTCCCCTCTGTTTTTTTCTATCTCCCAATGTTGTCAGGCCTTAGATATTGCCCGTAGGAGGGGAGAAGGGGTGGGGGGTTGAATAGTGGAGGCAGGAGAAGCGGGGCACTCTCATTAGAGTGAATAAACCCAGGAGATGCCATGGGACAAAGTGGAGCCTGGAGCATGGACCATCCTGTTTGGTTCCCATACCCAAGGGCACCATCATTAGTGATGGGCAGGTAGCCAGGGCAGCCCAGGAGTTTTGTCCAACACGGGCGATGTTGTGCAATGCCAGATCTGTCCAGAGCAAGACTGCTGTGATTTCAGATCTTTTTGGCTCAACAGATCTGGCTTGCATCACCGAGACCTGGCTGGATGATAATGCACAACCAATACTTGAGGCTGCAATTCCAGCCAGGTATACTGTGATTCATCGCCCGAGGTTGGACCGTGGGGGGGGGTGTTGCAGTCTGTTTTAAGACCAAATTGGCACTCACTAGTGTTCCAGTTGAGGAGACCATCTCTTTTGAATGTGCTGTTGTAGCAGGTGTGGGCTATCGAATTGTTCTCATCTACCATCCATCTGGACATGGGAAGCAATTCCTTAAGGAAGTAGCAGACTTCATTGTCGACATGGCTTTTGAGTCTCACAGGCTGATGGTCCTGGGTGACTTTAATGCATGGATCGATGATGAACTCTTGCAATTTGGACAACACTTTCTCCAGGTAATGGAGTCACTGGGCCTAACACAGGTGGTTACCACTGCTACACACAAAGGTGGTCATTCTCTTGATTTGGTCTTCCTCCTGGGGATTGAGGTTTCTGACGTGGGGGTGGAACCAGTCGGTTAGTCCGATCATTACACTGTGAGATTCAATTTTGGCACCCCACCTTGTAGGCTGACCCCTGTGGAGATGGTCAAGTACCGCCCTTTGCGGAATATTTCTTCCATTGGCGTTGCTGCGGTCCTTGACCTATCACATTTTTCTGTGCATTGCAGTGAGCCAGAGGCACTGGTTGTGGCCTATAATAATGCCATCACCTCTGCCCTGGATTCCATTGTTCCAGTTCATGTGCATCCTCTCTCCCTTCGACCTCGGGCTCCATGGTTTGATGGGGCCTTGAGGGAGTTGCAGCGACTTGGATGCAGATTAGAACATTGTTGGCAGAAATCTGGCCTGGATGCTGACCACTTTAGACTGTTAGAACACTATCAATTCTATCTGTCAGAAATTTCTTGTAAGAAGGCAGAGTTCCTGTCCTGGGAATTTCTGCCACTCAGAACTGACCAGTTCAGCTGTTCATATTGTGCAACCCAACCTGTCTACAGCTTCATAGAGCGTTTTCACAATTACAGAGTGATGAGCTTGCTCGGTTCTTTGCTGATAAGGTGGCTGACATTAGGTCAGAGATCCATTTGACACATTCTATGCGGGTTGCTTTTGGTCAGGACTTGGTCACCACCCCTTCGTTTTCCTGGAATACCTTTGACCACCCAGAAATCGTGGACGTTATGCGGATTGTCCAAGGGTTGCACCCTACCTGCTGTAGTTTAGATCCAGGCCCTACTTCCATAATTTTGGGGTGTGGGGAGTCTATTTTCCTGGTTCTAGCACAGATAGTCTGGTGCTCCCTTCAGTCTGGTGAATATCCCTGTTCCTTGAAAGAGGCAGTGGTGACACCCCTGTTGAAGAAAGCTTCTTTGGACCCAGACTGTCTTGCCAACTACAGGCCTATCTTGAACCTCCCCTTTGTGGGGAAGGTGATTGAGAAAGTAGTGGCAGCCTAGTTGGAGAACCACTTGACCATCCATAGCATCTACGAACCTCTCCAATCAGGTTTTTGAAAGAGGCACAGTACCAAGACTGCACTGGTTCGGGTGCTCAATGATCTCCTGATGGCGAGAGACCAGAGAAAATGGTCCATTTTGGTACTATTAGATCTGTCATCAGCATTTGACGCCATTGACCGTGGGTCCTACTTGAGCGCCTGAGATGCATTTGTGGGCTTTCTGGAATTGTACTCAGATGGTTCACTTCATACCTCACCAGAAGAACTCAGAGGGTGGTGTCAGGGTTTTTTTCCTCTGATCCCATCTCCCTATTTTGTGGGGTTCCTCAGGGCTCTATATTGTCCCCCATGTTGTTTGCAGTGTACATGCTTCCCTTTGGAGACATTGTGAAATGGTATGGGCTGAGGTTTCATTGCTATGCGGATGATACCCAGCTATACTTGTCCTTTGCACCTGACCAGGAAGGAGCTATCTTGGTATTCAACAGCTGCCTCAATGAAATCCAGGATTGGATGAGGTCCAGCTGGCTGAAGTTGAACTCTGGGAAGACTGAGGTGTTGGTATTGGATCCGGATAGCCGGATAGGGGATCCTGGGGCCGGCTCCCTATCTGGATTGTTTTTAGGGGATGTCGAGCTATAGGTCTCTGAATGGGTGCAAGACCTGAGGGTGATATTAGATGTGGGGCTGACTCTTTGGTCCCGGGTGTCAGTGGTGGTTAAGTCATCTTTCTACTATATAAGGAACATTGCTAGGATCAAGCAACTTGTTCCATCCGGTGATCTGCCAACTTTAATCCATGCCTTTGTGACCTAGCACCTAGACTACTGCAACTCACTTTACTTTGGGCTTCCAGGGGTTGATATTCACTGCTTGCAGCTGGTGCAGAATTCCATAGCTCGGGTGTTGGTTGGTACTCCTAGATCTTCCCATATTACACCGGTGCTGCGGGAACTGCACTGGCTGCCAGTTCAGTGGCAGATCACCTTCAAAGTCGGATTACTGACTTTTAAAGCCCTGCACGATCTGGGCCCTGATTACCTGAAATAGCTCCTGATCCCTTATCAACCTGTGAGACTGCTCCTCTCAGCCAACGAGGGGTTGCTAAAGATTCCAAGGGTGATTTTAAAATCTGCTAGGGCTCGTGCTTTTATGTTTGTGGCCCCTTCCCTTTGGAATTCTCTACCCCATTGGATTAGGAAGTGCACAACTGTGGGGAGTTTTAAACAGGCTTTAAAATCCTTCCTGTGGGAAAAAGCTTATGGTTTTACTGTTCATTGATTTGTTTCTGTCTGTTTTTATAATATTGATTTTTGTATTTTTATCTTATTTATTTTATTGTATTGCACCTTGATATTTGAAAGGCACAAAATAAATAAAGTATTATTATTATTATCAATCCGCTAAAACTCCCTTACCCACCAAATCCCAATAACAATAACAATTACTTTAGCAAAGGGCTAACCCAGTGATGCTGAGGGTTGAGACACTGGACCCCACACCTTGCACCACGCTGGCGACCCGGGTTCAGGAGTGAGCTCAGGTCATCAGCGGTTGGCAGGGATGGGGAAGGATTGAGCATTCCATGGACTGCTCTCCTTCCCAGGGGAGGGGGGTTTCCACCAGCTGATGCACTGGTGACCTCTGGTGGTGGCTGGAGGCAATGCAGGACACAGACACAGATAGCGAGGGGATTGGGCTGCAGCGGACATCTATCGGGCGTGCACAGGAGTGTTCCCGCAACAAGCAGGATGTCATTGCATGTCCGAGCCCAGGGGAGAAAACTCAAGAACTAACCCTATCCCAGGGAGGTGAAGGAACCTCCAGTGTACTGGACCCACAAGTCCAATGTTGGCCGGCAACCTCGATTTCACCCTGGAGATCTCGGGTCTCTCCTGGGGGTCGGGGAGAGCCGAGATCCTAAACCTGATTATGTGGTCGGAGATAGCAGTTCAGACAGGTGGTTAGGAGTACCTGTGCTGAGTGAGGATGCCTGAAAGATGCCCCATTGGGTAGGAGCACAAATAGAGTCCACAAAAAAAAAATTACTTAAGCAAAAACCCTTCCACCCAAACCCTCCCAATCAAAAAACCCTACAATCAGTCCAATTTTAGGGCTGGAGTATTCAACTCTGTGAGGCAGTCTCCTAGCAACCTGTTTAGATCTTCATACTAAAAAGTCTCCAGAAAGGTCACTCTCCTCTTTCACAGGGAGTGACCCCTTCAGTGTTCTGTAGCCTTAGAAATCAGTTGGATCTGTGAACCATAATAACCAAGCAGAAGTAAATCCAGTAGGATCACACTTAGAGCTGCACAGTCTTTCACCACTGAGACAGCTCCTTTTAGATCTCTGGATAGTTCTTTACTGAAGTTTTAAACCTTGATGTACCAGCCAGACAAAAATAGGCACTTTAGGTAACAACTGTAGCAGCTCAAGCCCTTTTACAGTCCTCCTCCATGCTCACTTAGGACAGGCTAAACAGAGTAAGATAGAAGATTCGTTATACTTTAGTTTCACACTGGAGCTGTAGAGAATCTGCTCACCTCCTTCCTTCATAGGAAACTGTGAGCCAATGTTCTTTAACATGGGTTGAACAGAAACAGTACCTTGGTTGATTTCAGCTCAGCTACCAACACGGCATCCTAGGTAAAGTGCAGCATTCTCCCCTCTTTTCTCACTCTGAGGGAAATAATCAGCCGCATCACTAACAATTAATGTCTTCCAGCTCTAGTGTTAACAGGAACACTGTTGCTCAAACAGTTCAGCTGACTAATACTGCAGCATGCTACGGGAGGCTCTCACCACTCCCAGAAGCAGCAGTTAATTCATTCACTTCCTAGCACGCCAAATCGTGTGCAATACACATCAAGGTCTTCCATCCACAAGCAGTGTGGGACAGTGATCCACTCAAAGGACAACTCAACAGTCCAACCATCTCGCTGTTGTTCTTCCCATTTCCTCCATTCAACCCACTGTCAGTGAATCATGATCACCCACCAAACAAAGATGAATGATCACAGAATATTACGCTGTCAGCCTTCGGTGCTATCAGGATACAGAGCTGATTTTCTTCAGGTAGGGACACTACCTCTCAGGTTTAGCCTTACTACAAAATAATAAAGCTATTTCCTAAGTCTTCTTCACTTTAGATCCCTAACTACTGCTCCCAGCCCTAGGACTCAAAAACTAACTAAAATTAAACTTAAAATTGTTAAAAATACTTAAAATACAATACAAAAAGTCCACAGATGCTCCCCAGTTATCAACAGCAGCCCATCATGACTGCCATCTTGGAAACATTTTCATCTTGGAACTGGAGAGATGCCACTGGAAGGGTCTGGGCAAGGAGAGCCTCAAGAATGGTAGAGGGGAATACAGGGAGAAGAAGGAGTGGGGCAGGAAGGAAGCAGCATATGAAGAGGTGGGGGAGGTGGAAGGGGAGGGGAGGGCTGAGGTGCAAGTGATAAAGTAGGAGTTGAAAGTGGTGGCAACTGCCAAGGGGTCAGGCAGATTGGAGCCATTGACAGAAAGTATTGGGACAGAGGGGAGAGCAGGTGGGGAGAAGAGGGCTTGAACTACCTTCCAGAACTTTGAAGGATGGTTTACATTTGTCTGGAAGGTAGTTTGGAAGTATTCAGCCCTGGCAAGCCTTATTGCTGTAGTGTAAGTATTACAAAGTGCACAATATTACTGGTAGTCAGCAGGAGAGCCTGAGCTGTTTTGTGCCTTCCAGGCAAGGTTGTGAGCACATAGACATACCAGTAGTTCTGGGGTGATCTAGGTGAGGTGGTTACCATGCACACTGGCATGTCTAAGAGGGGTGTATCTGTTCCAAGTAGGAAGGAATTTAACTTTAAAATAGTCCAATGCTTGGTCAATGTAGGTGACAGCAGGGATAGGGAACCAATCAGTGGTGGATAAATCCTCAAGAAGAGGGGTGAGGTCCAGATGTATGTAGGAATGCATATATATTAGAGTAGACATCTTAATAACTTGCCTCTTTTCTTGAAAGAGGAGGCTGAGACCGCAAAAATAATATAGAATGGTGGTGAGTATTTTTGTTTCATCATAGTGGAAACTTGCATGTTGTTAAATGCCACAGTGACCTTCTGTAGCCTCATAGTCTGAGCCATCCTGTAGCACTTGCTTCCCTACTCCAATGCTGAGTAATACAGCAACACTAGAGCCTGTGTGGCTGGCTGTTTGTGTTTGTCTCTTGTCAGTAGTTTAGTTTTTGTGGATTTTCATGAGTTTCTGCTTGGAGGAACTAGACCATTCTTGGACATAACATCTATGAACATTTCCTGGACTAAGAAACTGCAAAACATCAACACCAGGTATTGGAATTCTCATCATAAATCAACTTATTTGGAAGCCATCAAAGCCAAAAGTAAGGTCAGTAAATCTGTTATATAAGCACTGAGTTGTGGAGTGCTGCATTGAATTCACATTTCCGTCTGACTTGTTCTTAAAAGATGTGTACTTGTCTTTGAGGTCTATTCAAAACCATTTTGGAGAACAAAGGGAAGAGACTAACAAAGGATTTTTACATCCTGCATATGCCCCAGGCCAGTGTTCATCACCTTAAGGAATTTAACCCCTTCAGGAATTTATCACATTCTGGGGCTTTGAGCTACAATAACAGTTTTCTGGTCACAGGTAGTTCACCATTTCTTGTGGATTTGATTACTTTTCATCAATCATGTGGCACCTTTGAGAACATGGCTTTATATATTGTGCTCTGCAATATCACGGGGCAAATGCATACCAGCAAGGCCAAGAGGACTAGATGCCCTACAGCAAAACTAGTCTGCAAAATGATTAAAGCATACCTTCTTAGGATACTACTTATGCTACTTCTGATATCTGGAAATGTTCATCTTAACCCAGGGCCTACTGGCCTAGCACCCCATGCCACAAAAACGCAGGAGGGGCACCTCACATTAACCTTAATCAATGTCTGCAGCCTCCTTAACAAACTTGACATCTTGTAAACCTGGGTCCAGCAACATAGCCCTGATGTACTCTCTGTTGTCGAAACATGGCTTAACCCCAAGATACCAGATGCTGCAGTCACCATCCCTGGATACTCTATATTCAGGCAGGACAGGGTTTCCAAATGAGGTGGGGGTTGTGCCATCTACCTAAGGAATTCCTATCTGGGTCAAGTCTTCCCTTTCTCAAACCCTAAACCACCCTCACAGGTTCTCGCTAGTAAAGTTCTACTTGGGGCGCACAACAAGGAGCTCACCATTGCCTCTGTGTACCTACCCCCTAAAGATCAGCACAATGGATTTATGAGCATATTGGAAAGCCTACAGGGATTACACCATAACTCTGAACTCATAGTACTAGGTGACTTCAACATAAATTGGCTATCACTGGAGGCCAGAAACTACAAGAATGCTGTCACGTCACAGAACCTCACCCAGCTTGTTACACACCCCACCAGATGCAACTATAGGACAGGGTCACGAACACTTCTGGACTGGATCCTAACTAATCACCCTGAATGAATCTCAGAAGTCTCAGTGCTCCCTGATGGGATCAGTGACCACTCACCGGTCACATTTACCTGGACAAACAAATTCATTAAGCTCCCTCCTAAAATAATCCACACCAGAGTGTTAAAGCAGGGGTACCTCGAGCTACTAAAGACACACCTAAGCCACCTGGACTGGACACCAATCGATTCTGCCATTGATGTAAACCAAGCCTTAGACCTTTTCATCAGCCACTTCACTGCAGCCTGCAGTATCTTTGCACCTCTCAAAAAGCTGAAGGTCAGGGGCAGAGCTAACCCTTGGATAACCTCCGATCTAATCACTTTACTCAAACATAGGGATCATCTCTGGCACTGTGCCCATGCAACATCCAAACCTGGGGATATTCATAAATATAAAGCTGCCAGAAATGAGTGCATGCAGGCAGTTAGGAGAGCCAAAAGCAAATACTTCAAGGAAGCTCTCTCCAACTCCTGGGGTGATGGAAAAAAATGTTGGAGTAACTTGACAGACCTTACAGGCAAGGACCCTAAGTCACCACCCACCATGCTTAACATAAATGGAACACCAACAACTGACCTGTACACCATCACCAACACCTTTAACAATGCATTCTCCAACTTGGATAGTGTCCTCCCTTCTCATTTCTTTGATGCCCCCTCTGGTAGTAACCCTCCTGCAACTACTCCTCTCCTACACCCTGCCCCACAATTCTACTTCAAGGAGATCCCAGTGCATGAAGCCAGAACCTATATTCAGAAGGCCATTCACAATGCAGGCTACAGTGGTGACTCCCTTGACCTGAAGTTATTAGCACTTGTCCTTGAAGAAGTCCTTGAACCCTTGACAAAGGTCCTCAATCTATCACTAAGGATATCCCAATTCCTATCTCACTGGAAACAGGTGACCATCACACTGGTACACAAAAGTGGAGACAAATCACTGCACTCCAACTACAGACCTATCTCCATCCTCCCTCCATTGTCTAAGGCCCTGGAGCGCACCACCTCAGACCAAATAGTCAAGTACCTGGAAAAATACAACATCCAGTGTCCTGAGCAACATGGTTTCCGAAAAGGGCACAGTACCACCACTGCACTATTAGAATTCACATGCTTCATCCATACCACACTTGATCAAGGAACTGTGTAGGGCAGTATTCATCTAATTCACGAAAAGCCTTTGATACTGTGGAACCACCCACTCCTACTCAAGCAATTATCAAACATTGGGCTCTCCAATGAAGCACTGCTCTGGTTTCAGGCTACCTGGGGAGAGGGTCCAGTGGGTTAGGATTGCTGGTGTTACCTCGAAGAAAAGACAGTCCTTTCAGGGTCCCACAGGGGTCCATCCTGGGGCCACAACTCCTCAGCCTCTTCCTCAATGACCTTCCCAATGTCTGCCACCAGAAATTACTGCTCTACGCCGATGACGCAGTCATGTTCACCAACCACCAAAATGCAGAGCTCCTTGAGAAATAATTACAGCTTGAATTCATGCGCATTGAAGAATGATTCAAGTCACACAAACTGGTCATGAACTACAGCAAAACAAAGGTTATGACCCTCTACAATGCCAGGAGCAAGTACAAATCCCATGACCTCACCATCCTAAACCAAACAGGGACCTTACTTGAACACGTTCCTGATTTTAAATACCTAGGTGTCACATTGAACAGCTCACTGTCCTACCATCGGCACATAGATTCTGTTGCCAAAGCCACCGACATCCGTATAGGCCTGCTCTACAGGCACAAACACTGCATGACTCCTGACACTTTCTGGTTGGCTATCAACAGCTCTGTCACCTCCATCATCGATTACGAGCTAGCAATTTATGGCTCTGCCTCTGCCTCTGCCCTCTGCAGAATTACAGTTGCACTCAACAAAGCATGCAGGTGGCTAACTGGGGCTGATCAACTTACACACACACACATCGTGACCTGTACACTGGGGCAGGATGGCTACCTCTCATCAGCCGGATACAGTATCAAACCTGCCTCTTAGCCAAAAAAGTCCTCCTTGGGGTCCTGCCCCGGGCATTGAAAAGCTACTTATTGACCACCACAGCACCCAGAGAACTAGAAGTTCACAACAACTAACCTTCCTTGTCCCCAGATGCCGGACTACCATGGGCCAGAGGACCTTTGCCCACAGAGAACCACAGTGGTACAATACTCTCAACAAAGAAATTCTTACTGCTGCTGATCTTGGCCCTTTTAAGAGACAACTCCGACTTCATCTCATTTCAACTAGTTGTTGTGACTGCCTCGCCTAATTGGTGGCCCACTGTTCACTGCCCTAGACTTCAGTCTTGACAATTATCTCTCCCCCCCTTGCCCCCTTCTACCTGCCTACTCCCTTGCCTCCTCTCCCTTTCCTCCCCCAGGGCATTTCCTGACTTCTATCCCTCCTCTCCCTCCCCTTTAGAGCTCTTACCCTCACCCTCTACCCTCCGACAATGGCCTTCCTGCCTGCATACCCCCTTCCCTCTCACCTGCAGTGCTTATTTCCAAGATTGCCCTTGGCTGGTTATGTCATGCTACCTAACATTTGGCACATTTTGAATTACTGGAATTTCCTAAGCCTCAGACTCTTACTTCTTGTTATTGTGTAACTATGTATTATTATGTTGACCTTTGTATGTATGTATACAACCCATTCCTTCGTTGTGGAACCTTTGTAAATGAGCAGTTCCTGCTCAAAGGTATTTGTAATCCTAGATTTCAATAAAATAAAAATAAAATGCTGAATTTAGATACTGTTTAAGTATTAGCTGATGTTGATGAACAAGACATTTCTAACCCAGTGGAGAGTCATGCTTTGGGTAGGCTCCCTGTCTTACTTTGGTAACATGATCTTATGTTTCAGATCCAGATATAGTTTGAACCATTTCCAAAAGAGAATCTGAGTAAGGAAGAATATGCAGGTTTTTGGCATTATACGGTCTTCAACCAAAGACCATAACTGTTCTCATAATTTATGCAGGCTAGAGGAATCAAATAGTCTCATACAGAGCACTATTCAAATAAATTACATAGGCTAAATAAATCACATATCCTTTGATAGTGCACTATTTAAATAATTTATATTATATTGACTAAATGTCTCAAATATTGTACACTAAGACAGTGCACCATTCACATAAATTATGCAGGCAAAATTAAACATATCACCAAGACACAAAATAGGGATGATATACTGTTCAGGGCCTGGTGCCTGAGGAGAGCTGATGGTATTGCTAAAACAGAATTTAAACACATACTGTGTCTCTCCTTATCTGCTGGCACAGGTGTCTGTGTTGCAGTAGAGGACTGAGAAGGTCATACTGTACTTCTTATAGGCTGCTGAAGATAGGAAGGGTCAGTATGAACTTTCTGTCAGATGATTAAGGGTTAGTGAGTATATAAGGGGATCCATATTCAAACAGAAGTCATGCAGGGTAAGTTATGCCACTCATATTAGTGCCACAAGTATAAGTGCCAGACTTACAGATGAAGAGGGACATAAGGGAGAAGAGGCACCAGCATAGGAAACTCTGCAAGAAAACTTTCACAATAATTTCATGCATCATATAAAATCACGCTCTTGTACACACATAATACACAGGAAAGAGGTTGGGGGCAATCAAGCAAGGAGGTAGTATATTACAGTGGTATAACAGCACTGAGCTGCAAACCAGGAGAACTGGGTTCAAATCCCATAGACACCACATGCATACTATGTGACCACGAGCAAGTCATTTAACTTCCCTATCCTCCCAGAATGCACTTGGAAACAAACCTTGTCTTAGTGTGTCTTTCCTGGCCAAACATTGTTAAAAAAAATACCTGTATGGGTTGTAGCTCAGCTACTTTCCAGAAGGAGTTCTAAGGAACTTGTGGGTGCCCAATTTGCATAGGATTTATGGCCCTCAGTGTGAAATTAGATGCCCCTTAGGCTGAAGTCCAATACCCATGAATCAGTTCAGCCAAGCAACACTGAGTAATGCAATCCTATCACCTCAATGTGCACCACAGGTTCACATAGGACCGTGGGCTGCAGCTGGAAGGGGTGAATGTGGGCTGTAGTGCACCTAGCATTTACTGGATCCATGGAGTTAAAACTCAAATTGTTTCCCCCTACTGGAAGAACTGGTTCAGGGCAACTGCCCCATCATGAAATTAACAGTTGTTATCATGGTTGGTATAGCTCCATTTGGCAAGGCTGCATCCAAGAGGAGAGGTCCAGCATCACCAGGAGGAGAAAGAAGGGTACCTTACTTGTAGGGGATACTACAATATATTCAAAGGAACAGGAAGGCTGGTATACCTCTCTAGCCAGGTGAAGAGATGTGTTCGGTGGCTTCCAGGTGTGACTGCAGAAGGGTAACATCCCAATGGGAGAGGCTGATCAGCAGGGATAGGAGAAAGTCAGGCACTGTGCTACACCTAAGTACCAATGACCTGGAGAACCACAGCATTGAGGAGGTAAAGATCCCCCTTAGGTAGCTCACGAGTAAGTTGAGGATGATAGCCGGTACAGTAGCCTTCTCAGAGGTGCTACAGGAGTCACATGCAGGACAAAGTGGAGGAAATAAAAGTATAGAGTTTAACACATGGCTAAAGGGTTAGTGCAAAGCTGATGGGAGCTGTTCACTTTGGATGGCCTGCATCTAAACAGTAGGGGGGCCAGTTCATTGGGGTAGAAGCTGGATGAAACACTCAGCAAGATTTTAAACTGAACAAGAGGAAGGGGAGTGCAAAATCATAGAACACATAAACGCAAAAGAACACACAAAAGGAGCCAAGTTGGTATTCCCCGATGTACACAAGACAACACATATAATAGGGGTAGCAGGCAAGGTACATTGTGGAAACAGTAGGAAATCAGAATGAAGCAAGATTAACAGATCAAGATGTGGGAGCATGGGAACGTGGTAAGTACTGTATACAAATACAACAGGCATAGGTAATAAAATGGATGAGCTGCAAGCAGGACTTTGCGTGGAAGATTTGGATGTAGTAGCAGTAAGTGAAGCTTGGGAAAATCAAAGCAATAACTGGGACCTAAGTGTCTCTTGACATACTGTATAGTATTCTAAAATGGAGAGGGGGAGGGCTAAGAAAAGTCATGGCAGTGGTTGTAAAAGAAGTCATAAAGTTTTCAGAAGAAAATCTGTTTATGGGGTAGGAAGTTGAGTCACTGTGTCTTGAAGTAAGAGATAACGTGGAAATACAGGGTCAACAATCCATGACATTGTGATGGTCATCCGATTATTGCTTCAGACCAGCTGTGGTTTGGACCCAAGCCCTACGCATCTCCTAGTGGGCTGTGTAGATTAAATTGGCTCGGTCCTGGCTGAGATAGTCTGGAGGTCTTTGGAGAGGGGGATTTTCCCAAATCCTCTGAAGGAGGCTGTGGTTCAGCCCCTTCTTAAGAAGCCCTCCTTGGACCCAGACTGTCTGGCTAACTACAGAAACGTCTCTAACCTGGCCTTTGTGGGGAGAGGTTATTGAGAAGGTGGTCGTGTTGCAGTTGGATGATCATTTAACCAGCCACAATGTCTATGATTCTCTCCATTCCGGATTTAGGAAGAGACATAGTACCGAGACAGCTCTGGTCCGGGTACTAAATGAGCTAATAGCGAAAGATCGAAGGACCTGTTCTATCTTGGTCCTTCTTGATCTCTCTGCGGCATTTGACACCATGGACCATGGTGTACTATTGGAGTGCCTGCGGTTTATCTGTGGGCTGTCTGGTACAGTCCTCAGTTGGTTTCGTTCTTCCCTCGAGGGTAGGACTCAGAGGCCATTTTGGCACCCATGTTGTTTGCAGTGTACATGCTGCCGTTGGGAGTGATCATTAGGCGGCATGGTTTAAGTTTTCACTGCTATGCAGATGATACTCAACTGTACATGTCCTTTGTACCTGGCCAAGATGCTGCCTTTTCGGTTTTTAACAACTGTCTTGCCAAAATCCAGGACTGGATGAATGTGAGTTGGCTGTGGTTGAATCTGGGAAAAAACTGAGGTGTTGGTCGTAGACCCAGGTCGCTGGGAGGCGGGTTGATTGGCGGGATCTCCCTCGGGCTTATGGCTTGGGGGTGTCCAGCTAACTACCTCAGACTGGGTGCGGAATCTGGGCGTTGTATTTGATAACTGTTTAACACTTAAATCACAGGTGTCGGCAGTTGTCAAAGCCTCTTTTTACCACCTGAAGAGCATCGCCCAGGTGAAGCACTTGGTTCCTCCTGACGATCTTTCTACCCTGGTCCACGCCTTCATTACCTTCAGTCTTGACTACTGCAATTCCCTTTATCTTGGGCTACTGGGGGTTGATA
Source organism: Neoceratodus forsteri (assembly GCA_016271365.2). NCBI lineage: Eukaryota > Metazoa > Chordata > Ceratodontiformes > Ceratodontidae > Neoceratodus > Neoceratodus forsteri. The sequence continues at coordinate 1,230,451,182 of CM057459.1, read as the reverse complement.
TTCGCCGCTTGCAGCTAGTGCAGAATGCGGCAGCCGGGTTATTGACTAGTGCCTCTAGGTCCATTCATATAACGCCTGTGCTCCGTAGACTGCATTGGCTGCCAATATGCTGGTGTATCACCTTCAAGGTCAGATTGCTGACCTATAAGGCCCTACATGACCAGGGACCTGGCTACCTGAAATATCTCCTTCTTCCCTACTGTCCCTCCCACTCTCTCCGATCCACTGACGAGTGATTGCTAGAGATTCCCAGGGTCCGTTTGAAGACCTCTCTGGCCAGATCCTTTAGTTTTATGGCCCCAACCCTGAGGAATTCTCTACCGCGTCAGGTACAAGACTGCCCAACTGTCCAAACTTTTAAGGGAGCACTTAAAACATATCTTTTTAAACATGCATACAATGATTTTTAAATGTTATTGGGTTTGGACTAATTCTATTGTTTTAGTAATTATGTTTTTATTATGTGATGTACAGGCGCCTTGGTTCTAGAAAGGCGCCTTTTACTAATAAAGTTTTGATTGATTGATTGATTTGATTGAACAAAATCCATATGCTGACAAACCAGGAGGATGCCAAAGATGAGGTTCAGGAAAGGAAAACTAGGAAGGCAGCTAGCCAATGAAAAACTACAGTATAGTCATGGAAGACTTCTGTCTTGCAGACATGGACTGGGACATTCCAATGGTGGTAAGCCCAAAAAGTCAGAAATTTATAGTGGTAACATGGCAGCAGTCTTACACAATGAATGCATGAAGCAACCATGGGAGGGGTGGATTTTGGACAGAGTAATGTCTAACCAGGATAAAGTCAGGGATGTTTCACCAGAGGACCCAATCAGTCTGATTGAGCACAATACTATTACCTTTAGCTTGAACTGGGATTTCATAAACTGAAATCCAGCACTGCAGTCCCTGACTGTAGGAAAGTAGATTTTTATAAAAAGAATTAATTAATCGAAGATGAGATGAATCATATTCTTAGAAAAGAGGGCGTGGATAATAACTATGTAGCAATTAAGGAAGTAATAATGGGAACTACCCAAAATTGCATAACATTTGTTATTAAGACCAAGCAACCAATAGTGGGCAACCTGCTGGAGCTAGTGACACATTCAAGAAAATTGTAACAAAACGTAATATTTATGTACTTTCCAGCTTGTATTTCCCATTAGTTCTGTATTCCTCTTCTCCATTATTTAGTAGTGAGACCATTTGCATGAAAACAGGATCTTTGCTTCTGAAGAGTTAATCCATTCCTGCTGCTTTCTCCCTACCTGATGTCATAGAGCACTGCTTGTGACCTCAAAGTTACTCCCATGGCAACAGATTGTGATGTCACAACAGAATTATGACTTGAAGTAGGGAGTAAGCTATGGAGGCAGGTGAACTTAAAATGAACTCTGATGGACAACACAATCACATATTCATACACATTTCTTTAATAATAAATTATGGGGAGGAGAACTACAGAAAATATAAATGGAATGCAAGCAGAATTGTACGTAGTTATTCTGTTTTTTAAAGTTTTCTTTAAGGCATTAGCAGTTCTTTAACTTCAAAGGAACAGATAGTGCAGTTGATGTCCCAGAGGAAAACAGTCTTACAGACAGAAACCAATATGGGCTCATGTTGGGTAGGTCTTGTCAAAAAAATATTATTGATTTTTTTCACCTCTATCACACTAGGCAGATAGGGGTAAGGCAGTCAACATTTTGAACCTGGATCTCAGTAAGACCTTTGATTCAGTGTTGCATAGAAGGCTCATATGGTAGGTAGAGAACATAGGACTAGGGGAAGGGCTAACTACAATAAGTGGATTGGGATCTGGTTGATAGATCACCTGTAAAACATGACAAATAAAAAAACGCTATCCCTCCCCAGCTGGGAATGGCTAGTCATTTGGCCACCCCCATCCCTAATCCCAGTCATTTTCTGCCCTCTTACCCCCTTCACTGTTCTAGCGCTCATGTTTTATTAACAAAGAAAGTCATCTACTGGCACTGCACTGAGAAAAAACAATGTCTGCGCACATCCCTTCCTTACCCAACTCTCCAAGTTCCAATAATATTATTATTTAGTATTTGAGCCCCTTTGACCCTTGATCTATGATTTTGGGGAGGACAAAAGTAATCAAAAACCAGGCTTATTCATATGTTCCCTTCCCATAACACACCTGCTCCTATTCAGTAGTACAGTCACCTGACTGTGAAAGTGAGGGGGGCATGCAACCTGGAAAAGAGGGCAGAACAGTTTGCATTATTGATTATGCTAAAAATAAGGGTTGCTTAAATCCATCCAGCAGATTCAGAATCATCTGATTTTTTTTTTTAGAATTCAGAATTTCGTTATTAAAGGCCAGCAATCTGAATGACAAAAAAAAAACTGGTAGGATACAGAATTGAAATCAAAATCCAGTTCCACATCTGACTGCCTAGGTGAGGGGAGGTTATTTTATCTGAAGTTCTTAGAATTTGGAATTGAAAATTCTGATTCCATCTCTGACTCAGTTCTGGTGCCTTAAATAGATATGGAGACAATGGACCCAATTTTCAAAATTCGCTACAAGCCTAGCCAAATGAGGCTTGTGCAGATTGCCAGTGCACCACAGATCATGCACCCGATTCTCTATCGGGTAGGGTCCCAGTGGCAAAGTCCTGTGACTTTCAGCAACCGTAGCGGTGCACTAAACAAATAGTGCACCTAGACAGGTTGCCACTAGTTGTGGGTGGCTGTATGGCAATGTCCCAAGTAGTCCCTAGTCTTGCGACCTGCCAAGCCCCACTCTTCCGTTATACCAATTAGCAATACTATATACATTATAATATTTACTGTATATTCCCTGGTGATCTAGCAGACTGCCCCAGCCCCAATCCATGGTTAACAGAAATTTAGAAAATCCTGGTGGTCTAGTGGACCCAACACCCCGCACTGCCCTACCACCCTGCTGCCCCTAACCCGTAACTGAGCCAGCAACTGGCATAGCCAGTCACTGCCATGGCCAGCTGCAGACTAAGCTCTAAATGAGCACATACTGTATATAGTATGTGCTCAGTGACTGATAGCAGCTGTCAATCACTGAGTGCATACTATATACAGTACGCACTCATTCAGTGCTCAGTTGTGGTGGGCCATGGTGGTGAGTGATGGGTTGTGCCCGTTGCTGGCTCAGTTATGGGTTGGGAGTGGGGTGGTAGAGCACTATGGGGGGGTCCACTAGACCACCAGGATTTTTGAAATTTCTGTTAAATGCAGATCGGGGCTGGGGTAGTCCGCTAGACCACCATGGAATATAAGTATTACAGTACACAGTATTACTAACTGATATAATGGGAGATTGGGGGTGGGAAAGTGCTAGACTACAAGGGAATATAAATATCATACAGTATTATTAATTGGTATAATGGGAGATAGGGGCTGGGGGGGCTGCTAGACTTACAGGGAATATAATATTTTATTATAACTATTACTGATTGGTATAACAGGAGATCGGGGCTGTGGGTGTGGCACATTGGCACACCATCCCAGAGGAATTCTAAGTACCATTAGACCAGCCCTTGGCTGACCTAATGATAATTAGGCCATTGCCATCTGGGAGGGTTTTTAGAATACCCAATGAGGGAATATGGCAGCCTGCATCTACCCCAAGTCCCCTAGTGTCATGCCACAGTCCATTTTATGATGCAAGGCTAGCACAAGCCCCCTCTGGTGCATGCAGCCTGCGTTTGATGCAGGCTACTTTTGAGACTAGCCCAGGGTGCATTTTTTGGCACAAGGTGCCACTTGCATCATTTATGTTTGACGCAGGCACCTTGCATCAATCTAAGGGCTTTGAGCATCGGGCCCAATGACTGAAGTAAAAGGCCCTTTAGGCCAATCCAGTCTGCCCACCCAGCCTAAATACTCTGTACTGACCCTAGCAGCCATTCCTCCCAATTGTTTCTTCCCTAATTTTCTAAATAATCCCATATGCCTTTCCTAGCCCTGCTTGAAGCCACTCACTGATTTAGCTTGTATTACTGTACCTCCTCTGTCAGCTTGTTCCACTTGTCCACCATTCTTGTCATGAAAAATTGCTTGAAGACAGCCTTTTTGAATCTCTCCCCCCTACAAGTTTCAGATAGATCCCCCTAGTTCCTGTATTTGAGCTAAAGTGGGAATTTACTTAGCAGCCACACTACCTATATAAAGCAGGTACTTGTATGTCTCAGTCATCTCACACCTTTCCCTCCTCTTTTCAAGGTTGTACTTGTTCAAGTCCTGCAGCCTTAATTTGCATGTCTTGCCCCCTTTGGATGTGGATGGACAATCTTGGTTGCTGTGCACTGTACTGCTTCCACCTTATCATAGTCATTCCTCAAATGTGGACTCAAATATTGTACCTTGTGCAGTATTCCAGGTCTGATCACATCAGTGACTAGTGCAGTGGGAGGGTTACCTCCCAGCTTCTGCTGCTTATCACCCTCGTTATGCAACCCAGCATCCCGTTTACCTTGCCCCACTGCTTTATTGCAGAGTGCAGTTGGTTTAAGACTCTCTGATATTATGACACCCAGGTCCTTTTCCTCCAATGTGCTTTCCAGTACCATCCCTCATTTCACATTACACTCTTAGATATCTCACCCAAATATGCTTCACTGTTCATTTTTTAGTGCTAAAGCCCAGCTGCCAGATCTTTGACCAGCACTCTAACCTGCTTAGACTATCCCTGAGTTCTCTTACCTTTTCCTCCATCTCCACCCTATCACAGATCTTCATGAAGAGGCAGGTCTTGTCCTTGATATCTTCCCCTATATCACAAATGAACACTTGAAAAGAACTTGGCCCTGACCCCTGAGGCTGAGGTGCTTTGCTTGTTATCAGCATCACCTCTGAGAACTCCCATATTAACGTCCACCCTTTATGTTCTTTTCCTCACCGGTTCGCCCATGTCATAAATTTTTCCTTCACCCAAGTCCCTTATCTTTTTGACAAGCATCATTTGAGGGACTGAGTCAAAGGCCTTGCTGAAATTCAGGTAGTTAGGAGTTTTAGTTTTCAGTTTTAATTTATTGTGCAGATACATGTATAAAAACATACATTATGAAATGGATGTAAGGAATGCTGAGTTCTGATTGGCTGAGAGCTGCTTTTGGGTGAGCCATATCACAGCACAATGGTACTGCTGAAAGTAATGTGTTTAAAAAAATGCATAAAATTTACTAAAATTGACCCATTTCATAATCGCATTAAGGCACTCCAGGGGGTGCATTATGGTGGGCTAACAGCCCTTCTCTGGAAGTGGAAGCACTAGTCTATGCCTCATGCTTCAACCACATGAGGTGGGTCATTATCCCACCACAATGTACCCTCTGTCATGCCTTATTGCTTAAGTATATAACATGATTAAAAAGAGAAACACTAACTAAATTTCACAAATACATATGAGAAAATAGTTAAACTTTATTACAGTTTTAAAGCATTAAAAGTGTTTTGTGCAAAGCAAGCAACTGCAAACTATACAGCTTTAGTCTCAGAGAACAGTAACGTCTCTAGCAAATGCTCCCTGGTTTGCAGTGCTCAATTTTTTTAATAAGTGACTCATAAATTGTGACCTTGCACTGCTGAAGAATTCACATTCTAATAACAAGTGAGCTACTGTAAACTTATGAATTTGCTCAACATTTGTAATACACATCCTGGTCAATAACAGATCAAAGGCATATCCATGGTTTCGCTCATTAATTAAGCCAAGACACAGTCCACACAATGCTTTTCTATGCATTTGATTTTCACAGTTCACCAAATATTTTGCATATAATTTTTGCATGCCATTAAGTCTCAATTCAGATATACCCCTTCCTTTAGCTACTGTACATCATCCTGAAAAGTGATCTATAATGCATACGTTATCAGAAGTTACATAGCAGTTCAAAGTTTCATGAATCTCCATTGACTAAATTGAATATAGGTCCATCTTCATTAATTTCTTTTTTATCTTATGAAACCAAGATGTTTCATAATAAGAGTTCTAGCCTGTTATCAACACCGTTTTACCAATCTCTTTTCCCCAGTCAACATAATTCTGGCTGATAAACTCCCAGCTTAGATTTTTAGTTCTCTGGCTCGTCTTTGCTTCCATTGTTGTGCAGCAGGATCTGTTGACTAGGATTTGAGCTGGATGCAGACTCAGAACTGGAATTTCCAAAATTCTGCCTGGTGATAGATTCCAAAGTGTCTGAGCACCCTTACTGGAAATATATAATTACATATACTGAGATAGTGCAAAGTATCATGAGAAGTATATACAGTCACCATGAAAGTAATTTACATTGGTTCAGCCTTAAGCAGGAGTGTCTGGTGCCAAATGGCCTTGCATACAGTCAGCGAAGACTGAAAGCAGAAGATAATAATGATGGTAGTGCAAGGTAGATTTTCTGGTGTCTGTGGTGGCACCAATTATAATAAAGACACAGGACACACATGTTAACAATCAGCTTTCTTACACTGCAGATTGCATACAAATAATACAAAGCATGGCATGATCTCTTACACAGAAGTACATGTAGCAGCATACAGAATCACATAAATTGTCCAAATATCACCTTCCTTTCGGGAGACAGGTGTAGGCAGAGGTCTTCCAAGATGGACTGCAGATCTTCAAATTCCCAATTCTACTGGGCCCATACTTATACCCAGCCTCATGTATAGTTATGTGATATATCCATGGACTCAAATGTCTTTGCAACATCCAAGGCTGTTTGTCCATGTCATGTCTCATGTCATCCATGGGTGTTGCAGCCCTTCCAACTTATTAGTACATCACTAAGCAACAAAGGGTTTCCATTCTGGGTACATTGTCTAAATGGTCAACAATCACTAGTTGTGTGCCCCAGGGTTCCATCTTAGGACCCAGTTTATTTAACATATATATATAGCTTCCCTACAAGTAAACAATCCTAGGATATGGTTGTATAAGTTTGCTGATGACTGCAGAGTGAGGGCAGTGGTTGATACTCAGGAAAAAATAATGGAATTATAAAACACAATAAATGATGACTCGGACTGGACTATTAGCAACAAGATGATGCTTAATACTAATAAATGTAAAGTAATGTATATGGGTAAATCAAATAAACATAGTAATTACACACTTGCTAACTCACAACTTATAGTTACTAATGAAGAAAAGGACCTGGGTATTATAATTAGCTCTGAACTCAAGTTCAATTCCCACTGTAAACAACAAATAAAAAAGGCCAACCAAAATTTGAATTGTGTTTTAAGATATATTGCAAGCAGGGATGCAAAAGTAATGATCCCACTTTATGTAGTGCTGGTGAGACCTCATCTGGAATATGCGGTTCAGGTATGGGCACCTCAAAACAGGAAGAATATCAATAAACTGGAGTCTGTCCAGAGGAGGTTTAGTAAATCAATAGATGGGTTGAAAATGAATACATAACAAGATAGATTGACGTCCCTAAATCTATACTCATTGGGATACTGAGGGTTGCGAGGGCAGGAGTCCACAGCCCTCCCCACGTCAGGAGCGACCCCCCTCCCCCGCGGACCACGCTGTATCGGGAATCGGAGCCAGAACTGAGGGTCGCGAGGGCAGGAGTCCACAGCCCTCCCCACGTCAGGAGCGACCCCCCTCCCCCGCGGACCACGCTGTATTGGGAATCGGAGCCAGAACTGAGGGTCGCGAGGGCAGGAGTCCACAGCCTTCCCCACGCCAGGAGCGACCCCCTCCCCACGGACCACGCTGTATCGAACTGAGCCAGAACTGAGGGTCGCCAGGGCAGGAGTCCACAGCCCTCCCACGTCAGGAGCGACTCTCCGCTGACCACGCCTGTATCGGGAATCGGAGCCAGGTAGCCACCGGAGGGTAGAAGCTGCTTCTACTCGGAACTCTAGCAAATTTTAAATTGGCGCCTTTTTGTGTGTTCAGTCAGCTGTAATTGTAACCGAGGGCAGAGAGGCTTTAGACTGAACTACCTCTGTAAACTACTGCATGTTCTGGGGTGTTGTGTATAAATTGCTCAGGGTGGGATAAAATGCAGGAAAAGTGAGGCCCTGACTGTGTAATTACCTCTCGCGCCATAGCCTAGTCGCAGGAAAAAAAGTAAAAAGCTGAGGTTTTCCTTTCTTGTCTGCTTTGTGAAACTCCTCCTTCTAATCCAGAGCCCTATTTAAACAGCCTTTTCTTACCTCCGAGAACTGAGGGTCGCGAGGGCAGGAGTCCACAGCCTTCCCACGCCAGAGCGACCCCTCCCGCGGACCACGCTGTATCGAATCGGAGCCAGGTAGCCACCGGAGGCAGAAGCAGCCTCTCACTAGGAACTTAGCCCCGCCTGCACTTTGCGAGGCTCCCACCACCCCCACCACCACCCTTGGTCAGCTCCTCCTTATATAGAGGAAACCCTGTGAGCTCTGTAACCAATCAGCCCACTCTCCCATTAGTCCCTTATACTTTCTTACCACTAGCGGCCACCGGTGAGCAATTCTGTCAAAATCCCCCACTGAGTGTAAAACGATAAACATAAAAAAAAAAAAAATGCAATTCCTCAATCCAATCTTCATCTTGCTTTGCATAGCTATTGCTTCCCTCCCACCCTTACCGAAACCTTCCCTACCAGACCCTTTACCACTCCACCCCTTAACTACCAAGCATGCCCCACACTCCTCCTTGGCACCAATCAATCACAACTGGCAGGATGGGCATAATTGGACCTGGGGGCCTCTATCCTCCCCCACTCTTTCCATGCTGCGATACCTACCCTTTATCTCCCACTCTTCTCAGTCTCTAAGGTAAGCTCAGCAGCCTCTAATCTCCCCACCCGCAGGGGTTCACCACTAAAGCTCATGTGCCTCCTAAGGCGCACCCTCGTTTTTCTTCTCCTCCTAGCCGGGGACGTCGAACGAAACCCGGGCCCCCAGGCTCCCACTGCTGCCCAACTACCTACACCAACTACACCACTCCCCCAAAGGGCTCAAAATCATCCACCTCAATATATGCAGCATCCTAAACAAAATGGCAGCCCTTCAAACAACTGTCCTGACCCTGCGCCCGGATATTATAATCATCACTGAAACATGGTTGAAGCCCCACCACCGGGACGAAGAATTCTCTATACCTGGGTTCTTTCTAATCCGCCAAGATAGACAGGGGAGTAAGAAGGGTGGTGGCACTGCCATGTTTGTCTCCACAAATCTCTAGTAGTCAGTAATCAATCTGTCACCACCCATACAATCTATAGATTCCCTCCTAATCAAATTCCCCCTTCCCCACTCCATCCCTATTTATATAGCTGGGTCCTACTGTCCGCCTAACACACCACCAACTAGCATCCTGGAACATTTGGGAAAACTGAGGGCCCTTACTGAAGGCAGCGAACTCTACATCCTTGGGGACTTCAACCAGAACTGGCTAGGCTGTGCTGCCTATAAAACGCGTTGTCAAATAAGTGCACTCAACTTGCACCAGCAAATAGGTGAACCCACCCGACTAAATCGCATATCAAATAAACACACACTACTAGACTGGCACTCACTACCTACCCTCACAGGATAATCAAAGCTGGCATTCTACCGGACTCCCTCAGTGACCACCATATGATTTTCTTAGTGCGCAAAATCTTCCGTCCTCCGGCCCCACCACCCCGCATGCTGCACAGCAGAGTTTATAAAATTCTGGATCTGACTGCGCTACTAAATGACCTTACCTCCATCGACTGGTCCTTCATCCCTAGAGCCACCTCCATAAATGAAGCCCTGAACTACTTTTCTACAAATTTCTCGCCATCTGGGACATACACGCCCACTTAAGGAGATCCAGAGTCAGAGGTTTACACTTCCTGTAACAGCAAACCTTATGGAAAACTCCAAGCCAGAGACCGTGCATGGAAATCCTTCAAGGCCTCTGGTGCTCATGCCCAGCAACATTTGTGGGTCTCGTGTAATGCCTGTACAAGACTCATAAGGCAGGCCAAATCAAATTACTTTGAAACGGCTCTCATCAATAACAACTCCCACCCTTCCCAATTTTGGAAGTCCATTAAATCACTTCTCACCCCGCCCTCCCAACCTCCCACCCCCACTCTTAACCTCGAAGGTAAAATCATCTCAGCTCCCAGTCTGGTTGCCACCGAGTTTAATACCTACTTCACCTCTACTACTTCCTCCCTCCTCTCCTCCCTACCCCACCCCCTACCCTTAGTGCCCCCCATTGTACCCCCCATGACCCCAAATGCTCCCCCCCGGCCGCCTTTTCACTCCGCCCTGTCACTCCCGGCCAGGTGCAAAAAATCCTTCTCTCACTAAACCCTTCCAAAGGTAAATGTCCTTCAGGCCTGGATTCCAAAATGCTCCTACTCTCTGCACCGGCCATAGCCCACCCTCTAACCATGCTCTTTAATCTGTCCTTTAAATTAGGGGCAGTCCCCTCAGTTTGGAAACAAGCCACAGTCATCCCACTGCCCAAGGAAGGGGACCTCTCCTCCCCCTCTAACTACCGGCCGATATCTCTGCTCCCCATCCTAGCCAAAATCCAAGAGCGCCTTTGTACTATCCAACTACACCACCATCTGGATTCCATCTCCTTTTTCACCCCTACCAGGCTGGGTTCAGAAAAATCACTCCACCATCACCTCCTCCTTCGCCTCACTAGCTCCATCCTTACAGGCATGGACAAAGGGAAATAACAGCAGCCATTTTTATAGATCTGGCAAAGCGTTCGACACGGTCTCGAATCCTCTCTGCTATCTAAAACTTGCCCAATCCGACTGTCTAATGTAGCAAAAACTGGTTCCACTCATACCTTTCAGGAGGACACAAGCTGTCCGCATTGGAATGGCGAATCCTCCCCTCTCCTGTCATCAGTGGTGTACCCCAAGGGTCTGTGCTCGCCCGCTGCTATTCACAATATTCCTCAACGATCTGCCCTCTGTCTGTACACAAACTGCCATTCATATGTATGCAGATGATATGGTATATTCGCCTCTGGCCCAACTCAGCACCGTCCGTGACAGCCATTCTACAAAAGGATTTCGACTCCATCCAACGCTGGTTCCTCGAGAACCAACTATTCTTAAACTCAAAAAATACGGTCTCCCTCACCTTCGGCTCCTGGGCCAAACTAACCCGGCTTACTGAACCACTTACATTCTATACCCTGGACAGAACACCTCTTACGACCTGCACCTCTTATCGCTATCTCAGCATCTGGCTAGATCAGCACCTTGATTTTTCAGTGCACATAGATGCTCTGCACAAAAAACTGCATCCCAGGCTTGGTGCTCTCTATCGTAACAAGTACTGCATCCCGTTACCAACCAGACTAGCTATTGTCCAAAAATGATCCTCCCAATTATTGAACTGATGTGCTGTCTACGGCCCTCACATCCTTAGTCAGGCTCGACCCTCTATACAACTCCTTCTGCCGGTTCGCCTGGACCGCCCCTCCCACTACCCACCACTGCGCACTATACCAGTCCTCGGCCTCCCATCACTCCAAAACCGGCGATTGCTGCATGGGGCTAGAATCGCTGCCAAATTCTGGTCGCACACACTCTTCCTACCTATCTGTTTCCCTATCCGCCTTCTCCACCTACATACGACCTCAGGAACATCGACTCCAGGCTCCCGCGATGTTCCACATAGATTCACCGCTTCAGGTCAGGGAGCTTTCAGTTTCAGACTGCCCAAGTTATGGAATCTCACTGGCAGCAGACATTAGACATTCTACCAGCACTCCCCAACTAAATGCCCTTCTCAAATCACATTTCAGACCATATGCTCTTGCTTTCCCTTTCTGAATCTCCTTGAAAATGCCTAGTCAACCTACTCAGGTACCTGCACAACTCCTACCTTCAACCTACTTATGCTCCAGTCTGGCACATTTTATTTTTTTCTTTCAATACCTGTCCCATAGTGCTATTAATTGCATACTACTGAACCTAATTACTGCTGTAAGCTGTACGTACTCTGTACCCATTTTGTATATACAATCTGTCTCATTATACTGTATTCTATGTACTAATGTACCACTGTCTGTCAAAATCTTGTTGCATATGTATTGAACTGTTCTTGTCATTCTACCTCACCCATGTAACCCCCTACCTCACCCATGTAACCCCCTACCCCCAGGGCGCATCTGGAATCGAGCGGTACTCCGCTCAGTATGCCTTCCTGGTAAATCTCTTAAATAAATAAATATAGGAGATTTAGGGGTGATATGTGCCTACTGTTCAAAGAAATGGGAGATGTTAACGGACAGATTGACTTGGGAATTATTCAAAGGACAGATGAATATGAAAGCAGAAGACACAATAAATAGCTGATACTAGCTAGTTGGAAACATAATTCAAGACAGCACTGGTTTACCCAGAGGGTGGTTACACCATGGAATGCTTTACCGGCAACAGTAGTTAACAGTGACAATATGAAACAGTTTAAGGGTAACTTGGATTTACATTTTAGGGACACAGTATACAAGTTTTAAATTAAATAATAAAATGAAAAAGGGCAAGCATTAAGGACATAAGTCTGATTGCTTGAATACATCTATGAAATCTATGGAAAAAAAAACTGCGCACCTCTCCTTGAGATAGCAACAGTTTGGAATGTGATAAACAACCACATTTTCATAACAATATATTTCTACTGTTCTCGTATAAGTATGCTTTTGAAATTCTGGTGAATTTCCATTCAGTGAGTGAGTGTGTGTCTGTGTGTGTGTGTGTGTGTGTGTGTGTGTGTGTGTGTGCGCGTGTCTGTGTGTCTGTGTATGTACATGTGTATGTGTGTCTTGCATCAGCAACACTACCTGGGGTCCAGAGAGCTAGGCTTGCAGTTGTTACAATCACTGATTGGCCCTATGTATTTCTTATACCTAGTAGTAGTTTGCATAGCAGATGCAGTCTGATAATAATGGGGGTTATGCACGTATTGGCAGAAAGTACGCACCAGAGGTGCATACCCCATCCATGGACTGGAGTAAACATTCTGGTATGCACTATCATCGACCACCTGTCCATGACCCCACACCCCCTTGCATGCAGGACTGCAGAGTTACAGACACAGGTGGGCAGTCAATCAGATGACCATCCTGGGTCCCAGAGTGGATCCCCTGTGGATGCGTGCATACCTGCAGGCACCCAGGAAGGCACAGATGGTCCCTGTTGTCCTGTTGTCTCTCCAGCACCATACTTGTACCTGTGGTACCACCAGCTAAACAGCACACAGATGTACCTTACCCCAGCAGAACCCCTGCCCAGCCCCAGCATATGGTGTAGCCTCCCAAACACCATAACTCCTGACCTGATCCTATTCACCAGCCACCCCCTCCACTCCCAGCTGTGCCCCATCCTGTGATGTGTAAAGAAACCCCCACACACACACACACACACACACACACACACACACACACACACAGAGCAGTGCCCCATCCCATCATCTGTAAAAGAATCCCAGACCCCCACACACGGAGCAGTGCCCTGTCACTGTGCACACATATGAGGGCCCCACACACACATTCAGTAGCCCCGACCCCAATCACATAATGAAGAACCCCCTCCACCCAACTAGAGCCCCTGGCCTAGCTGAGTCAGTCCTGAAATGCACTTTCCAAACCTTTCCCAACCCCAGATCTCAGAACCCCTGACCCTTCATTGGTGGCCAGTGGCCCCCCAGCCCCACATCACCAACAGCACCACCCCCCATCCCCTGTACCTGTGAGTCAATGCCACGGCTGTGGATGGCCAGCAGCATATCCCTCTGCATAACTCCATGGAAACTGACTACCCAACTGATGCTGGGAGCATGCTGCCTATTTATAACAGCATGTTCCCAGCATCAGTGAATGGCACGTAGTGTGGGTGTGCCCCAGTCCCTCCCTCCAGACAGACCTAGTGCATTGTTACACGCTGGGCTGTGGGTGAACACATGGCCAGTGCACCTATGATAAATGCCACCAGGGATCTGCAGGACCCCACTGCATGGCATTCCCATGTATCTCTGTCTATGTGCCCGGTGTACCTGGTGCATTGGTATAGTGCATTGGGCCCAATAATAATATACTAATAGTGTACTAGATGCAATAAACTATATGCCTACAATCCTAATAATGTGCATAATTAATAAGCTTTCTCTCCACAGTCCTTCATTTGACACTTTTGGCAAAATACCAAAGAATTTTGCAAAGTGGTGTCAAGAAAATAAAAAGAATGTGATGTTACCTGGATTGGAGGATATGAGATAACAAACTTAATTCTTTGTAATGTTGGCTCAAAAGGGGTCATAAGAAGCATAGCATGGTAAATACAATAAGCACTAAAATAACTTGCAGCATTATTAACATTGATAAGTAATCTTTAGTCATGTGTTTGATATTAATAGATCAATATCACCATAGTATGATGAAAAATCGAAAGCTTGTTGAGCATTTTGCTTCATTTAGCAATTCTAATTAAATATTTATCTTTATGATTTAACAATAGTTTTAAACCTAGCGAGAGCAGAAAAATATGCACTTCACAGTTTGGAGTGTCATTTATGGCATCATTCGAATGGCCAGGCTCATTAAGAATATATTCTTCCTTGTGGGACAGTATTGGCAAGATAACTGTTTGTCCAATGACAATGCAAGCAGCAGGTGTAAAACAGATGTCTGGAGTAATAATTGGGCATGTGAGTGTTCCATATGTAAAGAATTTATAATTTGTAACCAGCCAATACTGACTGGCCATATCATAAGTGACTTTTCCCATAGAAAGGTGCCATATTGCCAGTCTCACTGTACAGCTGCTATTTTGGACTGATAGGATGCTTATGTTCTGCTGGGAGCCACCATCAAAACCATAGACAGGTATAACCACATCAAAGATATTACACAGTGATGTCCTCTTACTGAACAGCAAGCAGTGAAGGGAACCAGCCACTACGCCATGGTGGGGTTGTGCATAACCATGGAAGAAGTCTCTATCCATTCCTTGTAGATGTAACTTTCCAAGTGACCCAGAGAATGGACTGTAGCCAGTTTGTCAAAAAGAGTCACATCGGTGTCAAATACTGGTAGCAAAAGAGATAACATTTGCCTTGGTCGGGATGCAAGGTTACATTGCCCACGTCTATAGCTGTCACAAAAGAAAACTTGTGACAGGCTTCAAGGGATGTCATATTGATGTCCTGTGGCTGTGACCTGGTTACACAAACTGGACAATACCACTTGGCCAAATAGTTATCAGAGATGAGATCTGGGAAACTTCCTTGTTTCTGCAGCTCAAGAGCAAATTATAAATCATTATAAGAACATAGTTCCCATAGGCTGTGCATATTATTCCTTTACCTATGTGTGCATGTCATACCTTTAAAGATTATTTGCAACTAATCCAGTAATCTTTGTGTTTCAGTAAACAAACATGTAATACATGCATATTGATTCGATATAATATACATATCCTACATACCTTTTATTTTGTGCTAGGCCTCTTAATCCCATATATTATTCCCTGTGTGAATTCCTGCATGTCTCTTGGCCTTCTCTGGCTGTGAGAGGACTTCAGGGGACTAAGTTTTGATTTATCTGCTGCTTTGTTCTACATTTGGTGGCATTTGTTCACAGTCACAGTATTAAGGAATTTATTAGTCACTTTATGTCTGGCTTCTTACACCCTCCAAACCATTGTCCTGGACTTTAAGACTGTGCTGCTGTATTCTATTTGCTTTAAAGATCTGATTTTAGCATATTTTATATTTTTGGGGTGGGCATTTTGAGAGTATGTTTTTTATTGTTTGATTTGGGTTTTAGTTTATGGTTGTTTAACTTGGTTGTGGGTTTTGTTTTGTTTTCTCCCCAAGTGATAGTTGCGGGAGTGTTATATTTTCTTTTATTTGTTTTATCTTATTGTACTTTATTTTACTTTTCTTTATTTTTTGGTGTTTAGTTTAATTAATTGGCTGGGGCACTTTTGTTTTTTGTCTTTTGTTTTTTTGTGTGGGCTTGGTGTATTTTATTTGATAGGGGTTTATTAATATGTGTAGAAGGCCTGCCCCCATGGTCATCTGCTATTCTTCCTCCACCCTTTGTGCCCTCCACCCTTTTATCCCCCCCATTGCAGTTTACAACTTACCAGCACTGCAGATCACTGAGTATTGCTTGCTGGGGAGGGAGGGGGATTGGGGGTGCAAAAGGTGGAGGATGAATGAGCAGGGCCATTGCATCGAGGTCATAAAACCCAGAAGATGCCCTGGGGTGATATGGAACCTGGATCATGGCTCGCACTACCTGGTTTCCATACCCAAGGGCACCACCAATGTTGGTAGGCAGGCAGTTCAGTTGGCCCCGGAAGTCCATCCAACTCAAGCAGTGTTATGCAAGGATTTGCAAAGTCCATCAAAAACAAGATTGCAATTATCACAGATCTTGTTGGGACAGTAGACCTGGCATGCATCACTGAGACCTGGCTGGATGAAAACTCTGGCCCCATGTTGGAGGCTGCAATTCCAGCCAGGTACTTGGTAATACACTGGCTGAGATTGGATGAGGGGTGGCTGTGGTATGTTTCAAGACCAAACTGGGCCAAATGAATGTACCAGATGAGGAGGATGGGTCATTTGAGTGTACTGTAGTAGCAGGTGCAGGTTGTAGGATCACCCTCATCTACCGTTCACCCGGGGATGAGAAGTGTTTCCTTCAGGAAGTAGCTGACTTTGTGATTGACATGGGGTTTGAGTCACCCAGGCTGATGGTCCTCAGTGACTTCAATGCCTGGATCAATAATGAACTAATGCAATTTGGACACTTTCTCCAATTGATGACATCTCTGGGTCTTACACAGATTGTTTCATCTGCTACTCATAAACATGGTCACTCTCTTGACCTAGTCTTCTTCCTGGGATCAAAGCCTTCAATTTGAGGGTGGAACCTGTCAGATGGTCTGATCACTGCATCATGGGGTTCAGTTTCCGCACCCCCTCTTCACAGGCCTACCCCTCTGGAGATTGTCAGGTACCACCCTTTACAAGACATAAGCTCTGAAGGCCTGGTGGTGGTGTTTGACATATTGGTGCTTCCTGGGGCAAACAATGACCCAGAGATTTTAGTTCTGACTTATAATAAGACCATTTCTACAGCTCTGGATGTCATTGCTCCTATACATGTTTGTCCTCTCTCCCTTCACCCTCAGTCCCCCTGGTTTGATGGGACCTTGAGGGAGATGCGGCGACTAGGACATAGGTTACAGTGTTTCTGGCAGAAATCCACCCTGAAGGTTGGCTACCTTAGATAGATGGAACATTACAAAGTCTATCAATCTGCAATCACCTGTAAGAAGGCAGAGTTCCTGTCCAGGGAGATTGTGACTGCTCAGAACTGACCAGCTCAGCTCTTCTCTTTCAAACTGTAAACAGACTGTGCAGCTCAGCCTGCCTGCAGATTCAAAGAGCCTTTTCACAAGTGGAGTGTGATGAACTCGCTCGATTCTTTGCAGCTAAGGTGGCTGACATCAGGGCGGAGCTCCAACCAGCACACTCTATGGGAGATACTTTGGATCGGCACTCAATCACCATCAGTCAATTTTCCTGAAGTACCTTCAACTGGCTGGTGCTCATTGATGTCATGCAGATTGTTCAGGGTATGTGCCCTACATGGTGTAATTTGGACCTGGGCCCAACTACTCTGATTATGAGTTGCTGTGATATTATCGGACCAGTCCTAGCTAGGATAGTCTGGTGCTCCCTGGAGATGGGTGAGTTTCCTAGCTCCCTGAAGGAGGTGGTGGTGACACCTTTCCTGAAAAAAGCTTCTTTGAACCTAGACTGCCCTGTTAACTACAGACCAATCTCTAACCTTCCCTCTGCAGGCAAGATGATTGAGAAAGTAGTGGCCCTACAACTGGAGAACCATTTGACCATCCATGACATCTATGAACCTCTCCAATCCAGTTTCATGTGCTCAATGATCTCCTGATGGTGAAAGATCAGAAAAACCTTTCCATCTTGGTTCTTCTAGACCTCTCATCAGCATTTGATGCTGTGGACCATGGGGTTCTTTACAAACACCTGAGGATCATCTGTTGCCTGCTGGGTACAGTCCTCAGGTGGTTTAAATCTTTCCTCACTGGCAGAACTCAGAGGGTGGTGTTGGGGATTCATTCCTCTGATCCAGTCACTCTGTCATGTGGTGTACCTCAGGGTTCGGCATTGTCCCCCATGCTGTTCACAGTGTACATGCTACCTCTCAGAGACATTGTAAGAAGTTATGGGCTAAGGTTTCACTGCTATACTGATGATACCCAGCTCTATCTATCTTTTGCACCTGACAAGGATAGCGCTCTCCCAAGATTTAATAACTGCCTCACTGAAATCCAGGATTGGATGAATTAGAGCTGGCTGAGATTGAACTCGGAAAAGACTGAGGTGACCCGGGGCTCCAGATAGAAGGGTTCAGGGCAGGTTTGCCTTCTGGACTTTTCCTTGGAGGCTCTCAGCTCCTCACCTCTGAATGGATGAAACACCTGGTGATGATTTTTGATGATGGGTTGACACTGTGATCACAGGTGTTGGCAGTCATCAAATCCTCTTTTTACCTTCTGAGGAACATCTCCAGGGTTAAGCACCAAGTTCCGTCTGGCAATGGTTGGTCCACGCTTTTGTGACCTCATGCCTTGATTGCTGAAACTCCCTTTATCAAGGGCTACCTAGGGTTGATATCTGCCTCTTGCAACTGGTGCAGAATGCTGCAGCCTGGTTATTGATGGAAACTCCCTGGTCTTGTCACATACCTCCGGTACTGTGAGAACTGCACTGGCTGCCAACGCAGTGACAGATCATCTTTAAAGTCAGACTTCTGACTTATAAAGCCCTACACAGTCTGGGCACAGACTACCTAAAAGAGATTCTGGTTCCTTACTGCCTCGGGCAATTGTTCTGCTCAGTTGATGAGGGGTTGCTAGAGATTCCAAGGATTTCTTTAAAATCTTTGGGGGCCCGTGCATTTATGTATGTGGCCCCAGCCCTGTGGAATTCTCTACCTCATCAGCTCTGGGAGTGCATGACCATGGAGAGATTTAAACAGGCCCTTAAAATCCATTTGTGGCATCAAGCCTACCCTGTTTGATTTTATCCAATATCTGAATTTTATAAGAGACTGTATTTATTGCTTTTATTTTTTGTTTTATCTAATTGTTAAGGTGCCTTGGTTTGTTGAAAGGCACGTCATAAAGTATTTTTATTATTATTGCGAATTTGGTGCTTAATATTGAAGCACACATGGTCTTATGGTCTCCATGTCAGCCCTATTCCATGTAGTTAAGACATATGCAAATTGGCCTGAGATGGTGCCAGTAAGTTTTTCCAGGTCTCTAAACTGTCTGGTATGGGAGACTCCATCTTGGCGTCTCCTGTATTGCATAGCTATGGGATGTTGGGCTTCAGCATGATATGAAACTTCAAATGAAAAATAAACATTTTAACCATGATTACTTGGTTCTTATATAAATGTCCCATATAAAGTGGCACAGTTTTGTCCAGACATGTGCCTTCACCTCCTGGGTTGTATTGTTTTGACGGAAAATCTATAGCAATGTCTCTTAGTGAGTCTTTGATGTGGGTAAATGCACTGGCAGTCATTAATGACAGATTGTGAATAGCATGATGATATTGTAACTATTAGACAGTCTTTGCCACCACACCACACATGGGAAAAGGTGGAATTATGGGTGACAGTCAGCATGACAAGTTCTGCTGTTGTTCTGTGGCCAAATACCACAGGGCAGTTTAGGATCAGCGTGGAGAGTTTGGTTCTGCATTGGGCTGGTGCAGAAGATTAATTAGGTAAGATGCAGTGTTCTCATATAAGTGCATGTGTGCTTCATACTGAAGGTCATATAGTTGAGATATTGTAGACAATACATGGATCTCTCTCCTTGGAAGGCAAATCACGTAACTTCCAGCAGGGCATTCTGTGTAGACCATGCCCAACTTATCACCATAGGCACCTTCATATTTTTGACAGATAAAGAAAAACAAAGAGGAAGGCCTCGGGTCACTCCCCATTTGGTATGTTAGTGCTGACCTTTAAAACACTGATGCATTATTTTATGCAGATGTACAGTATATGCTTTTAGGAGCATTGTCTAACATCTGCTGCTATTGCTGCCAAATGTGTCATGGGCAGAGTAGGAGTGTGAATAGCCATGTGGCTGATAGCCATGCAGCACGTGATTTCTGAAAAAAACAAAACAAAACAAAAAAAAACAGAGAAGAGGGTGTTCCTTCTCTCATTGGTAGGTTTAGACAACAGTTTTAATTTATTTATATGAAATCACTTGCACCTATGCTGTTTTAATGCTATTTTTTGTAATCCTGATTTTATACATGGTGGGACTGCACCAGTTTGTTACTGGCTTGCCCCCCCCCCCACATGTTTTGGTAAAAGGTTCCTCATGATCATAAATTCTGATCAATACCATGTCTCCTGCCTCTAATTGCATTTTATGGCACTGTCTATGAACATTTTATTAGCATGCTGAGTCACACAAATGTTGGTAGCAGCAGCAAGGTAGCAGCTATAGCATTACACACACCCTCTCCTAGGGTGAAAGGGAAAGGGGAAATTGTTTCACCAGGAAAGGCACACTAATCCAGAGCTTGTTTCCAGGTGCCACCTGGGAGCACAAGGAAGTTAAGTGACTTGCTCAGGGTCACAGAGTATGCAAACGGAAGCTGTGGGATTCAAACCCAGGTCTGGTCTGCTGGATGTCACCAGATTTTCAGCTCAGAGCCTTATACCACTGCGCTATACTGCCTCATGGTGAAGCATGAAAGAACCTTTTACCAGAGTGAGTTTGTTTTGTGGGAGTGGTATTCATCTGCTACCATTTCTAAGGTATTATTCATAATCAGACAGATTGTCATGAAATCATTTTTCAGTGGCTACTCTGAACTTAAACAATGTAATTGACATTTAAAAATGGTTCTCTGCCTCTCATGGGCACATAAGTAATTTCTTTGTATGCCCTTTTTAAACAGTTGTGAATCAGCTACTGCTGGAAAGCAGTTAGTTAGGGGAAGCAGGGGAGCATGGACAAGTCCATGTCTCTCCCTCTCGAGCTCCTTGCTAGTCAAGGAGAGCAACTTGGGCATCCCATTATAAAAAGGGAACATAACACAAAAGTGACAAACTGCAAAGGTTGTTAAAAGAAACAACAAAATACAACATAAAGTACCATATGATATTTAAGGCAGTGAAACCCCCTGGTCCGGAATAGTTTATCAGAGGTTTGAGGTGACCCTCCCCCCATATAGTATCATGTCTATACTACAGACCATATATGCACAGTAACACTGGAATTTTGATCAGTAGAAAAGGATAAAACCTTAAAATTGCTGACAAAAAGTTAAACTTAATTTTGACTAATGAGCACTTCACAGTAAAATTATTTCAGTCTGTTAGACTGGAGTTCAGCCAGTCAGTCTTTCTCAGCTCTTTGCTGAGCCCTCAAGGCCGTATGATTTACCCATAATGAGACAGTTTAATTTAAACATGCCTTCCTTGAAAACAAGCCCCCCTTCAAGGGAAGGAGAATTTAAAAAAAGTAAAACAATTTTAAACATCTTATGCTTAACAAGAAAAATGGTACAAGAAAAAAATTGTTTCTTACACAATGTGGGGTATAGCAAGGGTTAGGACCCTCTTGCAATTGACACAAATGTGTCATTGTAACATAAAAGCTACAAATAACTTTAAATGCACAAATATCAACAACCAAAGGAGAGTCTTCTTGTGGCAAACTGGCAACTGCCTGGACTCGATGCCACTGAAGGGATGATTTTAGTAGGAACATAGGGTGGGGGTTTAAAATCACATAAGTTTACACCATATCGTACATTTTGCCATAAACACTTCTTCTACTTTCAGAAAACCCATTCATAAACCACTTTTATAATGCATACAAGCATGCTCATGTAACCTTGATTCTTTTTTATCAGTCTGCAATGCTATCAATCAGTTCCTAATTCCATCACTCTGAAGTCTTTGTCGTAAACACCATGCCATCCTCACCACTTACTCAAACTTTCATTCACATACAAAGACCATTTTGCCAGCAATTCATCCAGTTTAACACAATATCTTTGTTTGCCCGCTTTGTCTGAAAATACTTCTGTATATAACGGCCTTTTCCTCACATATTTTCCAGAAACTACATTTGTAAGAGGGGTAAAGAAACCTCTTTTTTCTTGTATCAGGCTGTGTAAGCTAAATAACAGTAACAAATGGCTAGAAACATTTTTCTGTCTCTCTCTCTGCTGCTGCTGCTTCAATAAGAAAATAAGCAATGCCTCTAACCTTAACACTGTGAAGAGAAAAATCTCATTTTAAATTCATAAATCACATAGTAACAACATCTGAGCACTTGTACAATGTATTTAAAAACACTGAAAGCACAAAGTAGTTCTCTACATTTTTTAAAGCAGTGTGTGTGTGTGTGTTGGGTGCAAACAGAAATTGATATTTCTCTTCCCTTGGGAGATCATTCCAAAGGTGAGACATAACTTAGATTAATAAGAAAGGCAGAAAGGGTCTGGCCAGCCAAAAAAGAGATTAGACAGAGGAAGAGGAGGATATCACATATGTTGTAACTCCATTTAACCATTGTCAGTTACAGCTTGCCCTATTACAGCTACAGTACAGCTTTACAGCCCATGTACTGCAGCTGTTTAAATTTATCACAGATGACACATGAGAGTCTGCCTAACTTCTTCTGTTTTGCATTTTCTTTCAAAACACATTTGACTTGGTCCTGCAAATTCAGGACATTAACATCATTCTTAACTGATGCTATACAAAATTGTTGCTTAACAAAAATCCAGAAGTCTCTTCTATGTCTAGCTTCCTTGCATGTATTCTGAGCCCCAGAAACAACAATAAATTCCTCCAGCATGTCTCACTGACTGGGTTCTTTCAAATCACAAGCTAAGATACCCTAACTCTTGAGATATTCCTACAGTTGCTCTTCCCCTAGCAACAGCAACAAGGTATAACCCTTGAAAAATTGCCACTCCCAGCTTGTATTGCTATGTCACAACTGCATTTGGACTCAGTCCCGCCTTTTTAAATTTTCCGGGGAGAACTCGGTGGAGTCGTCATTTGTAAGGAAGATTTTGGGATGTATGTGGTGGCACTAATTATAATAAAGGCACAGGACACAAATGATAACAATCAGCTTTCTTACATTGCAGATTGTACACAAATAACAATACAAAGCATGGCATGAGCTCAGACAGAAATATGTGTAGCAGTCAGCACATAGAATCAGGTAAATTGGCCAAATATAACCTTCCTTTTGGGGGACAGGTGCAGGCAGAGGTCTTCCAAGATGGACTCCACATCTCCAAATTCCCAGTTCTACTGGGCCCATACTTATACCCAGCATAGTGTATAGTTACATGATGCATTCAAGGACTCAGATATCTTAGCCACATCCAAGGCTGTTTGTCCACGTCATGTTTCACATGTCATCCTTGGGTGTTGCAGCCCTTCCCTCTTACCAGTACATGTCTAAGCAACCCTGTGCGCCTCTTCCAGCAACAGTAACAGTTTTGAAGGTGGTAAACAGCCATGTTTTCACAACAATATATTTCTACTGTTCTCATAATAGTATGCTTTTGCAATTCTGGTGAATTTCCACTCCGAGAGAGAGAGAGTGTGTGTGTGTGTGTGTGTGTGTGTGTGTGTGTGTGTGTGTGTGTGTCCTGCCTCAGCAAGACTATCTGGGGTCTAGACAGCTAGGTTTGCAGCTGTAACAATCATGAATTGGCCCTATGTATTTTTATACTCAGCTGCAGTTTGCACAGCAGATGCAGTCTGATAATAATAATAATAATAATAATAGTACTGTATATTAATACTAGATGCAATAAGCTTTATGCCTACTATCCTAAAAATGCGTACAAGTAATAAGCTTTCTCTCTACAGTAGGCAGAATGATCAGTCAGTCTTGCTAGTTTCATCAATAATGCAGGCAGCTTCATTACTCCTCCTGGTCATGGGTCCCACTCACTAACATGGCCTTGATTAATGTATTACTGAATGTGAGCAGGCACACTCTGGTAGGGGTGACTAAGTAAGCCTGGTTTACTATATGCATGCAGCAAGAAAAGGCTCAGCACCACCATCACTATCTGATAATGCACCAAGAACAGCAATTAGTTTGCAAGCAGAAAACATTTAAGGGAGTACAAGATGATGCAGTAGCACATGAAACTAGTGAAAGTAGTGTCAGTGTTCTCTGCCAGTGTTCCATTGAGGGGCTAAGACAGCTTACACTAGGATGTTTACGGTTTGAAAACTAATTTCTGTTCTTGGTGCATTATTTTGAGGGTTATGGGTGCAGAGCTTTTTTTTGGTTCCACAGTTGTTCTTTTGGGTTCAGCACACCAAGCAGTGGAGTGGGCTTTCTGCTGTGTTTTACTATGTTTGCACCTGCAAATCACAGGTCGGGATCAGGAGGAAGCCCCACTGATACGTGATGGTATTCTGAGGACTAAGGGGGTTAAGCTACTGGGAGTGTTAAAAGAAATCTTTTGGCTCATGGTACAGTGCCAAGAGCTAGCATTTTAAAAAAAAATCATTAAAGTGAGATAATGGAGAATGATGTGACAGCTGGGAAATGCTTGGGATTTGGGAAAGGGATGATCAAGGGACTTGCCCAGGTCACCTGGAGAGAAGTAGACTTTAATTGTATGGGGATTGTTAAATTTTTAGAGTCACTAAGTATTTTTCCCCAAATACCCATGAATAAGGAAAGAATATTCAGTACTCAGATTCGAGTACAGAATGCCCTTCTATTTGTGGTGTTCCTGAATTAATATTCCTTACCCACAGCACAACCCTAGCTGATTGCAGTCTTTTGTTGAGGAAACTCTTTCAGTAACTCCTGGCTGCTTAATTTAAAAAGGAGTTGTGGCTGATACATAAACAGTGAGACATGACCAGACGTGTATTTATGGGACAATAACTACAAACCTTAGATGCTTTGTTAGTCATAAGATGCAGCCGAATATATTTCTCAATGATAATTTTTATCTGTGTTACATAATTACTAAATATAATATTCCTAGTAGTTTTCCACTGAACTTAGATATACCACTGGCAATCATTAACTCTGTGAATATCAAAGGCCCAGTTCTGTCATAGAAACCAAAGAAACATAGACTGTTTCACCAGAAGAAGACTCAAAGGTCCATCCAGGCTGCTCATTTTCCTGCCTCTTATCAAGGGGGGTTCTTTATGCTGATGTACAGTAGGCCCAAATGGGGGTGCAAGTGGTACCTGGCAGTATAGGCTAGAGGTTAGAACAATGAGCTGTGAACAAAACTGGTACATTCAGTAAACTTGGGTTTGATTCCTACAACCTATGCATGCATACTGTGTGACCCTGCACAAGTCACTTAATCTGCTTGTGTTCCCATGTCACCACTATAAATGGGCCTTGTGCCCAGTGCTCTTCACCAGGTTAAAAAAGAATATCAAAAAAGTATACTGGAAAACTACTATTCCCAGTGGCTTTGGCATGTAACTTGGGCATGCTTCAGAGGATGGCTTTCACCTTTTACATTTTGCCATTTGTAACCCATGTTACCAGTGAATACAGACACACATATGAAGTTGCAGAAAGCAAACTAATTTGTGGACGTTATCTGAACACAGAAGGGGTGGGTGTGAGCAGCAGGGTCATGATATTGAGTGGATATAATTCTTTAACACCTAATGCAGTGCCAAAAATAAATGTACTGTATATGTCTGAGTGTTGATGTGATGGGTGGGAGTCAGTTGACAGGATAGTTACATGAAAATGTCTGTTGGCACTAGTACGGTGTGTTATCTGATGAGTTTGGAGCACAATATTTTGTTATTTAAGTCAGAGGAAAATATTTCTGAGTAACAATTTATAGTAAATATTTTAACAAAAAATAAAGGCAATAAAAGCCTTCTATACTGTCAGCAAAATTTACAGTGGTGATTTCTTTAACATGTTGAATAAAATTACCCCATTTGCATTACAATCTAGTTTTCACTATAAAATGGCAATATCTGGAGTTTTTTTCTCCAAAATGGACAACAAATTGACTGTTTAATATTGTATTTTAATGCCATTCCTCCTAACTAGCCAAACACTACAAACTACCAAAGAACATTGTTTTAAAGTTGGCCACCCTTTCCTGCCCCTGAATCTGTGATGTTGAGGGCATTGGTAGTCAGTCCAGGCAATCCGAGTCAGGTCTCCTCTTCACTGTCCTCCTTTACACTAGACCAACAAGGTCCCAACATACCTTAATTTAGTAACTGCACCCTACTGACCCTTGATCTAAGATTGTGGGTACAGAAGTTATTTAAGGCTAGCCAGTCGGGATCCCTCAACTGACCTCCTATATGGACAGGTATATATATATATATATATATATATATATATATATATATATATATATATATATACACAGTATATGTACATATATGTGTGTGTAAATCTATATATATATGTGTGTGTATGTATATATATATATATATATATATATATATATATGCATATATATCCTCCGACATGGCTGACTCCTTCCAGCTGCCTTTTTTAAGTAGAGCTAATGAAGTATTTTTCTATTTTTTTTTAACTTTAAACAAAATGTAACTTTAAATGTAATTATTGTCAGATTGCTGCAATCTTCTTGTATTGTATATTTACTAAGTCACCTTGCTTCTCTTGTTATCCTTTGTTCCCTAAAATACCCTGCTGTATATTCTACTGTTTATGTTTCATTTTCTGTTATGTTCTATTTGTCTGACTTGGAGCCTTTGTAAATGAGCTACTGGCTCAAAGGTGTTAATCCCAAACTGAAATAAATAAATAAAATGTGCTAAAAACAGGCACCATATAATTAATTAGTTCCCCCCTTCCTTAACCACTCCAAGATCTGTACCTTAATTTAAAAGTTGTCACCATTCTAACTGTTGATTTATGGTTTGGGGGCAGCAATAACGGTCATTCCAGACTAGCCCAGCTGTACCCCCATCCCCTGTCTAACTATATGCTAAATACAGCCATCATATAATTAATACCCCCTCCCTAACCCACTGCCTAAAATCCCTTGATCAACATATCTTAATATAGAAGATGCCCCCCTCCTGATCCCTGATCTATGATTGGGGGAGAATAATTAAGCACTAAGGCATGACAGGTGTGTGTTATTGTGGGATAATGGCACACCCCAGGAAGTGAAATTCAAGGCAAAGCTGAAGGTTTTACACTCCTGAGAAATGCCATTATCCCTCAATTATGCACACCCTGGAAGGCCTTATTGTGATTATAAAATGGCTTCCCTGATTTTTTTTTATTTTAGGACCGTGTAATGAGGTTCAGAAAGTTAAACATTTCTGACTTGTGTTGTTGTGCTGGGATAACAGCAGTCATGTGATTGGATTCCACCAATCACAGTATAGTATTTCTCTTACTTATTTTATAACAATCATAATAGGGTAGCCCCACAGTACAGGTCCCTCCTTCTCTGTCACCCTACGTGCTTAATGCAGCCATACTATAATTATTTTATTTATTTATTTTGTTTTTGTTGACCGGATAAGTGCACTAGACAAATCCTGCCTATTTTCAGGCACGACCCGGGGGAGGGGGATACAGATGAATGCCAACTGACCTTGAACCAGATTATGCTGTTGGTGGTATTTCTTTCAGTGAATGAGGGAAATTTGGCCAGGACACCGGGGAAATTCCCCTACTCTTTTCAAGAAGTGCCATGGGATCTTTATCATCCACCTGAACTACCACCAATCCAGGCAGATGGGACCTCGGTTTAACATCTCATCCGAAAGATGGCACCTCAGAAGTGCAGCACCCCTCTCATGCTGCACTACAGTGTCAGTACTGGGATATTAACCCAAGTGCCAGATGTGGGAACTGAACCCACAGCCCCCTGATCTCCTGGCCTCAGAGGCGAGTGTGCTACCTACTGAGCCACTGACACTGTTATATTCCCCTTTCTATCAAAACTCCAAGGTGCCCACATAGTTTAATTTAGTTGTTTTCCCATTCTGACCCCTGATTTAAGACTTGGCAGTATTAGTAGTAATTCCAGACAAGGGCAGTTGGGTTTGGCCTCCCCTGTCCTCCTTTATGCTAAATATGGCTGTAATGTAATTAATACCCCTTCCCCAACCCAACTCCTTGCTCTCAACATACCTAAATTTAGTAGCTGTCCCCTTCCTGATCCCTGATCTATGACTCCGGGGGTAATAGTAATCATTACAAGCTTGCCCAGCTGGGTGCCCCTCTACTGTCCTCCTATATACCAAATACATCTGCTTTATGAGCTGGTAGTACTGCCTTAACATTAGAGTAACAAGCTGTGAATAAGCTGGCTACATTCAGCAGACATGGGTCTCATTCCCACAACCTCCACCTGCATATTTGGTGACCATGAGCAAGCCACGTAACCTTCCCTGTGCTCTTTGGTCACCCCAGAAAACAGGCCTTTGGCCTACTGGGGCTCACAGCCCCTCCCTAGCCCCCACCAAAACTCCTATAATATATTCATTTACTAGATGCCCCCTTCTTGAACCCCGATCAATGATTTTGGGGGGAGCAATAACTGACATTCCAGGCTAGCCCAGTCAGGTGCCCCCTCCCCTGTCCTTCTATATGCCAACTACAGCTGCTATATAACTAGCCCACCCCCAAGGTCCCAACATACCCGAATTTTGTGACGCCTCCTCCAGACACCTGATCTATGATAAGGGATGGTGCAACAGCAGTCCACACCAGGCTAACTCTGTTGGGTCCTCATGAAGTTTCATCATACAGTAAGCATGCACACCGTGGTGGGAGGCAGTGTGTCAGGACTCTGCATCATTAAGGACTCTATGCAGATGGAGTTAAATATGAACTAGTTAAATGCAATATATAAGGCACTGATAGGGGAAAATAAAACTCCAGTTTATCAGATTGTACCATAACACCCATGTTATTTAAATGTAGAGATCTCAGTTGATTCCACTGATTGAAAACTTGTAACAAAGTGTATGTTTGCTACTGATACCATCTAGTGACATTGTAACGAACACTATCGCCATAAAACATAGTGTGTATTGATAGATTGTAAATATTTATGTTATATTACCAGGTTGCTAAGTTTTAGCGTAATCCACCTTTGAGCTACAATATATATTAACAGCTTGTCCTACAAAAAGTATTCCCAATCATTCTACTTCCTTGTATAATCTGTAACTATCCTCAACAGGCTGTAATGGTGCTGTAAATGAAAAAAAAAATAAAATTGTCAATCTTACCTGCCTCCTCACATGTATGTTTGCTTCCACTGGCATGTTATAAGCACTCCTGATCAAGTTTTTAGCAATGAAATAATAATACACTGAAATGATGGAGAGAGGTATGACATAAAAGATCAAGAAAGATGCCATTGAGTGGATTTTTGGATGCAAGTCATCAGAGTGTGGGTATGGTGCACAGGTGAAAAATGTTTTGTTGGTTCCTTTGTCATAGAAGGGATGCATGTCCGAGAAAACTGCTTCAGGAACAGCAAGTAGCATAGACAAAATCCAGATCAGTGCAGCTTTGAGGCAGATCTTCAGCAGGGCATTAGATGTTTGGATATCCATTGGTCTGACAATGGCTTTGTACCTAAATGCAGAAAAGATGAATAAATTTGATGTCAGTAGTAGTCACATACATTTTAATCCAGTACTGCCATAATTGCTCCATGCAACTTGTAAATGTCAATTCCACTGTGAAGATGGGAAGAAGGGAAACCCCCTATCTAGGGTATGGGCAAAAAGGGGCAATCAAGCACAACAATGTTATTTTTCAATCAAGAGGTTTCTGTGATAACAAGAGTCCTAGAGAGCGAAACCCAATCTTTTAAAGTGTATAGGCAATCATTATTACCATCCAGAGAAAAAAAAAAAGGTTCTCCCAGTATTAAAAGTTCCTTACTGTAGTGTCCACAGCCTACAGTGGTTCCTTCCAGCACTGCTCACTTCCTCACCTCTGCGACCACTTCATCGCACATGCGTAAATACTTTCTATCTTGTTGTGCTGCAGTGGTGGCATAGCCACTGCAGTACAACAACAATCTGATGTCACAGCTGCTCCACAACAAGCTGATTCCATATTCATCCAAGTTCTAACATACACTATATTTATATTGTAATCAACCTGTTTACTTTACTTTCCCCACTTCCCCTTCCCCCTAGGTTGCACCTGGATATGAGCTCCAGCTCAGTGTGCCTCTCCCAGTTACCAACATTATAAAAAGTAAATATACAGTATAACCTCACTAGCACATGCCTCAAAATAAAACTACCTCTTATGCAATGATACAGCACCATAGCTATGAATGAAAGTCTGTCCCATTACAATGGGACTCTGTACAGCACACATCTCACTGTAACAGGAAAAATACAGCACTTGGCTCCCAAGAGTAGGTTTAGAAAGAGACTGTACTATACTAGAAACAGAAACATATACAGTGATAAACAGAAAAAGATCAAGGGTCCATGTAGTGTGAACCTGTTGTCCATATGGGGTCCTATCCCTCCCTATCCAGTCCCCTGCTACCTTGCCTACTGTTGCTGACCTACTGTAAGTAACCACCAGACTCCTCACTGTATCCCAAGTATGAAACCAGTTACGATCTTTGTACCCAACACATCCATTTGCAGACTGTGTCATGGCTTCTCCACCCTTTCTGTAAAATAGAAATTCTCCACATCCTTCTTAAGCCTTACTCCCACCAGTTTCCACTCATGATCTTGGGTTCTTGAATCTTTATTCCTGCTAAATAATTTCCCGCAGTTCACCTTGTTTATTCCCTTCAGGAACTTGAAGGTATCTCTTACATCCCTCCTCTCTTACCTGGTCTCCAGTGAGGACATGTTCAATGCACTGAAACAAACTTTATAAGACTATCTATATTGGCTCCTGAATCATCTTGGTCACCTTGCACTGCACCAGTTCCAGCCTGGTCCTGTCCTTTCTTAGGTGAAGACTCTAGAACTGAGAGGAATATTCCAGGTGTAGCCTCATCTGTGACCTATATAAAGGTAGTAATACCTAATTTGTCCTGCTGTCAGTACTCCTCCAAATACACCCCAGCATCATATAAGCCTTACTTGAGGCCTTGCCATAGAGGTCTGATTGAAGGAGTCACTAAGGATGACTCCCATGTCCCTTTCTTAGTGCTCAGTTTCACCCCTCCCATCCAGTATGCTCTCTTTGGGTTTTTGTTCCCTAGGTGCATGCCTTTGTACTTTTTGGTGTTGAAATTCACTTGCAAAACATTGCACCACCTCTCTAGCCTTTGCAAACCCCTCTGTATCACCCTGATCCTTTCATCTCTATCTACCCTAAAACAGAACTTCACGTCTTCTGTGAAGAGACACAGCTTGCCCCGGATCGTCTCTCCAATGTTGCTGATGAACATACTCAGTTTACTCAAGTAGGCTTTGCTTTGTATGACTATGATACATTAATCTGTTTACTGAAATTGTATTTATTCATATGATGATATTTTTAGTAATTTGTTTGCCTGTATTGCTATTTGTCATTGTATGACGTGGAACCTACGAAAAAAGAGTCTTCTGACTCATAGAAACATAGAGGCATAGATTTTGACGGCAGATAAGGACCGCTTGGCCCACCCAGTCTGCCCATTTCCCTACCTATTGGATAAACTGCAGATCCTAGTTAACCAGCAGCCTACTTCTTCCTACCCCCACCCCCTAGAATTGCCTTATGACTGTCCCATGCATGCTTGAATTCCACCACTGTTTTTGACTCCACAACCTCCTCCGGAAGGCCATTCCATGCATCCACAACCTCTCTGTGAAAAATACTTCCTTAAATTACCTCTGAGCAGCCTCTTCAATCTTCACTTTGTGCCCCCTTGTTCATGCACATCTTTTTTGAAAGATGCTACCCTCTTGGACTTTGTTGATTCCCTTGAGATACTTGAAAGTTTCTATCATGTCCCCTCTCTCTCTCCTTTCCTCGAGGCTATACATATTCAGCTCCTTAAGTCTCTCTTCATATGTCTTCCTGTGAAGGCCCTGCACCATTTTAGTTGCCCTCCTCTGGACAGCCTCCATCCTGTCTATATCCTTGCAGAGATTGGGTCTCCAGAACTGCACGCGGTACTCCAGATGGGGTCTCACCAACTGTCTGTACAGAGGATAATAACTTCCTGTTTTCTGCTGGTGATGCCTCTCCCTATGCATCCCAGTATCCCCCAGCCCTCCTTGCTGCCCTCTCACATTGCTTGCCCACCTTTAGGTCATCTGATATGACTACCCCCAGGTCTCTTTCCATTTTGTTGTTGTTAGTATCTCACCCCCATTGTGTACTCTTCCCCTGGGTTTTTGTTTCCCAGGTGCATTACCTTGCACTTCTTAGCATTGAATCTAAGCTGCCATACATTTGACCATTCCTCTAACCTTGCCAAGTCCCTTCTCATCCTTTCCACCCCACCTTGTGCATCAACTCTGTTGCAGATCTTTGTGTCATCTGCAAAGAGACATACTTTTCCTTCCAGTCCCTCTGCAATATCGCTTATAAAGACATTGAAGAGGACTGGTCCTAATACTGAACCCTGTGGTACCCCACTAGTAACCCCCCTTTCTTCAGAGTGGACTCCATTTACTATTACTCTCTGTGTCCTATTCTCCAGCCAATTCTTTACCCAGGCTGTCATCTTGGGACCCACTCCCAGGCTGGCTAACTTGTATATTAATCTTTTGTGTGGGACTGTGTCAAATGCCTTGCTGAAGTCTAGGTAGGCCATGTCCACAGCCCCTCCCTGATCTACTACTTTGGTCACCCAGTCAAAGAAATCTATCAGATTTGTCTGGCATGACCTTCCCGCTGTGAATCCATGCTGCCTTGGGTCCTGAGCCCCTCTGGCCTCTAGATACTCAACAATTCTTTCCTTCAGAAGTAATTCCATCATTTTCCCTACCACTGAGGTTAAACTAACAGGTCTGTAGTTTTCTGCTTCTGCCTTGCTCCCACTTTTGTGAAGGGGAATCACATCTGCCCTTCTCCAGTCCTCGGGTACCACCCCATCCTCCCATGATTTGTTAAAGAGGGTAGTCAGTGGTGTCACTAGTTCTACCCTTAGTTCTTTTAGAATTCTGTGATGAATCCCATCAGGCCCCATTGCTTTGTCCACCTTCAGATTTAAGAGTTCTTTCAGAACCCTTTCTTCTGTAAATGGGCTGGTATCAACTTCTATATCCAGAGTGTTTCTACTGTTTGTTTTAGGTACCTCCCCCACTTCCTTTGTAAATACCGAGCAAAAATATTTGTTTAGTATCTCATAGGTAATTGTAATACAAGAATTAAATAAATAAATAAATAAATATTGAAGAAGACAGGACTCAGGACAAATTCTTGCAGCACCCCACTCATAACCTCCCTCTCTCTGATTTTACCCTGTTTACTACCACCCTCTGCCGTCTCTCCTTCAACCAGTTTCCCACCCAACTACTGTATGTCCTTAGCTGCGACAAAGTTCTCCAGCTTCCTCAGCAATCTTCTGTGTGACACTGAGTTGAATGTCTTGCTGAAATAAAAGTAGAGTAAATCCACAGTATGACCCTTATCTGCCACCTTTGTTACCCATCAAAGAAAACTATCAGATTGGTTTGACAGTACCTTCCTGCTACAAACCCATACTGTTTACTATCTTGTAGACTGTTGCACTCTAGTTAGTCCAGAATATCCTCTTTGACTAGTGACTCCATCAGCTTACCCACTACAAAGGTTAGCTGGCAGGTCTATAAATTCCTGGTTGCTTCTTTGTCCACCCCACCACACCCCCCGCGTAGCAGGACTATGTCCATTATCCTCCAGTCTTTCAGAACTAGCCCTATCTGAGTTGAGCTGCTGAAGAGCCCTACTTGGAGATAGCCAGTTCCACTAACAATTCCTTGAGCACCCTTGGGTGCCCCATCCAGTTCTGGGGCCTCATCTACCTTCAGGGCTTCAAGTCCCTTCTGGACCCTTTCTTTGGCAAATACTGGCTACCTCATGTCAGGAATGCCCCGACAGCCACCTAGATGCCACTTTTAGGCAGGAGCCTTCTACCCTTACTTGTGAAGAGAGAGAAGATGTAATTATTAAGGACGGCTGCTTTTTGTTCATCTTGTTGTATAACCCTCCCCCCTTTATTTAGCCTAACAATATCCTCTCCCTACTTCCTTTTTTCTTTAATGTATCTAAATAATTATTTTACCTTACTTTTAACCCCTCTGTAATATGTAGCTTGGTGTCTGCCTTTCCTTCCACGACCATCCTGAATCCTCAGTTCTCGTTTGGTACTCTCCCCATTCCCCGGCCCCCTCATTTTCCTTGTACCTGGTGAAAGCTTTCTCCTTGTCCCTCACTTCCTCTGTGACCCTTTCAGAAAATCATACTGGTCTCTTGTATCTGTTGTCCTTGACACTGTGCTGCACAGGAGACTAATTAAGAAATTGAGCAGCTAGTTGATAACTGGAGGTGGGACAGAGTCAGATTTTTGATAGCAGGTTGGTTGTGGCTTGTTTTTTAAGACCCATTTTTCCTGCAGGTGCTGCCTTAAGTAGAGTCTACCTGCATTTGTCACAAGAGGGACCAAGAACAGCTTGTGTATTTTGGAGACAACATAGGTGGGGAAAGCTGTGGTAAAACTTGTTTTTAAATTGGTTTATAAAATGGGAACCAAGAATCCTGCATCCTGATTAGCTGAAATGTGTTCCTATCCATTGGACTACCCACTGGACAGAGAGAGCACAATGCATAGTCCCAATACAGATGTTGCTAAATTAGTAGAAATATCAGTGTGCAGTTCCTAGATGCTGTAATCCCAAATCACTTTTTCAGTTTATGAGATACTGAGTCTCAAAAATCCTTATATTTATGAGTTTTTTCCTTTTTCTTTTCCTTTTTCCACCTCTATCTGAGAAACTGTTTTGGGTTGGGGTCTAAAGCTTTCAGGGTGAAAGTCTTTGCCTCACAGATTTGTCTTGGGGGAGCAGGGCCCAAAGGGCCCTGCACTCCTACAGGTGAATAAGGATATAAGTAAACTATTTGAAAAGTAAGGAAATTCATTGCAAAAACCTTTTTTAATGCACCATTATGGTGAAATGTCAAAAGTAGGGAAATGTGACTTTATGGTTCCCAAGCCTGAGACTCCACCCCAACTGTGCATGCAGTAACAGGCATGAGGGGTGTGTTTTTGGGTTGTAAACCCTAATGCTTACCCCATTCTCTTATGCTGTACTCATCTTACCTTACTTACTCATGGAATGGGGTAAGCATTTGAGTTCACAACCACAAAACACACTCTTCATGCCTGTTATTGCATGCACAGTTTTTTGCAATGAATATCTATATCTATATATATATATATATATATATATATATATGTATATATGAATATATATGATACATGATGGGCATGAGTGTGATATGGCAAATATTGTCACTCCTGCACAGTGAGCTCTTGATATCTCACAAATGCCAAAGGCACGAGTGAGATATCCAGAGCTCACTCTGCAGGAGTGACAATATTTGCCATAGCACACAATCTGCACATTATGTATTTGATTTATACAATAGGGCTAGGAGTTTCAGAAGTATTGTTATGTTGTCTTGTGTTCGGTTCCTGTTTATGTGTTTGATCATTCTGTGTATGAGTTTTTCTGAATGAGCTGGCAGTGGCAGTAAACTCTGAAAAACAGATGAGTGTGTTTTGCAATGCTAAATGAGTTAGTTTTAGGTAGGAGTGAGAAACAGGCTATTTTGTGAAGCAGTGTTCTTTAGAAGTCTGGCTGCAATCAAGCCGAGAGCATCACAGTAATGGTAATGGGCTGAGAGTCAGAGTGTCAGAAGAGCAGAGACTGTTTTTAGTGGTAATTGAGTTAACTGCAGGCAGCAGTGAGGAACAGAGTGTTCTGTGAAGCTGTGTTCTTTAGAATTCTGGCTGCAGTCAAGCTGAGAGTATCACAATAATTGTAATGGGCTGAGAGTCGGAGTTTGAGGAACAAGTGAAAGTGTTTTTCAGTGGTAATTGAGTTAGCTGCAGGCAGCAGTGAGGAACAGGTTGTTCTGTGAAGCTGTGCTCTTTAGGATTCTGGCTGCAGTCAAGCTGAGAGTATCACAGTAATGAGCTGAAAGATAGAGTGGGGAATAGGTATCTTTTGTAATGCTAACTGAGTTAGCTGCAGGCAGCAGTGAGACCTCTCATGTAGTTCTGCATTTGTGTCTATGATAACAGAACTGGTGTTTCTTGCATGCAGAGGGGAAAGCTGCATAGAGTGATGATATCAGTGACCTTTGTGTGACCTGTGTGTGTAAATGGCTGGTATCATCACAGTAGAGCAGAGGGTAAAAATATTACACTGAAGTTGATGATACACTGTTTTATCTCACTCATTTGTCATTCACCCCTATTGTATAAATAGATATATATCCCTGTCAGATGATGGGGGTGCTAGACCTCCAAATTGAGTGTTAAAACTATTACTGGGCCAGGGAGCCAGTCAGGGTGGGGGGAGGACTGCTAGCCCACCAGCATGAGGGTTATATAAATATATACACATCTGTCAATTGGGGGTGTGGACAACTAGACAATCAGTTTGGGAGTTATTACTATAAGTAGGACAGGATGGGTGCTCAGAGGGCCATGCAGGCATGCTAATGAGCATTTAATGTACATGCTAATGACTCCATAGCGTCTTTCATGCCCAATAGGCTCATTATCAAGGTAAGTCTCAATATGGGTCTCAGGAGCACAGGCACTATCCCATTTGGGATGTGCTATCTTTCATGGGCTCCCCTGTGGGCCATATTCGGTCTAGGACTGTGTCAGCACAGTCAACATGCACTGCATTGAAAAGGCCCCATATTCAAATAGTTAGCATGCTCTGGTCAAGGGGCACTAATTGTTGGAGTATTGCCCCAAGCTGGCCATACACAAACTGCCATGCAATACTTCTGTCTTTGAGACACATGCTCTGGCTCTGAATATGGGGGCTAAACAACACTACATTCGGGACAGGAGCTAATGAATCTGAAAGTTTCACATCTCAAATCATAGCCATTTTTCATTACTGAAGAGATAACTTAAAAAAATAATAATAATAATAATCTTTATTTTTACTGCGCCTTTCAAAAAATAAAGGCTCAGAAAAGGCTTTAAAATACATCCAAATAACATATCATAAAATTCAGTAAAATAAGTAATGACATCCACATAATAAATAATAAAATCAGATCGACTCAATATCCTCCCAAAACACTTTTCTCCATAAAAAAGATTTCAAAGCTTTTTTAAAGCCCCCCACCGTCGTGCACTCTCTAATCCAATGGGGTAGAGAATTCCAAAGGGTCGGTGCTACGAATACAAAAGCCTGAGCGCCGGATGATTTCAAAACTACCCTTGGAATCTCTAAAAGGAGAAAGCGAGAATTCAAGCATTGATAATTGTCATGTTTTTACCACCATTTAACATTAAAAACTCCTGAAATGACTTTTACTTTGGAGATGTTGGAGATCCTGCCACAGAGGGTGAGTTTTCTAAGTTTCTGTTCCCTACTTTAATGGAAAGCCAAGCTATAATGTGAAAATCAGGAATTAACTTGAAAATACATACCTCTTCACACTCGTAGCATTATAAAACTGCACCACTACAATACTGAAGCAACATAATTCCATTTGAAGCAAGCATCCTTTTTCAATAACGTCTATGGTGGCAGTGTGACTGTGTACCTAGGTGAGCACTAAAAGCATTGACTGATGTGGAAACCTAATCTAAATTCAAATTATTACAATTGCCATGATTGTATAATCAGATTTATTTTCATGAGTACCTCCAAGACCCTTTGCTCAGGAGTGGCATAACTGCAAGTGTGTAATTAGGCTTGGAAGTATGAGTGAAAATTATTGTGATTATACAATCAGAGTAAGTGTAGTAATTGGTTTATACAAAACAAATATGTGTTGTTAATACATATAAACAGCTACTCTTGATTGGCTAAATGCTTGATAAGATGCATATATTCAAATAAGGATTTTTTGTTATGGACCTGCATGAAAATAAGTGCTTATTTTCATGTATGCTTACCTGCAGATCTAGATAATAACATGTTGTTGCCTTTGTTTATAACCACCTCAGTTGTATAAATGGAATTCCTATTTTAAAGAAGAGATGGATTCATTTACAAGCCTGTATTTTCCATAGTAGTGGATTTTCAAATGGCAGTTCACATTCTGTTATTGTTTCATTTCAGCTGGGCTTTCTGAAAACTTACACGGTATTTCTGATATAAATACTGGAGATTATGATGCTTTTAGAACTGGTTGATATACAGTAGTTTGTGTTCTTGTACAGTTCTTACACTGTTGTCACAATGCATCAGTGTTGTACTATAGAACTCTATGGTTGAAAGACAAACTATATCATGAGTTCTTAAATCATGTTTATTGTACCACAACAGTGTGACTCAGAAACATTAACTGAGTTTACTAACTATAGAATAACACACCTCCAGCATGCCGAACAAGCTAATTCTCACACTGAGGAGGGCTGGCTAAACCATAAAGCATGGGATCAAAGCTTAAATGCTCTATGATGGCACTGCCTCTTCTACACTTCAGGAGGTGAGTTGTTGTTTATAATGCAGTGTAAGCCTCGTTTTTTCAAATAAAAAAAATGAGATTTGCTGGTTTCCTTGAAACAAAGCTACTCAGTTGATATTTCATCAGCAGCACATGTGAAAAATTATTCTAAACATTCTAACATTTAGAACAACTTTTCAGAACCACTGGAAAAAGAGGCTCAAAGTATATTATAAAGCCAGTAAAGATGGACCCTGATGGTCCATTGGCAATGTCTTGCACTGCCATACGGGCAACTGAAGCTTGAGGAGCTTTGCCTGGAGGCAGTCCAGGTTAGGTAACTGTCACTCAGCATCCCACCTCACCCAGGTAGAGATGGTGGCTGGCATCTGGCACCACAGTGATCTCTGTGGATGGGCCCAGTTGCTTGCTTCACCATGGAGGCAAGCTGCCTGTGTTCAAGGTTAATAGATGGCTATCACTGATGACATGTGGAAGGTTGGAAAGAAGTGGAGAAGAGAGGGGAGCAAAACAACCCTGGCCCAGTCTAGATGATTGCCCAGCTAGGCCCATTCAGGTGCCATGCCATGGAGCCCACCTCCTGCCCTGCAACCTGATTAAATCACCAAGGAGAGGATGCCCCCCTCCCGAAGACCCCGCCCTGGTGAGTTAACTGTGGGAGCAGACAGCTGCAGCCAGATTCACAAAGAATAGGGAAAAGTTATACTGATCATCATAGGGGTGCTGTACCATGTGAGACTGAATTTGGTGACAAAGTATTGCTACAACAGTGGCATGTGGATATTCAACAGTTTGAAAGCTGACCATGTGAGGAAATTTAAAGGGAAACAGTGCCTCCCTGGAGCATCCAGATGGACATTGGATCAGATGGAATTTAGCACAGATTAAGAAGCCCAAAAAAGGTGTTTTGTATGATGATTCAGACACTGAGCTATAGACGGTCACAACCCATGGCCAAGATGTGATAAGAAAGCAAGGACTTGCAGGTACAGTAACATAGCTAGAAACAATTATAACGATAAATATTCAGTTGGACATAGAACTGAGAGACCAAATTCAGTCTGATAATATTCCAAAATAACAACTATGTAACTGCAATCAACCGAAGTACCTCAATGATTATGCATGCAGTTAAAGAGAATTTCATTAAATATTGTAAATACAGACTGTAGGCTTTCTCAAGCATTAAAGAAACATGGGGACAATACTGACTTCTGAATGGCTGTGATGTTACAGTATATGTCTGTCAGTATAGCCACATGGTTCACTGAGTGTTCACTGAGCCTAATTTACACTCTGTCGTTTATTTGTACTAATGTTAAATGTTGATAAGATTCATTTTGAGCATTATGTTCAAAATGCAGCTAAAAAACAGCCTTTAGGTATTTTGAAATAGTAGGATGTTCAAGTACTTTACCAATAAATAATTATTTGTTACTTTAATAGAATAGTATGGACCACTAAAATTAATCCATTAATAAGGTCTATGTGTGTTTGAAAAGGAGGTATGTGCCAGCTTATTAAACTACATAACAATCCTGAGTACTTGTTGCCATCTATGGTTAATGTTGTAGAACTGTAAGTTTAATATTTGTGCTGGATGTGATTTCCTGTTCCTGTGTGCAGGGCTGTGCCATTGACTGTAAGGGCCTACCTGCAAAATATTTTGTGGGGCCCTACCTTCCCATCAATAAACATAATGACCTTTAGCAAGTATGACATATAAATAGTGTAGGTTCTTTTGTAGCAATCCTGCTGAGCATTTGTAGTTTGCCCAAGCTAGCACATTTCCCCTTGCTGGCACCATGATACATAGAAACATAGAAGGTGTTGGCAGATGGGGACCAGTGATCCATCTAGCCTGCCCCTGATGTGAGCTACCCCCCCCCAAGATGTCTCTCTGTTTGTTGTCACAATTCCTCTGTATCTAGCCCATGCATTTTTGAATTCCTTACTGTCCTGGCACCCGCCATCTCCACAGACAACCCATTCCACAGTGCTACCACCCTTTCAATGTAGAAGAACATTTGCATGTTGCCCTTAAATCTCCCCCTTCCCCCCAGCCTCATGCCGTGGCCTCCCATTTTTGTGGATGCATTAAGCTGAAAGAGCTCATTTGTCTGGAGTATGTAATTGTCCCTGTTCCTCCAGGGGGACACTGGCACCAGTATCAGATTATTTCAGTAATAAGCCCTATTGCTTCTTTTCTCTGCACTCCCCCTACCTTGTGAAACTGGATTTGTAACCTGCAGCACAGACTCCACTGCTGCCACTGCTGACAGCCCCAATGTCAAAAGCAAAAGTAAGGTAAAAAAAAACTGCAAGTTTGTGACAGTAAAATAGTTTCTTATGCTGACATCTGAACAGTGAGCCCCCTGAAATTGAAGGCCCTATTGCAACTGCATCTTTTGTAACCCCCTCATCATGGCCCTGCCTGTGCAGGGCTGGTGAATAGCACAGCAGAAATAAGGAAGCTGTGTGAAAGACATCTAAAACTAGTCTGTAAGTGTTTGGAAGTAAGTACAAACTGGGCTGGAAATACTGCAGCTATTTTACTGACAAAAATCATACAATCTCACAGTCCGATCTTTTTGTCTCAACTGCTTCTAAATCCCACCTGCTCCTGCACTTGAAAATCCTGTGATAAATCTTTGCTGCTTGAACCTAAGAGACATACTAAAATGGATGAATTTGAATTTTCCTAGCTCCATTGCTAGTGCTGGAAATCCCTTCAACCTGGAATCAAGAGGAGATGTACAGTACAGTACAGTACCTCCTGACTCTTCAGAATGGAATTTAGAAAAGACCTACTGTCAGTGATTGTCTTTACCTGCTCTTAACTGTGCTCTCACTGTTGCAACCTGTTCTACTGTATGAAATGGTATGCAAACTCCAGATCATGTCTAAAAATAGCCTTTAATTGTTCACCATGCTTACCTGGGTAACAAAAATTAAGCAAGTAAGTAAGTAGATAAATATCACTCGAGTGAGGAGGTGATTCTGCCACTGTACAGGGCACTGGTGAGGCCATACTTGGAAGACTGTGTGCAGTTCTGGTGTCCCTTCTTAACAAACTCTAGCCAGAGCTGATACAGCCGTAGCGAGCTGCCAAATGAGCAAAGTTACATGTGTGCATAGAAAAATTAGAACAACCGGGTGTAACTCAGCCATTTTTTGGAGCTGTTTTACCAGATTTTCAGCCTGGCCTTTTTGGGACCCCACCTCATGAAGAGTGCCACTGTCATTTTGTTCACTTGTCCTAAAAGGTGATTTTGCAGAGTGACCATGCCATTCTATGCCACGGGTGCGAAAACATGTTTTGGGCAGGATGTGAAAAATGACAGCTGTACTGTTAATAAGAAGGTATGCAAAAATGGCAATGTTGAAAATCTGGAGTAAAAATATTAAAAATTGGTGAAGTCAGGAGCATGCATAGAAACTGAGCAATGCACGATTGTAACACAGTCATTTTTTGGAATTTTTTCACCAAATTTGAAACATTGGCTTTTTGGGACCCCACCTCATGAACAGTGGCACTGCCATTTTCTTAATAGGTCCTGAAAGGTAATTCCATGCAGCAACCATGAAATCACCTTTCGGGTCCAAGTAATGAAATGACAGTGACAATGTTAATGGGGTGAGGTCCAAAGAACCCCATGCTGTTAGAAGAACAGAGGTTGCTGCAGCCAGCCAGTAAGCACCCCACTCTGCTCTACAGAGGGGCAGTAGTGTCACTTCTAGCTGTAGATCAGGTTGGACTGGGATATGTCAGATTCCTTCCACTCTGATTGGAGCAGGCAAATTTAGCCAACCCCATCACCTGCCTGGCTTACTGCATACCTTTAGATGCCACTGAGTTGCACCTGCAGTCACTGTAAGTCTTAAATCAATGTGTGAGCAGGTTTCATCCAAACACATAAAAGAAAAAAAAAGAGTAAAGTAAGTGTGTGCGTGTGTGTGTGTTTTTAACTTGTATGGTAGATTAGTATACAGTTGAAACCAATTTTTTTACCCCTAGCCTTACAGTTTTTGTAATGAGTATCTCTGCATCAGAGTTTTGAGTAAGGAGGCTGCAGCAAGCAACCTTTATGCACACAAACTATTAGCCGTTTTGTAAATTGGAAATATTATTTGAGTTGACAGACTCCTTCAATTTAGTTTAACTGTTCTGACCTTGCAGCTGACAGAAAGAATGCTTAAGCTCTTAAACAAATTCAAGGTACCATGTGGCCACTATATAATGAGATAATGTTCAGCTTTTTTGTACCAGTTCAGTAAAGTGCGCTCAGTTTACAAAAAAAAGCAAACATGAAAACATTTCTAACAAAGCTTTATAGGAAAAGTTGACTTTGGCACAAAGCCAAATCCAAATTAGTAGCACTTGTTTCAGCACAAGTATTTGTCTAGCACCACCTCGCAGAAAAAAAGCTTTGCATCACTTTACTTTACTCATATGTCATGCAAATAAAATCCTATCCAGAGACTAAACAACTGGATTCCCAGTTAAAGAGTCTGTGTAGTTTCGCAGGATAGATAGTTCAACTGAATTTAAAATGAACCTCAACTGATATAGTAATTTGTTTCAAATTAAATAGATCCTTTAATCATGATCAAAGGACTTAAAGTGCTTGAAGGAGCCAAAAGGCTGAATTCATATTATATGGATGATGCTAATAGACTTTACAAGTAATGTTTCACAGGCTTTTGTATCTAAATCGCAAAATGGCAATCACTTATTTGACTCTGCTCCACTACCTATTTGTTTGGTTTGGGGACTGAAGCATCCATACCTTTAGCTTCCTCCAATCCCCACTATAAAATCAAACTTGGGAAATAAGTTTTCTGTAGCAAACTATATCTAATGAGGTAAAGGAAAGACACTTACTTACTCATAATGTAACTATATTTTGTGAATTACTTATTGAAAATATGATTAGATAGTTACAGAAAATACTTGTCCCAAGTGCACACAGAGCTAAAGACAGCTCATTTACAGGTTTTTCCTCTGGGATGAGGAGACGGGTACATAATTAAAAGGAATACATAAGGTACTGTTACATAATTAAAACAGGTACATATAATACATATTCACAATATAACAGCACAACTTGTTATTAAGGAACCAGAAAGTTATCACAGAAGTTAAGCTAATAACCTACAAATAGGCATCAGTCAGTAGTGGATCTCTATAGGGGGCAGTCCAAACTATGGGAAATAGTTAAAAGGGATGTCAGAGTAAGGTATGGGAGATAATCTGTAGGAAATAAGAGGATAGTGAAGAAATAGGCAGGGTCAGACTATGGTAGGGGGCACTCACGTGGAAAGTTGTTACCGGGGTGCAACCTGGAAAATCAGTGAAGGAGGCAGAATGGAGCACACATACATCAGCATTCCACTTATATTTGGTACTTTTGCACTTTGTTTGCATATTATATGAACTTGTAGTGACCAGAAAACCCAGTGTAATTAGAAAATGGATGATTATTTCAATGATGTTCAGAGTTTTGATGGTGAGCAGTTAGTCAATTGAGTGAGGATCTCCTGGAAATTTTCAGATATTAAGGTGGACTGATTTGGTTCTGGAAATAGGAGGTGGAAGAGTGGTGGGATCAGAACCAGGGACATGCGTGGTGTATCCATCGAGAGGTTTTTGAGTGGTGAGGATGCATACCTCTCATCCTTTTGTTACTCAAATGAGAGACACAGGCACTCAAATCGAGAGACAGTGAGGGACACTAACCTTCATAATGAGGAATGCATTCTTAAACTTGGAAATTAAGCTCAAAGCACTGTAGAAACCATTGATTGTACTTGTACAAAGTGTAGTGTTAAGTTAGCATCTTAGAATATCCTGAATCCCTGCTTCAAAGTCTGATCCAGAAGCAAATGATTTGATACCTTTTAATGGACCAACACAGATGTAACAACAAGAACAAAGTGCTCTAGCTTTCGGACCAACCAGTCCTTCTTCAGAAGCGTAATGCTTTAAAGTTTGAATTTATTGCACTTTTCTCTGTATGGGCCGTAGCTTTTTCATGAGCAATTTTGAATGATGTCCCTCACATTCAGGAACAGTTGACAGATACGG
This sequence comes from Neoceratodus forsteri, assembly GCA_016271365.2. Classification (NCBI taxonomy): domain Eukaryota; kingdom Metazoa; phylum Chordata; order Ceratodontiformes; family Ceratodontidae; genus Neoceratodus; species Neoceratodus forsteri. The sequence goes on along the minus strand of CM057459.1, from coordinate 1,230,406,414 downwards.
GTGGAGGAGTAGAAGTCATGGTGTGGGGGGGGGGGTAGACCAGAGAAGAAGGAGCCAGTAGTAGAATGCAAGCTATCTGGCAGAGGCCTTGGTATAAGAGGAGTCAAAGAGCAACTGCCAGAGCTTCATAGGGAGTAGGAGGAGGGTGAATATGCCTGAATAAGAACTATAGTAATAAGGAAGGGAGCCAAGCCAGAACTTGGGAAATCACATGTACTTCTAGTGACCAGTTGAGAGATGGGGGTAGAAGAAGGGGGTAGACCAGAAAAGAAGGAACCTGTAGTAAAAGGCAAGCTATCTGGCAGATGCCTTGGTATGGGAGGTCAAAGAGCGATTGAAAGAGTTTCATAGGAAGTAGAAGGAGGGGAGAATATACCTGAGCAAGAACTACTGTATAGCAATTAGAAAGGGAGCCAAGCCAGAACTTGGGAATAAAAGATAGACACAATGAGAGAGACATCTAACCTCAAGGGAAGGGGAGGAGTAAATTGATTCAGGAACAGTGTTGTGTACAGGGGACAGTTTAGGACAAAATGACAAAAAGTACATAAAAGGGGATTGAGTCTGTCCAGGGTGATCTTGAAAGTTGCACTTACACCACATCCCATGATCAAATGTTGATAGGATCTTTCAGCATACAGGCAGATGGAGACATGATTTGCTCTAAAATAATGTTCTGGGTTTTGGGAATAGCTTTCTATGGATGGTGTCAAAATGGCCAGAGAAATCAAGGCTCCTATCCAGCCAGTTTACTGGATATTTAAAGTTGTAACTACCTTCGAAGGGAGTCAGGCAGGGTCTTTAAACCTTGGAGTGAGAGCACTGGAGTATGGCCACTCATTGCCTTTTGGCATTTAGGGTGAGTAAGTTTGCACGGAACCAGCATAGGACATTATCAATGTCACTCTGCAGCTTTACTGCTAATTCAGGAACCGAAGAGCTGTAAGAGAAGAGAACGGTGCTCATCTGCTTACATATGAATGCTCAAGGAGACACAGGCTTTGGGAAGGTCCTTGAGGAATATCAAGAACAGAACAGAGTTTGAGATGAGATAGACTCCTGGGGTGTACTTGACCTGGTTGAGAGAGAGAAAGGTGAGTCTCCTACTAAAACTGCAATGAGGGATATGTCCACCTGGTAGAAGTTTAACCACCTGAACATGAGATCATAAAGGTCACCCTCAGCAAGCTTTAAAAATAGGAATGGGTAGCAACAGTGTCAAAAGGACCTGTAAGGTCACAAAATGATGGTGGAAGCTTTCCCAGATCAATCTCCTTCTGAAAGGTATCAGTGATCCAAAACAGGGAGGTAACTGAGGAGTGTGATCTTCTGAAATCAAATTGAAAATAGCTGAGAAGGAGTGAGAATCAAGAAAAGGGAAAAGTTTAGAGAGCATAAATTTCTGCATTTTATTCTGAGGAGGGATAAGGAAGATTGGGCAGTAGTCTACATGTGCAAAGGGGTCACTAACCATATGGAAAGAGGGACCATAAGCCCTATTTCAGGCCCAGTAATAGTACCCATACAAAAGAAAGGTAAGATGGTCAGACACTGGAGATGATGGCGCAGAAGCAGAGAGGCAGGATAGTTTAGGGCCAATCCCATCTGGGTTGTTATATGTGGTGGGGATATCAGATTGTGATGCCAAATGCATAGCAAGCAACAGGACATGTAGGAAAGAAAGAAAAAGTATGGAATGGATGAGGAGGAGTGGAAGGGAGAAGGGGTAGAGAAAGAAGAAGAAGAAACTAGGGAGGGAGCAGTGAGAAAGCCCAGGTAGGGAATAATTTGTTAAAGATAGAGGCAGTCACAAGTAGGTTGTAAATGGGGGAACCACCTAGCTAGAGGACAGAGATGATTGACTGGGATAGGGTTCAAACAGAGTAGATGATCCTTCAGAGTATAGATGGGTTATTATGGTTTATCTGGAGCTTGGAAATGAAATACCCAGACTTGGCCAGTTGGGTTGCTTTGGTGCAGGAATTTTGAATTTATTTTAACTTTCTAAATCTGAAAAAAGAACCAGAAGACTTATGAAAGCACCAAGAAGGGAGCCAACTTTAAGACAAACTATAAGCTCAGTAGTGACCCAAAGAAGATAAGAGCCTTAAATCCTGAACCCTATGAAGAGGGGCATATAGTATGTGTCCCAAACAACAGTGAATTTACACTGAAAGCTACAGATAACTTTATCAATACCAGATGACGACAAGTATGAGGACCAGTTGATATTAAACAGATTGCCTGGTAGGGCTAATAGTTTATGGGACTTGAAAGACCTGAGCTGGATGACTTTGAGAAGTGGGGGAATTTTGCTGTTGCAGTTGACCATCCTATGCTTCCTCAGTGTATCTGGGAGTGTGATAACTTCTCCTATGTGATAGGGATATAGAAGAAGAAAACCTGGTCATTATGGAACCGATTAGAGCAAGAAGAATTACATTGGGTGGGTTCTGTGATATGCTGAGTGAGGTAGAAGGCTTGGATGCTTTGAACGAGAGTTTTGGAGTTTGAGTTATTAGTGTTTAGGTCTGTACAAATATGATCCTTTCTCTCTTGGCATATATTGAATCTAAAATTCTGTTTCTAACTGTCCTTATATATTTATGCAAGGTGTTCAAATTTAATGTGAAGGTATGTTACCATTAGATATTCTGGAAAGCACCTTATCTATATGCACAGTGGCAGTTAGTACACTCATAGTGAGCACATAGGAAGCACTGTTAACAGCTAATGACAAGCTGCAGTATTATTTTTTTCTTTTTATAGTTTTTGTTGACCAGGAAAGGAGGGATAGACAATGCTGCCTAATTTTAGCCTCAAATACAGATGCATACCAACTGAAACCGAACAAGATTAAGCTGTTGGTGGTATTTTAGTGAATGGGGAAAATGTCGTCAGGATTCCAGGGTTTAACATCTTGTCTAAAAGATGGATATATCCAGCATAGGTATATCTGGATATATAGGAAATATATGATGGGTTGCAGTGGAATAACCCATTTATCTCCACTAGTGAGTGATAAGATCCGTAACTCATGAGTGGCGAAGCCACAAGTTAGTTATAAAAGTCTTGCCACTCATGTGTGGAGATAAATGAGTCATTCCACTGCAACCCATTATGCACTTGATGTATACCACACCATTTGTAATGTTTTTACTGATGTTTTACCTTGTTTTAGCTTAAAAAATGCCTTTCTTTCCATTGTAAACCCTCTATCTGGCCCATTGTTCTCTGTGTTCTGTTTCCAGAGTCTAAGTGGAAATAACATGTTCTAAGATAAACAAATTGTGTTCTAAGTGTAAATAACAGTGTTGTACATGAAAATAAATATTTATCCCAAAATAACATGATTTATTTACCCAATGTATTCACCACTGGTGTAGTATATATAGGGGATACATGATGGGCAGGAGTGGGATATAGAAAATATTCTCACTCCTGCAGAGTGAGCTCTGTATTCTCATGAGTGTTGAAGGCACTAGTGAGAATGCACAGTTCACTCTGTAGGACTGAGAATGTTTTCCATATTCCATGATCTGCACATCATGTGTATGATTTTTACCATGGGGTTGGGAGATTTAGGGACATTTTTTCTGTGTTATGTTTCTCTTTCTGTGTGTTTTCTGCTCTGGTGTGAGTGTGGTGTGTGTGTGTGTGTGTGTGTGTGTGTGTGTGTGTGTGTTTTTCTGAATGGACTGGGAGTCAGAAACACAATGAGACACAGGTGAATGTATTTTGCTAAGCTAATTGAGTAAACTGTAGGTTTCAGTGAGAAAGATAAACTGTTGAAGGTAGCACTGAGAAAGAGAAACTGCTTTGTGAAGGAGTTCCATTTAGAATGCAGATTGTTTTGAAGCTGACATCAGCACAATAATGGGCTAGGAATTTCAGAAACACTATGGGCACATATGACTATCTTTTGCAATGTTAATTGAGTAAGTTGCTGGCTTCAGTGAGAAAGAGAAACTTGTTTTCTGAAGCAGTGTCATTTAGAATGCAGGCTGCAGTGAAGATATCCTCACTCTGGTGACATCATCAGAGAGTGGATAACTGTCATTTATCCTCACTCTGCTGATGTCATCAGGATTTATCCTCACTCCAGTGGAAATAACATTATATATTCTACTAAGAAAGCTGTCACCTCCATGGTATAAATTGTTATATATCACAAAGTACAGCACCACTAGAAATCCCATTGGATTGAATTGGAGTTCCAGTGATATTTATTTATTTATTTATTTAAGCGTTTTACCAGGGAAGCATACTGAGCAGACTACTGCTCGATTCCAGATTCGCCCTGGGGGACAGGGGTATTAGGGGAGCATACAAACATAAACAGTAAGGTTTATTTACATGATGTACTTCAAAGAATAGGATAGCAACTATATCACAATATATCTGGATATACTGTAGCTTGTCATGGGTTGCAACTGTAATGTTTCATTAAATCAAGTACTCAGTTTAACTACTGGAATGGATGAGAGAGTGACATTACCACTCTGACAAATCCCAAGGAAGCCCAAACACTTCTGAGGTTGCTACATTTAGCCAAGCTGCACTAATTAATGTATAACTTGTTTATACAAATAGCAGTCCTTCTAAAATGGTGATGACTCCACCATAGTGTTTTACATACTTGTGTGCCAATGAGATAAAGCATGTCAATACTCCTTTCTGAATAACTGCATGAAAAAACAAATTAATCCATGAGAAACAATATCTTCTAAAATCAAGTACATAAATTACTTTATATACAAACGTGTCCTACATCACTTAACCAATAAAATACATTAACATGAAATACATATTAATTTGGATCTATGGTATGCCTGACCTAGGAATGATTACTCAACCCAGAAGACTGTAGGCCTGATTCTGGACATGCAACACAAAACAAATGTTTTGTTCCAGCAAAGCTGTACCACCACTTGAGCCTGTGATGTCCAAATGAAGTCACAGTTCCCAGGGGCAGTGTCCCAACCCCCATCACACATTTAGAGTTTTTGTGCAAACTGTAGGTGCAGATGTTGGATTGTACAAACTGAGTTTGTCTGCAAACAACTTGGTGTGCGCCTACAAATGTGACATGTCATGGCATTGTCACACGTGCCTAGCACGTTATGCTGTCCAGGCTGTAGGTAAAAAAAATACAAACACAATGACAGAACTCTTGAAAAAGTAAAAAGATACTTACAAAAGTTGTAATATTGCCAGACCAACATGTTTATTGCACTGGACAAAAACAACAGTACTCCCACAGTGGTGGTGCTTGGCATATGGCCATCTTTACACAATGTGTCCCAGCTTAACTATTCTACATACCTCCAGTTCCCTGGTCATTGAGTGGTCCACTCCCAGATCTTTTCTTCCAATCTTGGCCAGTTTAGTGGCTTTTCAGCTTCTAATTATGCCCTCTGGCACACTGTGACCTCTGTTACCACCTACCTGCACTAGGTAGTAATTGAGGAAGCTGTAGTGCCAGAAGCAGGCCTGCATGGACCAATATGCATCTGTTAGCATCCCTGTGGGTTATTGTATCATTGTACCTTTCCATTTCTTAGCACCCTAAATGCCTTTTTGAATGCACTGCACAAAATTACAACCCCTGTTGAATATGGCTCAACAGGGTTGCAGAGGTCGCATATGGGCAAAGTTATTTTTGTTACCAACTGGTTCACTTGGATTAATCTTCCAGAACTTTGTCCAGACAGATGTTAATTCTAGGGACTGGGAAGTTGCCAATTAGGTCTTTATCTTCACAAAGAGGGTATGGTTAGACCAGGACAACTACAGGCTGGTCAGCCTAAGATCAGTACTGGGCAAGGTCCTGGAGGCCATAAAGGGCAGAATAATGGAGCACTTGCTTGTAGCCAAGGTGCTTGCCTCCTCTGAGCATAGTTTAATGAAGTACAGATCACAAAAAACTATATGATAACCCTCTTCAAGGTTGTTGACAAAGGAGGGGAACATGGGAAGGGCCATGGATTTAGTCCATTTGTACTTTACAAAACCTTTGACACTGTGGTGCATGACAATCATATGGGCAAAGCAAACCAGTCTAATACACATGAGATATACATTAAGGGAAGATGTCAGATGATGCCACCAGACTCTTAGCAGCAAGTAACAAGAGCTCATTATACCTCATCATTATAAACCTCATTGAGAAACCATATTTCACATAAATACAGTGATGCTGGCTCAGATGCAGCACAGTGTCTTGAGTAACTGCATCATAAAAGGATTAACTGCAATTGAAATTGTTGGAGAGGTCACTTATTACCATGTGGAAGCTGAACAGACCAAAACCCAAACCAGGCAATACAGATGGTACAGAATTTCAGGTAGATGCATCTGACTCTGACATGTCACAGGCATTCAAATGTGGTCTAGTTGCTAGATGAGACTCCATCCACACACACACCCAACAAACTTCATGTGAAGGCAGAAAACTGGACACAATCCAAAGGCAAAAAACTGGACTCAGTTTTAATGGCATTGCAAGTCTTTTGTGCAAGCATAAAAGATATCCTCAGAACTATGTGTGGAGATATCGTGAAGCTAGAAATTGGAACCAGGCCAGGGAGTAGCCACATGCCATTGGAAAGGTGATGCAACAATAGTAAAGCCCCAACAGCAAAATCCCATTGATGAGGGACTATGCAGTGACGGTGATTTCTCTGAAACACAGTTTGTGGCAATGGGGGGGGGGTGGGTAGGCACCTAACTCCACTGTCTGTGCAATGTGGAGTTAGATATTTAAAGAAGGGGGTTGCAGGGGGCACAGCCACCCACATACGGGGATGCAGGGCGACATAGCCCCCCTCATTGATGTGGTCAAGTGTAGCAGTCAGTGGCGGCATGTTACGTGTTGTTGGTGGGACATGTCGGTGTCAGCGATGTCGGTGGGATCACGCCACTGTACATTGTGTTATTGGGATTGCTGTCTCTGTGGCTTGGTGGAACTGGGAGCAGCAACTCTTGGTTTCCATGCCCTCATCAATAAGTTAAAGAACTTGGTTACTTACTTCACCCAAGCCCAGACACAGATGGCAGAGTGACAGGATGATGCGGAGAGGTGGAAAACATCCAGTTTTATGGATTGCCTGAAGGATCAGAGGGCTAGATAGGCAATGTTCCTTGGTGCTTTTTTGTGTACAGTCCTAGAATTTGATACAGACTACACTCTGGACACTGAATGAATGCACAGGGGCTTAGTCCCCAAGCCCCTCTCCTCTAATGATCAAAAATGCTCCATTTTTCCAAGGTTCTTGAAATATGCCACCAAAGATTAAATACTCCAGAAAGCTAGGCAGAAAAATGTGCACTACAGTGCTATCTGCATTCATTCTGAAAACAAGTATCCCATTGCCATAATGCAGTGTCAGGCAGCTTACATTTCTGTAACCAGGTCACTGTGTAACTTACAGTTACTACCCCTGCCTGGTGGGCTCAAACCAGGTTGAAGGGCCTAAGCTTTGGTTCTGGTGGAAAAAGGTAGGGATGGTTCTTTCTCAAGATAAAATTAAATAGTGCTGTGTGTTCACCCCGAGTAAAACATAGTGGGCCAGATGGCTGCTTGGTACAACCCCTTGGGATGCTGTGCCTATCCACCTTCCCTCATAGTCACCCCACACATGGAATACCATAAACAGTTTTACTACTTTACTGTGCATGTAGTTAATGATTATAGCTAATAATATGATCATAGTCAGTACTGGATAACAACAGTAAAGGATTTATTAAACAGGGTAAATGTGATTAGGATGCAGAGATAAATTGTAGTCTAAATATTTGATGGACTGGTAAAACCCTAAACAATAACAACAGTGGTACCCACCCCCAATGGTAACATTCACAGTTTAGCCCATCACCCCACTGGTACCCCCCACTGTTTTCACCCCCACCACCTAGACTGTTCCAGGAATCCACCACACTTTCAGTGAAGTACTTCTTCACATCTCTCCTGAATTTCTCCGTTCCAGCTTCATTGCATGCCCCCTTGTTCCCATGCACTTACTTCCTCTACTGAAAAATTCTCCCCTCCTGTACCTTATTCACCCTTGTGAGGTCATACTAGGAGTTATAAGACAACAGAAGGCATAAGCCCACATACGGTCTCCCCACTAATTCAGTGGAGGTAACCGAAATTGCCAACCGAAAAATGATCGTCTAGCTTAACTTTGAAGGTATTGAAGCTGGGTGCACCAATCACTTCATTAGGCAATTTATTCCATAATCTGGTTACTCTCGATTTGAAGCTAAGCCTCCATACATTGTTCCTGCACTGCATGTCCAATAACTGCAGGTTATGTCCTCTTAAGCTGTAATTTTGTTCCCAATAATTAAGATCTAGTTCTCTCTTTAGAGCATCTTGTTTGAGAATTTTATATAATAATAATAAATCCCCTCTTGCACCTCTAACTTCCAAAGGCCATAGCCCTAGTTTATTATGCATATCTTTGCAGGGTCTAACCCCAACCCCTGCTATTAGTTTAGTGAATGACCTTTGTGGTTTCTCAACCATAGATGTCTCTTTGTTTAAGAATGGGCTGCAACTTGGAGAACAATAATCTAAATGCAGCCTTATATATGTTTTAAATAGTGAAACTAGTATGCCTTCGCTTTGAGAGTAAAAACGTCTACGGATACAATTTGTGAGATGCATTGCTTTATTAGCAAGAAATTTACTGTGTACCCCACTTTTCAGATCATTCCCAATATATACACCCAAGTTCTTCTCACAAACTGAATCTCTTAGTCTAACCCTCTGTATATAATAATCTTGCTGGATGTTGTTTCTCCCCATATGCATAACCATACATTTGTTTAGGCTAAACTTCATTTTGTTCCTCACTGCCCACTCAGTATAGGTATCTATAGGTCTCTATCATGACCCCCACCTCCCACTTCTCTTCCTGGGTATACATACTGAGATCTTAGTCTCTCCTCATAGAGCTTATGATGCAGCCCCTGTACAATTTTAGTAGACCTCTTCTGGATAGCCTCCACCCTGTCTGTCTCATTCCTGAATGTGGTGTCTACTTCAGGTGGGGTATCACCCACAATCGATACAGTGGAAACACCACTTCTCTCTTTGAGCTGGTAATGCTTCTCCATGCATCTCTGCTTCCCACTGGATGAGCCTACTGCCTTGTTGCAATGCCTTGCCACCTTGAGGTCATCAGATATGGATATCCAATGGTCCCTTTCCTATTTAATGACTACCAATACCCCTTCCCCCATTTTATACACCACCTATGGATTTTTGTGTCCTAGGTGCATGATTTTGCACTTGTTCACATTGAAACCCAGCTGCCACAACCTTGACCACTCCTCAAGTTTTCTCAGGCCCCTCCTCGTTCTTCTACCTCCGAGTATATACCCTATTTAAAATTTTGGTGTCATCTGCAAAGAGACATACCTTCCCTTCCAGCTATTTTGCAATGTCAGTTATAAAGATATTAAAGAGGATTGGTCCCAGTACTGAGCCTGACTTACCCTGCAGGTCACTCTCCTGAGTGAGTGCCATTTACCACCACCCTCTGTTGCCTGTCCAGCAACCAGTTTTACACCCAGTTTATCACCTTGGGGCCAGCACCCAAAATGCCCAGTTTCCTTTTTAAGCCTCCAGTGTGGGATTGTGTCAAAGGCCTTCCTGAAGTCTAAGTTGGCCATGTCTACCGCCCCACCCTGATCTAGTTCCCTAGTTACTCAGTCAAAGAAATCAATCAGGTTCATCTAACATGACTTCCCTCCTGGTGAATCCATGCTGCCTTGGTATTTGTAAACTGCTGGATTCAAGATACTCCATTAACCTTTCTTTTGAAAGTGTCTTCATTAACATCCCCGTGACAGACATTAGACCTACCAACCTATAGTTGCCAGCCTCCTCCCTTCTGCCTCTTTTATGAAGCAGGACTACATCTGCCCTCCTCCAGTCCTCTGGAACTACATCTATTTCTAGTGAGTTGTTGAATAGGGTTGCCAGAGGTGCAGTCAGTACCTACCTAACCTCCCTCAGTACCCTTGGGTGTACCCCGTCCAGCCCCATAGCCTTTTCCACATTCAGATTGGCAAGTCCTCTCAGGACCTGTTCCTCTGAGAAAGGACCTGTGTCTACCTCCCTCCCTCCAATGTTCCTGCTGCTTATGTGAGGTCCATCCCCATCTCCCTCCACTGTGAAGACTGAACAGAAGTTCAGGATATCTACTTGTTCATAATCCTCCTCCACACAGTATTCCTCTGTCCTTCTGAACCTCACAGTCCCTCCACTTGTTTCACTCGTTTCACTCATGTATCTAAAAAAGACTTATCCCCCTTCGCTGCCTCTCTAGCTATCCTTTCCTTAGTTTGTACCTTTGCACCCCTCACTGCCTTCTCTGCTTCAGTCTGCTTTTCCTGGCACACCTCCCTATCCTCTTTTCTCTGCATCTCTTTGCACTTCCTGAATGCTACCCGCTTTGCCTTTACCTATGCAGCCACTTCCTTCAATAACCATAGTTATCTCTTGTTCCTCCAGTTTTTTCTCACTAAGTTCACACAAAGGTTTTTTGCCTTCTCTATGCTGTCCCTTAATCCAGATCACTACTTTGCTAGCCCCATCCAGGCAGTCCCCACCCCCCTCCCCTCACCACACTGTCGGTTGCCTCTGAGGTATTCACACTCTTTATCTACCCTCCTGAAGTCCAGGACCCTTGTCCTTGTGTGGTTTGTCTCTGCCACCATCCTTATGTTAAACTACACTGTACCATAATCACTGGTCCAGAGGTGGATCCCACCTTGATGTCTACAATACTGTCCCTGCGTGTGAGAACCAGGTCCAGTATTGCCCCATCATGAGTGAGCTGTCTGACTAGTTGTCTGAGAAATGCTCCCTGCAGTAAGTCTAGGATGTCCCTGCTTCTAGCCAGCCCCACGGCTGTGAGGCTTCTTATATATCTGGCAGACTGAAGTACCCCACCAGCAGAACCTCCCCCTTTTCTTCCATCATGCTGATGGTTTCACCTGGTGCCTTATCCAGTTCTTTCCCATGTATTAGAGGTCTGTATATCTTCCTGGTACAAAAAGTGGCTCTTGCTTCTGTGACCCAAAGTACCTTCATCCCCTTCCTTTCCCCTGGTTCCATCAAATTTCTGCTACTTTGATACCCTCCCTTACATACACCACAATGCTTCCACCTTTCCTCCCCTCCCTGTCTTTCCTCAAGTGAATGTATCCTGGTATGGCCATGTTCCAGTTGTGGATCCCTCTACACCATGACTCAGTAACGGCCAAAAGAGCTAGGTCTGCCACACCATGAGGGCCTCTAGGTCTGGAATTTTTTTCCACTACTCCTTGCATTTTCACGCATGGTCCTCCACACATGCTCTCACTTGCCTGTAACCCCACTTCCTCCCTTGTGCCCCATGTCATTGTACCCTCTCTGCAACTTTTGTTACCATTCTCCTTGTTTTCTACTACTCTGCTGCCTTCTTAAACCTGCACCATGGGGGAAGTTTCCTCCTAGCGGGTCCTCTCTTCCTACTGCTTCAGTCTGAGGGGGAGCAGTTTATGCCCCCTTTGTCTTTCCTCCACCCCCTCAGCTAGTGTAAATGTTCATCAAAGTAACTTTTAAGTTGTCCACCAAGGACTGCAGTTCTCTTCCCAGACAGATGCAGTCATCACCTCTGTATTGACCCATATCCTTACAGGTTGGTACCCAATTCCCAATGAAGCTGAACACCTCCGCTCTGCAGCATTCCTTGAACCATGAGCTGAAGTTCCTGGTGCAGAGTACCCTATCTTTTCCTTGACTATAGAATTGCAGCACCTCAGTGAATGCCACTGTGCATGCTACTTGCCTAAGGCTCCTCCCACGTTCCCTGAACTCCCCTTCCACAATCCCAGGCTCCTCCCTTACTCAGTCATTAGTTCACAGGTGTACAATGACATCCAGCTCACTCCATGCTTTACCACCCTAGCGATCTTTAGGATCTGCTGTCCATCCCTCCATGCCATGGCACCATGTAGGCACTTAACCTCCTTCCCCCCCTTCCTGTTCTCAAATCTACCCACTAACAATTGAGTCCCCCACAAGAAGCTGCTCCCATCTCTGCCTGGGTCCTCTACCTCCCACCTTGGGGATCTCCCCTCGGAGGATCCCCATAATCCTCCCTTGCCACCACTGTACTTCAGGTGCTTCCTTTTAGCAGTCCCATCCCACCAGAATAGCAACAGAATTTAGCAGTTGCACAGGCTGAGTAATGTACACCTTACCTGCTATTCCTACCCTGCAAGAGCTCAGCATGGTTCAGCAGACCCACATTTTCTTAGGTAACCTCTGGGACAATGGCAGTAGACTCAGTTGCCCCTGGGTGTGGCAAGAGGTCCTATAGATCCTAGCCAGCTTAACCCAGAGTCCAGCAATGTTCTGTCTCAACCCAGAGGGGTGTGTGCAAATGGGGCAGCACTTCACTATCCAGAATGTCTCCTAGAATACAACAGCTCTGCAACCATTGTACTGCACCACTGCCATATTATCACTTCCTACAGCTTTCAAATGTACCTTGCCCCTATTGTCCCCTTTCTGTGTTTGCTCCTTTCCTACCTACACCCTCTATTAGTATTTAATTTATCACCTTACCCTAGCCAGAGTGTTACTTGCTTTCCCTTTCACTCACTTGCTATTTCTGGATATATCTCACCCTGTATTCCTCTGCCTCTTTACCTCTCCCTTTAATTAGCTCTCCACTATTTGCTCTTCCTGATCAGTTACTGTACCTTACCGTAGACAGGATGTCTCCTGTATGCCCACCTGTAGCAGTTACCTGATTACTACTTTCCTAGCAGATACTGCCTACCCCACCACAAGCAGCAGATAACTGCTTGTTTCTTCCTAGCAGAAACTTCCAATCCCACCACCTGCAACTACCTGTACAGGTAATAGTAAGCTAAAAGGCACTCTGCCTTCTCTTGTCTCTCTGCCAGCACCCCTGCTTACCTGCTGTCACTTGCTGACACCTAAGACACCAGTCACCTGTTCCACTCTAGCTATGTTCCACTCATGTTCCTTTTATGCAGGATTTCCTACTTTCTGTTGGTGCCCTATTGGCTGTAGGAGGTCACATGATTCTCCATGAACTCTCCCTCACAGCTGATGTTCAAGCTGGCATTCATTTTCCTTCCAACCTCCATGTCCTCTCACCTGTCTCCTAACAGGTAGTTTTACAGATTTGCATCTTTTATTTGAGATTCCCTGAGGTGCTCCTCCTTTGCCAACTCCTCTGTTGTTGTCTTCTTCCCACTTCTGTTCTGAGCACTGGTGTACTCTTACAACAGGTCATTTATCCCTTTTCCTTTCCTGGTGGTACCCTATTGGCTGTGGGAGGTCATGTGATCCTCCATGAACTCTCACACATAGATGATAATCAAGCTAGCCTCTGCTTCTCTTTCTGACCCCCCAGCACACTCTCTTGTCTCCAAACACATAGTTTTAATTGTTCACATATTTAGTCTCTTATTCGGTGAGCCACTCCTCCTTTACCAGCTCCTCTGTTGTTGGTTTCCTCCCACCTCTGCTCTGAGACCATTCATGATACAGCAAGTGAAAGGATGCTGTGCCTAAAAACTTCTAAATGATCTAATTAACAGTGGTGGACAGCGAGGTGTCTACAACTGTGGTTCATTGTTTTCAAATGGAAAATGGTCATAGGACCTTAAGTTAGCAGCTTGCAGAGTCTTCTGATAGTCACCCCTCCATCTACCTTCAGAAAGAGTGGTGGGTATATATATTTCTTTCCATTGCTTTTTCCTTCTAATTTGCCTCCACTGGGGTGTCTAAGTGATGGTGGTGGGGGCCTGAGACAGCAGCTTGACAAGATGGGGGCATGCCACTAAGAAGCCTCCTTCTGTGAATCTTGAGGGATGCCCACCCCTCACCTTTCAGCATTATACTGTAGGTTATTATGTTATCTGATCTCTCCACAGATAATTCAACTGCCTATTCTGGGTGTGATCCCAAGCAGGCTACTCACCTCATGCATGAGTGTATTTTGGACTATGACAGAGTTCCTCCTAAACGAAATCAGTGAACTTTGAGTTATTGCTCAACTTCTTAAACTGGTTATTTTCTTAATATTTGCTTTCCTTCCAGGAATAAGTCTAGGGGGTTGTAGCAAGTCCCAGCTCAGAGACACTGCCAAATGAAGACTGGATCTCCTGTTTTGGGGCTCTTTACTTCTTCCCTGGTTTTATTAATCCATGAATAAGGCCATGTGTTTATATACTTTGTGTACCCACCCTGCTGGGACATGGAAATTGTGTGATAGACTTTTATTCTAGGTGTACAGTTTCAATATGGACTAAAGTATGACTGTCACTTTGAGTTTTACTTCAGTGATGTATATGACATTAATATAAAGATCCAGGCAGGAGATAGCTTTCTTGATCCCATTGACATCTCCTCTACTCTTCTCTACAATTCCTTGTTATCTACTGAGATCAAGCTGGATGAATGGTCATAAAAGCTAGTTTTTCTGGCTCAAAGTTCACATTTAGTCATTTATATCTTCTTCCACATATGGACACCAAACATTTACTTAGATTTCCAGAAGATTTTGTCAAAGCTAAGTGGGATATTGGTTTTGGGGGGGGGAGATTTCAATCTCTTTTTTAGCCCCAGCCTTGATGCCCCCAATCCCAAGCCTCCAAAAGTCTCTGCAGCCCAGTGCTTCTGTAAACAATGTTCCATCAACTAGGATGACTAGATGTATGGAGAATCCTAAACCCAAAAGGAAGGGACTTTCCACATTTCTCCAGCCCTCATAAAGTATTCACTAGAACACACTTATTTCATGTATCAAGACAGCATTTTAGTAATATCAGAGATTACAAAATTCAACCAATTGCATTCTCTGGCCATGCTCCTTTTGTCCTCTCACTTTTGCCAAGTTCCCAAACTCCATCACCCCACTGTCCATCAGTACTTACCACCAGATATCTTCTCCCAGGGTGTACCATCTTGGTGGGGTCAGTGTGTTCCCCAACCACTGCTATAGTCAGTATTCAGTTCCAGATAGTATGCCTAGCTGGTCAGGTGTGGGGACTGCAAGTGCTTGGCACCATCCTGCTGCTAACATTTCCTCCTTTTCTAGACCCCGGCAGGTGTGGTGTGCAATACCACGTGTTCCTGTGGATCATCTATCTACATCTGTCACCTCCCCCAACAGGCTGGCCCAGACTTCCTTTCCCCCAGCTTCTGCTAGGGGCCAGGAAAGTACTGGACTCTGCTCACCCTCTCCCACAGAGGAGGAGAGTAGTCCTGTGGATGTTCAATCCTTCCCCCTGGCTGGCTCTCTGACACCTCGAGTTCTCTTCTGAACCTGAGTTGTCAGTGTTGCAAGCTGCAGCACTAGCGATGTGCTGGTGGGACAGCATTAGACAAAATTAAGGTTGTAGTAGAAGACAATGCAAGGACTGAACTACCTTCTGCTCATATTCTATGAGACACTATCAAGTTGGTACTGAGTGGAGAGTTGTCAGCCTACTTGGCTCTCAGAGAAAAAAGAGAGGAGAAATATACATCACTAAACACTCAACTAGCTAACCTATTGACCCTACACCTACTTATTGTAAACAAGGTGATGATTATATAAAGCTAGAGCTGGAAAAAGTTAAAAAAAGACTTGCGAGAATTACTTACATTTAAAACTAAACTTTCCTTAAGATTCCTAATGCTGAAGTACTATGAATACTTCTAGATTCCTCACATTTAGACTACATAAACATATAATCCAAGCCAAAATCTGAACGATCAAGGCTCCACATACCCAAGAAACCCATATATGGACTGACCACATTTTAGAAGCTTTTTGATCGTTCCACCAGAAACTTTATACGGTGGACCCTCCCCTCCCTCAACTCAATTACAATCCTTTTTCTCTCTTCTTCTTCTTCCAAACCTACTGAATCTCAGTTGCTATTCATGCTCTTGAGTTGCAAGCTGGGGTTAAGCTCTTTATGATCCAAAAATGCCATGCTCAGACAAATTTTTCAAGGCCTTTTAGAATGTGTTTCTACCATGGAATTTCATGACTGCATCTGTCTTCAAGAGACCAGCAAAGGACTCGCAAGTGTGCCTGTTTTCTTGTCTTATATCAGACCTTAACTCTGATTACAATTTCATTACCTCAGTTCTGGCAACACAGCTAGGATTGTTTTTCCCATCAGTTGTAGCTTGAGATCAGACTTGTTTTATAGTGGCTTACCAGATGCAGGACAGCATAAAGTGAACACCCCATGTCTTGTGTTACATCTTGCATGACATTAACTAGAACAACTTGCCTTTCCTCTTGCTCATCTTAGGTTTGGAGAAGACATTTGATCATTTCTCATGGGGCTATCTCATGCATATCTTGAAGGACTTTAATTTTCCTGTACCTTTTCTCTAAGTTATTAAGGCATTACATTTGGCTCCATAGACCTTTTTCAAAATCAATGGCAGAATCTCTCAGCCTTATTCTTCCCATCTGCAGAGGGTACCAGACACTAGTAGTAGTAGTAATAGTGATAACATTTATTTTTTCAACAGTAAAGTACACATGTGGTCCAGAATTGCCTTTTTTTAGGTGTATCCCCAAAGTATTCACTCATTTGCTATGACATCAGCATTCAGGATGCTGTAAAGTTAATACAAAAATATTTAAAAGAATAATTAACTTCAACTAACACATCCTATTTCTTTCATAACAGCCTTTAAAGACTTGACCAAGTATCAATAATGTTTAGTAATCACACTTACTCTGTTCCATGATGTAGCAGTATTTAAGCAGATACCCATTTCTCCATATCTTATTAATGTTATGGGAACTTTTAATCTGTTGACTCTAGTACTCCCTGTCTCATATCTTGAGGGTTCTTGTGATTCAAGGTGTAAATCTGGATGGAGTGGTTGCTTTCCATCAAAGTTCAAAATTCTGTAAACAATTTTAAGCCAGTTTAACTCTTGTCTAATACTTAGGGGTACCGAATTAAAATGTGAATATAGATTACAGTGATGAGTATTAAACAAACAGTAGAATTGGCTGCAGAATATGCAAGTTTGCAACCATACTCTAAAATTGGAAAAATCATTGCTTACAATTTTCATTTTGGCATCTGTTGTTCAGCATCGACAGATGTTTCTCACAGCCCTCAATTTTTCTATTTAATGTTTTACTGAGTCCCAAAATAATAGATATAGTTGAGAAATATTAAGTTAGAATAAAAAAAACACCCAGATAGTCATAGTCATGAAACATAGTCCAGTCAATGTGCCTTAAGGTCATTAATGATGAATTCATCAAGAGTACTTTTAATTTGGTGTCTCAGCCTCATGCATTTCATTTTCTTAACACTCATCACAAGCCATGACCTGATGAATCACTCCTGTAATACACAAAAGTCTGTTCCCTTAGGATTTTATCTGTTGTCACCAAAGCTGTATCATCAGTATACATCCTGACCCGAGTGGTTCAGGATACTGGAGAGATCATTTGCTGTAAAAAGGTCAAAAATGGGAGTAGGCTTAGCATAGATACTTAAACTAACTCTTGAAAGTGGTCTCTAGTATCAGACACGGTATTTTTAACCTGGTCCTTCTGCTGTCTCCTCAAGTATGGCCTGAACCAACCAATGGCCTCAGGATGCACACTGATCCCTAAAAACCAGTCCAACATAAAGGACTGGTCCACCAGGTCGAAGACTTTAGTCAGGTCAATGAACAATGCTCCAGTTTCTGATTTTCCCAATTTTCTTCAAGGGTCTCCCTGTACCTTGCTCCAATAATTCAAGACAACAGACACAAAAGGAGAGTGGGTAAAGGTAGTAACTAGGAAGAGAATGTTAGCTCTTTATGCTGACATCTTTTGGTTTATTTATCATTGCCTGAGACTCCTCTGTCCCCTTTATAATGTCTGCCTGAGACTCTTCTGTCTCATTTATTTTGCCCAAAATAGAACTTTGGTCACATCTTGGGGTATACCCTAAATAAGGGAAAACTTAACTTTTAGTATTTAATTATTGCCCATCTGAAAGAATGAAGGCATTGCATAACATCTGCTGGAATTTAATATTTAGGAATTCATATGCAATTGCAACAAACATGTAACTAGACTATAATTACCTTGTTGCATGTAATTAATGATCAGTTACATCGAAACAGACACTTAAAATAAAGTGTAACCCATATCTCAAAACATTTAGCCTCTTTGGAGGAAAAATTAACTATTATCCCATAACCCAACAAATATGCGAGGACCTGCAGAGAGGGGTGGTTGACCCCTTTTCATTTCTTCAGAAAATTTCAGCAATTCATATGAGTGTTTTAAATTGCTTTTTGTAGTTTTTTCCAAACTCTCCCATTCTCTCTCTGTGTTGGACATTTTTTCAAACTTGGAATAAAATGCTTTCTAGATTTCTTTGGGTAGGGGTAAAAAAACTTGCCTCTGTTACACTTTTCTGCAGTTGTTGAAGAATGAAGGGGTCTTACATTACCTGATCTTTTGGCCTACCATAAAGCTATAAAACTTAAGACAACATTCTACTGGTTTTCCCCCAAATTATCAGGCTGACTGGGGCAGCCCAGTGGTGTGGTGGTAGCACTATCACCCACCACTCTGGTGACCTGGGCTTGGGAGTGATCTCTTGTTGCTGGTGGCTAGCTGAGGGTGTAGATAATAAAGCATCTAATGGACTGCTCTTCCATCCCACAGAAAGAGGACTGTCAGCTCCACTCTGTGACTGCAACCACATGCAGGTGCGCTGGTAGGATGGGACTGGGAGTGGCATGAAGGGTGGATGCTGTGGGAGTCAGCAGTGCATATGAGTCTCCACATGCGTATCAGTAGGAAAAGGAAAAGGAAAAGGAAAAAGGGTCTGGATGGGCTTCATGAAGCTGAGACTGCTTTTCTCTAGCCTGCACCCATGCCCAATCGCTGGCAATGGATATAAGGCACTGAGGGGGGAGGACCACCCTCCCCTCCTAGTCTTGCTATGGGGGGGATCCACAGTGGTTTAATCCAGTGGTCACCATAGGTGGATGCCTGCTGGAGAGATGGACACTTGGCTGATGGCCATCTGCTTCCCTCATGGAGGGAAAAAACTTTTAAGGCAAAAACATTATCAGGCTGGCTGAAAGGATCTGGAATGTGTGAAAGGTCTTCTCCCACTCTCCAAAACTTTGTTTTCCCTCTCTCTCCTAGATCTCCATTCATGTACTGATAACCCTTACACATAAGTTGAATTACAGGCATAACATTCTATGGCCAAGCATCCAAGGCTGTCATATTCCTTTTTCTTTTTTCATTCTCTTCCAGTATCTTCCAGTTGGGGGTTTTGTACATGGGATTGACTGGGATTGCATAGAATGGTGCTATTATTGCAAAGGAAATATGTTTTGGTCTTTACTGCTCAATAGGAGGAATCTATGGTTCCTAGATCTCATCTCTTTCGATACTTTCAAGTAAACCACTATATCTCCACATACTTGTGGTATCATGCCATGCAAGATTTTGAATCACAATTCTATAATATGATACAAAAAATTCTGACACAGCACTTGCCAGAACACTTGATTTCTAAGCTGTGCCAGGCAGTAAAGCAGACATCCTAGATTGGGTGGAAGAAATTGGAACTGAATTGTCAATTTAAACTTGGAAGGTAGCAGTACCCATTGCACACACAATTCTAGTCTCACCACCCTGGTGAGAATTCACCTGCAAAACCTTAACTAGATTTTTTAATAGATTAATGCAACAAAATAAATATATACTGATCCACAGGACATCTTGTTGGAGAGGTTGCACTGAACTCAGAGCCACATATACACATATGTTCCAGGACTGCTCACTTCTTTGACTGTTCTGGGACCAGTTGAAGAGAGAATTATGTGCCTTCATTTATGCAGACTTAATTCTATCTTCTATTGTAGCTATATTCTTAGTATATCCCTCTTCCAACACTAAGACATTCAAAAATATATTAAATACCCTTGCAACAGTGAAAAAAGTCATTACTAAAAACAGACTTATACTGTCTATAACTTTATGGCAGGACATTGCGATAGACATATCCTGTACCATATAGAATAACTGACAACAAAACTTTGGGTGTTACTACCAACATTTAAGACTCTGGAAAGATGGCTATTTTATATTCTAATTAAAAATCCTGACTTTGTTCCCTAATAACAAATAACCCTAAATTTCAATGAGGGAGTGGTGGGTGGGTGCCCAGATTGCTTATTATTCGTATTTGTCAAAATATTAAAAAAAATAAAAGACAGCTCTATACTTCCCCATTAATCTAGAGCTAATTGCTTGGCCATAACCCTCTGTACCTCAACCATTTCCTGCCCTCCACCCCTCCATTCTTCTCTACTTTTTTTAAAAGCTGGCCCCTGCCTCTCTACCAGGAACCAATCACATCTTTTATAACAACCCCAATGCCAAATGGTAACAACCCTAAGTTCCCAACATGGTAATAAATTAATCAGTGGTGGGCTCCTTCCTCCTGACTCCTCCAACCATGATAATCCATTATTGAGGATGTTAGTAATGTCCAATCCCATACAGCTTTGTCATCTCCTCACCCACTGCATGCCTACTCTCTGTTCTTTGTAGTTATCTGACTCTATATGTATGAGGGGGGCTGTGTGACTGTTAGAGAGGGAAGAACACTCATCATCACCAATGGTGCTAGCCATTGGTCTGCCTAGAATAACAAATGATGCCAAATGCTCCCTCTCACGTGGATAACACATCCTGCTTGCATTAACACAACCAGATGAATAGGGAGTGGAAGTGCTGCAGGAGGGGGATGATGAAATTAGCAAACATTTGACCATTTTTGACCCCTCAAAATCATTGATCGGGGATTCAAGAGAAGAGAAGAGCACTGCTGATTATTGTCATCTCTGGGACTTTGATTGGTTAGTCTAGGCAGGGAATGTATCATCAAATATGTGGTCAGCTCCTGTCAGTGCGCAGAGGACCAACAGTTTTTAAATGTGTGTGGGAGAACAAGAAAGGGAAGATCAAGAGCAGGAAATGGCTTAGGTGGAGAAGGGGTGGCAAAGGAACAGTACTGGTAACCTGGGGAGGACTAGAGTATTGTTTAAATTGTTAAAAAAATTCAAATAAATTCCCCTGAATGGAAAAAAAACTACACAGCATTCAGATCTATGTACTGAGTGCCCTAATGTTCATAGAATTCATGAATTCCTACACATACAAACAAAGGTGAGAAGGAAGTAAGTGCTTCGGTTGACTTCCCTTACAGTGTGTGCATATGCCTACTCGGTGCAATATAACATTTTCAATATTTTGCATATTAGGAAAGTGACTGAGATAGATGAAAACATGACTTGTGAGAAGTGATTCATAGAACTGGGTCTTTCTTTTATTGTAAACTGGATTTATTGAAGATTGTAATATCTTTTATTAGACCAAGAAAGACACCATACATATATGCTGCATTGCATGCGTACTGAAAACATATACCTGTAGGTACACTTTCCTTGTTGGCCCAATGAAATGTATTACAACCTTCAACAGATACACTTTCCACTACAGATGCACTTTTCCAAGGATTAACATGTATTGAAAAACTCTCCTCAGAGGAGACTCAGAGGAGACATGGTCATGGTATTCAAATATCAGAACAGGATAATGCCTTTGATAAAACATAGTCCTTCATAATGTCTAAGTGTGGCCGATGAATGTTGTCACAGCAAGGTGGAAAATTCAAAGGAAATATCATAATGACCTAGTCACCCTTTGTGTGGAGATGCAAAATGGGGAGAGGGGGAATTATATGTACCAGAAACATGGCTGACTGCACTAGGTCACCAAAAGTAACAGCAGGATGAAGGAAAAATGACAATACACCAAAAGCAAGTCAAAAATCTCAAAATGAAAGAGAAGAAATTATTATTAGACAAAGTACCCTAAAGGAGAAAAAGAAATGGCTAAACACTTTGATCCACTCGGTGATCTTCATCAGAATGAAGATCTACACATGAATTGAAATGCTGAGACATCTCTGTTTCTTCTTTATATTGCTTTGATTGTCTAATAAAGATTTCTCCTGTTTAATTTTGAGTTTTTGGCTTTTTTTTTTTTATTTGGTATACAGGTTTTTGACCTTTTTTTCACAGAAGGTGGTATCAGTAAATACTTACTTTTAAATTAGACGTGACAGATACTTTGAAGAAAACAGGATGACAGTGTTTTCCCACTGATCTGGTTGGGGGGGGGATGAGATTGATGAATCAACATTTTTCTTTGTTTCCTAAAAATGCATGTTCATAGAAACATAGACAATAATGGCAGAAAAGATAACTGGTCCATCAGTTCTGCCTGGAGTTCCCTATCTGCCCTGGAACCTATTGTCCACACAGAGTTTCATCCCTCCCCATCCACCACTTGCCCCCTCCCTACTGCTACCAACCTCAGTAACCACCAACCCTTTGCTCTGTCCCAACCATGCTTGAACCCATTTGATGGTCTTGGCACCTGACATCTCCTCTGGCAGACTATTCAACAACTCCACCACCTCCCTTATGTACAGTAAGATGTACTTCATTTTAAATAAATCACCACCATAACCTCCAAAAAAACTGCTGTTTCAATAAATTACATACAAGTGTTATTATTATATTCCAAAACTTTCACAGACATAGCCTGTGAAATCATAATAAGATAAAGTGTTAACCAAGTAGAATGAAGAGTTTATGTAATGTGATCGGGCCATTTTGGAAATACTTTATCTTGTCCAAGTTCATGACATTACTATTTTTCACATATGTGAAATGAAAATCACAATATGTGAAAAAGTATTTTTTACTTACTATCTTCAGACACAGGGGTTTCTAGAAGGGGAGTTTTGAAATGTTTGCAGTTTTACAGTATTAAGGCCAAAAGATAAATGAAAAGTAAACCGTAAACTACACAGTTCTTAATTAAAAATGTGAAGTATTACCAAATCCAGAAAAGGGAAAACAAACATATTTTTTTTTATAATTTTTTAAACCGTCATGTAATTGTATGTATTGATGTAACAACTAGCATTACTATATATAGAATAGTACTGCCACACAAACATACTATCAATAATACCAATCCTTAATGTCCAAGTTTCCATTTTCTTTTTATTATTTGTTTATCCACTTTTTGTGCTACCCGGCAACCTCCATCCAACCAACCTCCCTGATCCTTGTCATCTGTTTTCTCTGAGTCATATTGACATGTACAGTATAGACACGTACAACACATGAGAATGGTATCATTATGATCTAATCATGTTTACCAGACTCCAAGCTTTCATTAAAAAAAAAACAAGTTTCTAAGCTGAACAGTTCAAAAGCTAGAGCTTCTAAAATATAGTTTCAGGCATTATAAAATATATTTTGTCCTTGGAAATTGTTGAAAGATATCAGTGTTTTTTTCTGTTGAAGAGTAAGCACAGTCTTTTTAGTTTTTTTTAATAATGTCTGTTAGATGTATATAATGAAGTCTTGGTAGATCAGTGTACTGACAACACAGAGGAAATGTATACATCAATGTACTGTTTTTGAATCAATGGAAGTAGGTTAATATCTCTGTAGTTATACATGACAGAAGCTAATGCTATACAGTGTTGGGAAAGAGAGGGCCCAACCTCTCCAGCATGCTATAGCTTATTGTCTTAGC
Source organism: Neoceratodus forsteri (assembly GCA_016271365.2). Lineage (NCBI taxonomy): Eukaryota > Metazoa > Chordata > Ceratodontiformes > Ceratodontidae > Neoceratodus > Neoceratodus forsteri. The sequence continues at coordinate 1,230,382,703 of CM057459.1, read as the reverse complement.
ATGTGGTAATTAAAATATATTGGGCCCTGTATTCAGAGCTGGCCATGAGTGCCACACAAACAAGACCACTGCACAGTACATAGCATATGGCTGGCTTGAAAGGCAACAGTCAGAGAGTTAGCATGCTTTGATCTGGGTGCAGCAACTGAATATGGGGCTGTGGCAGCACAGTGCACAGTGGCTATGTGCTGAACTGACACAACACCAAACTGAATGTTGTCCAAAAGAGCCAACAGAGATGAAGATTTGGCACACCAATGTGGGACTGTGGCAGGGAGAGGCAGTTTAATGACACTTCGGCTTAGGCATTCCATTGTTGGCCTATAGTCAAGGGGCTGTTGAGTGACACCTGAGATTGGGCAACTTTTCATTAAACATACTTTATTTAAGGTCCACACAAAGCAATAATACTTACTTTCTCGAGAAAGGAAAACAATTGTATACACAAAAATATTTCTGGCTCCATTTTCATATCCATTCTTACATCACAGTGGGTAATGAAGGATTTAACTGAAGGAGTATATATATATATATAAAAAAAAAAAGAAAAGCAACATAAACCCCATCCAAATTCCTCCTAGCCCTCCCCCAACCCTATTAGCCAAGTGCAAACTCTAACAGGTTAAACTCAGGCTTGTCTCTGGTTATTCATTTAAAGAGAAAGAAAGAAAAGGTAAAAAAGGTAAAGATATGTTGTAAAGGTGAGAGCAGCCTTTCTTAGGGGTTCCATATTGTCAATGCAGCATCAAGTGGGCCCCACTTGTCTAAATAAGCATTTATCCCATGCCTCATGTGGGCAATATGTTTTTCTAACTGTAGTGCCAATAACATTTCTCTGTACCATTCTGTAATCGAGGGAGTTTGACTCTCCTTCCAGTGTCTTACTATAACAAGCTTAACATTTGCTGCCACTAGAGCAATATGGGCTCTTCTCCATACTGGTGTTTCCAGAGGAAATAGATGCATTAAGCAGGCTTCTGGGGTAAGCAATGGCTGCAGTCCAAGGAGAGGGTCTATCCTGTTCACAACTGCTTGCCAGAAGGGCTGGATTTTCGGGCAAGTGCAAAGCATATGGAACAGCATGCCCTCCTCCCCCTGGCATCTTGTACATAGAGGTGAGGGGGCTAACCCATACTTATACGATTTTGTTGGCGTGTAGTACAAGTTATGCATTATATTGAACTGAACAATCCGGAGCCTATCCTGCTTAACTAGCCTATAACACTCTTGCCAAATTCTCCTCCACACACCAGTATCGTGTGTCAGCTGTAATTCCTGCACCCAATAATAGCATATACCCTTGGGTAGATTTGAGTCTAATGACTGCAGTTTTTTATACACCCCAGAAACAGAATGAGGGTGGGATGCAACTTGAATTAACATTTGTACCTGTGAGTCATCTATTTTTTGGCCTGTTATAGTCTCTGTAAAAGCCAATATTGCTAGCCTAACTTGGATGTGTTTGAATTTATGCGAATCCGGTAACTTGTAACAAGATTGAAGGTGGGGGAATGAGACTAATTCCCCTTGCTGGAAAAAGTCTACTAGCCGGAACTCTTTAAGTGGGGCCCAGAAGGCTAGCGGAATAGGTTTCCCTCCTATTTTAAACTGAGAGTTACCTGTAATAAGCTGTTGAGGTGATTGGTGCCAGTGTAGGAAAAAGTGACTTTGCATTTGATGCATTGCTCTAAGTGACCATCCTATTGGGGTATTTCGAAATTGCTTGGGAATATGGGAGGGTGCCGCATATAAAAAGGCGAGTAGTGTATATTGATATCTGGCAACCAAATACTTTTCTATCTCAATCCATAAAGGTACATATCTGTCCACGTCTGGCGAAGTTTCAGCATGTAGCCAGAGTACCATCTTGCTTAAGTGTTGGGCGCAGTAGTAAGTAAAAAAAGAAGAGATTGCCAACCCACCCTACAGTTTGGGAGCCGCTAACTTATAATATGCTCTCCGGGTTTGTTTCCCCTTCCATATAAATGCATTTAGCATTTTTTGAGCTTTGATAAACCAAGTTTTAGGGAGGTAACAACCTATCATTCCCAAGGGGTATAGTATACGGGGTGAATGTTCATTTTTACTATACTAATTCTACCCCATAGGGAAAGGGGCAGGGACTCCCACCGATCCAAGTCGGTTTTCAGGGTTTGCATCAGGGGAACGCAGATTCTCTCTCACCAGATGGCTAATATTTCTTGTTATTTTAACTCCCAAATATACAATTGACCTTGACTCCCAGGACAGGTTATAAGGTGCCACATGAGCTCGTGTAAGCCAGTTGTTCAGTGGAAGAATCTTGGTTTTAGAGTGATTTAGCTTGTAATATGATACCCTTGAAAAGGCATCGATTTCTTCTAATAAAACAGGAATAGTTTGCTGTGGCTCCTCAATATGCATAAGTATATGAGATTGGGCAACTTGGTGTCGACCAATGGGAGGAAAGTTCTGACATGGTGAATGAAGCACATAGCCTGAAAGTGGCCATGAGCATGGTGTCAGCAAAGTAAGTCTCATTCTGAAGTGAGCATAGGCAGTGCAGAAAAGAGCTGATTGAAAATAAAGACAGTATATTGTCAATAGCTAATTTTTGCAATTCCCATGCACATTTCATAATGGACCTACTTTGCCTACACCATGCTGATGGCCACTTTCAGGCCACATACTTTGTTCACATGTTGTAAAACTGTATGACAGTGTCCTTTGTATGAGGCAGAACAAATGAAGGCTGCTTACAGAAACAAGTGTGGCTATTTTGTAACATCTCTACCATTCCAAAGAAGCAGAGAAACAAACCACTCAACAATGCCACATGAGCACTCAAAAAGCACAAGTAACATTGCTAGCAGGATCTAGAAGATGCACACAAAAAATCAGCTTTTACCATGCATTGTCCTGCCTTCTCATTAGTTAAGTAGTACTTCAAAGTAAAACCAGTAGGTAGGTGGAGAGATGTTGGAGAGTAGGTATGTCTGAGATGGGGATTAGCGATTATTAAGCTGTGATAGGTGGAGGAGGGCCAAGCCCCGAAAGCAATTTCACTGAATGATAGCAATGAGTCTGCTATATCTTTGGCAAGCAAACATGAAAATACAGGCAGACAATACATGATATACTATTGCCTACTGCATCAGAAGATAATTGTGCTATTCTATCAAGGAAAACCACAACCTTTTCTGTAGTCTAACATTTGGGATTGGCGGTACCTGCTCTAAAACAATTTCTAGTCAGAGCTAACATGGCAGCTTCAGAACAGTGAGTCTAAGTGAAAACTACTTGGGCTGGCACGGTGACACTGAGGGTTGAGGTGCTGGATGTCACACCTCACGTTAGGCCAGCAACCCATCTTCGGGAATCAGCATGAGCCACGGGGGGTTGGCAGGGAAGGGGAAGGAATGAGCATCCAGAAGGACTGCTTTCCTTCTCTGGGAAGGGGGGACACACAGCATCGGTGCCTGGTTGCCCCCTGGTGGAGGCTGGGGAACAAGGCTCTGGGTAAGAGTGGAGGAGGGGAGCTGAGTGCAGATGCATGGAGGAGTGCACGCATGGAAACATGCAGGCTCCTCCTCTGCTTGCATGATTGCATGCACTCGGCTCCGGGGGTTAAAACTGCAAAAAAAACAAAAAGTTGGCTCCCTGTGAATGAGTTGGCCCCAGTACCTGTCCCATCTGGCCATGACAGTTCCACCTATGGTAGCACCACTTGGGGGGGGGGCTTCCTCGAGTATGAGGGGATAAGGTTACCGGGAGCCAGGCAAGCCCATTCATGGGGCTAGGGGAGCCTGGCGAGAAAAAGAGAAAAATAATAAGTGAAAACTACTTGAAGCTCCTGCCACAGCTGACACTGTACTTGTGCCAGTTTAATAAATCAAGGAGAGCAACAGGCATGAGACTGCAGTCCAGGAATAACACCAATTTGTAGAGGTAAGAAAACCCAGATTAGATTAGTACTTCCAATTGCTGGAACATTTTATTAAGTTATAGCCACACACAGAGTGTTGCATTTAGCTAGCACTTCAGACATGCACTCAGTTATATTCTTCATCAGGGGGCCCCCTGCTGAAGAATAAAGTTTGAGTCTGAAGCAACAAGTAAGTACTGCACTCCCTGTGTGGTTATATGTGGCTATAACATAATAAAATGTTCCTACAATTGACAGTGCAAATCCAATCCGTTTTTTGTTTGCCTCTTTAAATTGGTGTTTCTCCTGGAGTGTGGTCCCCTGCCTGCTTTAACAATAAGAGCACACCTGGAGTGAAATATCTTTCAAGACACTGAGCCACTCAGGTAGTGGGGCCCCAAAATGCTCCAAGCATTTTCAGGTTTAGTTTAGAAGAATAGAATAGAATAGAATAGAATAGAATAGAATAGAATAGAATAGAATAGAATTTGATATATGCATGCATGTATAGTTATTGGGTTTGATTTCAAACAGGGCTGAGATAGTCACAAGCTGCAGCAAACAGCAGCTTGCACAACAGACTGGTGCACCAGGGACCCTGCAGCAGATTCTGGAACAGGAGGGGTCCCTGTGCCTTAGTCCCCACACTTGCCACATCCTCTCCCATGCGACAAACGCAAGATGAACAGAAAGGGCTAGCCACAGGCTCCCTTCAACAAAGACTGGTTCCCTTATCCATAGACCCCTTATGTCATGCCCATTCCTGTGGTCTAGTGACCCCTTCCCCAATCCCTGATGACACCTATAATAAATATATATATATATATATATATATATATGAAAATTCCGCCTTCCCTGGTGGTACAGTGGCCCTCCCCACCCTGATCCCTGATGTTACCCATTTAATAAATATATTTCAATTTTCCTTTCCTGGTGGTATAGTGGCCCCCCAGCGTGATCCTCAATGTCACCCATTGAATAATTATATTTCAATTAGCACTTCCCTGGTAGCATAGTGGTGCCCCTGTCCCAATCCCAGATGTCACCAACTGAATAATTATATTTCAATTCCCCCTTTCCTGGTGGTACTGTGCCCCCCCCACCCAATCCCTGATGTCACCCATTGAATAATTATATTTCAATTCCCCCTTCCCTGGTGGTATAGTGGCCCCCACTGCCCCACCTTGCAAGTAGTGTCCATCACCCCGCCTCCCACATCTTGAAACCCTGAGCCAGAAATCAGCAAAGCCTCCTTCCACCACCATGGCAGGTTGCTTGATTGACTCCATACTGAGTGCGCATATGCATTCGGTAATGCTACCAGTGACATGTACTCACAGACAGAGGAGCTTTACACGTGATTCCATTCAGCAGGAATCTGAATGGTGAGAACCACATGCTTGGTTTACAGGATACAAAATCATCTTTTATTTATAAATCCAACATGGAACGAATGAGATAGACTCTAACAGTGAAGTACCGTGGACACCCTCCTTAAATGAGATTAGCAGCTGAATTTTTCTGCGTGAGCATGCACTTTCTCAAGGCTGGTGAAGTGCTGGTAGTGCATTCATAATAAAGGAAAGAATTTAAAATTACAGTGCATTCTTGTGATAAAGTGCTAGTATGACAAGGTGCAAATTCATAAGAAAGAAAGATAAAACGCTCCTGCACAGTGAAAAATGTATACCCAAGCAATATAAATAATTAAAATCACAAAGTCAAAACAGTGTGAAGCATTAGATATGTAGGAAAGGGGAAAAAAGGAGGGGGGAGGGAAAGGAAAGGGAAAAGCTAAAACCTTTTATATGTGCTAGTGGTTAATAAATAAGCAAGATGCAAAACCCATAATAAAATATTATAACGCTACAGGATAAAGAAGCAAATATTTTTTGTTGCAAATATGGCATATAGCTCATTATACAACAGGAATCATAATGTAATTTCAGCATTCTGTTTATTTTTACGTATTACAAATATGGCAACAACTGGAAATACTCATTCAGTCCAGACAATTCATAAGCTTTTAGTATATACTGCCAAATGGACTCTCTGTGTAAATGTTTAGTGCCAAAGTTTCCACCTCTAATGGTGGGGGACAGCCTTTCCACAGCTTGGAAATGACAACAGTGGTCCTTCCCCTTTACACAGAAACATAGAAAAATAGACTTTGACAGCAGATAAGGACTGCTTGGCCCACCCAGTCTGCCTATAAATTTGATTGGCATTGTTGAGCAAGTGCATTAACCCCATCCAGCTTTTGAATACTATGACCATGTTGTCCTATTCTTTCTTTTAATTTTCTCTTGGTTTTCCCAATATAGAAGGCACAGCACACACATTACATGTGGCTAAGTAAATGACATTTTTGTATTGCAGGTAATAAAATCTCATATTTGGTAAGGTGTACCAGTGACTGAATGTATAAAGGTGGCACCCATTGTAATAAACTGGCAAAAAATACAGTTTCCACATTTATGTGTGCCAGGGATCAGATGTTGATTGGATTGTTTTACTACATCCTTATCCTAGTAGGTGATGTGAGCAAGGGTGTCCTAAATGTTTTTGCCTCTTTTAAAGATCATACATGGGGTAGGTAAGGTGGATGAAGTAACTTTTTCTCTGTATTGAGGATGTGCCAGTTTTTTAGAATAAATTCCTTTACATGAGAGACTTGGGGGCTAACAGTGGTGATGAAGAAAGGAGTACTATTGCCAGTAGATAACAAAGTTCTGCTCCTAGTGCTTGTAGCCAATAGAGATTCTCTTTTCAGAGTTTCCACTTTGTTTTTGGCCCTATCAATTACATCCATGCTGTATCCCCAGGCTTGAAAATGATTCGTGAGTATGACAGCTTGTTATTGGTAATCAATTTTTGTTGTACAGTTCCTTTTATATCTCATGAATTGTCCCACGGGTATATTGGTAGTCGTGTGTTTGGATGGCAACTTTCAAAATCTAGCAATGAGTTGGGTTCGGTTGCTTTCCTGTATATTTCAGTGGTGATGTCCCCAGATTCAGTTTTTCTGACTGCGAAATCCAAAAAATTTACCTGCTGAAGGGCAAAGGTCAATTCAAAATGTAAATGTTCATTTGTGGATTAGGTATTTTACAAATTCTAACAGTTCCAGTTCAGTACCCCTCCAAATTAAAAACAAGTCATCAATGTAGCATTTGTATAGGTGTATTTTAGGTAGAAAGCTATTGTATTCTGCATTATATATAAACTGCTGCTCCCATAGTGACATGTAAATTATAGCATCGTTTGGAGTCATTGCTGCCCCCATGGCAGTTCCCTTGGTTTGTATGTACATGCTATCTTTTAATTGAAAGGTGTTTCATTTCAGAACCTTTTCTGTGAGCATACATAGGAATTTCACAAAGTTAGGAGAGTAGTCAGTATCTTTGTAGAATGTTTCTCTGAGGGCATCCAATCCTTGATAATGGAGGATATTTATATATAAAGCTCTCATATCGATTGTTACAAAAAAACAATCTGGTTATATTTCTATGTCACCAAGAATGTTAAAGAGCTATGTTGTGTCCCACAAGTAAAATTTGTTTTTTTGTGCCACCAATTTGATGTGGCCATCAACAAACTGAGCAAGTGTTTCAGTCAGAGAACCATTGCTGGCCACAATTGATCATGCAGGGGGTTTGTGGAGGCTTTTGTGGATTTTTGGCAGTTCATATAGAACTACTCTTATAGGATGTTCAACCTGTAGAAAATTGTGAGTGTCCTGATTGATAGTACCATTTATGAGAGCATCATGCAATAAACTATCAACTTCTGTCTTGAAATTGTTTGTTGGATCCCTCTGTAGAAGTCTGTAATAATCTGATTTATTTAACTGGCTAAGTATTTCACTCTCATAATCTAGCTTGGCCCAGACAACAATAGATCCACCTTTATCTGCTGGTTATATAATCATTTCTGTGTTGTCTTTCAGATTTTTAATTGCATGTTTTCAGCTGATGTGCAGTTGTAATAATGTGCTGGTGGGATTTGTAGTGATTTTAAATCCTGAATACAAGCTTTCTCAAAAACAGAGACAGTGGGGTTTTGTGGTGGAATAAAAGTTGATTTTGGTTTAAAAGGATCAATTTACTCACATGGACTACAGTACCAATAGAGTTATCATGTTGATCAAATGAGGCCATATTGGAAGCATTTGGTTCTTTGTGAAAAAAGGTCTTAAGGTGGAGTTTGTGAGTAAATTTGTAAATGTCCACTGCAGTGTCAAAAATGTTAAGGTCTTGAGTGGGAACATAGGAAAGGCATTTCTGCAGTACTGCAGTCTCAATATCAAAGTGTAGTCAGATATATTAACTACTAATAAATCAGCATCAGTGTTTGCATTCAGTATCTGTGTATCCACCATTGGGAGTCATGTACTGAGTGTCCTGTGGATTGTAATAGTCCCTCGTTTGTTTCTGCCTGTACTGTCTCGAGCCTCTATTGCCCCTCCATTTTTGTCTCCCCCTCCCTCTTCCCCTGCCTCTTTCTCCCCTTCCCCCTTCTGCCTCCTCTTGTATATCATTCCTGAACTGTGCTATTCTAAGACTTCATCTTAGCAGACGTTCTGGTAGTGGTGCAGTCATAGGAGTGGTCTGGGGCACCGATGTCGAGGAGGGGTATCGGGGATGTGGAGGTGAGTGATTAGGTGAGGGCCTGGGCTGAAATTGTAAATCTCTGGGCCAGAAGGGCTTCTTGGTTTTGTGGTAAGTACTCCTGCCCCAGGTCTAAAAAAGGATCCAAAATATTTTCAAGACTAGCCTCAGAATCTGAGCCACTGGTGTATATATCCCTTGGTGGGCCAGTGCTTTTCTGGTACATAGTGTTTTTTTCAGGATAGATTTAACAGGTCCAGGATTTTTCTTCCAATTGAAAATCCTACCTTCAGCATAGTCTTTCCTATCATGCTCGAATTTGTTCATCTTAACTTTTTTGATGCATTCGTCATGTTTCTTTATTGTCACATCAAGTTGTTTCCTGTATGCAGCATACTCAGGGTGGCCAGAAAAACTTTAAACAGTTTTATTCTTTTTCAATTAAGTCATTCTTGATCTCCTCCTACACTGACTTAGCATCTTTCAAAATGTATTTAATGAATCCTGCAGAGGTATCTAGGAGATATTGTTGCCAACCTGTAAAGGATGTATCTCTCTCAGTACCGAAGGCTGACTGTATTGTAAATCTCAGCCCCCTCAGTACCCTGCTCAGTGACAGGTCAGTCGACAGCCAGCTGTGGTGGTGAGAGGATGTGCCAGTTGCTGATTCAGGATTTCAGGATGGGGTGGGGTGGAGTGGTGGGCACAACCTGTGGGGTGGGGGTCCACTAGACCACCAGGTAGATGGGATTTTATGTACACATCTGGGCCAGGAAACATCAGAGATCGGGGTGGTGGGACCACTATTAAACCAGGGAAGAGGGAATTGAAATATAAGTATTGAATGGGTGACATTGGAAATCAGGACTGGGTGGGCACTATACCACCAGGAAAGGGGGAATTACAATATAATTATTGAATGGGCAACATTGGGGATCAAGAGGGCCACTATACCACCAGCAAAGGGGAATTTAATTATAATAATTCATCAGGCGACAGCAGAGATCAAGGAGAGGGGCCACTAGACCACCAGGAAAAGGTAAATTATTAAGTATTGATATAAAGGGCAACATGGGTTTTGTACCTTTTGTAAGAGGGGGTTGGGGCTTGGGAGGGGGGACCATTGGTAATCGGAAAAAGCACACTGAGCTAGACAGTCACAGGGTGCCAAGGTGCTACACTCTCCCAGAAGAATATGTCTAACTACACTTAGACCAGCCCTGGCTGGTCTAAGGGTACTTAGAAATGTTCCTTCCTGGAGAGTTTTGTGTATCCCACTTTCGGGGATGTGGCAGCCTGTGTCTGCAACAAGCTCCCTAGTGCCATGCTGCAGCCCATTTTGTAGGGCAATGCTGGTGCAAGTCACTTTTGGGGCATGCAGCCTGCATTTAAGACACACTACTTTTGTGAATACTGTAGCTCAAGGCTCATTTATTGATGAACTGTAAGGTGCCACTTGCACCACTTATGTTTGGTGCAGGCACTTGGGTCAGTCTCTGAGGTTTGAGAATCGAGCCCATTGTGTCTCTTATGGTTATAAGAGTGCATTCTTGAGTTCTTTGGGTGACAGAACTGCAAAGTGAAGCTGAGCAGTTCTGGGATACAAAGGACTTGAGCAGAAACTCTTGTAGCCACAAAGACACACGGGAACTGTACACATAAATGCATCATAAATCATGCTGAAGATTTCTTCTAAGAAATGCAACTTTAAGTTAAAATACAACTATTAGATTTTGTAGAAAATTAGAGAAACCCCAGTGTGATGAAATGGATTATGCTTACTAAACCTAGAAATGTAGCATTAAAACTGTTTGCATTAGTTGCATTATGGGAAAAATAGTACTTGACACGTTTAGAAACAAACAATCCTGATTATTCAAGAATGATGTCAGAATTTATAATTTTGTGTATAGAGGATAATGGATGGCCAGCCATGCAAACCAATCCTGTTTTGTCACTGACCTCAAGTGTAGTCAGAACCCTGCTCGCAATGCAGGCTTGTTGTGCATGTGACTGGGCATCCACTGTTTTATAGAGTGTATTTTTTTATGCAATAGGAGTGGGAGCTAGCAGAGTGTGATATCTGAAGTTATTTTCACCGGAGTGTGATAAATGAAGCTGCTGACATTTATACATACAGTGCTGATGTCGGCTTCATTTATCTCAGCTGTCCCACCTGTAACAGTATGTCCCTGCATGAAGAACATCTGAAAAGCAAGCTGCACTTCCCTGCTGCCTACTTAGAGGAAATTCCTGCATGCTTTAATGATCCCATCATTAGCGCTTCACGTATAACATTTAATATTATTTAATGTAAGTCCACATTTCCCAAACTCACTTACATATTTTTGAAACTATGTTGACACTCATCTCATGATTTTTTTTTGTGTTACAAGACATCAGTACCAAACAACTTCAGCCAAATGACAGAGAGTCATTTTTTCAGACTCCGACTCTGAGTGACTTCGGACTGAGCTACTCACAAGAAATATTGCCAAATGGAAGCCATTATTTTGTGCTTTACTTCTGCACATCTGAAAACATCCCAAACAGTCTGTTTTAAACTCTTTTGTTCTTGCTGTCACACAAATGTAAAAATTAAAGTGTCATTGAAAATGAAAGCTCCTCACACAAGACAAACTACTCCCTTACCTGTAGTTGTGAAACAGCTTGTCACGGACTTGTAATAAATAAAAAAAAAATACACCGAGCACAGATAAAAAACCACGCACAGCACCATAACATAAAAATAAAACCACAACCATATTAAATATATGGAAAAACAGAAATGAAGCACACTGTCAACACTCCAGTTCCCGAACATGTCCTGCCTCCCAGAACATACAGTATGAACCAATCACACATCAGAGTCAAACACCCATCAACCAATCACCACTCAGTCACAGAAACAACCACCAACCACACATCACATACAAGTCCCATTCATACCCACTTACTCACAACAACAGCTGAAAGCAATAGAATGGCAAAAAGTAAAAGAAATACAAATTAAATGCTCCCACACCTATTGTATAAATCGCACACATGATGTGCAGATCGTGGGATATGGAAAATATTCTCACTCCTGCATCATGAGCTCTGGATACCTCACCCATGACTTCTGCACTCGTGAGTATCCAGAGCTTACTCTCAGGAGTGAGAATATTTTCCATATCACACTCCTGCTCATAATGTATCCCCTATTTATCTTAAAAAAATACAATGTTGCCCCCCCACCACATACACATACATAAACAAAAGGCACATAATTTTGGGAAATGTTATAATTAATAAATCCACCCTACTGCCAACTGTTAATACTCCTTAAAATGCAACTGACAGTTTATGTGCTTTTAAAATCATTTGAAAAAAAAGCTTACAGTACTTCATGGGTACTAGAGAAGTTTAATGATCACTTTGCCACTGCAGGACTTGCCTTTGACACCTCACCTATCAGCAAACTTAGCCCGGCAAGAGGCTACACTGTTGGCTTCACTGATAACCACAACTATAACCAACTGCATCCCACCCCCTTCAGCTTCCTCTCAATTACGTTCAAGCAAGTGGAGGACCTCCTCCTTTCTCTGGATACAAAAAGAGTGCGGGGGCAGATAATATTGAACCTTACTTCATAAAACTTGGCCATACCTATCTGACCGCCCCCATTACACACTTATTTAACACCTCTCTGATTCAAGGTGAGCTACCTGTCTCGTGGAAAACTGCCAACATACTACCATTATTCAAGACTGGGGATCTGAGAGATCTGAACAATTACCGGCCTATTTCTATACTATCCGTCCTCTCTAAATTACTTGAAAAAATTGTCAACATCCAACTTAGAGAACATTTGGATTCACAAAAGTTGCTAAACCCGGCTCAGTCTGGCTTCAGAGCCAAACACAGTACAGTATCGGCTCTTGCCAAAGTAACTACAGATTGGCAAATGGCCTTGGACTCTAAGAAGCATGTATTTGCCCTCTTCCTTGATCTAAGTAAGGCCTTCAATACTGTGGATCATACCATCATGCTTACTGCACTGAGTAACATCGGACTTGATAGTTCTGCCATTAAATGGTTCATCAGCTACCTAACCAATAGGTTACAACAAGTCAAAGCCAGGGAGATCTGTCCCCACAAAAATCCTTGTTACGAGGAGTCCCACAAGGCACCATCCTGGGCCCTATCCTTTTTGCAATATACATCAATAATCTGGACTCGCAGCTGGGCACAGCCAATGTGCACTTATTCGCAGATGATACTGTACTCTATACCACAAATTCATCCTTGGATTTGGCCCATGAGTACTTACAGAAAGACTTCGTCACCATTCAATACAACCTTATCACTCATAAACTCCTCCTCAACGTCAAAAAGACTAAAGCAATGATTCTCTCACCAAAGTCTACTTCCGGATGTCCACATATCACACAGATCCAAACACTCTTAGATCATCCTCTTGAAGTAGTTGATACCTTTAAATACCTAGGGTTCTGGCTGAATAACAAGATCAACTTTCTGTGCCACTTAAATGAAACCTTGAGGAAACTAAGACAGTGATTAGGTTTATTCTATCGCATTAAACACTTACCTACGTTAGAAGCCAGAATGAGACTAGTACAAACTACATTCCAACCTGTACTGGACTACGCTGACTTCTTTTACAGTCATTGCCCATCAACAATGCTAAACAAACTGGATACCCTTTACCACCAGGCTTTAAGATTTATCCTAAATCTACCCTAGTGGTACACATCACTGTCGTCTATACCAGGTTTTGGCATGGACCTCACTCTCAACTAGGAGAAAAAGAATTGTTCTCCTCTGGTTTTTTAGAGCATTATCTGATAACCTCCCTGCATACATCTTGAACCTCTTCAAGTGGGCTAAATGTTCCTATGGCCTGAGACACTGCTCCATAATCTGCTTCCAGATTCCTAGAGTGAAAACTACCCTTGGCTTGGCAGCAATCAACATCTCACTTCCATCTCTTTGGAACACTATGCAAGACTCATTAACATTATCCTCACTTTCAAGCATTTTCACATTCAAAGCTCTATTAATGAATTATCTGAAGGAATCATGCAACTGTTTCAGACGCCTATGACTCCTAAGCCCCGGGTGCCACTCTCAAATCCTACGCCTAAGTATCTCATCCACCCCACATTCCTAACAACAGAAACCTAGGATCTACAAGCCTAGTTCCCTTAATCCAAGATGGCCCTGCCTATTCTTTACCTTTTACCTATTCTGGCCTCCCTCTTGGCTGCCTACTCTTTCACCCCAATTTCTAACCTATTCCTTAATACCTCCTTATTTTTTATCATTTAGGTATGAGCTCTTACTTAGCAGAGACTATATGGGATTGTTGTCTCTTCTCATCCCAGTAAAGCTTATCATTATGTACCTTTGCATGTTAGTTATGTTGACCGGTATGTATAGGCCCATATTGACCGGCACCTTCACAATGTTTTTTTTGTTTTTTTTTGCACCACTGTCCACCGTAATTGTAATCTTATGAAGTGTACTGTATTATATTAATGCCCATGACCACCCTGAAAATGAGCTTGCTCAATGGTGTTTATGCCTGGTTAAATAAAGTGATTGATTGATTGATTGATTGTTTGATTGATTGATTGAGGAGCGAAAGCAAGATCTGCACTTATGTGCTTCCATTTAAATCAACACGGATTCACACAAATAAGTTATAGAGCAGATTGTGCTCATGCATGTTTTCCAGATCCTTTCATTTTGTAAGTAAGATTCTTTTTAAATGATTTTGAAAGCAAAACACTATCAGTGGCACTGGGTGGGGCATTAGCAGCTGGGTACATGGAGGGTTTATTAATTAAAATGAATTAAAAAAAAGTTTCTGTATTTGGGTCTATGTGTACATGTGTGGTGAGGGGAGACAACAAATGTGAGAAGAACAGAGCACAGGTGGCACTGAATTTCCATTCTTATTAAAAAGTTATTACACCACAGACAAGTGCAACAGCATTTTATGACCGTTGTCCTGTGGAATCAAAGCTTTTCAGTTTAGATGCAAAGTCATGCAGAACAGACCCTAACTATATAATACAGTGCCTTTCATGCGCACTGTAATCCTAAGTGTTTAACAAAGCACCAAGTTACATACAGGTAGCAAGAGGTTGTGTGCAGCATGCATACTGAGGCCACTGAGCACACTCATATGATACACACAGGCATACTACAATAAACTGGTGGTTTTCAAGCCACATATCAGGAGGGCCACACATTGCAGCCATCAGAACATACTGGTGGCCTTGCTTTTTACATTTTTCCATCTCATTCCCTTAATACATCTCTTTGATTAATCAATATGGCAGCCACGCTGGACTAGCCATCAGTTACTAAATTTAGTCAATCGATTTTATAAGGCTACCCTTTTTATTTACGCATTGATTGTGCTTCTTTTTAAATTTAGTTTTTCTGTTTTGATTTTGTTTTGCATCTCGCGTTTGTGAGTTCCGTGAGTCCAAGGAGTATTGCCATGCGGTGCGGTGCTGCACCAGAATGGATGTGAAAGGATTGTGGAGCAGATTCCTTTCTTCCTTGGTGGCTCATTTTATTCTTGAGGGTGAAGGATTCAGGGTTCTGCGAGTCCGAGGAGTTTAAGAAGTGTCTTGCCGTGCAGTGCAGTGCCTGTGCGTTGGAGTGAGTGGACTGTGGAGCAGATTCCTTTCCTTCTCTGGTGGCTCACTCAGTCTCTGAGGGTGAAGGATTTAGGGTACTTCTTGGACTGGAGCAGCTAGTACCTTCCTCAGAAAGGATTGTGACCATTTAGTTGTTAGGGGAAAAAACCAACAACAGTTAACAGCCAACAGTAGCGGTTTCAGTAAAAGGAGAAGGAAACTTTTCTTTGACTGTGTTCTGCCTTGTTTCTGTGAGTCAAGTGAGGGAGTCTGATACCTGGAAAAATTGCAGACTCAAGTTTTTAAAGGCTAATACATGTACCAGCATTAGTGGGTCCCTTGAGCGAGGATATTTTGGTCCTGGAGCCTTTCCGGTGATCTATCGGTGGACTTTGGACTTCGGGAAGGTAAGGGGGGGCCCTGGAAAGTCTACCTTGTGCTGGCTTGGGGGGTGACCGCTGTGGGGTGAGCCTGCTGCAGGAGATGCTGGTGCAGGATCCACTGGAGGGTGGGTGAAGTTTACTGGTGTTTCTTAGGCTTCCCCAGGTGGCTGGCTGTAGGGTGAGCTGATCCTGGAAGCCACAGTGGCAGGCCTGCCCTGGTGGTTAAATTACCTCCCTGGGAAGGCACGGGCTGGATTCTGTCTGGGTGTCCCCTCTAAAATTATCTTTTCCTTGATGCCTGAGATGTTTGCTGAACTGCTGAAGTCCTTATTTTTTTATTACACTCCAAGGAATATCTCATGGAGAACTTAGGTTCAGGCAGTGAGAGTGCCTGAAATTCTTTTAAATTTTTGTTTGTATTAAATCAGTGTTTTGATGCAAGCTTAAGGTGAGAGCTCACTGGGGGTGAAATAACTGATTGGTTAAATCTTTAGGAGGTAAGAGCTCTGAGGGTTTTTACCATTCCAAGACTGTACAAGATACAACAGTTTTGGGACTGACTTTTCTACAGTGGTATACAAGTGAAAAAGTGACTGGGGCTTTATGTCCAAATTCTTTGGACTATTTTGAGGGACCAAAAACTTGCTTGAAGGGGAAGAGTAGTTGTTTAATTTGGTTTTGGTTAAGACTCTCCCTCACTACGTAAGAGGTGTGGGGGGGTTGGTTTAATTTAATTAAAATAGTTCAATTATTATTGTTTTTTGGTAATTGTTGTATGAGTTAATTTGATAGGGTAGTGGAGCTGATAGCGATAATTCAAAATCTGCTAATTGATAGCAGTTTTTAAAAGAGGCAGCATGTGTTGGGACTGAGCTTCGATGGACAGGCGCTATTCCCCCTCCAGGCTGAGGGACTTGCACCCCTTTGATAGTCCCCCCCATTGCAATCCAAGGTATATAGGCATTGTAGAGCCTTGGGGATTACATGGAGGAGGTGAGGGGGTGCTTCGGCTGGGGGGGAGGAGCGGAGTGAGCGATAAGGGTGGTGAGGTCAAGGAGACACCCTGGGGTGAAATGGATCCAGGACAGGGGTCCTCGATGCCTGGTTTCCATACCCAAGGTTTCCACTGATAGTGGCCAAGTTGCCCATTCTTCCATGGCCTCTCATCCAACTCGGGCAGTGTTATGCAATGCCAGGTCAATAAAGAACTAGACAGCAATTATTGCTGATCTTGTCAAGTCATCTGACCTGATTTGCATCACCGAGACCTGGCTGGACGAGAATGCTGGTCCCATATTGGAGTCAGCTGTTCCAGCTGGGTACTCTGTGATACACCGCCCGAGATTGGATTGGGGGGGGGTCGTTATTTGTTTTAAATCGGAATTGGGCATTGTAGAGGTTCCAGTGGTGACCACTAGATCCTTTGAGTGTATCATGGGAGCAGTTGTGGGCAGCAGAATTTTACTTGTCTACTGTCCCCCTGATGATGAGAAAGTTTTTCTGCTGGAAGTTGCAGACTTCATTGTCGATATGGTATTGGATCCCTCCAGGTGGTTGGTCCTGTGGGATTTCAGTGTTTGGGTCGACAATGAACTCTCGCATTTTGGTCAAAACTTCCTCCAACTGATGATCTCATTGGGCTTTACACAGGTTGTTACCACTGCAACCCATATTCAGGGTCACTCTCTGGATCTGATGTTCACCCTGGGGATGGAGATAATGGAACTGGTGGTGGAACTAGTTGGGTGGTTGGACCATTATTCTATAAGGTTCAATTTCATGGCCCTCTCTATGAGACCACCCCCCTTTGGAGATGGCTTAGTACTGCCCTTTGAGGGGAGTAACCCCTGAGGGTCTCATGGTGGTGCTGGACCTATTGAGTTGGCCTGTGGAGTGCATGGATCCAGATGTCTTAGTAGTGCACTATAATAATATGGTGCTGAGGGTTCTGGATTACATAGCACCTGTCCAAGTTTGCCCCATCTCCCTCCGCCCTCGGTCCCCTTGGTTTGATGGGGTATTGAGGGAATTGAGGAGAGTAGGGCGAAGATTGGAAGGCTGTTAATGGAAATCTGGCCTGGAAGGGGACAGGCTTAGATTGATCGCCCATTATTCAGACTATCAATCAGAAATCTCCCGTAAGAAGGCAGAGTTCCTGTCCAGAGAGATAGCTGCATCAAAGAATAGAACAGCTCAGCTCTTCTGGCCTGTGAACAGGCTATGAAATCCAGCCTGCCTGTGGGGTTGGAGAGCTTTTTCACAAATAAAGTGTGATGAGTTTGCTCGGTTCTTTGATGATAAGGTGTCATCGATCAGGTTGGAGATCCACAAAACACATTCAAATGAGCATGGTGGTGATCAATGCAAGGCCACAGGCCCTCAGTCTGCCTGGACAGATTTTGACCAGCAAGCGATCATGGATATCATGGATATCATGAAGATTGTCCAAGGCTTGCGACCGACTTGCTGTAGTTTGGACCCCGGTCTACACGCCTCCTTGTGGGGTGCATGAAGGCAATCGGATCAGTCCTTGCTGAGATAGTCTGGCATTCGTTGGACCAAGGAGTGTTGCCGGAGTCTCTGAAAAAGGCTTTTGTGACACCCTTTCTAAAGAAATCTTCCTTCGACCCAGACTGTCTCGTTAACTACAAACTGATCTGTAACCTGCCCTTTTTGGGCAAGGTTATTGAGAAAGTAGTCTCATTGCAGCTCGATGACTTTCTTACCACCCATGAAGTCTATGATCCTCTTCAGTCCGGTTTCAGGAAGAGGCATAGTACCGAGACAGTGTTGGTTCGAGTACTGACTGATCTCCTAATAGCAAGAGGTCGGAGAAGTCGTTCAATCTTGGTCTTCCTTGATCTTTCTGCAGCATTTGACACCGTGGACCATGGGATGTTGCTGGAGAGCCTGTAGCTATTCTGTGGACCGTCAGGGACAGTCCTCAGATGGTTCCATTCATTCCTCATGGGCAGAACTCAGAGGGTAGCGTCAGGAATTTTTTCCTCGGCTCCCTTTGCTCTGCCTTGTTCTGTACTTTCCCCCATGTTGTTCACGGTGTATATGCTGCCATTGGGAGACATTATAAGGCATTATGGGTTGAGTTTTCACTGCTAGTCAGATGATACTCAGCTCTGTATGTCCTTTGTACCCAAACAAAATGATGCAATCTAGGTCTTTAACAACTTCCTCGCTGAGATTCAGGACTGGATGAGTGCTAACTGGTTGAGACTGAATCCAGAGGTGCTGGTGGAGGACCCAGGTCAGCGTGTAGAGAAGTTGACTCCTGGATTCCCTTCTGGCCTTGTGTTATGGGGTAACTAGTTGAGCCCTTCTGAACAGGTGTGGAATCTGGGTGTAGTGCTTGACAGCGAGCTGATGCTTAAGACACAGGTGTCAGCTGTTGTCAAGTCCTCTTTTTACCATCTAAGGAATATAGCTGGATAAAACACCTTGTTCCACATGATGACCTTCCTGTGTTGGTTCACGCCTTTGTGTCTTTGCGTCTTGACTACTGCAATGCTTTATATCTAGGGTTACCGGGGGAGGATCTCTGTTGCCTGCAGCTGGTGCAGAACACTGCAACCAGGTTGTTGACTGGGTTATCAAGAACTTGCCATATCACACCTGTGCTGTGCGAATTGCACTGGCTGCCAGTGCGATGGAGGATCACCCTCAAGTTTGCGTTGCTAACCTATAAGACCCTACACGGACAGGGACCGGGTTACTTGCAAGATCTCCTTCAGCCTTACCGCCCTCTCTCGACCACTCCGTTCCACCGACGAGGGATTGCTAGAGGTTCCTAGGATTCTTCTTCAGTCATCTGGGGCCAGAGCTTTTTCTTTTGTGGCTCCAACCCTGTGAAATTCTCTTCCTCATTGGATTAGAGAGTGCCTGCCCACCGAGTCTTTTAAAGCTTCACTGAAATGTTATTTATTTGAATTAGCTTTTGAAGATAGTATTTAGTCTGTTTAGCTGCCTTTTTAAATGTTTTATATATGTATTTATTATTGATGTTTGTCACTATATTTACTATGTATTTGCTCTTTGGCATGCTGAAAAGAGTATTATAAATAAATGTTGATTTGATTTGATTTGAATACAAAAGATCTCTTTTCCCACACTACATAGCAAATTAAGTTCCTATGGTCTTCTGTCTTTTGCAGGTAGGAAATGGCCAAAGGCTGGCACTGGCACAGTAGTAGAGCTACCATTCATAGGGCCAGTGGCCTGAGTTCTGGAACAGGCTAGAGTCATTAGAAGCTGGACAGGTAGTGGAGGACTAAATGTCTCATGGGACACTCTCCTCCACAGTGGGAGGGTCTTATCTCCTCACAGTGCTGCTACCTGAATTACCACAGGTTGAAGCATAGTAGAGGCATAATGGGGGAGGCATCTATTGCATTCACTGCAGGCATACAGGTGCACATACTGCTACTCTGCACCCCATTTGTGGGTCTCCCAGGGATATTTATAAAATGGCAAAACATTGCCCCAGCAGCAGTCAGAGATGATCCCCAGTATATCTGGACTCTGCACCACTCTCACCATGCTGCTTGATGCAACATTAGAGATTTGGGGAGACTACTACCCACTCCTGTCCCTGTCTGTGGTGCAGTTCTATGACTTGATGTAAGTGGTATATTGCATTCAGAGGTGATAGAGGTCTGGTACTTTTCTGGTAGCCCAAAGAAGAGCTGCAATTGAGATTGGAGGGAGCATAAATAGGAAGTTAAACAAGCAATGAGGTGGTCACCATTTGCGTAGTGTTTAAATAACATTTCATTGGGGGAGGATGAGGAGGATGCAGTTCTCCTGGACTACCATACCCCACAGAAAATGAAACAGCATTTCACTGAACATCACCTGATGCCAGTGATGACCCTCAGCACGCTGCAGAGGCTTCAAGGACTGGGTGACTGGAGCAGATAGGCCAAACAGGGTAGGATATATGGTTTGTGGACAGGCAGAGAGGGCCACATTGCTGCTATTGCTGTCCTTAGGTAGGCATAGCTAATGCCCCCTCCACTGGTTCTATGCCTTGATGAGTTTGTGTCCAGAATCAGTCAGATACTGGCCTATGCCTCTGGCAAGGCACTGTCCCACCTGCCTGCATAGAAAGGTGTGCTGGTCAGGCATAGGATACACAGGGGCACACACCAATACTGTGTATACTGTGTAATACTCGTATGGTGTGCATGTGGTGCATAGGAGACACTCCATGACTTTTCCAGGACCTTTGCACATGTGGAGGAGCAGCAAACCATTTGAGGATTGGGCCCTGAATATATAGGCTGCTGCAGATACAAAACATGGTAATGAAATGAGATACATACTGCTCATTGTACTATAAAGATGCAAATGTTAAGTGTGATCAACTAGAAATAAAAAAATACATGTGAAAGTGCACGTTGAACAGCATTATAAAATAAGGTAGGTGAGGAATACTCTATAAAAATACAATGCCTTTATGGGTCTTATCTGAACAGGGAAATGCAGCAACAAACTGGCCATTACAACTTACAAGAAGGCTGAAGATAAACTACCAGGATAATCAAGGGTTAAAACTAAGTTCTCCCCTTATATAAATTGAGGGGGGTGGGTGGCTGTGATACAAGTCAAAAGCACATAAAACAGCTAGGAATGTCAACACTAAAAAAGAAAGTATGAGGCACACAGCTTCATTAACTTCAATAATTAATATAAATATCTTTATTTGAAAGTCATATGTTCCAATAAATCAACACTGTAGCAGCTAGAAGTGGCAGACTGCGGTCAGTGGAACAGAAGAGGGGTGTGTGTGTGTGTGTGTGTGTGTGTGTGTGTGTGTGTGTGTGTGTGTGACAGAGAGACACAGAGAATGAGAGAGAGAGAGAGAGATGACCTCTGTGTGAATGAATACAAGATACTGTAAATTGAGTCAGCTCACAGTGACTAATCTGTTTCAATGCAGCTGGGCAAAGGCATTAGTTTAAAAGAAGGCAGAGAGTTTTGTTGTTTTTAATGCTGGTAATGTTCACACTCTGGTAGGCTAAAATAGACATGTGTTGGTGTGTGTGGGTGTGTGAGAGAGAGACAGATGAGTGAGCAATGAAATAGTGTGATGTAGTACAGGCAGCAGGGGTCACAGGGGGGCCAGACACAAACCCACCATTGCCATAAATGTAGGGAATGCAGAGATATGTGACTCATTTCCAGTCAAAGCACTACCGTGGAAGAAGACACTCTATATATCCAGTCACATGTTTCCACAGTCCCTCCTCTCTCCTACATCATAGCAACACATCAGCATGGCTCTGTCCATACAGCCATAAAAAGAGCTTCTAAGATCCTGCCAAGTTATTCATCAATGAATCAAAAAACATACTTCTTAAAAAACTGCCTGAGTCACTCAAAATGCAAGTTGTAGTAGTAATTAGCATGTACTTAACAAATCATTAGCACTATATGGAAATGCAGCTGCTGGGTTTGAAAAGAGGTTTGTGAATAGGCATGCTTTAAAAATGTCTTGGGTTCTAATGAAAGATGAAAAATAATGCCCATTTCTATGTAACTTAAATGCAACCCTGATGAAGTACAATAGTTTGTTTTCAAACTTTTCTTTCACACTAGCAATTTCCCTCACTCTACACCATTGTCTTTATTTGCATATGAGACAAGACTTTGATTTGATTTGATAAAAACATACTTTCATTCAGGAACATTTAATAGGGACATTCCCTATTTGCAACAAGAAATCCACCATGTTGACAACATCGCCAAAGCAGTTAACACTAGAATAGGGCTACTGCACCATTGCAAACATTGCCTGACAACCAAGGCACTCTGTACTGCTGTCAACAGCAACATAAGCATCACAGACTATGGTCTAGTCATCTGTAGTACCACATCAGACACAATGCTTAAAAGGGTTACCACTGCGCTAAACAAAGCCTGCAGACTAGTCACAGGTGTGCACCGATCGATGCATACATGCGACCTATATGGTCAGTCCTGGTGGCTGCACCTTAAAGGCAGGGTAAAATACCAGACCTGTCTACTAGTCAAAAAAACCTGTCTAGGTCTAACCCCCCCAACATCGATTAGCTCCTCACCCCAATGTCCAACCCCCACAGGATTTGGGGCAAGACCAGGCAGTCGTACCAGGTCCCATTCTGCCATACCTCCCAGGGACAAAGGAACGTTGCCTACCTTGCCCCTGACTGGCTTAATTGTCTCCCCTGGGGCATTCTTGTCAAACCTAAGATTGATTCATTTAAACTTAAACTTCACCAACACCTCGCTGCTCTTAGTGACTGTGACTGCACTCCATAGTACACCTCTTGTTAGTCACTAGAACTATCAGCATTTACACTCTGCTTGCCCTTGGCCTTGCCCCTCCTCTTCACCCTCATCCACACCCTATCCACTACTTGCCTCCCCCTCCCCCTATGCCCCCCATGCTTCTCTCACTCCCACACCCTCCCTAACCCAGGGAAAGGCCCCTGGCTCCTCATAGTTTAGTTACATGTACTAAATTCTAAAATTGAAGTGTCAATCTCAAACTGACTTTACCACTTTTAGCTTTCTTTGTATCCTGTCATTTTTTGTTCCAGCTTGTCATTATTGTATGTTACCTGTTTTGCTCAGATGAGGAACCTTTGTAAAAGAATTTTCAGCTCATAGGTGTTGTAATCTGAGATCTCAATAAATAAATAAATAAACAAGAGCCCTGTACAGTACATAACATAGTAACACAAGTGGGAATTAAGATAGATTACTTCAATGATGACAAAGAAACAATAAATTTACAAAAGAATGTACCAAATATACAATAAACAAAAAACTATTATGCATAATTTGTGTGCAACAATCACAAGTTTGCATCAGAATTTTCCTAAGGGCTTTTTGGAAATCTTTCAATGTTTTTTTCCCTAATGTTGCTAAGTAATTTTTTCCAGAATTTTGCTACACACATTTATATAGTCAAGTTACCAAATGTTTGCACATGGATGTAATGTAAGGCAATCCCCTTGTAAGCTTGCCTTTGCTGAAACCAGTCCTTTTTCAGAGGTTACAGAATCACATCTTTTTTAAAGGATGCTCAGTTTTACAGTTTAATAATTTGTCCCAAACAACCAAATAAATTCCCTCTTCCTATTTGGTTTTAACCAATTTAATAGTTCATATAAGGTGCAATGTCGGTATCTTACTTGCTGGAACAGGCAAATCTTGCATACTTATTGTACATACAGTCTATCTTTAGCAGAGTCTTTTGAGTCAAATTTCTTGACACCAAATTCCCATATTTCAACACAGGGATCAGCAATTGTTTGACAAGCTTAGTCTAAGATTCCTGGGATAGACACAAAAATACTTTTCTAGTTTTTTGATTGGTCATCTTTGTGTTTGATGCTCTTGTGCACCTAACATCTTGGGACAATAATGAGAAATGAGAGGTGTGTCACTACAAAGACAATTACAGCTGAAACTGCAATGGGTTTGGCAGTGTGCACACCAATGACTAGGCACTCTGCTCATGACAGCAGTTCTGCATTCTCTACTTAAAAGAAATGAACTACTTCAATGGGAGTGCTTCATTTCTTTCTGTAGCCTGAACTCTGGACATGCGCATTAGAGTGCACACTAATGCACATGGCCACGGTTACAGCCTATCTTTGCTCCCTCTGACTCCCACCCCAAAAGCTCAAGCATTAGCCGCCATGCGGCTGTCTTTCTCAGTGCTCGGTTCTCACCACCACCCCCACCTCAACATTAGCTGTGGTGCAGCTTTCTGTTAAAACTGACATCAGGGTGCCCAATCCCTGTGTCAGCAGGTGTCCATCCCCATTAATGTGGCACATTGGGAGCTCACCCCAGTGTGCCGAAATGTGTTATTACAAAAAATAAACCTGTGAAAAAAGAAAACTGTTCCCTGAGGTCTTTTCTTCAATGTAGAATCCTGCATCGAAATTTAGGATCCTGCATCAAACTGGTTTGCTCCCCCAAAGTCTTTTTGTTGATATCAGAGTGCCCAATCCCTGAGTTGGCATATATTCCCCCCCCCCACATTGTGGCACACTGGGATCCCAAACCAGTGTGCCCAGATAATTGTTTTTTTATATTTATTTATCTTTCCAACACCGGGATTCTGTGTGGCTTTCTGTTAAGGCCAACATCAGGGTGACCGATCCCCATGTTGACATGTACCCCCCATTAATGTGGCACACTGAGAGCCCACCTCAGTGTGCCAAACTGTGCTATTAAAAATAAAAATAGGAAAACTTTCCCCAGAGGTCTTTTTTCGATGCAGAATCCTGCATCGAAATATAGGATCCTACATCAAACTGGTTTGCTCCCCCAAAGTCTTTTTGCCAAAATCAGGGTGCCCAATCACTGAGTCGGCATGTATCCCCCCCCCACATTATGGAACACTGGAAACCCACCCCAGTGTGCCCAGATAATTGTTTCTTTATATTTATTTATCTTTCCAACACCGGGATGCCCACTTCCGGTGTTGGATGCCCCCCAAGCCCACTTTCTTTGGCGATGAGGGTGCCCAATCTCTCCATCAGCAGCATGTATCCTCTCCCCCCAACTCATGTGGCACACTGGGAGCCCACCCCAGTGTGCCCAAAAGTATTTATTTTTTACCTGTAAATAAAGAAAACCATCCCCTGACATATTTTTTTGCCTGCAAAACAGAAAACAGTCCCTCATCGTCTCCCCAGCCCTTCCCCCCATCCACACCATTCCAGCTGACACTGTCATCTTCTCCTGACTGGAACATGTCTGCACTCTTGAAAGCCAACTAATAAACTGAAGAATCAAAGGTAAGCGCCATATAATGGCAGTCAATGGGGGGTTTCAACTTATGTTGCTATCTCAGCCATTTTTAGGAATTGTGACCCAAAATTTTCAACATGGGGTTCTTGGGACCCCACTTCATGAACACTGTGACTGTCACTTCATTACTCAGTCCTGAAAGGTGATTTCATGGTCACTGCACAGAATCACCATTCAGGACTGATTAATGAAATGACAGTGCCACTGTTCATGAGGTGGTGTCCCAAAAAGCTCAAGTTGCAAATTTGGTGAAAAGATTCCAGACAATTACTGTGTTACAAGTGTTCATTGCACAGTTTCTATGCACGCTCATAACTTCACCAATTCTTAATATTTTCACTCCAGATTTTCAACATTGCCATTCTGCCTGAAATATGTTTTTCTCATCTGTGTTGCAGAATGGCATGGTCACTGTGTGAAATCAACTTTCAGAATGGATTAATAAAATCTGTAGCACCCCTTGTGATTGACACCCCGATGGTGAAACACAAAAAAATACCATTACGGCGACATTCGCGATAATGGTCCTTGTTCTGTGTTTTGCCTTCTCCCAGTGTTCTGCCCCTTCTGCGGACCAACTCCAACCTGGAGTTGGAATCCTAAAGTCCAGGGGGTGCAGAGGGCACAGCCTCTCACAGAAAACAGCAATTCAAGAGGTGGCACAATACCTGCGTTGGTATTGTGCTGTCACTGAGGGGGAAGTCGGCATTCTCACTGATAAGATATCTTGGTGCTTCCAATGAAATCACAGTGTCACTATTTGTGAGCTGGGGTCCCAAAAAGCCATGTTGAAATTTGGTACAAAAATACCCAAAAATGCTTGATTTAAGTGCGGTCATTGAAATTTCGCTATGCACGCACATAACTTTTGCAAATTTTAATATTTTCACTCCAAACATTGAACATTGCCAGTTTTTCACACCATCTTAGGAACAGTATAACTGTCATTTTTCACATCCTGTCTGAAATGTGTTTTTGCATCTGTGGCACTGAATGGCTCAGTTGCTGCACAAAATCACCTTTTGGGATTGAGTAACAAAATGATAGTGCCACTGTTCATGAGGTGGGGTCCCAAAAAGCCCATGTTAAAAATTTGGAGAGAAAAGATCAACAAACACCTGGGTCATTAGAGTTTCAAACTGTAACACCCCACACCCCCACCCTCTAGAGACTGACAGGCATCGGGGTGTGACTTGGGGTCGTCGGCCATAATACTCATGCCATTCCACCCCACCACCACCCCCACCCCCACCCTGCAGCCAGTGACAGGCATCAAGGTGTGCTCAGGGGTCTTCGGCCCTAAGGTTAACTCCATTCTCCTATACTGCACCCATCTCAGTTTATTTCCTTATGGAATGGGGTTAGCCTAAGGGCTGAAGGCTTTATGACATCACAGCAATGGATTTATGTCAACCACATGTTGCAGTTGACATAAATCTGGCAGGAGACCCTGGTTGTTTTTCCATTGTGGGGCTTCACTTCTGAACCTCCCATGTGAAGGGCTCTGCCCCGCACCCCCCAAACTTAAGGTTTTATCAACTCTGATTTGATTCAGGGATGGGGTGCAGGACTGAGGGACAGAGTGCTGGGGTCTCAGGTGGACCATTACAGTGAACTGTCGATGTTGTCGGCATCGATGTGTTTGCTGTAATGGTGTTGCTGTAAAGGAGCATACCAGGGCCGGGCAGCCCCAAGATACACCATAATGCCTGTCGGTGTCTGCAGAGTGGGGTGAGGTAGAATGGCATGAGCGTTACAGCCAATGACCCAAAGGCACACCCTCAATGCATGTCAGTCTCTGCAGGGTGGGGTGGGGGTTGGCATTAGGGTTGGAAACCCTAATGCCTCAGAAAGGAAGTAAATCAGGGAGGGGCAATGGACATCACCTACCTTGATTTCAGGAAAGCCTTCGACACTGACCAACATAGAAGGCTGATTAACAAGATGGGTAGTCTGGCCACAGGGCACAAGCTGATAAACTGGGTTAGAAACTGGCTGATGGGCAGGAGGCAAAGGGTGGTGGTAATGAGATCCAATCTGGGGAGAGGGTGGTGACCAGCAAGGTACCTCAGGGATCAGTCCTGGGACCAATCCTGTTCAATGTCTTCATTACAGACATTGTGGAAGGGCTAGAAAGAAAGGTCTGTCTGTATGTCTGCAGATGACACCAACATCTGTAACATCCTAAAGGGGTGGAGAAAATGAGCAGGAACATGGAAAGGCTTGAAAAATGGTCTAAAGAGTGGCACCTGATATTCAATGCAAAGAATCACAAAAAATGCACCTGGGAAGAGGGAAACCTGGGGAGAGTTACAGGATGAGGTGGAGGTGCTGACAATCACCAAGGAAGAAAGGGGACTAGGAGTGATCAGTTCTGATTACCTAAAGGTTTTAAAACAGAGCATAAATATTACAAGGAGGGCTGGTGACATGCTGGGGGTGCATAGGCAGAGGTATCACTAGCAGAAGGCATGAGGTTATTATGCCATTGTATAATGCACTAGTGAGGCCTCACTTACAGTACTGTGTGCAGTTCTGGATCCCTCAACTGCACAAGGACATTGACAGGGTGAAGGCGGGCCACAGAAAGGCAACCAAGATGGTACATGACTTGCAACACAGAACATATCAGGTGAGATTAAAGGACCTCAATATGTACTCATTGGAGGAAAAGAGGAAGCGGGGAAACATGATAAACGCGTTCAAGTACCTCAAGGGCGTAAACAAGGTGCAGGGGTGGACATCTTCCAATGCATCAAATGTCTGGCATTGACAAATGCTTGTTACCAACAGATTTATGTGTTCAACAAATGACAATTTTTTGTCAATTAGGGCACCTACATATTTACAACTGCTAGTATTAGTCGCATTTTGTTACGGCCTGAAGGCAATGCCAAGGGTCTCATTTCTGTTATTTGACCAATGGGAAAAGTAACCACACTGTGATTTTTCAGCAAGTCCAACCTGGTGAAACACTCTTCCATTGTACTGAGATCCATTTGGAGCTTACGTTTCATTTTGGTGTGGCTATCTGCGAAGCCACCAAAATTGTCATTCACATACAGCCTGACCTTACTGTTGACAGGCATTTTTTGAATGTTATTTACATACAGTAAAACCCCAGTTATCCAAACCTCAGTTAACCAAAACTCTCAATTATCCTGAACACTGGTTTGTCTCCCAGCTTAACATACTTCATCGTAAAGTGCTGTCTTTTATCCAATATATGTATATGTTAAAGAGCAGTTGACCCAGGATGAAACTTTATGGGACTCCCCTTCAGTAACTTAGGGACAGATGTTATAGTTCTCTGTGGAACACACTACTTATGTTTTGTCAAATATGATTGATACCAGTTTATCGGTTCAGCTTGAACACCCAATTTCAACATCCTTTCCAAAAGTATAAAATGATTCACCAGGCTGAGAGCCTTGCTGAGGTCCATGAATACAGCACCAATATGCAATCCGGCATCCAAAGATTTGGATATCAGATTGTTAAAATTAGCAAGGGCTGTGTCCATTGACCTCACACTACAAAAAACATATTGGCACTCTGACAATAATTCATGCTTTTCAATGAGCGTTTCAGCACATTTGCTAGTATGGGCAGTACAGCAAGGGGGTTGATATTTACAAGACATAGATGTGTCTCCGCTTCAGAAAATTGGTATGATTTATCTTGTCTTCCAAAAATATGTGAAAATATTATACTTTAAATGTCAATTAAAGAAATATGTTAATGTTAGTGCTAGCATATCAGTACCCAGTTTTAGAAATATAGTTTCGATACCCTCTGGCCCCTACAAGATTCTTGGTGTGGGACTAGAACCCATGACATTGTGACTTTTGGTCCTGTTGGAAAGCATCAAACCTGCTGGACAACTGACAGTGCAGTACTACTGAGTGGTGCTGGAATGACATCTCATACTGACAAGATGACCTAGTGTTTTGCTTTCCCCCCACCACCCCGAGTTTATTCAGAGCATTTGGTATTAGTTGGACATCTTGGTGTGGGAATCCATAGCACTGTGATCTCTTGGCCCTGGTGGCAAGCATCTAATCTCTTGGGCAACTGACATTGCTTTCTAGACAAAAGTATTGCTTTCATACATGTCCCTATTAGGAAACTTTGTTACAGTATGCCCAGAAGTGATTTGAGGTAGGAGTCTGCAGAGGTGACCAGTGTAAGGTTTCCTCCTAGAAATCAGTATCTGAGGAAAGAACAGTTAAGACTAGCATAGTCCATTACTTTGCAATTGTGTCTTCTTGCAATTTGCCCCCTGACTACTGGAGACTGCAGGCTACAGGGCTTGTGAAAGCACTCACATAAACAGCACTCTTTCTGTACGGATCCACAACTGGTCATCGACAAATATTTTGCTGAATGACCTGACAGCGAAACAGGCAGATAGACCACTTTTCGCGGTTGGCTGCCGGTGCCAAAGAAAATGTGTTCTCTTCGGGGTTCTCCCCTCCGCGCCAAAATCCCCCCACATCCCCCTACTCCCTCCACTAAGGATTATCAACTCCGAGTTGGAGCTGATTTGGGGGGGTGCAAGACCCCTGACAGACAGCGCCGGGTTCCAGCGCAGACACTAGAGTAACATGTTGCTGTAGTCACTGTAGTGTTGTTCACTGCACCAGTGTCACTGTTGGGGGGTATACATTCTGTACAATACCAACTACTGGCTCTTTAATAACCTTTCAGATGACAATGAATAATTTTAGTATTTAAAAACACATTGACACTGAGTATCACCAAGCACACCCATGATAATTGAGAATATTATAACACCACCATCCAGATTTTTTTTTTATTCAGTAGGGAATTTTCCTTTTTTTACCTGAAATCCACTGTTTTACTGAGCTTTGATTTCTCCCGCCTCCCACCCCACCCTCCTAGGCCTCCTTTAAATACGCTTTGCCCCCTCTTTTCTGTCTTGCCAACTCCATTTGTTAAACCCTTGCAGACTCACCCCAGCTTCATTCATGATAGAATTACCAGCATGCCCAGTGCTTTGAGATCTCTCCCTACTCCCACCAACCTGTTTACTGCTTCAACCTCCTGCCCCCTTTCCAAGTTTGGTCACTGTCAATTGCTCTTCGATTGGCATCTTCCCACCAACAAAATGTCCCTACATATTTTTTCACAGTTCCTACTTCTCATATTCATCCCCCTCAACTGCCCTGGCACTGCTACTGCTCTTTGGGGCCACTATAATCACCTCATGTTTGGATATACCCCATGGAGTACCTGACTTCACAATAGAATGGACCACTGCTCACTCACACATGTCACCCTGTTCAAGAACCGGGTAAACCACCATCCCAGTCTACAGTACCTCCAACTCCTTCAGGTTCTCACACCTTGTAGTAATACTTCCTTAAAGAAGCCCCCCAGAAGGAGGAAGCATAAGGCTGGCGGGTAGGGTGCTGCCGCCTGCCGGCTGGCGGGGGGAGCAGGGTGGTGGGGCTCCGTGGTGGGTGGGGTGGGGCCACTAGATCACCAGGGTACTTGGACCTGGGGGTTGACTCTAATGCCCGCAATTGGGCTTCACGGTCCACTGGACCACCAGGGATATTGTTCTTTGGGGTTGAACTCTGTTCTGCCCGCGATCGGGCTAGTGGGGTGGGCATTACTACCGGTTTGCCCGCGATCGGGCCAGTCGGGGTTGGGAATTACTACAGTTTTGCCCACAATTGGGCCAGTCGCGGGTGGGAATTACTACAGTTTTGCCCACGATCGGGCCAGTCGGGGAGGGGTTACTATTATGCCCGCATCGGGCTGCAGGGGGCACAGGGAAGAGTGGAGGCCACCCACAGGTGGCAGCTGCTGTGTTGCGCCCTGCAACGGCAGCTCACCTGTGGGTGCCCTCGACTTACTTCCTTTTTTTGCTCAAAGTCGCAAGCACAGGTTGGGGGTTGCGCTAGACACTCTGCACAGCCCGGCTGAATATCGGGCTGTGCAGTTTATGCATGGTTCCTCCCCCTCCGGTTGAGCATGCCTTCATTAGCATTGCGCTGTTGCTCAGCATGACTTGGGGGGGCGCAACTGCCTCCTGCTGAATATGGCTGAATGGCGCAACCCTTTTGAATATCCAGCCCAGTATATCTATTTATACTACATTCTGCATGTATGCACTTGGAATGGGAGAATTCTTATTCACCCATGAGGTTAACACGATATCGCACTGTATGCATTTTGTGTAGTGCAGGTGAATTGACCACTTCATGCCATGCCAGAATTTGCAAAGTACTGTAATTAGCTGAAAACAGCTGTCAAGTGTGCAAATTAGTGCACTTTGTGTAGCTTTCCACTATGTGAAGTGTTACCTGTGCTGTCCACACAGGTGTGCAGTGTGAATCTCTTGAAGTGCATCACTATGTGAATCTACACTCTATGTATAGCACTAAGTTTTTTCACTTCGCCCACAGCCTGTATACACCTTCTGATTATTTAGTATGCTTTATTCCATGGTCATCCAGGCTGTCCCATCTGCTTACTCTCCCCAAGTCCCATCACCCCACCATTCCTGGGACTTACCTTGCTGATCCTTGCAGTGCCTCACAGTTTACCCCCTGTGGCAGAGCTCCCAGGTTCCCCAAGACTGCAGGACTTTAGCTTGGTTGCCGGTCAGTAAGCCCAGTAGGTGGGTGCAGGGCTTACAAGGAGAGGAAGCGTCATCCTGCAGATTGGAGGTTTTTCCTGGTTTTCTGATCACCAACCCTCAGATGCTCCATGGGAATAGTAACTTGATGTATGCACATCAACGGATGCATTGACATCATCTGCAGGGAGTGTCCTCCACCCAGAACTGCTGCTCCTAACAAGCACCACCGACTATGGTCACCTAGGTGGCAGTGTCATGGCAAAGCAAGCTACCTTCCCTCCCTGGAGGAACAAAGCATCCATTGGGAGGCTCAATCCACCTTTCCCCAGCTGATCTTTGAGTGGCCAAGGCTCATTCCAGAACCCGGGTAAACAGCGTGGCAGCAGGTGAGGCATGGATGCATCAGCCCTCTAAGTCACCAGGATGGGTCACTTTCTGATTATAAAAATAAACTGCCATAGAAGATTTGTTTTTCGTTATTATTTTTACATTGCCTTTATTTCATCCTCTGAGATGTTTCCTCTGTTTCTCTGTGGCACTTGCTCCTGTACCATATTATCTTAACCCACTGTTACCATTTATGGAGTTAACTGTATTCCACAGTACATTTTCTATACTGCTGCTATTCTCCACCTCATGTGACTGAGATCGCCACCACATTTGTGATCTATTGTGCCTATTAATTGTATCAAATGCTGCTGATTCATGTTCATCCCATATACTGTATCTCTCCTAATGTCTACTGCCGTGTTACTCACGGTTGTTACCTGTATACTGTATATTTCGTATCTATTTTTAAGTCAATACCTCTCCTTCCCTCTCCTATTTTCACAGTTAATAAACTTAACAACTACAGCATAAATCAGAGCACAATGAGCACAGCTGAAATAAGACCACCCTGTACTGTATATCAATTTGAAAATGTGTCACCAGGTAAGCTGAATAGTGAACAATAGTCTAATTTACAGATGTGACTTGGAGGGAGTTATAGGGAGGGGAGGAGAGGGAAGGAGGTATAACTGTGAGGAGATACTGGCATAACTAGGAGGAGCCATTGGTAGAACTGTGAGGTCAAAGGACTGCTGTAACTGGGAGAAGACACTATTGCAACTGTAAGGAGATATTGCTGTCAGCAAGAGGAGACACCATGGTAACTGGGAACAGGCACCAGTGTAAATGTAAGGAGACATTTCTGTAACTGAAAAGAGGCAGTGCTTTCATTTGAAGATGACAGTGCAATTCAAGCATGCATGGAATCATCATAGTGATGTGTTAGAAAACAGGCAGGGAGGAGGGAGGGTTGCAGGAAACCAGTTAGGATCTGCAAAAACAGATTAGACAGAGAACATCCGGGCAGACTGGGTGGGCCAAGTGATCCTTTTCTGATGACAAATTCTATGTTTCTATGCTATAACTGAGGCACTGGTGTAATTGGGAGGAGACTTTTGTATTACTGAGAGGAGGTACTGGTCTAACTGGAGGAGGGACTGATATAACTGAGATGAAATACTGGCATAACAGGAAGATGACATGGGTGTAACTGGGAGAAGACCTGGCAAGCAGTACATCCAGCAGACCTGGGTTTGATTCCCTCAACCTCCACTTGTATACTGTGTGACCCTCAGCAAATCACTTAACCTCCCCAGTGCTCCAGGGTCACCCCTGAAAACAGGCCTTGTGTGCAGTTGCCTTACCCGGCTACCAAGGAATAAAGAAAAAAAGATACTGCTGTATCAGTCATTGTCATAGCTAGGAGGAGACACTGGCATAACTGGGAGAATCACCAAGAGAGGTGATAAGCCAGTCAAGATGGGAGGTGGGGTTATGTAATTAAAGCAATTTGTTTTCACACTGAATCTGGAAAGTACATTAGTACAGTGTTTTTGTCTACTAAAAGAGAACAAAAACCCTATTGTTTACATCTTTTAATATAATTATATATTTGGGTATGTACGAAGTCTGTTTAAAAACCCCAGTGTGTTGTTTTGTGTGTTTGCTTTGAAATAGTCCTATTTTTTCCTTATGTATAGTCTCACTTTGGTGCAAACTTGTACCACCCAATATTCATTTTTGTTATTACTATGCTGTTTTGGAACCAAGTGACACAACTTGAAATGAATCCCTGCATAGAAAGTTTCATGGTAGACTTCAGCTAAACTAAGAAATGTAATACCACACATAACCACATAATGCAAAGTATAATGAAATATATACATGTAAATCACCATGAAAATGTAGACTGGTTTCACAGGAATGCATGGTGCCAAAGGGCCTCTCATACCATGAACAATGGATGAGAACAGAAAACACATACAGTGGAGGCTGTGGAAATCAAACCCAAATCTGCTGGATGGACATGTTTTGTCCTACACAGGACTCATCAGTGTGCCTCAGCTGTGTCTCATCCCATGGGAAAATGAGCCAGGTATTTTTTTTTTAATATACTTTATTAAATTTTGCATATTAATACAACAATTGCAACATTATAACACCAAAAATACCAGTAACAGAGAAAATAAACAGACAACAGCAACATCCAACCAACTACAAAACAATACCTGAAAACCCTACCCCAACTACCACCCTCCCCCCCTCCAGCGGAGACCCTAAAACACGTAGAATGCATATCTACCTGAAACTAAATAAGACATCTGTAAATAAGTAAAAATGACGCAAACCATACACTTTGTAAAATAAAATGTAGTACAACAAATATAAGGAATAAAGGCCTAGACAATGCTCACTTGTGCTGCTCAAAGGAAGATTAGAGAGGATACAAGGTATGCAACATGCATCATTTTTTGTTATATCCAGCAATCCTTCTATGACAGCTAGCTATTATTTTCTCCAAATGGAGATTACTCAGAAGCTCATGTAGCCACTCACTATAGGAAATCTCTGACTGGTCTTTTGAATGGCAAAAAAACACTAATTTCACTGAGAGGGAAATCATTGCCATATGTCTCCGCTTTCTTACCGCTACACCTGAGTAGTCACCAATGACAAAAACTTCCAGTGTAAAGAGGTCATTAAGGCCTAAGAGGGGATCTGCTTTATTTTTTATTTTGTCCCATAAAGGAACAATTTTTCGGCAGTCCCACAAAATATGGAGTTAAGTCCCCTCCGCCTGTCCACACCTGGTACACAGGGTGGAGGCTAGTTTCCCTATCTTGGCCAACTTCACAGGCATAAAATATATATTATGTAATATGTAAAACTGGGTGAGTCAAAGTTTATCATTAGTGATATAAAGGTAGAGATCTCCCCAAATACAATCCCAATTAAAAATAGTATTAGGAAAAGAGGAGGGCCAATAATGGGAATGACCCATGATATTCGGAAATAGTTTGATTTTGATTGGATTTTTTATTTGTATACGGGTAAACACCCTGGGATACAATCCCTTTTACAGATACAACCCGTTTGGTAAAAAGAGTGAGGGAAATCTGGAATACAGAATGTGGCTGCCATGCCAATTTTATAAATGAACTTAGAAAGTCTTCCTTGTTATTACCCCAAAATGCAGTGCTAAACTGGCCAATCAAAGAATGCCAAAGTTGGTAAATCTTAAAAATGTATTTCAATGGCAGATGTAGTAATGTTAAGATTTCCTGGCTGGATTTAAGCTGAGCATTGGAGAGCAGATCGCAAACCCTTTTAATGGCTAATTGAGGTATCCACTCAGGAGTTAACATCACCCCACTCCCCATTTTAAAATTAGGATTATTATACAACAGTTGGGAGATGTCTGAAAGCTGTTTGTACCACAGATGTTTACATAATTAGACATGCACCACAATGACACAGACATGACCGAACCTCTGAGCTGTGGTGGAAGTGACTTAGGGGATATGAAAAACAAGCTAGTGGTCAAAAATGCAGCTTCTTTAATCAAAGCCCTTTCTATTTGGAGCTATACTGGTATGTAAGAGGATTCTCCTTCTGGTAGAGGAGAAGCAGGCCATCTCGCATATTTGGCAATGTGACTTGTCAAATAATAGAGAAAATAATTCAGCATCTTGAGCCCCTCAAAATTTTTCAGTGCCCCTAGGTGAGCATAGGTGCATCTTGGAAGTTTCTCTCACCAGATAAAATCTGAGATTATTTTGTGAACTCTCTTGAACCAGCCTAGAGGAAACAAGATGTTTAACAAGTGCAGGGGATAAAATAACCAGGGTAGCACCTTCATTTCAATAATGCTGATCCTGCCCAGGAGGAATAGAGGGAGGGAGGGAGTACCATCTGCTTAGATCTCACTGAATAATGAGAACTACTGTAGATCATCTAAGTCCAACTTTTTCATTAGGGTAACATTCTGAGTAAGAAGTATCCCCAAGTACTTAAGCTGAGTAGACCATGTGAAACCCAAATCTTCAGACTCAGATTTGTAAACCATAGAGTTTAAGGGCATCACTATAGTCTTGTCAGTATTTGATTTATAGTTTAAAACCGGCCAAATTCCTGAATGATTGACAAAGCCTCAGAGATGGAAGTGGTGGGGTCATAAACGTGTAACAGGATGTCATTCACATATGCAGAGAGCTTGAGGTGGAAAGAGCTGATCTGTGTGCCTTGTATTAGCAGAGATTCCTTAAGGTGAAGCAATAGCAGCTCCAAATATAAATTAAATAACGGGGGGGGGGGGCAGTGGACAGCTTTGCCAGGTCCCTGAACACAATGGGAAGACTGAACATAAAACACCATTATAGTAAATCCTTGCACTGGGTTGCGAGTATAGAACTTATATCCAGTTGACAAAAGTAAAGGGAAAGCCAAACTTATGTAATACAGTAAATAGAAAGGTCCAGTCCACACTATCAAAAGCTTTCTCTGGATCCAAGGAGACCAGAGCCATGTGGTGGACAGCCTCTCAGGACGCATAGAAAATGTGGGGCATCTTACGTAGGTAGTCAGCCGAGGAATATGACCTCATAAAGATCACTTGCTCCAGACTAACCAACCACTCCAAAAACTTGCATTATTCTATTAGCCAATATTTTGGTGAATATTCTAATATCATAATTCATGAGGGATATGGGTTGGTAATTAATGACTTTATCCAGGGGTTTGCCTGGTTTGGGTAGAACTATGATCACGGCTTCCAACAGAGAGACATCCGATAACCCAGATTCACAAAAGTTTGAATAGAGTTGTTGAAGTAGAGGCACTAGTTCTTTAGAAAAGACTTCATAAAAGTTAGACAGAAAGCCATCTGGCCCAGGGGCCTTATCCAATGGGAGGGAGTTTACCACATCCAGAATCTCTTGATTTGTGATGGGCTGGCTAAGAGAAAGTTGCTGAGCTGGTGTTAGTCTAGGGTGGGTTGTACCATCTAGATACCCCTGGACTTCAGAGGGAGAAGGTGAATTGGGTTGGGAACTATATAAGTGTTGATAGTTTGATTTGAGTTCTTGGACTATTTGTTTCAGCGATGTTTTGAAGGAGTTGTCTTTCAATTATGTAATAGATAGGACTAAATAGGACACCTCTTGTATCCGCAAGTGTAAGGCAAGGAGGCTGCCTGTCTTCTCACCTTGATCCACATAAAAAGAATGAGTTTTAAGAATGGCGTACTCAGCTCTTTCCCTCAAGCTTTCAGCATATTTATCATGCAGAACCACTAACGCTTTATGGTCCTCTTCAGGAGCATCAGAAGACATGTCCTTTTCTATTTCATTAATACAGTTTAAAAGGAGATGCATATCAGCCTTCTGCTTGTGGTTTCTAATAGCTGCTACCCTAATAAAGTCTCCCCTCAGGAAGCATTTGAGCGCACTCCACACTTTATCCACCTGGGCAATAGTTCTTTTATTTTGTTCTACAAGGAGTGCGATGAGTTCCTTACTCCTGGTTACAACATGGGCATCTTTAAGTAGTTGTGTATTCAGT
Organism: Neoceratodus forsteri; assembly: GCA_016271365.2. Classification (NCBI taxonomy): domain Eukaryota; kingdom Metazoa; phylum Chordata; order Ceratodontiformes; family Ceratodontidae; genus Neoceratodus; species Neoceratodus forsteri. Next base: position 1,230,344,823 of record CM057459.1, on the reverse strand, counting down.
TTCAAAACAGTGTCTTGGTGAATATTGGGTGATAAAGTGCATTCTAACCAGCTAAGGAAGTGGTCAGGCAACACTCTCAGAGCTATCCTGCTGCACAGGACTCCATACATGATGTTCCAGCTGATCAAAAAAGTAGTCAAGCTGGGAAAAGGACCCATGTGTCTGTGAATAGTAGGGGTATTCCTGGATAGATGGGTACAAAATCTGCTATAGGCCACACAGGGCAACTGTGTCCATCATGTCATGGAAAGAATGCTGAGCATGATACAGACCAGAGTGCCTCTGGCCAGACCTATCTAAATCTGAAGTGAGTGTCAAGTTCCAATCCCTGGCCAAGATAATGGGAAGGGTAACAAAAGGGGGGTAAAAGACTAGTCATCCCTGAGAAAAATTCTAGTGTATCACTATTAGGCACATAAATACATCTCAACAGTACCTCTGAGTGGTCTAAAATGCCCTTTACTAAAATGTAGCACCCAGGTGGGTCTTCAAGGCTCTGTAGCATTTGAAATTAAATTTCTTTAGAAATCAGAATAGCTACACCTTTTTGGACAGTACAGTTCCTTGCCGCAAACACCTGGCCCACCACTTGCTATGGAACAGAACCCATTTTGAGGCAAGCAGGTGGGTATCTTGAAGGAAGGCTGTCTGACAATGCAACAGTTTAAGGTGTTTCAGAATCTGATATCGCTTCACCTTTGAGCAGGCACCTTTAATACTCCAAATGGCATATTTTATGCTAAAAAAGGTGCTGCAATGTTCATAAACACAGGAGAGGTCCCGTGTAAAATAGGTAGATTATTTAAAGCCTAGAAATCACTCCTTCACTAGAAAATTACCCTAAGAAACCCCTCACAGAATGAAGCCATCCCCCAGTGAGAGCAAACTAAATAAGAGTGGCCACAATCCATACAACTAGACCCTGGATAATTGAAAAATAATACAGTAAGGCCCCTTCTCATAAAACACACATGGAGGGGGTAGCCCTACTCCCCTCCCCTCCCCCTCATACAATAGGACCCACCGAAAAAACAGAAGCAAGATCCCCCTTCCTAATGACTGACCTCCCAAACTAACCCAGACTATGATGTTAACTACACTACTACCCTTAATACCCCCCCCCACGCGAATAAGAACAGTCCTATAACTGAAAGGCTATACACCCGCAAACAAGATAGTAAAAAGAATCAGTTACATAAACATAAAGTAAACCATGACCTGCAGGCTAATATATAAACGTTATGGAAGCCACAGGTCACTAAGCTCCAAAAATATAGCTAAAACTTACAAAATACAGTGCAGAACAGAGTCCAGCAGTTATCAAAAAAGAGCAGTGTCTAAGGTGGAGCCATTTTGATGGACCTTTCCAGATTGGATTCACACTATACTTGGTCCACACAAAATAATCTGTCACTTCTGGCATTAAATTCAATGAAATAGAGAAATTGTAAATCGTAAAACCCATAATGATTATCTCACCAGTTGAGGAAACAAAGTGCAGCAGTTGCTAAAAAGATTCAAGTTTAGCAGGCATGTAGAAGGCACTAGAAGACTAAATCCAAACAGATCCCAGTAGCGTGGGGTGGTGATGGGACATAAAGCATAGAAACATAGAAACATAGAATTTGATGGCAGATAAGGACCGCTTGGCCCACCCAGTCTGCTCATTTCCCTACCTAATGGATAAGCTGCAGATCCTAGTTAACCAGCAGCCTACTTCTTTCTACCCCCACCCCCTAGAATTGCCTTATGACTGTCCCATGCATGCTTGAATTCAACCACTGTTTTTGACTCCACAACCTCCTCTGGAAGGCTGTTCCATGCATCCACAACCCTCTCTGTGAAAAATTACTTCCTTACATTACCTCTGAACCACCCCCATCTTCAAATTTTGCCCCCTTGTTCTTGCACACCTCTTTTTGAAAGATGCTACCCTCTTGGACTTTGTTGATTCCCTTGAGGTACTGAAATTTCTATCATGTCCCCTTCTCCCTCCTTTCCTCTAGGCTATACATATTAAGCTCCTTTAGTCTCTCTTCATATGTCTTCCAGTGCAGACCAGCACCATTTTAGTTGCCCTCCTCTGGACAGCTTCCATCCTGTCTATGTCCTTTCGGAGATCGGGTCTCCAGAACTGCACGCAGTACTCCAGATGGGGTCTCACCAGCTGTCTGTACAGAGGGATAACAACTTCCTGTTTTCTACTGGTGATGCCTCTCCCTATGCATCCCAGTATCCCCCCAGCCCTCCTTACTGCCCTCTCACATTGCTTGCCTACCTTTAAGTCATCTGATATGACGACCCCCAGGTCCCTTTCCATTTTTGTTGTTAGTATCTCACCCCCCATTGTGTACTCTTCCCCTGGGTTTTTGTTTCCCAGGTGCATTACCTTGCACTTCTTGCATTGAATCTAAGCTGCCATACATTTGACCTTTCCTCTAACCTTGCCAAGTCCCTTCTCATCCTTTCCACCCCACCTTGTGCATCAACTCTGTTGCAGATCTTTGTGTCATCTGCAAAGAGACATCCTTTCCTTCCAGTCCCTCTACAATGTAAGCATATAAAGACATTGAAGAGGACAGTCCTATACTGAACCCTGCGGTACCCCACTAGTAACCCCCTTTCTTGAGTGGACTCCATTTACTATTACCCTCTGTGTCCTATTCTGCAGACAATTCTTTACCCAGGCTATCATCTTGGGACCCACTCCCAGGCTGGCTAACTTGTATATTAATCTTTTGTGTGGGACTGTGTCAAATGCCTTGCTAAAGTCTAGGTAGACCATGTCCACAGCCCTTCCCTGATCTACTACTTTGGTCACCCAGTCAGAGAAATCTATTAGATTCATCTGGCATGACCTTCCCACTGTGAATCCATGCTGCCTTGGGTCCTGTGCCCCTCTGGCCTCTAGGTACTCGGCAATTGTTTCCTTCAGAAGTGATTCCATCATTTTCCCTATCACTGAGGTTAAACTAACAGGTCTGTAGTTTCCTGCTTCTGCCCTGCTCCCACTTTTGTGAAGGGGAATCACATCTGCCCTCCTCTAGTCCTCAGGTACCACCCCATCCTCCCATGATTTGTTAAAGAAGGCAGTCAGTGATGTCACTAGTTCTACCCTTAGTTCTTTTAGAATTCTACGATGAATCCCATCAGGCCCCATTGCTTTGTCCACCTTCAGTTTTAAGAGTTCTTTCAGAACCCTTTCTTCTGTAAATGGTCTGTTATCAACTTCTGCATCCAGAGTGTTTCTATTGTTTGTTTTATGTACCCCCCCTTCATTTGTAAATACTGAGCAAAAATATTTGTTTAGTATCTCTGCCTTTTCACAGTCACCCTCTGCCCACCCCCCTTCCCCTTTATTAAGCCTCACTATCCCTCTCTTGGTCTTCCTTCACTCTCTGATGTACCTAACAAAAGGTTGTATCCCCCTTATCTGAGTTGGCTATCTTTTCCTCGGTTTGGGCCTTTGCTGTTCTGACTGCCTTCCCAGCTTCCTTTTGCTTTAACTGATACAATTCTCTGTCCTGCTCCTTCTGTGATTCCTTGTACTTCCTGAATGCTTTCTTTTTCTCTTGAACCTTCACTGCCATGTCCTTTGAGAACCATAGTGGTTTCTTACATCATTTAGTTTTGTTTATTTTTTTCACACAAAGGCTTGTCACCTCTGTGATGGCAGTTTTTATTATTCCCCATTGTTCTTCTACCCCTCCTTCCTGCCCATTTGCTAGTGCATTCTTTAGGCACTCACCCATTTTGGCAAAGTCAGCCCTCCTGAAGTCCAGTACTTTTGCCTTTGTATGACTTGACTCTATTGCTGTGTTTATTGTGAACCATACTGTTCGATGGTCGCTAGTTCCCAGATGGCTACCCACTTCTACATCTGTGATCCTCTCTCCATCTCCATTTGAGAGAACCAGGTCTAAGATTGCTCCCTCTCGAGTGGGTTCCCAATACTAGTTGTCTAAGGCATGCCCCCTGTACAGCATCTAGACTAACCCCACTCTTAGAAATGGCTGCTGCAACTGCACTCCAGTTAACATCTGGCATATTCAGATCACCCATCAGCAATATCTCCCCTTTTTCTGCCATTCTAAGTATACTTTCTATCATTTCCTTATCCATTTCCTCCTCCTGATAGGGAGGTCCGTATACAACCCCTGTGCAGATTGTGGTGCCATTGGCTGTCTCCAAATTGACCCACAGTGCTTCTTCTCCTCCCTGTTTACCCTTTTGTTCTGTTGCTTTGATTCCTTCCCTTATGTAGAGAGCTACTCCTCCTCCTCCTCCTCTTTTACCTTCCTTATCCCTCCTGTAGAAAGCTGGCTCCTGGAAAAAGAGAAAGGAGGCTGTGCATCAGGGGAGCTCATTTAGAAGCATTTCACAATCTCCTCCGGGGTGATTTTGTGCACAAAAATGTTCAACACAAGCATTGCCATGACACTTCCAATAAGTGTTTTCAGGAACAGCTTAATCAGTCAGTGTCCAGATCCTGAACTAGGGCCCATTCTAGAAGCTTCCACAGACCCAGAGGCATATAGGAGATGAATACTAAAGAACCCTTAAAGTAACTAAACAGGATCAGTCATGCACAGAGTACATAGTGCAGCCTATATGCAAGAGATCAGCAACTACATTTCCCACAAATCCTGAGGTGTGCTCAAAAACTAAATTCAGGTAGATTCTAAGGAGGCGCACAGAGACATCCTCAAAGGCAGGAAGTACACTAGCCAAATCTCAATAATGTAGTGAAGCATGATAGAGTGTTACCATCTCCATGCAGAAAGCGTACAACAGTCAAAAAGCATAATCAACTGGGGGTCTGATTATATCCCAAGGTCCCACATCTCATACACTGTGAGCAGTACAGATAAAGAATAGGCATCAACAATAAGAAACTCCAAAGTTCACTCACTTGATAAGATCAGGGTACAGCAACTTGAGTTCTACAGATGCCTTTTCCAAAGACTCAAAGCTCGTCCATTGTTCTTTGCACTGTATCCAAAGAGTTGAGGGGTATCAGACCCTGAAGTGGATGCTGGCCGTAATCAGCTTGGTGACTAGTGGATGTAGGGCTGATCTCCTTTGCCCACTGTATAGGAAAGATTTTGCACTGTTCGAATCTTAGACCATTCTCATTGCACCTCTTTCAGATCTTTTATTTTACTGAGAATATGCTGCTTGTCTGAAAAACTGAGCAGTTTGAAAATCAGAAGGTGGGGAGGGAAGCCTTTTGGGGGCATAAGGCAGAGGGAATGAGGCAGTATAGTGCAGTGGTTTAAGGCTCTGCACTGCAAACCTGGAGACCTGGGTTTGAATTCCACAGCCCCACTTGCATATTGTGTGATCCTAAGCAAGTCACTTAACTTCCTTGTGCTCCCAGGTCACACCTGTAGACAAGCTATCAGCTTAGTGTGTCTCTCCTGGTTAAAAAAAAAAAAGAACAATTCTACTATGTATGTCGGTCCACTGGAGGAGGGACCTGCTATTTTTCCACACAGCTTTTTCACAAAAAGGAGAACTTTGGGACCATGAACCCCGTCTGGCAGCCAGAGCACTACTACAGTATGTTTTTCCTTCTGGACCACCCCTCAAGGTCATCCAGGCAGTCTTCCACTTTATGAAGTCTCTGCTGAAGAAAAGTAACCTCTGGGTCAAGGTGGCTCCACCAATTCTCAAGCAAAGGTGTCTGAGCTAAATTGCCCCCGACCCGGCATGCCAGGGAGTCCATGGATTATTCATTTTCTGTAACTCTTCTGTTAAAATTTGTGGATAATTTTGGAGAGGGGCAACCTCTTCAAGAAATTTCTCTTCTCTTCTGTGAGGGCTGTTGGAGGAGTGGAAGTCTGAGCAGGTCTCTGTGATACTCCTGCAGCCTGTGATTTAGACCACTTGGAATTTTTGTCCCATTCCGGTGTCGGTGTCAACGCATGATGGGGAAGAAGGGTTTTCATTTCAGCATCCATCTTGGAACAAGCGAACCAGAACAACCTCGATCCTCCAGACTACAGCAGGTATAGCACACTGAAAATTACTGGTATACAAAGATATAATTGTTGAAAATGTAGGATTTTTCTGACTAAGGGATGGGAGTGTATGGCAGATGCATCTGCTCAGGCAGCCATCACGTGACCTGCCCCTCGAAAATGAGACAGCTCTAATGTGGTCTTACATTTTTGGGTCATGGTGGACCCAAAATAAGAAAGATAAAGAACCTCAGCAGGAAAGCTGTTCTGACCTTTTGCAGATTGTATGAGGAGTCCTTTGGCACCATGTATTCCTGCCAAAAGCAGAACCAGCCTAAATGTCCATGATGATTTGCATGTATATCCCATGATGCTTTGAATTTTGGGGTCATGTGTGAATTTGCATTTCTTGAAAACCTGGATTTGTTGCCAGTGCCCTTTTTTGGTTAACTCTTGTCTCAGTGCTTTTGTGCTAAGGTTCTTTGTCTTTTCAGCTAAACTAATGCCACTGTGTTCTGGATATCATAAGTAATTATAATATAAATACTAAGTGAGATAAACACAGCCTTAAGAAGGCACCCTAAATAAGGACAAAACAGGGCCATTTCAAAACAAACACAAAAGCAATCCTTTGAAGTTATTAAACATATTGAAATCTACACAAAATGCAAACAGGGTTTATTTTCCTTTAAAATGGAGCAGTTGTGAAAGACACAGATAGCACAATGCTAATATGATTTGTAATACAGTGTAAAAGAATGGAATGAGGGAACCCAAGACCTATATTAATTTTTGCTTTCCCACTAAATTACTGATGTCTGTAGAGGACAGCAAAAGGCAGTCATTGTTTTTTTCAAAGTAAAATGGGGACAGTGAGAAGATCTCAGATCTAGAAGTGGGTAGCCATTTGGGAACAAGTGACCACCAAACAGTGTGGTTCAAGATGAACTCAACTACAGAGTCAAGCCATACAAAAGTGAGGGTTCTGGACTTCAGGAGGGCTGACTTTGGCAAGATGGGAGAGTGCCTTAGAAAAGCACTAGCAAACAGGCTAGAAGGAGGGGTGGAGCAACAATGGGGAAATATAACAACTGCAATCACAGAGACAACAAGCCTTTGTGTGAAGCAAATAAACAAATCAACATGAAATAAAAAGCCACTATGGTTCTCAAAAGAGGTGGCGGTGAAGGTCAGGGAGAAAAAGATAGCCTTTAGGAAGTATAAGGAAACACAGAAGGAGCAGGACAGAGAACTGTACCAGTTAAGGCAGAAGGAAGCAGGGAGGGTAGTCAGAATAGCAAAGGCCCAAACTGAGGAAAAGATAGCCAAATCAGTTAAGAAGGGGGATAACACCTTTTATAGGTTTATCAGGGAGTGTAGAAAGACAAAGGGAGGGATAATGAGGCTGAATAGAATGGACGGTGGGTAGAGAGTGACAGTGAAAAAGCAGAGATACTGAATGAATACTTCTGTTTAGTATTCACAAAAGAGGAAGTGGGGGAGGTGCCTAATCCAATTAACAGAAGCACTCTGGAGAGGGGGGTTGATCCCAGTCCTTTCACAGAAGAAAGGGTTCTGAAAGAACTCCTAAAACTGAAGGTGGACAAAGCAATGGGACCAGATGGAATTCACCCCAGAATTCTAAAAGAATTAAGCAGAGAAATAGTGACACCACTGACTACCCATTTTAACAAATCATGCGAGGATGGTGTGGTAGCTGAGGACTGGAAGAAGGCTGATGTGATTCCCCTTCACAAAAATGGGACCAAGACAGAGGCAGGAAACTACAGACCTGTCAGTTTGACCTCTATGGTAGGGAAAGTGATGTAATCACTTCTGAAGGAAAGAATTGTTGAGTACCTAGAGGCTAGTGGGGCACAGGACCCAAGGCAGCATGGGTTCACAGTGGGAAGATCATGTCAGACGAATCTAATTGATTTCTTTGACTGGGTGACCAAAGTAGTAGACCAGGGAGGGGCTGTGGACATGGCCTACCTAGACTTTAGCAAGGCATTTCACACAGTCCCACACAAACGATTAATAGTCAAATTAACCAGCCTGGGAGTGGGTCCCAGGATGGTAGCCTGGGTAAAACATTGGCTGGACAACAGGAAACAGAAGGTAATTGTAAATGGAGTCCACTCTGAAGAAAGGGGGATTACTAGTGGGGTACTGCAGGGTTCAGTACTGGGTCCAGTCCTTTTAATGTCTTTATATGACATTGCAGAGGGACTGAAGGAAAAGTATGCCTCTGCAGATGACACAAAGATCTGCAACAGGGTTGATACACAAGGAGGCATAGAAAGGATGGGAAGGGACTTGGCAAGGTTGGAGGAATGGTCAGAAGTATGGCAGCTTGATTCAATGCAAAGAAGTGCAAAATAATGCACCTGGGAATCAAAACCCGGGGAAGATTACTCAATTGGGGGTAATAATAAAACAAAATGGAAAGGACCTGGGGTAATCATATCAGATGACCTTAAGGTTGCCAAGCAATCTGAGAAGGCGGTAGGGAGGGCAGGGGGGATACTGGGATGTATAGGGAGAGGCATCACCAGCAGAAAACAAGACGCTGTTATCCCCCTGTACAGACAGTTGGTGAGACCCCATCTGGAGTACTTTGTCCAGTTCTGGAGACCCCATCTCCACAAGGACATAGACAGGATGGAGGCAGTTCAGAGGAGGGCAACTAAAATGGTGCAGGGTCTGCAAGAGAAGCCATACGAGGATAGACTAAAGGAGCTTATTATGTATACCCTTGAGGAAAGGAGGGATAGTGGGGACATGATAGAAACATTTAAGTACCTCAGTGGAATCAACAAAGTCCATGAGGGTAGCATCTTTCAGAAAACGAGATGTGCAAGAACAAGGGGACACAATTTGAAGATGGGGGATGGCTCAGGGGCAATGTGAGGAAGTATTTTTTCACAGAGAGGGTGGTGGACGCATGGAACAGCCTTCCTGAGGAGGTTGTGGGGTCTAAAACTGTGGGAGAATTCAAGAATGTATGGGACAGACATAAGGCAATTTTTGTGGGGGGTAGGAAGAAATAGGCTGTTGGTTAAATAGGATCTGCAGCTTATCCTCTAGGTAGGGAAATGGGCAGACTAGGTGGGCCAAGCGGTCCTTATCAGCCATCAAAGTCTATGTTTCTGTTCCTATAAATAAAACTAGAAAAGTAAAATACAGTAAAACTGTAAGTTAAATCAGCTCAGATTACTAACATTAGTAATCTAACCACTGTTTGTAATATATGTGAAGCAGTACAGAATGTCAGCAAAAGGGTAACATTTTATACAACAGGGCTGAAATGATATGCCATTCTTTATTTCAGCATAATTCCACCACCATGAGATATCACACTTTGCTGACATCACCAGTGTGTGATAACTGGAGTTATCTCCAGTTACAAAGCCTCTATTGTATAAATCGGATACTTGATGTGTACTCATGTAATACGGAAAATACTTTCACTCCTGCACAGTGACCTCTGGATACTCACTCGTGGCTTGGCCACTCATGAATATCCAAAGGTCACTCTAAAGGTGTGAAAATATTTTCCATATCACACTCATGCCCATCATGTATCTCCTTAGTATGAATGAGTATTATTGAGCGCGTCAATATGAGCAACTCAAAAATACCGTTCACACTGAGAACAAGTGATGAAAAACATCAATATATCCTGTAGAGTGAGTATAGCAGGGAGCTACACTTGCTACTACAGGATGTAGGATGTTGTTTGGCCAACCCCTGCTGAGCTGACCATTTATTATAGTGGTGTAAGCTACCTCTTGTGAGGCCCGCAGACCCAGGTTCTGGTCTGGTTCCAGGGGAAAGAATTTTTGCATTTTTAAAATAGTCACTTTCCCCTGGTCCGCACCTCCCCCGTGGAGTTAATTATTTTAAGTTTGGGGAGTGCAGGGGGACATAGGCCGCCTTATAAAAATATTTTAGTAGTTCTTTTCTTTGAATGTAGCAACTGTCGTTGCAATATGAGTCACCCTATTTGATGAGGGTCTCTTTTTTAGTTGTTTTTTGTGATCGGTGATCTTTCACACTCGCCGTTATCACATAAAACCAAGTAAAAGCATACAAGTGCCCTGTACTGCAACCCCTCACCCCACTGTAGAGTGGAAAACAAAAGCAATAACAATCTTTGAATCCAACTGAAAAAAAATCAATGAAAAAATTAAAAGGCACCACACACACACACACACACACACACACTGGGTACTGTACCATTCACAAATTAAGCTTAGTTGTTTTTGAATCAAATGTCTCTGAAACCAAGAGTCAACTGTTTCTTCTCAACCAGCACACAAGAGCTATGATATTTTTATTTATTTTCCATTTTATTGGTTTCACCAGGAAATGGACTGGATCTGAAGGTCCTTTTTCAGCCACACCTGGTGGAGGGGTACAACAGTTCAACATATTAAATACAATGTATACAAAATACAGAATTAATTGAAGCACAGGAATATTACATAATTTATATTCACAACCAAGCAAAATGTATATAACATCACCACACTATTACACAAGTTCGGGTACAATCATACGTACAATACATAGCATCACATTTTTAGGGCAAAGAGCTACTTCCTTATTTTAAAAATCCTTATACTCATGTAACATTGAAGCTCAGAGATCTTAATTGATATATTCACTATATGCAGTGCAACAGCCACATGTTTTCAATGGACTGTTCTGTGAAGTTCTGGGTTTAGGCTGGTGTTTACATTTTGCATCTGAAAATAAATCTCATTTTGGCATCTACTTAGGCTGCTGCTGTCTGTGCTCTGTGTCCTACTTTGTGGAATTTTTCTTAGCTGCATCACATAGTTGCTTGTGCGCACTCAAACCCTGTAATTTACCATTGAGATTTGAAAGACTCTTTATAAATGGATTGTAGGAGCAATGAAAAAAGGAAATACAGGAAGGCACTGGCATAACAGGAAGGTGACACAAGCATAACTGGGAGAAGATACTGCTGTATCTGAAACACTGACATAACTGGGAGGAAGAAAGAGTGAGACCATAACTCTAACAAGTTGAGGTTTCCTAATTTATGCAATTTGTTTTCATTGGGCCCCATATTCAGAGCCAGTCAGATGCATGTACAAAATGATGTGCCACACAAAAAAAAGGGATCAGCCATCTCTGGGGCCATATTCAAACAGATTGCATGATCCCAACAGATCATGCAATCTGTTGAATACTGAACCCTGGATGTGTGAAGCACAGCAGCGGGTCACCATGTTTCATGCAGCACGTCTAGGGTGTGGGACTGAGGATCGCCCATAGGGGAATGTGTGGTGCATACCTGTATGTGTCGCAGCCCCCATGAGCGATATTTAGTCCAAACATGCAAATAAGCACATTGGGCATGCATGGCAAAAGTGGCCATTTACATGCCCACTATGGGCTCATTTGCATGGCTGAGCCTGGCAGAATGTGTGGGTCAGCCCCTCCCAGCCCTGATCTGTATTAAAAACTAAAGAAGTCTCCCTGCCCTGGTAGTCTAGTGTGACCCCCCAAGCCCTGAAAAAATCCCCGATCCCAGTTCCCTGGTAGTCAAGTCCACCCTCCAGCCCTGAACATAGCTTTAATAAGTAAAAATTCCCCGATTCCAGTTCCCTAGTAGTCAAGAGGCCCCCAAGCTTGTTAGCCAGTGACCCACCACTCCACTCCTCTCAACCTGACTGGTGATGGTGACTGGCACAGCCCACGTCACACCGTACTGGCCAGCCATCGACTGAGCTGTACAGGAGTACTATAAAGTCTATAGTACATGCCCATTGTTTGACTGCAACTAATGGGCATGTACTATATACCATACAGCACTCCTATCCAGTTCAATCAGTGGCTGGCTGGTACAATGTGAGGTGTGGGGAGTGGGGTGGTGTGTCACTGGCTAATATGGTGGGGGGGGCCATTTGACTACCAGGGAACTGGGAATCGGAGATTTTTTATTTATTAAAGCTGTGTTCGGGAATGGGGGGCACTTAACTACCAGGGAATTGGGAATCGGGGATTTTTTATTTATTAAAGCCATGATCTGGACTGGGAAGGGGGACCGCTTGACTACCAGGGAACTTGGATCAGGGAATGTTATTTACTAAAACTGTGATCAGGGCTGGGAAGGGGGTGGCCACTTGGCTACCAGGGAACTGAGACCAGGGAATGTTATTTATTAAAATTGTGATCAGAGCTGGAGAGGGGGGTCTTTACAAGATGGAAATTTTTTTTGTGATTTATGTTACTTTACAGAGATGAGGGCTGGGGAGGGGGAGAATGTGTACCTGACCATAGACTGTGCGTGGGGCACCAATCTGCCCCACTCATAGTTAAAGTAGAGTTTTTTTCTTTTTTGAGGGCCAGGACATACCAGCACCAACTGCTCATAGGCAGAGGCACTTCAGCCCCCATCACCTGCATGCTGCCCCCATGCTCAGGTTTATCCCCTTGGGTGGGGTTGCCAGATGGGCACCCCCTCCCCAGGACAAATGGTTGCGAGTTCTGGCTTACCCCCCAGGATGGCACCACAGCAGTGGGACCCCCCCAGTGGACTATTGTCTCTAAGGGATGGCAGTGGCAGTGGTAGCTTCATTCATGGGGACGGATTTTTGTGAATGCTGACCCCAGAGGCAGGATGTGCAATGATGTCAACAGGCATGCACCTGACATCTGTCCCAGCCTCCCATGATGTGTGGCTTCGGTACCTGCTGCTCCCAAGCCTTTTCCAGGGGCTGCTAATGAACCAAGGGCTGAATTCCTCTCCCTCCTAGAGAAGGAGAGTCGTCAGAAGGCATTCAATCCTTCTCAACCCCAGCCAGCCCTCCGACTCCTGGGTCCATTGCCAAACCCAGGTCATCGACATCGTGAGCGGATGCCTTGCCACTGCAGCTGCAGGCCAGCTTAAAGTAGGATTTTAAAAGTATAACTATGCACCGGTGCAACCAGCCATAGTTGTGCTTTGGGGGGGGTCTCAATATTGTGATGCACAGCTTATGAATGGGGGACCCCTCATTTGAATAAGTGCATCACAATATTGTGCACAGCAGCTCAGTCGGGGGTGCAGGGCGCATCTATAGCTTTTGAATATGGCAATGCCCAGGATGGCCTGCCCAAATCTGGAGATGCACAGCGCATCCAGGGATGTGCTGCACATCTCATCTGAATATGTGGCCCATTGTCTATTCAGGAAGCACATTAGCACAATGAAATTTACCTACTGAAAGGGAACATAAACCTGTTGTTTACAAGTTCTAAAATAATTATGAACACTGGGCATGCATCAAGTCTTTTCCATAATCTTGGTGTTTGTTTTGTGTGTTTATATGAAACAGGCCTATTTTTTCTTACCTTGGATCCCATTTTGATGCAACCTTTTTCCACCCTATCTGCACGATATTCTTTAATGACTGAGCCATTACAGAATCTATTGGCATTGGTTCAGCAGAAGCTCTGCATGGAAAGAGCCAAGGCAGACTTCATCTAAACTAATGCCACTAAGTTCTGGATCTCAGAAGTAATGAAGAAATAAATACAGAGTGGAATAAAGAACAGCGGTAACAAGGCACCCTAAACAAAGGCAAAATAGGGCCATTTCAAAACAAACACCCAAAACAGCTCTTTGGAGTTATTAAATAGATTCACAACATAGGCATGTTAACAATTATATTGAAAAATGGAAACAACTGAGTTTACTTTATACCCCCTCTAAAGTGAAATGCAGCAGCTAAGACCAGCACAGACAGCACGATGTTACACATTTCAAAGCAACAGTAATACAGCAGTAAAAGATGGGAGGGGGTTAATTTTTTTCCATCCCACTAAATTAGGCTTGACTGTAGAGGAGGACAACATAGGGACATTTTTCCAAATAACATAAAAATAGAAAAGCAAATTAAATAAAGATACAAATTAAATCAGCTCAGGTTACCCACACTGGTAATCTAACCACTGTTTGCAATATACTGTAAGTGGAGTACAGATCAGAATGTGAAAAGCAGAGCAGATTGCACCCTCTGCATTTATTTATTTATTGATTTATTGATTCAGTTTTTGGTAACCAGTTAAGGCCCACTGGGCACAAATGACTGCTTTCAGGGGCAACCCAGGAGCATGGTTCTGGTTAAGTGACTTGCTCAGAGTCACACACAATTCAAGTGGAGGTTGTGGGAATAAAATTCAGGTCTGCTTGATGTACCAAGTTCATTCACAGCTTGTTACTCTAACTTCTAGGCTATACTACCCCTCCCATTGCACAGTCCTGCATCAAACCCTGCACTGCCCTGAACACTTTGTTGCACTGTGCACCTGACTCTCATAGATCGGACTCCTTTGCAACACTTTATTCTTTTTATGGTGGCTTGTGCCATATACCTGGCACAAACCCTGTAAAATATTGGCAAAGTTAGACCAGCAAAAGCTGATCTAACTCACCCCATGTAGCTCATGAGGGGCTTGGGGACTGAGAATCCTGATTGCTGCCTGGGGAATGCCACAAGCCCCATGTGCTGTTCGTTTGGTGTACCTGGGACTTGTGGCATTCCAGTCTGTTAGAGAATTGAGCCCTTGATGGTCTGTTTCCATGTTAGTTGCAAATTTTTTAAAGATTAGTCTGTGAGCTAGCATGGTGGTGTTGAGGGTTGAGGTGCTGGACACCATACCTCACACCACGCTGGTGACCCTAGGTCAGGAGTAACTTCAGGTTGCTGGGGGCTGACAGAAGAGGGGAGAGGATAGAGCATCCGATGGACTACTCTCCTCTCCCTGAGATGGAGGGTTTGTCATCCTGCTCTGTGGCTGCTGCCTGGTGGAGGACAGGTGACAGTGGCAGAGTAAGAGAGGCACAGGAGTGCCGGTTTGTGGCATGAGCATGCTTCCACACGTGTTTGCTCATGCTACAGGGGAGGAGGGAAGAACAGAGAAAATGGAAAAAGAGGGAGAGCACCAGCTCAGTGAAGTTCTGTCAAGCCAATAAACGTCCTGCTCTACCATCGTATCACCTGATCAGCCCCTATCTGGATTGTTGTACTGGGTGGGGGGGGGGACAGTCCTCCCCTTCCCAGCTCCAGCACAGGGGGACATCCATGTGGGATAGAGGGTACTCAAGTGATGCAGGGGAGAGTGGTGGTTGGTCACAGGTGGATCACAGGGGCTGAGAGTCCTGTCTGCGGTCCCCCAAAGAGGGGAAGAAAAAAGAAGGAGGAAAAAAAAAAAAGATTAGTCTGGGAAACCATTGCTATATTGTATAATAAAAATATTATGTCAGATATGAAATTTTAAAGGTATATTACCAAACAATAAACTTGATTTTTACCTGCCTGCAAATGAGATTCTCATGTTGACCTGCATTCAAGTGAGAATTTGTATTTCTCGATGCTTCCTCTTCTTCCCCATGTGATCCTCCTCTCCTAGTTGCAACAGACTTTAAGCAAAGAGATAGCCCACCAAATGGCTCACTGACATTCCTCACAGACCCCCAGGTCCATGAGTATCACAAAAGAGATCACCCTGGATGCTGTGCCTTTACCTTTAGGAGTGTCCTTTGTTCTGTTAATGACTCCCTCATGCTCTACAGTGCAGGGCTTCAAACAGGCATGGGATAGGCATAAGGGAGCAATACAAATGACTATGAATAGATAGGCCACTGACAGAGCAAAGGCCGATGGCACATTTATAAGGTAGAAAAAAGAAATGGGCAGACTGGATGGGCCTTGCGGTCCTTATCTGCCGTCAACTTCTATGTTTCTATGTTTCTAGTCCTACCCAGCTTTGTTTTCCTTCCATTTATCACTCTCTGCATTTGTCTCCTGCCCTTAGTGGCCACAGCCCCCTTCCCTACACTCTAGTTTATACACCACCTGACTGTCTTGTACATTTTCCTGGCCAGTACTCACATTCTGTCCAGGTGTGAGGGTAGCTTCTTAGGCAGGCAAGCAGACATCCTATATCTGAGAATGTACACCAGTTGGCCACAAAAAGAAAACCCTACCTCTTGCAACAGACTTTAAGCAAAGAGATAGCCCACCAAATGGCTCACTGACATTCCTCACAGACCCCCAGGTCCATGAGTATCACAAAAGAGATCACCCTGGATGCTGTGCCTTTACCTTTAGGAGTGTCCTTTGTTCTGTTAATGACTCCCTCATGCTCTAAGGCTTGTGTGTCCTATGCCTTTCATGCTTATGTGGAGAATTACAGTCTGCTCCTTCCTCCAACTGTACTCCTTCACCTTGCATAGCACCCAAGCATCCTGCATTGCAGGTAGGCAAATCATCTCAGCTGCAATATTATCACAGTCTGACAATGCTCCTCTACCTTACCTACTGCCACACCTATGGAGTTCCCAGTGAATACTATATTTTTGCCACTCCAACCAGACTTTTAATTCCTCCTCTGTGGCAGGTATGGTGTATAGCTGGGTGGAACTCATGGATACCGTTTTTAATTGGTGATCACCACATTCTACAATTTTCATAAAAGCTTGTGAAATTCCACTTTAAGTATGTCTGTTAGTTTGTAATGTTTATCTGCTTTTAAATCAACCTTCTCTTAAACAAAAGATTTAAAGGTTAAATCAAACAGCATCTTCTTTCTGGGGCTGTGCTCTTTTTTAATAGCAGTAGAGTTTTATTGTTCATCCATAACACTAAAAGTGATGGACATTACAATGATACCAAAAAATTATAAATAAAAAACACTGCAGTACAGACATTAAATGCTGTATGCATAAATTGATACATGAATACCAAGACAATTGTGCAATATTGTCTATCATGCAACAGCAGCACAACTTTAATAAAATATTACAGGTTAAACTTGGAGTGCAAGAAAAGGTTTTCTTTTGGACAATATCACATAGATAAGAAATTTGGAAATTAACTCAGCATCATCTTTGGTCTTGGGATGTAGAAGAAGGAATATAGGATCATTGTCCATATTGGCATATTTAATTAAAAAACATTTTATAGCTTGATCACATGAAGCATTATATAGGGAGTATTGTATTACAATGTGATAAAGGGTTTCCTGGAAACCCCTGTCACACCTACAGTAATCCTAATGTGATCCTTCATAGAATGGTTTGTTAAAATAGGCATATTTGGAAGAAAGGATGCCTAATCTAGCCCAAGTAAGGGATGTCCTAGTTTTGGGGGTCAAGGGTAGATTTAAATAGTCTTCCAAAGATGAGTCAGTTTTGTTTATGCTAAACCAGAGGGCTTATTTCTGAGCCCTTACTTGCTCCATTTGTGTAGACTGTGCATCTGAAAAGAGTTTTTGTTTAAGTGTGCCCTTAAGTAGGGAAGATATCAAAATTTGGAAATTGACCCTGAGATTGGCTAGGGTAAACTTTGAGAGTACAAGTCTTAGGGCTTTTAACCAGGGGAATGAAAAACCTTGTTTCAGCCAGCTTATTTTCTCCTGAAGACACAATTTAGGGATGGTTAAATGAGCTGTTAATGATTTTGAGCCAATAAGAGGCCAAATTGAGTTTGACTAGTATGGCTAAGGAGAATCTGCCCAACTCAGCCCTAACTGCTGAGTTAGCTGTTGATAAGGGTACCTGAAGCAGGGACTTTTAAAAAATGGATAAAGGAAGTTCTAAGGAAGAGGCTTGTTTTGTTCCCCAAACTTCCACCCCATATAATAAAATAAGATTGATCTTAGCTTCTCCAGCTATTAATGCCAGCACAACTGTGTGCCCACCATATTTTAAATTAAAGTGCAGTAAGGCTTTAGCAACTGGTCTAGCCTTGGATATATGTTCTTTCCAGTGAGAAGACCATTGGCCATTAGAAGTAAACTGTGTGCCAGCCATATTTTAAATTAAAGTGCAGTAAAGCTTTGGCAACTGGTCTAGCCTTGGATATCTGTTCTTTCCAGTGAGAAGACCATTGGCCATTAGAAGTAAACTGTGTGCCCACCATATTTAAAAATTAAAGGGCAGTAAGGTTTTGGCAACTGGTCTAGCCTTGGATATCTGTTCTTTCCATTGAGAAGACCATTGACCATTAAAAGTAAATACTAAATACGTGTAGGAGGGAACAATCTCAATCAAATCCTTATCTAGGTAAAACTTAGGTGGTGATATGCGAGTGTTTTGTGTTCCAAAGACCAGAATTTTGTTTTTTTTAAGATTCATTTAACTCTAAATGATCACCCTTGGTCTTCAGTTGATTTATTTTATGTTGAAGATCTACAGTGGAATGTGAAAGGAGAAGCAAATTATCTGCATATACCAATATATGAATGTTGTGCTTCTTAATTATAGGAGAATCCAGAACTGAGGAAGTGTTGAAATAGAGCAGTGAATCAATGTAAATACTGAAAAGCAATAGAGCTAAAAGACATCTCTGTTTTACTCCCAATGAAATATTAAAGTACTCTGAAAGATTACCATTATTATGAAAACTTATGACTATGATAATATTTGTGTGTAGTAGATTTATAGGGCTTAATACATTTAGAGGGATGCCTCTTTTGAATAGAATATCCCAAAGTTTATCTCTAACCACGGAACTGAAAGCTGTGGAAATATCTACAAAAAGGACATAAAGTTTAATTTTTCTGTACAATCTATATTTTTTCAAGAGATGAGCTAAAATAAATATATTATCAGTAGTCAAGAATCTGTGATGAAAACTTGCTTGGACTATTGATAATGGGGAAACAGTTTCTATCCAGTTTTGCAATTTACCCAATACTATGTTAGAGAATATTTTACCACTAATATCTGTCAAGCTAATCAGTCAATAATTAGAGGGAAGTTGGTATGAGCCCTTTTTATGTATTGGAACAATTATATTTTTTGTCCAAGATGGGGGGACAAAACTTTCCTTAAGGCATGTATTGAAGAAATTAGTGAAAAAAAGGGACCCCAAAATTCATATGGGCCTTACAAATTTCACTGGGTATAGTATCAGGGCCAGGCACCTTATTATTGGTAAGGTGAATTATGGCTTGCTCAACATCATACAAAGTAATAACCAGAAGATGAGAGCTTGCGGCTGATATCCAAGCAGGAATTCTATTGTCTACTAGGAGAGAAGACTCTCTATTGAAGAGGGTTTTGTAATGTAGAACCCATTTTTCTTTGGAATATAAGTGGGCAAAGAAGGGGAATATAATTTTACACTCATAACAACCAACATCCAGAAGGATTTGGTATCGCTGGAATTTATGGTCTGATACATCCAGTGCCACAGCTTTAAGGTATAATCAAGTATTTTTTGAACCAGAAATGTGTTATAGTTTGTGCATGCTTTATTTAATAGAGCAGATTTAGCTTTGGATGGATTCTAACACTCCTGATTAGTTTTCCTAACTTACGCTTTTCTATTGTGCATTGCGCATTGAACCAGGTGTTAGGAAGGAACTTACTGTTATTTGGAGAGTATATTTTTTTGCCTAATTTGGTGATAGCATGACTCTAATTGATTGCTGATAAATTAGGCATTAATTATCATAAACAAATGAGAAAAGAGTTGAAAAAAGGGAGAGTAGATTAAGTCTGTAAAGCTATCCCTGGCTTTAGTATTAAAAATCAGTTTAAATTTGCCAGTTAAGGCAAGTGGAGCTTAGTTTTTAGTTGGGTTACCCACAATAGATGACATATCAATTACAGTACATCAACAGAGAGTAAAATTGCAGCATGATCACTCTCAGGTCTCATAGCTACAGTCAGTTTCTTAAATTGATCATAACTGTGAGGTGCGCACAAAACAAAGTCAATAACACTTTGCCCTTGAGGAGAAAAAAAATACATGTGCCTTCTTGATCCCCATCTCCCTACCATTTAATACCAGTTATTACTCATGATAAAGTCCTGAAAATACTTTCCCAGTTCTTTCAATATTTTGTCAGAGGAATTTCTAATGCCTACAGTCCCCATGTAAAACTGATCCTGTAGAATAGGCAAATTATCAAACTGGTTATTCTAGAGTTAAAATCTTCTGCTAACATGACAGTATCAGCTTGAAATAACAAAGACAATGAATCTATTTCCACCGTAAGTGTAGACCAAATGTCATATTTTGGATTTAAATGAAACTGAGGAGGGATGAAAACATTTACAATCAGCACAACTAAGGAGCCCCATCTAATGACTGTGAGGAGGAACTCCTGGGTTGGAAGCAGATTTTCTAAAACCATTAAACCCTCTCTAATTTTAACTAAGGTGGTAAGGCCCACACTATCTCTAAACTTGGGCTATTTTACCACCATAACGCCAGTCTCTCCCTCCCTGTAAGACTTGATCTCATGGTTAAATGGATCCTCCCAGTTCTTGACTATGGGGACATAGTTTACAGTGCTGCCCCAGCCACCTACCTCGTCAAACTTGATGTCCTGTTTCATGCCTTCTGTATGTTCACCTCTAACTCCCCCTCTTTAACTCACCACTGTGACCAATACTCCTCTCTTTCCCTCCAAATCCCTCACTCAAAGACGTTTCTCACACTGTTTCACCTTTATCACTAAATACTGATTTGGAACACTTCCACCCTACCTCGCCTCCCTCCTTAATCGAGCTAACCCCTCACCCTACAACTCACGGTCGAACTGTGCTGGTGCCTTTTCCCTCCCACGTGTACACACATCAGCTGGCAAACTTTCTTTCTCCTATAAACTTCCTTTCCTCTGGAACAGTGTTCCCCTTCAAATCTGTCTTTCTCCCTCCTTTCCTGCCCTCAAGTGCCTACTCAAACCAGCCCCTACTTCTTCCTGCATCTGCTCCCCTTCCTAGTACTCACTTACCTCTGCTTTTTTGTCCTTCTCTCCACATACTGCAAATTATTGTATATAATTCATTGTATATAATCAATGTAAATATTGTTCTGAATATACAAGATATTTCTTCAATGTATAAAGCATTCTTTTTTATGTAAAATCCCAACTATTTGTAACAACTTTTCTATCAATGTTGTATTATCAGTTGCTGCATTGTATTCATCTGTACCCCTTCCCCTGGGTTGCACTTGGAAATGAGCTTCTGCTCATGGTGCCTTTCCCAGTTACCAACTTTTAAGTAAATAAATAAATAAAAAAGGCCCCCCTTAGGTCTACCATAGTATTTTACCTTAGTGGCAAGTATATAGTAAGATTCATAGCCATTAATATGTGGCTGTTGGAGGGCCCAAGTCTCTTGAAAGATGAGTACCTCATGTCTGTGAACAAAGCTAAGCCATTGTGGGTCCACTAGTTTACTCCCCAGTCCTGCAGTATCCCAGATAAGCAAGTTGGGATCATCTGAGCGGACAGAGGGAGAAGCAGAGGCCATACTATCTGATAATTTAGACAAGTTTGTTGGTCACATAGGTTTTTCATGGTCCTTAGTAAACTTACTCAACTGATCTAATTCAGAAAAGGAGACCAAGTGAAAATTTACAGCATCAAATCTATGACTATTACCGAGCAGAAGGAGAAACAGGTCTAGTGAATGAATACAACAATCTATCTGGAATCCATGAGTTCCTGAATGAACCTTTTCAACAGTTCCCAGATCAGAAGGGAAAATGTCCAGTTTAGTGGTAGAAGCCAAAATTACCCTTATATATGAAGTCAAGGTAGCTTCATTTTCTCCCTCAAAAGAGTCTATTCCAAAAATGGAAAAAATATTAAATTGGTGCTCAGTTTCAAAATTCCAGTTAAGAAGTGCTAGGGTAGAGGAAACAATGTCAAAAGAGAGTAGTTTGCAGACTTTAACCCCACCAAAAGTATGTTTCCATATTGTGGGCCAAGTAATTGGGGAGGAAATAGTAAGCCCTAAAGAAATGTAAGAGTTGTTGTTTGGCCCATATGGATTTAGCTACATCCATACTAGAATTCAATACATACTGTAGACAGGATGACATGGATTTAACCTGTCTCTGTGGGCAATGATAACAGAACTCACTGCTATGGGAAGCTCCAATTCAGCTCTAAAAAGATAAATTATTAAATCCATGATGGCTTCTTTAGTCTCATAATGGTTAGTAAATATGTTCTCTATTTTAAAGACTACTTCTTTACCAGTAGTAATGAGTTGAAAAGAGTGAGAACCAGTGGGGTTTGTCTGCAAATCATCTACCTCAAGCACCTTTGAGTATTCAGTTGTGGCTGAGGATGCAGATTGAATAGCAGAGGGATTGTTAACAACATATGACTTTCTAATGATCTCTTGATGCGGTTGCACTAAAACATTACCATCCAGCACCTCGATATTTGCAACAGTACTAATATTCTCTACTTTATTTTTGTCCTTCCCATTAATTGGTGGAACCATGCCATAAGGCTTGTTAAAAAGTAGTGAGGGAGGCTTGGTTTTTATAGTGTCTATTAGAGGTAGGGAAGAATTTTTATTAGTAGCCTTACATTTTCCTGGTTCTTTTTCTCTTAGGTTTAGTCTTTGATTTAGTCTTGGATTTATCTTCAAAGGACAGCATTTTTCCTAGCTTTTGGTAGAGGAAAGTTAGGAATTGTTATGGTAGAGAAGGAAAGATTCTTAGATTTATTTTTGCTATGTATGTCTTTAGCCAGATTATCCATTTTCTGCTATAGCAATGTAAACTTCTCTAATAGTAAAGAAGTTAAGTTCTCAATATGATGTTTGATTCCTCTACAAGCCTCTAAGAGGACTGGAACTGCGCTCTTACCAAATTTGGTGGAATTCTGTTATCTAGTTTTAATGCATAAGGCGTGGAACATCATGTAGTTTACTTACTTTTGAAATGTTGTAAAAATGTTTTAAAACATTGCCAGTTGGTAAGTTACCTGCCTATAGATCCAATATCCTGATTATTGACATACACTCACCCTGTGGTAGAGACAACAGATCAACTAAATATTGTGACATTTTGTTTAGTTGTTCTAAAGCTACATAAATTCACAATATTGCATTTTACTTATTTAAAAAAATGTGTACAAGTGTGTGAAATGTTTAGCTGTTTATTACTGTACTTAGCCTCACTTAGAGATATAGACCTAACACATTGGAACCTCAAAATGTTTTACCATGTTCTACTTGGCTGTACCAGGTAGAACTCTTAGAACCAGATTCTACCTTCTTCAGGGCACACAAGTCCCTCCCCCCCACCGATAGGCAATAGCAGGCTGATTATAATTAAATTCCATGGTGTCTAGTGACCCCCCCAAGCTAGCTGACAACTGGCCCAATGTGTAATTATTAAATACCTTACTGACTAGTGGTCAAACACCCCTGCCAATAGCCAATCACTGAGCTGATGTATACTTAAATACCTTGTCATCTAGTGGATCCCCCTCCCCATAGTCGATCACCGGCCCATTGTGAAATTAGATTCCCTGGTGTCCACTGTCTAGTGGTTCCCCCCTCCCCCCACCAATCGACAGTTAATGTACAATTATATTCACTGGTGTCTAGTGGTCCCTACCCCCAAGCTGATTTCCAGCTCATTATATAATTAAATTCCCTGGTTTCCACTGTCTAGTGGTCCCCCTTCCCCCTGCCGATTGCTAGCCAATGTACAATTATATTCCCTGGTGTCTCATGCCCCCCAGCTGATCACTGGCCCAATGTACAATTCATTAATTCCCTGGTGTCTACTGGTTCCCCACCCACCCTCACCCTGGCAGGTAGTGCCCCATCCTGCTCCCCGACCCCAAGTGGGTGACCAGCACAGCCCTACCTCTCCATCATGCCAGCTGCCTGACTGAGCTGGCAGTGAGTGAATGTGCACTTGTAGAAGCACGCACTCATTCATTGACAGGCCACCAACTCAAACCCATTCATTGAGCTCCTTGAGCTCTGTTGGGGGGAAGAAAGGAGTGGAGGATTATTCCAGTCTCTGTCTAGTGGTCCCCCTCCCTATAGTCAATTGCCAGCCCATTGTATAATTAAATTCCCTGGTGTCCACTGTCTAGTCCCCATGATCACCAGCCAATTTACAATTATATTCCCTGGTGTCTATTGGGCCCCCTTCTGATCACCTGCCCAATGTACAATTTATTAATTCCTTGCTGTCTAGTGGTCCCCCCAACCTGGAAGATAGTTCCCCCACCCCAACCTTGAGTGGGTGACCAGCACAGCCCTACCTCTCCATCACGCCAGCCACCCGACTGAGCTGGCAGTGAATGAGTGTGTACTTGTAGAAGCACATGCTCATTGTCTGACAGGCCACCAACTCATGCCCATTCATTGAGCTCTTTGAGCTCTTTTGGGGGTACAGACAAAAGTGGAGGGTTGTTCCAGTCATTGGCAGGGGGAAGGGATGGGGTAAGGGCATTGCGGGCCCTCAGAGGGGGTCCAAAACATACTTCCCCATCCAAACTCCCCACTGGTTATGGGAGCAACCCTCCTATCTTGTCTATGGGCAGACTAGGTGGGCCAAGCGGTCCTTATCTGCCATCAAATTCTATGTTTCTATATTTCTATGTTTCTATGCCCCTGATAAACCTCAAAGAACTCAATGAATGGGCACAAGCTGGCAATGAATGAGCATGTCCTTGTGCAAGTACATGCTCATTCACTCATTGATAGCTCAGTCGTTTGGCTGGCATGGTGGAGAGGAAGGGCTGTACCGATAACCTGGTTGGGGTCATGGTGGAGAAGCAGGGTAGGGGCTTGGGGGGCCACTAGACACTAGGTAACTAATTAATTGTACATTGGGCGGCGATCGCTGGGGGGGGGGACACGAGACACCAGGGAATTTGTTTATACACTGTGCTGGTGACCAGCTATCAGTGGGAAGGGGGGTAACAAGCGAACCAAAGCTTGAAAAAAACAAGGAACAGTTTGTGGGTGTTCTTGACCCATGAAACAACTGGGGTTCGACTTTTTTTGTATTAAGATTGAACCAATCTTGCAGCCCTAATTTCGGCAAACATTTGTGAAAACAGAATTAGTAATTCCAAAAAATTCCATTACTAAAATTTAAAATTTTTCACTGCACTACCACAGATGCATATCAAATGTTACTTGTTCACTCACAGAAGAAAACCAGTGCCTTACATTTGAATTTTGCAAACCTAAAAGAGGTAGTAGTGTCACATACAACTGCCATAAAATGATATTAACATTTAAAAGTAGTCAATTGGCAGTTTTTGAAATATTTTCCTTTTTACTTTTACAAATTAGACATTTTTCTCCCTGATTGTATTAGTGTGATATATAGAACAGCACTTCACCTAGAAGCTGACATATCTAGAACTACTACTGCTCATGCCTTATTAGCACTGGGACCTCATTCATTGTGATATCACTGGTGACCAATTTGGCAGAAGATAATTGTCTCTTCTTGGACACTTGAGATGTCAAAGTGAGTGAGGTCATAGTGCTTATGAGGTATGAGGGGATATCAGGCTACAAACGTCACCTTCTAGATTCAATACTGTTTCACACATAACATCTTATACTTCATGTAGAATATTTTCTGATTAGCTAAGTTTAAAAGAGAAAGTACTTCGGGTATGGAAAGTAACAATTAACTAAATTTTAAAAGTTAGTAATTTTGAGCAGCATATAAACATTTTGTCCTTGGAACAGATCAGGGTCAGAGTAATCACTCAATGAAGAAGATGGTTAGGCTTCATAAGAATGTGTTGAAATAAATATTTAAAGCTGGTTTCCATTGTACAGTTAGTAGCCTCCGGGGTCTGTGTGGGTGGCTGTTTGTGTTTGTCTGTGTCTGTAGCTTAGTTTTTTGGGATTTACAAGATTTTCTACCTGGAGTAACTACACCATTCTTGCTCACTACATCTGTGAAGTTCTCCTGGACTGGATTTCTGCAAAACATCACCACCAGGTATTTGCATTTTCAGTTTAAAATCAATGTTTTGGAAGCTACCCAAAGCAAAGCAGAAGTCAAGCAACTAAATCTGACAAATTCAGTGACTCTAGGTTCTGCTTAAATCCACATTTCCGTCTGACCTTCTTCTGAGGGATCAATATGTGGGCTTTTAAACAGCCTCTTTAAATAACAAAAGGAAGCATAAGGACAAAAGGATTTCACATCCTGCTCTTGTACTTGAGTAAGTGTGCCCCAGGCTATCAATGTAATGGGGCAGGGGAGTGCATGTCTGCCCACTCTTGCATAGCCAAAGCCTCTTGTCAAATCCTTGCCTAGCTGTGACCCTGAGTGACCTGTATCATGAATTGTACCAATAGCCCAGGACATCTAAAAATTGTATCTCTGAATATCTGCAGCCTTCTCTCCAAACTTCCACAATTTCAGGCCTGGGTGGTTCAGATTGATCCTGACGTCATCTCCCTAACAGAAACGTGGCTATCACCAAAGATCCCAGACACAGCAAATGCCCTTCCTGGATATAACCTGTTCCGGCAGGACCGTACCTCAAAAAGGGGGTGTCTGGTTTACCTCAAGAGTGACATCAAAGGGCAAATACTACCAATTAGCTTCCACACCAAGGAAGCACAGGTTCTAACACTAAAACTTAATATTGGCCAGCAAAACAAAGTGCTACTATTAACCACCGTATACCTGCCTCCTGGGACACTACTCACTGGCTTCCCACAGCTCATAAGCCACCTCAAACAGAACAAACTAAACTGGGAACATATAATCCTAAGGACTTCAACATTAATTGGCAAGCACAGGATGCAGCGACAGCTAGAGACCAAATAGCTGGACTGTACCTGACCCAACTGGTCACATAACCCACCAGACAAAACTACAGTACAGGAACCAGCACCCTCATCGACTGGCTACTCTCCTCCTGTCCTGAACATATCGCAGAGGTAACAGTCCTACCTGACACCATCAGTGACCACTTCCCTGTACTACTTACCTGGACAAACAAGTTCACCAAGAGTAAGCCAAAGACCACCAGGAACAGATCACTAAGGCCTGGTCAACTAGACTCCTTCAGGCACTACCTAAAAGGGATTGACTGGTCCCCACTGGATAGAGTCAAGGATGGAAACCAAGCACTGGATTACTTCTGCAGTATTTTTACTAACGCCTGTGACATCTTTGCTCCTTACAAAACAAAGAAAGCCAGAGGAATCCCCAACCCCTGGCTGTCTAGCCCTCTAATTGAAGGCATGTGACTCAGAGATCACCTGTGGCATAGGGCCAAAGCCACCAGGAATCTAGCTGACTCCCAAGCATATAAGGCAGCTAGAAATACCAGCACAAAACTCATGTCTGGTGAAAGCAGCTTACTACAATGACCTCCTAGGAAAGACCTGGGGGAGGGGAGGGGGGGGGAGTTCTGGGACTCTGTAAAATCTCTCATGGGTACAACATCAAGGGCCCCACCGGACCTTATAGTTACCACCTCTGGTACATTGCAAGACCCAAAGGAAATCGCTGATGCTTTTAATGTTGCATTCATGGACCTCAGCAATGTGTTGCACCCTGAATACCTGAATCATACCCTTGTAGGCCAGCAGCACAACCTCAACACTCCATCACCACAGGAAAATGTTACCCCACCATTCTACTTCAGGCAAATCTCCACAGGTGAGACCATCAAATATATCAAACGGGTCCTTGGTAAGACCAGGATGGGAAGTGACATGATCGATATGAAGATGGTAGCATTCACATTAAACGAACTTGTGGCACCACTCACCAAGGTATTCAATGCGTCTTTAAGATCTGGCATCTTCCCTGACAGGTGGAAAGAGGCTCTAGTCACACCTGTTTTTAAATCAGGAGACAGAGCTAATTTAGCAAACTTCCGGCCCATCTCGATTTTACCCCCCCTCCAAAGCACTTGAAAGGGTGGTCTCAGAACAACTAACTGAGTACCTAGAAAAGCATAGCCTTCTCTGCTTGCAACAACATGGATTCCGACAAAACCACTCCACTGTCACCGCGCTTGTAGAGTACACCACTCAGCTTTATGGGGCCCTGGATAAAGAGATGGTGGTGGGGTCTATCTTCATAGACCTCACCAAGGCCTTTGATACAGTCAATCACCAACTGCTACTGAAATGTCTCCTGTCTACAGGATTGTCAATGGAATCTGTGGCCTGGTTCCATAGCTACCTAACCCATAGATCTCAGCGGGTCAGGATTGGCAATATAATCTCTGAGCCCAGGGAAGTAAACCTAGGGGTCCCGCAAGGTTCTATCCTCAGTCCTCTCTTATTCAGCCTCTTCATAAATGACATGCCTTCTGCCTGTCCTGCACACTCCGTACTCTATGCAGATGATGCCGTTATCTCCATCCCAGGGAAAGATCTGGGATCAATTAGCTCTGAACCTCAGCACAATTTTTGTGCATTGGAATCCTGGTTCACCCAAAATAAACTGCTACTCAACTACAAAAAGACAAAGAGCATGCTCTTCAGCACCCCACAGAGCAAGATTCGAGGGTCCTCACTGCATATACTTAGTAGCGATGGAGAAGTACTAGACCAAGTCAATACATTCAAGTACTTAGGGATTGACCTTGATGATACCCTCACCTTCACTGCCCATGCTGAGCAATTGGTAAAGTCCACCAACATGAAGCTTGGCATCCTGTACAGACATCGCACCTCAAAGACACCGGCTGCCTGAAACTTGTTATGTGCAGTTCAGTTTTCTCATCTGTGTATTATGGTCTTGTCATATATGGGGCAGGCACAGACACAGCACTTAAAAGGGCCAAAACTATCTTCAACAAGGCCTGCCGCCTGGTCCTGGGAGTACACAAAATGACTCACTCTTGTGACCTATACAAGGAAACTGGCTGGCTCCCACTCCACCACAGACTCCAATATTAGGCCTGCCTCCTTGCGAAAAAGTCCCTGATGGGGTCCATGCCTACGGCTACTTCAGCCCTCTTTGAGCCTGCACAACCATCTAAATGCATAAGGAGTGCCTCCAAGACTGTTCTAATTGTTCCCTTCAAATGAACCACCCTTGGCCAAAGATCCCTCTCCTACTGTGGGCCTAAATGGTTCAATGATCTGCCTGCAGACCTTGCCAACTCCCCCAGACTTGGCTAATTTAAAAATGGGCTTCAATCTCTTCTTGCCAGCAAATCTGACTGCCAGTGTTTCTGTTAACACATGGCCTCTGAAGGCGGTTCTCACACCCATCAAATGCTACCTTCTCTCACTCCCACCCTCCTGTTCCACAACTGCCCACTTCCCCCTCCCACCTCCCACCACCTACTACCTCCCCTTGACAAAGCCTCACAAGGGCTGCCAAAACATGCATTTCTGCAGACTGGGAGCACCCCGTCCGAACTGTAACATGATTGTTAAACACTGTACTGCACTTAATTAGTACTGCATTAATATGTTTCTCTGGAAATGTGGTCTTGTTTCTCCTTACTTCTTGTACCCTGCTTAATGTTGTAACTGCACACTAATACCACTTGTTAGTTGATGTCTTTCTGTTCTGCAATGTTTCGTCACCTGTAAATGTCTTGTATTCCTTGTTGACTTGGAGCCTTTGTAAATGAGCCCCCGACTCAAAGGTATTAATCCGAATTTGAAATAAATAAATAAATAAATAAATAGTAGTGTTGGTCTTTATAAGGAATTTGCAAATTAGAGGAATAATGTATAGTACACTCCACAAAGGAGGGGACCCTTCCTCCTCGTCCAGTAACTATTGAACTATCTCCCTTCTCCCCTCTTTTGCCAAGCTGCAGAGAAGTTTGTCTACAACAGACTCTCTGCTTTCCTCTCCTCTTCTGATTGCCTCTCCCTATTTCACTCTGGTTTCAGGAATGTTCAAGCCGCCATCTCCTTCTTGCTGCATGTAACTGGTAATAGCCTGTCATGGATGGATCAGGGTCACAACACAGCAGCCATCTTCATCAATCTGGCTAAGGCCTTTGATTCTGTGTCTCATCATCTCCTCCTGAATAAGCTGGGTTCTGCTGGCCTCTCAGCTCCTGTTGTCAACTGGTTCCATTCTTACCTCATGGGCTATCTACAGTCACTACAGGTTGGTAGCACCCTGACACCTCCTCTTTCCATCCAGTTGGGGGTCCTACAGGGCTTCATCCTGGGCCCCATACTCTTCTCATCTTCCTCAATGACCTACCTTCAGTCTGTGCCAACTTGCATATTCATTTGTATGCAGATGACACAATCATGTACTCTTCTGGTCCCTCCAGCACGGCTGTGGAAGGTTTGCTACAGCAAGACTTCAACAATGTCCTACGATGTATGTACTGTATGTTCGAATGATGGTTCCAGTCAAACAACCCCTGGGTCAACACTTAAAAAATTGTATCTATGACCTTTGGCACCAGTCAAAATCTGGTCAAACTCTCATCTGTGCCCATCTTTTCCACCTTGGATGGCTCCCACTTAAAGTAGCTCCTTCCTTCAACTACCTTATTGTGTGGCTTGACAGCAAACTTGACTTCACTGTCCACACCGACATCTATTCCAAGCTCCGACCTAAACTTGGTGCCATGTACTGCAGTAAAGATTGACTTTCACTACAGGTTCACTGACAGCTTTTCACCAAAATGGTGCTCCCAGTGTTTTACTATGCAGATGTGGGCTATGGCTATGTCCCTCCATCTCCTTTGCCAAACTGGATACCCTCTGTAGCTTCTTCTGTCACTTTGCAGCAAATTCCCCCTCTTATCACTGCTCACTTTACTCATCATGATCCATTCTTCCCCTATCTGTCTGTCACCAGATGCACTGTGCCTCCTTTATGCAGTATCTAAGTACTACTCTGAGTCCCTTCCCTCCTCCCTCCTACCTCTCATCACTCGTCTCCATTGTTCCCCTATCTCTTGCTCCTTCTGCTCCCTCTGCTCCAGGGACCATTGCACCTTTACTTTGCCACATCCTTGTACCTTGAATGGCCAATCAATCTTTGCCTATCATCTTCCCTCACTTTGGAACCAGCTCCCCTCTTTCTTCTGCTTGTCTACCTTCCCAACCATCCTCAGATATCAGCTAAGACTCCTCCCCTGCTCCTGTTTTCCACCACCTTAATAGTCCCCATACACT
Organism: Neoceratodus forsteri; assembly: GCA_016271365.2. Classification (NCBI taxonomy): domain Eukaryota; kingdom Metazoa; phylum Chordata; order Ceratodontiformes; family Ceratodontidae; genus Neoceratodus; species Neoceratodus forsteri. The sequence continues at coordinate 1,230,313,947 of CM057459.1, read as the reverse complement.
TGCAGATGTGTTCTACTTCCTGCTTATGATTTGTTTGTTCACTGTGCACTTTTTAATGGTCTTAGTGTGCCCTGATTTTGCACTCTCCCAGTCACCAATTTTCAACTAACTAAACTAACTAACTCACTCACTCGCTAGCTAGCTAACTAACTAACTAAATATTACAGTCATTCTGATTCCCAAATCAGCTGCCTCTTATCTGTAACTACCAACTGCCAACCACATGTAGCCTAGGTTGTAGGGCATACATTGGGGTACATTTCATGTGCTTTGTATTTCACCACCTTACTCCACGCCTTTTATCACAGTGTCCTTATCTGGCTGAAAGGAATGGTGACAAGGATAGCTAGAACCTTTCTGATAGCATCCATTGTGGACTCTGATAAGTCATTGGACTGTGCGGTTGTCTCCAATAAAATACTCCTGCATTGCACAATCCAGGAACATTTTCCCCTCGGGGAGATCCTGTATGTTTATGTTAAGAGAGGCATATTTTCTGCTGTGAGCCCAAAGAATTTACTGAGCAAAGATTTCATTAAATCCCAAAGGGATAGGTGTGCTTTACTGTATCACTGTTTTTGTTGTTTATCTTAATGTGAAAGTCAGTGTTGAAAATACTGTAGCATGATATGCTTTGAAAAATACCATGTGAACACTGCAACATCTTTAACAATATTCATTGCTACCCAGGGGCATAAAATGTTAAACACAGAAGAAAAAAATGGTCCTGTTAGACTGAATACAATGTTAGAAGCATCACCAAAAGATAAGACATATTTCAAATCCACAGTTGCATTACTGGACTATCAAGTCTATGGATTGTTCTGTCAGTTTTATTAAGCAGCATACAGTCTTCAACACTGTGAAGGTGATTGAGTTTTATAATTAGATGTAAATTGCAGTTAATCAGATTGTAAGTTAGATTTAGGGTCTTGAATGAAGAGTAAGTTCATTTGCATTTGATTTTCCAGTACGTGACATACAATATCTGTTAGCACAAACCCATTAGTGACTCCCAAACAGGAGTTTGGAATTAAAAAATGAAAAGTTCAAATGGCTCAGTGTACTACGTTTGCTCACATTAGGGGCCAGATTAGATTACTTGTGAGTGTGGTCACATGGTGTGTTTTGATTTTTTGTTCATGTCTCCAAACTACATACTGTATACAGTTCAGTATAAAGCCTTGATTCCAGTTCAGGGCATCATGGCTATATGAAGGCCTTGTGCAAATTTGGATGATGAGGCCTTGCCAGAACAGACATTGCCTTTTAGCAGGCTTGCACATGTGATCCAGTAAATGCTGAAACTGAAAAACTACAGCCATGTGTTTCATCCTGTTGGGACCCTGCAGTGTAGTGTAGTCATTATTTCAGAAGGATACCAAGTCAAAACCCCAAGGCACTGGACAACATTTTGATCACTCAGAGTGAACATACTAAAAAGGCAGTTTGCAGGAAAAGTGGCATACGTTTTGTCAGTGGACTAGAGTTTTTACCTTCTTTGTGCATCTCACACAGGAGTTATATTCAGATTCTATTTTTGACTACATACATTGCATCATGCCTGTTCAAACAGCCACACTACATTGTTTTCATTAACCTTTCTCCAAACCTTCCCTTTTCCCATTTTCATCCCTCTGTTTCTTATTGTTTTCATTAAGGCTTATATTTAATTTTCTATCTTTGCTTAGTACCTGCTCAAGAAATCCATACTGGCACATTAGTGTACTCTGGAAGTTCATTAAAAAAGAAATATATTTAATAAGAATATGTGGTTAACTATAAGTGCTCAGCATGTAAATAACTGCTAGAACAATGGGTTGCCATGCCTCCAGTTGAAGCGCATTGGGCCGCGAAAAGACAGTGGAGCTCCACTGCTAGCAACCTAGGCTGGCCTTTTGTGTATGCTCATTTTGAAATAAATTTAACTCCACCAGTACTCCCGTGAACTGTAGTGTGTTCTTAATCATGCCTGCAACTTTTTGTGAGCTGCGCCAAAGCATTTGTGGTGCATGTTTCACCTATGTGGTTTGGATTTGCCTGTTAGAATATGACTATTCCCATACCAGCTCATTAATTTTTGAGCACTAAGCTGACTTTGTACATATTGCAGGTTTGTGAGTGCTTCCAGTATTCTGCCCCAGGAATATTAACAAGGAAGAACACAAGTTATGGATAGGCATGGGCACTAAAAGCAATCCCCCTCTAAAGTGCCAGACTCATTCTCACATTGCAAACCAAAGACTCCCTTTAGAAACATTTTGAGCACTCTGAAATGCAAGTCAACAATTTGTATGCATTTAATATGCAAATGAATGCATAATTCCAAATTTGAGAAAAAGTTAGAAACAAGAATCAATGGGGGTGTGACTTGGATGCTGACTAAGATAGCCACCTGAGCTTGATTGTCTGTCTGGTTCTTCACAAATATCATAGGTTTTCACTCTTCCCACCTGCTTTTTGTGTGACTGGTCAAGTGGTGCTTGTCCAGTAACTTGTAAGGTACAGCCTAAGTTTCTTTTTTTTTTTTTTAGTTTACAGTGCGCAGCAGCAAGAAAGAGATAATTAACAACTATGATCACTCGCAGTGGTCTTCTTGACCTCTCAGCCAACAAGCAGCATGAATCAGTGGCCAAAAGTGATGGGGAGCTGGTTGACAGCAATAATACCCCAAATTCCTCTTCCCTGGGGAACATCACTCTGCCCCAGGAAGTTTCAGTGGCCAACAAGACAGTGACAGCCTCCAATTCAGAGGATAAGCATCTTCTGATGGACTGGATGGATACCGCTGAGCTGCATATTGGGGGCATGAAAGATGTGCAGCAACATATCCTGTGGCAGCTAGATGATCATGTGCGCTACTTCAGATGCCTCTGGGATCATGAAAACAGGTGCTGTAGAAACAATGTCAAGATTCTCAGCGGCCCAGAAGGCATGGAAGGAGGCAACATGGTACAGTTTCTACAGGATCTTTTATCCCAGTTCATAGCCTCAGCATGGCAGGGCCTAATTGAAGTGGAGAGGGTGAATTGTACCAGAGACCACCAGACCCCAGCCATCTCCAGACCTCAGCCAATAATTACCAACCTACTTCATTTCTCCAACAAGGAATAGTTCTTAAAATTGGCCAGAGAGAAAGGACAGCTCATTTGGAAAGGGGTGAGAATATCACTGTAATTAGATTACTCACAAGAAGTGGTGCAGAACAGAAAATAATGCACCCCTACTAGGGCAGTCCTGAAAGTGGCATTGATCCCCTATCAATTCAATGGCCTTACTAATTTCTACATTGCAAGGAGTGGCCAGGAACTTGAGTGTAGCAACCCACAGGATGCAAGGGCCCTAAACCATAGAGGCTGCCCTAAATCTGAGTACTACCAGTCCCAGAAAGCTATGGCAGATCAAAGTGACAACAGTCCTAGGACTAGGAACCAAGAGCACAACAGTTCATATGCTGGTGAAACACCAGTCTCAATTCAAAAATGCAAAACATGGCTGCATCTTATGAAGAATGCACAGTTGAGATGGAGGGGTAAATCATGAATTAAGTCAAGAGCTTGAGGTGAACAACGTGCTGCTGGTGGCAATCTGAGCTGGCTGTAGACCAGAAGGAATGACAGCAGAGAGCCAGCATCTTGATCTACCCCTTCCTCATTACCCACAAAGACTGTCAGGGAATCGATGGGTGAGACTCTGCTGCCAATGAGCCGCAGAACTCTCAGATTATTGACAACACAGCTGTTCTAGCCCAACTTTTACATTCTAGGTTAGCATCATCAATAATAATTAATTATGATATGGACACCTTGGTGCCAGTGGTTGTTTCATTGGCTATGGGTGACATCCTTCACTGAGGTTACTGCTGCAAGCCTTACCTGAACTTGAGGCTCTTAGCTTCATATATCTTTTCTTAGATGGTGTCACCTCCTGTTAATTCAGTGCTTCAATCAGTCATGTGCATATTTATCTGTTTTGTTGTTCCTTTACAGGTATGAAGAATGTTATAGACAACGTGGATTGTTTCTTCGGGACTCTAAAGTGACTGGAGGGCTAAGGAAGAGGTTTTCACCAATTGTGGGGTTTCTGCTAACAGTTTTTGGTTACTTTCTAAATTATAGCATGGTGATATGATAATTATGGTGTTTCTTGTCTCTTTCTCTTCCTCTTTCCCTCATGAGCTAAGTCCTGATTCCTCTCAGGTTGCTGTGGTTCCAAACCCAACTACCCCACTGTCCTCCCCCCCCCCCCCCGAATGTTAATATTTCTCACAACTTCTGGACTTGGGGACTTCTCATGCCACTTAGTATCCCACTTGTTTTTAGAAGAGAGCCTGGCCTCTCTGTCTGATAATAAGGGTTGTTTTCAACAAGGGTCCATGCTTCTCAGTTGGAGGATGATACTGCCACAATTAGTACCTATAGGATGCTGTCTGTCGAGGGGCTGATGATGTGGTGGAGAGGCTCCCTCATCCCATGGCTGCCACTTTCTCTCTCCACCAATGGGGAGCTAGCATGACAGCATTAAACAGATTTAAGAAATCTGCCCCAGGTAGTCTTGTCTTGGTATTAGTCCCCCTTCTCCCAAATCAAGGAGGGTGATGGGAACCAAAGAGATACTGCCCAGAAGGTTAAAGTGCTTTTAGCTAAGCCTTACAGAGGCAACCATTTCTTTTCCATAAATGAACCAGCTATTTCCTCCACAATTTGGGGGTCTTCTGGATCCCCAACATTTCTGTATTTTAGGGAATGCACGGCAGATGTAGGGTGCACATATTACATTTGAATGTTACATGAGGCTTGGATAGATACCCTATGATAAGATGCCCATCTCTAATCCCCTAGTGTGATTTGTAGGAGGTGCTTTAATTGGCTGGTTAGCCAGGTTTGGATACTCCCATAAGTCATGCTCTACACTGATTTTTATGGTTCATGCACAAGTCCGAGTACTGTGAACTCTTTTCAAATTCTGTAAACTTAAATTACAATCCTGTTTATATTCCTTTTCCCCTTCTCTGGGTGTTCTTGTCAGAGGTTTGTTAGTGTATTACTGTCCTTTTGTATCAATATATTAAGTGAGGTGCTTAGGTATTTGTTGGTGCAGTGTGGGTGTTTAGATGTATTGATGGTGTATTGCTACCTACCAACTTAATTTACCCTCTGGTTTCAGCTGTAAATACTGTTTCCCAACCACTACTCCAACAAAAACATTCACCTCTCCATTTAGTCACTTTCAGGGGACAGACAGATAGGTAGGATAGATGGTGGAGCAGGACACAGACTCCGTAGTGAGATTCATCTCCTGGAATGTCATGGGGCTTATCCACCCAGTAAAGAATATTAAAGTACTACATCATATTAATGCACAGAGAGCTGGTATTGCACTGCTCCAGCCTCCAGGAGATGCACTTCACTGGGGGAGCAGTACACTGGCTCTGCAAAGTTTGGGTTGCTCAATTGGTACACAACTCTGTATCCACAAAATCAAGAGGTGTGGTGATTCTGATTAAAAAAGCCCTGCAATGGCCTGTTTAGAAAAACAAATCTGACTTGCAGGGTAGGTGGGTGATGGTCTCCATGTCCTTTCCTGGGGAAGGACCACTGCAGTCAGCCTTTATGCCCGAATGCCAGCAGTGTGGATTTTTTCCCACATATCAGTTAGGCACTCAATAATGTGTGTGGTGACCATGCATGGTAGTCAGCTAGACCTCTTCTTGTGGGGGGATTTTAACTTGGCCCCTACCTCTTCCTGGACAGATCATGGGTTATATCAGATGGTCACAACAAGGCCTGTGTGCATTACAAATGTTGTTGGATTAGTGGGCCTATCTGATATTTAGAGGAGGGGATAGCCCAGATGTTCAGGATTACATTTTTTATTCTCCTGACCATAACTCACGAAGCTGCATAGGACTGTGGTTGGTGGGCACCTCAGCTGTCCCAGGGGTCTATAATCCTGCCATAGAACACCTATTATTTTTGACCATGTCCCTAGCTTGATAATTTTCCAGCTATTAGATATATACACCAGCACAGGGCTTGGTAGGGTGAGGGGTACACGGGGTGGAAGCAAACGTACAGTAGCCAAAGAGGGGTAAGGGAGGAAGAACAAGAAGGTTGAGAAAGCAGAAGGCTGACTTTCTAATCCCAGGTCTCAGCAGGAGGAGGGGGTCATTATCACCAATCCAGATGGTATTAAGAAGGTAATGAGGAGATACTACGAGCTTCTGTATACCTCCCAACAAACCCAGACTCCACCCTTGGTGCTCCAGTCATTCCTAGGCCCTACTCAACTGCTGATCCTATCCAAAGATATCAGGGAGGAGCTAGAGTGAACCCTTTCAGAACAAGAGCAAAAGACTGTCCTATTTCAGCTTACCAAAGGCAAAGCTCCATTAAACGACAGATTTACTATTGACCTGTACCAAATTATGATACAGGTTATTTACTTTCCACTCTTGTTGGCACTTCAGGAGATCAAGAACAGAAGAACCCTTCTCCCTACTATGAAAGGAGCCAGAGTAACACGCCTGCACAAGAAATCCATTGGCCCACTGGAATGTGGAATTTCTGCCCTCTCTCCCTGATCTAGACCCCGGAGTCAGTTGAAGAAACAATTATGACTGACTCACCACACATTCCGACTGATTTTTTCAGCTAGTTTGAAATTTCTGACTTCAACTAACTAAAGAAAATCCAACCTATTTTTCCAACATTCACTATCGTTGAATTTTATTATGTTGTAGTTTGTCATACTTTAACTTCATTATTTGGCATATGTTACATAATACATTGATATTAACATAAGAAGCGGGCTTTTAGGACCTGCAATACATACATCAATCACCAGCAATTCAGCAAAATGTATACAAACATACTAGTGAGAGGTTCCATCCAAACCCAGTGACCCATTAAGAATACAGTGAAGTCACACCACATGAACAACAACAATATGTATTAAAGGGGAACTGTCAGCAATAATAATCTGACAGCCTGACTGACACCCAAGTATGAGGCTAATCCTAATTAGGCCTTTGTGTGCAACACTTTTATTGACTTGCCGATTACTGCAGTGTAATAAATAAATCAGGCTAAGTAATGTAATTGACTTGTAAGATGCCATTTCATGTAACCAGACATCCTAGAATCCCATGATGCTGACTTCAGAGAGAACTGCAGAGCAGGGAGATTCAACTGCCTTTAATAGCCAGCCTGCAGTGAATGTCAGTGTTTTGTAAGCTGAAATCTTCAATTTGCTGGACAGCTGTTCTTGTGGGGCTTGGGCTAGGTACAGTGAAGTCAGAGAAGACTGTACTAAGCACCATGAGCACAGCAATGCCAGCAAAACATGATTTTAGCTTACAAAATTATTCACATGTATACTGCAGGGTGCAGGCTACAGAAGACTGCATCTCCCATCTCAGCAGTTCTTCTCTGATCTGAGCATCAGGGATTCTGGTATGTGTGGTTACATGAAACTGCATCTTACAAGTCAATGTCAGTCAAATTAGACTAGTACATAACTTCTATCATGTAGTAAGCAGCAATTAAAAAATATTTTTGTACACCAAGTGCAAATTGTGATCAGCGTCACACTTGGGTGTGAGGCTTTACAGACAGTTCCCCTTTATGCTATCCTACTTCTATTAAGACAGAGTAGTTTCACGTGTCCACCAGGCCAATAAGGAAAAGTGCGCTCATCTCCTCTTGACTTGTATAAATGGCTGAATAAAATAAACTCATTAACTATCTGTTGTGGATGTCAAAGTTCAGTACTGTTTCTTTTAGCAGAAAGCAGATCAATAATATGTCAATATGCTAGATATCCCAAGTTGATGTGCTGCTGTTTAAAGCTCAGAATTTGGTCATAAACAGTCTCTCAAACACAACAGAAAAGTCATAAAAAAAGTATATATAAGGGATATGCAATGGAAGCAAGTGTAATAAATGATTTATCTGCACAAGAGCAGTTTGACCTCTGGTAACCTCACGAGTGGCTTGTCTTTGTAGGCTTATCTGGTTACCAAATGAAATTTATGTACACAGTTACTCAGATAAACAGATTTATCACAATCTGTTTATCTCCACACCTATTGCATAAATAATTATATCAGTAACACCTAGTGGTATTTGCTGTGCTAATGAGTACACACACACACGCACACAAAGAAAATATACAAGACAGGATAAAATAACTACTGTTGAGCTGGCACTCAAAAAGCATGTCATCACAGACACATGCTGTAACCACTGACATTTATTTTTTTATTCTTTGGTAACCAGGTAAGATCCACGTGCCTGTTTTCAGGGGCAACCCAGGAGCACTGGTGAGATTAAGTGATTTGTTCAGAGTTAAACAGTATGCAACTGGAGATTGTGGGAATCAAACCCAGGTCTGTCTGCTAGATGTACCTAATTTTTTATCTGAGCAGTATAGTTCATTCACTGCATCTGCAATCAATCCCAATAAATTGAGGGTTATTCATATTCACTAAACAAAATAATGTGTCTGGTGAATATACCCATAACCCAACCCAACTAACAACTATTCATTTCCTTCCTGTCCTACCATTCTTAGACTGACAGAACCCCACCCCCACAGCCCCCAAGTCAATGTACTATGCTGCCACTTCCAAGGTCATCACTGAAAAAAGACTGTCTTGTGACTTGTCTTTGTAGGCTTATCTGGTTACCAAAATTCAACAAATAAATAAATAAATCAGACTAGTGAAGTTAGAACTCCACCCAGCTAGCCAGGTAAGCTAACACCACAGCATCCCCCAGCCCTACAAAGCAAATCATATAACATACATCACCATCCTAAGAAATATTTACGATTAAGACTATCAACAAAACACAACTGATCCCTTCATTGCACATGGCCACATGCACTCCACACTGCACAGCCTGCCACCTCACACACTATCTTTATTCATTACTACTACTACTACTACTCTTGCCTTGCAAGCATAAAGATATATTGTATTTTTATTTCAGACATTTTATGTATGCAGCATCTTAACCTTAACCATCTCATTTAGCAAGCTTAAAAGAACCTTAACTCACAAGAAAACTCTACTTACAATACAAAAAACCTTGCAGTCATTATGTTGTGTGTTTTTAATTTTTACCCATTCCACCATCCAATTTCCAAAAACCTCAAGTCAGAAACACCAGAAACAAAAATGTACTCCCTTTAATCCCTTACACTGCTTCTACTTATAGCAATAGCAGCACCAACCTTGCTAATTGAATGCTAATACATTTAATTCACATTATGTTTGAGACAGTGACTTACCAGTTGTCGCCCCATATAAAATAAGGCAGGCAGCTTGCATATGTTGACTTCAGCTGAGCTCTCTTGACTCTCAGGTCTTCTTCACTGTGTCTCCATTTTTTCTTCTCACTCCTCTAAGTCCTAGGTGCTCTCTACAAGGCTCAGGCAGCAGCAGCCCACACGACTGACCTCATCCTCCCTCACTCTCCTCCACACTACGCAGCGCGTAGGACCCGAGCACATGCCGCACAGCCTAGTTAGAGCCTACTGTAATCTAGCAGCTGCAGGCATGGTCACCCCTGGGCCTGTACCATGTGGTCTGGCTGGTCTCTCTCCTCCAACCAAGTCCTCCCTCCTTGTTCGATCGATCAATCGATGAGCTGCTAGCAGCCAGCTAAGGCAAACTAGCTAGCCATCACCTGGCCTGCACCTGCTTGTGGCACACTTGCTCAGTAGCCCCTCACCCTGACCCTGAGGCCCTCTTGCAACACCTGTCAGTGGTCTGACTTGTCTCCTAGGCCCCAACACTGACCACTTGGCCTGACACTGCAGCACCACACCACCACGACGCAAACCCCCCCTCTGCTACAGTGCTAGCATTCTCTCTGTCTCTCTCTGCTCCTGTATGACGCAGACCTCCCTTGGCCCAATACTACTACTACTACTACTGCTGCTGGCTGCATGTGGCAGCTCACCCTCTCACCAAACAGTTGCCACTCACTGAGTCACTAGACTATCTCTCTAGTCTCTCCCAGCCCAGTCGCTAGTCTCCCTCTGTTCTTTCCCTCCTCAAAAAATTTTAAGCGAAAAAGATGTTCCAGGACTAGAGGACATGGGATGAAGTTGGAGGGAGGACGATTCAGAGGAAACATGAGAAAGAATTTCTTCACAGAACGGGTGGTGGACAAGTGGAACACCCTGCCAGAGGAAGTGGTGGGGGCTGAAACAATCACGGGATTTAAGAATGCATGGGATAGACATAAAGGAATTCTAGAGGTCAGGGGTAAGGGGAAACAGACTTCTAGGAAAACAAACTGAACTTACAAGCTCAAATGGGCAGACTGGGTGGGCCATAGGCCCTTATCTGCCGACACTGTCTATGTATCTATGTAAAAAAAGCACTGCAGCAACTGGACTAAATTCCTTGGTCACTCACTACCATACCTCTCTCTTGGTGTGTGGTTCTTCTACAAAGCAGGCATTTCGTTCCCCTTGCTCCTTCTCAGATCTCATCCTGGTCTGGACCCGGTCCTCCCAAGATGGTGTGACATGACCGACAACCTCAATCACTAGCATGTGCATGGCGCAACCTGCCTGCCCGGCCTGGTGCCTCCACCTCTTCACACACACACCACTAGCCTGTCCCAGTCATGCTGGTTGTGGGCAGAGAGACCCCAGACTCTACACTCCTACAGACTCCTGCTGCAGACCTTAAATTTGTATTTTATCAACTGCCTGTTGTTTCCTTCCGTCTACCACTTTATTGCCCACCCTGCTCATGCACCTCGACTAACACTGCCACAGCCTGTTTTCCAACTCACTGCTGTCCTGCCCCATGCAGCAATTTGGAGTGTGTGTATAGTTCCTCCCTCTCATTACTCTCACTCTCATTGGAGGATGGATGGTAAAGTTGGCAATGAGTAGCGAGACGAGAAGCTAAAAACATTCATTCCACACAATTAAAAAAAAAATGAAATGGCAAGATAACTCTTGAGTGCATGGCTGCATGTAAGCATTTTAAAACAGGGGGTATCATGAGGCAAGTTGTCGACTTAAAGAAAATACAACTGCTGTTAATTGCAACTGCTGTCAGTTTCGGCTCACGATTCTGACTGCCGAAGGCGGCTCCAGGGTCTACCCTGATCTCCACTGACATGAAAATGTTGGCCAAAGCATTAGCAACAAGGATGTAAAAATCTCTGCCTTCACTGATTGACTCTACATAGGCAGGGTGTTGCAAGGGGAAAATGGGGGCAGACAGCATCCATACAGTACTTAACATAAAGTGGTACACAGAACAGTTGGATACTCCAGTGGCAGAACTGGCAGTGGAATTTCTTAAATCATTCTACTTCATTGCGTGAAGCTACCTACATGCAGTGCTGGATACTTTTGGGTTTGGTCCCCTCTTCAGAAGGTAGCTCTCTACCCTGTACTACAATCCCACAGTGGTTGTCCTTGATGCAAACAACATATCTTCCCCTTCATGCTCCAGAGAGGTACCCATCAAGACTGCCCCCTCTCCCATCTTCTCTTCCTATTTGCCCTGGACCTCTCCAGGAAGATGAATGATTCACAGTCCATCCAAGGGATTATAACTGGTGACAGCCAATATCTGATGAACATGTGCACAGATGACCTGCTGCTTACACTTCTCAACCTGGCTCAGTTGCTACCTCATGCAATGGGCCTCCTGCCACCCTCTCTGGTCTAGTTGTGAACTGGTAAAAAAACCTTTCTCCCTCAACTCCAGCTGTGTTGCTTCTTGCAACCAGGGGTTGCAGCTAGTGTGGGCTGACAAAAGCTTTGCTTACCTGGGGATAACAATCACGTACATTGTAAGTGGTCAGAAATGGTGTCTGCTATTCTGGCTCGTCTGCTCACCACCCTAGAGCTGGAAATTAAAAGATGGCTTAAGATTCACATCACCTTTAAAGGCAAGATGGAAGCCATCAGAATGCTTACTCTACCTAAAGTTAACTTCATTTTCAGTAATTTACCCTTGTGGATTGATGACAAATTATTTGCCTGGCTGTAGCACTTGATGAGCAACCATATCTGGGAAGGAAAGACAGCCAGGCTGAGTGATGCCAAGCTTAGAGCTCACTGTACTAAGAAGGGTCTTGCTTTGACATGGTTCCAGGGTTGCATGTGGGTGTACAGGGCTGCTCAAGCCACAGAATGGTTCTTTCCCCCATCTGAGCATACACCACAATGGGTAGTTTTAGAAATGGCAATTGAAAAAGTGCTGTGTCTCGGCTTATTGGTAGGTCCAAAGGCAGACAGCAAGGAAAGAGCACAGACCATACTCCAGGAAACAAGACAAACATGGTTTTGTTGAATGTTGCTGACCTACAACCCAAAAAGGATCAATATCTCCCCTATGACCCTCATCTACCTGTGACACAATTTACTCATTCAGCTAGGGAACAGCTCCATCTGGCGGCAATAATGGGAGTTTGGAGGTACAGTATTCGTTTGTTAGCTGACATTTCCATTCCCGTCACAGAAGCAATGTACTCCTTTTAGTAGTTGAGGGACAGATATGGGCTACAAAAATCTGATTTCTGAAGATTTACAACTGAAGGGTGCTATAATGTCTGTCTTAGGGTGTGGATGTAGACAACTTCAAAAATAAGGTAGAGACCAGAGATAAAGTTTATGTTGCGACACACAAGAACTCCTTGGGTGTCTTTTATTTGACAAATAAGGAATAACCAAATTAAAACTCAGACAATATAAACAAAGAGAAAACAAAACACTTGAAAAACTAGTTACAAATAAATTCCTAGCTCACTATATTTTTAGTTTGAAATTGGCATAGAGTGGAAGTGATTTTAAGTCAGTTTTCCACTATCATCTATGTCTTTCTGGAACAGAGTCAGCGCTACTCTCTTCCACTGCTCACCTCTACTGACTCAAAACTCCTTCTTTTATAGTTACACATAGGACATAATTAATCATGTAGTCAGTGTGGTCCACCCTCTTTTCTAAGAGTTAAACTTCATCCTATACTAATACATAAATGTGAGGGACCACACCATCTTCATCACTTAGTTTTCCTCTAGACAATACATTTTACTTTAAACAAACTTCATGGAAGGACTGAAAATAAAATAAAGAGTTTGGATACTTAATTGTCTGTAATGACCAAAAGCTCCGCCTGGATTATGATGTCACTCAGACCATGTTCACTATATATGTGTCTCCTTCTGGGCCGCCAGTCCCTTTAGGAGAGCTTTCTTGTCACCTAACAATGGCTTTCAGGTAAACAGCAAACAGCTAATTCTAGAAAAGGTTGTTGTTTTTATTTACTATCTTTACTTAATTTACACCTAAAATGCAAGACCTAACTGTTGCATAGACGTAATTCTCCCACCTTGTACAGATAAGCTTAAGGTTAATGTTGCGGGTAACAACCTTTTTTTGCTTTTCTGTACCCCAGCGGTTTTCTCTTGTTCATTTCAATGCTTGTTTGCTGATACCGAACTCAGCCCCGAATATGTGGAGAGTGCAAGTTTGACATCAAAGGTTTTCTCATTCTGGAAAAAAACAACAAGTTTGTCCACCTTCTTTCTAACCCAAATGCTCACCCTTTCTGCTTGCAATATTTCTAACTGTAACAACAGAACGTCTGAGTCTTCTGAAAGGAGAGGACTCCCGGGTTGTCCTACACCCAGCTGGCATCTTTATTAGACAGTGGCTTTCATTTCAAGGAGCCGTATTCATACTAGCGCTAATTTACTTTTTGTTCCCAACACTTTTAAACTTACTATTATTTCTTTTCTGACCTGATTAATGTCACCAATACTAAACGGGGCTCACATGTTTGCATGATTCGTGTAGCGCTATGATTTACCACATATTGCAGGGACATCAAGCAATCCCTTAAATATATCCATTTTAAAGTGGCATACCCCATTCAAGGCATCTTGAGGCAGGCTGAGAAAGGAAAAAACAGAAGGGAAAGTAAGGGAAGACACTATAATAAGAGGCCAACTCCATTATAGTGGAGAAAATGGAAAGTAGAGAATAAGAGAGACTGCTGCAGCAGATTTTGTTTAGGAAGGGAAATAGGTAAAGAAGGGGAAACTCTGCCTCGAGGGGCCACTATAAACTTATCCAGGGGTTTTACTGCCACACACTCCCATGCTTAAGTGAAAACCTGTATAGGTTTTCAAGACAACCTACGCGTTACTTCAGGGTAGGATGGAGCTCCGGCCCTCCCTCACCATAAAGCTCCACCCCAGGGTCCCTTTAACATAATTTCTAAATTCTACATATTACACGTTGTCTTAATATTATTCATCTTCACTACCCTGGGGTGTCTAAACCAATATTAGTTTACTAAGGGTGTCTTATCCATTTGGTACATTTTGTTGGGATAAATAATTGGCATTTGCGTGCGAGGTACCAGCTCAATGTTGTGCAGTAAATGTAAAAGGTTGTAGTGATAGGCACCACCTCATAATCCTGTTGTTTTTATCCTTCATTTGGGATAAAAAACAAAGAGGATTATGGTCTGTAACTAGAGTAAAAGGGGTTCCCCACAAATAAAATCGTAATGATTCAATCGCCCATTTTGCTGCTAGACATTCCAGTTCCACCGTACTGTATTTCTTCTCCCTATCATGTAATTTATGGGAGATATATACTATGGGATGTTCTTCCCCATTAATTGTTTGACTAAGTATGGCTCCCAAACCCGTTCCAGAGGCATCTGTGTGAACTTCGAAAGGATGATCAAAATTAGGACTCCTTAATACCGGAGAAGAGCAAAGTGCTGCCTTTATGGTATTAAAGGCCTGTTCGCATTCTTCTGGCCATTGTACTTTATTGCCATGTTTCTTTTTTGTAAGGTCAGTTAGTGGTGCAGCGATTGTGGAGAAATTAGGGATAAAATGCCTGTAATACCCGGATAGTCCTAAAAATGATCGAATTAGTTTTTTTTGTGATTGGTCTGGCACTTTCAGCTACCGCCTCTACTTTATCAATTTGAGGTTTGATAAGCCCATTACCTAGTACAAGTCCCAAGTATTTGGTCTTATTCATAGCTAATGCACACTTGCTTGGATTTATGGTCATACCTGCCATTTTGATTGCATTTATTATGGCTCGGAGATGTGTCAAATGAGAGTCCCAGTCTTTACTAAACACGACAACATCATCCAAGTATGCAGCACAAAATGCAGTGTATGGTGTTAATATTTAGTCCAAATACCACTGGAAAGTGTCTGGTGTGCCATGAAGCCCAAATGGCATAGTACAGAACTGGAAAAGTCCTGTAGGGGCATTAAAAGCTGTATTTTCCTTGTATGTACTTGCCAAGGGAATGTGTCAATGTCCTTTGGTAAGATCTAATGTGGAAATGTATCAGGCATTCCCAATTTTATCTACAATGTCATCCATTCAAGGCATGGGGTATGCATCAAACTGTGCAACTTGATTGAGATTTCTGAAATTGATGCACAGCCTGATACCCCCTTCCTTTTTTGGAACTACGACAACTGGTGACCCCCATGCACTTTTTGAGGGTTCAATAATCCCTAATGCTAACAATTTGCTAATTTCATCTTGCACTTCTTTTCAAACCCTCTTGGGGAGCCTATAGGGTCTTTTACTAATTGGGTCTACATGTGTTCTTATCTGGTGTTCCACATTCTTAGCTTTACCAGATGTACTTGTGAAAGTTGTGGCAAAGGATTGGATCAGAGCGTGTAGCTCCTCCCTTTGTTTCTGATCTAAATTGGGATTAATATATATGTCTTGGGGTCCTTTCCTATCTTCAAGTCATCCATAAGCGACTTTTAAGTCTGTCTCTCCCTTATCAGGCTTTACCATGAGACTAATTCCATTATCTGTTCTCTCGTACCATTTATTTAATAGATTTACATGGTACACCTTTTTCCCAGGTCTAATATCATGTGTAGCAATTCCATAATTCACTGGTCCCATTTGTCTCAGAACCTTATAGGGACCATGCCACTTCATGAGTAATTTATTACTAGAAGAGGGTAATAGCAATAACACCTGATCCCCACTCTGGAATTGTTTCTTACTTGTTCCTTGAACATACAACAATTTCTGGGTCTTTTGGGCTTGGATACTGGACTCGTGTGCTTTTTGTATATATGTCACCAATTTCTGCCTCGGTATTTTCATATATTCTGCAGTACCTTTTTGCTTCATCTCCTTCCCCCTTCCCAAAATTCCTTTATCACATCTAGTGGACCCCGAGGGTTCCTACCATATAAGAGGGAAAAAGGGGAATAGCCAGTAGAGGCCTGGAGTACCTCACAATATGCAAACAACAAGTAGAGTAAATATTTATCCCAATTATTCCCTTCCTCGTGGACAAATTTCATCAGCATCCATTTCAAAGTCTGATTGAAACGTTCTACGAGTTCATCTGTCTGGGGATGATGGGAGGGGGAATTCGTACTGCCACAATACCCAATAGTCTGTAAAGTTCTTTCAATAAGGAGGCATTAAAATTACTCCCCCATCAGATGAAATTTCTTTCGGAATACCCACTCTACTAAATAATCTTACTAGTTCTTCTGCTGTTTTCTGGGTGGTGACCGAACATAGGGAAATGGCCTCAGGATATTTTGTGCCATAATCACAGATGACTAGGATAAAATGGTTCCCACTGGAACTCTTATTCAAGGGGCCAACTATATCTATTCCTATACATTCAAAAGGGGTTGTCACTAGGGGGCGTGGTACCAAAGGCGTAATCTCTTTCCATCCCACTTGGCTTACTTTTTGGCATTCACTGCAACTTTGAAAACATTTAGCTACCTCATCATGAATACCCGGCCAATAAAACCACTGTAAGATTCTCCCTAGGGTTCTATCCCATCCTGCATGTCCTGCCACTGGGATATCATGAGCTAAGTAAATCAAACTGTGTCTATACTGGGTGGGAACTATCAACTGTTCTACCTGTTCTCCGGTGTCTTCCTTAGTACATATTCGATACAATATGTTATGTTGCAGGATAATCTTATAGGCACCTGGAACATTTGCTTTATCTACTTGCTGAAACAAGGATTTTAAGGTAGAATCATTAGCTTGTTCTTCAGCTAAATTACTTTTTACAAAAATGGATGACAATGACTCAGGTAACCTATTTTGCTTTTTGATCCACTTCTTTTGTAAACGTCGCTTGGCATTCTTAGATATTTTCATCTTCCCTGGCTGGTCATACAAATCATCCTGAAATGAAAATACATCCCCCAGTTGTTGTGACAGTTTACTCTGAGCTCTGGTGGTTGCTTCAGACAGGGTTCCCTTATTTTGTATTAATGCCTGAAATTCAGGGTAGTCATGTCCAATTAGAATAGGTGCCGGTAAGTTGGGAACTATCCCTGCAGTTACCTCAGAACCTTTCCCTCAATATTTACATACATTTGCACTGTAGGGTATTGGTGAGAGTCACCATGAACACATACAACATGCATATCAGGTCCTTTGATTTTACTACTCAGTGTATCAAGTAATTCAGGCCTTACTAGAGTATTTTTGCTACCTGAATCTATTAAACCTAATACATTCTGATTATCCAACTTTACCATAGTCAAGAAATGTCCAGCATCTAATAGAGCTAAATGAGCTGTACCCCCATGTGTCTTTGGTCAATATCTGGCTATATAGCCTAGTCCTTGGCAGCTTCTACAGAAAATGTCTGCTGGAAAGGAACGTCTTTTGTTATCAGTTTTATTTTCGTTCTTAAAGTCAATGTTGGTAGGAGGACTAGTCTTGCCCCAGGGTTAGTTCTCCCAGTTACCATCTCCTGGGGATGTGAAGTCCCTGTCCGATATGTTTGATGTGCTGTTAAAAAAATCTTCAGCCAATGAAATAGCTTTCTCTGCTGTTTCTGGCTTATGTTCTTTTACCCAAATTTGCACCTCATGGGGAAGGATTTGTAAAAACTGTTTTACTATGAAGGCTTCCATAATTGCAGTTACTGACTTTCCTTCTGGTTGTATCCACTTCAAACACAATTCCCTTAGATGTGTAAAGGTCTCTCTAGGATTGTCTTGGGGATGATATTTTAAGGTAAGAAATCTCTGCCTATATGTTTCGGTGCTGATATCATATCTTTTCAATATTTCAGTTTTTACCAAGTCATAATTATCAGCATCTCTGGAATCCATGTGACTATAAGCCAATTGGGCCCTCGCGGACAAATAGGGGGACAACCGTACCACCCACTGGGTTTGTGGCCAGTTACAAGCCCTAGCCAAGCCACTCTTTCAAAACTCATTAGGTAGGCATCTATATCATCAGAGTTAGTCATTTTAGTTAACTTGATGTCTTTTGGGTTAAAGGCACCACCATCCCCACTATTCCCAGTATTAGACCCAATTAATTGCAATATTTTCACAGTCTCGGCCCACCTTGTTTCTTGTTGCCATAGTTCTCGTCTCCTCTCCTGGGCGTCTATCTCTCGCTGCCTCTCCATCTCGCTCTGTCGAATTGCCAACCAACGTAGCAGGCTTACTAAATCCTCAGGTGGTTCCTCTCTGAATGGCTTCTTTTGCAGTTCCTCCTCAGACTCATCCTCACTGTTCGTTTCTTCTTTCACCATGGGGTCCTTCCTCCTGACATCCTGGCCCAGTTCTGGATTCAAAGAGTCCCCTGTAAGGGCCGTCTGGGTTCTGGTTACCATTCCTGGTTTCTTATCCTCTCCTCTCCTCTCCTCTGGATACCATCTCTACTCTGAGTTGCCTGAAACCCTGGTCAAGTCCCTTACTGGTTTCTCCCTATAGACCCCAGACAACCAGTAAATCGCTCTGCTGATAGCACTTTGTCGTAGGGTGTTAGTGTAGACAACTTCAAAAAGAAGGTAGAGACCAGAGATAAAGTTTATGTTGCGACACACAAGAACTTCTTGGGTGTCTTTTATTTGACAAATAAGGAATAACCAAATTAAACCTCAGACAATATAAACAAAGAGAAAACAAAACACTTGAAAAACTAGTTACAAATAAATTCCTAGCTCACCAAGAGATTGTAACTATATTTTTAGTTTGAAATTGGCATAGAGTGAAAGTGATTTTAAGTCAGCTTTCCACTATCATCTATGTCTTTCTGGAACAGAGTCAGCGCTACTCTCTTCCACTGCTCACCTCTACTGTCTCAAAACTCCTTCTTTTATAGTTATACATAGAACATAATTAATCATGTAGTCAGTGTGGTCCACCCCCTGTTCTAAGAATTAAACTTCAGTCTATACTAATACATAAATGTGAGGGACCACACCACCCTCATCACTTAGTTTTACTCTAAACAATACATTTTACTTTAAACAGACTTCATGGAAGGACTGAAAATAAAATAAAAAGGGTTTGCTTACTTAATTGGCTGTAATGACCAAAAGCTTCACCTGGATTAGGATATCACTCAGACCATGTTCACTATATCTATGCCTCCTTCTGGGCTGCCAGTCCCTTTAGGACAGCTTTCTTGTCACCTAGCCATGGTTTTCAGGTAAACAACAAACAGCTAATTCTAGAAAAGGTTGTCATTTTTATTTACTATCTTCACTTAATTTGCACCTAAAATGCAAGACCTTATTGTTGCATAAATGTAATTCTCCTACCCTGTACAGATAAGCTTAAGGTTAACGTGGTGGGTAACAACCTTTTTTTGCTTTTCTGTACCCCAGTGGCTTACTCTTGTTCATTTCAGTGCTTGTTTGCTGATACCCACGCTGCCCCGAATACGTGGAGCGTGCGAGTTTGACATTAAAGGTTTTCTCATTCTGGAAAAAACAACAGGTTTGTCCACCTTTTTTCTAACCCGAGTGA
Organism: Neoceratodus forsteri; assembly: GCA_016271365.2. Taxonomy (NCBI): domain Eukaryota; kingdom Metazoa; phylum Chordata; order Ceratodontiformes; family Ceratodontidae; genus Neoceratodus; species Neoceratodus forsteri. The sequence continues at coordinate 1,230,294,136 of CM057459.1, read as the reverse complement.
TCACCCTTTCCACTTGCAATATTTCTAACTGTAATAACAGAATGTCTGAGTCTTCTGAAAGGAGAGGACTCCTGGGTTGTGCTACACTTGCCCGGCATCTTTATTAGACTGCAGCTTTCATTTCAAAGAGTCGTATTCATACTAGCGCTAATTTACTTTTTGTTCCCAACACTTTTAAACTTACTATTATTTCTTTTCTGACCTGAATAATGTCACCAATACTAAACAGGGCTCACATGTTTGCACAATTCGTGTAGCGCTATGATTTATCACATATCGCAGTGACATCAAGCAATCCCCTAAATATATCTGTTTTCAATTGGTACACTGCATTCAAGGCCTTTCGAGGCAGGCTGAGAAAAGAGAAAAAAAGAAGGGAAAGTAAGGAAAGACACTATAATAGGAGGCCAAGCCCATTATAGTGTGGAAAATGGAAAGTAGAGAATAAGAAAGACTGCTGCAGCAGATTTTGTTTAGCAAGGGAAATAGGTAAAGAAGGGGAAACTCTGCCTCGAGAGGCCACTATAAACTTATCCAGGGGTTTTACAGCCCCCCGCATAAATAAACTTTATGCTTTTTGCCCGTGTTGTTTTTCTTCTCACTGGAAGTGTACATCACCATGTTGCTTTTCAACAATGTACACTCGCCCTAACTGGATAAAGCAACTGCCTACTTTCAAACATGGAAATGGATGAACCATCTGGTTGAGCCAGCAGTATCCCAAGGGTTGACACAAAACCCCTTAAGCTTCCCATAGGATAGGCCTCATTCCACACCCAAAATGTTGGTGATACAGTGTCACAGAGGCTGGACTCCTCCACATTCTCTGGAAATTCACACAGCTAGAAAGATACTGGAAAGGGATCCTTGAAGACTGCTCCAAGGTCCAAGGAAGAGATGTCCCATGCTGCTGGGGCCATTACTGTTGGGAGCCATATCATTGGTTGGTGGTTTATCTCAGCAGCACTAGTGTTGGTTACAAGCAGTGATCATGGAAGCAAAATGAGCCATCCCGATGAAATGGCATCAACCTTCTGCCCTATTCCTGCTTGCCTGGCATGCAGCTCTACCCAAACTGTTTTTGAAAGGTTCCCCTTTGCAGCCCCAGAAAAGATCAACATGTACTACAGAAAATGGACCACCCCCCTCCCTTTACTCTCACATGTGCTCGATCCCTGTCCTTTCCCCTTTGAACAGCCCCTTTCTGGAAGAGAACCTTTCCATTGCATAGCTAGGTTAAATACTCAAGTTGAGTCCCTCCATTTTTGTGGGTATGGTCTCTCCATTGCAAGGGATCCTGTTGTAGCTACAGTCTTTAACCAGTCAGCTACAGAAAGCATCTGTGTAGTACAAGGATGTTTTGACCTGATTATTCCTACCAGGAAGTCTGATCAGTAACCTGCAGTCTTGGAGGGTATTTTGCTTCCTCCTCTCTCCATATCCTGGCCACTGTTTTAGAGCCATAACAAACCTGATGGTGTAGTTCTCCTTGTTGTGATACTTGTTTGTATGAATTGCAATAGATGGCAGTTATAATGTAGTCTATATATGCATGGTTCTATGTCATAATGGCAATTGCCAAGCCTCAATTGCCATTAGGGTGAGTGTACATTATTGAAAAGCAACATGGTGATGTACACCCCAAGCGAGAACAAAACATTTATTTATCGGGGCTGTGCTGTTGCACCCCACCCTGACGGGGGCTTGACTCACACACCTTTACTAGATTGTCAACTTCAGAGGTGCATGTCAATGAGGGGGAGACACTCACCAAAATAAAAATTCCCACCCGTGAAACACACAAAATGTGTACTCAGCCCCATCCCCGATCATTGCACCTACTGCACTGGAGCCAGTCACTCTCACCACCACACCTTATAGCCAGCTCAGCAGCACCAACCCACACTACCTCCTACATATTTGCTTCCTTATACCTCCCCTTCTGGACACCATCCTATATCATCGCTCTTCTTCCCTTGCTATCCTATTTCCTCACATGTCTTCCATCACTACCCTTTCAGGGTAGGGCTCATAATGAGCACAGAAACTGAGTTGCCCATATCTGAGTCACTCAATTTCAGTAGCCCATATCAGAGGATATCTATATGCACTTCTCTACTCACTAAGCCTGAGTGTGTACATTTTTTATGAAATTTTTATAGATCTGTACAGCATTCACTCAATAAAATCTTTCATGTTAAAAAAAACTGAATTTAGTGAATTAGTACATGTTTGCACAGACTATGTTTTGTAATACCTATTTGTAAAGCAGAGGGAACAGCCATGATCTACATAGTGCCCCTTCCAACCTTAAATTACTGTGTATTAAAATGTTTTTGGTCATTAATTAGAACAATTTTTATTATTTCTTTTTTGCTATTCACCAATGGTTTCTCCCTCGCTCCTTCCCTCTAGGCTGGTTCTTGGCCTCCTCACTCTCCTCAACTAATACAACATGGAACCTCTACAGCAGGCCTCTCTGGGAGGTGGCATGTACCAGAGTGAAGAAACAGTCATGAAAGAAAAAAGGTGATGGTTGAGTAGAAGATGATAGGTGAAGGCTGACATACTCAATGAATACTTCTCTATGGTATTCATCTATCTGGTATTCATAGTGGAAAAAGAGGGGCTGCTGCCAAAGTGTGGGCCCTACCCAGGGCTGGAAGAGGGTTCAGGAATTAACATGGGACATGTATCGGTTTAGAAGGTACTTGACAGACTAAGCTCCCTTAAGGTCAATAAATCATCCAGACTGGATGGCTTGTACTCCAGGCTGATTAGTTAAGTAGGTGGTGCAAGCACTTGTACAACCTCAGACAGATTACAACAGCTTTCTAGAGACAGAAAATGTGCCAGTAGTCTGGACAGTGACTGACATTGTGCACCTACATAACAGTGGAGAGAGGGGTGAACTGGGACAGTGTAGTCCCTTTAGTCTAACCTCAACAGTGGGCAATGCACTAAATTCTATTTTTGTGCAAAGACTGGTAGACTTCCTTGAGGTAAAAGGGCTGCAGCATAGCAGACCACATGGTTTGTGGCAGGAAGGCAGTGCTAGATAAATCTGCTTGATTACTGCAACAAGGTGATGAAGGCTATTATGAAATGGGTTGTAAGAATGCCACCTCCTGATTGGTCAAGAGTTACTTTAAACTAGGCCGTTATCCCAGCACAACAGCCCAGCTGAAAGTACTCCCAGAAAAACAGGATCATCACTCGCCATGCCAGCACTCCTCCTCAACAGACCATCACGTGGTGCCCACTACAAGAAATAGAAAGAACTACACCTTTTGAAAAAAAAAACATAGCTGCATACCCTTGTCCACCACAGCAGTGAAACAACTCCGATCTCCCCTTTCTTACTTCCACTCACAGGTAAACAGCTTTCCATTTTTTTCTTGCAAATTACACCTCATTGACCGCAGCAGGTATGCAGCTCCAGCTTCAGTCTGCTCCCTCTCGCTGCAGACCACAATCAAGATAGACTGTACAGGGTTTTAAAAAATTGATTAGCATTTTTTTCTTGGGACAATACTAACTGTTCATAAAGTATTTATATAGGTTTTCTGGAACTGTTATGTTTGGTAAACACAGTGAGACAGGTGCTATGCATTTTCACAATGTTTTAGCACTTTTACGAGCAAAACGCTAATCAATTTTTAGAGTTAAATAAAACCCTGCTGTATATGCAAGCAACTTTTCTTTTTAAATGGAGGCAAAAAAACCCAAAAAGAAGCATGCTGGCTCTGATTCCCAGCTACAGAAGGAACCATCACTCCACCAGTACCAGATGTAGCTCTAAAAAAAAGTTGTCAAGGAGTCCTAGACAGCCCTATGCTACAGTACAGATGGCATCTGGCTGCTAGCCTTCTCTCTGCCACTGCCACTGTAACACGCTTCAGTAGCATCTGAAGCTAATGCCTGCCCACAGCATTATTGCCACCTGCTGGCAGGCTCACATTTACACTTTGTCCAAAGTAGACCATTTTATTTAAAATCTAAATTAAAATGGTAAAAATAGTTTTTTTATCTAAACAATGATTCCAAACATATTTAAAAAAAAAATACAATAAATTGACCAGATTAGACCAATTTCATAATTGCCATAAGGCACTCCTGGAGGGGAGGTTATGGTGGAATAATGGCCCTTCTAGAGGGGGGAAGCACTCAGCTCCTCCTCATGCTTTAACCCATTCCAGGTGGGCCATTATCCCACCATAACACCCCCCCTTGTGCCTTATTGCCTAATTGAAAATGGTCAGATGGTACTATGGTAAGCATACTGTAGTACAGCACACGGAACCTGGGCTTTAACAGAGCACTCAGCTTAGTCCCACACAGAGAACTACTGTAGTTAAGAAACGTAATGACCTTGTGTTTAGGGACAAAGCAAACCAGTGGATGAGGAACTAGCTGAGATGGAGGAAACAAAAAGTAATAATAAACAGGGAACACTCTGGGATAAAGGAGGTAACAAGTGGTGTACCAGTAGGTAGCAGATGAAACTTCCTACTCCTATCTGTACAGCACTACTTCCCTGGGATCTTGCTCACCACAATGTATTGGCCCTGCCTCACGCTTTGCCTGTGCCTATCCCCACTAGCAGTGCACTTACCCACTTACCCATCTGCTAGTCCACACTGTGCCCTGGCACCCCTCCCTCCCCTTGCTCCTGAACCTCCTCTCCTGCCCTTGGACCTCTGTGTGTCCCTGTCCCCCTACCCCTCCACTAGCTTTCTCTCTTCTCAGGCACATCTGGGTGTCTTCTTATTCTTGCTTTCCCTCCTGTACCTCCCTGCCTACCCTGCCCCTTAGCCTCCCTCCCCCCATGTCAATCGAGAAAACCTGTCACCATCTCCCAGCTAGGGTGTTAGTCATGCTACTACTCCTGTCAGGGAACATTCATCCAAACCCTGGCCTGTTCCCAGGAGCTCCCCAACTCACACCACAGGCCTATGCATGGTCTCCATGAATATCTGTAGCCTCCTAAAAAAGTTTGACTCACTACAATGCCTGGTCACATCAATTAACCCTGATGTCATCACTCTGGTTGAGACTTGGCTGTCAAAATCCTCCCCTGACTCCCTAGTCTCCCTTCCTGGTTTCACCCTTTTCTGGTCCGACCGTGTTGGGAGATGGGGCGGCGGCTGCGCTATTTATGTCAAGGAATCTCTCCCCGTATTAGCCCTGCCCGCTCCCATCCTTGACTCCAGGGCCCAGGTGCTTACGCTGAAACTAACCCCAGACCCTTTAAAGGGACCCCTTTATCTGACTACTGCATACGTGCTCTAGGACCAAACGCAGGCCATTGCCTCTCTTACAGAATACCTTACCTTCTACCTCCTTCCGCTGGATCAAATTCTGCTGGGTGACTTAAATGTCAACTGGCTCAGCTCCTCCTCCTCCTCTACCTGAGACCTTTTCTGCAATAGACCTAACGCAACTAGTTACCCACCCTACCAGGACTAACCCCAAGAGAGGCTCCAGTACCCTGCTTGATGTGGTACTCACCAACAGCCCTAATCGGATCCCAATGTACAAGTCCTCCCAGACTCTCTCAGTGATCACTCCCCCATTCTATTCCACTGGTCAACCTCAGTCCCCAAACCCATAGCACAGTCCACATGCCGGCAGCGTCTAATACCTGGTGGACTGATAAAACTTAAGGAACTTCTGTCCTAAATTGACTGGTCTCCTATACAGGCAACTCCTGACATCGACACAGATCTCTCCTTCTTTACCCAAAATGTTAATAATGCCTGTGATATCTTTGCCCCAGTGTTGACCCGCGTTCTAAAAGGAAGAATGCCCCTTGGTTACCCCAGCTTTGATCCACCAGCTCAAAGATAGGGACAACCTATGGCACCGTGCCATTGAGACTGGCTGGCCGCACCACAGGCGGTTACATGCTGCCGCCTCAAATAAGTGCACTGGGCCATCAGAAAGGCCAAGTCTGAGCACTCATCGGGTCCTCACTCACTGCCTCATGGGGAATCCCAGAACCTTCTGGGATAACATTATACAGTTAAATGGGAGTGCACACTCCCCACCCACCCAGATCAACATAATGGTGTGATCTCCTCAGACCCAGTCCTCATAGCCAACCACCTCAACACCTCATTCACTGACCTTAGCCCTATCCTCCCTACAAATTATTTTGACCCTCCTCCAGCACCTGCAGTAAATCTTTCTGCGCCCTTATTTTCTCCTCCGCGTGTTTCTGCCCAAGAACTTAGGCTGCACCTTGTCACTGCCCTCAAGAGTAATAGTACAGGCAGTGATACCCTGATCCGTGTATCCTACGGCTGGTCTTAGACACAGTCCTTACCCTGATCACATGCCTCATCAACCACTCTCTTTGCCTGGGGAAGGTTCCAACTGCCTGGAAAGTCGCCACTGTCACCCCATCTTTAAAGGTGGTGATAGGACTGTGGCTGGAAACTATCGACCGATCTCCATTCTCTCTCCTCTCTCCAAGGCCTTGGAAAAAGTGGTGGCCTCTCAAATCTCTGATTACCTCTCCACCTACAATGTCCTTTGTCCTGAGCAGCATGGCTGAGCAGGCCACAGTACCAACACAGCCCTCCTAGAGTTCTCCAACTTTCTCCACTCCTCCTTAGACACTGGTTCTCTGGCTGGTGCTGTCTTCATTGACCTCTCGAAAGCTTTCACACTGTCTCCCACCCTTCCTTCTTGATGCCCTTAGTCTCTCTGGTTTTGCTGCTGGGCCTATCTCCTGGTGCACCAGTTATCTGTCTGACCGCTCACAGCGTGTAAAAATTAATGGGACCTACTCAGACATCTGTCCCATCTTTTCTGGGGTTCCCCAGGGCTCCATTCTGGGCCCCTTACTATTCTCCCTTTACCTTAACACCCTTCCACACTCTTGCTCGGGGAACATTCTATTGTACGCTGATGATGCAGTCATCTTTGCCTCAAATCGTAACCCTATTGCCCTCCAGAACTCGCTGCAGAAGTCCTTCACTGAAGCCGAGGGCTGGTTCAAGGAACATAGATTGGTGATAAATCTTAAAAAACAAAAACCATGTTCTTCACTCATCCCCAAACAAGTCCTGCAACTTCAAACTCCTCATTCACTCTGGGTCCTCGTTCCCACTGAACAAGTTTGCTCCTATAAATACCTAGGGATCCATTTTGACCCTCCCTCTCCTTCCATGGACACATCGCTGCCCTAGCCACTGCCACTAATATCCGATTGGGCATCTTACATGGTATAAACACTGCCTCCCGGTAGCTCTTCAACTCATGATCACCTCCTCTATCCTGTCCCTAGTGGACTATGGACTGCCGGTGTATGGTGCTGCTGATCAGACCGCCTACCATAAAATTCGCACTTTCCTGAATAAGGCCTGCGGTTAATTACTGGAGCACCTAGGATGACACACACCTGTCTACTGTATGCTAAAGCACTGGTACTTGACCTCGATGAGCACCTCAAATATCTTACCTGTACCCTTACAAAAAGACCCTCCTTGGGCTTTCCACCAGGATTGACCACCACCATACCGCCTGTCCCACTAGTTCATACTGACCTCTGGGAGAACCTCTCTGTTATCCCTAGAGCTAGGACCTTCACGGCCAAAGAGCCTTCAGCTTTAGGGCCCCTCCTGGTTCAACACACTGCCCCTCCATCTCGAAGCTCCAACTATATCGTGCTTCAAAACTTCCTTCGTAACCACCTTATTAACACCCGATGCGTAACTGCCGCTAGTCAAAGCCGTACTCAATACTTATGACAAAGCTTATCATTGCTGCTATGACCTACATAACTCTGGTATTGTTTGCATCCATCCTACCTGTACCAGCTTGTTTGTATCTATGTCTTAATTTACTGTTATACTTATGTGTTGTACTGCTATACTGTGTATTTTGGTTTATCTTACTGTGACAAGGTACCTTTGTAAATGAGCCTATGGCTCAAAGGTTTTCCAAACTGCTGTTTAAATAAAATAAAATAAAATAAAAAAACGAGGTGATACTGCCCCTGTATAGATCCCTGGTAAGTCCACAACTGGAGTACTGTGTGCAGTTCTGAAACCATACCTGGAAAAGGACAAGGACTGGCTAGAACTGAGAATGGTGATGCAAATAATTCAGGGGCAGCAGGGAAGGTCATACAGTGAGAGAATGGACAGTCAGGAAATATATACACAGTAAAGACCAGAAGGGAAAGGGGAATGTAACTGAGACACAGAAATGTGTGCAGGGAATAAACACAGTGAATAGTCGCAAGCTGTTCAACAAAACTGCCAGCAACAACATAATGGGCAACATGACGAAATAGATGGGGGGTAGGCATAAAAGGATGTCAGAAAATTTTATTCATGGAACAGGTGATGGACAAGTAGAACAGATATTCTGCTGAGGTAATCACATGCTACAACACTGTTGAGCTTTAAACAGAGGTGTGACAGGCATATGGGTTGGTGAGGAACACAGAGAGATAGGACATCGGGGAAGGGATAGCAAAAATAGCTCTGGATAGGTAACTCTGGAGACTGGATAAAAGGCTAGCCTTATTGCTGTTGTTAGTTTTCTATGTTTGTATAAGACAAGCAGCTCATCCAGTTGTGTAGTAGTTAAGAAGTGCCATGCCCCAAGTCCATGTGTTCAGTATGTGACACTATTCAGGAACTGTGTCCTATTATACATCAGAGTAGGGGGATTCCCTAACAACCTGAACTACCAAGGGGCAATCACAAATTTATAGAAGTCATGATTCCTTCTGAATGACACTGCATATCCCCTAGGAACAGCAATCTGTCTCCTCATTACCCAATGATAAAAAATATACCTACAGATATATTACATATTATATATATATATATATATATATATGATACACACACATATCTACAAAAATCACACATAACCCCAAAATGCAAAGCATGATGAGAAGCATATGCAAATCACCATGAAAATTTAGGCTGATACTGATTTATTTTTATTTTTTATTTTAGTCTTTGGTAACCAGGTAAGGACCACTAGGCACAACTGCCTGTTTTCAGAGGCACCCTGGAAGCACTGGGCAGTTAAGTGACTTGCTCAGAGTCACACAGAGTGCAAGTGGAGGTTGTGAGAATCAAACTCAGGTCTGATCTGCCGGATGTATCATGCTTGTTCACACCTTGCTCCTCTAACCTCTAGGCTATACTGCCAACATATATATACTATATATATATATGTTTATACCATGGGGGTGAGAGCTTTCTCAGTAGGATATACTGTGTTATTTCCACTAGAGTGAGGATAAATCCTGATGACATCAGCAGAGTGAGGATATTAACATTTATCCACACTCTGCTGATGTCTCCATAGTGAGAATATCTGCACTGCAGCTTGCATTCTAAAGGAAACTGCTTCAGAAAACAGTTTCTCTTTCTCACTGAAGCTGCACCTTAGTCAATTAGCTTTGTAAAACACTCAGACCTGTGTCTCATTGTGTTTCTAACACTCCTAGCCCATTATTGTGCTGATCTCAGCTTCAAAACAACCTGAATTCTAAATGAAACTCTTTTACAAAGCAATTTTTCTTTCCCAGTGCTACCTGCAGCAGTTTGTCTCCCACTGAACCTATAAGTTACTCCATTAGCTTTGCAAAACACACTCACCTGTGTTTCTGACTCCCAGTCAGTTCAGAATACACACACACACACACACACACACACACATGCACTGACACCACACACAGAATAAGCAGGAAACAAACAGAAACAGAAAAAATGTTCCCAAAGATCTCACCCCTGTGGTATAAATCACACACATGATGTGCAGATCGTGGGATAGGGAAAATATATATATAAATATGGGATACAAGATGGGCAGAAGTTGAACATGTAAAATGTTCTCAGTCCTGCAGAGTGAGTTGTGCATTCTCACTCATGCCTTTGGCACTCATGAGAATACAGAGCTCACTCTGTAAGAGTGAGAATATTTTACATGTTCAACTTCTGCCCATCTTGTATCCCATATTTATATATATATGTATATAAATATAATATATATATATAATATTTTACTTTCTTTATCCACCCATCCTGGTCGGCCCATGTTCATGTCTACCACTCCTAGCCCCATCCTCTGACCATGCAGGGCTATTTTCCTTCTTCCCAATGGCTTACTCCCATGGCGGGTTGGTGGTGATCTCTTCACCTGCCAATACCACATCCAGTTTGAGGAGGTGCCTCCTGATTTTAAGGGCAGAGCCTGTGGGGGCTGGCAGTCATTCAACTCACCTAGGAACTTTTCTCCTCCAATTTTTGCCCTACTGGAGGAGGAGCGTGTGGTGTTGGCAATGGCAGAGCTGTGCACGCTCTCATCCACAGCACTATGGCCAACTGCTCCACCTCTATCCAGTATGTATGGGACCCTGGTGCTCCGACACCCAACCACTGCTAGGTGTCAGACATATGCCAATCTCCTATTCCCTCCCTCCCTCCCTCCCTGGGAGAGGAGAGCTGTCCTCTGGATGCTTGATCCTGTCCTAACCTGACCGACCCATGGTGACCCACTAACACTGCAAACATGGGTTGCTGGCATAGCAGGAGGTAAGGCATGATGCCTTAGCCCTTCACACCACTGGGATGGCCTGATTTAAGCACATTTGTAAAATATTACTGTCACTGTAGTACCAGTATAACTAGGGATGAGTGTAGTGCTTATTTTTAGCTCCCTAACTTTGGACCTTCGTGACTTTGGTGGTGTTTAACAAAATTGACACAAATTTGGCATGCATTGTCCTGGTGGCAAGTCCTCAAAACATAAAAAGTTTTGTGATGGTGGCTAATGTGGTTTCTGAGATCTAGATAGTCTAATCTGTGTTAGGCTTTTATTATGCTTTTTGTTCTCATCTACAGCATAGATGATACAGATTTTTTTCTAAAACCCTCAGGGTAGAAGGTGCTTGTACCAAGGTAGTACCTTTTGAAGGTTCCATGAAAATATATTAATTGGCTCCAGTTATTCGAATTTAAAGTTTTTTTTTCTGAACTTGCTCAGTTGGGTTTTAGGATAACCCTCTGAAACAACACAAAAATGCTGATTTCTCAAGCATTTTGCTTTTGCAGAAATTAATATTTTTTGCGTCATGAGAAAACTTTTCTGGTCATGACTGCTGCAATCTTTTCTTCAACAAAAACATGTAAAATACATAAAAATGGTTATTTTTGAATAGAGATGTTGCAAAATTGCCATGTGAAACATTTTGCAAAATTCCACCATTCCGCAAAATGTTTCACAGGGTAGCGAAATTTCACCTGCAAAATGTGAAATTTCACAGTGACATGTGCAATTTTGCCAAATTTCACCCACATGTCATTAAATTTCACTCGAATTTCACCATTTCATGGGCAAAATTTCAAATTTTTCAGATTAAATGTTGCATTTTGTGGTGGAATTTCACATTTCAGGGGTGAAGTTTTGTATTTCGCCCACGGAATTTTGCCTTTTGCACCCACAAAATATTTCACGAAATGTACAAATTTTGAAAAATATTTAGCTTAATGAAATTTTATAGTTTTACACATCTCTGTTTTTGAATAAGCTCCTAAACCTAGGTAAAAGAGAGCCGTTTAGTTAAATTCTGGTGTTTGTTTGTTATTTTCAATTCAGCCAAGAAATATATTTTCTGGGTACCCTATAATCTTAGGTGCCTGGCTTAATGAGAGCTGCCATTTCTGAGGTCATGAACTGGGAATTCTTCTGTTGCACACAAAGTGCTGCAACAGGAACATTTTTGTCTTGCACCCAAACACTGAAAAGTACAAACACCGAAACATACTGTGAGAAGCATGGAAATGAAGAATACCAAGACCAGGATTTTAGATGCAAATGTTCAGGCAAATTGGCATACATTTATTTAAAAAACAAAAATAATAAGTGGACTGTTCACAACAAAATAAAACCCAATAAGGCAACATACATTAACAGAAAATTCCTCTTTAGAAAATGCTAGAGAACCTCCTCATGACATGTATTGACTTCCCAGTACATAAAGACTAACTGGACAGTGGGCTTACCCTACTTAAATACTTGAGCTAGCCCATGTGACCAAATAGCTCCTCCCACAATCGAGAACATGTTCCCATTTTCCTTAAAACAAGGTTTTTATTGTATCCAAAACATTATTTAGATTTATAGTCTCATAAAAAATGTCAATAACATTCAGAAAAAGATAAAGTATTCAGGTTTAGTCATGTTTTACTGTCCTTGTCAATGTATCTCCTCCCATACTGAAGATCTGGTGCATAAAGTCAAGGAGAACAGGGCTGGCCAGCTCCTAAAGCAGACCTGGAAAGACAGTGTAGAGGGGCAGTACAAACAAGGAACCTCACAGAAAGAAAAAACACTTGGTAAGTTTCCTTTAAAATGGGAAGCTTTTTTATACTTTGAAAACACTAGGAAGATTAAAATGACAAAAATACCTGTCTAGTGCACTTTATTTACTTTATTTACAGTCTTTTCTAATGAAAAAAAAAAAGGAGGCCACTTCAAATAGGGTTGGTCCCTTATAGTATTACACCAATTACAAAATCATCTCTCCCTTAACTGGCAAATATCTCTTGATCAGCCTATTTTGGGTAACCCCCATTTTAAAATTAAGCATAAACCCATCCCAATCTCATATTGCCCCCCTTAGTGGGGAACGGGCACTCTAATTTCTGCACTGGTGGTAGAATGATCTCATTTCCTAATTTTCAGCTACAATTTGAGGGCCACAACAGCTTTGTCTTTAAATACATACAGTTAAAGAGTCATTAGTTGCTTTTTTGGGGAAAGAGTTAGAGATACCAGCTCCCAAAGCTGGCTTATCCTCACTTATGCAGGTGGCTGACCAGCGCCATGCAGTTTCCAAAGTGTATAAAGAATAACAATCTTTAGATCCCCACCTGCCTCAAGGTGTATGTTATTTCAGGACACAAGAGCTCCCTCTAGTAACTGAGGTAAATTTCTGGAAGACGTTATGGCAAAACACATACAAATTTGTGAAGCAGGATAGTTTGTGCTTAATTCAATTTAACATAATGCATAATTTATACTTTTCCCTGTTAAATTTCATAAAATGGGTAGGCTCCCTTCCCCTATTTGCCCACAGTGTGCTGGCTGTTCAGAAACTCTTGACCATATGCTGTGGACCTGCTCCAAGGAGCAGACTTTCTGGCAAGCTATTAGGCAGACATTGGACCCAGTTCTCGGGCTTGAACCTCTATTTACCCCTGAGGCCTGTTTACTGAATAGCTTTCCTCATGGAGCTCTTCAAGTTCAGAAGGCACACATGGCCTTGATTTCAGCCACGGCCAAGTTGGTAATCATAAGGCACTAGAAGGATGAGTCACTCCCTTCTGTGATAGAGTGGCATAGGGAAATACTACAGGCACTTCAATTGGAAAAGCACATTGCCTCAATGCTTAATAGGCTGAATGTTTACCAGAACAAATGGGGACCTTAGATGCCTTGCTTACTGTGTGAAAGCCTTAACCTTACTCAGGTGACATGGCAGACAACTAGATTAACTTCTATATGGCTTTTAGAGGACCACACATGGCATGGGGTGGGATTTAGCTTAATGGGGGAGTTGTTTCTTATCTAGTCTAGTAAACATTACCTGCATTAGAATAGGATATTTAGTTTTGTTGGGTGAACCCTCCTGGATATCTGACTGTGTGTCTGTGCACCCATGTTTGGTTGAGTATAAGAAATTGACAAAGTATACTGAATTATGAAAAAAAAAGGAGACCACTCTGAACACTCCAAACTTTCACTTTTTATCACTTTAGCAAAGCAGAGAGAGAGAGAGAGAGAGAGAGAGTGTGTTCTTTTTTAATCCTGAAGCCTACTCTTAGCACAGCTAGAAAATATAGCAGGTTGCTAGGCAAACGCCCTGCTGTATTTACAGTCTCAAACTGGTTTGTTTTCTGTTTCCTTTTCTTTCTTTTCTGGGTTACAGCTCAGGACAGAGCTCAGAGGGACTGCTAAAATTAAGGGGGACAGTTTAGAAGAGTGCAGGACTGCAAAGTCCAGAGACGAGAACTTTTCTGTTTTGTTTAGCACAATTGCGCATTGCCAAATGTACACACATTCACACAGTTGTGCAGCTGCAATTCACATGTTTGCACATTAGTATGGTAAACTGGTGTTCTGAAAGAGAACAGAGTGCTGCACCCTGCATAAATCAGATCAGAGCTGACTTTTCTAACTTTACCATAAATATTAGGCAATGAAATGCCTCTTTCTGGCTTATACATAGGAACATTTACTTTGGGGGGGTATGCCAATAGAGGACCAGCTAAGTGCCCCTGGTGACACAGAAACACAAGTGACCAACTCAAGATACAGAGAACAGGATAGGATAGAAAAGATAGAAAAAGACAGTAGAGGATGACAATATAAAGGGAGTATACAGAATGGAAAATACTGTTGTGCAACAGACCTGGATAGCAAAAGAAAGATTATAGGAAATGCAGAAAAGGGAAATGTGTCAGCCCAGAGTTACCACCATGTCCATATGATACATACATGTTGCATTTTTCCACCCCTGCCAGCTCAGTCTGCCCTTCTTTGCCTATGCTGAAGATCTTGCTGTTTTGTCCCTCCCCTCCCCCTCCCAGCTCAGCAAGCCCTCCTTTGTCCATCCTGATGATGATTTTCATTTTTTCTCTAAGTGGACATGGATGCCCACCCTTGACCCCTTCCTCTCCACATTGCCCCCCCCCAAAAAAACACATAGGTGGTGACACTGGGGTGGCCACTCTCCATGCCACCAAACACTCTGCCGACACTGGGGTGCCCAATCCCCAGTGTCGAATATAGTCCCCCTCCAACAATGAAAACTGTTCCTCATTGCTCTTTTTTAGTTTAAAACTGAAAAGAACAAAACTGTCCTTCATTTATCTCTGCTACCCCCAACCAACCCCACCCCACCTCCCACTCAGCACACACCACCCTACAACCTCACACATCTTCTGTCACCTAAATTTGGTTCAATGCCATAGATCCACTCTCTAATCCAAAAGACATCTTCCTCTGGGAACTGCAACTGGGATATGAGGAAATAAAGTAAGTCCAGTTAATGTATTTCAAAGCGTTTTGACTTTTTAGTTATAACTTTGTAATTTTTAAATATGTTTCAATCAGATTTTCCCTATGGTCTTTTTGGTACATTTCCTCATGAACTAGATAGGTGAAATGTTTCAAATTCAGCCCATAAGGTGATTTTTCAGTTGTTCCACAAAATCACATTTGGGGGAGGATTTGAAAATATTCATCTACCGAGTTCATGAGGCGGGGTCATAAGAAGAATACATTGAAAATTTGGTGGCAAAACATTGTAAAATTACCAAGTTATGAGTGAACATTAAAATATTTCAACTTTCATTCATAACTTTGAACAAATCCAGAACAAATGGTTTGATACCTTTTATTGGACCAACAAGGATGTTACAAAAATAACAAAGAGCTTTAGCTTTCAGACCAACAAGTCCATCTTCAGAAGTGTAATGAGAGTTATTTAGAAAATCCCATATTATTAACACTTAGAACATGCAGAAAAAAAGAACAGAAATAATTCTCATTGGTTTAAAACAGGCCTACAGAAATAATTAAGGTGACATTGGAGAGCTTGACTATCTAAAGTGTGATTTCAGATGAACCAAACTTAAAGGTCAAAGGTTGTCCAGAGATAACAGCAGGCAGAGTGTTCATCCCACATATACTATACCATGTGTCAGTCTAACAGATAAAAAAAAAACTTAAGATTCTCTGCTCACTAAATGAAATGTCACATGAAGACCCCCCCCCCGAAGAGGAGGTTTGTTCACTTGACATGTAATTTAGTGAGCAGAGAATCTTAAGGTTTGTTTTATCCATTAGACTGGTACATGGTATAATATATGTAGGTTGAACTCTCTGCCTGCTGTTATCTCTGGACAACCTTTGACCTTTAAGTTTGGTTCAGCTGAAATCACACTTTAGATATTCAAGCTCTCCAGTGTGACTTTAATTATTTCTGAAGGACTGTTTTAAATCAATGAGAATTATTTCTTGCTTCTCACAAGCCTAATTGTTCTCTCTTATCCCCTGTCTTATCAACACTAGGTCCGTCCATCCTCTTATCCTTCCTTTCCCAACCTCGGATAGGAGCTCACTACCCACGCGTTGTGACATCGTACCATGCCCCGTACTTTATAGCATTCAATCCTGGGGCTCACATATACTCCTTTTCTCCATCCACCTTCTCTACATCCTGTTTTACCAACTCCTCTCTGTGCACCGTGCCCTCCTAGCCTTTCTCCCCCTACCTTCACCTCTACCTGGTGTATATATATTTTTTTCCTTCCGTTACTCCCTCCTGCAACCTTAGATAACCTGCTTTATCTTCCTATAGATTCTTCTATGTATGTAAATACCCTGTAATCTGTACAATATCTGTATACTTCTATGTATGTATGAACCTCTTTTTCTTCCTGTCTGTAAACAGCATTATCTGTATTGCCTTGTAAATACCTGTGTTGACCCGTATATACAATTGTTCATGCTCCACCCAGGTCCGTCTTGCAAATGAGCTTCTGCTCAACGATGAACGCCTGGTTAAATAAAGACTTGATTGATTGATTGACTGATTGATTTTTTTCTGCATGTTCTAAGTGTTAATAACATGGGATTTTCTAAATAACTCTCATTAGGCTTCTGAAGGACTTGTTGGTCTTAAAGCTAAAGTTCTTTGTTATTTTTGTAACATCCTTGTTGGTCCAATAAAAGGTATAAAACCATTTGTTCTGGATTTGTTCTTACTAGGACCAATACGGCATTAAACATTTTGTTTATCACTCATAACTTTGCTAATTTTCAAACATTTTCCTCCAAACTATTAACATGGCCCTTTCTCTGACCCCATGTCACAATCAATCCAGGTGAACTTTTTCAGATCTGGCCCAATGGGTGATTTTGCAGTCACTTCGTGAAGGCACCTTGTGGTTGTGATTTGAACATTTTCATTTAGTGGAGTCATGATATGGGCTCATAATCATAAGGCTTTGTTTAAAATTTAGGGTCAAAATATTAGAAAACAACAAAGATATTAATGTACATTGAAAATGTGCCATGCTCACTCATATTGTTGGACATTTTCAATATTTTAACTTCAGACTTTCAACATAGCCATTTTTTCACAAGATCTCATAAATATGACAGGTGTTGTTTTTCAAATCCTAGCTAAAATGTGTTTGTGCACTTGTGGTAGAAAAGGACATTTCAGCCAGTATTCATATGTCACATTTCATGTTTAAAAGGAAGAGCCATAAAATGACAGTGTTTAAAATTTGGGGTGAAAATTAAAAAACAAAATCTTCAAAAAATGTTGTGTATAGTGCCAGCCTTTACCCCAACTGGTAGTGCTTTGTGATCCTGTGCTGGTGAGATGAGTATGTGGGGGAGCTCAGTGTGCAGCTAGATGGGCCAAGGTTTGGGGGATGGTGCTGTCATGTGGCACAACCCTCAGGCTTGGAAAGGGAAGGTCCAGGGTTGATGGCATGTGCTCAAGTTCTTTATAGTGAAAACAGCTCTTCTCTTGACACAGGGCCCTGTACCTCTGCACCTGTGGCTGCAGAAGGCCCTGCTCATCAACTGACAGATGGATTCTTTGCCCAGTGCATCTGTATCTGTAGTCACATGGAAGCACAGGGCCCAAAGGACCCTGCACTTCTGCAGTCTTCCAGACATCCCCAAATGTGCTTGGCATCCATTGCCACAAGGAAGCAACAAGAACAGAGAGGGGGAGAGGGACCAAGCCCTTTATCAGAAGAAAGAGTACTGAAGGGACTTGCAGCTCTGAATGGTGACAAGGTTATGAGACTGGACAGGTTACACCCAAGGGAAACTAAAGGAACTCATGGAGGTGTTAGCTGCCCCACTGATGGCCTTATTCAACAACTCATTAGAAACAGGTGTGATTCTAGAGAACTGGAGGAGAGTAGATGTGATCCTATTCCATAAGAGCAGCAGCAGGAAGTAGGTTAGCAACTATAGGCCAGCCAATCTTACATCAGTGGTGGGAAAATTAATGAAAACAATGTTAAAAGAAGGGTTGGTAGAGTATCTTGAATCCAGTGGACTACAAAACCAAATGCAGCATTGCTTAATGGAGGGAGGTCATCCCAGGCAAATTGGATTGATTTCTTCAACTGGGTGACCAGGGGATAGATCAGTGAAGTGCAGCGGGTGTGGTTTATCTGGACATCAGAAAGACCTTCAACACTGTATTGTACTGTTCTGTACTATACTGTACTGGAGATTGATAAAGAAATTAAGCAGCCAAGGGGTGGGATCCAAGGTGCTGAACTGGGTAAGAAAATGGTTATTGGATAGGCAACAGTGGGTAGTGGTTAACAGATCTCACTCTAATGAGAGGAAAGTGATGGGCTCTGTACTGGGACTATTCCTCTGCAATATCATAGAAACACAGAATTTGTCAGCAGTTAAGGCCCGCTTGGCCACCTAATCTGCTCAGTTGGTACTTGCTTGTACTGTCACCAGAGGCCATACCAACTCTGTCAACTCCCCCTCCACCACTTTTCTAGACAGATTCTTTTGTGCCTGTTGCATGCATGCTTAAAACCCAACACTGTTTTCACTCCACCACCTCCGCTGGTAGACTGTTACAGGTATCCACCACTCTTTCAGTGAAGAAGTACTTCTTAACATTCTTCCTGAACTTCCCCCTTCCAGTTTCATTGCATACTCATTTGTCCTGGTTCACCTTCACTCACCTTCTCCTCCAAAAATACTTCTGTCCTGTACCTTGTTCACCCCCATGAGGTAATTATAGGTCTCTGTCATTTTACTGTTCTCCCTTCTCTCTTCCAGTGTGTACATATTAAGATGCCTCAGTCTCTCTCCTCATAGGGCTTTTGATGGAACCCCTGCACCATTTTGGTTGCAACATTCTGGGCAGCATCTACACTGTCTAGATCCTTCCCGGTATGTGGTCTCCAGAACTTGACACTTTACTACAGGTGGGGCTTCACCAATGATTGATTCAGTGGAAACAGCACCTCTCTCCTTCTGCTGGTGATTTCCCTCCCTATACTCTTCAGCATCCAAATGGCTCTTTCTACTGACTTGCCACACAGCCTCTCCCAGCTCGAGGCCCTCAGATGTGATAACCTAAGGTCTTTTTCCTGCTCTGTGATCATCAATACCTCCCCCCATTTTATATACCACCACTAGGTTTCTGTACTTAAGTGCATGATTTTGCACTTTATTTCTACTGAAACACAGCTGCCATATCCTCAACTACTCCTAGAGTTTTCTCAGGTTTCTGCTCCATTCTCTTCACCCCCTCCAGAGTATCTACCTTATTGCAGATGTTGGTATCATCTACAAAGAGGCATACCTTCCCTTCCAGCTCTTCTACAATGTCATTTATGAAGACATTGGAGAGGACTGGTCCCAGCACTTAGCCCTGAGGAACCCTGCTGGTTACTCTCCCCTCATTAAAATGATTGTCTTTTACCATCACCTGCTGTCACCTATCCATCAACCAGTTCTTTACCCAGTTTGCCACCCTGGGTCTCACCCCTAAACGTCATGGTTTCCTTATAAGTCTCTTATGTGATACGATGTTGAAGGAATTGCTGAAGTTTATGTAGGCCATGATCACCACCCCACTCTGCTCTAGTTCCCTACTCAGCCAGTCAAAGAAATCAGTCAGGTTCATCTCACATAACCTCTCCCCTGTGAATCCATCATGCCTCTGATTTTGTAACCCAGCTGGATTCAAGATACTCCATTGGCCTTTCTTTTAATAGTGTTTGCATTATCTTCCCTACCACTGACTGTTTTTTTCTTAAGGCCCAAAAGGGGCAAGTGTCTGTTTTCAGGGTGCCCAGGAGCACTAGGGAGGCTATGTGACTTGCCCAGAGTCACACAGTATGCAAGTGGCAGCTGTGGGACTCAAAGCAGGTCTGGTGGATGCAACAAGCTCATTCGCAGTGTGTTACTCTAACCAGTAGGCTCTACTGCTAGCCCATAACTGATGAGTTAGGTCATAATAATCATCTGCTGGTGACGGGGCATGACCTGGATGCCAAGCATGAAGGATGTATGCTGAGCAAGCTCTCCAGAGCACCGATGTAAAAAAAGATAAATTATTTATGCAAAACCCTCTGAGAGCAACACAATTGATAGCAGACCAGTTTTAATATCTAATAGCTTCACTAAAAGCCAGTAAAAGACAAGCAGTTCTTACTATTGAAGCCATATCCAAGACATCTGGACAAGCAGCGGAGGGCCACACAAAAAGAACACAAGTAATGATGGCTGGGGCAGAAACAGGAAAAGGGTCTGTACTAGTGCTGCCAGCACTCATTGCAAACCTGCAGCAAGAAATGAAGGCAGGCTTTGCTAGCACCGTAGTGCTGCTAACTCACATGCATGCAGTTGTAATTGGGCTTGCTGGGATCTCTGCTACAAGTGCCATACACACTGACTGGGCAGAAAAAAAGGATTAATAAATTAAAGGCTATCATTACAGACCTTGCCAGAGATAAAGCAGTCATGCAGTCCAAGTTGGCATAATTAATGGCTCGAACAGAAGGCAGAGTTTGGGCCAGGAAGTCCAATAAACAGCTGTTTGTCTTGCTGGAGGGTCTGTAAAGGAAGGACGGAGAACAAGCCATCAAAAATGGCTAACAGAGCAGCTCCCACGTGGGACCTAAAGCTGCCACTTTGCAATATAGAGACCGCACAGAACTGGTCTGAAACTTCAGGCAGGTGATAAACCAAGACACTACCTAATAAAATACTGTACCTGAGGTTTCCAGAGAAGGAAATATACTATGGGCTGCCAGGGCAAATTGTCCTGTTGATGTGGGGGTGGCTGAGTCCTTATTTTTCAAGACTTCAGGTAGTTCCTACAAGCCCAATGACAGATGTTTTCTGACATAATAGAAAATCACATGGTTGAGAGTTCATATTTACAATATACATCAATAGTCTGGACTCGCAGCTGGGCACAGCAAACATGCACTTATTCGCAGATGATACTGTACTCTATACCACAAATTCATCCTTGGATCTGGCCCATGAGTACTTACAGAAAGACTTCATCACCCTCCAATACAACCTTCTCACTCATAAGTTCCTCCTCAATGCCAAAAAGACTAAAGCAATGATTCTCTCACCAAAGTCTACTTCCGGATGTCCACATATCACACAGATCCGAACACTCTTAGATGAGCCCCTTGAAGTAGTTGATACCTTTAAATACCTAGGGTTCTGGCTGGATAACAAGCTCAACTTTCTGTGCCACTTAAATGAAACCTTGAAGAAACTAAGACAGCAATTAGGTTTATTCTATCGCATTAAACACCTTCTCACATTAGAAGCCAGAATGAGACTAGTACAAACTACATTCCTACCTATACTGGACTACGCTGACTTCCTTTACAGTCATTGCCCATCAATGATGCTAAACAAACTGGACACCCTTTACCACCAGGCTTTAAGATTTATCTTAAATCTACCCCATAGTACACATCACTGTCATCTATACCAGGTTTCGGGATGGACTTTGCTCTCGACTAAAAGAAAAAGGAATGCTCTCCTCTGATTTTGTAGCGCATTATCTGATAACCTCCCTGCATACATCTCGAACATCTTCAAATGGGCTAAAGGTTCCTATGGGCTGAAACGCTTCTCCTTAATCTGCTTCCAGATTCCTAGAGTGAAAACTACCCTTGGCTCAGCAGCAATCAACTTCTCACTTCCATCACTTTGGAACACTATGCAAGACTCATTAAAATTATTCCCACTTCCAAGCATTTTCACATTCAAAGCTCTATTAATGGATTATCTGAAGGAATCATGCAACTGTTTCAGATGCCGATGACCCCTAAGCCTCGGGTGCCACTCTCAAATCCTACGCCTAAGTATCTCATCCACCCCACATTCCTAACAACATAAACCTAGGACCTACAAGCCTAGTTCCCTTAACCCAAGATGACCCTGCCTATTCTCTACCTTTTACCTATTGTAGCCTCCCTTTTGGTTGCCTACTCTTTCACCCCAATTTCTACCCTATTCCTTAATACCTCCTTATTTTTTATCATTTAGGTATGAGCTCTTACTCAGTGGAGACTATATGGGATTGTTGTCTCTTCTCATTTCAGTAAAGCTTATCATTATGTACCTTTGCATGTTAATTATGTTGACCGGTATGTATAGGCCCATATTGACCGGCACCTTCACAATGTTTTTCTTTTTTTTTTTTTTTTTGCACCGTTGTCCACTGTAATTGTAATCTTATGAAGTGTACTGTATTGTATTTATGCCCAGAACCACCTTGAAAATGAGCTTGCTCAATGGTGTTTATGCCTGGTTAAATAAAGTGATTAATTGATTGATTGATATTTCTGTATCTGGCAAAGTTCTCAATCTCCTATCCTGGCAGACCATCCCAATTTCTTCCTGAAACCACAAGAAGCTGAGGATTTTGTAAATGCGGAGAATGCAGCATAGGAGGGTCAGTCCCATCTGCATATGACACCCCCAGCACACTGAGTTAGGAGGGGCTCTAGCTTCATTGTAAGTGTGTCTGTTTAAAATATTCTGCTTATTCCAGCTTAACTTGGTTTGACTTTAATGCCTCTGTAGTGTATGCTCTACTTTCTTCTTGCCCTACTCAGTAGCAGATACTATCTCCAAGTACAATGATAGATAGTGAGGGGATCAATATTGCAAAGGGTGGGAAAAACTGCCTGGTCTTGTCCTTGCTGCTTGAGGTGCCCCTTCACTAGCAAAACCCATGTTCAGGTGAGCACTCAAGGAAGCCAATCACTGTGGCTATTATGGCATGGCCCTTCTTTTTGCTCCAGACTGTTACTCAAACTTCTCTGATTGTCCTAGTCCTAGTAACTAAGCAGCCTTGCTATGTTTTATACTAAATCTTCAGGGCTTGCACTCCATGACATGATGTGCAAACTTACCAGACTTGGAAAGGCATCTTTCAGTTCTTTCAGTATTGTGACGGGGAGCTGCTAGGGGTGTTACATAATGGGTTGCTGCTGACTATCTTTGTTTCTATCTCTGTCACCATTTGTGCAGCCCTGTCAGTGCACCAACCTTACTATGTGTGTTTTTGTACTGCCTTCCCAGTGGTTGCCCTACTACTTCATTTATTTTTCATGCCCTGTTCACAAACAATGATAATCCTTGAATGATTGGCTGCTGGTGAGAGGATCATTATGGCAGAGGGTGGGAAAACTTGCCTTATCCTGTCACTGTTGTTCGAGGTGCTCCCCCTCTTGACTCTGCCATACATTTTAAGGAAAGATTCAAAGTGTTGGGTCACTGTGATTACCGAGGACCAATTCTGATTTTCACACCATTCTGCCATTATAGTT
Source organism: Neoceratodus forsteri (assembly GCA_016271365.2). Classification (NCBI taxonomy): domain Eukaryota; kingdom Metazoa; phylum Chordata; order Ceratodontiformes; family Ceratodontidae; genus Neoceratodus; species Neoceratodus forsteri. The sequence goes on along the minus strand of CM057459.1, from coordinate 1,230,270,719 downwards.
CTTCTGATTGGCTCAGCCCTTGTTGCTAAGCAACCCTGGAGTGGTACTGTGCATGTACTTAATCTCCAGGACCATGCAGGACCATTTTACAAAACTAAGCAATGCACCTATCTGTAAATTAACAAATCCAAGAAGGAGCTGCTGCGGAGGTGATACGGAATGGACAGGATATTGCCGGCGATCCTTATTCTTATTTCTATCTAGGAACTGGGAATCATGGTTGTGGGGCTGTAAAGTCAAGGGCTGTTGGGTTCATGAGGTTATTCTGCTGCACTTTGGTTGCGGGTGCCAGTACAGGCTTTGCACAGCATTTATTTTTACCATTGTGAATTTATAGTTAGTTTTTTTAGTTAATAATTTTTATTTTCAACATACAATAACATAACACAGAGCCACAGTTTCATTGTACATATGCAGTTACAGTAGTATATGCCTTCCCAGGTAAGAGACGTATGGCTTGTACAGTAAGACAAAAAAGGATTGTGTATGGGTAAGAATACACAACAAGGCTGTTATGGGATTGAGAGGTTTTCGTAGTAACCTATGACCTCGAGAGCGTAGCTCAAGAGGTCTGTTACTATGGAAACCTTGAAATCTAAAAACTGCCTTGTTTGTTTATGATTACCCATACAGAACCTTTTGTAGTATATGGGTAGTTACAGGGTGCCTCCAATGTCCCATAGAAAGCAGAAAATAGACTTACTGAGGCATGGTTTTGTAGAGCGTTCGCTCAGCATCCAGCTCTCACTGCCAAGGGCCTTCATCAGTCATGCTAATTGAAAGACGGATAAACAGCATACTGCACTGGTGACACACTCAGTGCAGCATAACAACATTGTGACGTAGCCAAGACAGCACAACAACGCTGTTTTGAGAATGGATTTCCATGCTCAACAATGTTCCACCATAAACTATATACCTGTTATATCATGTTATGAGTATTATAGGCAAGGGCATCACCAACCAGGAATGGAAGTTGCCATGTATAGGCATACAAGGGAATATACATTAGTTGCACAGGGCACCAGTTTCCTGTGGCACATTCTCTTCACCTGCAGGCACAAGTAAATAAATAAAAAAAAAAGGACCAGGAAATTATTCTAATTTGTATACAGTTATGTTCATTCTATACAGTGCCATTTGGCAGTTTATTGAACAGGTCTTACATTTAAACAGCTAGAGGGAAACAAAATTAAGTTGGCACAAATGTACTGGTGTGCACTTCACCCTATCCCAGTTCTAGGTTTCAGGTAAGTGAGAAAGGGATTCCAGTATGACCAATATTTTTTTTTTTTACATTTCTATTTCTCACTCTGTGGTCCTGGGCATCCTTCCGAGGAGCACACTTGGCTAATGCCTTTTACTGCCGGACTGAACCCTCACTATTGGTATTCTCCCCATCTGACCCAGGCAGGTCAGTTCCATAGCAACTAAGTTACCCCTGGAGGAGGGCTCGCCCACCCGCGGTGACCTTACAGACTCACGGCCCTACCTGGACATTGGGTTGGCGCCTGGGCATATTTCTGGTGCACTGAGCTGGTATGGGATGTGGACCTTGCCACTGGAGCCCTTTTCATCTCCGCAAGCCTGCAGAGGGTTTTTCCACTTTTGTCCCCAAGAGTGCTGTCCCCTCCCTCAAGTGTGACATGCAATGACATCATGGCACTCGGCAACCCTACCGATGTCTGCCACACTTGCCCCTCACGTTAGCAGGCTGTCTTGTAATGCCCCTGATTTCCAATGGGGCTGCCAGGACACTGGACATCCCCACAACCTTCCACCCCAGGAGAGGAGAGCTGTCTATGGATGCTACATCCTCTCCCTCCCCTGCCGACCCCCGGTAACCTGAGTCTGTATCCGAACCCAGGTCACCAGCATGGTGCAAGGTGTGGCATCCAGCACCTCAACCCTCAGTGCCAGTGGGCCATATGAGCAATATTTAGGGAGAGTACTTGTGATCACATATGATAGGTGGTTTAAAGGAAGCTATCTTAGTGAAGGAGTTAAAGGTGATAGGAAACAGTTTTTACACCTATAGAAGCCTCTAGTTGTCCTTTTGTTGGCCACCAAGTATTCTGATATGTTTTAGACCTTTTTTGTTAAAATAATAATTAAATGTTGTTACCTTTTTAAGGACTGTGAATCCATGTCTCCTCAGCAGTTGCTTATCCCTCTTTTTATACTGCCTGGACATTCTATGGTATCACAAACACCTTTCCAGGCCATTCAGGTGACTAGCATGGAATGGTAATTTCTGTTGTCATAGAACCTCTTTGAAATTAGAAAATCAAGAGCAGTAGCTGGTGAGGATAGTGAAACTCTATGTAGATCTGAAGGCACCCCAAAGCTAGATTATTTATTTATCAAAAAATCATCAAAGCATATCAGAATACATAACTGGCAGAGAAAGGAAGATGGAAGGGCAGTTAACTACTGTTTGTAAAAATCATTTCCTTGCTCCTTTAAGAAGTTCTGACATTGCGGGGATGTCTGCTGTTCTCCAGTTGCATAGTATCAGTCATTTGGCCTGGATACTGAGAAGGGCCAACCATCTTTTTAAGTGTGGATTCAGACGTGGCTGCTGTGGTGGTATGCCCAGTATCCAGAAAAGGGGGTGAGGCCTCATCTTGGAGTCTACAATCTGTGTGGCCAGATCACATACTGAGGCCCAGAAAGGGGTTATAAAATGGCATTGCCATATAATATGGTATCGATCCCCTTACCTTGGACTGGCATCTCCATCACAGGTTATTCAGAAGCTTAAATTTATATAACATGTCAGGAGTCCTGTACCAATGATGAAGGATTTTGTTTTGAATAAGCTTGCTCCTGGTATCTGGATAAACAAAATGTGCCTGTTTCCAGCAAAGGTTCCATTGGTAATCCATTATCTGGGTATTTAGGGCTTTCTCCCACTTGGTCTTAGAGTTGAGGGATTGAGAGGGGACTGTGTCTTGAAGTTCTACATAGATTTTACTGGCCAGTCCCTTCAGTTGGGAAAGCCATCTGGTTACTGTTTCCAGTTTGGGAGTAGTCCCCGGCCTGCTTTTCAAGTATGCAGACATGGAGCTACATAGCTGCAGGTATTTCCAGAACTAAAATGGTGCAGGGTCTGCAACAGAAGCCATATGAGGAAAGACTAAAGGAGCTTAATATGTATGCCCTTGAGGAAAGGGGGGGGGACATAAACTTTTAAGTACCTCAAAGGAATCAACAAAGTCCAAGAGGGTAGCATCTTTCAGAAAAAGAGATGTGCAAGAATAAGTGGACACAATTTGAAGATAGAAGGGGGACTGCTCAGTGGTAATGTGAGGAAGAATTTTTTCTCAGACAGAGTGGTGGACGCATAGAATGACCTTCCTGAGGAGGTTGAGGGGTCAAAAACAGTAAGAGAATTCAAGAATGCATGGGACAGACATAAGACAATTCTTGTTGAGGGTAGGAAGAAATAGGTTGTTAGTTAACTAGGATTGGCAGCTTATCCAGTAGGCAAGGAAACTGGCAGACTAGGTGGGCCAAACGTTCTTATCTGCCGTCAAAGTCTATGTTTCTATGTTTCTTTGTTTCCATCCACCTTGTTCCAAATTCATGGGATATCTCCTGGATGAACTTGAGGCTTGTCCCTCCCACCTCTAGGATATTACCAAAAGTAGTGATCCTCCTGTCTACCTGTGGCTTCAGTATATGAGCTTATTATTGTCTATCCCGGAATTTCCCATTACCCCAGATGGGAGTGCAGTGAAGAGGGTATGGGTTCATTTTTAGTTTATTATGTACCAGGCACCACACTTTAACTGAATAAGCTGTGGTAGGATGGGCTGTGAGCTTTTTTGGGAGGGCCTGTCAGCCTGATGTCCATGGTGTGTCAAATGATGGAGGTCATATTGAAGGAGAGGTTGGATGAGTTTCTGGAGACAGGGGGCCACTTGGATGATCACCAACATGTCTTTGTGCATGGCAGACCGTGTCAGACTAACCTTGTGGAGTTCTATGATTGGGTGACAAAGGCACTGGACACGGGCAGGCCAGTGGATGTCCTCTTCCTAGACTTCAGCAAGGCATTTGATTCAGTGCCACGTCCTGGGTTACTGGATAAGCTGGGGGAAATGGGGTGGGGGAGAAGTTGGTTAGGTGGGATAGGAATTGGCTAACTGGGTGGTTGCAGAGGATGGTGATAGGGGGGTGGTCTCCTGTCCTAGGAGGGTCATCAGTGGGCTACCACAAGGGTTCGTGCTGGGTCCACTCCTGTTTAACGCTTTCATCTCAGACATCAGAAGTGGTATCAGGAGTGAGATGAGCCTCTTTGCCAATGACTCAAAGCTGGGGTGGAGGGCAGAAGAGCACTTCAGGAGGACTTGGAGACTCTTGAGGGGTGGTTTCACACCTGAAGCCTGAAGTTTAATGCCAAGAAATGTAGGATTCTCCACTTGCAACTTAGAAATACATCTCAAGAATAATTTCTGGGAGGGGAGAAACTGCAGGTTTTGAATGGGGAGAAGGACCTTAGGGTGGTGGTGGATGCCAAAATGAATAACTCTGAACAGTGCAGGAGGGCTGCAGCCAAAGCAAATAAAATACTGGGGTGTACTGCAAGAGGGATAACTTTCAGGAAGCAGGAGGTGAGTCTCCCTTTGTATAATTGCCTGGTTAGACCGCACATTGAATACTGTGTGCAGTTTTGGTGACCGCAGTTGATAAAGGACATTACACTCCTTGAAAGGGTCCAGAGGAGGGTGACCAGGATGATACAGGGGCTGGGGGAAAAGACCTATAAGGAGAGACTCAAGGAGCTCAACTTGTATTTCCTGGAGGAGAGGAGGGACAGAGGGGATATGATTGAGGTCTTTAAATATCTAAAGGGGGTAAATAGGACACTCCCTGATAGGATTTTCTAGCTCAGGGAGGCAGGAGTCACAAGGGGGCATCACTTGAGGCTGGTAGGCGGGAGGCTCAGGGCACGGACTAGGAGACACTACTTCACAGATAGGGTGGTGGAGCCTTGGAATTCACTGCCTGTGGAACTGGTGGAATTGAATACTGTGGAGAGCTCCAAAAGGGGCTGGGACAGGTATAGGGGGAAGATTAAACTGAGTAATGCCAGACCTGAAGATGCACCCCCTATGGGGGTTGGGGGGGGGAGGGCAGTAAATGATGCATCTACCAGGTGCTGATTCTTGAGCAGACTCTATAGACCTTTGGACCTACTCTGCTGGCATCTTAGTATGTTAGTAAGAAGGAGGAGACTGTGCACCTGAGCTACCAATTTCTCCATGTGCACCCATTGGGGGGAATCAGGGGTCAGTGGAGCAAGCCACTTCAGTGTCTGCATCGTTAACTAGGCCCATTTACACCCTTCTAACCATGGAAGACCCACTGTCCTTCTTTCCAGTGGGCTGTCAGCTTATTCCTGCTGTAGCGGGGTTTCTTTTGGTACCATATGAATTTCCCAAAGATAGAGTTTATGGTCCTAAACCATTTAGCCAAGTTCCATTGGAATGTGGGAGATAACATATAGGATTTTGGGTGCCATGATCATATTAATGGCCGATATTTTCCCAGCAAGTGTAAGAAGTAGAGCCTGCCATCTTTCCAATTGCATTTTAAGCTCCATTATAATGGACTTCAGATTTTGGTCCCACATTTTAGAGCAGTCCAGGGAGAATAGCATCAACAGCTTAAACTGGTTCAAGGTCAGTTGGCATTTGTCTGTATTCCTCTCCCCCAGGTCGTGCCTGTAAATAGTCAGTATTTGTCTAGTGCACTTACCCAGTCAACTAAAAACTAAATAAATAACTAAATAAATAAATATGGACTCCTAGCTATAATAAAGATTCAGGGGATCATCTGAGACCATAGGGGTCTGCCTGGGTAGGGGTGGCAAGAGCATTCAGGGGAAATACCTCAGTTTTAGTATGGTTGACTTTCAATATGTAGAGTATTTCAAAGTCTGCAAGGAGGGTGAAGAGGGCCAGGACTGATGTCTTTACGTTTTCCAGAGGGACTAAGAGATCATCGGCTTACAGGAGCATAGCATAGGGTCTGCCACCTATAGAGATGGCCTGAATTTTGAGGTGTTGTCTTATAGCAGTGGCCAAAGGTTCCACTGCAATGAAAAATAAGAGCAGGGACAGTGGGCATCCCTGTCTTGTGTCCCTGCCTAATGGGGAAGGTTTGGAGAGAGTTGCATTCATTAAAACTTTTGGCATCGGTTGGTGATATAGTGCTGTAATCCAACCCCTAAATTGCATCCCCGATCCCAGGTGTTGAAGAACCAGAACCAAATAGTCCCACTCCAGGGAGTCAAACGCCTTCTCAATATCTATGGCTACTGATGCTGCTGGAGTGGGAAGGGATTTGGCATAATGAAGGATGTTTAGCATGGAACGAATATGATCTCTGCTATATCAGCCAGGGACAAAGATTACTTGTGAGGGGTGTATGAGGCAGAGAAGGAGGGGGTCAGTCTCGTAAAAGAAAATCTTGGCAAAGAGTTTACTGTCAGTGTTTATAAGGGACATAGGGCAGTAACTTGTGGGTGAAGTAGGGTCTTTACCTTTTTGGGGGGAAACGGTGATTGTAGCTTCTAGGTTAGTGGGTGGGAAGATGCCTGTGGCCAAAATTTCATTGTATAGAGAGCTAAGCGGAGGGGGAGGGGGGATTTGTAAGAAGACTATACACAATATTTTCAGAGGAAAGATATCTCCCCCTGGAGCTTTGCCCAAGTTCATATCCCTTAAGACTGTTTCTACTTCCCATGAGGAGATGGGATGATCTAGCAGGGCAGCATGCTGGGGGGAGAGTTTGGGAAGGTTAAGGGAAGAGAGGAAATCCCATGCCTTATCTTGTTCCAGGGGTCTGGAGGAAGTATGTAGGTGGGAGCAAAACTGCTTTGTTATGTTATTGATTTGGTCTGGTGCTGTATGGGATTTCCCTATTTGATCCATTTGCCCGGGGATGAAATGCTCTACATGTTGTTTTCTTAACCTGTAGGCTAATAGCTTCCCCTATTTTTCTTCCCCTTCCCAAAACTTGTATCTCATGCATAGGATATCCACTTTGGCCTTGTGGGTTAACAAATCATTGATCTCTAGGTGCAGTTTAACAATGCTCCTGCCTAATGGGGTGTGCTGTTAAAATATGGAGTTTGCTTTGCCTCTAGCTGTAGCTGCTTAAGCTGTTCCTCTAGATCTTTGAGTTTTTGCTTTCTCTTTCTCCTTCTTCTGGCCATGTAACCCATAATGCCTCCTCTTATGGTGGTCTTATGGGTCTCCCAAGTAGTGCTTGGGGATGTGTTGGGGGGGGAGTTCGGGAAGGAAATGGACAACTTCAGAGGTGAGCCATGGTTGAAAGTCTGGGGACCAATTTCCACATTGATGTTAGGGTGGCCTTAGGTCCCCAGAGGATATGTAAGTGGACCGGAGAATAATCTGAGATAATCATAGGCTTAATCTCTGTACCTATTGACATTTGGGCAATGTCAGCTGAAACCAACCAATAGTCAAGCCGGCTATGAGTTCCATGCACTGAAGAATAAAAGGTGCAATCTCTGTCATGCAGATGGAAAATCCACCATATATCTGACATCCCCATGTCCAAAGTGAGTTGCTATAATGACACCCAAGCTCTGGGATGGTTATCCTGTCCCATAGAGCTCCTGTCAGTTAAGGGTTCAAAGGGTAGGATAAAATCCCCACCTACAATGGTCAGGGTAGTGGTTTGAACAAGGGAGCTTAAGGCCTGGGCCGCTTGATGGAAGAATTCCTGGGAATCCTCATTTGGACCATACACATAACCAAGGATTATTGGGCTCTCTGGGTATCCATCCATACCAGGACCCATCTCCCCTGCATATCCTGCTTAATTTGCACAGGGGTCCATCATAAAGATTTATGTATGAGTATGGCTACCCCACACTTTTTGGTGGGGGCAGAGGAAGAGAAAACCTGCCCCACCCATTCCTTAGCTAGCTTGTCATGGTCCTGTTTATTTAGCTTAGTTTTCTGCAGGAGTGCCACACTGGCTCGCAGCCTCCTCAAATGAGATAATACCTGTTTACACCGGGGTGTTGAGGCTCCACACATTCCAGGTATAGCCATGTAGGACACCCTTGGGCTGAACAAGGAAGTAAGCAGGAGGACAGATTGATAGCTAGCACCTCCCACAGGAAGTCCCTAGTATACCACACATATTGCATTCTTATAGGTTCATATTAACAAGCCTTTTCCATCCAATTCTTGTTGCCTGATCCTTATCGAACCTATTTATGCCTATGGGGCAACAGGCCAAACATATATGATAAACATTATCCAAGATAAATCCCATTTTACTGACAAGCAGTGAGGACAAAGGCCAGCGGGCACATCGCCAGGGCCACCTCCCTCTCTCATGGGGGGTAGAGCACACGCTACCATGCTATCCTGTGTGGGTTCCGTGGCATAGCCTGGATAGCATAGGGTGCCCTCTCTAGTACTGGGATTGTTGGCATGATTTTTAGATAACTTTAGCTGATATGGGAGGGAGATGGAAAAAGTCTCCCATGGCCAAGCAGTGAATGTATCAATAAGGGACATAGGCTGGATGGGAGAGACTCAAAAGGGCTATCCTCCCCCAGGTGATATATAAATATGTGATCCAGCAGTGGACAGAGGTCTGTAGTCTGCAGAGACTGCCTGCGCCCAGGCTGCTAATAATCCAATAAAGGAAGAAAAGTCAAAAAAGACTACAGGTAGGGATTTCATACTGCTTTGCCAGATTTAGTGGACTCTAGTAGACAGTGCTGGCACTTAACTAGGTGCACTTCATGGCAAGGAAGGTGCCCCTTCTTGCAATATAGATACTCATTGGGGGAGAGAGTGTGGTACCATAACAAATAAAACAAGCCAAATTTCAAGTCCCGTGAGTTAGACAGTGTCCCACACACTATCCTATATTGACAGTCTTTCTGCCTGGTGTACATACAGACCAAAGGCTGGGGTCTCTGTACAGTGGACAGTCAATTGGAGTGATCACAAAGGCAGAAGATCAGTAGGGTTGCTGTGAAGGTGATGGGGGTTGCAGGGTAGCACTCAGTGAGAGAAACAAAGCAGGACACCCTGGCCAGGCAAAACGCAGGGACCTCCCTAAATCTTGGCTCCCCCCCCCCATCCTTCCCCCCATAAAACATCAATGCAGTATTAATTCGGTACTTATCTGAAAGCCCGTTCAGGTGAGACTATCCGTTTTCATGAGTTTAGAGCCTTTCTGCAGTTTCCTTGAGGAAGGATCAGGCTGATGAGAGTGAGGGGAAATCTTGTATCCGGAGATGTCTTTCAGGGATGCAGGGGCTGCCGCAGCTACATCCACCCAGTTCATTCAATGGCCTGGTATAGAGGAATGATGCAGGTGTTCCTGAGTGGATGGGTCCACTTCTATGGGGTCAGAAAGGTCAGAGGAATCTGTTGGTAGTGCCGCAAGGCAGTTTGGCACGCGGAAAAGCTTGGAGGCAAGACTTTTCAGCCACTACTGAGTGCTCTTTGTTCCCAGAGCTGCCAGGCCTCCTCCTGTCTGCAGAGAGTGATATCTCCTTTCATTTTGCTATGGGGTATGACATTTTTTGTTTTGGGGAAGGGAAGAACTCCCTCAAAAATATGGACCTCCTGGTTTTTGGTGCTCTCCAGGGAAAAGTCAAGGTTTTTCATCCCCCCCTCATGTCCCAGGCAATGAGCAACCCATTTCTCTTGGACTAGCTTGGTCACGGAACTCTGCCAGGTAAATTTACCTTAGGAAATCCATCAAGTGTTCCAGAGTGGCAAAGAGTAGTGGGGAGCCATTGTGGATCACCCTCATAGTAGTGGGGTATCGGAGGGAGAACAGGAACTTGAGGTGGAGAAGAAGCCCTTCTTTTTTCTGAAACATCTTAAGAGTAATCTTGAAATATTTGGACCCACTGGCTACTCCAGAGCAGATGGCCTTTGGCCGCAGTGGAGATCAGTTCTTTTTGACGGTAGTCGAGGAAGCAGGCTAAGAGGGGTTGGGGCCTTTCCCCAGGCTTTAGAGGAGGAGTGAGCAATCGATGGGCTCGCTCAATTTGTAGCACTATTCCAGAGGGCAGGTCAAGCATCTGTGGCAATGTTTTTTGAAGAAATCCAATGGGGTCCCGTTGCTCAGACTCTTCAGAGAATCTGACAAACCTCAGGTTGCTGTGAGGACTGCGATTTTTCAAGTCGTTGATTTTTTCCTGTAGAGTTTGGAGGGTTTAGGCCTATTCCTGTACTGTGGTAGTTAATTGCTGGATCAAGACGAGACCTCGTGCAATCCAATATGTTGCTCTGTTTGAAACATCCACACCTTGATAGAATGCAGGGCTTGATTATTATTATTCAGTGCTGTAGTCATTTGTACCATTTGTGCCAGCAGTTGGTTAAACATTTCTTCCATTGTTTTAGATTCACACCCTGAAGGGAGGATGAAGACACCATGCTGCAGGCTGGTGGAGCTCTCCACAAGACCCAGTAATATGTCAGCTGGTAAGAAGTAAGTCTGCAATAGTTCACTCTGTAGACACAGAATTGTTCTTTGTATTTTATAGTAGCCGCAAAATGAGCAGATAGGTCACCAACATGTCATATTATGCGGGATTATGTCCAAGTACTAGAGGAGCTAAAACTCCAAGCAGCCATTCTGGTCTAGGGCTAAGCCAATGCCCCTGAATTTATAGTTATTAAAGCATTCATTTTGAGTGTGATTCTTTGTGATGTAATTATAGAAAGTATTTAGTCGGCACATATTTTGTGCCTATGACTGCATGTTTCCTGTGCTTTTTCGGGGCACATGATAGTACAGTCAAAGAAACCATGAGTCAGTCCCCAGAAATTCTAGCCTTCCATATTGGTTGCCCAGTGCATCTGGTGATCAAACCGTTTTGAGCAATCCAGAAACACACCAGTTTTCCCCACTTACTTCCTCAAGTGTTTCCAGTTCCACTACTCCAGATAAACACATAGGGAAGAGGAACCCAAGAGTGCAGTGTTAAATGAGGGGTGTGGTGCTTGAAAACACCATGGAGGAAAAGCAGCAAGCAGTCAAGATATCAGAGAGCCTAAAAACAACAGCACATTTTAATAGAGCTGAAGACAAGGCAAACAGGAGGCTAGACTGCATATGGAGGGGAATAAGCAGTAGAAATCAGTAGGTGATCCTCTCACTGAACAGGTCACTGGTGCAACCACTGCTGGAATGCTGCACACCTGTGGAGAGACTGCAACAAAGTGGAAGCAGTACTGTGCACAGTCCATGGACTAGGGGTCAAGATATATGAGGAGAGGCTGCAGGACTTGAACATATACAACCTTGAGAAAAGGAGGGAAAGGGGTGACACGATCGGGAAATACTAGTACCTGCATTGGATATATAGGATGGACCCCAAGGAACTTTCATCCTTGGGTTCAGATGCTAGGATAAGAGGGAACTCATTTAAACTTGGAAAGGAGAGACTCAAAAGGGATGTCTGTAAGCACCTTTTCACAGAAAGAGTGGTGGACAAGTGGAAGGAACAAGCTGGGTGAGGAAGTGACACTGCCAAATTGATCCAGTGTCTCCAATTATAGACCAATTAGTCTTACTTCCATTTGCTCTAAGGTGATGGAAAGGACTGTAAAAAATATAATCGAAAATGAGATGAAGATATTACATCTGTTGGATTGGTCTCAACACGGCTTCCAAAAAGGTTTATCATGTGTGACCAACCTTCTGTCCTTTTATGAGTTTATAGGTAAAAAACTGGACAGTAACATCCCTACTGATGTCATCCTACTGGATATCAGAAACGTCTTACATACAGTTCCTTGTGTCCTATTGATATTCAAACTTATTAGTTTTGGTACCAACAAATATATAGTTAGATGGATTAAGAATTGGCTTTTGGTGCAAAAACAGTGCGTTAGGATAAACGGTATATTGTCCGGTGAGGGGGAAGTCTCCAGTGGTGTGCCACAGGAATCAGTACTTGGTCCTGTACTATTTTCTTTATTCATTTGTGATATGGGGAGAGGTATAAAGGGTGTCATTTCAAAATTTACGGATCATACCAAGATGGGACATGAAGTGGATTCTGTTCATACTTATGCAGAATTTTGCCAAGATTTGGAACAAATTGAACCACGTGCAAGATGTAATAAGATGGAATTTAATGAATATAAATGCAATGTGTTGCACTTTGGGAAAAAAAAATCCAAATTATACATATACATTTAATTGTAAAACACTTCTAAGTTCCAAAAAAGAACTAGATTTGGGAATATGGGTTAATAATAGTTTAGAGTCGTGACCATGCCCATCATGTTTCAAATACTACCAATAGATTATTAAGAACTATTAGGAAAACATTTATTTCTAGGGAAAAGGAATGTCTTATGAAATTGTAAAAAACATATATAATACCACATTTTGATTATGGCTCCCCTTTATGGAGCCCATATCTGAAAAAAAAGATCTTATTATTAGAAAAAAACTAAAAGGAAATTAAGTAAATCCTTAACTGGTTTCAAGCACAAAGACCATATGATTAGACTGAAGGAACTTGGGTTGTTTTCACTGGAGACACGTAGGAAAAGAGGGGATTTATTTCTGACCTATAAAATTTTGCAAAACACAGATTTGATGAAGACATGTGGCTTTGGCAATAAGGGATTTAAGATCTCATAAGAACAATTATAAGTTTCTAGGGCTAAGACTCTCAAGAGACAAAACTTTTTTTCTATAAGGTCATCTAAGATATGGAACCAATTACCTATGAATATTGTTATAGCACCCTGCTTTGATCAGTTTAAGAACAGATTAGATAAATATATGATTTTAAGTCAGTTACGTGATACTATGTAATATGACCCCACTAGGAGTGGGAGACAATTAAATGGTATGTATGGCCTACTTTGTCTTATACTACCAAGTAATGCCAAGTAATGACCAGATTCAAGTAGGGTTGGGACAGGCACATGGGGTTTGTTAAAAGGGGGGGCAGAAGCAAAGGGGAGGGATGGCCATTACAATCAGTGCAGACAAATTAGGTAGGGTGGGCAGGCAGGCCTTTTTCTGCCATTATTGTCTGTGTCTAAGTATCTAGAAGTGATATCAATTCTAGTTCCTGAAAAAAATAATCTTGCTTTTACTATCAAGTTCCTCAAAGTGCCCCCTCCCCATTGTCAGTAGCAGCTTCTGTAACAGCATGAGTGAAAGGAGTCAAGTAGCAAGCTCAAATAACACATTTAATTTCATAATTCATGGTTCTTGACACATAAATAAAAACAATAAATAATAACAATAATACTAAATACAAAATATTTAATTATTCAGTGGAGCCTGGCAGGATGCAACACAATGCTGCAACATTTTGTAACATAGTCACTGCAGAAAACAAGACAATTTCAATGGCAGTTCAATGTTTTTGTCATGCAGTAACTCGAAACACTGCAATACTGGCGCGTTCTGCAACAGAGTTACTACAGGAAACAAAACAATTTCAATGGCAGTCAGTCCCTTTTGTTGTGCAACAACCTGAGACACTGTGCTGCATTCTGGCAGGTCCCACTGTATATTAAAAATAGAATAGATTAGTGTGCGTTACAAGGGAGTAATTCCATTGAGAAGTTCTGGGGACATGGGAACCTCAAGAGTGGAGCTTGAGAGGTTCCCATGTCCCCAGAACCTCAAGATGGACTTTCACCTTGTGATGCACACTAACCTATTTGTTATTTTTTTAAATATATGGATCTAATTTTTTTTTTATCATTTGTAATGGGCTGTCAGCTGCTGCAGTGAAGGACTCTCTCTGTCCTGGCTGACCACCGCACTGTCTCGCTCCTCCCTCCCTCTCCCGTAAGCAGACTATATTACAAAAATGTGTGTTTTAACTTTGGTAAGCAGTCCTAACATTTTCTGTCTTTGGGGAATGCAGGATCAACCAGATATTTTCATTTTGCGAGGAATTAAAAGAAAAATATCGGGACATGTCCAGGACGCAATACACCCTCACTAAGAGAGAGATGACTGCCATGTTTTTGAAAGTGTTGTGCCTGGCCACAGAGAGAAATCAGCCACTCATGAGTTGCATTTTCAGTCTGGAGGATGCTGTTTTTTGATTGACATAGCCTGGTGTAGGAAATTCCTGCACATGCGCTCTTCAATTTTAGTGATAATAGTACCATTCAGAGTTCTGAATGATAGTACTATGGGCTCTGAATGATACTATCATCAGTTTTCATTGATTGTATTATCACTATTGCAGCAGTGATAGTAACACCATTTTTTGTATGCTTCAGGATAGTATTATATTGAAAATCTTTATATTAAATTATAGTATAAAATGGCAAGACAAAATACACATTTAATTGGCTGAGAGACATCACCTGATGGTGCATTATATCTCTATAAATGCATGGTCAGGTACCAAATCTCATTTTCCTCCTCCACAAAACCTGCTTAGAGCCATTTTGTAAGTGTAATAAGCCTCTCCAGGTTGTGCATGATAGGATTTTAATACACTTCCCAGAGGTGTAAGGACACAGCCTTCAGACTTGTGCCTCACTACACCTGGGGTGTGCAATAAAATCCTGTAATGCACACTCTGTCAAAGCTTATTCTTATTTTGTCTTATCATAGTATCTTCTTGCATATTATATTATTTTACATGAGTATATCAAATAATATTATTTTGCCATCTATTTATCATTATATCTGATTATACTATTTTATCATACCACATTTATCATTATATGTGAATATACTATTTTATCATACTATATTACTGTATATTAAATAATCTTATCATATATCATATATTAGATGGCTGGCAGTAGCCTAGAGCAGGGTTTCTGAAATGGTAAGGCCAGCCTCAGGGTTCTAGGAGAGGTGCAAAGAAAGTCTGAAAAAGTGCTGTATTTAAAGCAGCAGTGCAATGAAAATGGGCTAACATTTGACCCCACCTTATTTTCTTCCTAATTGATGCCAGATGCCTTCCAGTTTATTTTGGTGAGAACTTTTTCAGTTTTCATTGTCATTTAAGAATTTTATGAAAGCTTTAAAGTAATTATTTGTCAAGAAAAAAGATGGCCACCTAATTTTTGCATAGAAGAAATGATACTGATGACCAGAGGAGGGTAAGAATCCAGACACAATTGCAAATCTACAATTTACAGCATAGAAAGTGTCCAGACAACCCAAATCAACAGTTCTCCCAATTTTGTTTTTATAACCACAGCAGAAAATGAGCTTTTTAGAATAACTTTTTTCATTGCAGTGCTGCTTTAAGTTTTGAGTTATAGATATTTTGTGTGGAAAGATGAGGCAAACTGAAAGAGTATATTACTAGGTGAATTTATGTATTTATTTACAAATCAGTGACTAGGAAAGACACACTGAGTCAAGGCTCATTTCAGGTGTACCTGGGAAGAGTGGGGAGTGAATGCAATTTAAAAGGTAACTGCAGAACAGTAAAGCAATACAAAGTGAACAATAGTGCAAACAAATAGGAACAATGAACAAATAATGAGAAGTAACAATTGACCAATTAGACTGGTGGCAGAACAGCCCAAATACAAGGGTGAAGCAGAGAGGTACTAGGAAAAAAGAGCAGGAGAGAGTGAAATGATCCTTGAAAAGTTGCTTAAGAGCCGGGTAAGAGGGGAAGAGGCAGTGGTGGGTAGGAATGTTATTCCAAACAGAGGGGAAACAGAAAGAGAATGCAGTCTGACCCATGAAGGTATTGCAACAAAGGGGGAAGAGAAAGAATCAAAATAGTTGACCAAGTAGGCTGGCCGGGGGTGGGAGGGGGGATACAATAAGCTGAATAAAAAAAAGAGTCAACTATTCAAAGAGTTTCACTTTATTCCTGATGTACTGTGCAAAGTATGCTATTTTTCTATGTGGAGGCCAAAGATTATTTCAATATTTGGAGGAGGCTCAAGATCTTTCCCATGGTTTGGGGGAGGCTCACTATGTTAAAGTCTGAGAACTAATGGCCTAGAGGTTAGAGCAACAAGCTGTGAATGAGCTTGGTACATCCTGCAGACATGGGATTGATTCCCTCAACCTCCACTTGCATACTGTGTGACTGAGCAAGTCACTTACATAGAAACATAGAAGTTGACAGCAGATAAGAACCACAAAGCCCATCCAGTCTGTCCATTTCTTTTTCTACCTTATGAACGTGCCATAGGCCTTTGCTCTGTCAATGGTCTATCTATTCATACTCATCTGTATTGCTTCCTTATGTCTATCCCATGCCTATTGGAAGCCCTGCACTGTATTCATATCTACCACTTCCTGAAGTAGGCCGTCCCATGCATCCACCACCCTTTCTGTGAAAAAGAACTTCCACACATTACCCCGTAATCGGCCTCCCTCTAATCTCATGCTGTGCCCTCTTGTCCTGCTATTTTTCTTATATTGAAACATGTTAGATTCTTTCACCTTGTTAATGCCCTTAAGGTGTTTGAATGTTTCAATCATATCACCTCTCTCCCTCCTTTGCTCTAGGGTATACATATTGAGTTCAGTTAATCTATCCTCATACGTTTTCTGATGCAGTCCCTGCACCATTTTGGTTGCCCTTCTCTGGACTGCCTCAATTTGGTTAATGTCCTTGTGAAGGTGTGGCCTCCAGTACCGCATGCAGTACTCCAGATGGGGCCTAACCAGCGTCTTGTAAAGCGGTATTATTTCCTCCGTCTTCTGACTTGTGATATCCCTACTAATACACCCCAACATCACTCTAGCCTTACCTACTGTTTTAGAGGTCTACTTGGATGATTTCAGGTCATTAGTGATTATGACGCCCAAGTCTCTTTCTTCTCTTGTGATTGCCATCAACTCTCCTCCCAGCCTATAAGTGGCTTCAGGGTTTCTCTTCTCTATGTGCATGATCTTGCACTTCTTTGCATTAAACCCCAGTTGCCACTTTTCTGACCATTTTGCTAGTTTATCCAGATCTCTTTTCATTCTGCCCACCCCATCTGGATCATCTACTCTGTTGCAGATCTTGGTGTCATCTGAAAACAGACAAACCTTACTCTCCAGTCCATCTGCAATGTCACTGATGAAGATATTGAAGAGGACTGGTCCCAGGACTGATCCCTGAGGTACCCCACATGTGACTTGCAACTCTTCTGACTGTATACCATTTACCACCACTCTCTGTTTTCTGCCCATCAACCAGTTTGCCACCCAGTTGACCGTCTGACCCACCCCGAGCCTACCCAGCTTATTAATCAATCTTCTATGGGGAACAGTATCGAAAGCTTTGCTGGAGTCAAGGTAGGCAACATCAACTGCTCCTCCTTGGTCCACCACTCTGGTTACCCAGTCAAAGAAATCTATGAGATTAGTTTGACAGGACCTGCCTTTGTAAACCCATGTTGTCTTAGATCCTGTGCTCCTATGGATTCCAGGTGTTGCATTATCCTTTCCTTAGGAGTTTCTCCATAATCTTGCCCACTACTGAGGTAAGACTGACTGGTCTGTAGTTCCCTGCCTCCTCCCTGCTACCACTCTTGTGGAGCAGGATCACATGAGTCCTTCTCCAGTCTTCTGGGACCTCTCCTGTGCTCAGAGACTCACTAAACAGTTCTGATAATGGCTCTGCTAGTTCCACCCTTAGCTCCTTTAATACCCTGGGATGTATGCCATCAGGTCCCATTGCCTTGTCCACCCTGAGCTTATCAAGCTCTTGTAGGACCCTTTCTTTTGTAAAGGGACTAGTGCATACCTCCTTCCCCCCGTGTCCATGGTGCAGAGCTGTGGGCCCTGCCCTACCTTCTCTTCAGTAAATACTGAGCAGAAGTATCTATTTAGGATATATGCTTTTACATGGTCCTCCTCCTCACACACACCCTTATCCCCTTTGATCTTAGCAATACCTCCTCTGGGCTTTCTCCTTTCACTAATGTATCTATAGAAAGTCTTGTCACCTTCTTTTATGTTTGTGCTAGTGTTTCCTCAGTTTGAGACTTTGCCTGCCTTACTTCCTTCCTTCCCTGCTTCCCTTAGGGAAGTTTGGTATGCCTCCCTATCTTCATCCTGCTGTGTTCCCTTATATTTCTTGAAGGCCAGCCTTTTGGCTCTGACCTTTTCTGCTACTGTGTTTGAGAACCAAAGTGGTTTCCTTCTTCTTTTGCACTTCCTTTTCTCACTAACACAATGGGATGTTGCTTCAAGTATTGCATCTTTAATACTTGCCCACTTTGCCTGTACCCCCTCACCTGTATTTCTTTTTGCCAGGGCTAGCTTAACTCTGTTGGTCATCTTATCAGCTCAAAGCTCCCAGGTAGCTCCTGAAAACATGCAGTTGTGCCTAGTGGGCCTCACCCGGTTAATAAAGAATAAATAAATAAATATCAGATTATATTATCTTTTGATATATCTAATCAAATGTTACCAGAATATATTATCTACACACTTGTCATGCCATATAATCACATTTTCCCAGCATATAAAGCCAAATTCAAAAATAATAACTAAGAATAATAATTACATTAAAATAAGAAACACAGAAGTCGACTGGTTCAGAAAACAGCAAGTGCTCTTTATCATTCTCCTCCTCCCTCATAAATCACATTTTCATCAAACATCACTGTGGCATGCACTGTAAGTATGCCACCCTCTTCTCTGACTCTACACTGAACAGAGATGGTACAATATGATTGGCGTCCATCCCTATACAGGTGATACTGTGCACCATGGGCATAGATGATTGCCTGTCTGCCTTGAGACAGTCTATGAAGTGCTGTTTACTGTCATTTTCCCAACCTGGTATATGCTTACAATGAACAACATGATACCAGCAGCAGTTGCTAGCACCACCACTGTCATCTGTTTGCCACAAGCATGGAAAATTGCCTGTTTACTTGAGCCAGTCAGCATAGTTCTAAATATAGGATAAAGTAGGGGGTGCAGTGTGTTATGAGAATTTAAGACACACCCGAGTTGTTGGATGGCACATAAACCCAGAGGGTAAAGCCCGAGGGGTTTATAATAGCCATCCAACAGTGAGGGTGTGTCTTAAATTCGAGTGAAACACACTGCATCCTATACTTTGTTATATTTAATCGAAGGGTTCCATTTTTTTATGGTAGCTTTTGAAATAAAAAAAAAAGAAAGAAACTGGATTCTTAGCTTGTGATGAGTAAACGGTTTAATGAGGAACAGAAAACTGCAGGTTTAACATGTAACTCTAAATATCTAAGTATTTATCAAGAAAACTAAAGAAAAAAGAACTGTTCTGATTATTGCTGTCCTTTTTCATGTTGCAACAGTTTTCAAGTGCTGGTGTCATTTGACCTGCAGGGGAAAGGTGAGGGTTGAAAGGGAGAGTGGTTAGGGAGTGTGGTAATAGTTTTGTCTTTCCGTTTTGTCCGTGGTTTGTAATGTGCTGAAAATGTTTTTTCTTTATTTTATTTCAGTTATTGAGAAAGGTGAGGGCTGTGGATGTTAGGACAGTAATAGTTTTGTCTTCCATTTCTGTCCGCAGTTTGTATGTGCCGGAAATGTTTTTCTTTTGATTTGTTTCTCGCTATTGAGACATCGGAGACTGTTCCTTTATGGAGCAAATGGCAGTGAGGAGGTGAGTTGTTGTGCTCACTGATTTATGTGAGAAAATGGACAGTATGAGGCTCTCGTTGAGTTTCTCTTTCTGTCTCGAGCGCATTAGCATTGGAAGAAGCTGTGTGAATGCTGTAACACCTACTCAGGTGTTACAGTATTTAACATACATTTTTTTCCATTGAAAAAAACAGAATCCAGTAATTATTGTAACATAATAATCATGTCTCTATGTTCAGAAAGTGGGTATTCTTGTCATATAAATAAAAACTTCATTTTTAGTATTAAAATGTGCACAGTATTAATATAATCTACTGTACTTCAATTACATTATTGTCATGTCACATGTCATGAGGGCACATTCTGCTGCACTCTGACAGTATCAGAAGAGGCCAAGAACCTGTGTTGTGGCAATCTTGCTATGTTTCTTTTTAAATTTACTATGCTTTTTTCTTTTTTTCTTTGAGCAAGGATGCCTCCCCATTGGGGAGTGTTTTTTTAACTTTATTTTTAATGATGATGTAAAAAAAAACAGGCAATACTTATTAGCTAGGTTCCAAGGCATACAGTAGCAATTGTAAGAAATGATATGCTATATAAAGGAGTGTGCTTTTTATATCCCTGTGTTCTGTGTTACACATGTTGGGGTTTTCTGCCAAATAAATCAATGTACACAGACATTTGTGTTCACAAATGGCCCCTAAATGGCCCTATGTGCATGATCATGGACTATAGTCCAATAATGTAAATAGCCACTAAGTCCATAAATAAAGACGCACTGAAACGGTCACTAAGACCTTTCATGAGTCTATGTTGTTGATAAAAGTATTCAGAAATTTTGTATAATGTCTATCTTTTGGCTCCATCTGTATCAGTCTGAAATGAATAACATAGAACAGAAACAGAGAAGAACAAGCAGCAACACTATAAATGTTCTATGATTAGTCAGTGTAAAAAGATCTCACCCCAGTTAGAAAATATTGTATTAAGAGAAGGAGGGGTTTCCCATACTCTATTTACAATACAAAAAATATTCTATTTACTATAGCAGTGAAACAGTAATAACTAGTAACATTTTCATAGTGCCTTTAACCATAAAGAACTACTACATAGTCACTAACTGTGACCAAAGTTGGAAAGTGGGTGGTGGACTAGGGCAGCAGGCTTCATGCTGAGGATGGCGGTGAAGAATGCACTTGGAACCAGATTTTATAAACAGCATGACTACCACCATCAGAAAGCCTGCAATCCACCTTAATGGCAATCAGGATCAATTCTCAGATAGAGCGATATGACCCACATGATATCAGAAACACTAGCTGTGTTCAGCATCTTTAGTTAAAATCATAGATCAAGGCTGTAGCTGCCCCTAGCCAACCCCCATATACAGCACAAAATTAAACAATAGAAAGCACTAAGATCTATACCACAGCAACAGGAATTTATAAAGGCATGTCAGAAACACCTGACAGCTTGTCCCCCTTCCCCCTTATCAGAGTCTTGTGTATTGTCTCTTTCGGCAAAGTTAGATTTGGTTTTTAATAGTCTTTTCCCTGCCTCTGCAGGGTCGGTAAACAGGAGTGTCTTACCAACATAGGACAGTCTAAGTCTGGCTGGAAAGAGTAAGGCATGAGTAATTCCCAGCTGCTTTAACTCTGCATGGACTGCATCAAAGGATTTTCATCTTTGTCTAGTGGCAAACAATAAATCTGGAAAGCACAATATGCAAGTCCCTTCCACAAGCTGAAGTTGAGCCCTCTCCTTAGCCACTTATGAAATGGTTTTCTTTACCCATTGTCCTGAAGTCACAATTAGTATAGCTCAAGACATCCCTTATTGAGCAGACCAATGTCTGGTGTTCATACTGTAAACTTGCAATATTGTTCCTTCCTTCTGAAATCCAAGGAGCACTTAGAATGTAGTAGAAACAAATGCCAACAAATCTTGTCCTTCTCACACCTCTGGGACCCCCAACAGTCTACTGTTACTAGAACAGGCACTGTTTTCAAGGTGCTCAAGTCAAATACATAATAACTTGTTCTCCTGCATCAAATCTACAGTTGCTGTAATGAATTTCTTTGCCATTGATTTGGTTTGCTGTGAGCTGGCAGAAACCACATCTACTGTAACTTTGTTTCGACAGTTGCAACTCTGGTGGTAAAATTGTCTGTTTTTTTATCTAGACCTTTCACAAAGGCTTCCAATTCCTTAACAACCTTGAGCACTGTTTTGTTTGATGATTCCCCCTTGATGCCATTTGGCTGTTCCTTGCCTTGCTCCTGTTGCTGTGCATGTTTAGGCCTCCCTATAATAATCCAACTTAATTGCAGGGTTGCAAATTGTAAAAATGGATTCTGTGGGTAAATCTGGGGTAAGTAACATCAATCTACTAAGTATTTTGCTGAAATTCAGTTCAAAAACTGTCAAAATCAGGTGGATGGTTGGGTCTGTCTGCAGCTACAAGAAAAGACATCTTATTCAGCTGCTGGCCACGTCACCTCCCCTCCCAGGGAGTGGTGATGACTTTTGAACTTCAGCCATTCTCCAATGTAGAAGATATTGGTTTTAAACACTCTTGCACAAAGAAATGAAGTACAAATATAGCATTCCATGATGTGACACATTGTCTATTCATGCCAGGTCCAGACAGTGTACACAGTGGCATATGCTGCAAAAGCTTTTTCTGCTTCTGCAACCATATGAATAAGTCTTTGAAGTGCACAATAAGCAACCCTTAGCAGGGCTTTCCCATGGTGAGTCCACTTGAATGCCACACATGCTGTTATTTATGATCTATAGCAAACCAGGGAAGCATACTATCATACATCTGAAGGGGACTTTATATCTACAACAAGTTCCTGGTTCTGTGGTGATGGCAGCTTTGGGTGAGCTGTGGCAAGCAGTGGTGTGGCTCAATACTGGTGTTCTCTGGAGGAGCTTCCAACTCCCATGAAATTTGACAGTTTTATTTTTTTTTCTTGAACTACAAGCTTGTTCTATATTGAGAGCTGATCTTTGCTGAAGGAAAACTTAGACCTATCTGGCATTGATATACAGTAGTTTGAGACATGGGAGTCACTGTGGTGTATGGACTGTTTGCCACTGTGTTTCAAAACCAGAGTGCTTTCCAGTGGGTCACATATAAATTGTTTAAGCTGTGAGTGAGAAGTGTTATTAGGACTTAATTCATGTTTTCTGTAATTGCTTTTGCACATTGGAGCTGTTTTGGCTTAGTGAGAAAAGGCCAAAGTACAACCTGTTCATGCTTCAGTATGATCCAGTGGTCAAAATGCCTCAGGGGAGAATTTTAATTAGTTTTAGAAGTTTCAATAGAAACACTCCAGTAACAAGGGAGTGCAAAATTATTGGTTAAAGAAACTGACTTTTAGGTCCTTTTGGCTGATTGACAAAAGCAAAAAAAAACGCTTATGGTGAAGACACTCTTGTGGAGGCAGAGTGCTTTTTCAGACTGCGTTAGACTTGATATATGCTATTTAACAATGTTCTTTTTTTATTCTAGAGTGAGTGGGGCTGTATGAGAGAGTAGTGAACAATGTTTTGTTTGAGAATTGTCTGTGTGAGGTTTGGGTGTCAGTGTTTGAGCTGCATTGTGTTTATGAGAGTGATGCAGGTTGCATGACAAAGTGGGGTAGAAATGTGAAAAGTTGAAATGATGATGATCTACTCATTGGGTGAGATGAAGAGGATATAGTCCTTTGGGAAATGGCTTCCCATGCTCCCTGACAGAGTGGTCTTTCAATGCAGAACTCTGAGGATCACCTGCAGTTTGAGACCAAGGGAAAAAAGGCATATGTCGGGTGGCTAGAAGGGAACGAGGACTAGGAGATCAAATGTGTGATGTTCAGTCTTGATCATAGTACCCCTTCAGAAGTCTGAGGGTTTGGTCATTTGAGGCAGCTCAGCTACTCTTATGAGGGCAGTCTTAGTTAATGTCAGGTTGTAAATTAATGAAACTCCCATGCTGAAGGATCTAATTATGATCTCCAGCAACAACTGGCTTCTGTGAGTGAGACTTCATTGAGGACAATACCAGTATTTACATAATTGAATTTGGTCCCCCCCCCCCCCCCAGGGTTTTTGGTCATTCATTGTTTTCACAAGAAACATAGGGGTGAATGGGTGGCCATTATTTTCAAACCTGACCTGAAGGCTATGGCAATCCTGGTGGGTGATCAGTGCTCATTTAAGTGTGTGGCTGTTGCATGTGGTGGCAGTGTCAAATGTAATATCCTCCTTGTGTATGGCTCTCCTAGTAATGGGGGGCTATGAATTTTTGGAGGAATTCACATACTTGGTGTCAGCCAAGCTGTTGGAATCCCCCAAGACATTTGGTACTCTGGGACCTCAGCTGCTGTGATGACTTTTAGCTTCAACACATACCAAGATAGCCCAGATATGAGTTATGAATGATCTGTTCCTGGTGAGGGACCATAGAGAGGTATTCCTAGTCATATTGGCTCTCTCCTCTGCTTTTGGCACCACTGGACATATGGATAGTTTGGAATGTAGAATATGAGGAGGATTGTTGGAGTTGCAGTTCTGTACTTGCCTGTATATGACCTTTCATTGGCAGCACCCAGCAGTCAGTGGTTTGGGGATTTTCACACATTCCTATCTGGCATTGACTGTTGCATCCCTCAGGGTTCCATTATGTTGCCATTATTGTTTGTAGTGTGTTTGCTTCTGTGAGTACCAGGAGGTAATGTGATCCAGAATTTTGGCTTGGGTTTTTATTGTTATGCTAACAATACCTAGCTATATCTTTCATTCAAACCTGGAAAGATGTCTTAGATAGCTATGCTTTAAACTGATCTATCTGAGATCATGTTGTGGATGGCTCACAGTAGGTTGAAATTAAATCATGTCCTGGCAGGACCAAATTGCTACTGGTTTGATATGACCATCTGAGTTCATCCATCATGGTTGGTCTGGGCCTCTCTATTTTTGAAGGTGAAAAGCTCACGAATAGGCAAGTTGTAGATAATCTAGGGGTCACTCTTGATTTAGAGTTGTTGCTTATTTTGCAGGTTTTCAACTGTGGCCAAGAGTGGCTTTTACCATCTTGAAAATATTTGGGTTGTGACCCTACCTTGACACGGAGGAGCAACTTATATTATTACATGTGTTTGTCATCTCTCATCATGACTATTGTAATATACTCTACTAGGTACCTCCCTCTTGTCAGATCCACCATCTACAGGTAGTGCAGGATGCAGCAGCTACTGTAGGCATGCTACTTCTACTGGGAGATGAAAATGTGTTATTTATGTGCAGTGCTCATTGTACTTGTTGCCTGTTACACAGCAGATTGATTATTGTTGACCTATAAAACTCTTATTGGACTAGGCTCCCTTTATCTTATGGAGCTTCTTGCAATCCTTGCTGATGCTTGTATTTTAAGATCTTCAGGTAGGGGGGTTGCTAACTATTCCTAAATCAATGACAGAATCAGCTGGGGATAGAACATTTTTTTGTCACTTCCTCCAATTTATAGAACAACTTTTCCATGGATATTCGGCCTGCCCCCTCAGTTTTCATTTTAAAAAATAAATTATAATCTGGTTATTTACCCAAGCTTTTCAGGGATCCTGACTGAGTTCTGTTTCTATCTCACTGGACTGCCCGTTTCTTACTTGATGTTTTATTTGAATATTTTACTGCAACTTGATTTATGTATTATATGTATTTGATTGTTTTTCAATAAATATGGCTGTTTATTACTGTTTATGTACTCTACCTGGGTTTCTAGAAAGAGTTACTTAAATAAATCACTATCTAGCAATTTTTCTTGGTATCGACATAAATAAAGAATAAATAGTAAATAGTAAAATCACAGAAACTGACTAGTTCTTCTTACCACAAAACATTTTTTATCATAAATATGCTTTATAACAAATCATGTTGCCTTGTCATATACTGTAAATTAAAACAAAGTTGCATACAAATTAATAAAACTGATTTTTATATATTTTTATAATCATATTACCAGTTAATATATAAAACACTATGAAACACATAACGTAATTATAAATCTAATACAACAGATCATAGCAAATAATTATTGTATGAGCGTATCATTATAAATTCAACATCTTTATTGATTTTATAGAAGTAAAACAGCAATATCAACACAAGGTGAAGTACAATGGTATTATAGTTCAGAAAATTAAAAAATGATCCCCATCCCCAACTCTCACCCTCCCTACCCCACCCACCCCAGAGTGTGCCCATAGGGAGGTATTAGAGAACTTAATTACATTGTAAAATATGCATGGGGAGTCCACAGGTTACCAGTCATCAATGCAGATATAAAGCATATAATCTGCCCCATTTTCTATCAAACAAAGTGAGTCTGTTGTGGGAACTAGCAAGCAAGAGTTCAAGCCTGAAGTAGGCTGAGAGGTCATTTAGCCATTCATTTATAGGATAGGAGTAGTTGGTCCATCCAATGTTTAAGCACCAGCTTCTTGACTACCATGAAAATTAGAGCCATATGGTATTTACACTCCTTAACCCGAATGTTGGTCTTTATACCTAAAATGCAGATCTCCACAGTAAAGAGGTCTCCCAGACCAGGTAAGGGATCCAACCTGGATTGAACTGATCACCACAAGGGGGCAATTTTGTCACAGTGCAAGAAAATGTGCAGCAAGTTCCCTTTTTCCTTACCCCATCTAGAGCAAGTAGGATTAGAAAGGTGGCCAATTTTAGCTAATTTTATGGGAGTATAGTATAAATCATTCACGATATGATATTGGGTAGGTCAGAGCTTATCCTGGGAGATATATGTATAAAGATCCTGCCAGACCCAGGCCCAGTCAGTGACTACCTCTGGTAAAAGAGAGGCCCATACTTTGGAACCAGGTATGGGATCTGGGTGGCCAATAGACAAGAGACAAGTACACAAGAGGGATAGACAGTGGGGCTTGGAAGATAGGTCATGGAAGCTGTCCAGGATAGGTTGTAACTTGGAAGCTTGGGGGGAGGTGCCAAAGATTTAGCCAACTGAGTGCCTCAACTGGAAGACTTTAAAAATATGAATTGAGGTTAAGACACATTTCTCTATGATAGTGGGAGAGGAAAGAAGGGAATCCGGGGAGTAAATATCTGCTACTATAGCATTCTGTACTGGGGGCAAGCAGTCAGGAGTAAGGTGCGTGCCACCTATCTTAATGTTGGAGTTGAGGACGAGAGGTTGAGTGAAGTCTTGTCATGGGGAGATTTTATAGAAGGAGCAAAACTGAGAGAAAACATTTAGCGAGGTCCCAATTACTGAGTGACAAAGTGCATCAGGTAGACTTTTTGGTGGAATATAATAGATGGTAGAGGGGTGAAGATGGTGTTATTTTAACAGTTGAGTTTCCAGTTGTAGCCAGGTGGGTATATAATCTTTTGTAGAGCTGGTGAGCCATCTGCCAATCCTGGCAAAATGGCTAGCCCAGTAATATAGAATAAAATTGGGAGGGTGGAGACCACCTGCTATTTTAGGAAGACTCAGTCTGATGAAGGACCTCCTAGGTTGCTTATGTAACCATATAAAGTCAGAGGTAAGAAAATGGACATTCTGAAAAAATGAGAGGGGAAGCCAAATGTTCAACATAAGCAAAGGATAGAAAAGCTGAGGAAGAACATTTATTTTATGATGTTAATTTATCCCCATGAAGATAGTGGAGGAAACCAAAAAGAAAACAGCTCCAGAGTGTGTGTGCTCTTTCCAAACTACCCAGAACAAGCAAAAAAAAAAAGGAAGACACTACTCATCTGTAGATATATATATATATATATATATATATATATATATATATATATGTACAATTTAATAGAAAAAAACTGAAAATAAATGGTATAACAACACAACAGTACAGTTCTCACACCACCAAAGGCCAAACAATCCAAATGGTTTGCTAAACAGAGCCTCCTCGGGATCAGTTTGGTACTACAATATATCCTTCTTAAATAGTAACAATTTAAAATGATACACTCAGTTAGCCACTTGATAAATAGAAACCATCAAATGTGCACATTAAATACAGAAAAAATAAAAAAATTCTTAATAAAAATTATGGTTGTAACCAAAAAGTCATAAACTATAATAAGATATATATGGGATATTCAAGAAACAGAATATATGTATCCCAGCACTTAATTTATATGACATTTGGCACATACCAACAATAATAAACTGCAGCACATGAAATATATCCACAAAATTAGTGTAAATGTAAATACAGCTCTTAATACATACACTCTACTAGATTCAATACATTTACATTTTTCTTTTCCTATGTTAGAGCCATAAATTGTCTAGGCATAAAAATTCTAATTCATCAGTAAAGTCATATACTTTTTCCAAAACAATCACAGAATTTTAAACAGAAAGAGGCAAGAAGAAAAAACATCCCAAGTCCACTAAGGGGGAATTTAAACAGTTACCCCTCACTTTTAAATCCTCACTTTTTAACCAGAAAGGGGACAGATCAAAAATATCATTTAAACCTGGATGCCTCAAGGCTCCAAGCTTATAAATCCAAAAGGCCTCCCACTGCAGGGTCCTCAAATTAATATCCCCCCGCCATGGTCCTAACTGGATTCTCTCAATAAAATGTGAAAATTTGAGAATAATGTGGACATAACCATTAAGCCTGCAGATAAGGGGCAGGGGTGGTGGTTATTATGGACACTGATGCGTATATAGGGGAAATATTGAGGCAACTGTCCAATGATGCATTTTATATGGAGTTGCCAAATGATTTAACCCAAATATTTAAAAGGTAAGTTGATCAGGTCCTACAAAATGCATATTCGCAGGGTGTCATTTCTGGTGATACTTATACATTTTTGCAGGTGCCATATCCAGTTCATCCAACTATCTACACTGCCAAAAGTCCACAAGAGGCTTGATAGTCCCCAAGGTAGACACATACGGCCAGATATTCAAAAGGGTTGCACCATGCGCAATAGGGTTGTGCCTGTGCAAGTCCGAACTTGCTCCATTCTGCGATATTCAGCAGGAGGCAGTTGCGCCACAGAAAACACGCTGAGCAACAGCGCAATGCAAATGAATGCATGCTGAACTGGAGGGGAACCATGCATAAACTGCACAGCCCGATATTCAGACCAGGCTGTGCAGGAGTTGTGCAGGCACAACCCCCAACCTGCGCCTGCACAACTTTGAGCCAAAAAAAAAGGATCAAGTTGAGGGCTACCCACAGGTGATCTGCTGCATTGCAGGGTGCAACACAGCAGCTGCCACCTGTGGCTGGCCCTCAACCCACTCTCTGTGCCCCCCCCTACCAGCCCAATCGTGGGCAGCAATGTGTCCCCCCAACACATCCCTGGTGGTCCAGTGGACCGATAAGCCCAATCACGGGCTGACGTAATGAAACACCTCCCCACCTCCCGAATATATCCCTGGTGGTTCAGTGGACTGATAAGCCCGATCGCGGGCTGGCGTAAACCCCCACCTCCCGATCATATCCCTGGTGGTCCAGTGGACCAAAACCTATCAGGATGTAGTTGTCAACTCCCCAACACATCCTGGTGACCTAGTGTCCCACCCACCCACCCACGATCTACCACCACTTCCCTCGCAGCCGGTGCGCGGCACCATCCCACCTGCTGCTGCCCGCCGCCACCGACTGATGCCTGGGCTGGCTGCCGCCCATTGGTGCAGAGCAAGGCCAATGGGCATGCAGCCCATACCATATAAGACAGTTCAGTTTTGTGAATGAAATTCATTCACAAAACTGGACTCTGCCTGAGGCAGGGCTGCACCCATTGGCTCTTGCTCTGCACCATGGGCATGCAGCCCTAACGGTCAGTCAGTCGGCGGAGGGCGGGCAGCAGGCGGGTGGATGCTGCCATCCGCCGCCGCGGGGGGCGGGGGTGAGGCTTCATGGGTGGGTGGGTGGGGGGACACTAGGTCACCAGGGATGTGTCTGGGAGGGTTTGACAACTACATCCCGCGATTGGGATTTTCAGTCCACTGACCACCAGGGATATGGATCGGAGGTGGGGTTTCATTATTTCAGCCCCGATCGAAGCTTATCGGTTCACTGACCACCAGGGCTATGTTTGGGGATTTAATGATTACATCCCGCGATCGGGATCTACGGTCCACTGACCACCAGGGATGTGTTCGGGAGGGGCGAGACATATTGCTGCCTGCGATCGGGCTGGTGGGGGTTGTTTTAAACTTATGCAGCCTGTGGTTGGGCTGGTGGGGAGGGACATTTCTGCTGTTGCGGTGATCGGGCCAGTGGGGGTGGTGGTGGGGATTTTCACTCTTTGGCCCGCGATTGGGCTGCAGGGGGCATCCGTCCCCTAGCGGCTGCTTCCTGGCAGGGCACCAGGTGCAAGTCCTTGAGGGAGCTGCACCTGCATGCTAATGGGCCATAATCAGATGCAAATGGCTCTCGCCTTTTGCATGAATTATGGCCCCATTTGCATGTCACCTTGAATATCGGGATTTTGGCGATGACTTAATGGTACTTGCGCCACCGCAAGTTGAATGCTGCACTCTGACAACTTGCGGTGGTGCAAGTTCCATTGCGCCATGCACAGTGGCTGTGGCCGGGGGGTGATATTCAAAGGAGTTGCTCAATAGCGCAACTCCTTTGAATATCGCCCAGGCCACACCCCTGCGCAACTATTTTGCGCAGCGCAAGGGCTTGCGCCTAAGAAGAGCGCAGTTTGAATATCTGGCCCACAGTCTCTGGCATAGGATCACTTATTGAGCCTTTGCCTCAATATGTTGATGCTCATATTCGGGTATTGTTAAGGAGCTTCCATCATACATTAAGGATACAATTGAGATTATGGGTACACTGGGGGCTTACAGCTGGAACAAGAATGGTATTTGGTTTCTATGGATGTGGAATCATTATATAAAAATATACCGCATGATGGTGGTCTAGAGGCGTAGCGTAGATGGTTGGATCATGCCACAAATTTGGGTGACAATTAGAAGACATTTATTATTAAACTTTCAGAGTTGGTTCTGATGAAAAATATGTTCATATTTCAGAGTAAACATTATTTTCAGGTAAAGGGAATGGCAATGGTGGCTACTTTTACCCCAATTATGCCAATCTATATTTGGGACAATGGGAAAGGGATTATATTTATCATTGGGTTACAAATGAGTACTATGATTTAATTGATCTATGGAGGTGTTATATTGATGATGTGTTGATGGTGCGGCAGGGGTTGTTACAGCAATTGAAGGGCTTTGTGGCATATTTACATGATGCTAATCCACATATAAGATTCAATGTGGAGGTGCACATTGAAAAAATCAGGTTTTTGGATTTGCAGATAAGCATATTAACTGATGGTACAATAAAAATGGAACTGTACAGGAAACCTGTGGAGAAAAATACTATCTTACATGCCTCAAGCTGTCACCCCCACTACACCATCAACAACATCCCCAAGTCACAGTTTGTGCACCTGAAGAGAAATTCTAGTTTTGAAGCAGATTTTCAGTCAGGTGCTGTAGAAATGAATAACATATTTATAACTAGAGGGTATGCTAAAGTAATGGATGTGCAAGCTCATGAATCAGTTCAGAAGTTGCAAAGGGAAGAATTATTGACATATGAAGAAAAATGTCAGGTACAGGAAAGTGTTTTGACCTCTGTAACTACTTATAGACCCTTGTCAGGTAAAATCAGGAGTATTTTGGAGAAACATTGGAATGTACTGCAGGCAAAACCAATATTGCGGAACATTAGCCAGAAGTATCCTCGACAGGTTTGCAGAAGCGGAAGGAATTTGGGTGACTATTTGGTGCATTCTTTTCAGCCAAGAGTAGTTAAACAACAACATGGTAATTGCTTGCCGCAGCAGACAAAGTATTTTTTTATTTGTGGCCATTGCAAATTCTGCACACATTGTGTCCAACAAACTCATTTTACTTCAGCTAACCAGAATAGGGTTTATGATATTCGACATGTTGTCAATTGTTCATCTGAGAATTTTATTTATTTAGCTGTTTGTATATGCAGGACATTCTATGTGGGAAAGACTTCCAAGAAATTAAAAGAAGGAATATGCAATTATTTGAGTGACAATTAGGTGTCAGGTTACTAAGAATGCACTGCATAGACACATACCGGAGTTTGGTACAACACAAAGATTTAAATTCTGTGGTATTGAGAGAATCCAGTTAGGACCTTGGGGGGATGTTAATTTGAGGACTCTGCAGAGGGAGGCCTTTTGGATTTATGAACTTGGAGCCTTGAGGCATCCAGGTTTAAATTATGTTTTTGATCTGTCCCCTTTTGTGGTTAAAAAGTGAGGATTTAAAAGTGAGGGTAACTGTTTAAATTCCCCCTTAGTGGACTTGGGATGGTTTTTCCTTCTTGCCAGTTTCGGTTTAAAATTCTGTGATTGTTTTGGAAAAAGTATATGACTTTACTGATGAATTAGAATTTTTCTGCCTAGATAATTTATGGCTCTAACATAGAAAAAAGGAAATGTATTGTATCTAATAGTGTATATGTATTAAGAGATGTATTTACATTTACACACTAATATTGTGGATATATTTCATGTGCTGCAGTTTATTATTGTTGGTATGTGCCAAATGTCATATACATTAAGTGTTGGGAGACATGTATTCTCTTTCATGGATATCCCATATATATATAGGGGATACATGATGGGCATGAGTGTGATATGGCAAATATTGTCACTCTTGCAGAGTGAGCTCTGGATATCTCACGAGTGCCAAAGGCACGAGTGAGATATCCAAGCTCACGATGCAGGAGTGACAATATTTGCCATAGCACATGATATGCCCATCATGTATTCGATATATACAATAGGGCCAAGAGTTTCAGAAGTTTTGTTATGCTGTCTTGTGTTCTGTTCCTGTTAATGTGTTTTCTCATTCTGTGTGTGAGCTTTTCTGAATGGGCTGGCAGTGTTATAAACTCTGAGATACACATGAGTGTGTTTTGCAATGCTAAATGAGTTAGTTTTAGATAGGAATGAGAAACATACTTTTGTGAAGCTGTATTGTTTAGCAGTCTGGCTGCAGTGACGTTAAATGCATCACAGTAATTGTAATGAACTGAGAGGCAGAGTGTCAGAACAGCTGATACTGTTTTTAGTGGTAATTAAGTTAGCTGCAGGCAGAGTGCAGAGTGTTCTGAGAAATTGTGCTCTTTAGGATTCTGGCTGCAGTGAAGTTGAAATTGTCACAGTAATTGTAATGGGTGAGAATCAGAGTTTGAGGAACAAGTGAGAGTGTGTTTCAGTGGTAGTTGAGTTAGCTGCAGGCAGTAGTTTAGACTGTTCTTTGAAGCTGTGCTGTTTGGAATTCTGGCTGCATCAAGTTGAGAGCATCACAGTAATGAGCTGGAAGTTGGGGGGGGTAGGGGTGTTTTGTAATGCTCACTGAGTTAGCTGTAGGCAGCAGTGAGACCTCTCAGGTAGTTCTGCATTTGTGTCTAAGGTAACAGCACAGGTGTTTCTTTCATGCTGAGGAGAAAGCTGCCTAGGGTGATGATATCAGTGACCTTTTGTGATCTGTGTGTGTAAATGTCTCATATCATCACAGTAGAGCAGAGGGTAAAAATATCACACTGCAGTGGATGATACACTGTTTTGTCTCACTCATTTACCACTCACCCCTATTGTATATATATATCTTATTATAGTTTATACCTTTTTGGTTACAACCATCATTTTTATTAACAATTTTTTATCTCTTCTATATTTACAATGCACATTTGGTGGCTTTTATTTATCAAGTGGCTAATTGAGTGTATCATTTTAAATTGTTACTATTTAAGAAGAATATGTTGTAATACCAAAGTAATCCCTTAGGAGGCTCTGTTTAGTGACACCATTCGAATTGTTTGGTGTTTGGTGGTATGAGTACTGTGCTGTTGTGCTGTTATGCCATTTATTGTCTGTTTTTTCTATTAAATTACATACATATACAGTATATATATATATATATATATATACACTGTATATATACACACACGGGTCGTGCCTTCCTGTTTTTGCTTGTCATAAAGATAATGGGAGAGACTCCCATTTTCGAAGGTCTTGCTAAATGGTGGCCACTAGGTCATCAAGGTTCAATTTCTTGGTGAGTGAGGTGTCAATGGTTAAGTAGATGCCCAAGTATTTGAGTGACTGAGGGACCATTTAATATCATAATTGCTAAAGTTAGCTCTGTGGGTGACATGATTTAAAAGGAAGATTTTGGTTTTGGTAAGGTTGAGTTTATAATTGGAGAGGTGGCTGTATTGGGTTACAACGACCAGTAAGTGTTTCAGAGACATTGTGGGGTTTTTACATATCACTATAAAATTGATGGCACAACAGGGGAGAATATAACAATTGTCATGAGGTAAAGTGGAGTGTCAGAGACTGCAGGGGATATACAGTATGCCATGAATTCAGCAATGAATACTGAGGTAACTATTACTGTGACTCATGCAGGAACATAATAGTTTTAGTGGGCTTTGCAGACTCTATCACAACACCATAGTCAGTAATCCACAGCAGATGCATGCCAGCAGTACCTGCCACAAGTAAGTTACAGTAATTGTTATTCATTGCTGATGACCTCAAAGCTTTTTCTACCACTTCCCCCATTTGTAGTATGTGTTACCCCATGCCAGCTACTGGGTTGGGAGTTGAAGAGGTGTGATCAAATTCTTAAAGCCAAATCAAAGTTGTTAGCCCCAGCACAATGCCAAATTGAAGTATCCACTGACCCACTAATCTTATTTTTAGATACAAGCAGTTAATTGTGACTTTAAGGCAGGAAATGCAGCAGGACAAAGGGCTTAATTGTTAAGAGGTCCTGCAGCAGGTGCAAGTCCCCATTTTGTGGTACACCTGTGGCAGCGTACATGTTGTAAAACATGTTATTGCTATTTTTAAATCATGTGCCCCTTTTACTTGTTGTCCCATGACAAAAGAATAATGGACCATGTGTCAAATACTGACCCATGCATCATTATAGAGTTCCCATAGTGCTGCATGTCATGGCAGACATGCATGGTACTTAGATCACTTTATAGGTGATCTGACATAGTCCAAATGATGAGTATACTGGATGCATGGCTTAAAATC
Organism: Neoceratodus forsteri; assembly: GCA_016271365.2. Classification (NCBI taxonomy): domain Eukaryota; kingdom Metazoa; phylum Chordata; order Ceratodontiformes; family Ceratodontidae; genus Neoceratodus; species Neoceratodus forsteri. Next base: position 1,230,236,027 of record CM057459.1, on the reverse strand, counting down.
TAGCTTAAAGTTCATAGAAAGATTGTGTTTGCATGTAAATGTATTTTGTAGTGAATGTTCTGGAATTAAAATGTTTGGGGACATTAGGAGATAATCAATTTAATGCACAGTGTAATTTTTTGCCGGTGACTGGAAAATCCCTTTAGGTAAGTTACTTGACCAGTTTGTACTTCTGTCTTTTTCAGCTGTTAACCTGGGCAACAGCAGGACCCCACTGAAAATAAGAAGTTGTAGTGATAATTTCATGAAGATCTGGAGGCATTTGTTTTATACACCATTAGCAGATTAGGAGTCAGTACAAGCAAGCTGAATCAGGCATTTTTATTTGGAGGGAAAGGCCACTTGTGAACTCTGGGCTTTTAAATTCAGTAAATTTGTATTCAATTTAATTAAAAAGTGGTCAGAGTAAGAAAGATCATGTACAGCTTTGTATGCTGAGTAGGTTTAGTGGTGTACTCAAGAGACTAACTAAATCAGGAAATGTTTCATTTAAGATAAAAATAGTCAAGGGTTGCAATAAATATCCTAGAGGGGGCTGAAGAATAATCAGCATGAAAGCTGGTATTGTCATCCATCAAACCCTTGCCTGACGTAGGTGTAAACAGTAATATGTGCTCTACAAATGAATTCCACAAAGCAGTTTTGTCAGTATTTGAAGAGGAAAAATATAAGAAAATGTAAATTTTAAGTGAAAGCAGGAGATCGAAACATGAAAATGTTTCTTTGGGGTTGGGTGGAGGTCCAACAGTTCATCATGGCAAGGCAAGACAGAAAGCCCCCACTGCACTGTCTGTCTAAAATGCAGGCTCCAAGAAAGAACCAGATACAGAAAAAAAAATGCCTGCACTCAGGAAACGGTAGTAAAACATTCATTTCTTCTTCAAGTTAAGATCCAAACAATGCTACCAGACTCCCCTAAAGAGAATCCCCCATGTGTAATCAGAGCACCAGCTCCATTCTCAAGGGGTGGAGTCCAGTTCAAATGAAATTCTTCAAATTTGCACTACTGACCAATAAAATCAAGACATTTAAATATTTAGACATTTAGGTGTCAGCATGGCTCAGTTGGTAGCACATCCGCCTCTGAACCAGAAGGTCGTGGGTTCTCGTCCCACACCGGGACTGGACTTGTACCTAAAAATCACTGGCATCCGAGTGCAGTATTGGGGGGTACTGTACTGCTGGGGTGTGCCACCCTTCGGATGAGACATTAAACTGAGGTCCCTTCTGCCCATCCTGGTGTTGTCCTGGTGGGTGTCCAGGTGGAAGTAAAAGAACCAGGGCACTCTTTGCAAAAGAATAAGGAACATTCCAGGTGTCCTGGCCAATATTTCCCTTCCCATAAACTGGTTCATGCAATTATCCAGGCTGTGTGTGGGTGATGATGTGCGATATGGCCACCACCACACATTCAGTCACTTCACTACCAGTCTAGCATTGCTTGTAAAGCACTTTGGATGTATGAAAAGTACTATATAAATGCTGATTCTTCTTTAAATACTCTCATAACAATATTGAGAATGCATGAGCTTCTTAAAGCAATACACAGTTTTAAACTGGTCACTCACACCTAAAAATGGTGAAAGGTTAAAATGTGTTACTATGATTGCCCTGCCAGTCACCCTCCTTATCAACAGATCCCTCACTGAAGGAAAGGTACCTCAAAAGTGGAAAGTGGCTGTTGTTGTCCCAGTACACAAAGGTGGTCTTAAGGAATCAATTGAAAACTACCACCCTACAGTTGTTCTCTTTTCAAAATACTGGCTAAGGTGTAGGAAAGATTAATTTACAATCAAATCCTAGCCTACCTGGAGCTGCATCACATGCTCTCCAACAAACAGCATGGTTTACGGAAAAAAACATGGCACTGAGTCTGCTCTTGTCAGGTTTACTACTGACATGCTGGAGGCAATGGAGAGATGACTGCTAATAGAGGCTGTCTTTATTGACCTGACAAAAGCCTTCAACTTGGTCAGTCATAGGCTGCTCCTTAATAAGCTGTCTTAGCTTGGCTGTGATGAATTAGTAGTCCATTGGTTCTCATACCACCTATCAAACCAGGCCCAAGTGGTTAAATGGAAGGATACCTGATCTGAGCTCTGACCTATATCTGAAGGCATTCCTCAGGGATCTATCTTGGAGCTCTTACTTTTTTCTGTACAGTATTTATTAATGATCTACCTAAAAATTGTGGCGAGGGTAACATTCTACACTACCTTATGCTGATGAGGCGGTACTGTATAGAAGCTCCCCCAATATACAGGTGATCAATTAGCCTCAAATTTTAGTGCATTGGAAAACTGGCTCTGGAATAATACACATGTTCTGAATGGCAGGAAAACAAAAGCTGTTCTCTTTGGCCTTAAAAAGATTGGTACACACAGGCAGCACTTGCTTCCACTGTCCTCCTCCACAGGTTAACATATTGATGTGGTAGACAACATAAGGTATCTGGGAGTTTATTTGGACAAAATCCACTCTCTTAAAACCCAGATTGATCATGTAACTTAAATGCTGCATCAAAACATTGGCCTACTTTATCGTCTAGGTAATACGCTTGTCCTAGAGTCTAGTCTTGCTACTGCTAACAGTGTCTTGCTTCCCACACTGTTATATGGTGCCATCCTGTGCCACTCTCTCAGGAACTCAGAGCTCAACAGGCTCCAGATCTTATACAATAGAATCTCTAGATTTGCATCTTGTGCTCCCCTCAAGAACATTACTGTGAAGTCTTCTCCTCCCTTCTATAGCCCTCTCAGGGGGGACACTCCAGTTCTCCCTGCTTAGCCTCACAATGAAGCTGACTAAAATCTATACCCCTCTCCCAGCCTAATTGGCATTCTGACCCCCAAATCTGATACATACGCACTCTGTTATCCAATTGCAACTTACTGGAAGTCCCTAACATAACTTCCTCTGCTGGCAAATACTCCTTCGCCTATACAGCGCCTTATCATTGGAACCTTCTCCCTGCTAAACTGTACAATAGCTACTCCCTCGGAGGTTTTAAAAAAGGCCTAAAAACTCTCCTGCTTGCAAAATACCCATGTTCCTGTTGAGTATAGGACCTAACTCCTTGCTACTCACCATTAATTCTCCCCCTTCTCTCTAACCTTGACTTTGCTTTCTTCTCTTGTTTCTCCTCCTTGCTACCCTTGTCTTTGCCTTTGTTATCCCCTCTACCTCTACATGATACCAAGTTGCTGCACGATGCTCTAGATGTTGCTGCTTGGATGAACTTAATGCTATGTGATGTAACATATGGTATCCTTATGTAACCTAATGATGCCTTGGAATGCTACCTTTACTTATTTATTTATTTATTTTATTTATTGAATTTTGTTGACTGGATAGGCTCCCTAAAACCAAGAGTTCCTTTTTCAGGGACTACCTGTAACTAATTAATGATATAGTATATCTTAACATATGAATTTGTGTTTGTCATTAATTTCTACAATGTATCATTATCATGAGAATTGGAAAGTGTGTCTGTTTCTTGAACTGTAACTATCACTGGTGCCTACATGGAATTGCTGTATATAATTAACTCCAGGTCACCCTTAAAAAAGGGACTTTTGGTTCCAGTGGGCTCACATGGTTATCAAAATAAAATAAATAAATAAATAATTAATTAAATAAATTACTTACAAAGGAAACAAGGAAACAGAACATCAATGTTCATTAAATAAATAAACAAATATAACAAAATGACCCTAACTGATATGTCAATTTGCATATAAATAAATAAACCATACAGAAACCTATTAAATAGAACCATCAATTATTATTATAAGTATCTTGAATTTTTTTTTGTTTATTTTTTTTAAAGGCATCTAAAAATGGAATTCAGGTTCAACACTCCTTATCATTCTTACCACTGAATAAGTGGCTGTGGTAGAATTCAGACCTAACATGCCTCGTTATGCTACAAGTGGCCATGGTGCAATCCAGGTCTGACACGCCCTCTCACTCAGTTGACAGCCACGCAGGGACCCAGACTCAATGGGCCCTGCTGATGAGTCAGCAAATTTTGTGGGACATAGGCCCAATGTGCCCTGTTTCTGCACCAGTGGCAATGGTGGGACCTAGGCTCAATGCCCCTTCCTGCCACGTCAGTGACAGTGGTGGGACCTGAACCCGACATGCCCCACTACCAAATTAGTAGCTGTGGTAAGCCCCAGGTCCAATGTGCCCCATCACTCACTCAGTGGCTATGGTAGAACCCAAACCCGAAGTTCCTTGTCATTGAATCAGTGGTTGAGGTGGTATTTGAACCTGATGTGCCTTGTTACTGAATCAGTGGCAGTGGTAGAATTCAAACCTGACATATCCTGCCATTGAATCAGTAGCTGTGGTGGGCTCCAGGCCCAATGTGCCCCACCACTGAGTCAGTGGCTGTGGTGGGACCCAGGTCTGATGTTCCCTGCCAATGAATCAGTGGCCATGGCGGACCCAATCCTGATGTGCCCCACCACTACATCAGCAGTAGTAGAAGTTATCTGGCCTGATGTTCCTCATTACTGACTCAGTGACTGTAATAGAATTCAAACTTGAGGTGACTTGTTACTGCATCAGTGACTGTGATGGATCTCAGGCCTAACAGCTCAAGTTTCAAATCAAAAATATCATTTAAACCAGTTGGAAATAAACTTCTATTTTTTTTTTTTTTTTGCAGTTAATCTGTTTATTAAAGCTTTGCAAACAAACAGAACATTCTGTACAGAGAGCAATACAAAGCAAAATAGGTGCAGCAGTAATTGTACACTGTAGTCTTCATAAATTAGAATATAAGGAAAAATGCAAACTAGGATTGCAGAAGTGTAGTATAAGACAGGAAAGTGATATATAGTACCTGGAAATAAACTTCTCAGATGGAAAATCCACCATGACTCTCTTTGCAACAGTTTTTGCATCCTATCTCCCCCCAGTAGGTTTGGGTACATATTCCAGGGCAATACATTTAAATCCATCTGAATGTTGACTGTGTCACTCTTTCAAATGTGCTCCAATTGCACTTTTCTCTGAGCTGTTCCTAATAGTCCCTATATGTTCTAGCATTCTAACTTTAAGCTTCCTAGTCATACATCCCACATACACCTTGGTACATGGATACCAGGCTGAATATATAACATACTTAGAATAACAACTGATAAACTGACAGATTTCAACTTGCCCAGTTTGATTTGCTATCCTAGCCCATTACAAGTGAAACACTTTCTACAAGGTTAGTATCCAGTAAGCTTTTGTCTGAGCCAAGTTTTAGCCCTTGGCACCCATAGTGACTATTAGTTAATAAATCCCGTAGGTTTTGTCCCCTGGAAAATGTCACCTGGGTTTAGATCCCACAATATTAACTAAACCACTGTTAAATAATAACACAGGCCCAGATCCCTAATTTTACCAATCAATACTGTATACTTTGTAACAAATGTTACTTTTGTCTTAGCATCCTCCACCCATGTTTTAGGTATCACTAGTGTCTCTCTTGGTGCATTTTTTGCCCTTTTGTATGCCCTATTGATAAAATGGCTAGAATATCCTCTGGTCTTAAAGTGAGCCTTGAACTCTAAATGTTGTTTTTCAAAAGCCTCTTCTGTGGAGCAGTTCCTCTGAATTCTGAGGAACTCCCCAAAGGAATGTTATTAATTTATCATCTCGGAAGCCCACTCTCTGTCCTTAAATACAGAGTTGCCTTTCGTATCTTTTCTGAAGGTGTCACTTTGAATAATGCCTGTGCCATCAACAAAAAAGTCTAATATTCCAAAAAATCAATACAAGCAGAACTTGCCACAAACAAAAATTGCAAATTAAACTGATTATCATTCAACCAACACACACATTGTTCCACCTCCTCAGAAGACCCTGACCGAACCAAAATAATATATCTTTAAGAGAGTCTGCTGGCACTGACTGTTTGGATTTTAACATGAAGAAGAAATAAAAGTTTTTTACTATGGTCTCCTGAGTGTATGCATTCCTTTTTTTCTGTATCATCATGGTAAGGTACTGTGTTAACTCTTTCCTGCCTCTAGGAGGAATTCATTGGCATTGGTCAAATGTCATCTACATTGTACAAAAAGTTTTTTTCTGACTCTTAGCCAATAGATTGCCATATAGTTGTGTTGTTGGTCCCTGTCTACAGTAGACTGTTATAGCTTGCATGGAAAATTACATTGTAAACTTTGTAAGCCACGTTAGATGTCAGAAATTACACCATGATAACTACCTATAGCCTAGACCTCACGCTAGTGTTCACACTCCCTTTTGTACTTTTCCCAAATGTGGGCACATGTTCTATTTGATTGAATGGTTGATTAGTCATTGATGACAGTTTGCTCTCCTGACCCAACATTCCACTCATAATTTCTTTGTTCAGAAATTAGTAGGTCACATCATTAGATTTGTGTTTGTTTGTTTGTTTGTTTCAACTCATTTATTTATTTATTTATTGAAACATTTCACCAGGAAAGGCTCACTGAACAACAAGTTTCTCATCCTATGGTGTGTCCTGGTGGAATGGGTAGTGGAACTACATAGGTGCATACAACATCAAACATTTTTACAACAGTACTGGCAGCAGTGAACAGCAAATAACAGAAAGAACATATTAAGTGCAGCATAGGAGTACAATTGTTTACAGAGGTCATGAAGAACAGGTCAAGTGCATAACATTAGGATAACATCTTAAATTCACGATGATGGTACCATTTAACCTGAAAGGAAGGGGTGGATAGGGAGTAACAGAAGAGATGGAAAGGTAGCGAGGCTAGGAGTCCATATGGCCACATTTCTTTTTTGTCTAAATTGCAGGGAGGTCCAGCCTACAGCAGCATACAGGGAACAGTGATGGGTAGAGGAGGGGAGGCTGGTGATGAAGCTCAGCACTCTGTGATACAGGACATCCAGCATACCCAGGTATAAGGCGTTGCAATGGCAGTAGATAAAATCAGCATAGTCTAACAGGGAGATGAAGGTAGACTGTACAAGCTGTTTTTTTTGCCTCCGCAGTTAGAAAGCCGTTTATCTGATAGAAGAGCCTAGTCTCTATCTCAGCTTTTTTACCATATCCTCCAAGCGTTCCCTGAAAGAGAGCTTGTGGTCTAGCCAGATTCCAGATTTCCAGGTATTTGAACTTGGGGACATAGTCCACATTTTCTCCCAGTAAGGTAGTGATGGGGGGGGGGATGTGGCAAGAGCAGAATAGGACGGGAGGTTGCCAGGAGAGAGAATCATCGCCTTAGTGTTTTTGGCATTGAGGAGCAGTTTTTTATTGAGAAGCTGGTGTTGGAGGATGTCAAAGTCAGATTGCAGTTCTTTACAAGCAGCTTCAGGTGTAGATCGGCTTAGGTACAGTACCGTATCATCTGCAAATAGGTGAATGTTGGCATTCTTAATGCCAAGGTTGATATTGTTAATGTATATGGTGAAGACTATTGGTCCCAGAATGGATCCTTGAGGGACACCTCTAAGTAGCGGTTTGGGGAGGAGAGCTCTCCTTCTGCTTTAACCTGCTGTTGCCTGTCTGTTAGGTAGTTCTGAAACCAGCCCATAGAGGTGGTATCTAGACCCAGCGCTTTTAGTGATGAAAGAAGTAGGGAGTGGTCAACAATATTGAATGCTTTGCTGAGGTCCAGGAAGACAGCACAGAAGAATGTTTTGTTATCAAGATCGTGTTGCCAATCATTGGTAACCTTGGCCAACACCATGACTGTACTGTGTTCATGAGGAAACCTGATTGCATAGGATCTAGAAAATTTGTCTTTTCCAGGAAGACTCGCAGCTAGAGCATTTACTATTTTTTCCTTGGATTTTTGATAGTATGGGGAGTAGTGAAATTGGCCAATAGTTATTAAGGTCACAAGGGTCCCCAGATTTAAAGAGCAGTATAATGTGGGCAGTTTTCCATAGTTCAGAAAGATACCCCTGGGAGAGTGAGAGATTAAACAGGTGGGTGATGGGCACTGCCACTGCATGCCAGGCAACCTTTACGAAGTAGGGATCCAAGGCATCTGTGCCGGCGCTTTTCTTGATATCCAGGTGAAGTAAATGCTCTTCAACTTCTTTTAAGGTAACTGGTGAGAAGGAAAAGGCAGCTTTCATTGGAATTGGGTCTGGAGGCAATATGTTCATCTGGGAGTGCAGTTTACAGGCAGGCGAGTTATTGAAAGCCAGCCCAGCTGAGTCAAAGTAATTATTAAATGCTTGTAGTATTTCATTTTTGTCACTAATGATGCCATTTTTAGAGGATATTTTTGAGGGGAGTGTAATGCCTGTCATGTGTCCAACGAGATTTTTTTATGGTGGTCCAGAAATTTGTTGACCATTTTGAAGCGGCGTCTAACTCTGAGCGATAGAATTTGGATTTGGTTTCCCTGATCAGCTTTGTGCATAGGTTCCTAGCAGTTCTGAAGAGACACCAATCCTTATCCAGATGTGTTTTACAAGCACATTTCCAAAGCTTGTCCCTATTTAGTAAAGCAGCTTTGAGGTCTGCAGTAAACCAACGGTATGTTCTTGGCTTTATGTGAGTTTTGACCATGGGAGCATGGGCATTAAGGGCATGGGTTAAGATTTCTTGGAAGATAGTGAAATCATTGTTTACTGTTTTTGCTAGGTAGAAGTGAAGTTCTGCCAGAGTGAAGAGGCCTTGAGATCATTGATATAGGCCAGTGGGTCAAAATTCCTTTTAGATCTCTTAGTCGAAAATGTCGAGGTTGGTTTGGATATATGGCTAGTTCTCACAAGCGCAATAAAACAGTGGTCGCTAATGTCAGCATGGAAGATTCCTGAATGGGAGAAAAGGTGGGGTTTATTTACTAGTAGAACATCTAGAAGAGTGCTACTTGATGGGTTTTTCTTGTTGGTGCATTTAGGTTCATTGATAAGTAGTGAGAGACCACGGGAGTCGCAAAATGATTTGAGTGGTAGCGAGGCGTTGGTCAGCCAGTCATAGTTGAGGTCTCCCATTATTATAGTTTCAAGGTTGATGGAGTCCATCATAGATGATAAGTGAGTTAGTAACTGTGGTCCAGCAGAAGGTGGTCTGTAGCAGCCAATTACTCTGATGGCTGAAGCAGGGGATATTTAAATTTTTAGGGAAAGGCATTCATATGCGTTAGAAAGCGAGGAGGAATCAAGGATAGAGACTGAAAATTTGTCCTTTGTGTAGATGGCAGCTCCACCGCCCCTGGTTTGTCTGTTGGTTCCGAATAGAAAATAATTAGGTATGGCAATCTCCTCATCAGGAGTGAATGGATGGAGCCAGGATTCTGTTATGACAAGCACATCGGGTTCAGTGTGGGCGATCCAAGCCTGTATGGAAAAACTTTTTTTAGAAAGCTACATGTATTAACATCCATGAAGCTGATACCCTTTAGCCTAGGGAGTTCTGAGGGTGAGGTGATGTCTTTTGTGGGCCCAGGATTGAGTTCCACGTTACCTGAACATAGTAGTAGAAGGAGTACAAGTTTCCTTGGGGTTACAAGTGATATTTTGGAAATTTTCATCCTTCTCCTGGTGGAAGTAACATTGAATCTGTAGAGGCTTAATGAAGGTGTTATATTGTATTGCCATTATATAGCATAGGACCGTTGCTGTGAAGTACCATGGGGTGACTTCAACAGAGGAAGGTGGCTGGCTCTTTCCCACAGGTATTTGACATCCTGATACACACCAATTATGTCCTCCATGATAACGGTGCAGTGGTGCAGTGATGTTGCAGGAGTTGAGTAAGGGCCTGATGTACACACATTTGATGGGGGAAGGATGGATTTCCCCTTTAGTATAAGTCCAACCTCGAAGTTCCCCTAGTAGGGGGTAGGATACATAAGGTGCTAAGGAGCTGGAGCCACTTTGCCATGATTTGAGGTATAAAGGATCTATTTAGAGAGACTTTTTGTGAGTTATTACTCTTTAATTAAAATTAAAAGCTAGTGTGATACTTTAGATAGCATCCCAGAGGACTATTGAGTACTTGGCTGAAGAGAAAAAAGGTAAGAGAGAATAAGATGAGAAGTATATAGTGAGGGCCAATAGCTGCGGTGGGTAGAGCAAGACAGTCTATATAAGAATGTGCAGGGAGAGGGGATCGGTGGGTAGGTGTAAAGTTTGCAGCTTTGCCATATCTCTCAGTGAGCTGTATCTGGCCTTGTGGTCTCAGGAGTCAGCTTCTGTAGCACCAACCACCCAGTGGCCGCGGTTCAAGTGGCAGAAGAGCTGGGAGCCCTAGGAGGGTCTCGGCTGAAGAGGGAAGGAGATAGGAGCCAAATTAGTACTGGTGGAGGACAAAAGGGTCTCACTAGCCAGTGACAAGAAAATTTACACTTGAATAGGGGCTATTTCTTTGGCGCCTGGGAGTCTGGCTGCAGTACCAAGTCAAGGAAGGGCTGTAATCACTCCAACATTTAGCTAACTTTAGCAAGGTAAAAACAGCTTTTTCAATGTAAATTTAACAATTTCTAAACAGATTAGGTAATAAAACAGTCTAGGTAATTAGATTTCAGTCTGGTTTGCTAGTACAATTGCGCCTTTTCACTCTGCTAGATAGGAAAGAATAGATGAAGTAAAGGGACCAATCGGAGTGGGCCTGGCAGAAGGCACGCACACTCCAATTGGTTTGCGGCTTTGCTGTACCTCTCAGCAAGCTGTATCTGGCCTTGTGGTCTCAGGCATCAGCTTCTGTAGCGCCAATCACCCGGTGGCCGCGGTTCGAGCAGCAGAAGAGCTGGGAGCCCTAGGAAGGTCTCGGCTGAAGAGGGAAGGAGAAAGGAGAAAGGAGCCAAATTAGTACTGATTGAGGACAAAAGGGTCTCACTAGCCAGTGACAAGAAAATGTACACTTAAATAGGGGTGATTTCCTTGGTTCCTGGGAGTCTGGCTGCAGCACCAAGTCAAGAAAGGGCTAGAACAGCCCTGACTGTGGAGACAGCAACAGGAGGAAACAGGTGCAGTGTCCCTGACTGTGGGGGTGGGGTAAAGAAATTAGCAGGGTGCAGCAATACCAACTGTTCAGGCAAGGGACAGCAGGGTGCAGCAGCCCTGATTGTTCAGATGAGAGATGGAGGCAGCAGGGTGCAGAATCCTTGACTGTGTGGGAGAAGACAGTGAGCAGTAGGGTGCAGCAGCCACAAATGTGGGGCAGGAGGCAGGGACTTGTGGGGCAGAGGACATGGGGCAGTAGAGTGCAGCTGCCTCAACTGTGGGGCAGAGACATGGTGCATTGGGATGCCATATAGTGTTTCTAGTTACACACATACATGATGCATTTTCACACAAAAATCTCCAAAGAACTGAAATTTGTGAGTTGATACAGTACATGTGTCTGAAATGGTAGAGTGCAGCAGGCACCTCTTTGTCAATCTGACATGAAAAAATATGTTCTTACATAAATGTAGTTATGAAGGCTACATCAAAGACAAATTACGTCTATGAATGAACAAATTTTAGATTTATTTTATACTCATTAAACCCTGTGTTATATAGATAGAAAAAAGGCAGATTTTTGGAGAGAAAGAACTAACAACTGTGATAGAGACAAGCTACTTTCTCACAGACAAAGAATCACACCACTTCAATTCAGCATGGAAACTCAAATGATCAGCTTTTTAAAAAAAGGCAATGAAAGATTTTAAGCTAATCTATCTGAATACAAACCAGAGACTGTGTTAATACAAAACCTGGAGAGTAATCAATTAAGTCTATAGACTGCTCTGATTGGGAAGTGAAACAACTGTTTAGTCAAGCAATACTACTGAAGCAGCTCCAAGATAATATAATCGCTGTCCAAGCCTCACTGAGAGGGACAGAAACAACTCCACTGTTTTCTGTTACTGCAGAAGTTAACAAATGCTGATTGAAAGAAAACCACAGACTAAACAGCATGAGATTTTCAAGAAATACTAATCATGACAAAGGGACTAGAATTCAAAGCTTTCCAAGCTTCTATTAAGAATGTGTAAAAACCATTGCACTTGATCTTTAAGGCACTGAAGCAGAGACAGATACAATGCAAGTCAAGTTAGTCAATTGTTGTATTTGTATCCAGGAATAAAGTATTGGTGTTGACAATGTGATCATTCCTTCTTTTGTTTGAACTTTTGTGGCATATTTCTTGAACAAACGGTTAGATCTTAAACCAGTCATAGTAGAAGTCTTAACCAATAACAGCTTTGTGAGGAAGTCAAACACTCTTCTCAAGAGCACTTTGTAAAAAAAAGAAATACCATTGCCCGAGTCTCCTTAGTGTTAGTGACACCCAACCCAAAGAATATAATATGAAAGAATGGGTTCTTCGTGGAAGACTGGTGACTAATCTGAGATATGATAAAGAGGATTCAATGTGTCAAGCAAAGTGATTGTGGTGCTTGGATAGACAAAATCCCCATAATCAAGATGTAAAAAATAATGAGTTGAGCAGCTGTTTATAAATGAATACACCAAAGACAGCCTTATTTCTATCAAAAAAAAAAAGTAACCTCATTAGTTTACAGGTCAGATGTTAAATATCATTTTTCAAAGTAAGATTTATGTCCAATGAAATATCTAAATATTTATATGAACTAACCACCATAAGTTTAGCTCCATCCTTAACATGGACTAAAAGATCAGAGAGACTATCATAAATCTGTTTGCAAAACAACATCAATTTTTTATTTTGTATTCAACAAACATCTAAGAAAAAACAAAGCCTTCTGTAATCTGTTAAAGATATTGTGGAGTTATGGCTACTGTTGGGCCCTTATTCTTTGAATACAAAATTGTGTTATCTATGTACATAAATATGTTTGTGCGCATAGAACAGCATTTCAGCAGATTATTAATATGTATTATAAGTAATTAATTATTCATGAGCATAGCAAGGCTACAGATTGGCTACTGGATTGGTCATTAACGCCTTGGAAATGACCGATCCAGCTGCAGACTAATGCTGTCTGGCACACACAGCTCATGCCACACAGGTAAAACCTAAACAAAACTGGTAAATATGACATTTCTTATTACAATTACACTTATAATCACAATGACAACCTCAAAGCTAGTCATTTCCTTGGATTAATGACCAGTTGGAGGGAGGTGGCCTGAGGCCATCCCCCCAACTGATCATTAATCCCTCAGAAATGTCTGGCTTCTCCATCATTATTGCTTAAGTAAAAACAATAAAGGACTCAATACTGAGCTATGTGGACCCCTCTGCATGACTAAAACAAAGTCACAATAAACATCACCACTTTTGACACATTGGAGTCAATGGTTTAAGTGTGATGCAAACTAAATAAAAGATGAAAAATTCAGACCAGTGGATCTCAGTCTATTCAATAATAGACCGTGGTTCACCGTATCAAAAGCCTTCAATAAGTTCAAGAAAACTACTGGAGAATAAGCCCAGTCATCAAAAACAGACTAAAAATTACTTACCAGTCTGGGTACAACATGTATAGTATTGTGACCTCTTCAAAAAACAGATTGGTTATAAAAAATAAATTAATTAAATGTTGAGAAGTATGAAAACGTTTATGTATAAGTTTTGCAATACATTTTACTACTGATGGTAAAATGGATATTTGTTAGTAACAGTTTGGGCCAGAAACATCACCCTTTCAAAAGTAGAGGTTATAAAGGCAGTTTTTCTATCCTGAAGAAAGACAGCAGTGGCCAAAGAGAAATTAAATAAAAAAGTTAAATATTTGACAAGAATATGAGTTAAATTCTTCAGAAAAAAAGTTTAAATTCTGTCACATCCAGCCCACCTCTTAATATCTATCTTAATCAATACAGCATAAACTTCAGATTCACTAAGTTCTCGAAATGAAAAAAGAGAATGTGTGGCTATTAGAAGAGGAGAAAACTCAGTAGATAAGGTGCATGTTAGGGAATGCCTCATCAAGAACCTTGCTAGCCTATGCAAAGAATTTGTTAAAAGTTGATACCTGAGTAAATCTATCAATAATAACAAATCCACTGGTTTTTAACACTGTAGGTAGAACACTGCCATTAGTGCTCCCTTGATGATTCTTAATGTTAGCCCACATTTTTCTAGAACACTTAGAGGCATCATGTAACTGAGAACAAAACTGTTACTTTCAGCTTGTATAAAAGTTGAAGTACAGTTATTAGTGTTTCCCTGAACTTTTGATAATCAATCAGATCTTTGTAAGTGTAGATATGTTCAGACTGACTCTTTACTCTTCAACAAACTACCAATATTTTTAGAAAACTAAGTAGATGACAAGGATCGCATTATTTTCTTAATGAAAGGAGCATGAGCATCGATTACGCTATGAAGAGTAGATGTTAAAAATTCCCAACTTGATGAAATATCAGGGCAGGTATAAATAATTGACCATGCAATGTTGCACACTATGCACTTACTCCTTAAGCAACGTAGTCAGTTATCCTCTATGGACCAAAGAATGAGACATCCACCACAGTTGGAAGTAACATATCTGAGAAGTGGTGTAATACAGGAGTAGTTTGAGAGAAGATCAATATGTACAGCAGGATGCATAAACAATAAAAAAAGAATGATACTTTCAAATTTGTTTTTTTGTTTTGTAAATCTCTTTAAAGCCAATACATATATTCTAAAACAGAAACACTATGTACATTATCATAGCTCTGTGAATCTGTGTGAGGTGTGTGTGGGGGGGGGGATGAGGGGGTAAGATGAATAGGAAATCTCCATGGTTCTGACAGATAGCAAGCTGTCCCAAAACAGAAGATGGACCAACTAGAAATGGCATGTGGCATCTCTGCCTGACTACCATGAATAAATTGCTTGTAAATCACTTTGGATACAGTGTGTCAAAAGCACTACATAAATGGAAATGATATGCTTTCCTACAGTTCAGGTACTACCTGGATTTAATTAAAACATCAATTGTAGTGAGAGGTTCAAAATATGCATTTCTTACTTTACCATTGGTAGTGAGAAGTTCGAAACATGCATTTCTAACGTTACCTGCCACTTTTCCTCGGTGATCTCTGCTCTTACTTTTTTCCTCCACCAAATCTCTTATTTTTTTTTTCATTTTATTACAACTAGGATTACAAGTACCTTTGAGCCAGGCTCTTTCACAAAGGTTTCGCATCACAGAACAAATACAAGTTACAGAAATAGGAACAAAACAATAAATAGGTTGGCATATTAGGTTACAGTTGTAGATCAATACAATAGCTAGAATAAGTAGAATGTATACATGGGAACACAGAGTAACAGAGGGATAAGTAGGAGGGAGGGTGGAAGATGAAGATAAACGTGAGGAGCAAAGTTGGGAAGGGCAGGAATTGTAGCCAAAGGACATGGTCATCAACTGGGAGCAGGCTGAAACTAGGCAACAATTCTTGGATAAGAGAACTACAGAGAATTCATCTCACATCCTCAGCAACAACTCAATAAAGTGACATATAGAGAAATATGCTTGTTTGGTCACTGCCGGCTCCAGGAGGACCAAAGTAATGATGCATGCAGTGCATTTACTTCTTTAACAAAGCAGTCAGTCAACTACTACAGACCAACCGAGGAGACACCCATTACAGCTGGACGTAGCATATTCAAGAGACAACACAATACAGAGGCAGTCTAAACAAAATGGCAGTTTGTAGGATGTATAAATAATAAAGGAAAATACATAATTTCCAATTATTTTATTTTTGCATTCTAAATATAAAACTATATGCAAGGCATCATGGGTTTGCAAATCCTTCTGTGTGTACATTGGTACTTTTTCTGTATGCAAATTTTTAATGCTCATGAAAGGTGATAAATTAGTAGCACTGGAGAGCCAAGACTTCTGTCCATCCATTAAGTTTCTCTTAGCAGCAGAATCTGCCACAACTGTGGTGGCTCATAATCCTTGTCTTTGTGGTAAATGCCCTGTCCAGCCAGACTGAAGCAGTATGAGACACATAGAAAACTGAACCATCTTACAATGTCCTACAAGTCCAAACCACTGAATAGCTTGTAGGATCCCAGATCAGCCAGTAAATAGCAAGTATCAACTACCTTACCCCTACACTCAGTCAGCAAAATATATAAAAATTCCAGTACACACATTAAACAGTGTGTAACTACCTATCATCACAGTCCACATTTAGGGCATCTCCATAAGCATTATGGTGGATTCCAGTGCTAGGTTTAAACCTGTTTGATGTACAAACACATCAAGCACTCCAACCTCATGTCTCACTGCAGCCTAAAAATGTCAATCTATACTCATGTAGTTCCAACTGAGGGTGGATGATTTAGGGCAAATTTAAAAGTCTAGACATACAGTAGCAAATGTTTATTTTTATTTAATTTTAAAAGTTGTTCACCAGAAAAGGCACACTGAGCTGAGGCTCATTTCCAGGTGTGACCCAGGGTTTTAAACACAAACAAGGTTGAAAAAAAGACACATAAATTATACAAACAATTTAAGAATAGAAATAAATACACTGGTGGGAACAATTGAAGTCAGAGAGTTAGAAAACAAAATGATTCATACTGGAATATACAACAGCTACACTATTGTACAGAGCAAAACAGTATATACATGAAGTTTACGGTACATTACAGAGAATAGCATTCCTGCCTGACTACTTACAGGAGCAGTCTGAGAATTGTACACACCAATAGTGGCAGGGGAGTTGGCGCCACTGGCAATAGAAGAGATGGAGGAGGCATGAGGGGGGCCATTCCAACAGGAAAACAGGCCTTAAAAAGTAGGATTACAGTGCTGGACATTAGGTAGGTTACAGGGGGAAGAATTGGGAGGGATGGACTAAGGGGTAATAGAAGAAGAGGGACAAGTGCATGGAGCAGAGGGAAGGGTGTGAATCAGGGATTTGAGAGCAGAGATAGAGGGGGCATTGCAGGTTGCCCATGGGATTTGATTCCAGAGGTGAGGGAGGTGGTAGAAGAAAGCTGCTTGGCCTGAGCAGGTACGAGGGACTGGAAGAGAGAATGTACAAGCATCTCTGGAACAAAGGGATTACTCGGAGGAGCTAACAAGAGAAAGACATGAACTGAGGTAGGAAGGGAGAATTCTGAACCAGAATTTACCAACGAAAGTGAGGCTATGCATTACGCACCTTGTGGAAAAGGGCAAAAGGGAGAGAGAGGAGTAGAGGGTACAATGGTGAGTAAGGGGTGGAAGAGGTGGCAAAACAGAAGAAAGAATTTAGCATGGTGTCCAGTCTGGCTAGAGATTTGGCAGGATCTGAGCAACAGACAATCTCACCATAGTCTATAACAGGTAGACTGGTCTTTGTGACAAGACCACACCAGGCTGACAAAGGGAGACAGTATTTGTGCCGATAAAGGGCTCTGAGTTTGGACTGAAGCTCCAAACATATGCAGTCATTGTGAGTAGAGAGAAGTCGAGATGACTGTCCTGCCAGACTCCTAGGTATTTGAACAAGTTGACTGATTTGAGAGGTGAGCCTTCAAAGGTAGTGATGGTGGGGGGGTTGGGGGATTTGGATAGTTTTTTCCTCATGCCAAAGAACATATACACTGTCTTTTTAGCGGTAGGTTTTTGCAGGTTTTGATGGAACCATATCTGTACTTTTCTGAAGTTGCACTGAACAGGGACTGAGACGCCAATGGTTGAGGGGCCAGAGTAGAATAACATGGTATTGTCCACATGCATATGTATTTTGGGGGGAGAACAGACAGAGGTGAGATCATTAATGAATAATGATAAAAGAATAGAACCCAGTATGGATCCTTTGGGGATGCCAGCTAGAACAGAGAGGAGAGGGAAGAGGGAGGTTCCTACAAGAACAGATTGCTGCCTATGTAGAAGATATGACCTGAACCAGTTAGTTGCACCAGGAGCAAGCTCGGCAGAGTGTTGTTTCTGGACAAGAAGGAAATTGAAAACATAGTCAAGGGCCTTAGCCACATCCATGAAAATGGCTGCTGTGACAAGGCCTTTGTCCGTTGGCTGACTGGATTGCAGAGCAAGGAAGAGAATGTAAAGTGCTATTTCCTAAACCCAGACTGTTAGGGAGAGAGACTATCTGTGGCCATTAGGTGTCCCCAGAGCCTAGTGTAGATCATAGAATCACAGAACTTGATGGCACAAAAAGACTCCATGGTCCATCCAGTCTGCCCTCCCCCCCCCAAGACAAGGAAAAAAGCTATATGAAAAAAAGGTAGCCAGATTTAGCTTTTCTGATGGCTTGTGTGCAGGTGTTTCTGAGGGATCTGTAGAGGTGGAAGTCCGAGGGGAGCAAGGAGGCGTTGAACTTTGCCCAGCTTTTGTCACATGATTTACAGAGGGAAAGGAGGGTCAGAGTAATCCAAGGGAGGTAATGACATTTTACTCTTGCCCTTTTTAAGGGGGTATGAACATCCTAGACACAGATAATGGTGCCAGTGAACAGTTGGAGGGCTGAGTCCACATTTAAGGCAGAGTATACAGGTGCCCAATCTGCATGGAATAAATCATGTAGGAGGGAGTGTCTACATGGCGAGAAGGTCAGTACCAAATATATTTGGGTACTGACTTAGGGTTTGAAGCTTTATGTATGCAAAAGGTGATACAGCGGTCACTAAGGGCATCGGGGAGTGCTCTAGGGGCAGAAATATGGTGGTGGTGAGAAGTAAGCACCCAGTTGAGAAGCAAGTGCTTGGAGGATTTTGGGTTCAAATGAGTAAGCTCAGAGATAATCTAGGAGAGGTTCAGAGATTTAATTTTAAGAACAGAGGGTTTGGTGGAGGGGAAGAGCCAGTCTTGATTAAAAACACCAAGCAAGATGAGTTCTCCTTTGCTTGAGTGAGAGATACTAACATACTATTTGCTAGCAGATTAGGCCTTACGGTCTATCGAGTCTGCTTGAACCTCAGATCCCTAGTTGGGTGCCGAGGCCCTTCCCCCTTGTGTTCCAGAAACCCCTGTCATCCATCCCCACCCCCCTGGGACAGGCCATCATCTGATACATCCACTTTCTGTGTCTGTCCCACCCTCTCTTGAAGCCCTCCACTGTGGATCTCTGAACCAGCTCACCAGGCAGTGCATTCCAAGGGTCCACCACCCTCTCAGTGAAAAACCTCCTCCTCTTTCCCCCCTCACCCTTCCAACTTCAAACCATGCCCTCTGGAGATTCCTCCCTGCTTTAGTCTAAAGATCCCCTCCATGTTTACCCTATTTATTCCCTTGAGGTACTTGAAGACCTCAATCATATCCGCCCTGTCTCTCCTCTCCTCCAATGAAAACAGGCAGAGCTCCTCAAGTCTGTCCTCATACGTCAAATCCCCTAGCCCTCGTATCATCTTAGTTGCCCTGCTCTGTGCCCTCTCCAGGAGCTGTATGTCCCTCTTCAAGTGTGGTCTCCAGTACTGTACACAGTACTCAAGGTGTGGTCTAACCAATCCATTGTACAGCGGCAGTATCACTTCCTTGCTCCTAGAGGTGATCCCCCTTACGATGCATCCCAACATCCTGTTTGCCTTGCTATCCACTCTCCTGCACTGCTCAGAGTTATTCATACATGCATCCACCATGACCCCTAGGTCTTTTTCCCTTATTGAGGCCTCCAGTGCCTCCCCTCCCAGGGTGTACTTGTGTTTAGGGTTTCCCCACCCAAGATGTAACACCTTGCACTTGGTGATATTAAATTTAATTTCCATGTGTGAGCCCAGCTTTCCAGGGTGTCAGGTCCTTGCAGGGCCAACCTCCCTCTTCTCCCTCAACTACTGCTCCCATCTTGGAGTCATCAGTGAAGAGACTCATTTCACACCCTATACCCTCCCTGATGTCCGATATGTATGCATTAAACAGGATCGGACCCAGGACCAAACCCTGCGGTACCCCACTACCAACCTCTCTAGGGTTCGAGAGCTCCCCAATGACCATTACTCTCTGGGTGCGTCCAGCTAGCCAGTTTTCAATCCATCTGACCATCAAAGGGCCTACTCCCAACCCCATCAGTTTCTCCACCAGACCATTGTGGGGGACAGAGTCAAACGCCTTGCTGAAGTACAAGAATAATACATCCACAGGCTTCCTCCTGTCCAGTTCTGATGTTACCCATTCGTAGAACTCCACAAGATTGGTTTGACATGATCTACCTGGCACAAACCCATGTTGCCAACTATCCAGACCTCCCACCTCCTCCAAGTACACCCCCAATCGTTCTTTTAGTATACTCTCCATTAATTTTCCCACCACCGAGGTCAAACTGATGGGTCTGTAGTTACCTGGTACTTCCCTCGACCCGCTTTTATGGATTGGCACCACATGTGCTCGCCAATCTAGGTACCCTCCCTGTCTCAAGTGACCTGTTGAGAGATCACCATGGGTGCAGCCAGTATGTCTGCCAATTCCCATAGTATTCTCAGATGAATGCCATCCTGGCCGGAGATTTGTCTTTCTTTAGGGCCTTGAGGTTAACCACACCCTTTTGGCGGAGATAGCATCATCCGTCTCTCACCCTTACTGGCCTTTATCCTTATCCTGATGCTGACACCCTGGATGCCTCTCCCTCTCTCTTGCTCCATTTCTGTTGCTCCCTGATCCCTCACTGCCTTCTATCCCATCGTGCCTTGCTTTGTAGATATCTCATCCCCCCCCTAGTGAACACAGAGGCAAAGTACTCATTAAATACCTCTGCCTGGTCCCTCGCCTCTTCCACCCACCCTTCTTCTGATCTCAATCTGCTGAGATGGCCCTTAGTTTTTCTCTGCTCTCCAATGTACCGGAAGAACCCCATTTCCCCTCCATGTATCCCCTGTGCCAGCCGTTACTTTTTACTGGACTTTGCCCCCCTCACCATCCGGCTGACTTTTCTAGATGCAAGATGGTACATTTCCTTATCCCTATCCCCTCTTGTTGTTTTATATTTTTTGTAGGCTGTCTTCTTTTCTCTGACCGCTACCTGAACCTCACTGGACCACCAGCATGGTTTATGTGACCTTGCTCCCTTATGTTTCACCTTAGCGCAGGTCCTGACTGCCTCATGAAGTCCCGGTTTTATGACCTCCCATCTCCTTTCCACATTTGTCATTGATGTAATCCTTTCAAGCGATCCTTGAGAATATTTCCCATGCCCACAATGTCTGCCCCCAAGTACACTGCCAGTGTCCTAGGTCTCACCCCCTCCCCATGCTTATTTGAAACCAGACAGTATTGTGGTTGCTCCCAGTCAGGGATCCTCTACAACCAGGTCCCTTACCAGATCCCCGTCTGCCAGAACCACATCCAGGGCATGTCCCTCCCTTGTAGGCTCCATCACATGCTGTAGTAAGAACACATCCTGGAAGCCGTCCAGCAGCCTCTCTGCGCCAGCCACCTTAGAGGATATGGTTCCCCAGTTTGTATGGCATATTGAGTCCCCATCAACACCCTCCTCCCCTTTTGGTCCACACTGGGCAATGATGTTGTCCAACAAACCATCCTCAAAACATCACCCATCCCGGGGGCTATACTACACCCAGCTTGCTCTTATCTCCTGCTGGGAATTGTAAGGTGACCCATAAGGCCTCCACGTTTCCCTCTGCCTCTTCTATACTAGCAATTTCTATGTCACCTCTAATGAACATAGCCACTCCACCCCCTCTGCCCTCCTTTCTATCCTTCCTAAGCATAGTGTACCCCCACACGTTTAGGTCCCAGTCATGGTTTTTGTTGGCCCACGTCTCCGTGACCGCCGCCACATCCACCTCCCCCCCGAACAGCATGGCCTGGAACTCTGGCAACTTGTTTACCAAGCTCCTGGCATTTACTAACACCAACCCCCACCTTTACCAAGCTCCTGGCATTTACTAACACCAACCCCCACCATTAACACCAACTCCCACCACTAACACCAACCCCCACCACTAACACCAACCCCCATTGTAGATTGTAGAAATGCACTCGATCACAATATGAATTATGAATCATACATCTGACACTTTCAGTGATGTAGAGGGCTATAACAAACCATTCCACAGTGAAGAGACACTCAACACATGGCTTCTACATGACATTCCATGCCAGACTGGAGTTCCATAAGCTGTTAGCACTCCTCTGATATGGTATGTCTATTGTGCCTCTACAATCCTGACTCCATCTAAGTTTGAATTTCTGTGGACTTTTTCCTTCTGGGAAATAATTTGCAGTAGTCCTGGATGTGTACTGTTATCTCGTTGATGACATTGTCAAGTTGACCTCAACATCTCCTACTATTCTTCATCTTGATAAGATCTTCTCTACATTCAGTATCTTACATATAATCAAGCCAGATAATGGTCCACCTTCCAAAGTGAAGAATGTGGTGCTTCCCCCAATAACTGCAAATTCTTTATATATATATATATATATATATATATATATATATATACTTTATTAACAAAAATACATAAAGGTTAAATATCTAGCACCTGACACAGATAATATGTTCTGCAGGTGATACAAATTCAAAACAATCCAAAAAAGAAGAGAAGAAAAATAAGGAAAGGAACAGGCATGAGGCTATTAACTAATAGATACATTGTCTTGATAGCCAATATGACAGCTTCACAAATTATTAGTGTAATTCTAGGATGACGGGGATAAAGTATGATCCATATAGTACATGGTTAGGCAGACTAGTTCATAGAACACTATATATTATAAATGAAATAAGGGTGTAACTAACTATTTTATATAAACCAGGTAACACTTCAGGCTAAGAGAGAGGTATAAAAACTTTGGAATCCCTAGGGTATAACCTCCAACTGAAAGTTAATCCAAGGCCTCCAGGTCTCCAACCAGACCAATTCCTAATCTAAAATCTTGTAAAAAGTTTTCTTTACTCCATATATGAAATTTATTATCTTCTGCCAATGAGTTTGATTTGGAACCTGCAGTTGTAGCCAAACTTCAGGTAATGCTTTTTTTGCACAAAGGATTAATAACATGAATAACCTAACCTGATGTTTGGGAAGCCTAGGGACATCTGGGGGAACGAACACTAAAACTAGTTTAGAGGTCAGAACGACTTGTACAGTAAAGATCCTCTGAAGATTCCTCTGTATCATTTGCCAGTATGGCTCCAACCTTGAGTAGCTCCAAAATATATGCACCTGATCTGCTTGCGGTTCTCCACACTGCTGCCAGCAGTTCGCAGATTGTGAACCCTTGTACTTAGCTACTCGAACTGGGCTAAGGAAAAACTGAGACCTACATTTCCAAGAAAATTATTTTAAATACAGGGAGTAGAAAACCCTAAAGCTTAATAATGCAGATTGACATCATTCCTCCCATGTGCATGGCTCCCCCAGTTCCTTCCTCCACCTTTGAAATGTGGGTTTAACTGCTTCCAGTTTAGAATCCTGGATAGCAGAATACCAGGTCCCTATTCAATTGAATGCAGTATAACACAATGGTTTAAGGCTGTTAGCTACAAACCTGGAGACCTGGGTTGGAATCCCATAGCCTCCACTTGCATATTGCGTGACCCTGAGTAAGTCACTTAACTTTCTTGTGCTCCCAGGTCACACCTGTAAACAAGCTTCAGCTTAGTGTCTCTTTCCTGATTAAAACAAAAATTGCTAGGGGTTCCCCTTCCTGAGCCACAATAACTACCCAAACTCCAGGGGCACTCATGGAAACTGGAAGGAGATGAATATAGGGTAAAGTTTGTAGATAAGAGCCCAATAGCAAAACCCTGAAAATATCAGCATATAATAACCCATACCTTGTTTGTAGCTCCCCAAAAGAGAGTTGACTCAAAAGATCAAAAAGCTGAAAATAATATTCCAGCCCCAAACAAGCTCACTGTCTAAGGAATATCTCCATCTTATAGAATGGGGTAGCTCCATCGCAAGCCAAGGCTGTCATCAGCAGATGTTGCTCCTCGGAAAGATAGTTCTGATAACCATACCAGACCCTCATTACTACTCTAGTGTATAAATAAAAATGAGAGAGAGGGATTCATAAAATAGAAGCAGCATAAAGCACACAGCCTATATTATGTAGATCATTCAGAACAAACTCTATATGTTTCCAATATGCCATGTAGGTGGGATTTGTCCAATAGCACAAAATATGTAAAAACACTGCAGTGGCATACCACTCCAAATTAGGGAGCCCATCACATCCCTGAGCTGTAGACAAACAGAGAACAACTGCCCACACCCTAGATCATCTACCTCACCAAATAAAATGCAAAATGGATATTTACCAGCCCAGGAAAAGTGCCCCCAATGGGAATACAGGGGAAAGTCTGCAATAAAAAAAGAACTTTTGGTAAAACTATCATTTGAACCACTTCTACCCATCTCAGGAAAGATAGAGGTAATGTAGACCAAGACACTAAATCATTTTTTATCTCCTGGGTGAGGGGTTTGAAATTTTAATCGTCAACATGTTCTGAGAATTTCATTAAGCCAACTCCCAAATACTTAATATAATTCCTATTCCATCTAATAGGAAGTATGTTTCATATCTCTTCAGGCGGTGAATATCGTTAAGCTATTACCTAGGTTTTAGCTTTATTTAACCAAAAACCAGCGAATAATTCAACTTCCTCCAATTGCCTCAAAACTGCCTTTAAAGAGGAAGTAGGGATTTTTAAGGTCAGCAAAATGTCATCTGCAAACAAGGCCATCCTGTAATCCCACCCTTCAACTAGAATGCCCTCAATTTGTTTTAAAAGATGAATATAAGTGTGGCAGAGTGCAGCTATGCCCTCCCCGAGTCTGGACTGCGGACACTTTTCTGTCTCCTTTTTCTTCTCATTTATCATACAAAAACTTCTGTTGTGCAACAGTACCTTTTATACTTACACTGCTTTCTGTTCTACTGCCCTAGGTAGGCCACCTAGGACAGTACTATACTGTCTTCTTTACTTTCCTACTGTGCCTTATGCTGTTACTTAGTCTTAATTTCATCCACAAAGTCCCATACAGAGGTCAGAGAAGAAAAATGCACTTTTTAGCTTAATATGGCGGTTGCTGCTGAACATGCTAAATGATTTATGTCTTCAGGCATAAAATAAAGTTAAAAGCCCCCTAAAAGAAATCCTAGTATAGAATAACAGCTGAATGTATGTAAACAAAGCATTTAAATGCATATGCTGTGGATAGAGGAAAAGGTACCCTGGATATTTACTTTAACAGCAGAGAGGGGTCTACTGTACTGTAGGACTGTCCTGAAGAGAATTTTTGATAACAGAGGGCTACATTATGAAATGAAACAAGGGAAGCAAGCACTTTTGTGGAAGGGACAGTGGTGTTCTTAAAACATAATAAAATAAAACAGGAGCTACCAGAATGCTCCTAAACCCAAAAACAAAGTAGCAGATAAATTCTTGTGCAAACTGCTGCTATGCTGGAAAATGAAAGTCACAAATTATAGAGACAGGAACATCCCTTTGAAGCCTTATGCTATTTTGAGTGTGGCAGCCCTCGGAATAAAATAGAGAGGGTTGCAAAAGAAACTAATTAAAGAAAAGAGACTAAAGTCTCTAAATAATGCTACTTCATATCCCCTGCTACCCAGAGCACAGTTAGGCATTTAAAGAGCTCCACTTTACAGGTGTTGGAGCTCATTATAAAACCCTTTGTTTTTCTTTGTTATAAAGAGGTACCAAAAGACAATGGTTACTTCTAGTACTATAGAAAAAAAGAGGGGTTTAAAAAGGGTTTAAAAGAAAGCCCATCCTTGTTTTCTTCTATTTTACAGTATAGGGATACCATACAAACTTTTAGTGCACTCAAAGACTAAAACGTAGAGGTTGTTGTTAACAAAATAACACAGCCAGGTAGAAAACTAAATGGGGCCTTCTTGCTTACCTGGCTTCTAGTAAATGAGTCAGCATCCTACTTAGGGGAGCAGCACCCAATGCAGTCCCCTCTATATACAAATCTCCCTGTCACTCAGAGGTGCTTAAGGAGGGAGCCAGTGTATAGTGGTGTATAATTAAGCATAGTTTAGGGTATTGCGGCCCTTTCGTAACTGATTTGGATGTGATCTTTCATACAAACAATGGGAAATATGATGGTAAAAGATATGGTGGGTCACTGTTTGATGTATAGACTAACCCAGATAGTTTTTCTTTTGTAAAAGAGTTAAAGGGCAAGTCAGGTTACCCTACCAAAGAGTATATAAGCTCTCCACTGAGCACATTAGTGCAGTCCAGCCTAGAGAGAGGACCTGTGCCAGACATTGGTCTGATAAGAAACACAGTGAGAGGTGGACCTAGAAGGCTCTACGGATTCACTCTGTGGGCAGTACTTGGAATGGTAAGAGTACTGTTATGCTGCAAATTTCTCCTTTTACTATTTTAGTTTATTATTTTTGTTCTGAGAAATAAAATGATAAACACTTTCAGCATTTTTTATGCACTTCAGTGAATGGTCTGCCTGTTTATTACATCCTGTCTACCCACACCCTATGACAATAAGATGCTAGGGTTTCAGCGTACAGGGCAAGTAAAAGGGAGGACAGAGGGCACCCCTGATGAGTACCTCGAGCTAAGGGAAATGGAGCCATTAATGTCCTGTTCACCTGAACAAATGCTGTTGAATTAGAACAGACATGGTGCACCATAGTGATAAAATGTAAAGGAAAGCCAAGCACTTGGAGAACAGATCAAAGAAAAGGCCATGAGATCCTATCAAAAGCCTTCTCTGCATCTAGTCTGGCCAGAACCAGAGGGATGGATTGCTCTTCTGCATAATCCAAAAGCAAAGAAGTGTGCTACACATTATTGAAAACCTGATGGTTACAAATAAATTCATTCTGGTCCTGGTCAACCAAAGACGGTAGAAGACCTTCCGGTCTGCTCGCAAAATCAGACATAAAAAAATTATAATCAGCATTTAGCAATGAAATAGGCTAATAGGACTCTGGTTTAAGAGAATCTTTACCTGTCTTTAACAGTGCCGTTATAATTGCATAATTCTATGAAAGAAGAGGCTGCTCTTCTTCCTGAACTCTTCTCAAAGCCCTCAGTAAAATTGGACATAAAACCTGTTGTAATTCTTTTAATTTGTAGTAGTCTGATCGAAACCCATCAGTTTCTGGACTTTTCCCAGATTAAGAACATTGAATTACAGCAATAAACTCAGAGTGAGAGATAGGAGAGGTCAGGGAAGCCACTTGTTGCTCTGACATTCGGGGTAATTTTCCTTGAGCCAAATAAAGTGAAATCCCCTCAGATGGTGGCACCTCTGACTCAGGGGAATAAAGCAACTCATAAACAGCATGACATATATCTAGCATATCACCAGTGTTATGAGAGTACTTGCTAGTAACAGGATAATGTAGTTTAAGGACAGTAGCTGACACCCTCTGAGCTCTGAGATGACATGCCAAATACTAAGCACATTTTGAACCACCTAACTGGAACTTTTGTCTCAAGCAGTACAGCGCATGTTCAGTTTTTTGATCAATATATTTCTGCAATTTGGCTTTAGCAGCCAACACTTTAGGATGAACCGTTTTATCCCGTTTAGTTAAAATTGTTTATAAAGATTGTACTTCATGATAAAGCTCAGACGTTTTCTTCCTCCATTCTTTTTGCCTCTCCAAAGCATAGGAAATCAGTTTTCCATAGATAGATGCCTTTAAGACATCCCAAAGAATACTAGCTGAAACCTCCCCTGTATAGTTAATCTCTAAAAAGATCTGAACCTGACTTATTATATCTTTAATCAGGGCCTGGTCCTTCGAGTAAGCTAGGTGAAGATGCCAGAAGGTTCTACTGGGTTTATTAACATGACCTACATTAGCCAGGACCAGAGCATGATCTGATAAATGTACTGGGCACAAATCTGCTTGGAATAGGTCCCCAAATGCTCAGTTGTAAGAAAAAAAATCCAGTCTTGCCAAACTACCATATCTAGCTGAATAGTAGGTATATGCATTATTCCTGGGGTGAAGGCAATGCCAGCAATCCACCAAACCCAAGTGTTTCAAGGTACGATTAACATATTTAAATAGGGTAGAGTGCCAAAAAAGTGTAGGACTGGAGGCATCTAATGTGGGATTAAGTGTAATATTTAAATCTCCTTCCCATACTCATATTCCTTTTAACTTAGAGGTAGGGAATGAAAAAAATTTAAGAAATACCTCTTTCTTGGAGTTCAGAGGAAAATAGTAACAAGGGTGACCTCTTTACCATAGAGCAAACCATTAACCACTATGTACCTACTCTCTGGATCAGAGACAGTGTCACTTATTTCAAAGGACAGGCCCTGCCTGGTTAAAATCAAAACCCCTCATCACCGCCCCTTTGGACAGGAAACATAAAAACACATTTGCAAAACCCAATTTTGAAAACTTTTCATGCTCTAGAGAGGATAAGTGCATCTCTTGGAAAAAAATCAAGTCAGCTTTCTGCTGGTGGCAGTAGTGGAGAAGTCTATATCATTTAACTGGATTGGTAACCTTGTTTACTCTGTAAGATAAAACCCTAAGATTGTGAGTTCTAACCAGCACCATTGCAGTAGGAAGAAGTCAAATAAATAATACAAAATGGTCCAAACAACCTGAAGTGTGACCAATACAGAAAAATATAGGTCCCCAAGTTCCAGAAACTGTAATCTGATAAAGTAAAATGCCCCACCTGCCAGCCATAACATTGTGAAGTTTTTTCCCCTCTCCTTATCTGCAGGTATCAAAGAATAAATCCCTACATAAACTTGAGATGCCCTAGTATAGAATATTAAATTACATACAGTTATCAATAGATCTATCAGTAAGGCAAATTATGAACATACGAACATGCCAGCAGAAACAGACCATCCAGTCTATCTAAGTCTGCTCGAGTGTGCAACTAGCACCCTTAGTTTGCAACTGCCCCACTCCCCTCCTCTTTGTCATCTCACTGCCACCCCCACCTTCCCCACCCTCACTCTCCCTTGTTCTCTGTCCCATTCCCTTTTGAAACTGTTCACAGATTTACATGATACAACCCATTCTAGTAGTGAGTTCCATATTGCTACCACCCTATCTGTGAAATAGTGTCTCCTCATTTCCCTCCTAAATCTTGCCCCCCTCTATTCTTAGCCCATGCTTCCTAGTGTCCCTCCTTAGCTTAAAGTCCCCTTCTGATCCATCCTTATTGATTCCCCTTAGATACTTGAATGTCTCTATCATGTCCCCCTTGTCTCGTCTATCCTCCAGAGTGTACATATTCAGGTCTCCCAGCCTGCTCTCATAGTCTTTCCCCTCCATTCCACATATCATTTTTTTGCTCTCCTCTGCACCCGCTTCACTAGCCTGATATCACTCTTTAGGTATAGCCTCCAAAACTGCACACAATACTCTAAGTGCGGCCTTAACAGAGACCTGTAGAGGGGAAAGATCACCTCTCTTCACCTGAACGAAAACCCCCTCGCTATGCACCCCAGCATTTTGTTTGCTTTTGCAGTCACTCTCCTGCACTGGGCAGTGTTGTTCATGGCCCCTGTTATCATTGCACCTAGGTCCTTCTCCCCCTCAGTGATCCCCAGCTTAACCCCCCCTCAGCCAGTATTCTTTCCTTGGGTTCTTCTCCCCAAAGTGCATAACCTTACACTTTTTTGCATTGAACCCCAGCTGCCACCTCTCTGACCACTCCTCTAGCTTGCTAAGGTCCCCCTGCAGCTGCTTCCATCCCTCCCCTCCATCCACCAGTGCCCCGATTTTGGTGTCATCAGTGAACAGGCTTACCTTGCTCAACACCCCTTTTGCAATGTCTGATATGAAGAGCCCAAATAATACTGACCCCAGAACAGAGCCCTGTGGCACCCCACTCATCACTGGCCTTGGATTTGAGAGCTCCTCTCTCACCACCACCTGTTGCAGTTTCCCACTCAGCCAGCTTGTAATCTAGTTCATCATTTTGGCCCCTAACCCTACACCAGTTAGCTTCCCCCCAAACCACCAATGAGGCATTGAATCGAAGGCCTTGCTGAAGTCCAAGTAAAGAACATCCACTGAATGACCCTTATCCAGCTCACCTGTTGCCCAGTCATAATATTGTATCAGGTTGGTTTAACAAGACTTCCCTGAAACAAACCCATGCTGCCTCACATCCTGGAGGTCACTGTCCTCCAGGTACGACACCAGTCTTTCCTTTAGTATCATTTCCATGAGTTTGCACACTATGGAGGCGAGACTTACTGGACAATAATTACCCGGTTCATCCCTTGGCCCACTCTTGTGTAATGGTACTACATGTGCCATCCCCAAGTCCAGTGACACACATCCCAACTCCAGTGAGGTGCTGTACAGATCATCCGCCAGTGGCTCGGCCAACACCTCTGCATTCTCCCTCAGCACCCTGGGGTGGATACCATCTGGCCCTGGTGCCTTGTCTACCTTCAGTGCCCTTAGTCCCTCTAGGACTCTACTTGCCTCAGTTCTTCCATCTGTCACCTCCTCTCCCCCTGTCCCCACCATCCCAGCTCACGCTAGTAGTGGTCCCCCCTTTTCTTCCGTGAACACTGAGCAAAAGTATTCGTTCAGTGCTTCTACCTGCTTCTCCCCCTTTTCCGTCCACTCATCATCCCTTTTTATCCTCACTGTTGTCTCATTGCACTTCCTTTTCTCCTCAATGTATCTGAAAAAAGTCTTTCTCCCCCCCATTAATTCCCTGCGATAATCTCAGCTCCCTCTGGGCCTTGGCTTCTCTCACTTTTCTGGTCACCTCCCTGGACCATCTTGCATATTCCTCCCTGTCCACTCCCTTCCCTGTCCTCCTATACATCTGGTGTGCCACTTGTTTTGTTCTCACTACCTCCACAACCTCGCTATTCAACCAGCATGGTTTTCTTGCTCTGCTCATCTTACTCTGTGCCCTGGTGCAGGCTTCTGTTGCCTCTGTAATCCCCCATTTAATAATATCCCATTTCTGCTCCATGTCCATTTCCTGCCATATGCCCTCCAGTTTCCCTTTCAGTACTTCCTGCATCCTCCAAAAGTCTGCCTCCCTGAAGTTTACCACGCGAGTAACTGATTTCTCTGGCCCCCCCTCACATTGTGATATTAAACCACACCTTTTGGTGATCGCTGTCGGCTAGTTGGTCCTCTACCTTTATTTCCTTCACTGCCTCCCCATTCGACAATACCAGATCTAAAGTGTTCTTTAGCCTAGTAGATACAGTAACCAGCTGTTTCAGGAGACCCTACTGGATTGCGTCCAGGAGCACTTGCTCCCTTGCACTGGAGGTGACCGGAATGCTCCAGTCAACTCCCGGCAAGTTGAATTCCCCCACGATGACAACCTTCCTTTTTTCTACATACCTTTTTTATTTGTCCCACTAATTCCCTGTCAAGCTACTCAGACTGGGACGGCAACCTGTATACCACCCCAAACCTCAGTTTCCTACCCCTTGAGTCTAGGAGCTGCATCCAGATTGCCTCTGTTCTCCTTTCTTCCCCCTCATCCCTTGCACATTTGATCCTGTCCTTCACATAGAGTGCCACCTCACCCCCCTCCCCTCCTTATGGTCCTTCCTGTATAATTTGTATCCTTGGATTGCCAGATCCCAGTCCCTGTGCTCAGTTGCCCACATTTCTGTGACAGCTGCAATATCCATCCTCCACACTGCTAAGAGTGCCTGTAGCTCAGCGGATTTGTTTTCAAAGCTTCTTGCATTCAATGAGATAACCCTCCATCCTGCCCCCTTCCCTTCACTGGCCTCCATCTCCTCCCTTCTACTCCCTCCATTTTTGGCTGTCCCGAGTCCTTCCCTGCTAGCCTGGGGGGTAGGCTGTGACTCCACTCTAGGATCCCTGCCTACCTGCTGTCCACTTGCTAGCCCTCCATCTAGTTTAAATCCACCCTTGTCACAATATACCTCCACAGACTTTGCTTTAATACATCCTTCCCCTCCCCACTCAGGTGCGGCCTATTCCTTGCAAACAGATTGCTATTATCCCAGGAACTGCCCCAGCCACCCACAACCCCATACCCCTTAGTTCAACACCATTCTACCAACCCTGTGTTCAACTCCCTAATCCTCTCCTTTTCCACTGTGCTTGAGCAGGGTACTGGGGGCACTCCGGAGAAGGTCACAGACTCCCCAGTCTCTTCGCACAACCTTCCCACTTCCTCAATCCTCTCCCTTGTTACCTCCGAAATTTCCCCTGCTAGGTCACTTGTCCCCACATGTACCACACTATGGTTTCCTCCTACCCCTCCTTGCACACCTTAGGATTGCCTGTCCTGCCTTGTCTGCCTTTAATCCTGGTATGGACTGCACCCATATCTGGCTGTGCCTCTCCCCCTTGCTGCCCCATCTGATCCCCTTGAGTATGGAGTCCCCCAACACCAGTACGCCCACTCCTCTTTCCTTGTGCCTGTCGCCACCCCCCCAGGTTCTCATTTTTGGGGCCACTGAAGACCGTGTTTTTACCATGTGCCCCAGTGTCTTCCCCCTACCCCTCTCAATTGAGACCCCTCCCCCTCCTCCTGTTTGATTGCCGACCTCCCTCTTCCTCCTCACCTCTCCGAGTATTATCCCTCCCCCTGCCACATCACGATCACTCTCTCCACTAGTAATGCCCCTCACTCCCTCCTCTTTGTGAGTGCTATCCCTTGTGCAATCACCTCCTGCATCCTCTTTCCCATGTGTTGCTAGTAAAGCAAACATGTTCTCTATCCCCTTTGCCTTACTATGTGTTTTCTCCTCTCTTCTGCCTATTGCTACTCCTCTTTTCTAGGTCCTACTAGAGCCCATACTTCATCAGC
Source organism: Neoceratodus forsteri (assembly GCA_016271365.2). Lineage (NCBI taxonomy): Eukaryota > Metazoa > Chordata > Ceratodontiformes > Ceratodontidae > Neoceratodus > Neoceratodus forsteri. The sequence continues at coordinate 1,230,203,396 of CM057459.1, read as the reverse complement.
TGGCTTTCTGTCTAGTTTTCCCCTACTCCCTCCCTTGACCCACTGTTCCTTCTCCTGTGTTGCACCCACAATACTCTCAGATGTCAGCCTCCTACTGATGCAATCCTCCCCTCATCCCTCAACCTCCCCAGCTCCCTGTCAAGCCACTGAACCTCTTCCTTGAGCCTCATTAGCCTGTGGCATATTGGGCACCCTCCCAGCCTCAACAGTATGTTCATCTGCATTGCTGCCCCACAACCATTGCACCCAACCTATGGTCCACGCTACCTATACAGCCTCTCCACACTAACGCTTCCTACAGCAAGTAGAACTAACTAATCCAAGCCCAGCCTTTAAAAGAAATTTTTATCCCAAATGCCCTTGCACACAGCATAAGGCAGCCAACTACAGTACTAACTGGAAACCATAATCCTTCTCATAAGGACTATAGACATACTCGTAAGTTGTATATATATATATATATATATATATATATATATATATATATATATTTATATACACTTAAGAATTAGCTCATATGGCTGCTCCTTATTTCCTGCTTCCTGACCTGCTGTGTGGGTTCAGATCAGTTTGCAGCTCCCAAGCTCCTCCATCACAGCCTTCAAGCCCAACCCCAGTGGTATTTCAGTATTTAATAAAGGCGGTGAAAGGTTCAGGTGGGAGGCGTTTACTCCTGCCACAGAAACCTTTCAGCTAAATTCCACTTAAGCTAAATTAGAACAAAAAGTAAAACAATATCAAAACTTACAAGATCCCCTACAAATTAACTCTCTCAACATCAAGTAAAATTAACTAACCTTCTCTCCTGTAGTTTAAAAACAATAGCAAAACTTACAGAGATCTTCACCACAGCAAGCAATCTTAACCACTCTTCCTCTCCTGCAGTTTGTGACTCACTCAAATTTAAAAGGCTATATGTGGGTAGGCAAGTCTGGCAAATTACTCAACTGGTAAAAAGAGCTGAATATTGGGCCAAGTAAAGGATAACTATCCTTCTATAAAAGTTAGGGAAAGGAGAGTCACAGTACATAAGTCCCATAATAAAACTTGAATAAAAATTGTTGCCTAACATCATAAAGTGGCTGCCATACATTTGCAAAAGCATATGACTGCCCAGTATATAAAGAGATAAATTCTGGCTTAAGAGACTTATTCCTTCTAAAGAAAGTGATAAAATGGTACATATTAGTCCCCTGCACAACTAAATAACATTCAGCTTAAGAGATTGTCTAGTGCAAAACAGAATAATACTACCCTTTTAACTATTAATATCAATAAGGAACAGTATCTCTGGTTCCATAAATGAAAAGTACCTGACATAACAGCAAAAAACTAATGTGTTGAATAATCAGCATGATCATTACTATCAAAGGAAAAAAAAACCTTCATATCGAGCTCCTCTTATATTGCTTATAGATTGAAGAACAAAAATAAAAAGTAGTGGAGCTGGCCCAGTGGTGTGGAGGGTTGAGGTGCTGGACACCACACCTCACACCATGCCAGCAACCCAAGTTCGGGAATGGACTCAGGTTGCCAGGGGTTGGCAGGGGGACAGAGGATTGAGCATCCCAATGGATGCTCTCCTCCTCCTGGGGTAGGCTATCGGGGTGCCTTGAGCCCCAATGCTCCCAGGCCATTGGAGCATGGGCTTTCAGAGGAAGCGGTGGCTTCGGGAGAAGCCAGGAAGGGAGGATGCTGTGGGCATATGGCAATGTCGTGCATCTGCATGTCATCTGCCTGGGCAATGTCCTTCATGCTCATGTCCTCAGGGGTCTAAAGGGAGAAAAAGGAGAAAATATATACACCCTGGTCCCCGTGCGAGATGAAACCAGGGTGGAGTTGCCTAGGGGATGCCCAGGTGGAGCGGAGTAGGAGGGGTATGAGGCCTCCTCTGAAAGCTGTGGGAGCTGGGCAAGTTAAAAATAAATAAATAAATAAAAGTAGCAAAATTCTATGTTAGTAATAACAACTACTAAGCAAAACAGACCTATACTACCATCTAAGTAACCTATACCATTAAGATAAATAACACCAACAGAGAAGCAGTCCAATAATGAGAAAAAAAACTGTTAAATACCACAGAACTTCAAAGGGGCCAAAAAAACTTGGCTACTAGGCAGTACCAGGTAGCAGCAGGCACTGTAGGGAGTTTAGACTGAAATGCCAAAGAACCCCAGGGGTATCTAAAGCGCCTAAATAAAGGAAGACACAAAGTCCAGAAACAGCCATCATAGCCAAAAGGGAAAAAGAGGTGTGGGGACCACATTTTTTCACAAAGAACCATTAAACAGCTTGACTTGTAAAAGAGATTGATAGAGGGACCTGGTTTACCACAAATAAAAAGAAAGTCTTATCTATCTGTGGAGTGCACGGGGGTGGCTATCAAACTGGCATTGACAAACTGAATTCTAAAAAACAAGAATTAGTGCCCCCTTCCATTCCACTCTCAACTTCCAATCCTGGGTCCCACTATATGCTCTCACTCCCTAAAAATGAAAGCAACCAAAACTGAACTTCATCCGTTGTATAAACACTACTTGGGGCCCAATAGTGTTAACATGAGCCCATTAATTACATAGAAACATAGACTTTGATGGCAGATAAGGACCGCTTGGCCCATCTAGTCTGCCCATTTCCCTACCTACAGGATAGGCCGCAGATCCTAGTTAACCAACAGCCTATTTCTCCCTACCCCCCACAAGAATTGCCTTACGTCTGTCCCATGCATTCTTGAATTCTCACACAGTTTTAGACCCCACAACCTCCTCAGGAAGGCTATTCCATACATCCTCTACCCTCTCTGTGAAAAAAATGCTTCCTCACATTGCCCCTGAACCGCCCCCCCATCTTTAAATTGTGTCCTCTTGTTCTTGCACGTCTCTTTTTCTGAAAGATGCTACCCTCTTGTACTTTGTTGATTCCACTGAGGTACTTAAAAGTTTCTATCATGTCCCCCTTCCCCCTTCTTTCCTCAAGGGTATACATATTAAGCTCCTTAAGTCTCTCCTCATACGGCTTCTCTTGCAGACCCTGCACCATTTTAGTTGCCCTCCTCTGGACTGCCTCTATCCTGTCTATGTCCTTGCAGAGATGGGGCCTCCAGAACTGCATGAAGTACTCCAGATGGGGTCTCACCAACTGTCTGTACAGAGGGATAACAACTTCCTGTTTTCTGCTGGTGATGCCTGTCCCTATGCATCCCAGTATACCACCATCCCTCCCTACTGCCTTCTCACATTGCTTGCTAACCTTAAGGTTATCTGATATGATTACCCCCAGGTCCCTTTCCTTTTTTGTTGTTGTTACTACCCCCCCCCATTGTGTATTCTTCCCCTGGGTTCTTGTTTCCCAGATGCATTATTTTGCACTTCTTTGAATTGAATCCTAGCTGCCATACTTCTGACCATTCCTCCAACCTTGCCAAGTCCCTTTTCATCCTTTCCATGCCTCCTTGTGTATCAACCCTGTTGCAGGTCTTTGTGTCATCTGCAAAGAGGCATACTTTTCCTTCCAGTCCCTCTACAATGTCACTTATAAAGACATTAAAAAGGGCTGGACCCAGCACTGAACCCTACGGTACCCCACTAGTAACCCCTCTTTCTTCAGAGTGGACTCCATTTACAATTACCTTCTGTGTCCTGTTGTCCAGCCAATGTTTTACCCAGGCTAGCACCCTGGGACCCTCTCCCAGGCTGGTTAATTTTACTATTAATCTTTTGTGTGGGACTGTGTCAAATGCCTTGCTAAAGTCTAGGTAGACCATGTCCACAGCCCCTCCCTGGTCTACTACTTTGGTCACCCAGTCAAAGAAACCTATTAGATTCATCTGACATGACCTTCCTGCTGTGAACACATGCTGCCTTGGGTCCTGTACCCCACTGGCCTCTAGGTACTCAACAATTCTTTCCTTCAGAAGTGACTCCATCACTTTCCCTACCACAGAGGTCAACTTGACAGGTCTGTAGTTTCTTGCCTCTGTCTAGGTCCCACTTTTGTGAAGTGGAATCACATCTGCCTTCTACCAGTCCTCGGGTACCACACCATCCTCCCATGATTTATTAAAAAAAGTAGCCAGTGGTTTCACTAGTTCCCCCCTTAATTCTTTTAGAATTCTGGGGTGAATTCCATCAGGCCCTATTGCTTTGTCCACCTTCAGTTTTAGGAGTTCTTGCAGAACCCTTTCTTCTGTGAAAGGACTGAGATCGACCCCCTATCAAGAGTGCTTCTGTTAATTGGATTAGGCACTTCCCCCTCCTCTTTTGTGAATAATGAGCAGAAATATTCATTCAGTATCCCTGCTTTTTCACTGTCCCCTCTGCCCACCCACCATTCATTCTATTCAGCCTTACTATCCCTCCCTTTGTCTTTCTACGCTCGCTGATGTACCTATAAAAGGTTTTATCCCCCTTCTTAATCGAGTTGGCTATCTTTTTCTCAGTTTGGGCCTTTGCTATTCTGACTTCCCTCCCTGCTTCCTTCTGTCTTAACTGGTACAGCTTGTCCCACTCCTTCTGTGTTTCTTTATACTTCCAGAATTCTATTTTTTTCTCCCTGACTTTCCCAGCCACCTCTTTTGAGAATCATAGTGGCTTTTTCTTTCATTTTGATTTGTTTATTTGCTTCACACAAAGGCTTGTTGCCTCTGTGATGGCAGTTTTGATGATTTCCCATTGTTGCTGCACCTCTCCTTCTAGCCTGTTTGCTAGTGCTTTTCTGAGGCTGTCTCCCATCTTGCCAAAGTCAGCCCTCCTGAAGTCCAGTACCCTCACTTTTGTATGGCTTGACTCTGTAGCTGAGTTTAACGTGAACCACACTGTTTGATGGTCACTTGTTCCCAGATGGCAACCACTTCTAGATCTGAGATCCTCTCACTGCTCCCATTTGAAAGTCGAGGTCTAAGATTGCTCCCTCATGAGTGATTCCATGGCTATAAAATGATACTTGCCAGCTAAGCTATATATTATTAGATAAACCCTAAGAAAAATATGATGCCTGGCTCTGCATGATAAAACTAAAGGTAAAAAGCATAAAGCCCTCAAAATTTATCTAGCTCATATTGAAACAAAACAAAATGCCACATCGCAGGAAATAAAACAAAAATGGTAAAAGCATGAGTGTGGAACAGTGCCTGAGTTAATCTGGCCTGAAGTGCACTATTAATCCCTACAGTTACTCTGATGAGAGTAAAGTAAACTGAGCCTAGAAAAATTATGAGTGATCCAGGTATAAAAAGCATCTGTCAATGATGAATGTTGTCTCGCTGGCATTGGCACTGGTAGTACAGGAGTTAGAGATGCATAATAGGAATGGCAGTGAAGTATTGAACTGATGCCAACCCTACCCCCACCCCTGCAGAGACTGACAGGCATTGGGGTGTGCCTTTGGGTCATCAGCTATAACGCTCATGCAATTTAACCTCACCTACCCTGTGAGACACTGGCAAGTGTTGTGGTGTGCTTTGGGGTCTTTGGGCCTTATACTTACCCATTCCATAAGAAATACACTGAGATGAGTGCAGCATAGGAGAATGGGGTGAACTTTGGGGCTGAACACTCCAAGGCATATCTCGATGCCTGTCACTGGCTGCAGGATGGAGGTGGGGTGGAATAGCATAAGCATTACAGCCGATGATCCGAAGTCACACCCCTGATGCCTGTCAGTCTTTACAGGTAGGGTGTTACAGTTGGAAACCTTAATGCTGAAGGCATTTGTTGGTATTCTCTCAAATTTTCAACATGGGCTTTGTGACCCCACCTCATGAAAAGTGGCACTATCAGTTTGTTAGCTGAAAGGTGATTTTGCACAGTGACTGCTCCGTTTGGTGCCACTGATACGAAAACACATTTTGAGCAGGATGTGAAAAATGACAACTGTATTGTTCATGAGGAGGTGTAAAAAAATGGCAACATTAAAAATCTGGTGTGAAAATATGAAAAATCAGTGAAGTCATTAGCATGCATAGAAACTGTGCAAAGAACATCCGTAACCCAATTATTTTTGGGATTTTTTTAACCACATTTTCAACATAGGCATTTTGGGACCTCCCCTCATGAACAGTGGCACTGTGATTTTGTTAATTTGTCCAAAAAAAGTTGATTTCCCACAGCGACCATGCCATTGTACGCCATTGGTGTGAAAACACATTTCAGGCAGAATGTGAAAAATAACCACTGTACTGTTCATAAGGAGGTGTGAAAAACTGGTAATGTTGAAAATCTGGAGTGAAAATATTATAAATTCACAAAGATATGAGTGTGCATGGAAACTGTGCAATGCACACCCATAAAACAGTCATTTCTTTGGATTTTTTTCACCAAATTTGCAACATAGGCTTTTTGAGAGACCTCCTCATGAACAGAGGCACTGTCATTTTGTTAATCAATCCTGAAAGGTGATTCCACACAGTGACCACAAAATCACCTTTTGGGACAGAATAACACCATGACAGTGACTGAATTCATGAGGAGGGGTCCCAATAACCCCATGCTGAACATTTGGTGTCAAAATTCCAAAAACCTCCTGAGATATGCACCAAAGTTGAAAAAAACCCTATCTATGCCATTATACAGCTTACCAGCATTTCTTCAGTTCATGGTTAGCTTTGAAGAGTGCAGACATGTTCCTGGTCCACCAAAGATCTTCACACTGGACTCCGGATGTAAGTATGGGGTGAGGGGGGTGTGGGGGAGGCAGTGTGCACAGATGGTGGGTGCGGGTTTGGGGAGGGTGCAGGAGAGACCTTGAGGGACCATTTTCTTGTTTTACAGGGTAAAAAAAAAGAAAGACAATGAGGGTTGGTTTTCTTCTTTCTGCAGGTCTCGTTTGGTACACTGGGGTAGGCTCCCAGTGTAACACCTACATTTGTGGGGAGGGGGGCTGAAGCCAACAGGGAATGGGCCCCTGTCAGCACAGAAATGGGGGGACATGCATATGATGCCGAGGGGGATTGGGCACCCCCCTCGGCAAACAGCAGAAATTGGAGGAATGTGGACATTATGCCAATGGGGAGTGGGCTCCCCATCACCAACTGGAACTGGCAAGGGGGGACTGAAGACAATTGGGATTGGGCCCCCATTGGGACAGAAACATGTGATGGGGCACGTGATGCTGAGGGGGATTGGGTACCCCCTCAGCACACAATTGAAATGGGAGGGGGGCATTATACCAACAATGAGTGGGTTCCCCCATCGGCAAATTAAGTGGGTTGGGGCATGCCAACAGGGGGATTGGGCACCCCGAAGTCTGCATTGTGTGCTGCGGCAGTCAGTGCCGCCATCTTTATTGAACAACTTCACCAGTGAAGGCACGTTGGGAGGTGTGTTATTGTGCCACTGCATGATGAGCTTGCTCTCATTGTAGTGGCACTTTTGTTATATGTGGTGACCACTTTATGTATTGCTGGTGTCAGTGCCTGCATGCTGGCTTATTGGGGAATGAGGGATGCACCTACTGATGTGTGCCTTGCATTCGCCCACAGTGACTGCACTTCCAAATCTGCTACTACCGCAAGATGTTGGCTGGTGAGCAAGTGCGAGCCAATATAAAAAAGCAGCTCAGGATAAATGAAAAAAAAAAAACACTCAATATCATGGCACCCTGCACGCACTGACAAAAAAAAAATCACAGGCCAAACATGATGCTACCTGACAAGGTTGATACAAAGTAAAATGCAGTCTCTTCAAAACAAAGTATCTCAAGAAGTTAACAGGTAACCAACTTCTCAAAAAAAAGGGGAGTCTTCATTCTGATTAAAGAGACTTAAAGGTAATATTTCAGTCCTGGTGTTAAAACAAGATGCAGATATCAAGAAGTCTTAGGCTACCCCAGTCAGGAGCCATAGGCCCCCTCAGTTTTATAGTAAGCACCAAAGGTGGCAAGGAGATATGAAAAGGGGTAGCAATAATCACCCCATTAATTAAGCTTCAGAGTGATACATCGTAGTATGAAGAGCATATCTGTGGTAGGATTATAATACTGAGCTGTCAAAGTTCAATGTGCAATCCATTAATTGTCTACCGAAGCTTGGCATCCGTGCCAGCTGAGGAGGTAATGAAGATCGATGTTCCAGCTCGACTAAGAAACCCAGTTTGGTGAAAAATTTCAAAACAATACTGCATCATATCACAAACAGTGATCATTGCAAATTATGTGGAGCAAACTAAGAGACCCAGGCTTACAAGGAGTCCCAATCAAGATGGTGATGCAAGGAATATTAAGAAAGAAAAAGTCCACTCAATATGTTAAATTAAAGCATGAAGGGCTGGCTGGCTTGAGGAGCTCTCTGCCTGGGTGGGCAATTAAATGTATCTAGTTTAGCCAGCCGATCAAGAAGCAGAACAAATACCAAACCCTCCCAGCAATGTCTTCCATTGGGCTATCCAAGATATGCGAGGGACATTGGTAAGAAAACAATGACAGCCGCACAGTTTACAAAAGGAGCATTGTCAGAATCAACCTGCATGGCTTAGCTATCAATCCTAGAGAAAACTGGTTTGACAGAGAAAGATAAGTCGGATGTTGACTGGATTACAAACTAGAGTCAAACCAAGATTATATGCCATAATAGGAGATTCAGTTCAATCCTTTAGTCAACAGAAATAATGCAAGTGAGTCAGAATGGACTAGGAATTAATCAGTCATTATGCTCTCTCCTGAAAGATTGCAGTAGGGAACGGATCTCCTCTAGAGTTTGCTCCTTCCTATTTTGCCCCCTGGAGACACTTTTGACCACAGTTCTTTTTGTGGAACTCTTTTTTCCCATACCTCCTGTATCTCTGTTGCCTCATCTGGGATTAATTGTCACTCTTGGAGGGCACATAAAGCCAATTCATAGTCTTCAAAAGTGCAATTACCATCCGTGAAAAAACCTGTAGCCACACCAAGTAGGGAGTGGTGAATTTCAAGTTACGGGCTCGCAGCATTTTGAAGACGGGGGCATAAGCTTTCCATCTGTGCTGAATATTGGGAGAGTAGTCATTATCCAAATGAATTCAGTGACCTTCATTGACCACCTGCCGTCTACTCCAAGCTTGAACCAAAATGGCTTGCTTTACCGCATAGTTATAAAAGCAGACTTTGATGGACCATGGTGGGGCTCCGGGATGAAGGGCTGGTGTAGTGAGGGATCGATGATCTTGTTTGATTGGGAGAGGCATCAGGTCAGTGACATCGAGGATCAAGTCATCTTTCCCCTCAAGGCCCTCAGGTATACCATACAAATGGAGATTGTTCCATCGAGAGCTATTCTTGAGATCATCACATTTTTCATACCAATGTTGGGAGTCTTGTGGAAGCTGGGTAAACACGTGCTCCTATCTGTCAACACAACCATTGGTTTCTGTGACCTGCTTTTCCAGGAACTGTGTCCACTTCTCTACTTGAGTGATAGATGTTTTTTTCGTTTTTTTTTCAGTCTTTGGTAACCAGATAAGGCCCACTAGGCACACGTGCCTGTTTCCAGGGGTGACCTGGGATCACTGGACGGTTAAGTGGCTTGCTCAGAGTCACACAGTATGAAAGTGGAGGTTGTGAGAATCAAACTCAGGTCTGGTCTGCAGGATGTACCAAGCTTGTTCACACCTCATTCCTCTAACCTCTAGGCTATACTGCCAGCCCAGTAGCTGCTGTTGCAGCTGCTGATATAAGATGCATGTCCTGACACAGAATGACTTAAAGAGCTTGTGTACTGCTTGGAATTAATAGTAATTTTCATATGCAGTCAGCTATCACTTCCAGTATCTGAAGTATTTTTTTTTTATCTTCTGTTTGCTAATTAGAAGATTTTTCACCTGGCAGTACTGGAGTGATGTGTGGAGCAACACTCTGTCTGGAGGAAAAAAAAAAATAAGTTCTATTCCTCCCACTACATTGCCAGAAATGAGACCAAACATCTTGAGGCACCACAATCCTTGTAACCTGAGCAGTGACTTTCACAAGCTACCAATCCAAATGCAGGAAACTGTGACATCACTAGTGACCAGGAACAGCCAGTCCCTGCTGCTTCATGTGAAAGTGAGACCTGGCAGTAAGAAATGTTTCTCACTGGTTACTATTAGTGATGTCACAGTCAGTGTGGTTTCAGTATTGATTCAGTGGGAGGAACAGAACTGAGTTTTTTTTTCCTCCAGACAGAGTGCTGCTCCACACATCACCCCAGTACTGCTAAGTGGAAAATCTTCTTATTAGCAAACAGAAAAGAATAAATTCTTGAGATACAAGAAGTAATAGCTGACTACATCTGAAAGTTACAATTAATTGCAGGCAGTTTACAGGCAGTACACTAGCTCTTTAATTTCTGCCAATAGGGCTGCATTTGTCAACTGCTCGAACCTCTCAGGCTGATCTTCTGCCATCTCCAAAGTAGCCACTGTTGGTTATGTTGTGAAAGCGTTAGATTTGTTTGCAAATTTGAAAGGTTCTTCAACTGCCATCGTGTGCCCATATAGTTAACATCTCTCTAATGCCAAATTGAAGCCGATAAATGAAAAAAGCTTAGTTGAAGGAAACAAAAATGGACTGGTCCCCACAGAGCTCTCCCCTTACACTGTCATCTCGACCACTTGCATCGCCAGAAGTCCCCAATAACTGCAATTTCAACATCATAAAATTCCAATGTACTAGCCTCAGGTCAATGCAAGAGTGAAAATATCCATTCAGGCTTTTTTTTAAAGTCACATATGCTTTCTTTGCTGCTGCTGGCAGGCCCTGGAAGTAAGATCTGCTTCACATTCTTTGGAACTACAATGCTACACCTCATAGCACCACTATCAAACTTCTTGCTAGTCTCCTTTTTGTTAGACCTCTCCACATCAAGCTGCCAGTAATTATCTTACCATCTGCTACTCAGGCCAATCAAATGATAAAAACTCAAGCAGGCAAGTGTTCTTGAGCAAGCTCTTCCATGAGCAAACCCAAGAACTTAGTATTCCTTTGAAATCCTCATGCAGGGAAACTCATACTGTGTTTTCCTCCTACACCTTATATAGTGATTGCAGTCAAAGGCACAACGATCAATGCAGAATATTCAAGTCAACAAGTTACAAGAAATATCTAATTCTTAACTTTCTTCTGTAGTCTTCCACATCTCCATCAGTTTATTCTAATGAAAGAGAAGAAGAAGATGAGGATATCAAAGCCATGATTTCATTACCCAGAGTACCACCTGTGTCATCGAGAATATACCCAGAGTGAGGGAACAGTCACCAATTAAGTCACTAACTGAATGTAATGAACTATTTATTTACTATAAACAGATAATTCTATCACATGTAGAAGAATACTGTTTCCTCTGCTAGCCTGTCCAAGACACTGAAGTGCAGAAAGATAAAATGTGTTTTCTCATATAAGAAAAATGTTTTCATTTGTAAATTTAAAGAGGGACGGAATGTATTTAGATCTGGTCTTATAAGTTAGGATTTTGGTCCATAGATTGTGTATTAAGGATGATACTTCTAGGAGAACACTGGGAGTCAGTGGTAGAACATTCTGCCATTTGCAAAGTAGACTCCACACTGACAATCAAGTGTGTATCCTCCCCTAATAACAGGACAGTATATGACATGAATTAAGCAATGTGTCTCAATATCTAAGGAGTTACTACCATTACAATAATGCTAGGTACAAGTACAGCACATCTGAAAAATAAATCCTAGGACCTGTCTAGTTCTAAACTGTAAAACTGAAAGAGGTGTCCTGTTAAAGAACAACTTGTGTAGCCCATAATGCAAATTAATGTTTGAATAGGATTATAGTTACGACTGAGTAGGCACATTAGTGTTAAACCCCAGTTTTTGCACTTTAATAACTTCACAACCATTTAACAGATTTGTACAAACATTTGCAGATGTGGTATTGTGGGGCTGATCTCTTGACATGCCAAGTTTCACTGTGGTTGGATGTGCAGATTCTGAAATGTGGATAGCGAAAAAATACAGAAAATCACCATTTGTTGCTATTTTTCTTGCCATAGTGTAGCTGCAAGACAGTTTGGAATTTTGATCTGAAGATTTCAGGGTAGTAAGGGCTTGGCCCACAGATGTGCCTTTCACTGGTTTGGTGAAAAAAAATATTAATCCATTCCAACGTTATTAAATTTAAGAAATGTGAGTTATGAGCATGCTCTGTCAGCACTACAGAATAGCTAAATAATGTCTTGTATGGTATTTCATATGGTATTTCACATGGGATCTTTTTTCATGATTTTTTTTCTGTACCTTCACCTTGTTTTTTTGTTTTTATAAAGATAAATTAAAGCACACAAAAAATGGCATCATGGGGGAGATCAACAAATGTATGTTGGTCATCAGGACCCCATTAGGTAGATTCTGCAGTTAACTGTTGGAAAAAGGACCCCCCAAAGGTGCTTATTTTTTGTTTTCATTTCCTTTTTCATGACTTACTTCTTGTTTCCTATTCCATTCATACAAACAAGGTAGGCTGAGCAGTAGTTTTTGCAATTTTTTTTGTCACTGACTTGTAGCCAGACGGACTGGAATGTGTCTCTAACATTTTCAGGGTAGAAAGGGCTTGGACCACAGATATGCTTTTTGATGGTTTGGTGAAAAAAATACGAATCCATTTAGAGGTTATTAAATAAAAAAAATAGCCTTCTTAGCATCCTCAGTAATCACGTCCATATAAATTGTCATTTGCCACTTATACATTTCCCTTGTGCTAGTGGCACCCCCACCTTTCTGTCACCATGCCCATTACTACAAATTTCACTTTCACTGATGTCTACTCCGATTGCTGTCCCTATAACAGGTATACAGTTCCTTGGAGTTGAGTGAGACCTCCCCTGCCCACCGATCACTGTCACCATAATACAGTAATTGTAAATTACCTGGTGCCAAGTAGCATGCAACACCCTCCCATACAGGTCCCTGTAATTTAATACACTTCCCTGTTGTTTAGCAACCCCCAACCCCCTGATGACAGGCAAATCAGGATACAATTACACTATCTCAAAATGATAGATAGATAGATAGATAGATAGATAGATAGATAGATAGATAGATAGATACAGTAGATAGATAGATAGATAGATAGATAGACAGACAGACAGACAGACAGACAGATATCTATCTATCTATCTATATATATATATATATATGTAATAGATCTACCACTCTGAGGTGTGCGGTCACACTGTGATATATGCTGCCTTGGTGTCGCGTGCGCCTGCGAGGCCACAAGGCCGAGTGCATCAACCTCAAGGCGCATGGACATCATATGCCGCCACCACACACCTCAGAGTGGTTTATCTATCTTATAAAATGTCAAAATTGTTTTGGAGGGGGTAAAGTGCAGGTGTGCGGTCGTGCTCTGATATACGCATGGTCATGTGATGGTGTTTGTCCAGTGCTGTTGCTGCTGATGACCATGATTGTCTCAAGCATTTTATAAATATATATATCTATATACACAGTATATAGATATATATATATACACACACACACACACACACACACTCATTAGAAAAACCTGTGTTAATGCACCAGATAGGGTTCAACATAATGCCACAAAATCAGGGAAATGTGGTGTTAGGGTTTTATAACATTAACTCCCAGCTTCCCCAAGCAGCAAAAGGACAAGATCACACAAGCAACCATAGACACTCATCATTAGTTAAGGCAAACAACATAGCCTATTTTCACATGACACACATGCAGTAACACTGATGTGATGTCTTGCAGGCCCTATGTGAAGAAATGAGATCACGTCTGACATTGTTTGATCGTGGAATAAGGTGGGCATTAGTGCTGACAACCCCAAGGAAGACCCCACCACTGATTCACCAAGACTCTGGAGACCCAAAATCCTAATGCCTTTTTCCTTTTGCTGCTTGGGGAGGTCTGGAGTTAGTATTGCATACTCTAACACCATATTTCCCTACTTTTGTGGCATAAAGTTAAACCCTAACTGGTGCATTAATGCAGTTTTTTGCAATGAATATAATTAACATACGGATGGGTGCATATTATTGTATCTGAGAAGAGGTTAAAACCAAGAACCTGTTAGAATTTTGTGAAATGGTAACTAGAGTTAAAACAGGTGTATACATTTGCTAGTATTGGCTACCACAGTAAGCACTGAATTAACATAGAAACATAGAATTTGACAGCAGATAAGGACCGCTTGGCCCACCCAGTCTGCCCATTTCCCTACCTGATGGATAAGCTGCAGATCCTAGTTAACCAGCAGCCTACTTCTTCCTACCCCCACCCCCTAGAATTGCCTTATGACTGTCCCATGCATGCTTGAATTCCACCACTGTTTTTGACTCCACAACCTCCTCCGGAAGGCCATTCCATACATCAACAACCCTCTCTGTGAAAAAATACTTCCTTAAATTACCTCTGAGCCACCCCCCCATCTTCAAATTGTGCCTCCTTGTTCTTGCACACCTCTTTTTTTGAAAGATGCTACCCTCTTGGACTTTGTTGATTCCCTTGAGGTACTTGAAAGTTTCTATCATGTCCAACCTCTCCCTCCTTTCCTCGAGGCTATACATATTAAGCTTCTTAAGTCTCTCTTCACATGTCTTCTGGTGCAGACCCTGCACCATTTTAGTTGCTCTCCTCTGGACAGCTTCCATCCTGTCTATGTCTTTGTGGAGATTGGGTCTTCAGATCTGCACGCAGTACTCCAGATGGAGTCTCACAAGCTGTCTGTACAGAAGGATAATAACTTCATTTTTTCTACTGGTGATGCCTCTCCCTGTGCATCCCAGTATCCCCCCAGCCCTCCTTGCTGCCCTCACACATTGCTTGCCCACCTTTAGGTCATCTGATATGACTACCCCCAGGTCCCTTTCCATTTTTGTTGTTGTTAGTATCTCACCCCCCCTTGTGTACTCTTCCCTGGGTTTTGTTTCCCAGGTGCATTACCTTCACTTCTTAGCATTGAATCTAAGCTGCCATACATTTGACCATTCCTCTAACCTTGCCAAGTCCCTTCTCATCCTTTCCACCCACCTTGTGCATCAACTCTGTTGCAGATCTTTGTGTTATCTGCAAAGAGACACTTTTCCTTCCAGTCCTCTGCAATGTCGCTATAAAGACATTGAAGAGACTAATCTATCTGAACCCTCCGGTACCCCACTAGTAACCCCCTTTTTCAGAGTGGACTCGATTTACTATTACTCTCTCTGTGTCCTATTCTCCAGCCAATTCTTTACCCAGCCTGTCATCTTGGGACCCACTCCCAGGCTGGCTAACTTGTATATTAATCTTTTGTGTGGGACTGTGTCAAATGCCTTGCTAAAGTCTAGGTAGGCCATGTCCATAGCCCCTCCCTGATCAACTACTTTAGTCACCCAGTCAAACAAATCTATCAGATTTGTCTGGCATGACCTTCCCACAGTGAATCCATGCTGCCTTGCGTCCTGGGCCCCTCTGGCCTCTAGATACTCAACAATTCTTTCCTTCAGAAGTGATTCCATCATTATCCCTACCACTGAGGTTAAACTAACAGGTCTGTAGTTTCCTGCTTCTGCCTTGCTCCCACTTTTGTGAAGGGGAATCACATCTGCCCTCATCCAGTCCTCAGGTACCACCCCATCCTCCCATGATTTGTTAAAGAGGGTAGTCAGTGGTGTCACTAGTTCTACCCTTAGTTCTTTTAGAATTCTGCGATGAATCCCATCAGGCCCAATGGCTTTGTCCACCTTCAGTTTTAAGAGTTCTTTCAGAACCCTTTCTTCTGCAAATGGGCTGGTATCAGCTTCTGTATCCAGAGTGTTTCTACTGTTTGTTTTAGGTACCTCCCCATCTTCCTTTGTAAATACTGAGCAAAAATATTTCTTTAGTATTTCTGCCTTTTCACAGTCACGCGCTCTGCCCACCCTCCCTCCCCTTTATTAAGCCTCACTATCCCTCCCTTGGTCTTCCTTTGCTCCCTGATGTACCTATAAAAGGTTTTATCCCCCTTCTTAACTGAGTTGGCTATCTTTTCCTCGGTTTGGGCATTTGCTGTTCTGACTGCCTTCCCAGCTTCCTTTTGCTTTAACTGATACAGTTCTCTGTCCTGCTCCTTCTGTGATTCCTTGTACTTCCTGAATGCTTTCTTTTTCTCTTGAACCTTCACTGCCACTTCCTTTGAGAACCATAGTGGTTTCTTACCTCGTTTTGTTTTGTTTATTTGCTTCACACAAAGGCTTGTTACCTCTGTGATGGCAGATTTATTATTCCCTATTGTTCTTCCACCCCTCCTTCCTGCCCATTTGTTAGTGCATTTCTTAGGCACTCACCCATTTTGGCAAAGTCAGCCCTCCTGAAGTCCAGCACATTTGCCTTTGTATGGCTTGACTCTATTGCTGTGTTTATTGTGAACCATACTGCTCGATGGTCACTAGTTCCCAGATGGCTAACAACTTCTACATCTGTGATCCTCTCTTCATCTCCTTTTGAGAGAACCAGGTCTAAAATTGCTCCCTCTCAAGTGGGCTCCAATACTAGTTGTCTAAGGCATGCCCCCTGTAGGGCATCTAGAATAACCCCACTATTCGAAGTGGCTGCTGCAACTGCACTCCAGTTAACATCTGGCATATTCAGATCACCCATCAGCAATATCTCCCCTTTTTCTGCCATTCTAAGTATACTTTCTATCATTTCCTTGTCCATTTCCTCCACCTGAGAAGGGGGTCTGTATACAACCCCTGTGTGGATTGTGGTGCCATTGCCAGTCTCCAGATTTACCCACAGTGCTTCTTCTCCTCCCTGTTTACCCTTTTGTTCTGTTGCTTTGATTCCTTCCCTTATGTAAAGAGCTACTCCTCCTCCTCTTTTACCCTCCCTGTCCCTCCTGTAGATAGTGTATCCTGGTATGTTTATGTCCCAGTTATGGTTTTGTGTGTACCATGTTTCTGTGACTGCCACGATATCCAGATGTTCATCCTCCATCAAGGCCACTAATTCAGGAAGCTTGTTACTCAGACTACGGGCATTGGTACTCATTGATCTCCATTTTTGGATGGCTTTACCTTCTGTAGCAGCACCTCCCACTGACCTTTCTACCTTGGTCTTTTTCTCATTTAGCACCCTGTTTTGTAGGGAGAGGCTGGGATTTTCCTGCTGCTTATTAGTGCCTTCCCTCTTGACTAGTTTAAAAGCTTACCAATGAAGCATTTAAACCGATTGCTCAAAAGACTTGTTCCCTTCCTGGACAGATGCAGACCATCCTGCCAGTATAGGCTGGTGTCCCTCCAGGTGGAACCCCAGTCCCTATTGAAGCCAAACCCCTGTGCTCTACACCATTTATTCAACCATTCATTAAACTGCATGGTGCAAAGTACCCTCACCTCACTGATGCCATTGACAGGCAGCACCTCTGAGAAGGATACTGTGTGTGCCACTTGTCTTAGACCCCTCCCCAATTCTACAAAGTCCTTCTGCACTGCTCTAATCTCATGATGAGCCAAGTCATTTGTCCCTAGGTGGACAATGACGTCCAGCTCAGACTCCCATGCAGCTGTTCTCGTGATCCTGAGGATGCGCTTCCTGTCCCTCCAAGCCATGGCGCCAGGCAGTCACCTTACTTCAGTTTTCCTGCTCCCCAAGTTCTATCCCCTAATAATGGAGTCCCCACCAGGGCTGCTTCCTTTCCTTGTGGTGTCCTCTGCCTCCCTTCCTGTGGGCCTCCCTTGTGACAGTTGTCCTCAGCCTCCTTATTCTCCTCTGCGGGTGCATCCATAGGGGAGCTATGCTCCTCCAGAATGGTGTATGGATTGTGGAGTGGAACAACTGACTGGGTGTGCCTCTGTTCCACCATCCTCACCCGCCCTGAGCCCACTGTGGTCCAACTGCTGTGCTTTCTTTGCAACCTCTGAGGTAGTGGTGGTGGTGGCTCTGGTGCTCCCTGGATGGGGGAGGTTTCCTTCCTACCATCCAGTGTGGCCTGGGGGAAGGTTCCCTTACTACTGTCCAGCGTGGCCTGAAGATGGGCAACTTCCTCTCTCAGGGCAGAGAGTTGTCTGCAAATAGGGCAGCATCTCAGCCTCCAGAAAGACGCCTGGAAGACTGCTGCCCCACAGCCATTACATTGTACTACTCCCCACATGTTTATCTACTTTTTTTGTATATATGTGTGTGTGTGATTGGTTTGTTATATAGAAATATATATATTATACAATGTGTATGCTTATATTGTCAGTGCAGCATGCTAGAGAGGATATGACAGTGCTATGCACCGTGCACTCTTGAGGAAAGGATGTCAGAACCCCAGGTATAATGGAACTATTTCCAGGGTGGGTGGGGTGAGGGCTGGGAAGGTGTTGGGCCTAAACTGTGCCCCTCACAAAACAATCAGCTAAAGCTCTGACCCACTGCTGCAATGAGTGCCTTCCTGTCAGCAAGATGCCCTACACAACAATTTGACAGAGAAAATACCCTGCTAATCAAACAGAGAAAAATCCAGACATCCAGGTCAGACACAGGTAAACCTCCCCAGCCCCAAAACAGCCTGGTGGTTTGTGCTCTGAAAGCAGTCAGACCCAAAATAAGTCATCTGTGCTTTAAACTCTTCCTGCACTGAAAATCTTAAGAACTGGAACAAAGTTAAAGCTAGATCCACCTCCCTCTGTCACTTGAAAGACTGTCTTTTCCTGATAATTCTAAGTTTCTTATTTCACCTTTCAGTTAGAAGTAGCCTCCACCTGCAGAATATCTGCTACAAACCAAAGACAATTGTAAGGTTCACCTCCCTCTGTTGTGAGCAGAACTCGCTTTCTTGCAAATCCTATGTTCAGTATTGCAGCTTCCAGCCCAGGTAGTTTCACTTGAGGAATATTAGCAATTTCCTGCACCTGAGGCTGTCAGTGTTTCAATTCACACTGCAGGTTTTGCTATGACAACTCCTTAACCACAGTAACTTATTTAAAAATAGTTTAACTATCACAAACTCCTATGCACTAGTAAATTATTTAAAAATAGTTTTTGTCCCAAAATCCTAGTAGTCAATCCAGCTACCCCCAAGGGACAACCAAAATGCAGTATTCAAACACTTGTGAAGTTACTTCCAAGATAAGCAGAGTTTGCAAGCTTCTTTTTCAACTCATCAGCCACCTGTAATTTATTTAAAAATAGTTTAACTGTCAAAAAATCCTAGTAGACAATCTAGCTACCTCCAAGGGTCTACCCAAATGCAGTATTTAAATCCTTCTGAAGTTACTCACAAGATAAATAGAGTTTGAAAGACCCTTCTTGGCTAAACACTAAATAAATATGTGAATAAAAAGCAATTACCAAGTGTAGTTAGTTTCACCTCCCACAGAATTGAGCAAAAGTGCAGGTTGTTGCAGATATCAAGTGCAATATAGAATTTCTCACACAGCTCACAGCTGAATAAAGAAGTAGTGTCCTTCCAGGTCAAGAAGATGTGCTTTGTGTCTTTAAATATTGCAGCCACCAGTAATTTATAGTAATCTGATCTAGTCTGGATATCTCCACCCAGGGCAATTTGTTGACAATGGCTATGATGCAACCTTTCCTGTTCCTATACAACACTTTGTGGTCTGAAAACAATGAACTTGAGGCTGTCTGTGTTATTAGCTGCAGTGATTTATTTTTTTTAAATAATTACATTAAAATAAAAAAGTAACTTGCATGTATTTGTATCAATAACAGCCAGGTTGCTGGCAAATAAATGCTTCAGCTTTCCAGTAGTATGGTCAGAATCAGGGCTTTCATTTTCATTTATAAAGTTTAACTAGTACACTCAATTTAGCAGGTCATGAACCCAGTCCCCTCCCCCCATAACTCTCTAATTCTCTGAGGTTGTGCCTGAAGATGGAAATATGTATGCTTAATGTATCTTACCTGGTATAAAAATAATTATTAAATGAACAATGCTTGGGTCTTCACTTGATAAAATCCTGCTGCCTCCTCAGAGAATCCTGGTAGTGATCATATGACTTAGTGTTTTCATTTGGGTTTGCTGCACTGCTTTATTGATTGTTTTCCTTTGATTTCTATTGTGTAAGTTCAATTATAGGCTGCTTTAGTTTATAAATAAATGTTAATATGTACAGTTACTTTGGCTCATATGGTTATTATAGTGTTTTCTGTGCATTTTTTGGGTGTGAGAACTGTAAAACAAACAGATTATAAAAGTTCATGGAGGGTGATGAGTACCAATGCCCGTAGTCTGTGTAACAAGCTCCCTGAACTAGTGGCCTTGATGGAAGAGGGTTGCCTGGATATTGTGGCAGTCACAGAAACATGGTACACAGAGAACCATGACTGGGATGTCAACATACCAGGATACACAATGTACAGGAGGGACAGGGAGGGTAAAATAGGAGGAGGAGTAGCTCTCTATGTAAAGGAAGGGATCAAAGCAACAGAACTAAAGAGTAAACAGGGAGCAGATGAGGCACTTTGGGTCACCATGGAGACAGGAAATGGCACCACAATCCGCATGGGGGTTGTATACAGACCCCCATCTCAGGGGGAGGGAATGGACAAGGAAATGATAGAAGTCTTTCTTAGAATGGCAGAAAAAGGGGAGATATTGTTGATGGGGGACCTGAATATGCCAGATGTTAACTGGAGCACCTTTGCTGCAGGCACATCCAAGAGCAGGGTCATTCTTGATGCCCTACAGGGGGCATGCCTCAGACAGCTTGTATTGGAACCCACTCAGGAGGGAGCAATCTTAGACTTGGTACTTTCAAATGGGGATGGAGAAAGAATCTCAGATTTAGAAGTGGGTAGCCATCTGGGAACAAGTGACCACCAAACAGTGTGGTTCATGATAAACACAGCCATACAATCAAGCCATACAAAAGCAAGAGTGCTAGACTTTAGGAGGGCTGACTTTGGGAAAATGAGAGAGTGCCTCAGAAAAGCACTAGCAAACAGGCAAGAAGGAGGGGTGGAGGAACAATGGGGAGTGATCAAAACAGCCATCACAGAGGCAACAAGCCTTTGTGTAAAGCAAATCAATAAAACACAACGAAGGAAAAAAAACAAGAAAGACCAAAGGAGGGATACTGAAGCTTAATAAAGGGGAGGGAATGTGGATAGAGGGTGACAGTGAAACAGCAGAGATACTGAATGAATATTTCTGCTCAGTATTCACAAAGGAAGAGGAGGGGGAGTTACCTAAACCAAACAAGAGAAACACTCTGAAGACAGTGGTCGATACCAGTCCATTTACAGAAGAAAGGGTTCTGAAAGAACTAATAAAATTGAAGGTGGACAAAGCAATGGGGCCTGATGGGATTCACCCAAGAATTCTAAAAGAACTAAGGGTAGAATTAGTGACACCGCTGACTACTCTCTTTAACAAATCATGGGAGGATGGGATGGTACCCGAGGACTGGAGGAGGGCAGATGTGATTCCTCTTTACAAAAGTGGGAGCAGGACAGAGGCAGGAAACTACAGACCAGTTAGTTTGACCTCAGTGGTAGGGAAAATGATGGAATCACTTCTGAAGGAAAGAATTGTTGAGTACCTAGAGGCCAGTGGGGCACAGGACCCAAGGCAGCATGGATTCACGATGGGAAGGTCGTGTCAGACGAATCTAATAGATTTCTTTGACTGGGTGACCAAAGTAGTAGACCAGGGAGGGGCTGTGGACATGGCCTACCTAGATTTTAGCAAGGCATTTGATACAGTCCCACACAAAGATTAATTCACAAGATAGCCAGCCTTGGAGGGTCCCCAGGTGGTAGCCTGGATAAAAATTGGCTAAACAACAGGACGCAAAGGGTAGTAGTAAATGGAGTACACAGTGAAGAAAGGAGGGTTACTAGCGGGTACCAGCAGGGTTCAGTACTGGGACCGAGCCTTTTAATGTCTTTATAAGTGACATTGCAGAGGAACTGAAGGAAAGTATGTCTCTTTGCAGATGACACAAAGATCTGCAACAGGGTTGATACACAAGATGGAGTGGAAAGGATGAGAAGGGACTTGGCAAGGTTGGAGGAATGGTCAAATGTATGGCAGCTCAGATTCAATGCAAAGAAGTGCAAGGTAATGCACATGGGAAACAAAACCCAGGGAAGCGTACACAATGGGGGGTGAGATACTGACAACAGTAAAAATAGAAAGGGACCTGGGGGTAAT
Source organism: Neoceratodus forsteri (assembly GCA_016271365.2). NCBI lineage: Eukaryota > Metazoa > Chordata > Ceratodontiformes > Ceratodontidae > Neoceratodus > Neoceratodus forsteri. Next base: position 1,230,181,328 of record CM057459.1, on the reverse strand, counting down.
TATATCAGATGACCTAAAGGTAGGCAAGCAATGTGAGACAGCAGTAAGGAAGGCTGGGGGGGATGCTGGGATGCATAGGAAGAGGCATCAATAGTAGAAAACAGGAAGTTGTTATCCCTCTGTACAGACAGTTGGTGAGACCCCATCTGGAGTACTGTGTGCAGTTCTGGAGACCCCATCTCCGCAAAGACATAGACAGAGTGGAGGCTATCCAGAGGAGGGTAACCAAAATGGTGCAGGGTCTGCACCAGAAGACATACTGAAGAAAGACTAAAGGAGCTTAATATGTATACCCTTGAGGAAAGAAGGGAGAGAGGGGACATGATAGAAACTTTCAAGTACCTCAAGGGAATTAACAAAGTCCAAGACGGTAGCATCTTCCAGAAAAAGAGATGTGCAAGAACAAGGGGGCACAATTTGAAGCTAGAAGGGGGATGGCTCAGAGGTAATGTGAGGAAGTATTTTTTCACTGAGAGGGTTGTGGATGCATGGAACAGCCTCCTGAGGAGGTCATGTGAGTCAAGAACAGTAGGGGACTTCAAGAATGCATGGGACAGGCATAAGGCAGCCCTAATTCGGTAGGAGGAAGTAAGCTGTTGGTTAATTAGGATCTGCAGCTTATCTGTTAGGTAGGAAAATGGGCAGACTAGGTGGGCCAAGCGGTCTTTGTCTGCTGTCAAATTCTATGTTTCTATGTTTCTATAAATCCCTCAACCTTGCCACCATGCTCGAAGACCTAGCCCTCACTAACTGGACCCCCCAGCTACAGTCTGCTCCATAGACGATGCCCTCATACACTTACAAGACATGTTCCTCAATACATAGAATACGCATGCCCCACTGTGTCGCTCAAGGGTACACGGTAACCACCTGCCTTGGATCACCCAAGAACTTATAGCCTGCCAAAATGCCCACAATAAAGCATGGCAAGCTCATAAATCTTCATGCCTCCCACAAGACTTCACCATGTACTGTGTGCTGCACAACAAGTGCACCAGAGCAACTTGGCTCGCTAAAGGGGAATACTTCAACTCCTCCCTCCAGTCAAACTTAAATAGCCCCTCCAAATTCTGAAAAGTCATCCACTCCCTCTTCCCCTCCTCCAGCTGCAAATCGCACACTGCTCCTAAAAGTAAACAACTCACTCCTATCAGACCCAGGGTTGGTGGCGTCCAAGTTCAACACATATTTTACCTCTTGTGCCTCAACTCTCCTCTCCTCTCCTCTCCTCTCCTGCCTGCCCCCCACTGCTCCATCTGACCCTACTGCAGGAGCCTCGAACTTGCTAGGGCCTTGCACCTTCTACTTCAAAGCTATCACACAAACTGAAGCCCTCGAGGCCCTACTGGCTCTAAACCTATCTAAAGGTAATTCCTCTGATGTGCTAGATACCAAACTCCTCCACCTCTCTGAACCAGCCATAGCAACACCTCTTGCCAATCTCCTAAACCTCTCCTTTACCACTGCTGCTGTCCCCCAGGCCTGGACACACACCGTTGTCATTCCCTTCCCTAAAGGGGGTTCCTGCTCCTCCACTTCAAACTACTGCCCTATCTCTCCCCTCCCAGTCCTTGCTAAACTACAAGAACACCTGGTGCTCACCTAGCTTACCTCCTTTCTCTCCGACTCTAACTTCTTCACACTGTTTCAGTCTGGTTTCAGAAAGGACCACTCTACTGCATCCTCCTTGTTAAGACTCACCAACACCATCCTCCTTGGAATGGATAGAGGGCAGATCTCCTCGGCAATATTTGTCAACCTCACTAAAGCATTTGACACTGTCTCCCAATCCTTGCTTTTAACAAGCCTCTTGGATGCAGGCCTCACTATCTCAGCCACTAACTGGTTCAGTGCCTACCTCTCAGGAAGAACACAATCAGTAAGAACTGCAGATGCCACATCCTGCCCCTCCCGTGACTACTGGTGTTCCTGAAGGATCGATACTTGGCCCCATCCTGTTCTCCATTTTCCTAAACAAACTGCCACAAATCTGCACAGCTACATCTATACACATGTATGCAGTCGACACTATCTTATTTGCCGCCGGCTCCTCCCCAGAAGAAGTAGCATCCAATGTCTAGTCTGACTTCAATAAAGTTCAATTCAATTCAATTCACTTTATTTACCGAGTAAGATCACTCGGCCAAGGCCCTTTTTCAGGATCGACCTGAAGCCCCATACACTAAGAAGATTAGATGTTATACAATTACAGACATTATACAAAGTACATTAATAACAATAATACATTAAATAAAATAGTACACAATAGTACCTAAAAGCAGTTACACATAGCAGAACGTTGTAGGTATGGAACAAGACTTTTTTTAAATGTTTGTGACTATAAGTAATGATCCAATCAATAGGCAATGTATTCCAAAAAATCAGACATTGTGAGGAAAAAGCTGTCTCACCCATACAGGTAACAGATCTAGGAATGCTGGTTCAGTTCGTACCAGCTCTTTCTCAACACTAAAAAAACTGTCACCATGTCCTTCAGCATGAGACAGTGGCTATCCTGACTCCCCTCCCTCCCCTCCTTCCACACTCAGGATGGAACAACTCTGGAGGATGTCACTTCCTTCTGTTATCTAGGGGCATGGCTCGACTGTCACCTTACCTTCTCCGATCACATTGATGCAATCATAAAAAAACTGTGCCCCAAACTAGATGCCCTGTACAGGAACCACTCTTGTCTCCCTTTTATGGTTAGGTGGGAACTAGTGCAGAAGATGATCCTTCATTCCTTAGACTACTGTGACATAGTCTATAGTGCTGCACCAAAATCCAAGTTCTCTTAACTAGACCCCCTTTTCAACTCCTTCTGCCATTTCGCTCTCGATGCCCCTGATGTTCCCACCACTGTGACCTCTACCACTCCCTCACCTTCCCATCTCTTGAAAATCACCGACAACTGGACTGCTCTGAATTTGTCTCAAAATTCTGGCTTGGTGCCTTCCCCTCCTACCACTTCTCCATACTGTTGTCAGCTCCCACTCCCCCTCATGCCCTCCAGTCCCTTGACACCTGACTACTAAATATCCCCAGATGAAAGACCTCTGCTGGACAGCCTTCTCGCACCGATTCCCAAAACTCTTCAATGCTCTCCCCCTTCAAATTCACGCTTTTCTTCCACCCATTCCTATCAACTGCACTTGCTAACTATCTCATGGTAAACTGTGCCTGCACTAAATAACTCTAATGACCCTCCCTCCAAATTCCCATTGCCTGACAAGTGGCAGTGCCCTATTCTTGAAGCTGGCTTATAAAAAACAACCATGATACTTACTCACCTACTTTGCCTCTCTCTGTCCTGACTAGATTTAGTCCTAAATGTTAATCTACAGCAGCAATCTGTACTCTATGTATGTATTGTGTGTATGTAAGTATATAAGTATGCCTCTGGTACATGCTTTTCACTGACTGTTGACCAATGTTGTAACTAAGCAGTATCATTCCCCTCTGTATACCTGATTTAATTGTTATTGAGATGACTTGCGTGTTATCCTCCCTTGTAACCCTTCCCCAGGTCACACAGGGAGACGAGCATCGTTACCCATGTGCCTTTCCTGGTGAATCAATTCAATAAATAAATAAATGCTTAGTAAACAAAGTAAAAAGAAAAGTAACATTTGTTTCAAGTTAAACACCTGTTGTCCACTGTTGCATGTGCAATGTTTGGTGTCCCATTGCATGTGCAACACTGAAGGTGCTTTTCTCTCAAGTCTGATATGGAGTTATCCCACACTGTAGTCCCTTTTTTCAATCTTGGGTCATAGTGTCTTGAAATGTTTAGTAAAATATAGTAAAAAGAAACAACTTTTTTTCAAGTTAAACACCTGTTGTGTCCACTGTTGCACGTGTAACGCTTGGTGTGACCATTTCATGCGCAACACTGAAGGTGATTTTTCTCAAATCCCTGATAGGAGTTATCTCATAATCTGGTTCCTGTTCGACTTTTCAGTCAGTGTCTTGACAAGCTTATTAAAATTGATATTTTGTGGATTTTAAAATTGACCCTCATGTCACACTTTGGTAACCCCTTTTCATGACCTTACCCATATCCAGAGGGACTAAGCTTATTGAGAAGGATGGTGTGATTGACAGTATCAAAGGCTTTGTGAAGTTTAAGAACACTGCCCCAGTATATTAACCTCTGTCAAGAGAGGCAAAAATGCTGTTGGTTAATGTGAGTAGTGCCGTGGTGGTGCAGTGGCATATCCAGGATCCATACTGGGATGGGCAGAGGAGATCATCTTTTTTGAGAAAAGAATTGAGATGAAAAGCCACAATTGTCTGAAGGATTTTGCTAAGGACTGAGAGTATGGCGATGGGCCAGTAGTTTGATATAAGTTTTGTGTTCTCTTTTTTATGTAGAGGGACTATGCTGACCTGTTTCCAGGAAGGTGGAACAGTGTTAGAAAAGAGCAAAAGATTAAGGAGTCTGGTCGCTGAAATTTCCAACTCCCAGGCTGCTAATCTAAGCAATTTGGGTTCAAGACGATTGGATCCAGAGGATTTGAACTCAGGGCTGCATGTCTGGAGCTTATAGACTTCTTTGGTTTGAACAGCCTTAAAGAGGAAGGGGGTGGTTAGGTCCTGAGGGGGAAGTAGTCATGTGGGGAGGATGTTCTTCAGAACTATTAAGGGCTGAGGTATAGACAGAGAGGTCAGAGAAGAGAGTGTTAAAGGCATTCAATATTTTGAATGTATTATTACAACTTATGCCACTGATCTCAAAGTCAGGAGGGGTAGCGATGTCAGAGAAACTGATAAACCACTTGGGATGGTTCCAATACTGGCGTGGGTTGTTAAGGAGGCCAGATGCATGCAATAGTAACAGCTTTGCTATGGCGGATGGCTTGCTTATGTTTGTTTCTTAGGATTCTATATGCATTCCAGTGTGAGCTGGAGTTAGAAGCTTTGTAGGTGGCCAAACTTTGTCCCTCTGCTTCATGAGGGATAGGATGGGGTGGGTGTTTATTAGTTTGTTGGCCACAAACTCTCCTAGTGGTGTGGGGGACATACTTTTCCAGGAGAGAGGTGGATGCTTGCAGGGTTGAAGTATTTGACATCAAGGTCTATGTCAGAGATATTCCAGAGATACTGTAGGTCCAGTCATAGTGGGCAATGTCCAGTTTAAATAGTATGGGATCTAGGTGAGAGAAGTCATGGAAATGGATAGTGCGGGGGAAAAAGGTATGGGGAACTTTGGCACGCCAAACACAGTACACTGGAGAGTGCTCACTAACTGAGCTGAGGAGGGTTCCAGAGCAGGAGATTTTGTCAACATTGGGGCAAGTGTGCAGTCAGCAAGTGTGGTGGAAAGTCTGTTGTTAGAGATCGTGGTGGGCTAGAAGATGACTTGATTGAGGAGCATTTTGCTGAAGGATAGTTCAGCAGTAGGTTTGTTGTTATCTGACCAGTTAATGTTGAAGTCACAGAGAATGATAAAATCTTTATTACTCACTTGGGGACCTATCACTTTTAAGAGACAGGGGAGTCCAGACAGGCTAAAACCATGAGTCAGATATGCGCAGAAAATATGGAGTGTTTTAGAATTGCCTAGCAACAGTAGGGTACCATGGGTGAGTTAGAAGGAGATGGAAGGGGACAACAGTGGTGAGCTGGGAGTTGAGAAGGTGAGCTGGGACATGAAGTAGATCATAGTTCCACCTCTGCATTTGGGGGGATCTGTTATTCCACAGAAAGTTATAGCCAAGAGTATTACAGAGATTGTCAAGTGTAGAGGGTTTAAGCCACTTTTCAGATAGGCATATGATGTCAGGCTGATAGTGGGATGTCCACACAGTCAGTTCATCCAGATTACAAAACAAACTCTGGATATTCAGGTGGAAAATCTTGAGTCCTTTTACCCTAGCCAGGGGAGGGAGAGAAGGGTTGCATGTGAGGTAGGTCCAGGGTTAGATTCAATGTCTTCTGCTAGGAATAGTAGAAGGAATGTGAGGAGGGTAATTATGTAAAGTTTAGGGCATTTGGTTGAAACTCCAGAGTATTGACAGTGTTTTTACAGATAGGGTGGCAATAGAAGGGGTTTGTGGCTGCACAGACCTATAGGATGCAGAGGCTGAAGGGTTTGTGTGAGGACGTTAGACATGGTAAAGTCAATGGTGGGTTTGGGGAGGCAGGATGTGGGAGGGGCATGGAATCAATGACTATTTTCAGGGCTAAAAGGGAAAATAGAGAGAATATAATGAATGGATGGAAGGAGCAAAGTAAGGTGCAGTGTATTAGTGTCATGGCATGGGGAGAGGGGCAGGGTGGCACAGGGTTAAGGTAAGGGTGAAATAGTAAAAGATCAGGATGTATCTTTAAGGAACTGTACTATGTGCGAGGACTCTTCAGAGTAATGTGGGATTGTTTCAGGAGGATCCAAGTGGATTGGAGTTAGGGGGACTCTGAGGTGGGATAGACCACTGAGATTACAGGTAGACATTGGGTAGAAATGAGCTGATTGATTCTGACAGGCAGCAGATCAAAGGCAGACTAGCTTTGGGTGGGAGGAAGGGTGGGAAGCACTCTATTCACCTAGTGTGGAAACTTCAAAGATGGTGCCACTGGTGTGCTGTAAGGCATACCTGAGGTCGATCCAGGTTGGGGGCTATGTCCTGCAGGAGGCCTCTCAATCCTCCAAACATGGTCAACATGCTGTGGGGAGCTGAAGGGAAAGAAAGAAGCAGGAGTTATATGGCTGCAAATGAAACAATGAAATGCAAGGTAGCCTATGGAGTAAAGGTAAGAAAGGGGGCGTGGCAGATAATAGGATCCAAGGGAGGGTGAGAGGGAGGGACGGAGCAGAGCAGAGAACTCAAAGATACAGCCCTAGTCAAGTTCAGGAACACTGGAGTCCCAGAGGCAAGCTAACATGCACAATTTGTGCCCATAGGCATTAATTGAATCAGCAAAGTACTAAAGCAAACATTACAAAACAGCCCTAGATCAATGAATGACTAACTTCCGAATTGATTAAGATTAGTTAGCAGTTGGTTGTCCTAGAAGGGGTTAGCAACTATCTCCTTTGAATGTGAAAATTTCAACCGAGCCAGAACTAATCAATAGTTAAACATTTACAAATCATTAGTGATTTGACTCAGTTGAGCATTAGGCCTATTTATTTTTGTATGGGACTATATCAGATTAACTGAATAGTAATGATTTGCCCAATACTTTTGCCAAAGTAGAAACTGAATCATTAAAAAGTTAGCAGAAATAAATTTACTGCAGCCACTGTTAATGGTGGCAATTTTTAGAGCATAACCAGGAACACTAAGAAGGAGGGTCATATGAGGTGCTATCCTAACATGGTTTAAACAGCAGTCATGAGTAGACTATGTACACATTCTCCTTTATGAACCCCATAGCCATTTAAGAGGTTGTCATTTGTTTTGGGATGTTGTAGTCACATATCGTATACTGTTATAGCATGCTGTAGAAAACTGTTTGATTTTCAGTAGAGTGCATACTGAATATGCATACTCTGTATGCTCTGAATGAGAATGTAATCTCTGCATTAAGTAAAAATAAAAATGTAAAAAAAAGGTTATCATTAATGTTCTCAGCTCATTTTCAATACCCTAATCACTTTTCTAATGAAAAAGATAAAACAGTATGCAACTCATATTGTTCCCTACACGAAAGTAATAACACACTCTAGGGCGTTGGTTATACTTTGATAAATTCATGCATAAGAGCCTAGTGAGGCAAAAGGCAACATGCCCATAGAACTGAGATTATCAGACCATAATATCTCACACTGTGGAATATGTTAATTAGTCTACTTATAAAATGGTTTTGTGTCTCAATCTATTAATAGTAATATATATATATATATATATATATATATATATATGTATATATATATATATATATATATATATATATATATATACTATATATATATATATATATATATATATATATGTAATGATTTTAGTTTACAAAATAGTTATTCCCTAGTAGGTGTCATTAGGGTGTATATACTGAATTGTTACCAGATCATTAAATGTATGCAGCCTCACTTGTTAACTGTGCATTACCAGTTTGTTTTACATTTTTAAACCATTTTTATGTTGGCACGCTTGCGCAGCCAACATCTTGCGGCAGTGGAAATTTGGAGGCATGGTGGCTGTTTTTTTCCAATGCAGGACATGCATCAGTAGGTGTGTCCCTCATTCCCCAATCAGCCTGCATGCTGGTGCCACACCATGCATACTAATGTAGCGAGCATATCTAAGGAAAGGTCCGCTGCAATCCAAGCAAAGCTCGTCAGATGCAGCGGACCCCTGGGAATGTCCATCCAGACATTTTTTGGGGGGCATTCAAGACTTATCTAAGAGGAGTATTAATTAGTATAGCTGTTAAAAAGAAAAAGGAAAAGGAGCAGACTATGTCTCAGTTGTTAGTCCGCATTAGGTCTTTGGAATCTAAGATTTCCATACATCCACAAGAGGGGGATAAAGAGGAGTTGGTCAAAACGAGAGAGCTTATCTTAGAATTTTAGGAGAGCAGGCGGAGTTAGCTCTAATCAAGACTAGAGCCAAGTATGTGGATAAGGGAGAGAAATCTGGGAAACTCTTGGCTAGACATATCGCACAACTTGAATCCTCTCGTCTTATTGAGGGGATCCTATCTGAAGAGGAGGGTTGTGTTAAGACTTCTCCGGATGAAATGGTTCTGGTTTTTCATCAATACTTTGAAACCTTATATAAAAAGATGGATCCCCTGCCTACTAGCTCAGAAAATTTCATCCTTCTTGGAGGGTTTGGACCTTCCTATGCTGGATGAATCCGATCGGCTATTTCTCACAGCAGATATAACCCAGGAGGAAATAGAGCTAGCCATCAAGAGTCTTTCCGCAGATAAAACACCGGGCCTTGACGGGTATTCGCCCAACTTTTATAAAAAATTTTCCCAGAAACTGGGCCTATGCTTCTTAGGTTATTTCAGTACGTTCTCTCTGGCCAGGAAGTGGATAGAGCTTTCTCAGAGGCGCTCATAATCTTAATTCTTAAGCCGAATAGACCCCCTGAAAAACTGGCTAGTTATAGGCCTATCTCATTGTTAAATTGTGATATAAATATTTTGGCTAAAATATTGGCAGAACGAATTAATAGAGTATTACCTAAATTGATAGGCAACGAACAGGTTGGATTTATGAAAGGTAGGTCCTCGGCCGATCATTTTAGGACTTTGACACATGTCTTCTTGGCTTCCGAGGGGTCCAACCTCCTGATGGCGCTGGTCTCCTTGGACGCCGAGAAGGCCTTTGATAGGGTCTATTGGGAATTTCTATTTTCAGCTATGAAGAAATTTGGATTCCCTGTGAAGTTCCTAGAATGGATTGGAACACTATACTCGAATCCTTCAGCTACAGTAGCTTGTAATGGGGCCATCTCTAACCCTTTTCAGTTATATGTGGGTACTAGACAGGGATGCCCCCTTATCACCACTTTTACTTAATTTATATTTAGAGCCCCTCATAAGAAGTATAGTTGATAGTAAAGAAATAGAGGGTATTAAAATATGGAGCCACACTATAAAAGTCACTGCATACGCAGATGATCTTTTGGTCTATGTTTCTAGTCCTACCAAGTCTATTCCAAATTTGCTAAAATTAATAAGGAATTTCAGTCTTGTAGCTAATTATAAATTAAACCAAGATAAAATGGTGGTTTTACCCTCTTAATAATAGGATATTTAAACAAGAAATTACCGAACTAGGCCTAGGGTGGAACTCTGACTCTCTTAAATATCTTGGTCTCTCTTTGTCGAACAGCCCTGTAAGGATGTGTCTGCTAAATTTGGACTCTCTTGTTCATACTATTGAACTGGACCTCAAGAGGTGGACCCAACTCCCATTTTCACTATGGGGAAGGATAAACATAATTAAAATGAACATATTCCCCAGACTTTTTTACCCCTTGAGTATGTTAAATATTTGGCTTCCTTTATCATGGTTTAAAAAACTCCACAGTATGATTACGGACTTCATTTAGGGATATAAAAAGGCCAGGTTGGCCTATCAAAAGTTAGCCGCCCCTAAGTCATTGGGAGGGTTAAGATTACCCCATTTTGGCCTTTATTTTTGGTCAGCTCAACTGAGTAAGTACGGCAGATGGGCTGTGCACGATGCTCCGACATTAGTATCAAATTATGTTCCCTTATGGGTTAATTTAGAAATAAACCTCATTAAAAAATGTGGTATTACCCCCGAGGCTCTCTTTTATTTAACCCCTAAAGCACTTCCCTCTTTGCTGAAAAAATCTCCCATTGGGGTAATGCTTAAAATTCATAATCAGCTTTGTGGTTTTATTAAATATGACCTGACCAAAGATTGGGACCAACCGATCTGGGGTAATCTACGGTTTTTGATAGGTAATACTACTATCAGGCCTGATTGGTTGAAATTGCCTGTCAACTGTTCTTTGAGGGATTTCCTTACCGAGGAGGGGGAATTGGCTCCGGTCTTGGGGATGATAGATAGATTTAATCTAGCTACTAAAGATATTTTCAAAATATACCAGCTTCGTCATGTACTGCTTCAGAAGTTGGGCAGGGAGAAGGTACTGCCTACTAAAGTCCAGTTTTTGGCGGATATACGGCCATTGATAGGAACCCCACAGGCAATTTCCAAGATTTATTCTGTCCTGTTCCAGTGGGCCTATTCTGTCAATCTTGCCCCTTGCTCTTATTGAGCCTCTGTATTCCCTAATATTAATTTAGATTGGAAGGAGATTTGGCTTACATGTCACAGTTTTATCAGGCATGACCAATTGAGGCTTATACAGTTTAAAGTGCTACATAATATTTATTATTCCCCTCAAAAATTAACGGATTTGAATCTGCTAAAAGAATCCAAATGTTACAGGTGTAATCAGGATAGAGGGGACCTCTTGCATATTTTTTGGGAATGCCCCAAGGTAGTTCCTCTATGGTCAGAAATTAGGGATAAGCTGGACCCCCTATTGGGATTGGAGGAGATGTTCAAGCCTGAGGTGTGTTTGCTGGGGATATGTCCACCTTTTCATTTAGGAATAGAAAATATTACATGGCCTTGATTTCCTCACAGTTAAAAACTGGTTCTCCGTCATTGGAAGGATCAGGTTATGCTCTCTTATTCTGAATGGCTGGCTGAACTTCGCTTTTCTCAGGATTGAAAATGATTGCTACTTACACAATCAATTACCCCACTTTGAGAAGATTTGGGCCCGTTTGATATTATCTATACATTGTGATCTGTGAACTTACCCTATATGACAATGTTTTGAGTCCTATGCCTTGAGGGGGGAGGGGGAGTATTATTTAGCGAGGGAGGGAGGGAGTTTTTTTTTTTTTTTAGAGTATTGTAGGATTTTAGGGTTAGGGATTATAGCAGAGAAAATGTTCTGTCATTTCTGTAACGTGTTTAATGTATATTGCATTCATTTTTGTAAAATCTTTCTTTCAGTTATGCTGTCTCTGCATAAAATGTGAATAAAATGTTAATGGAAAAGAACAAAAAAGATGCAGCGGACTCTTCCTACATGCTCGCCAACATTGTTAGCATGGTGGGGCGGCCGCCAACTGCTGACTTCAGGGTGCCCACCCCTGCCAGCTTACCATGGCCCCAATTATAGCTCAGGGAGCCCACTCCATCTGCATAAAACACTTCGTGTGTTATATAGTTGAGGGGTGCCCAACCCCTTGGCCTCTGCCCCCACTTTCCTTAGGTGCCGACGGGTGCCCAACCCCATCGGCATAAATTAACACCCCCCTTTATTGTGTGCTGACAAGGTGCCCAATCCCATCAGCTGCAGTAACCCCTCCCCAAACAGTTAGGTGGCACGCTGGGAGCCCACCCCAGTGTGGTAAATCCTGAGGGAAAAAAACTGTCCCACAATGTTTTTTTGTTTTTTCACCCTGCAACACAAAATGGTCCCTCGTAGTCTCCCTACCCACCACCTGCACCCACCACTGTGCATCCTGCCTCCCACCCCTCACCCCATACTTACCTCCAGAGTCCGGCGCAATGATCTTAGTTGGACCAGGAACATGTCTGTACTCTTCAAAGCCGACTGCGAACTGAGGAAATGACGGTAAGCTGTATAATGGAATAAACAGGGTTTTTTCAGCTTTGATGCATATCTCAGGCATTTCTTGGACTTTTGGCACCAAATTTTCAACATGGGGCTTTTGGGATCCTTCCTCATTAATTCTTGCACTGTCATGGTGTTATTCTGTCCCGAAAGGTGATTTCACAGTCACTGTGTGGAATCACCTTTCAGGAGAGGAACAAAATGACAGTGCTAATGTTCATAGGGGGCTCTCAAAAGCCTATGTTGCAAATTTGGTGAGAAAAATCCAAAACTGACTGTTTTATGAGTGCATTGCAGGTACTATGCATGCTCTTAACTTAGTGAATTTGCAATATTTTCACACCACATGTTCAGCATTGGCATTTTTCCACACCTTCTTGTGAACCGTACAGCTTTCATTTTCACATCCTGCCTGAAATGTGTTTTCACACTTCTGGCACAGAATAGCATGGGCGATGTGGGAAGTCAGTGTTTGGGACTAATTACAAAATGACGGTGACACTGTTCATGAGCAGAGGTCCTAAAATGCCTATGTTGAAAACCTGGTGATGAAAGTCCATAAAATGACTGTGTTACAAGTGTGCATTTTGCAGTTTCCACCCCTGTAACTTTGAAATTCTGTAATATTTTCATGCCAGATTTTCAACACTGACATTTGTGTGCACCTCCTTATCAACAGTACAGCTGCCATTTTTCACAGCCTGCCCAAAATGCTTTCCTTCAACTGTGGAGCACAATGGTGCACTCACTATGGGAAATCACCTTTTGGGACACATTAACAAAATCATAGTGCCACTGTTCATGAGGGGAGGTCCCAAAATACCTATGTTGAAAATGTGCTTAAAAAAACTCCCACAAATAATTGGATTGCTGACATCTGCTGCACAGTTTGTATGCACGTTCATTGCTTCACCAATATTTCATATTGCCATGCCAGATTTTCAATGTTGCCATTTTTTATGCCTCCTCATGAACAATACAGTTGTCATTCTCCACATCCTGCCCAAAACTGTGTTTTCGTCCCTTTGTCACCAAATGCCACAGCTGCTGTGCAAAACCACCTTTCAGCTAACAAAGTGATTGTGCCACTTTTCATGAGGTGGCCTGACAAGCAGCCCATGTGGAAAATGTGGAGTGAAACTACCACTACACGCTTATGGTGTTAGGGTTTCCAACTGGCACCCCAGCTGGTAAGGACTGACAGGCATCAGGGCTGTGACTTGGGATCATCATCTGTAATGCTCATGCCATTCCACCCCCCATGCCCACCCTGCAGTCACTGACAGGCATGGTGGTGTGTCTTGCACTGTTCAGCCACAAACTTCACCCCACGCTCCAACACTGCACCCACGTCAGCGTATTTCCTTATGGAATGGGGTAAGTATAATGCCCAAAGACCCCAAAGTACACCATGACACTTGTCAGTGTCTACAGGGTAGGATGAGGTGCAATATTGTAAGAGGTGGAGTAGTGCAGTGCACCAATATACTTTGATATACCATTAATTTATTTGTTTTAACTGTTGCTGTATTGTGTGGTACCATTTGCTTGTAACTGACTCTTCAGTGAATTGCAGAGTATTGTGGGAACCTGGAGGACTAGCAATAGGCTAGTACACCTCCTACCCCAAAACAACATCTCTCTGTTAAAAGCACTGTTGCTGGTGGTTCTCTTGCCCTTTTAAGGGCTTGTAAACCTTCAACTCACAGAATCTTGCTGAATTTAAGTAAATATTGTTATTTTTACTTTGTGCCAAAACCAGAAGTGAACGGACACTTACTTCTGTTTTTTTGGCGTAAAACCTGCACCCCTAGTGAGCGGACCAGGCACGCTCACCCGCTCACTAGGGGTGCAGGTTTGTAAAACGAAGTAAAATGCATTCACTGCTACAACTAACCTAAAAAATGTAATCAAAGTAATTTAAAACCATAAACTCACAAACAAAAAGCGAGAGATGCTGTTTAAGGTGGGGCCTCTGTGTGCTGATCTCAAGTTCTAATACTCTACAATTCACTAATTCTATCATTAAACTACTCTATTACATAAATACCACAGACTGTCTGTGAAAACTTTAAAAAATTCTTATTAAATTGTCAAAGATAATGAAATTTAAAACTAGCTCACACAAAGACTGACACAAATCTCTTTTCTCCTATATAAATAGTAAAAAAGGTGTATCAAGGACCATTGGTCCCATTATAACCAATGGCTCTTCTCTGTCTGATACAGAAACCTCAAATCTCTTTAATAAGTACCTTTGTTCTGTTTTCTCTCAAAAATCACCTATTAGTACATTTAAAGTTCACCACATAGATTATCTTAGGTTCTAGCCAACTGACATTATACAGGCTATCAAAAAACTGAAAAAAAAAATACTAGTCCAGGCCCATCCATGGTTTCTGATCGAAACCACTATAAATATTTTTATACCTTTGTCAATTATCTTCAGCAAATTCTTACAAGAAAGCATTGTACCAAATGATTGGCATTCAGCAAAAGTTACTCCCATATTTAAAAAAGGCAATAGAGGTTCTTTGCAAAATTATCATCCAATTAGCCTGACCTCAGTGGCTGGTAAATTAATGGAACGAGTAATGAAGTCTCTAATAGATCAAGATTGTAAAAAATTTGGAATTTATGATTCAAATCAGCATGGGTTTACTCCCAAGTATTCCTGCACCACCAATTTGATATCTTTTTACTATAATATAAGTACTGTACTAGATGTGGGTATCCCTACTGATGTTATACTTTTGTACTTTAGTAGAGTTTTCAATAAAGTCTCACATGAAAACTCATTACTAAAATGCACAATCTAGGTTTGTCACCTGATATTGTCAACTGGACTTTAGATTGGTTGACAAATCATTCTCAGAGAGTCAGAATTAATGATATCTTGTCTGATTCAGGTAGTGTGACAAGTGTTGTTACCACAGGGTCGGTCTTGGGACCAACATTGTTTAATCTCTTTATCAGTGATTTACAAACAGGGCCAAATAACTTCATGGTTAAATTTGCAGATGATACTAATTTGGGAGCAAGGTTAATAATCAAGAAAATATTTCTGAATTAAAGAAGGATTTTGAAAAATTAACACTTTGGACAAATGAAAATCATATGCAGTTTAATCAAGACAAATGTTTAGTAGTGCATTTCGGTGTAAATAATCCAAAAACGATATATTATATAAACGGACTACCACTTCACTCATCAAATTGTGAAAAAGATTTAGGGATATATGTTAATAATAAACTTACATCAAATGATCAGTGTGTTAGAACTGCTTGCATGACCAACAGACTTTTGAGGCAAATATAACGCACTTTTGTTAATCACACTGAACAATGCTTTATTCCATTGTATAGGGCATACATTAGACCATATATAGACTATGGCTCCCCTTTCTGGAATCCAAACCAAAAAAAAGACATAGCAATTCTTGAACAGGTTCAAAGGAGAGTAACTAGAATGATTCCAAGATTAACAAACTTGGATTGTCAGAACAGATTCAAAGCTACTGGTCTCTTCTGTCTTCAAACTAGAAGATTAAGAGGAGATATGCTTATGGTTTTAATTTAATAAATTCACCAGATCTAATGGAAAATGTGGTCTAACACTCTCCAAAAGGAGACATGTTCTGAGACTGCATAATAAACAGCTTGAAGTAAAACTTATAAAACCAGCAAAAGGGGAAACTTTTTTTCCAATAAGAGCATCCATTGTATGGAACACCTTGCCACAAGAATTGGTAGAGGCAACTAGTGCCACTATCTTTAAAAACAAATTAGATGTTTGGTTGAGGGATAATAGATAAATAATTTCCCACATAGTGTGGGGAACAGTTTTGATGGGCTCTGGCCTTCTTCTGTTCTTTCATACCAAGTAATAATGGCATGAGCATTATAGCTGACAACCCAAAGGCACACCCCAATGCCTGTCACTCTCTACAGGGTGGGGGTGGGGTTTGCCTCACTTCAATACTTCACTGCCATTCCTATTATGTGTCTCTAGCTCCACCACTGCCAATGCCAATACCAGAGTGACAACATTTGGCATTGACAAATGCTTGTCTTATTTGTCCCGTTTTCCAGTACTGGGATTCTACTGGGATTGTGCAAGAGAGTGGTCAGAGAGGTAAAAGTCTGAGAGCGATCAGGTGAGTGGCAATCACTGCAGATTTCAGAGATGCTATCAGTTTGTTCAAATGGGATGGGAGGTAAAGAGGCACTGCAGTCAGGTTAGTACTATGCAGGCATGGGCAGCAGAGGGAGAAGCATTTGGGGGGCACAAGTAACAGGACTGAAGTGACAGAAATGTTTTTTTTTTTTAAACTGGATCAGCAAGCAGTCTCCTTTGTTATGATTTTATGTTATGATTTTCATTTTTGTGCACCAAACAACATGGGTGAAATGAAGTTAATGAGGACAAAAATTGACTACCAAAGTTTTTATATACACTACTAGTGGCTATATGTGCAGTAAACAGGATACAGTTACTATGGCTTTTTTTCTACATGTTGTTTATTCAAAATAAAAGACATGAATAGAATGCCATTTCAGACAATCAGGGTTCATGTTTTCCCATTTTATAATAAGTTTGAATGAGCTTAGAATAATGACAAAAACATGGGAATATAATTTGTATTCAAATCTAATCATATGACAGCACTGTACATCTTACACTGAGATTTTGTGAAGTTTAATTTTGCTGGCAAAGTTCTGGCAAAGTTGCAAAATTTGCCTTTGCAAATTACTACATGAAGTTCCCACTTCTCAACTTTGCCTAACTTCACCTTCCTTTACCTGTAAAGGTGGTGAAGTTAGGTGAAGGTAGGCAAAGATAGGTGAAGTTGGATAAAATTAAGTCAAATCGCATAGAAAAAGGGTAACTTTGCCTTGCAAAAACTTTGCAAACTCGCTATTTCACACTTCACAAATCTCACCAACTTCACAAACTAATTAACAAAGTGAATTTCATCCACTTTGCCCATCTCTAATCTTGCTATATATGTAAGCACAGGATTTCCTTTTTGAAACTATAGGCCACATTGTTAATGTTAAGGGAATAACCGAAAAACTAGTTACAAGCAGTCATTATTTTACTGATTTGACAGCCATTTAATTTTTATTTGAAATTTGTACTTTAAAAGAAAGAATGGTATTTCAAGTACAGTTAAGGGCTTTTTCATAACAGTTTATTATCAGTATTTCAGTTCAGTATCTCAGTTTTCTTTTTGAAGGCCAATTTGCATTTTTCATGATTTTTGAGGGGCATTTGAGGATACATTGAGAACTTTTTTCAATGGATAAAAACTGGTGTTTGAGGTACAATCGAAGTCAGTTTGAATTACTTCAAAAACATGAAAATAACTGGACCAGTTTAAACTGAAGACTATTTGAAGTAAATTAAAAGGCCTTCATTTTAGGTGGAAAAGAAGGGTGTTTCAGGTACAACTGAAGGGCTTGTTTATAACAGTTTATTACCAGTATTTCAGGTTTTTTTTTAAGGCTAATTTACATTGTTTAGTGTTTTGAAGGGCATTTGAATCATACAATCATGGAATCATGGAAGCTTGACGGCAGGAAAGGACCATCCAGCCCAACCAGTCTGCCTCATTATTCCCCTACACCTTTCCTGCCTGCAACCCCTGCCCTCCCCGATACTCAGTCCCATATGTGTTACATGCCATCTTGAATTTTCCACATTGATTTAGCCCTCACTACTCCATCTGGCAGTCTGTTCCAGGGCTCTACTACAATTTCTGTGAAGAAACCCTCTCACATTGCCCTGTTTATTTTTCCTTGCAGTTTGAGGCTGTGTCCTCCAGTTCTGGCTCCTCTCCCTTCCTTTTAGGTAAACTCCTTCTCTTACTTTATTTAGCCCCATTACATATTTAAAAGTTTCATTATGTCTCCCCTTTCCTTCTTGTCTTCAGTGTGCACAGAGCCAGCTCTTACACCTCTGCTCGTATGTCTTCCCCTGCATAAAAACATAGACTTTGATGGCAGATAAGGACTGCTTGGCCCACCTAGTCTGCCCATTTCCCTAACTATTAGATAAGCTGCAGATCCTAGTTAACCAACAGCCTATTTCTTCCTACCCTCCACAAGAATTGTCTTATGTCTGTCCCATGCATTCTTGAATACCCCCACTGTTTTTGACCCCACAAACTCCTCAGGAAGGCTGTTACCCTGCACCATCTTGGTTGCCCTTCTCTGAACCCTCTCCAATGCATCTATATCCTTGCGGAGATGTGGTCTCCAGAACTGAACCTCGTAATCCCGTTGCGGACTCACCATGGCTTTGTAAAGGGGCATTATTACCCTTCTCCTTCTGATAGTAATGCCCCTGCCTATGCATGCCAACATTCCATTGACCTTTCCCACCGCCCTGTTACATTGGAATCCTACCTTAAGATTTTGAGGAGACTTTGAAGCTCATATCCCTCTCCTGTTCTGCTTCTTTGATTTCTTCCCCACATAGGGTGTACCATGCTCATGTGTTTCTACTCCCCAAGTGCATCACAGCACACTTCATGGCATTAAATTTCAGCTGCCATGTGTCAGACCAATCCTTTTTTTTTTGACTCTGTTTGTCTCCCCGAGTACTGGAAATCTCTCAGGCAATCCACACACCTGCCGCTTCTACCACCCACTGTGACCAACTACTCTCTCAAAGGCGTTAGTGCTCCCCGTGGGCCCCTGGTCCATACCCACAGGGAGATCAAGGGGAAGAGGTTGAGGCCCAGTGTTGGGCTTGTGGTGGTTGAGGCACCGGGATGCTGTCACCTATCCAGCCTTTAGGGGGGTTTTCCTTTTTGCTGCTGTTTCTCCTCCCCTGCATGGGCACGCCCTAATGCTCTTGCTCGCAGCAACCCTGCTTGCGTCAGCCATGTCAGTATGTGCATGCCTGGCTTGCTACAGTACCCGTGGTCTTCAGGGGGGTCTCTGGCATGCCAGGCTACTCCATCCCCTGTAAGCCGGGGAGAGAGTGCCACGTGGGAGCTCAGTCCTCAACCCTTCCACTGCCAATCCCCAGCACCCGAGTCTGTTCCCGAACCTGGGTCACCGGCACAGCACAATTTGTGGCATCCAACACCTCAACCCTCAGCACCACTGGGCCAGGCTCAGACCACTCCTTGAGCCCCTTTAAGCCCTCCCTCATGTCCTCCACCCACCCCCAGGGTGTTCACCGATTATAGATTTTGTATATTCAGCAAAAGCACACCCTCTCCCTCAAACCCTTTGCAATATCACTTATGTGAATGCTGAAGAGAAGTGGACCCAAAACTGACCCCTGTGGCACTACACTCTTCACCCTCACCATCCCGAAGTGCACCCCATTTAGCACCACCTTCTGAGTTCTTCCTGCCAGCCAGGCCTCCACCCAGCTTGTTGTTTTCCCACTCAACCCCAGGCTTTCCATCTTGCTCACCAGCCTCCTATGGGGGACTGTGTCGAAAGCTTTACTGAAGTTCAGATAGGCCACATCCACCCCCCCATCGGGTCAATCACCTGAGTCACCCAATCAAAGAACTCTAGTTAATTTGGCATGACTTCCCCTTTGTGAAGTCATGCTGTCTGTTGTTCTGGCAAGCCACCCTTCTCCAGGTAATTCACCCTCTCCTGACTAATGCCTCCATTACCTTCCCCACCATTGATCAGAACATATATACATATATATATATATATATATATATATATATATATATATATATATATATATATATATATATATTGAAAATACATTGAAAAGTTTTTCAATGGATAAAAGCTGGTGTTTGAGGTACAATTCATACGTCAATTTGAATTACTTCAAAAACATGAAAATAACTGGACCAGTTTTACTGAAACATAGAAACATAGAATTTGACGTCAAATAAGGACCGCTTGGCCCACCCAGTCTGCCCATTTCCCTACCTGATGGATAAGCTGCAGATTCTAGTTAATCAACAGCTTACTTCCTCCCTCCTGCCCCCCACTAGAATTTCGTTATGCCTGTCCCATGCATTCTTGAATTCTCCCACTGTTTCTGACTCCACAACCTCCTCAGGAAGGCTGTTCCATGCATCCACAACTCTCTGTGTGAAAAAATACTTTCTAACATTACCTCTGAGCCGTCCTCCCTCTATCTTCAAATTGTGTCCCCTTGTTCTTGCACATCTCTTCTTCTGAAAGATACTACCCTCTTGTACCTTGTTAATTCCCTTGAGATACTTGAAAGTTTCTATCATGTCCCCCTTCTCCCTCCTTTCCTCAAGGGTATACATATTAAGCTGCTTTAGTCTCTCCTCGTATTTCCTCTGGTGCAGACTTTGCACCATTTTGGTTGCCCTCCTCTGAACAGACTCCACTCTGTCTATGTCTTTGCAGAGATGGGGTCTCCAGAATTGCACGAAGTACTCCAGATGGGGTCTCACTAACTGTCTGTAGAGAGGGATAACAACGTCCTGTTTTCTACTGTTGATGCCTCTCCCTATGCATCCCAGCATCCCCCCAGCCCTCCTTACTGCCTTCTCACATTGCTTGCCCACATTTAGGGCATCTGATATAATTACTTCTAGGTCTCTTGCGATTTTTGTTGTTGTTATTAACTCAGCCCCGATTGTGTGCTCTTCCTCTGGGTTTTTGTTTCCCAGATGCATTTCCTTGCACTTCTTTGCACTGAATCTGAGCTGCCATGTATTTGACCATTCCTCCCACCTTGCCAAGTCCCTTTCCATTCTTTCCACCCCACCTTGTGTATTAACACTGTTGCAGATTTTTGTATCATCTGTAAAGAGGCATACCTTTCCTTCCAGGTGCTCTCCAATGTCACTTATAAAGATATTAAAGAGGACCAGTCCCAGTACCGAACCCTGTCGTGCCCCACTAGTTGCCCTCCTTTCTTCATTGTGGACTCTGTTTACTATTACCCTTTGTGTCCTGTTGTCCAGACAGTTTTTTATCCAGGCTACCACCTTGGGACCCACTCCAAGGCTGGCTAACTTGTATATTAATCTTTTGTGTGAGACTGTGTCGAATGCCTTTCTAAAATTAAGGTAGGCCATATCCAAAGCCCTCCCTGGTCTACTACTTTGGTCACCCAGTCAAAGAAATCTATTAGGTTCATCTGACATGACCTTCCTACTGTGAAACCATGCTGCCTTGAGTCTTGTGCCCCCACTGACCTCTAGGTACTCAGCAGTTCTTTTCCTCAGGTGATTCCATCATTTTCCCTACCACTGAAGTCAAACTAACTGGTCTGTCTGTAGTTCCTGCCTGTGCCCTGCTCCCGCTTTTGTGAAGTGGAATCACATTTGCCCTCCTCCAGTCCTCCGGTATCACTCTATCCTCCTATGCTTTGTTAAAGAGAGTAGTCGGTGGTGTTACTAGTTCTACCCTTAGTTCTTTTAGTATTCTTGGGTGAAACCCATCAGTCCCCATTGCTTTGTCCACTGTCAGTTTCAAGAGTTCTTTCAAAACCCTTTCTTCTGTGAATGAAATGGTATCGACCCCCCTATTCAGAGTTTCTCCCTTGTTTGGTTTAAGCACCTCCCCCTCCTCATCTGTTGTGAATACTGAGCAGAAATATTCATTCAGTATCCCTGCTTTTTCACTGTCATGCTCTGCTCACATTTCCTCCCCTTTATTAAGTATCTGTATCCTCCCTTGGTCTTTCTTCGCTCCCTAATGTACCTATAAAAGGTTTTACCCCCCCTTCTTTACAGAGTTGGCTATCCTTTCCTCAGTTTGTGCCTTTGCTGTTCTGACTGTCTTCCCTGCCTCCTTCTGCTTTAACTAATAAAGTTCTCTGTCCTGCTCCTTCTGTGTTTCCTTATATTTCCTGAATGCTATCCTTGTCTCCTTAACCGTCCCTGCTACCTCTTTTGAGAACCATAGTGTTTTTTTCCTTCATTTTGTTTTATTAATTTGCCTCACACAAAGGCTTGTTGCCTCTGCGATGACTGTTTTGATTATTCTCCATTGTTCCTCCACCCCTCCTTCTTGCCCATTTGCTAGTGCTTTTCTAAGGCAGTCTCTCATTTTCCCAAAGTCAGCTTTCCTAAAGTCCAATACTCTTGTTTTTGTATGGCTTGACTCTATGGCTGTGTTTATTGTGAACCACACTGTTTGGTGGTCACTTGTTCCCTGATGGCTGCCCTCTTCTAAATCTGAGATCCTTTCTCCTTCCCCATTTGAGAGTACCAGGTCAAAGATTGCTCCCTCGAGAGTGGGTTCCAACACTAGCTGTCTGAGGCTTGTCCCCTGTAGAGCATCAAGAATGACCCTGCTCTTGGATGTGCCTGCAGCAAAGGTACTCCAGTTAACATGTGGCATATTCAGGTCCCCCATCAACAATGTCTCCCCTTTTTCTGCCATTTTAAGGATGCATTCTATCATTTCCTTGTCCATTTCCTCCCCCCTGAGATGGGGGTCTGTACACAACCCCCATGCAGATTGTGGTGCTTTTCCTGTCTCCAGGGTGACCCATAGTGACTCATCAACTTCCTGTTTACTCTTTAGCTCTGTTGCTTTAATCCCTTCCGTTATATAGAGAGCTACTTCTCCTCCTCCTCCTCTTTTACCTACCCTGTCCCTCCTGTAGACTGTGTATCCTGATATGTTGACTTCCCACTCATGGTTCTCTGTGTACCATGTTTCAGTGACTGCCACAATACCCAGACATCCCTCTTCCATCAAGACCACTAATTCAGGGAACTTGTTGCACAGAATGCGAGCATTGGTACTAATTACCTTCCATTTTTTTTATGGCCTTACCCTTTTAGCCCCATCTCTGTCCTTAACACATTTTTCTGCATTTATCCCTGTCCTGCTCCCTACTGACTTCTGTGCCTTGGTGTTTACCTCTCTAACTACTGCGCTTTGTGGGGGGAGGCTGGGATTTCCCTGCTCCTTTTCAGTGCCTCCCCCTTGGCTAGTTTGAATGCTTGCCAATGAAGCATTTAAACCTGTCATGTAGGATCCTTGATCCCTCCTGACAGATGCAGCCCATCACACCAGTATATGCCTGCATCCCTCCAGGTGACTCCCTAGTCCCCAATGAAGCCTAAACTCTGAGCTACACACCAGTTTTTCAACCATTCATTGAATCCCATGGTGAGGAATACCCTAGCATCATCCTTTCCATAGACAGGCAGCACCTCCGAGAAGGTTACCATACATGCTACTTGTCTAAGGCCCCTCCCCAACTCCACAAACTCCTCTTGCACCATTCTGATCCCATTTACAGCCATGTAATTTGTCCCTAGGTGGACAATGACATCCAGCTCCCTCCCTTGTGCAGCTGCTTCCACAATCCTGAGGATTAACTTCCTGTCCCTCCAGTTGGTGGTGCCAGGCAGGCACCTTACCTCCCTATCCCCTTCCTCCCCCATGTCTACACCCCTAATGATTGAGTCCCCCACCAGCAGTTGTTTCCTTCTCCTGTGGGGTCTCATGCCACCCTTCTGTGGGTCTCCTTTGTGGAGGTTCCCAGCATCCTCCTTGGTCTCCACTGCAGGTGCCTCCATAAAGGAACCACTCTTTGTCAGAACAGCATATGAATTGTGAAGAGCTACAACTGGAGGGATGCACCTCTGTTCCACCACCATCTCCCTCCCTGAGCCCACCTTGGTCCAACCGCTCCTCTTTCTTGGCAACCTCTGAGGTAATGGTGGTGGCCCTGGTGGTCCCTGGGTGGGGAAAGAGGTTTCATGAATCCTAGCCAGGTCAGCCTGGAGATGGGCAACCTCCTCCCTCAGACCAGAGAGGTGCCTGCAAACAGGGCAGCATCACAGCCTCCATAATGTCTCCCAGAACACTGCTGCTCCACAGCCATTGCATTGCACCACTCCCATCTTGACTTATTTTGTGTCCCCTCTCCTGTTGCTTTGTATGCTTATCATCTCCTCCCTCTATGTATTTTTACACTTCCTTGTGCCCTTACAACTCTCAGCCTTCCTGTTATGGGACAGGAACTTCCTGTAATCTTCAGTAGTCTCCTTCCTCCATGCTTGGATTCAGACCTCCAGCTGCCGGGGGGGATAAAGAGTTATTTTTATTTTATTTAGGTTCCATCAAGGTTGCTGAAACTAATGTGTCTTAGTGATCCTTCCCTTCCTACTGCCAAACAGGAAGTTCCTGTCGTCAGTCAAATTTAGTGGCTATAAAACTAGAACTGGCTTTGGGTGGGAAGGAGGGCAATCAGTAAAAAATCTGTAGTTCTAGACTTCTGTTTCTTGCTCTGCAACCAGTTATCTTCTGCCAGAAACAGCCAGAAGCTGTAATTGGAGACAGTTGCTTTTGTACACCTAAGCTGCTAAGCCACACCCCCAATTAGATTCACTCTCCGCTCTCAGTAAATTAAGCTGATACTGCCCCCTTCCTCAGAAAAAAAAGAAAACACTTTTTGTTTTACTTAAATGAGACCCCCTTCTTCTAATAAAGTATCTGTTTGCTTAATCCAAACAGGTACTACTCCTGCTGAGACAGAAGTGATTAATTAGTAAAAAATCTGTAGTTCTGGACTTCTGTTTCTTGCTCTGCAACCAGTTCTCTTCTTCCAGAAACAGCCAGAAGTTGTAATTGCAGACAGCTGCTTTTGTACACAAGCTGCTAAGCCACACCCCCAATTAGATTCACTCTCTGCTCTCAGTAAATTAAGCTGACACTGACCCCTTCCTTAGAAAAAAACACTTTTTTTTTACTTAAATGAGACCCCCTTCTTCTAATAAAGTATCTGTTTGCTTAATCCAAACAGGTGCTACTCCTGCTGAGACAAAAGTGATTAATTAGTAAAAAATCTGTAGTTCTGGACTTCTGTTTCTTGCTCTGCAACCAGTTCTCTTCTGCTAGAAACAGCCAGAAGCTGTAATTGGAGACAGCTGCTTTTGTACACCTAAGCTGCTGAAGCCACACTCCCAATTAGATTCATTCTCTGTTCTCAGTAAATTAAGCTGATACTGCCCTTTCCTCAGAAAAAAAAACTTTTATTTTTACTTAAATGAGACCCCCTTCTTCTAATAAAGTATCTGTTTGCTTAATCCAAACAGGTACTACTCCTGCTGAGACAGAAGTGATTAATTAGTAAAAAATCTGTAGTTCTGGACTTTTGCTTCTTGCTCTGCAGCCAGTTATCTTCTGCAAGAAATAGAAAATTTTAACTGAATTTGAAGGCCTTCATTTTAGGTGGAAAAAGGGTGTTTCAGGTACAGTTGAAGGACTTGTTCATAGCAGTTTTTTACCAGTCTTTCAGCCTTCCTTTTGAAGGCTAATTTGCATTTTTCACAATTTTTGAAGGGCATTTGAGAATACATTGAGAAGTTTTTCCATGGATAACAAATGGTGTTTGAGGTACAATTGAAGTCAATTTGAATTACTACAAAAATATGAAAATAACTGTACCAGTTTTTAAGAAACTGAAGAATACCTGAATTGAATTTGAAGCCCTTCATTTTAGGTGTGGCATAATACAAAGATGACCTTAGTCATGGTGCACCATGATCTCCTTCTGACAAGGGATGGTAGGTATCATTCCATCCTTGTTCTGCTTCACCTGTCTTTGGTTTTGAAACAGTGGACCATGAATTACTATTGGCCTTTCTGTGACACTATGTAGGTCTTGCAGGTGCATGGTGGTTCAAGTCCTACTTATTCAGCAGGGTGCAGCAGGTGGCACTACTCTCTTTAATCTCAAGCAGTTCTGCACTGTGCTGTGATGTGCCTCAGTGGTCAATTTTGGCTCCCATGTCATTGTCATGTACTTGCTACCATGGGGGAGCTCATTAGATGTGATGGCCTGGGTTTTTGTTGCTTTGCTGATTAAGCATGATAGCAGACCTTCGAGATATCCACTTCTCAAACCTCCTTGTCTCCAGGATGTGGTCAGGATCCACTTGGCAACATTTCCCATTCCCAAAGGGGTGTTCTTATCATGCGCTTCTTGCTCTTGAAAGATGGAGGTGCTGGGCAGTATACACCCATGCTTTCCATGCTGCAAGGTTCTGCATCTTAGCCTTGCTAAAAATCCTTCTGTCAGGTGACACTGAATTAAATCCTGGTCCACCCATCCACTATGCTGCTGACGACCTAACTGGGCTAGCTATTAGAGGCTTTTTTATTGTACATATGAATATTAGAATCCTTTCATGTCACAAAAATGAGATGGAGGCATGGATGAAAGACTACAACCCCGACATTCTTTGCCTCATGGAAATGTGGCTCAAGCCAAAGGTATCTGACCCTCTCTGCTGTATAGAAAACTACTCCCTCATCCACAGGAATAGGCTGGACTCTAAATGTAGAGGTGGTGTTTCTATCTATTATAAATAGCATCTCAACATTACTGCAATTCAAGACCAAGTTTCGACTGTGTCCTGTGAATTTATTCATGCCACTGTCACACTTGGCTCAAAGAAACTCCATATCATCTGTGTCTATAACTCTCCCTCAGGGGGTGTGGCTGGATTTAAAGACTTACTAGACAAAATCTCGGTCAATGTATGCCAAAATGAGGCTATAATCATTGGAGACATAAATCTAAACTAGTTGGAACCTTCCCATAGCTCGCTGGTATTGACAGTTAGCAGCCATAATCTACACCAAGTGATAACTGAACCAACTAAGACTCCTAATCTGCCTAAAATAGGGACCCTGATAGACTGGCTGTTCATAAACTGCTTGGAACATGTGCATACCTCTGGGATCGTCTCTGATGCTATAACCCACCATGCACCAATTTTCTGCATATGGACTGCTGGTACCCCACAATCTCCACCTCCATGCTACATTACATTCACAAAATTTGCAACCTTGGATGAAAATGCCTTCCTTCATGACAGCTCCATCATTGATTGTTCTGAGATTTATACCTAAAAAGACGGTGAAGAGTCGCTCAGCATTTTTCTCACCAAATTCACTGACATTCAGGTTAGGCATGCTTCCAAGGTTACCAGGAGAGTCGGGGTAGACAAACCAGGTGGCTTCACAAGGACCTCCTGACAGAGCTACACATGTGGGACAAACTCTGGAGGCATTTTAAATAAACAGGTCAGTTGTCTGAATATAACACAGGACCTACAGAAATCTCTGCAAAAAGAAGATACATATAGCCAAAAGCAAGTACTATAAGAACCTGCTGGCTAGCTCTGCCTGCAACTACAGGAAATTCTGGGCACATATCAAGTCCTTCCTTGGGTACTCGCAATCAAATTCTCAAATGGATATGATAATAAGTGAGGTTCATTGCAATGACCCTAACAACATAGAAAATGCTTTCAATGGGATTTTCTCAGACCTATCCTCATATACTTCCTCCTTCAGACCACCAGCAAATCAACACCATCCCTGGGGAGTGAGCAATGTGCCTGATACCACTACATACTCATCTGAGCCTACTCTAACTCTTCCTTTCTACTTCAAGGCGGTAACATCTATAGATGTCCTTAAGCTTCTTAAATATGTGTCTGACAACACTAGTGTTGGATCGGACCTCCTTGAGCCTCGCTTACTCAAGCTTGCGACCTCCTTCATTGCCTCTCCTCTGGCTAAAATATATACATTACCCCTCTCTTACAGCACTGTCCTGGACCTCGGAAACTAGCTTGCATAACTCCGGTTTCCAAAAAAGGTGACATTAAGGACATAAATAACTACAGACCTATAGCTATTCTCTCAGTTTTGTCTAAATTACTTGAGAAGGTTGCCGCCAAGCAAACACTTGACTTCCTCGCCAAGTGCAATGTCCTTTCTGATGCTCAGCATGGTTTCCAAAAGAACCATAGCATGGCTACTACCCTGCTAAAACTCACCTCAGACATTCTCTCAAATATGGATGCAGGGCATCTCACAGGAGTTGTTTTCATTGACCTTACAAAGGCCTTCAACCTGGTTGACCACCCACTACTCCTATCTGTCCTGCTTAACCTGGGTTTCTCTACTCCAGTTGTCAAATGGTTCAATAGCTACCTCTCAAACAAGTCTCAAATGGTTAAATTTGACTCAGCTGTGTCAGTCTGAGCACCAATAGGCATTGATGTAGTCCAAGGATCTATCCTGGGGCCACTTCTTTTCTCACTCTTTATCAATAATGTTCCTGGGGCACTGAAAAGCTGTTCATCTCTCCTATATGCTGATGATCTTGTCATCTATACCAATGGAAATGAAGCTGCTGACCTTACCTCTGCCCTCTCTGTTGATTTCAAGAACATCCAAACCTGGTTGTGTGATCACAATCTGATTCTAAATGCAATGAAAACAAAGGCCATGCTTTGTGGTTTGGATCCTAAACTTAGAACCTGTCCCACGTCCCTTACGGTCCTTGGCATGGGTGGAACTAAACTGGACTGTGTCACGTCATTTAAGTATCTCGGAGTCCTGCTGGATCAATCCCTGGATCTAAATCTTCATATTCAAACAACTTGTAAAGCTGTGAATACCAAACTAGGTGCTGCATACAGGACTAGGTAGATGCTAACGCCGTCTGCTAAACTTCCCATTGCAAGGGGAATTCTACTTCCTACTGTTACCTACTGTGAATCCATACTGGCTGCTGCCCAGAAAACCTCACTTCAGAAGTGGGATGTTACATACAATAGCATGTGCCACTACGAGTCCTCATCTACCCAACTAAAGCATCACTGTCATCTGTACAAAGACCTGGGCTGGCTCTCCCCATCTGCATCTAGGCAATACTACCTTGGCTCTCTAGTAGATTCTATTATTAGGCTGAAAACTCCATCATCCCTGGTGGAGCTGCTACATCCTCTCACCTTCTCACATGAGTTGAGGTCAATCGATAAATCCTTCCCAAAAATCACCAGATGTCTTTCCTTAAAAGGAACTGGAGCTTTTAGACATGTGGCACCTCAGTTCTTGAACATGCTTCCTTCAAAACTTAGGCAGATTGGGTCCCACCTACACTTTAAGACTGTACTCTGGTGAGATCTCCTGCAGGCTGAACTTTTTATTTGTTTGGACCCACCCATAACTCACTTGGAGGCTCCTCTACCTCACTTAACCCTGCTCCACTAATTCTGGCACTTGTTTTGACCTTGCTAGATGGACATTATTTGATAGCATTGACCTCAGTGAGCCCAGTCAGCTTCTCCCTTTCTTCCTATTTCCTAAATCACCATATATAAGTTTTCTTCAGCCACTATCTCCCTTATGCAATTCTCCTCTTTGCTTTTCCATTCCCTATACCACCCCACTGTCTACACTCTCCCCTACTTAGCACATCCTAAACTGTTCTAATCTGCCCCACCCCACCCTGCTCTACTGTGGCTCCTTTTTGCATTACTACCTACCTAACTCCTTCTATCTCATATAAACTCCAACTTCAGCTTTAAAGTTTCTACCTGTATCTCCAATCATTGTATTTTCTTGTATTATTGTATGACCTGCTGATATTATTTATTATACTGGCTGTATTATTGCTCTACTGTTATGTCTCCAGTTTCTCCTTTTTGTATCTATGGTACACTATCATTACCTTGGAACGTATAATGCTATCTGTGCTTTTCTGTAAGGATTATGTTTTACCATTTAACTTGATGCAATCTATGTACTATGTCCTGCCACCCAAAAATGTTAGGTTTGTTTCCTCCTTCGTTTGATATGTTCTGTAATTGTTTTCACCATGTTCTGTACTCTCCCAGGTCATGCCTGAAAATAGTCATGTTGTTGGCTAGTGCACTTACCCGGTAAACAAAAACTAAATAAGTAAGTAAATATGCATCTTGCTCTTCTGATGATGTTATGGCTTTCTTGGAATTGATGGAGTCCCTTAGGAAAATTCAGGAATAGATGGTGACCAACTGGCTTAGACTGAATCAATCAAAGATGGAGGTGTTATTGGTGGAGCCACATTGGGCTGGTATGGCGATATTGAGTGGTGGCATTCTCCTTCCTTCTTTGCATGATGTAATGCTCAGAGCAATAGATAGTGTTAGGAATCTGTGGATCATTGTGGACTCCAAGCTGGTTTTAGAATATCAGGTGTTAGCTGTTGTCCACTATGACTTTAACCCCTTCCATAACATCTCCCGGATGAAACTATTTTGGAACCAACTGATCTGGTGACTCTAGGGCACACCCTGATTACTTCTAGATTGGATTACTGTAATGCTCTATACCATGGGTTGTCTGAGAAGTTGGAGCATCACTTGCAGCTGGTCCGGAACTGAGACCTCAGAGTTTGAGCATATTATGCCAGTTCTCCATGTTCTGCACTGGTTGCTGGTATGGTGGTGGACCAGCATCAAGGTCTGCTTGTAAACTTACAGGGCCATACATGGTCTGGGTCCAGGCAACCGGAAACATGGCCTGACTCCATACACTCATGGCAACCCCCTTTGGCCATCAGAGATAAACCTCTTGCAAGTAATTAATTCTCTCCTGAAGTCCTTGGGAGACAGGGCTTTTAGTGTTGCTGTCCCAATCCTTTGAAATGCCCTACCCCTTGAGGTAAAAGGTATAGATTCCCTGGCCATGTTTAAATCATGTTTAAAAACTAATTTATTTATACAGAGTTTTGGACCTGGTACTGCTGATTGATTTTTATCCAATAATATTTATTGATATTTACTCTTTTTTTTAATTTAAAAGTTTATTTCAAATACTTTAATACAATAGGTGCACAATAGACTGTATCAGTCTCATCCGAACCATAAAATGTATATACAGAAGAAATGTTTCAGCCCATAATGATTTATACATTTTCTCTGCATTTCTACCTATAAGGACTACCACATATTAAAGATACTCAGTTGGAACATCATTTCCTCGATAGGGACAAAAATGTTGGGATAATCCTAATATTTATAAATCAAAAGATGTTAATGGGGTATCAGAGTAGTGTCCCCCCTATATCTCAACTACAGCAATATGAGTGTCCTACCTTCAGTAAAATAGAACCAAAACCTTTCTAAATGAAGTCCACTGGTGAGATCCTGCTTTGAGGCAGACACATTAACCAGAGTGCTGACAGGATCAGAAATATCTTACTTGAGCCCACAAAGGTCAAGCTCTGGGCTTTAAATAATCTAGGGATAACCTTTAAAACAGAAGGAGAACAAACAATTGCTCATTCATCACTGGTCCTGCAAAGAACCCTCCCCATTGAGAGTCCCCCCCCAGCCCCAAACTCAAGATCGGGCACAAAATAACTAATATAGTAGATGTCTGATATTACATTATTAATATTAATACAGAGTATTTTAACATTATGAAACAAATACAAATGAGTTTTCACCTATTTTCACAACTAAATAAGAATAACAATCCACTACCAAAATAAAAAATATACTACAACAATCAAACAAACACGCATGCTGTGCATCTCCAATGTCCTCTCAGGGCCATGATGCATCATCACATGCTGCTAAATGGTCTAACACAGAGATGCCTTCTATTGCCTCTATTATTGATGTGCAAAGAAACCACCTTGATCAAAATGTATATGTCCATAACTGGAGGTGGGCTGTGATATTTCCATAGATTCCAGTTTTCTACTATTTGTTAACCATACTGGAAGGTCTGGCAGGGGAAGGGCCAATCAGAACTGCATAACAGTTTCCAGGGCTGCGACTGTGAGTAGAAGGAAAAGGTGTTGCTTATCTCCCCTCCTGGCTCCCTTTGGAGGGATCACCAGCACCACCTCTTCAAACCTGAACAGGGTTTGCAGTTGCAATGTGAAAGTTATCAGATGCCATACCTCCTGTGAAAAGTAATTAAGCATAGGACACCCCCAAATGATATGAAAAGGAGTACCTTTTTGACCACAATTCCTCCAGAAGTGGGTAGTAGGACCAGAAGCTGTACGATTGGTTGTGTCTGGAGTAAGGAAATACTGGACAATCTCTTTCCATTTAAGTTCCCAATAACCATCAGAGATTTGACTCATATGTACCTGCTGCCAAACTACATCACAGTTTTTACCCATGGGAGTTATATTGGCTTCCCTTTCCCATGTTTCCTGTATGTGTTACTGTTGTAACCCCTGCCTCTACATTTAATAATGGATACAATTTGGAGATTAAATGCTTACTCTTAGACACGTTAGCTGCATCTGACACCATGACCAACAAAGATGCAGGGGCTTGAGAAGGGTTGTCTATCAGTATATGATTATTTATAAAGGCCCAAGCTTGCAAATATCTAAAAAAGTCTGAAGAAGGCAAATGAAATGATGTTTGCAATTGTCGGAAAGAGAGGACAATCTCTCCCTCTAGAAACAGTTGGAAACATAGAAACATAGAATTTGACGGCAGATAAGGACCGCTTGGCCCACCTAGTCTTCCTATTTTCCTACCTAACAGATAAGCTGCAGATCCTAGTTAACCAACAGCTTACTTCTTCCTACCCCCCACTAGGACTGCCTTATGCCTGTCCCATGCATTCTTGAATTCCCCCACTGTTCTTGACTCCACAACCTCCTCAGGGAGGCTGTTCCATGCATCCACAACCCTCTCTGAAAAATACTTCCTCACATTACCACTGAGCCATCCCCTCTATCTTCAAATTGTGCCCCTTGTTCTTGCACATCTCTTTTCTGAAAGATGCTATCTTCTTGGACTTTGTTGATTCCCTTGAGGTACTTGAAAGTTTCTATCATGTCCCCTCTCTCCTTCTTTCTCAAGGGTATACATATTAGCTCCTTTAGTCTTTCTTCATATGTCTTCTGGTGCAGACCCTGCACCATTTTGGTTCCCTCCTCTGGACAGCCTCCCTCTGTCTATGTCTTTGCGGAGATGGGGTCTCCAGAACTGCACACAGTACTCCAGATGGGGTCTCACCAACTGTCTCTACAGAGGGATAACAACTTCCTGTTTTCTACTATTGATGCCTCTTCTATGCATCCCAGTATCCCCGCAGCCTTCTATACTGCCTTCTCACATTGCTTGCCCACCTTTAGGTCATCTGATATAACTACCCCCAGGTCCCTTTCCATTTTAACTGTTGTCGTATCTCACCCCCCATTGTGTAAGCTTCCCTGGGTTTTTGTTTCCCATGTGCATTACCTTGCACTTCTTTGCATTGAATCTGAGCTGCCATACATTTGACCATTCCTCCAACCTTGCCAAGTCCTTCTCATCCTTTCCATGCCATCTTGTGTATCAACCCTGTTGCAGATCTTTGTGTCGTCTGCAAAGAGACATATTTTTCCTTCCAGTTCCTCTGCAATGTCACTTATAAAGACATTAAAAAGGACCGGTCCCAGTACTGAACCCTGCGGTACCCCACTAGTAACCCTCCTTTCTTCACTGTGTATTCCATTTACTACTACCCTTTGCGTCCTGTTGTCTAGCCAATTTTTTATCCAGGCTACCACCTTGGGATCCACTCCAAGGCTGGCTTACTTGTGTATTAATCTTTTGTGTGGGACTGTATCAAATGCCTTGCTAAAATCTAGGTAGGCCATGTCCACAGCCCCTCCCTGGTCTACTACTTTGGTCACCCAGTCAAAGAAATCTATTAGATTAGTCTGACACGACCTTCCCTTCGTGAATCCATGCTGCCTTGGGTCCTGTGCCCCACTGGCCTCCAGGCACTCAACAATTCTTTCCTTTAGAAGTGATTCCATCATTTTCCCTACCACTGAGGTCAACTAACTGGTCTGTAGTTTCCTGCCTCTGTCCTGCTCCCACTTTTGTGAAGAGGAATCACATCTGCCCTTCTCCAGTCCTCAGGTACCACCCCATCCTCCCATGATTTGTTAAAGAGAGTAGTCAGTGGTGTCACTAGTTCTACCCTTAGTTCTTTTAGAATTCTTGGGTGAATCCCATCAGGCCCCATTGCTTTGTCTACCTTCAATTTTATTAGTCCTTTCAGAACCCTTTCTTCTGTAAATGGACTGGTATCAACCCTCGTCTTCAGAGTGTTTCTCTTGTTTGGTTTAGGTACCTCCCCCTCCTCTTCCTTTGTGAATACCGAGCAGAAATATTCGTTCAGTATCTCTGCTTTTTCACTGTCACCCTCTACCCACATTCCCTCCCCTTTATTAAGCCTCAGTATTCCTCCTTTGGTCTTTCTTCACTCCCTAATGTACCTATAAAAGGTCTTATCCCCCTTCTTAACAGAATTGGCTATCCTTTCCTCAGTTTGGGCCTTTGCTATTCTGACTGCCTTCCCAGCCTCTTTCTGCTTTAACTGATAAAGTTCTCTGTCCTGTTCCTTCTGTGTTTCCTTATATTTCCTGAATGCTATCCTTTTCTCCTTAACCTTCCCTGCCACCTCTTTTGAGGACCATAGTGGTTTTTTCCTTTGTTGTGTTTTATTGATTTGCTTTACACAAAGGCTTGTTGCCTCTGTGATGTCTGTTTTGATTACTCCCCATTGTTCCTCCACCCCTCCTTCTTGCCTGTTTGCTAGTGCTTTTCTGAGGCATTCTCTCATTTTCCCAAAGTCAGCCCTCCTAAAGTCCAATACTCTTGCTTTTGTATGGCTTGATTGTATGGCTGTGTTTATCATGAACCACACTATTTGGTGGTCTCTTGTTCCCAGATGGCTACCCACTTCTAAATCTGAGATTCTTTCTCCGTCCCCATTTGAGAGTACCAGGTCTAAGATTGCTCCCTCCTGAGTGGGTTCCAATACTAGCTGTCTGAGGGATGCCCCCTGTAGGGCATCAAGAATGATCCTGCTCTTGGATGTCCCTGCAGCAAAGATTCTCCAGTTAACATCTGGCATATTCAGGTCCCCCATCAACAATATCTCCCTTTTTTCTGCCATTCTAAGAAAGCCTTCTATCATTTCCTTGTCCATTCCTTCCCCCTGAGATGGGGGTCTGTATACAACCCCCATGCGGATTGTGGTGCCATTTTCTGTCTCCAGAGTGACCCAGAGTCCCTCATCTGCTCCCTGTTTACTCCTTAGTTCTGTTGCTTTGATCCCTTCTTTTACATAGAGAAAAATGTAAGTCTTCTGCATTCCCACTTCTTGAAGCCAGAAATGAATTTTGCCAGAGTAAATTCTGGATGCCAATGAACTGGAACACTACACTATATAACACCCATACTGCCCACTCACCACACTCTACTTCCCCTTCTGTTTACCTCCACTCTTCCCCCTTTCCGTATGCCTGT
Organism: Neoceratodus forsteri; assembly: GCA_016271365.2. Lineage (NCBI taxonomy): Eukaryota > Metazoa > Chordata > Ceratodontiformes > Ceratodontidae > Neoceratodus > Neoceratodus forsteri. The sequence goes on along the minus strand of CM057459.1, from coordinate 1,230,146,171 downwards.
ATCTTCCTCTCCCCCCTGTGCCTTCACCCCCACTGGATCAACCTTATAACCAACCTACTACCACTACCTCCCAAACTCCTAGACAAAGCCATTTCTTTAGGCCACCAACTCTCAACCCCCCCAAAGTCTCCCCTTCCCCTCACCTTGACTCCTCCTCGGACCCTGACACTAGGTATCTCACCTCTTTATTTCCTTCACTACATATAAACACTGTCCTTTACCCTAGTTGAATGCTCTTGATGCTGTACTGTCACTATTGGTACTAAGAATGACATTGTAACCTTATTGCATTCTAGCAACCTACTACTCGTGTATGTATATAAACTGTATTTATTGTTGTCATTGTCACTGTTTGATGTGGAACCTTTGTAAAAGAGCTCTGAGCTCAAAGGTATCATCCTAATTCCCTAAATAAATTAAAAAAAAAATAACTGTGTAAGTAGGTTAGGGATTGATTTTTTAACCTTTAACCACTGTTTCTGCATATGTCGAGTTCATTGATTCTTAAATTTAGCTGCTGCACATCGTAATTATGTTCTGATCAGCTAGGGTTGGAGTTTCAGTGGCCCATTCTGAGCTAAGGTTGTTTCAATTAGCAACCACAATGCATCTGGTGATTGATTTAACATTTCCACAACATTGGTAATTTGTGCATCTCTAAATTAATATCATAGATTAGGGAGTCCCAGACCTCCTCCTTGCTTCTGCCACTGTAATAACCCTCAACTTACCCATGGCCTTCTCCCATGTCAAATGAACTTTTTAATAGCTTTTTCAAATATGCAACAATCATGCCTGGGGATCAAGAAAGGCAGTGTTTGTAAAGAAATAACAGTGAGGGTAACACATTCATTTTAATAGTTTTGATCTGGTTTATGAAGGAAAGGGGGTGCAATGACTACCTCTTAAGATCTGTGCAGATTTCTTGGTGTAACCTACCATAGTTAGCATAATAACGGAAGGTCAGGTGTTTTAGAAACATAGAAACATAGAAGCTGATGACAGATAAGGACTACAAAGCCTTTCTACTCTGCCAATTTCTTTTTCTACCTTATGAATGTGCCATAGGCCTTCACTTTGCCAATGGCCTATCTATTCATACTCATCTGTATTGCTCCCTTATGCCTATCCCATGCCTGTTTTAAACCCTGCACTGTATTCATATCCACTACTTCCTGAGATAGGCCATTCCATGCATCCACCACCCTTTTTGTGAAAAAGAACTTCCTCACATAACCACTTAATCGGCCTCCCTATAATCTCATGCTGTATCCTATTGTCCTACTATTTTTCTTATATTGAAACATGTTAGACTCTTTCATCTTGTTAATGCCCTAAAGGTATTTGAATGTTTCAATCACATCACTTCTCTTCCTCCTTTGCTCTAAGGTATACATATTGAGCTCTGTTAATCTGTCCTCATATGTTTTCTGATGCAATCCCTGCACCATTTTGGTTGCCCTTCTCTGGACTGCCTCAGTTTGGTTAATATCCTTGTTAAGGTGTGGCCTCCAGTACTGCATGCAGTACTCAAGATGGGGCCTAACCAGTGACTTGCAAAAAGGAATTATTACCTCCCTCTTATGACTTGTGATTCCCCTACTAATACACCCCAACATCCCCCTAGCCTTACCTACTGCTTTAGTGGTCTGCTTGGATGATTACTGGTCATCTGTGATGATGATGCTCAAGTCTCTTTCTTCCCATGTCACTGCCAGCAACTCCCCTCCCAACCTATAGGTGAGTTCAGAGTTTCTCTTCCCCATGTACATGATCTTGCACTTCTTTGCGTTAACCCTAGTTGCCACTCTTCTGACAATTTTGCCAGTTTATCCAGAACTCTTCTCATTCTGCCCACCCCATCTGGATCTACTCTGTTGCAGATCTTGATGTCATCTGCAAACAGATGAACCATACCCTCCAGTCATTCTGCAATGTCACAGATGAAAATATTGAAGAGGACTGGCCCCAGGACTGATCCTTGAGGTACCCCACTTGTGACTTGCATCTCTTCTGACTGAATACCGTTTACCACCACTCTCTGTTTTCTTCCTGTCAACCAGTTTTCCACCCAGTTGAACAACCTCTGACCCACCATGAGCCTACCCAGCTTGTTAATCTATCTTCTGTGTGGAACAGTATCGAAAGCTTTGCTGAAGTCAAGGTAGGTGACATCAACTGCTCCCTCTTGGTCCACAACTCTGGTTACCTAGTCAAACAAATCTATGAGATTAGTTTGATAGAACCTTCCTGTTGTAAACCCATGCTGTCTTGGATCCTGTGCTCCTATGGATTCCAAGTGTTGCACTATCTTTTCCTTAAGGAGTGCATCCATAATCTTGCCCACTACTGAGGTAAGACTGACTGGTCTGTAGTTCCCTGCCTCCAACCTGCTACCACTCTTGTGGAGTGAGATCACATCAGCCCTTCTCCAGTCTTCTGGGACCTCTTCTGTGCTCAGAGATTCACTAAACAGTTCTGATAATGGCTCTGCTAGTTCCACCCATAGCTCCTTTAGTACCGTGGGATGTATGCCATCAGGTCCCATTGCCATGTCCACCCTGAGCTTATCGAGCTCTTGTAGGATCCTTTCTTTTGTGAAGGGGCTAGTGCACACTTCACTCCCCCTGTGTCCATGGTGCTGAGCTGTGGGCCCTGCCACATGTTTTCCTCAGTAAATACTGAGCAGAAGTATATATTTAGGATAGATGCCTTACCATGGTCCTCCTCCTCCTCACACTCCCCCTTATCACCTTTGATCTTAACAATACCCCTTCTAGACTTTCTCCTTTCACTAATTTATCTATAGAAAGTTGTGTCCCCTTCTTTTACTGTTTGTGCTAGTGTTTCCTTGGTTTGGGCCTTTGCCTGCCTTACTGCATTCCCTGCTTCCCTTAGGGAAGTTTGGTATGCCTCCCTATCTTCGTCCCACTGCATTCCCTTATATTTCCTGAAGGCCAGCCTTTTGGCTTTGACCCTTTCTGCTATTGTTTTTGAGAACCAAAGTGGTTTCATTCTTCTTTTGCACTTCCTTTTCTCTCTAACACAATGGGATGTTGCTTCAAGTATTGCATCTTTAATGTTTGCCCACTTTGCCAGTATCCCCTCACCTGTATTTCTTCTTGCCAGGGCTAGCATAACTCTGTTGGCCATCTTATCAAAGTCAGCTCCTCTGAAGTCCCATATTTTTGCCTTGGAATGGATTGATTTAGTTCTAGTGGCCAATTTGAACCATGCCATGTGATGTTCACTTGACCCCAGGTGACCTTCTACCTGGAGATCTGTGATCCTTTCCCTGTTAGTCAGTACTAGTTCTAGGATAGCCCTGTCTCTTGTGGGTTGTTGTACCAGTTGTTTGAGGCCCTCCCCATGCAGGAAATCCACTATGTGTCTAGTTCTGGCAGATGTTCCTGCTGGTATTGACCAATCTGTATCTGGCATGTTGAAGTCTCCCATTATCAGAACCTCCCCTTTAGCTGTCATGTTTTGTATATCTTCTAACATTAATGTGTTTATGTCCTTCCTCTGGTCTGGAGGTCTGTAGAAAACCCCAGTTCATATGGTTGTCCCATTTCCTGTTTCCAGTGTGACCCACAGTTCCACACTTCTAGCTCCTTATATGTATACTGAATTTCTGTAGCTTTGATATTTTCATTGACATAAAGGGCCACTCCACCCCTCCCCCTTTTTGCACCTTGGTCTCTTCTGAACAGTACATAGCCAGGCACTGAAGTCTGTCAAGTGTGGTTACTGGTGAACCATGTCTCGCTAATGGCTACTATGTCCAGTTTAGCCTCTATTATTGTTGTCTGCAGGTCTGGTATCTTGTTTCCCAGACTGCAACATTTGAGTACATGATTTTCCATTGGCCAGATTTCAGTGTGTTAGTTGTTGGACAAGGTTTGGCATTTCCTCTGTGTATCGTATGGGGAACAAGACCTTTTTCCTTACCTGTTGATGCAAATGAACTACAAACATGCTGAACTCCTGTTTGACCACTAACTGAGGGGGGAGTGGTGCTCTTCCCATTCGATGTATCGGGTGCTGCACGTCTCTCCCCATTTGCTAGTTTAAATGTGCTGCAAAGACATCAAATTTCTGCCCCAATGTACTGACTCCCTCCTTAGTCAGATGCAGTCCATCGAATTTAAAGAACTTTCACTCCCTAAACTGTTGCAAGTTACCTACAAATTTGTGTCCTTTTTCCTGGCACCAGCCCTTGAGCCACATGTTTAGCTCCTCTATCTCCCCTTCTCTGACTTTCTGTCCATCTGCCCTTCTCTCCCAGACTGGCAGGATCCCAGAGAAGGAGTTGCCAGATGAAATGGATAATAGTTTGCCACCCAGCCTGATCAGGTGTTCCTTGGTTTCCACAACTGAATGGCTGGCAAGATTGTTAGTCCGTATGTGTACCAGGAAGTTGATGTTTTCTTCTGCTTACGGTAGAATTTTAGTAATGTGGTCAGTGTCTCTCCACACTGATGTACCTGGGAGACATCTGACCTTTACCTCTGGCTGGAGATAGGTATCAACTCCCTGAATCATGGAGTCTCCTATGATCAGAAGTGTTTTGTATTTTCTTTGTGCTTTTTTTGTTTTGGTTCCTGTTTTGGGCAAGTTTTGTTGTGCTTGCTCCTGTGCTGCAGTGTCCTGCTCTGCAGTGTCCTCTGCCACTTTGTTTGATTTTGGAGATAGAGGCTGATACCTGTTTGTAGTTTGTATATCATTTGTGGAGGTGCTATGTTGGAGAGCACCGAGTGATGGGGCACCCGATTTGCCCCTCCTAACCACCTGACAACCTCCTGGACCAACTACCCTCTGCAGTCGAGGTGCTTCTGTTGGATGTTGTGAAAATGGTGGGTGGTTCTCATAATATATTTCCTGCTGAATATGAGATTTGAGGTGTGCAATCTCTGTCTATGCTGCCTGGAGCTGAGCCGTTAGATCTCCAATTGTCCAGCATGTAGGACACCTGCTACCCTACAAAAGGAGTGCACTGTGGGGTGGTTGGGGATGGGGGTGGGTGGCTTGGGCCTTCCCCTGTCAAAAAAGAAGAACCAAGGACAAAAGAAACAAGGCGGTAAAAGCAGAAACAAGCAACCAACAACAAATGCAGTAGCCCTGAAAGCTTATCCAAATGATACATAAAATTGTAAAATCTGTTAAGTACCACCTGTAATAATTTCCCAGAAGATATACCCTGTAAAAAACAGTTTGCTACAGAAAAAAATAAAGCAGTAACTGAAGATATACCTTGCAAAAGACAATTTGAATCAGAAGATTACAAAAATAATTTGTAAGCACAAACCTGTAGGCACACCCTGTAATAATGCAGCATAAAGTATACCCAGCAACAACAATTTGGATCAGAGAAAAATGAAGCAATACAATGTTAGCAACAAACTGTATGAACCCCTGTGAGTACAAAAGGAAATTATATTAACACACAGTAAATCTGCCTAGCCAAAAGAAGCCTTAATCCATTTCCTTGCTCTAGTAAGTTTCCTTGCTCTGTCCTTACAAGCGATTTAGAAGAAAAAGCTCAGGTGAAGCTATGTGCCTTTGCAAGCAAACCTAATTCCCAAATGCCTAACTTTATCCTTGTCCCAACTGTATTTATACCATTGCTTAAATTCCTGAGTGGCACTACCACTAATTTATATAATTTCAGATGTAGAGGTGTTTACTTTGAATCCCAAAATGGCACCATATTGAGCTAGTACATGTTCTAGATGGGCCATATTTTCTAAAATTTTTTCTAAGAAAATAACTGTCATCTGCATACAATGACACTCTGTTGTCACTACCTCCCACCACTTCTCCAGAATCATCTGGATAAGACTGCATAGTCTCCAACAGCAGCTCTATACTAACTGTGAAGAGCACTTGTAAGGGACAACCCTAATAGGTTCCTATGGTAATGTTGAAGTTAGATGACTGAATTCCATTAGTTTAAATAGCGGCTTTTGGTTGAGCATAGAGCATACTAGACCCCTTAAGAAAATTATCACCAAAACCCATATTTCTCAAAACTTACTTAATGAAAGTCCAATTGAGTCTATTGAAGGCTTTTTCAGCATCAATTAAAATTGCAGTTTGGGACATGACACAGGGTGTGGGTATAGGATAACACAATATCAGGCAGGCCACAAATCAGGTGCACAAAAAAATGCACAAGTGCATTTGTCATTTTATTTCTAGAGCAGATAAAACAAATAAATTAAACAGAAAATAAGAAAGTAAAAGTTAGTCAAAAGAAATCAAATGACAACTGCTTTGCTCCAGCAGTGTCTAAGGCTTTTCTTCAGCTAGCATGAATCAAACAGTGTGAATGTACACACTACCAGGGGATCTTTCACCTTCCTCTGTCAGTATCCAACTGAACACCATATCTATCATCTTTCAGCACTGAGGTAGGGCTTTTTATATGCTCATTAGAAGTTGGAAAATGTTTCCACTGCCTTTTGATTAACAGCAGACATAACATAAAACTAGCTACTAGGGACCACTGTTGCCCCATAGAACACAGTTATTTGGCTGCCACCTGGAGGAAAAAAAGAGAACATGCAATTCTTTTTTTTCTTTTGTTTACAACATTGTAAAAGGTCAGACCCAAGAGCAGAACATTCTGTGCTCTCCTAAACTCTTCTGCAGGGTCCTGTTACCTCATGCTGTCTGCTGTAAAATATATCTTAGAAGCTGCTAACATCGAGAAAAAGCAGACACAAGCTTTTGGTATTTTTATATTATAACTGCCCTCTCATTTTGTAACTGTACTCTTAATTTTGTTTTAGGTTAATATGCACAGAAAGCTTTATAAGCACTTCAGCACTTAATTTATAACCAGTCAACCAACATGTTGGGCATTATACAAAACATATCAACTGCTTGGGGAAGGGGTTTCAACCTATTTCAGGGGTATCCACTATGACAGGGGTCACCCTGTCACAGGACAATTATCTCTAGCCCCCGTCAATAAAATATTCAAAACATGCCGAATATTATTACACGAATGCCTCCCTGGGATAAACCCAGTTTGGTCAGAATGCATAAAGTAGGTTACCACCTTCTGTAAGTGATTCACCAACATTTTTGTAAATAATTTAAGGTCCTGATTTAACAGGGAGGTAGGTCTATATGATTCACATAGTTCTTTATTTTTGCTGGGCTTAAGGATGACAGATATAATCACTTTGTTCCATGTTTGGGGTATAGTGCTGTTTTGTTTGACAATCCCAGAACAGGTCACAAAGCACCAGAGCTAACTGGGGTTTGAACTATTTATACAAATCGACATTATCAGGATTATCAGAGGGTGGTGGTAAATGGTGTTCATTCAGGGCAAGGTAAAGTGGGGTGCCACAGGGGTTGGTACTGGGCCCTGTCCTCTTCAATATCTTTATCAGTGACATAGTAGAGGGGCTGGAATGGAAGGTGTGCCTGTTTGCAGATGACACAAAAATCTGCAACAGAGCGGACATGTTGGGAAGGGTGTAAAGTATGAGAGAAGATCTAAGGAAGCTGAAAGAAGAGTCATGAGTCTGGCAACTGGGGTTCAACACAATAAAGTGAAAAATCATTCACCTGGGGAACAGGAACCCTATGGAAAGTTGCCAGCTAGGTGGGGAAGAGCTGACGGTAACACAATAAGAAGGGGACTGGGGTGTAATCCTATCTAATGACTTGGAGATGACTAGGCAGTGGGAAAAGCTAACAGGATGCTTGGATGCATTGGCAGGGTTATCACCAGAAGGAGGAGGGAGGTCATAATCCCATTCTATAGATCATTGGTGAGACCTCACCGGAGTAATGTGATCAGTCCTTGATGCCCCACCACAGAAAGGACATAGATAGGGTGGAGGCAGTCCAAATGAGGACAACCAAAATTGTACATGGCCTGCACCAGAGATCCTATGAGGAAATGCTTAGGGAGCTAAATATGTACTCATTGGAAGAGAGACGGGAGAGAGGAGACACAATTGATACTTTCAAATATTTCACAGATATAAACAAAGTGCAGGAGGGGGCATCTTTCATTGTAATAGATGCTCAAGAATAAGGGACCATTCTATGAAGTTTGGGGGGGGCTTAGTGAAATATGATGAAGGGCTTCTTCACTGAGAGTGTGGTGGATGCTTGGAATAGCCTCCTGGAGGAGGTGGAGGGGGTGGAGGCAGTTGCGGGTTTCAAGAGTGCATGGGACAGACATAGGGGGATCTTAGAAAAAAGGCAAGCAAAGGGGTGAACTGAGGCAGAGTGGGACATCACATGAGGGCAATGCAGGCAGGCAAAAAAGGGCAGGCTGGGTGGGCCAAGTGGTCCTTTTTTGCCAACTTCTATGTTTCTATTATAACCATGAGACTCAGGGCCTTTACCCCCTTTTTTTAGGAAATCAATGGTTTCTATGATTACTTTAATTGTGATTGGGCTATCCAGCATCTCTGGGTCTTCAGGAGGAAGAGTCAGTAATTGTAATGGTTGTACAGAATCTCTAGTGTCACAGAACACCAGTTCTGAATCTTCATTCTCCGAGTAAAGAGTTGCATAATAGTCTCAAAAACACTGCACTATCTACTCGGGCTGCCTTATAAAGATAATGCCCTGATTCTCCACTCTAATTGTCGGTATAGTACGTTCAGCTACTTCCTTAAGCAGTCTGAATGCTAGTAATTTTGTAGTGCGACAGCCGATTTTGTAATACCTCTGATTCCTGTAAGACATTTTACCCTCTACTTTTTTATTAATAAGTTCTAGTATGCAGCAACTCCTCAGTAAGTTGCTTTGTCCTATGGTGTTTATGTTAGGGTTCTAATACCTTTAGTTTCTTTTCTATGGTATCTTTCAGGGTCCTTCTTTGTTTGTTTTTGGTCACTGACCAGCTGATAATCTGGTCATGAAGGACCACTTTCAATGCATCCCATCGAGTTTGCAGGGAAGGAAGACCACTAGTATTTAGTTCAAAATAATAAGTTATCTCTGTGTGAAGCATATTAATAAAGCCCAGATCATTTTAAAAATATGTATTAAACCTCCAACATGTCTGTCTGTCTGTTTTCATTTCCCATACACAGAATTAAAGAAACAGGGGCACGATCTGATTGGGTTATATTATAAATCTGCATGGAACTAACCCTATAAGCATTCTGCAACTTGACCAAAAAGAAGTCAATCCTGGAATATTTTTTAGTATATTTATTATATTTATTCTAAATGTCTTTACTGTATTTGCTGTTCTTATTGTGAGGCACCCAGAACCTTTGAGAATAGGTGCCAAATAAATAGTTACATTGCCTTGTCTTGGAGTTCTGATCACTTTTTTTTGTGGAAAGCCAATAAATTCCAAATTGTTTACTAGGAAAAAAATGTAATATAATTTGGTTTCTTATATCATCAGTCATACCAACTGTACACACAAGGGCTTCCCAGACATCCAACAATTAATATTATCTGCAATTTTGAACTCAATGCACACATTACACTCTTTCTAAATACATATTAGAGAACTACAGTAGGTATTGTATGCTGTGTAGGCAATTATGGCATCAGGGACAGGAAAAAAAGGGACTTAGCAAATTTAAAGTATATGCCAGGCTATAACCAGAGCTAGTATGCATCTTAAGAGAAGCATTTCTCTTTGTCTTCCACCAAAAAATGAAAATGCAGATTATTCTGTTAGTTCAAATGTGGCTATTTCTGTAGTCCTGTGAGTCATATAGTACTTCTTTTCTGTTGCAGAATGGATGTGCAGCCCATCTCAGGCTAATGAAGTGTCAGCAGATAAACTTGCATATCCTCCCCCCACACACACACACACAAACACACACACACAGTCAGTTATTGAATTAGAAATGCTTAGGTGGGGGAACATGCACTTCTTCATTTGTTGATGGAGAACGTTCATAAATAGTGAAACTCTCTTTTAGTACTGTAATCAGTGAAGAAAGGTGGGGTGTAGAGGAGCACTCATACAGTTTTTTAAGCAGTGGAGTACTGAGTTCTTGTGATTTCCTGCATGTGCATGTGCATATATATATACACACAAACACATACATACAAACACACACACACACACACACATATGCACACACATACACACATGCACACAGACACAGATGCTGCTTAGACACCTTAATTCACTAGCTGTACCTGATGAGGAATTATGAACCATCAACTTCCTTGCAGAGACACTACATGAGGACAGGGTGTCCAGTGGCAAAAAGTTCAGTCAAATACATACAAGCACATGCTCATTCATTGACAGCTCAGTGGGCAGTCGGCTGTGGAGGAGAAAGGAAGGCTGCGATCATCACCTACTCTGATTCAGGTTGGGGGGAATGGGATGGTGGGACACTACTTGCCAGGGTAGGGGAGTGAGGGTTGCACTAGACCACCAGGGAATATCTGAATTCAGTTCACAGACTAGGGATGGAGATAGGGTAGGGGGTTCACTAGACCACCAGGGAGAAATGTTTATTTTGATTATATGAGGGATCAGGATGGGTGGGGGTTACACTGGACACCAGGGCATAATGTCCATGTCAACTAGGTGTTCAGGTGGGGTGAGGGACTGCTAGCCACAGGGAATTATTTGTTATAAATGGGGGGGGCAGAGCGGCAAGATGGCAGCGGTGCTTCACCTCTCCTTGCTGCATAGTTCCTGTTGCTCGCTTGCTGATCACTAAAAAGTTTCAGTTAAGCCTTTATGACTTATACTTGTGTTATTTTCATTTGCAGTCTCTTATATGTGCTTGTTTGTAGTCTAAAAACTTGTAAATTGTTTTTTACCCTCAAACAGTCATGTTTGCCATCCATTAGTTTTCAACATTCTATTGCCTATTTACTGGATTAGAGTGAGAGTGCTGATGGACTGGAAGAGTTTGCCACTTAGAGGTTTTGCTGACTCCAGACAGTGTTATTTTTGCTTGGGAACTGGAGTCGTGGCCTGGCTGGCTGGACAACAGTTGGACATGAGAACACTGCTGAAGTGACGAGTATGTCAGGCTTATGAGTATCAACACCTATTTTGTTTTATAAAAGGTATGCTATGGTTGCCTGGGCTGGGGTTTTTTGTTATACCCTGGAATTATGAAATTTACTACGCTCTGTGGAGTGTCTTTTTGTTTATCTTTTCACAGACTTTTGTAGCAATGACACTGGTGGTATGTGCAGAGCTTTAAAAGGGTGACCAGAGATATGGTGTGTAGAAAAGTCTGGGTACTCGGGGAAGAATGGAGTCTCCACCTTATAAAGGTTCTATGTCTTAATGATGATTGCAGAATTGTGATCACCGTTACAGCAAGTGTACATCACCAAAAGTGAATTTCAGTGATGCACACTCACATCAAGGATAAAGAGGGTACCCGAGACCTACTTTTTTTTTATACAGGGGCAGTGTCTCCACACACCCCCTGGAGGCTTTGCCCCCCACCCCCCTACTAGTAGATTCTCAACTCCGAGGGGGGTGAATGTCAGATGGGGTGAAAAACTTGGAAAAATAAAAAGTCACCTTCCAGCAAAAAAAAACAAACAAATAACGTGCCATGCTGGACCCAAACTCTGCACCCTGCACCTCCCAAAGACCATCCACCTCATCATATTAGAGTCAGCGAAGCTCCAGCTCAGCAGCCACCAACCACCCCCTTCCCACATACCTTCCTTCCCTGTCCCCCCCGCATGCATGTATACGCATGTATTTCCCTTAGCAATACCTCACCCACCCAGGTATCTGATCGCTACCCTGCCAGGTAGCCCTGTTCATAGGAGCCGTGATTGAGTCATCCTTTTTGTAACTGCTCAATCACAGTCACCTTGTTCACAGTATACCCCATATAAATGCACTTTAAGGATTCTTTAAGGATACTTGTGGAAATATTGCATTACAGACAAATAAGGACCCTATGAAAAGGGAGTTTAGTATCAACATGCCAGAGATAAGCTGTGACTCCTTTTATTCGAATCAGCAATGGAGCCACTGAAAGATGAACTCTGAGATATTTTTTCAGTACTTTCCTTGCAACAGATGGGAATTTTTACATTGTTTCTTAAGTGCCTATCTGGATATCACTTTTCTGAACCCATTGTGCCATTGAGTTCACTATGTCCTCGTCATCCTATGCATGACAATTTTTTGTACCTTTATGCTCAGACCTTTTATACTATTTTCTTAATAAGGTGGATAAATCCTTGAGTTTACATAAGATTTTATCTCTCCCACTGTGGTTTACTTGTTCTGATAAAAGTTTGGTATGGCTGTTGTTTATCCTGGCTGAGGGATAGAGCTTCAAACCCAGGAGAACTACCAGGGATAACAACTGAGACCACTGAGAGCACCAGACTCCTAATTTTGGAGCCAAAACATTGTTTGCAAAAGGTCTGAATAAAAAAGGTTTGATACTTTTTTATGAAAGGCATTGCACAGGACTGAGGTGCAGTAAGGATTTACACCTCCTGATTCCTTTAATTAATGAGAGTTCAAAAGTCAGCACTCACACAGAAATAAATGCCAGTAAGCTGTATTATGGAGTAGAAGCAAGTGATTTTATTGGCAAGCCAGAGATACACCAAAATGCCCCAGGTCTTCAACAGTCAAGCCTTCCTCAGGGGGTGTGCATGTTCTCGGGCTTGCCACCACTGACAACACCAACCTCTGCAGTAGCTGCACAGTATAATCTGGGACTCCTGATTCCTTTAATTACACTCCTGATTACCAAATTTTTCGTAATAAAGCTGATTATTAACTCATTTAATTTGGCTTCACAAAGGAATGCTTGCAAGTGAAATACTAAAACTAATTGGTCTGCTACCTCTGAGGACAAGTGGAGTACTGAACTGATGACCTGATTATAATATGTGGACACAGAAATAGAACATTATATCTCTCTTATCTTCAACTTTGCAGGTCTAAAAAAGTCTTCTTATTCTTTAAGTGCAACAATGTTCTCATATTTAAATGCTAAATGCTTTCATGAGCAACTTTACAAATCTTTTTTGCATTCTATCAGCAGTGGGACATTTTATCCATATTTTTGTGTATTTTTGTATACTTTTGTTTTAAGATTAGTGATATATTGTTATTGAGATTTATTGATACCTGTGTTTTAATAGTTTAAGCCCCACAGATGGGTTTACCTGTGCAGTGCTACTGCCCTCCCCCACGTGTTCCTGTAGTGGCCATGGTGGGGGTCAAGCCTGGGTGCCCTCTGTTGCTCCGTGGCTATGGCTGTAGTAAATTCAGGACCTCATCCCATGTTCTAAGTGTGACCAAGATCTGACTGGTATTTCCATGCCTTAGGGCACCCTGTGGAGGCTGGAGCAGTCCTTGTAACTTGGAAAACTAGGCTGCTCAACTATAAATAAAGGAAATTTTGACCATGGGCCTAGTGCGCATGCACAGCTGCAAGGTCTCAAAAATTTTAAAGGAGCCCTGCTCCATTTCCAGCTCTGCCATGTGGCCATCAGAAAACAATGTATATCCCCAGCTCCAGGGAACACAGAGGAGGCAGGGAAAGGGTGAAATGGTGAATGGAAAGCCTCCAGTCATGGGGTGGGGGGATGTTATCTGCTCTTACAAGTTCAATTGCATTAAAATTGAGGTCCAGACTGTTCAGGGCCCTACCTGAGCAAAATGGCAGCCCCATGAAAAAAACTGTAGCATGGTGGCTGCTGGGTAAAATAAGAAGCAAGCACTGAATTTGCTTGGGAAATGGCAGCCAATTAAGAGTAGGCTGCAACGAAGCTATAAATAAAATTGCTTTTCCACCAAAGGGAGGGAGTTGTCAAGAGGAGCTGCAGTGTGGTTGTGAGAGAAAAGACTGTATGGGCTCCTGAGCCCAATTCTCTGCAATTTAGCTCCTGCTGATTTTGCCCTCAACCTTAAAGAAAACATACTCTGTTGTGTGCAGGAGGAATAGAGACTGAGTTGTGTTGCTGAAAGTAGAAATTTGCTCCCTGTTGGACCAAACTGTTGGGCAGTATTTCTGGACCTGAAATATAGTTGAACTTCAGATACATTCTGAGCTGCTATGCCCCATTGGTGGAGAAATTGTTTGGTGTGTGAAAATTCTGGTAAGAGGAGGGCTGTTAGTGCTGTTGCAAATAAATGTGAGAGGGCCCAGAACTGCTGTGCAGAGATATATCCTGAGGGAGAGGCTGGGGAATTAAGAGACTGTGAGAAGTCCAGCTGACCTGTGTATGTCCTGAAAGTGAAATCAAGGGGCCTGATTAAGCTTTTGGCCTTTCTCTATTTCCACCCTTGGTAGGGAAGCTGGGTAGCACGTAGAGAACAGAAGGCCCAAAAAGATTACCTCCTCCAACTCACGGAGAGTGTGACCAGTAGCACACAGGAGAGGAAAATCCCCCTTTGGAGGAAACCATGGCTACTGACCTGCCTGTCCTCTGGGGAAACTTAAGAGGAGATGATCCGAGATGCTCGTCTGCTTTCTGCTTCTGGGTTAACTGATGAAGTCTATCTTCCAAGTCTCTCGATGATGTATGCAGTTTATGTTATTCTTTGATGCTGAAGAAGCTGCTCCAATTTGAATAGAACATCCTGGAAAGGAATAATGATTGAGCCAAGTTGATGCAGAAGTGTTTCTGATGATAATTGAAAGGCTTGATGGAAAAGTAAGGAATGTGAGAATTTGTTCAAACATAAGCAGAAGTACTCAAGGAGAATTGCAGAGTGCAGAATGAAGACTACTTTGCATGCTGTAGTATAAGTAGCTTGGGTGGCATGAGTTAAAATGGCCCACATGAGAGTGTTTGCTTGCAGAAGATAATATTCTAAGTTATTACATCACTGAATGAAAGAAGTGCAGTTGTGACTTGGTCTGCTGAAGGATGGAGGTGATGAAGAGGTCTGAATTGGAAGAGAAAGAAACAGTTGCTTTGATTGGATAGCCCTTGCAGATGATGTCCACTATGATTGATTGACAGAAAATTAAAGACTGTCTGGAGGGACCAGCGATGAATTCAAACAAGGGCAAAATCTACTATTTGGTAACACCATAGAGAGGAGACATTGTTAAAATTCTTGTAGGCATCTGATGACTGGAGGCCAGGGAGTGACAATCCAGAACTGGTCAAAGATAGCAGCATAGCTGTTGGAAATGCAGCAGAGCACATAGTGCAGTGTAATGCATCACATAGAAAACAACAAAAGTTTTGAGCTGCTATTGCAACCGAAGATCAGACAAACTACAAAGTAATAATGATCCTCCCAAAACATGCCATAGAGATACCAGAGATGGATGAATGAGTAACAACAGAAATGCGTCAAAGGTGTCAGATTTAGAGAGTCAGTATCCAGGACCAAAGCATTTGATATGTGCTATTGCATTGTTGATTTGAGCAGAAGATAGCAAAATCTTCGAAAGAATCAATGAGTGGATGCCCATGGTGGATGAGGACAGAGAAGCACATGAGAAGCATCATGCCAAAACTTATCCAGTAGTGACACCTATGGAATTCCAGATTGAAAAACTAAAACAAGTGGAGCCATGAAGTCAAGTCAAGTCAAAGTTTATTGTATAACAAGTTATATTGTTACAATGTTGAATATACATTATATAAGGAAATACATCCATAAATATTTAGCCAAGCTTTCTACTTAAAATACAATAAAAATCTAATATTGCACAAAATGTTGACACTTATTGAAGCCTCATTTTTGGTATTTATTGTTACCATTACTTTTTAGTTATATTTATTATTACCATATTATATTATTACTGACCACCTTCAGAGGTCCATTAAGTAAACGCTATCAATTATTCATGGTCAGGTCTATTTCATACATCCACTAGAGATAACTGAATATAATCATGGTACTTATACCCTTTTCCTCATTTGACTTATGTACATTCCCTGTTTTTAATCAATGTACTTCATTATCATTTTGATTTCTCATATGGATAAATTGTTTATTAACAATTTTAAAATAAGAGATTACTGTCTCAAGTATCCTTACTGATTGAGATTTCATTATTTTTTCTGTCAAAATCTGAGGATTCCCGTCCATGAATTCCAAAATGGGCCCCAATATCTATACTCTGACCTTTTTGTATAATGGGCATTCAATCAATATACAAGTTAAATCGTCCTCCCCCATATTATATTTACAAATTCCCTTGGTTTCCTCTATTTTCATCAGTCTATTGACTCTTTCACTCATAAAATACTCAAATCTATATTTTATATATACATTTCTTCTTTCTGGAGTCTTAATAATAATTAAACAATACTTTCTCTGATCTGTCACACTATACCTTGGCTTTACAACCTAATGGATCGCACTCCAATCTACCTACCACACTACCATCAGACAACCATACTGCCCTATCATATGAAGCTCCTCCAGCACCACCATTCTATTTCAAGGCTATATCAAGAGCAGAAGTTCTGAAATTACTGAGATCCATATCTGCCAATACCAGCTCTGGTTCTGACTCATTGGAACCTCATTTTCTTAAGCTGGCTGCTCCACTCATTGCCTCTCCGATTGCCAGAATCTATACTTTATCCCTTAACCATAGCACTGTGATGGACCTATGGAAATCTGCAAGAGTAACGCCTGTCTTAAAAAAGGTGACCCAAAGGACATGGTCAATTACAGACCTGTAGGAATTCTCTCTGTACTTAGCAAGATCCTAGAGAAATTAGTTGCATCACAGACCATTGACTACCTTACATGCTACAATCTCCTCTCAGACACCCTGCATGGTTTCAGAAAAGGTCATAGCACCACCACAGTTCTTCTTCAACTAACTACTGATATTCTGTCCAACATGGATTCTGGAAAACTCACAGGTGCCATCTTCATTGACCTCACTAAGGTTTCCACCTTGTAGACCATCCCCTACTTCTCTCCACTCTCCATAAATTCCATTTCTCTAGCCCTGTCATGGACTAGTTCTGCAACTACCTGTCAAACAGGTTGCAAGCTGTCAAATTTAACTCATCCCTGTCCAAAACATCTACTATCAACCTTGGGGTCCCCCAGGGCTCTAACCTTGGGCCCCTTCTGTTCTCAATTTTTATCAACAATGCAGCTGAGGTCCTGGAATCCTGCTCAGCTATTCTCTATGCTGATGACCTGATCATCTATACTAGTTCTTCTAGTATTGCCTGCATAAACACATCACTTAATTCAGACTTCAGTAGGTCTTAGACTGGCTACTAGACTGTAAGCTTGTATTAAATGAAAAGAAAATGAAAGCCTTGCTCCTAGGTTCCACTCTGAAGATTAAGGCCTGTTCTAGTTTGCTGGAGGTTCTTCACCCAGGAGGATTTCCACTTGAAAATGTTACTTCCTTCAAGTATCTTGGGATCCTGCTGGACCAGTCCCTGGATTTTAATCTTCACATTCAGTTCTCGTGCAAAGCTATAAACTTGAAACTGGGAGTAGCTTACAAAACAAGCTACATGCTTACACCCTTGGCCAAATTAGCAATTGCTCGAGGTATTCTGCTCCCAACCCTTACTTATGGTGCCTCTATTCTTTCCTATGCCCATAAAACCTCCCTACTTAAATGGGACATAACATAACAATATATGCTGATTTGCCTCTTCGTCGCCTCGACTCAAACATCACTGCCTTCTTTATAAGGATCTGAATTGGCTCTCACCCTCTGCCAGTAGACAATACTGCCTTGGATCACTAATGGACTAGATCATCTGGGCAAAAAAACATCCCAGCTGGTGGCACTGCTGGTCCCTCAACCATCCTCCCATGACCTGTGATCAGCTGACAAATCCTTGCTCTATGTTCCAAGATGTCAGATGACTAAAGGCACAGGGGCCTTCCAGTTGTCTTCTCCCAGGCTATGGAATGCTCTTCCACTCAACCTCCAGCTGTCTCAGTCTCACTTTGGATTTAAAAGTGAATATCGTTGTTATCTATCCTTAGCTGATGCTTGTACATGCTTTGACCCAACATGAAGCTTCTTAGACTTACCAGTAATGTCACCCCTGCTCTAATCCAGCTCCAAGACTGTCTCCTCTTCCCCATCCATATTTTTCCTTCTCTTTATAAATAACTCCTTGACTACTAGCTCTCTTCCTTCTCGAACCTTGTTGCTGACCATCCACTGTTGTTTTGCCAATTACCACCCCTGACCTTCCTTCTGTCAGTCTTTCTAGTTATGTTTGAACATTCCTCACATTTCTCTCTATATAATCTTACTGTCTTATTAACCCTTTCACTCCACAGGTCAGGTCTGTGGTTTCTGCACTTATTAGATATCTTACTGCCATTATCCATATAATGCTTGCCATTATTTTTTGTTGTTTCTACCCATTGTATTTTTGTAGCACTGCTGTACTGTTCCTCTGTTGTATTATTGTACCCATGTTGCTGTTGTTCAACTGTTCTCTTTTTGTTGTACTCTCCCAGGTTGTGCCTGAAAATAGTCATTTTATGGCCAGTGCATCTACCCGGTTAACAAAAACTAAATAAATAAATAAACAAATAAATATCTCTCTCTACAAAACAACTTCTTATTTGTTGCCAACCATTTACTTATATTATATCTTGAACAGTTCTCCATATCTTTATGTTTAGATATGTCTCTTACTTTAGTCTATTTATTAAATCTTCTTGTGGCTTTCTTAATATTTCCTCTAAATAACTTAGCAATCCATATGGTTTTATCCATTTTTCTAGACTATCAATAACTGGAAATTTAAAATTTCTATCCTGATAATTGATAGCTTCATCCAAGCATTGTTTTGGCAATCGTATATCTGACATTGTGTATACCTTGAAGAAATACAGAATGATTATTTCCTGCATGACATTTTCTAATGATATCTGACCTAATTCCGCTCTTAATCAAGCTGCCAGTGCTCCCTTTGGTAATCCCAATATCTTTTTGTAAAATATGTTAATTATTCCCTCTATTTTCCCATCTGTATTCTGATCCCAAATTTCCACTCTGTACATTATTTGAGCCCTTATTTTTGCATTAATAACTTCCAATGCACCCTGAATAGAACTTCCTCCATATTTGTAAAAGAAGCTAGTAATTATCAGAACAAACTTCTTGATGTTAGTTTTTACTTCTTCAATGTGTTTATTCCAGATTAAATTTTCACTAATATTTATACCCAAATATTTGAAATACTTTACCTGTTCTATTTGTATCTTATTATACTGGATATTCTGGATTCTTTTGTTATTATTACTGAACACCATAATTTTAGTTTTCTCCAGGTTTATAGATAATCTAGCACCTTCACATTCTTTCTGGAATAAACTAAACAACCTAGTTATTCCTAATTTGCTTGTGAAATTAAAACAATATAGTCAGCAAATGCCAAATAGGGACAAGCCCTCTTCCCTATTTTTGGCATATGGAATTCATCCTTATACATCTTCTCATCGTTTGTTCAAATATAAATGAATAGGATAGGGGAGAGTATACAGCCTTGTTTCACCCCTTTACTCTCTTCAAATTCTTCCATGCACTCTCCTTTGGTCTTAAACCTAATCTTAATCTGGTTGTTTTTGTATAACACTTTAAAGATGTCCAATATAGTAGGCTCTATTCCTAGTTCCTCAAGGCATTTCCACAATAATTCCCGATTAATACTATTGAATGCCCTTTTGAAGCCTATAAAGATACAATATAATTTTTGCTTTTTGAGCTTAGAATATTTATATGCTAGGTACCATAGAACAAAACACTGATCAGTTGTGGAATGCTTTTCTATAAATCCCACCTTTGTTTCCTCTATCAGGTTATTTGCCTTGATCTACTCTATTATTCTCTAGTCAACTATTCTTGTCATTATTTTTGGGGTATTATCTATAAGGCTTATGGGCCTATAACAGGCCGGATCTTTTTTTATCTCCTTTTTTGAAGATGGGAACTATTTTGGATTTAGTCCATGAACTTGTAATCTTCCCTGTATTGCTCACATGATTGAATAATTTTGTCAATATTGGTACCCATAGTTCTAATTGATTCATAATAACGTCACTCAGGATCCCATCTGGACCTGGGGCCTTTTGCCTTCTGAATTTACCTATTGCTACTATAACTTCCTCTTCTTTTATTTTCTCTTGAAGAGGCATCCATTCCCCTATTATAGTTCCCTCACCCTTTTCTACATTTGTTTCACTGAAAATGGACTTGAAGTGGTCTATCCATTCCTGAGGTTCAATATAAGCATGGATTTCATGGTCATTTCTTCCTAGCCCTCTTACCGCTATTTTCCAAAATTCTTTGGAATTTTTATCCAGCACTGCTCTTTCTAGCTCTTTCCACAGTTTCTGTCTAAATCTTTCTTTATTTCTTTTAACTGTATTATTATACTCTTCTCTAATTGTATTTAATTCCTTCTTATTATGTTGAGATGGTCTTTTCAATGTATTCCTAATTTGTTTATTTAATTTCCTTTTCATTTCTCTACATTTCTTATTAAACCATGATGCTCCTTGTTTTTTTCTTTTTTTTTGGCAGATCTTCACCTCCTTCTGCACCAAATTAGCAATCCTTGCTGTATTACCCTCATATTTAATAATACATTCCTCCTCCTCGATATTACTAAAGTCTTTCATATTCTGTATTATACCTTTTATATCCAGTATATCCTGGAAACTCTTGTTATTAATTTTCTTTCAATTTACTCCCTTTTTTGTTCTAATTAGAATTGAACGTCCTTCAACACATTCTGTCCTTTTCCCTTCATTTTTTATATGGACCATGAAAGGAAAATGAACACTTTCTCCTCTGTTTTCCACTCTCAGATCCAAAAAATCTGGCACCAAATTTATATTTATCCAAACCAGATATATCACTGAAACCCCCTTGGTATTCATGAAAGTACATTCACACTTAGAATCAGATTTTGTCCTTCCATTCATTAATATCAAATTTCTATCTCTTAAAGCCTTAGATATTCTTAGACCATGATCATTGAATTTCCGTTGTTTGAATTTCTGATGTTACTAATACTCCCATTACCCCATTGCCAAATAGTTTTCTATATCTTTAGTGGGTCTTTTATATTTCCCACTCTAACATTTACATCCCCCACTACCAATAATCAAATTAGTGGGTTATCCTCCACAGCATTATCAATAATTTGTCCTAATTTCTTAATTATATCTTCTTCTTTATATATACAGTATATATATATATATATATATATATATTTTATGACTACTGGATTTTCGCCCAAAATCATTTTTAGGCCCAGGATATTTTCTGAGCTCATTCCAGTAGTTATTGCTTCCAATCCCAAATTTAACCTTACCCATATTAACAAACCACCCTTCCTCCTCCCCATCCTATTTTCTTTTGTGGCTGGTAGATTAAATACTTTATATCCATTCAACGTAACCTCATTACTTCCCCACATCTCCTGTAGACAAATAATGTCAAATTTGTTAAAATAGACCACCAACTCCTTATCCACTAATTTATTTCTAATACCTGCTACATTCCAGGACAGGATCTTCAATGTTCTAGTATTTAGCTCACCCTCAACCATGTTAACTTTTGGCTTTTCTTGTCAAGTATCATCTAAATCCTCTAATATTGCAAATTTATTAATATTTTCCAACATTCTAAGCCATTCAGGTTTGTCTTCTGTGTCTTTGTGGTTGCCCGCAACTTCATCATCCATCAACTCATGGATTCCCATTTTATCATGTTCAGGACTTATATTTACCAGCTCATCATAGACTAGTTCTTTGTCCAACCATAAAGTTAGCTGACCATTCTTTTCCCATCTTATTGCTTTGGTTATTTCATTTCTTAGATCCTTTATTTTTGTCAGAGGCTCCAAGAAATATACTATTTTATATTTTATATTTGCATCATTGTCATTGGGCAAACAGTCCAGACAGAATATAGACAGCTGGTTTGCCAAGGCCCCCTCTCCCCAATTTTTCTTTGACTTAATATGCCTCTTTTGGAAATAATCCAAAAGGAAATGTCTTAAAATTCCTGTCTCACCACGCTTTCTTCCCACAATTTTTTCCAATTTGTCTTTATTTTGTGCTGTTGTTTGCAAGACAAAAAAATGGTCCATCACTAGTAATAAACCTTTTTCATTTTTCACTGGTCTTACACTACTGAAACTAGATGTTAATGTTTCTTTCATTAACACAGAACAGGAAAACATTTTCCTGATATTATCTCTCAAAGAACTCTCATTCTCATCAGATAATAATTCAGCCTCATACAATGGTAATACATAATATGTCTTTTTCATTTTCTTCATAAACTCTTCAAAGTCTTTATTCATTTCTTCCTTTTCCTTATCTTCCATTCCCATTTCATTGCCATTACTAGATTTGTTCTTGCTACCCTCATCTCTACTTTCTTTCATTTCTATCCTGATTGCATTCACTTTGTTTGTCTTCCACCTATATCCTTCAAGTTCTTACTTTCTTCCTTTATTGTATCCTCCTTTATCTCAATAGTCTCAATTTCCTCTCTTTTATTCCTTTTTTTGTCATCCTTAGTTTCTTTCATTTTTGCCTCTCTTTTTTTTCTTCTGCTTCCTCCTTTTCTATTTTCCTTGATTTACAGGTCTGTCATTCTGTTGACCCATCTCTAATTCCTTCTTCTTCCTCTTTAAAGCCTCTTTTTCTTTAGCCCTACTTCCTTCTTTTTTACACTTTGCTTTACTCTCTTTTTCCCTCTCCTCCTTCTCCTCCCTCTCCTCACCCTTTTTCCATAGATCTTGATGTTTCAGTTTCCAGTCTTCACAGATACTAGTATTTCTAAATCTTGATGGGGAAGCATGATTAATTCTAGAGCAGTAGCTTGACTCTCCATTCTTTGTTCATTCTCTTGTTCCCATTTCTCTGTCTTTTCCCTTTCCTTTTTCCCCATATGTATCTGTAACTCTTGAATTGCTTTTCTATTTTCTATTAGTACTCCTTTTGTAAATTTAAGATGTTGTGAGATTCTGATCAGTTGTTCATAGATCAGAATATTTGCCTTAATTGGGTCCTGTAGTGGCTTCCCCAGTTCTCTTGGGAGACCACCAAAGTCTTCAAAACTAAATTCCTCCTGGCTCATAAACAACATATTCTCTCCTTCCTTTGAAGTTTGCATACTTATGTATGATTCATGCAATCTGTTAATCTGTTCATTTTTTTCTAACTTACTCTTACCTCCTTCCTTTTGTTTACTGTCAATCTCCTTAAGTTCTTGTGTAATGAATAATAGCTGGTTTCTAACTTCATTCAGTCCTGATTTAAAATCATTCCTATCTCTTATTCCCTCCTCTTTTCTTAATTCTAATTCCTCCTGCCCCGTCCTTCTATGCCCTCTAGACATTTACTCATACCTATTTTCTCTTCACATTCTTTTTCCTCCTCATTAACCCCTACTAAAACTGTTCTCCAACCCTCACTCCCTATGGACTTTCTACTCCAATTATTCTCCTCTCTCTTATCATCACCACCACTACCCTTCCCTCTCCCCAGTGTTGAAACTCATCTCTTCTCTCCATTCACATACATCCATTTTCCATCCTCTTCTGGTTTATACTCTATCATGTAAGTTGTAATTCTAGATTAGCACAAACTGTTTATTTGTCTGTCAACTTTTTTCATGATTTTTCCCTTTCCTGATAATTTTCTCCTCCCCATTTACTATGCTTTTTTTCTTTTCAGGCTGACTTATCTGGGGCCTTGTTTTCTATTTTGTTTTCAATTTGTGTTGAACCCTCTCTTTTCCCTTTGGGACCACTCCACTTCTTGTTTTAACTGGCATTGTGAATTTGTTTCACTATATCCTTTTTCCCACTCTCCTTGTAATCATTAAATTCCCTAGTACACTAAAATGGGTAATATAACTTCTAATAGGCCCCTACAGTCCCAATAATCAAAAATATACAAGAATCGCTAACAGGTCAGGTCAAGTCAAATTCTGAGGCTTCTAATTCACAACTGAGCAACAGAAATAATCCCTAACAACATTTAAGTACAAAAAATTCCAGTTATTGTTTACAGAATAAAGTGCTAAATACTGCTGCTCAAAAACATCATAAACAGCTGTTATTTCCTTCTTAGACCACTAGAGAGATTTGAAAAAATGTAATTTGTCCTTGAAAATTATTCTGCCTTAGTCCTTGTTGCCTTTTGCTTTCACTTTCCCAGTCAACCTTGCTGCACCTCTGGAATCCTTGGTGCTCTTTAATGCCAAGATTAACACCACCTTTACACTGCTTTACTCCACTTTAAAGGTTTCTTGCAGGCCTGCAAGCATTATTGATTGTTCAGAACTCTGGTTCAAAATAGCTATTCCTTGTCAAACGCCAAACAGACACCCTCATTTGCAAGCAGTGTTTAAAGATGGGAAAATCTGCTCTATTTTAAAACAACTTGTAGAGTCTCTCCACCAAGATCTGGATAACAGCCTCAGAGGCACCACACTCTTTGCTTTTTCCCAGGATATAGTAGGTAAATGCAGTCGTACATAAGCAAGTCCCCCATGAATATTCCTTCTTCTCCACTGTCAAATACAAAAATAAAAGAAAAACCTCAGTGACCTTGATAATAAGATGCTCAATACTTGGTATTAAAACAATTCATTTAAGCAATAACTAGCTAAAAAATGTTCAGTTTAATTTTTATCCAGTAGCTTGGTTAATTCTAAAAACTTGCTACAGCACACTGTAACATACAGTGATATGTTTACTTACTTTCTCAGTTCAGTAAAAATGTATTATTTCTATAGAACTCTGATTCCACTAGCTCCACCGATAGGACTCTGTGGTATTCGCTACTCGAATTGGAAATTTGCTCAGTGTTTCCTTTTTGCTTCTTGCAGCACAGCTTTCTACCGAGACAAAAATGGTGCTTGTTCTGTTAGAACACCAGTGCCTGCACTATAAGGTCTAAACCTTGTGGCTTGTTTAACCCAATTGCTATACTTTTTCTCACTGTCCTGTGGACCCGGAAGTTCACGGCTCTTATTTTTATTATTACTTTTATTAGAAACTCACATCATGGGTTTCTGGCTAAAAAACAGTGTGCTTATACATGCTAGTAAAATCCAAGCACCCAACATACTTTTCTACTCAGAATCTAAGAATAATTTTGGGATAATCTGCTGTACTTCCACACTTTTCAATAGCTCTATATCTCTTTCTATTTAATTTCCAAACACACCAAAAACAATAGTAAAAAGATCTTGTAAAGGTATTAGCATGTTTAAATCATTTAGATATTTTTTACCCTTCTTATTTTAGCATTCTTTCTGCAAATTGTGAAGTTGGAGACCAGGTAGGTCTGTCTGGCCACTCTCAGCCCCCTGTGGGCCTTCTGGGAGCCTCTCGATCTTCTAAGACACTCAAGTTAATGCTCCTGTCACCACAAGAACTCACACCCAAACTCGGTGCCGGCCTCTAAGCCCTAGGCAAACCGCCTCCTCCCTTCTTCACTTCTTTCACATACAAGCAGACAAGCAGATGGGCAGACCCAAAGAACTTCTGGAAAGGTTGGTGAATTTATTGTTACACTTGTGGCAACAGTGGCATACCTGTTGTAAAATAAAAATAGGCCTTTCACCAACTCCTGCTACAGCGGCTCCTCCACAGCAGCTTAGCGACTGGTCTACACCATCCATTTTCCCACAATGCTCCCCTTGTCTGCACTCAAGCCATGAAGTTTCAAATATCTGATGCAGGAGCTGGTTCTGTTGAGGAACAGGCTAGCTGAGATTGGGACCCTGAACTGGATGGGATTTTGAAGTAAGGTATCAATACTATAATGCCTGTTGTATGCAGATGCCAAGAACTGGATGCCAGATGTCTTCAGTCATCCAGAAGGCAGGGAATGGTCCAGCCATAAATTAGGTAGCAAGATTCAGATGCCCAGGTATGAGCAGGGACCTTGGGAATAAGTCTGGGGCCTGCAGGAGATTCATTAGGGTTTGCAGGAGAGTTGGATTGAAAGAGATGGCATGGAGCCAATATACTGCATTTTGTGTTGAGTGGGATAAAGTCTAAGGAAACCTTGCTAGACTTGCTTTGGAACTGATGCAGAGGCTGCATGAGAGAAGATGCCAAGGAGCCAGTGTGTGGCTCAGAATGGTGATGCATGCAGAGTGTTGTTAGCATAGAAGATGCCCCAAAATGCTAATATTCAGCTGTGTATTTTGGTAGATGCAGAGTGACAGTTGTGTGGCAAGTGCCAAAATGCCAATACATGACTGTGTATTGCTGTAGTTGCAGTGTCAGTAGCATAGCAGATGCCAAAATGCCAATACGCAGATATGTATTGCAGTACATGCAGAGTGTTGGTAGCATAGCAGATGGAAAAATGCCAATATGCAGCTGCATATTGTGGTAGATGCAAAGAGTTGGTAGCTTGGCCAATGTCAAAACACCAATATGTGGCTGTGTATTACTGTAGAGTAAAAGTGGTTGAATGATGAGTGAATGAACTCCCATCTCTGGAAGACTGGGTGAGCCCACCTGCACTCGAATACCTTCACTTGAATACCTCAGAAGGTATGAGTTAGAGACAGAGACTGAAAAACAGCAGATAACTACTGGTAAGCTGAGCAATAGTGCATGAATATGGTGGTTGTAGATGAGTAATAACAGAACTCCCATCTCTGGCAGACAGGGCAAGCCTACCTGCACTCCAATACCTCAGAAGGTGTGAGTTAGAGACAAAGACTTGAAAACTGCTGCAAACTGCTGGTGAGGGCTGGCAAGGAAAGATCTACAGGCTGCTGCATAGAAGAAGTAGGCTACAGTGACAGCAGAAAAGGACTGGCAGGCAGGAAGTGGAATCAAGGCACAAACTATCAAGGTAATGGACACTGCAGAAATGAAGGATGCTGGACTACACAGAATGAACACACTGCAGAGTTAGAGAAGGGGCAAAGAGAGGAAATGGGGAGTGTACCTCTTAACTATTAGGAATATTGCATTGTGCTATGTTTTTACACTCAGTTTAATCCTTGCTCTAAAGGTTAACTGATGTACCACATAATGTGAGGACTATTACTGGACACAGTGACTATGCAAACATTAAATGAACTTAATAGAAACATTACTTAACATGAAATATTTGGGAGCATTGGTATCCAGGAGTGATGGGAGGCAGAGTGTTCCAAGATGGCCAAAAGTATGATTGGCTGACAGGCAGCACTCCAGACAGGAGCACACATAATTAATCTCATCAGAATTAAACGAAAAGCTAAAAGCAGCAAGAAAGAAAAAGAACATGACATAGACAGGGTAGTGAAAGTTCAGAGGAAGGCAACAAAAATGGCACAGAGGTTGCAACACACTTCCTATGAAGACAAGCTAAAAGACTTGAATATGTACTCCCTGGAGAAGAGGAGAGAGAGAGGGGATATGATAGAATCAAATCAAATCAAATCAAAATTTATTTATAAAGTGCTTATTTATAAAAATAGAGACATACAAGTACTTTACAAGGATGAACAGGGTGCAGGAATACACTATTTTCCAGCAAAAATGATATTCCAGGACTAGAGGGCATGGGATGAAGTTGGAAGGAGGGTGATTCACAGGAAACATGAGGAAGAATTTTTTCAAACAAAGGGTGATGGACAAGTGGAACACCCTGTCAGAGGAAGTGGTGGAGGCTGAAACAATCATGGGATTTAAGAATGCATGGGATAGAGATAAGGGAATTCTGGAGTTCAGGGATAAGGGGCAACAGACCTCTAGAAAAACACAAAGGGAACTTATAAACTCAAGTGGGCAGACTGGTTTGGCCATAGGCCCAGCTCTACTGACAGTGTCAGTGTAGCTATGTATCTATGTGAGACTTTTCTGTATGATGATTTGAATTGAAGAGACAAAAAAACTACCTGGGTTTTGTGAGTATGTAGCAAATTACAAAGCTAATCAAAAAAAACAAAAAAAGAAAACCAGAGGTAAGATTGCTAAACTACACGCAATGTATTTATTGTACTAGAATGTCTAAAAAGTTCAAAATGGTCAAAGAGGTGAAGGAATCTGTTAAATTGAGTAAAACCTATATGCAGAAAGATGTAGTGTTAGACAAACATGTAAGAGTGACTAAAGGAACCGCAGCATTGGTAAAAGCATTTAATGACCCTGAAAAAAACAGACGGGAAAAAGAAAAGAAAATGTCAGGGCACTCTAGTACAAAAACCGAGACAGCACTTCTTTTCCAAAGTAAATGAAGAGACAACAAAAACAAACTTACCAAAGGGAAATTGTGAGCATGGTTAGAATCTGAAGCATCAGGCAGTGGGAGCACAGAAGAAAAGGTGAGTCTAATACTTCAATCTCAAAAGCAAAGGAAAAGATACCAAACAAACAAAGGATACAACACAGCACAGGGACAAAACAAAGTCTAACTGCTTTTGAAAAATTAACATGCATTGTCAAAAATGCCACCGGCTTTGTTTAAAAGCAAAATCCTAAGCTGGGTGGTGATGGAAAAAAGTTGACGAAAAGATGAAGAGGTTACCATAACTGTAG
This sequence comes from Neoceratodus forsteri, assembly GCA_016271365.2. Lineage (NCBI taxonomy): Eukaryota > Metazoa > Chordata > Ceratodontiformes > Ceratodontidae > Neoceratodus > Neoceratodus forsteri. The sequence continues at coordinate 1,230,117,713 of CM057459.1, read as the reverse complement.
TAACAGCAGACAAAACTTGCACAGATAAGATACAGGACACTAGTAAAGAGTCGAGGGCTGAAGGCAGAAAAGGGAATAGCAATATCGATGCATCAGAACAAAAAACGAGTAAACAAAGCTCAGGCCAAAACAAAAAAAAACCTAGAAAAAAAGAAAACAAAATGGATGTCTCTGAGCTTCAGTCAGAAGGAAAAACAGAAGCCACTGTACCAGTATGCAAAATGCAAACAGAAACAGATGACAATCAGGAGAAAAAACAAGCTTCAGCTTGTAGCAGCAGCTCCCTAATTGAAAACACAACAGTATCAGATCAAAAAGAAAGGTACCAGATATAATGACAGCACACAAATCAAACACAGAAGAGAACGAGAAGGAAAATGTACAGAATGGGACAGATGATGATGAAAGTCAGCAAGGGCAAAACAATGACAGAAAATCAGGAATCAATATAGGAAGCTCTGATTAATAAAGTGAGACAAGGGTTTGCAAACATGAAGCTCTCTGTTACGGCTGAATGAGTCAGCATTGATTCTTTCAAAAAATGGATGCACTGTTGAAAAGAACAGATGAACTGGAAGAAAGACAGCATATAACTAAGGAAAAAATATTAATAGAGATACATGCTAAAGAACTGGAAATATTAAAACTAAAAATTGAAGATCTAGAAACCAGGGCAAGATGGAACAATTTAAAACTAGGTGGAATCCCAGAAGATCTAGAAGGATCCAAACCTTTGAAACTTTTGAAAAGATCATAACAGAAGTAAATGGTGAAAATATCCCCAACAAAAGCGGATCTAGTCAGGGCCCACAGAGTGGCCAATAATCCTAACTACAAAGGCAAACAACCAAGGTTTGTCTACATAAAACACATAATTTCCAAGACAAAGAGGAGATTCTTAAAAAGTTGAAAGGAGCTTAAAGATGGACAATATCAACATACAAGTATACCCAGATTTCTCACCAGAGGTCCTAGAGAAAGAAACACATTCACTTCAGCAAAAGTCTTACTTACCCAGCATGGAATTAGGTTTAAGCTCATCCCACCTGCAAAATTGAAAGTAATATTGAAAGAAAGGATGAGGATCATTACATCTCCAAGAAAGGATAAAAACATCATTGTGATTGGTTGGCATCCATGGCACTCCAGACATTACGTCATGGGTTACAGCCCACCTGATAGGCTAATGATGCACATGACCCAGATCAGATTTCTAGTATATCCAGGTCCCAGGAACCCTGCTCTCCAGTTTTGAATCGTGCATCTGTTAGGCTAGAAGCATACCAGGAATCCTGTCTGCTCTATCAAGGTAGGAACAGTATTCTGCAAATTCAGTTATTTCTATACTTTTGTTTTTCAATCCTTACTTTGTTTCTTATCATGAGTAATAACCATGCTTGGCAAATTCTGTATTTGTTTTATTTGCTAAAGATCTCATTTCTGGGTCAGCATGGTCCCTAGGTGGCGACCAGTATTTACCCCATATCCATTTTCAGGTCTTTTTTCCTCCTTGAAAATCATGATCTTGCCACTGTATTAAAAATCAGTCATCGCTTGCCTGATGACCCAGGTTGGAGGGCTGGCCGGGAGGAGATGGCTGGAACATTCCACGATGGCTCGCCATCTCCTGGAGGGAGGCTGACTCGGTGCTTGCTGTCATCAAACAGAGGCTGGTGGGGGGGTATGTCATTAGGTCAGGATTCGTTGGGAGCGCAGCAGATGTCATCTGTTGCATTGATGTCCTGCATGTCATGCACCCCCAAGAAAAACCAGAAAAATTGCTCCCTGACTGGCTGGATGATGGCTGCTGGCCCCCACTGCCATGAAGCCCCGGATAGCCCAAAACACCTCAGCAGTACCCGGGCCAAATGTAAGTAGTGTGCTGACTGGCCCCCACTGATGCCTTCCTCTTCATTAGGGGGGACTCACCCAGGAAAGTGTTAGGCTGGGTTGCCCTGGGGGGCTGTAATGTTGAGCAGTGTCTGGCAGTGGGGACAGAGTGCCGTCAGGAGTCCTAGGTGACCCGAAGAACTGGCCAGTTGGGGAGCATGGGAGAAGCAAAAAAAAAACCTCATGCATAAGTTTTGTAACAAGTCATGGAAATTGTCACTAAAGCTCAAGTACCATTAAAAATAGGATGATCAAGTTTCTGCAAAAATGGAAGGATGCAAACAGATGCAAAATCTGCCTTTGCATCTGCTTTCAAATATTTTCTTCTTAAGGGCTCTCTTTTAGTGTTTTGACAATTTACTCAGGATAGTCCAGTTGTGATACAAAAACTAATTTCCAGTTTAGTCCTGCTACTACCCTTTCTACAGCTGAGTAGAATGGAGCACCGAAAGGCTAAGTCAGCATGGTTCATCTGGGATTTGAACCTGTGTTCTCCTAGTTCCAATGTCAGTGCTCTAACAATTAAACCACAGAGCCTTTACATCTGCTTTTGTTATGTATTCCCCATCAGAGGTCATAATCCTCTGCTTGTGACATCAAAGTCATTCCAAAGGCAGCAGACTGTGATGTCACAAAAAAGGATTATGATGATGACATTTTTATTTTTATCCAGTAACAGAATTTAGGGAAAAATATCCCTGTTTACGAATAATGCCCTGTACAGAAACATTTATACTAACACACAATAACAAACATACATATAATTACACTTCCAGTGGGAAATAAGCAGCCACAGCTGAAGAACTCGAAGGGATACAGATCCTGTTCTCATGCAAGCATCCTCAGTACTAAAGAATGGGGATGATATGTAAGAACTATGAATACAGGATAAGCTGTGTCTAAATATTATCTTTTCAGAGCTTTCCCTGAGGAGTCAGCAGCTCTTTAATTGTTCACTTATTTCATGTAGTTCTCTTGTGCTACAGTATACACACTGTAAAATGAAGATGATAAAAACAAGGACAATGGGTAATCATTGCAGGGGACACATAAATTAAGATTCTATCTACATATCTAGTATCACATTATCTCTCTCTCTCTCTCTCTCTCTTTCACTTTTCTTCCTTCCATAGTTAGGAATCCTCTTGAGTCCAAGTTTCCATTCTATCCCTGATTTTATTTGTTCCCAGCTGCTTAGTTGCAGGGACAAAGGTGTTGGAACATTACAACTTGTGTGTGTGTGTGTGGGGGGCTGATGTTTCAAAGTGCACGTAATACTTAAAGGGCTAATGGGCAGTTCTGTAAAATGATGGTGGGGGGGTGCTCAGCCCTGTGCTTCCTACACCCATGTATATCTCTCAAGTGCTGTGCATTTTGCAGAGTACTCCACATTTTACACTGAATTTAGCCTTGATGCACAAAGAAATACTAGCATTTTTCATAACATTAAAGCTATTTTGGACACAGTAAGAATCTGGGAATTAAACTATATTTATTGAAACATTCTTTAGCACTAAGCTTAGTCTCAAACGGGGATGGAAGGAGGATCACCGATTTTGAAGTGGGTAGCCATTTGGGAACAAGCAACCACCACACAGTGTGGTTAGTGATAAACACAACTGTGGAGTCAAGCCATACAAAAGTGAGGGTACTGGACTTTAGAAGGGCTGACTTTGGCAAAATGGGGGAGCGCCTAAGGAATGCACTAGAAAATGGGCAGGAAGGAGGGGTGGAAGAACAATGGAGGAAAATCTAAACTGCCATCATAGAGGCAACAAGCCTTTGTGTGAAGTAAATATGAACTCAACAGTAATATGTTGTTTAGAGGCTGTGCCAGGGACTGTCCATCCTCCCAGGAAAGAAGCATCCAATGGATGCTCTTCAATCCTTCCCTGCCAGTCTCTGTTCCTGATACCCAGGCTAAAGGCACAAACATGGGTCACCACTGTACCAAGCAAACCCCTTTGCACAACACCACAGAGCTGGTCCTCAACCCTTTTAAGTCCAGAAAATAGGAGTAGCCATCAAAGCATCCATTGTGACCAGGTGGCATTGTATGTCATGCCAAGCTGGGCCTGATTACTTTAATAAAATGCTTTTACAACTCCCATGGAATGTATCTGTAACTCTCAACAAAAAGGAAAAAGTAGAGTACACACCAGCCTCCATTGAGACAAGAGCACCAGTCACGTAATTAAAACATCATTTTATTTTATTCTGGCATAAACAGAGGCCATAAAAACCTGACATGTTTCGGATGAATACACATCCTTTCTCAAAGGCTAATTTATATGCAGATATGTGGCAGTTATATGCATGATTAAAAAAAAACGTAATGATGATGTCACTCAATTCATATGACTTGATTGGTCAAAGAAATAATCAAATGACAAAATGCTTAAAACCCCTTCACCATAATAAATGCTATAAAAACATGATTAAATACAAGCTCATAAATACTTTATATGCAATAAGGCAGAAATATAAGTGACTAATGAACAAGAAATGGAAACAGGGTGTATTATTTTTAAGTACTGAAGCACCACAATCCTTGAGCCTACTCCAGTCTGCCACTATTAGTATCTGTAACTCTGTTACAATAAAATGCAAAAATGAGCTGCAACTCTTAGGCAACAGGTTTTGTACTTCAAAGGGGTGTGTGAATACCTCTATTTTTACCTGCCTTTGCCAGGACTTACCAAATCACCATATTCCTCCCTATCTTACCCCCTCCACCCCCGAGCAGATACACCAGGGCTAGGCCCCAACCCTCTAGCAGAGTTAGAGCTTGGTTTTCAGTGAGAGGGACCTGAGATTGGCACTGTGAAGCCTGAAGCAAGGCAGATGGCATTGTACAGTGGTCAGCAGTGAAGTCCATGAGCCCATCTTCCCTGAGGAGGTCATCATCCACTGGCTTGCATATTGCATCACTTTACAGTATCTCTGACCATTATCAACTGGGGTTGATGTCCACCTTATATTCTAGTAATGCACATGTGACTAGATGTTTAGAAACCTGAGCCACATAGTCCCACCTCTTGGCTACTGGACTCATTTCTTTATGTGCAACGCGGAGGCTACAAGCACACAAGTCTGGCTGCCAAACTTTACCCTCCAGACAGGTGAGACCCGATATATTTTTCACTCTACTGGGCTGGTATTGGAATGCTATGGTGGCTTCAGAGCTCCTTTTATGATAAATACTGTTTGCTTGCATGAATTATTAGTATTTAGCAGCCATTTAGTCAGCATGGTAGTTAGCTGTGCCCCCTTCCAGGCAATTTAACTTAATGCCTTGGTGCCTCATTGAGATTTGTGTTCAGTTTTTTTCATTCAGTTTTCTGCTAGGGCCTATTTTCAGTATCAAGTTTAGAAATGTTGCTTGATTTACTACATAGCTTCATTTGTTATTTTTTCAGGAAAGAGCAGCGACATGATATTGACCCAATCTGGCTTCGGGATTGCCTCATACAATATTACAGCAAGGGTGGAATAAGTATCAGATTGTGCTTCCAATGAAAAAAAAGGATTTGTCAGCTCTGTTCAGCATCTCTGAATCCACACTATCATGAAATATTTTGTTCACACAGTGGAAACAGTGCCGTGAGGGAAACATTTAAAAATGACTCCAGGATTTAAAGAACCAAGCATGCTTGCACTCCTCTCCCCCAACCCCACCTCAAAGCTGAAGCCCCTCCCAAGTGACTACAGCTATCATTCCAACCCAGGGCATACCAGGACAGTTAAAAGGGATCATATGCCTCAGAACCACTTATGAGCAGTTCTGTGACAGCAGATGCAAGTTGGGCCCCATTGCAAGTAGGTCCTTCTCTCAAGCATCTGCATACCTCGCCCCCCAACCCTTCTCCCTAATTGTTTTTTTTTTTGCCAAAAGCACAGCACACTAACCTGCAGGCTAGAAGCCTAGCCCATCCAAGAAGCCCATCAGTCCTGCATAGCCAAATCAGAAAAGATCTACCCTGCTCCTCTGCCATCCAGCTGTATTCCCAAAGGCTGAGTACTTAAAAAAATTAATTGTGCTCCTCCACCATCCAACTGCCTTCCTGACTGCTAGGTCATTTTGCATGCTACTTAGGCCACATGGCTCCACACAATGGGTGGTCATATTAGTAAGGGGCAGTGGGCTCACACATGTGCACTCGGGCACTGACATCACAGTCCATGGCAACAGCCATGCATTACAGCCATTTTCTATGAGAGCACATCTGTATATGTATGCTGCATGGATTACATAGTCATTTTGAGAGCAGTGTTGAGTTGATTGATCCCCTTTGCAGTACACAGTACACCTTAATGACTAATGTGGCCAACAGTGCGAAGGCTATCAGCTGAGTTCACCACAAGTACCTACCCACCAAAAAATATATATGTATATTCTTTGCAAAAAAAAACTTTGTTAATGCACCAGTTAGGGTTCCAGCGAAAAATGTTGGGAAATGTGGTGTTAGGGTTTCCAACCCTAATAACCAACCCCCATCCTGCACGCAGCAACAGGCATTGGGAATGTGCCTTGGGGTTGTCAACCCTAACGCTCACCCATCTCAGCTTAGTTACTGATGGAATGGGGTAAGTGTTAGGGTTGACAACCCCAAGGCCCACGCCCATGCCTGTTGCTGCGTGGAAGGTGGAGGTGGGGTGTTAGGGTTAAAAACATTAACATCACATTTCTCAGCTTTTGTCACTGGAACCCTAACTGATGCAGTAACACAATTTTTTGCAACAAATTTCCTTACTTTTTGAGATAATATAATGGTATCCTCATTTCACTGTGGGAGTGCTTCAGGCCCTGCTCTCCCATCCCTTCATAGATGCGTACATGTATGTTGCTGTGGAAGCATTTCAGCCAAAATAGCAACCCGCTTGCCAGGATAGCCTTGTTATTACCCCACCTCATGAATGCTGGTCTGAGAATTTTCAAATCCTTACAAAAACATCATTCCACACCGCTGCAACTTCATTCCGTGCCACAGGTGAGAAAGCAAATTGGGCCAGATTTGAAAACTGACAACTGTTATATTTATGAGGTGATATAAAGAAATGGCTATGTTGAAAATATGGGGTGAAAATATTGAACATTACGAAAGTTAGGAGCGAGCATAGCAAAATGTCAACAGATGTGCAAAATGTTGCCATTTTAACATATTTTGACCCCAAAGTTTCAACATTCGCTTCTTATGACCTCACCTCATGTACAAGTATGGTGAAAATGTTTAAATCCAGCCCCAAAGGTGATTTTGCCAACCAACCGCAAAATCACCTTTTGGGCAGGATTTGCAAAATGTTACCAACACTGTTCATGAGGAGTGGTCTCAAAAAGGGCATATTGAAAATCTGGGGTCAATATTTTTAAAAAAGACAAAGTTATGCACCAAAATTGAAATCCCATTGAAATACATTGAAACGCATTTACCTTAGTTTCTCTAGTCCCTGTTAGTCTAGTGGTCCCTCTCTCCTCATCCATTCTCCAACTGCAGTCCTTTTGTAAAAAAAAAATTAATTCCCTGGTAGTTTAGTGGTCCCTCTCCATCCCCTGTTCTCTGATCACTATCCCTGTATAAAAAAAAAGATATTTCCCTGGTAGTCTAGCAGTCCTGCCCCTTCCCCCAATGTCTGATCATTGTACCCTGCATAAAAAAAATATATTTTCCTGGTAGTCTAGTGGCCCCTTCCCCATTCACCAAGTGCCAACCCTAGGAGAAATAATATATTATTCCCTAGTAGTCTAGTGGTCCTGCCCCCCATCCCTGAGGTTGAGCCAGGTCCTGCTAATTCTTTTAAAATTTCACTGGTAGTCTAGTGTTCCTCCCCATCCCCAGTCCCCATCCCAGGAAAACACAGTAACAAATCCCTGGTGCTGTAGTGGACCCCCTCACCCCTCCCACCTTGTTAGGCAGTCACCCACCACCCTGCTCCCCCCATCCCAACTCCCAGCCAGCTAACAGCACAGCCCTCCTCTCACCACCATGACTCGCTGATGACTGAGCTATGGTGTGTACTGTATACAGCATACACATATATATATGTATATATATATATTCATTGCAAAAAACCCCATTAATGCATCAGTTAGGGTTAATAGCACAGCAACAAAAGTTTGGAAATGTGATATTAGGGTTCAAAATCCTAACTCCGCATTCCCCCAACCCACTCCCCATACACACACATGCAAGCAGGGAATGGGCCATGGCAACACTGCCAATCAGAGACAACCAGTATCAGGTAACAGAAGTAACATACAACTCTCTAAATATACTACAAGACACATCCATCATCATGGTTCCCCAACTGTATGAGTTCTGCTGCCATCTGAGTGCCTTGGGGGTACATATGCATGCTGGGCAACCATGGGTGATGGCCCACAGTAAGCATTGTTGTGTTACAAACATCAATAACAGGATTTAAGCAGATGTCTCTATTTCGATAGTTAACAAATGATGAAACACACAGTAAGTTATCTACAGATAGCTATATTGGAAATGAGAGTTTGGATAACCCTACCAACAGTCATTGGATGTTTGCATTTTTTTTTCTGATAGAGTTAGTCAGTTCTAATAACAAATGGTAGTAATAATAAAAGTAATTTTTTGTAGTATAGTTTACAAGTGACATGTAAAAGCAACAGCTGTAACATCCAAAGCTAACCATAACATGCTGCTAATGAGTATTTCCAGGTAACACAGCACTATAACAACATATGATGGTGCTAGTTTCATACATGAGCAGTATCTGAAAAGTACTATTTCAAACCCCAGGAAACCTTACTGTATTCTGACATATGCATTGTACTGCCCCAGAGCCAAAATAGTTAATAGAAACCTATGCTAATGATGGGATGCTATGCACATACTCAGTTTTCAAACCACTGTCCCTGGTAAACATTCTACAACTGTCAGATTCTTTACTCCGCTTGAACAGTACAGAAGCCTCAGAGAGCTCTGCTTCATCTTTCTTGAAGATTTTATTTTTCTCCTTTTTTTGAAGTAAAATATATTTCTGTTCATTTTTAAAGTACTGTCCTTGTGTTTACAGGTAAACTAGTTTAGGCTTAGTGTTATTCTGGTAAGTTTTTTCGGTTTCTTTACAGTTCATTTAACCGGGAGGGAATCAAACTTTTATTTACAATTTTAAAAGTAAATTTCTGTATTTTACTCTTCCCCAGGGCTGGTTGCTTAATTTTTTTTTTTTTTTTGTGGGTACTGTTTTTCTCCTGGGGCTTCCAGTCAGCCAATCTGTCCTTGCATCCCTTTCTCCGGCTGCCATCTGACTCGTACCGGTCTCCGTAGAGGGTGACCACCCAATTGCCCCATGGCTTGCCCCATGGCGGGGAGGTAGGGGAGGCCAACTCCCCCCACCTAATATGGATCCACACTTGGCGATCCCCTCCTGGAGCTGGCACAGGTGCTCACAGATGGCCATCAAGTCGCTGCGACTGGATATTCCCTTTTTCCGCCTTTCTCCCCCGTGGGCTTGCAGCATGCAATGACACCAGCAACTGGGTGCCTGCACACTCCCATGCGCACCCCAATCAAGTGTCTGCCGCGTCCATCCCAAATGGTGTGCAGCTACGTGCCACCGAGCCCCAACCTCCGCCAAGGGTCAGGCGAGCACCGGCCACAGGAAACCCCCCTCCCGGAGATGGAGAGCAGTCCATTGGATGCTCAATCCATCTCCTCCCTGCTGACCCATGGCAACCCATGCCTATTCCCGAACATGGGTCACCGGCGCGGTGCGAGTTGTGGCATCCAGCGCCTCAACCCTCAGTGCCACCAGGCCGGCCGTAATTTGTTTTTTTTTAGGGAAACCGGGATAACCTTTGGTTCTCTCAGTAGTTGCTGAACCGACTGCGAAGTAAAAATGATAAATAAAGTAAATAATAAAGGTTTAAGCCTTATTCATTAGTGTTGATTTCTGATTCTCAGAGAACCATTTCTTGAGGTTTTTACTGGTTTTGTCACTAACCCAAGAAAAGAACCGACTCATTGGGTTTTCAGCTTTGAGTATGGGGGAACTGTCTGAAAACAGATCCTCATTTAATTTGTGTTTTTTGCCTAGGTTTTAACCACCTGAAGGCAGATTGTGAAATCTGTAAAAGCAAAAGGTATTTCCTCAGTTGGCGCTTTATAGGCATTTTAACCGACTGTAGGAAAAATGTTCAAGAAGGCTGCTAAGCCAGCTGTGGACAAAACTTCCTCCTCTCATAAGTAGAAACCAAAGGAACCAGTTGTATAACCCTCTAACCAGGGTGTTGATTCCCCGATTAAAGAAAAAAACTGCAGACACTGTCGCTGAACTGGTAAGTTCTGCTAAGAAAAAGAGGAAAGAAAAACACTCAATTCAGGAACCTCAACCTCTGAAACTGTTGGTTCCAACTGCAGATAAATAGCAAATGCTATAAAAATTTTATAGGTGTTGCAACCGGTACCACAGTTCCAGTTCAGCAGCCCAGTTCACAGACCTCAGTTCAGGACCTAGTTTCCACCCGGATTCCAGGTTCATTTGAATGGTTTGCTGAGGTGTACATGGAAGGGGAGGATGAGTTTGAACCTGGTGTATCCCCTGGTCCTCAACATCCTGACTCCTCTGAGAAGGAAGCTGAGATTTTTTCCTCTCACTTTGCCTTTATGAAGGAAGTGGCACAGACACTGGGCCTCTCCACCAGGAATCCACAGAGGAGGAAGAGGAGCTAGACTATGTGGAAAGGACAGATGTGCCGGTAACAAAAAGACTGGTGTTGCCCATCCACAAGTCTCTGAAGAGACAGGCTTCTAGAACTTTTATAAAATACCACTTCCATTCCCCCCAGTGAACAAGAGGATGGATAGGAAGTAATGGGTGGCTAAATCTGGAGCAGAGCACCCCAGCCATGAAGAGGTGGTGCAAGCTGCAGCTTGTGATCAGGCAGGGATTCCTCTGGCATCACACCCACCAGATAAAGACTCTAGGAAAATGGATTCTATGGCACAAGAAATCCCACTTAGGTGCTTCTTTGTCCATTAGATAGGCCACTCACATAGCCTATGTTTCCAGATATTAAAAAATAAAAAATAAATAAAACATCTCTGGAATGTAATTTCAGAGATTGCTAAGGGCATAGAAGCCCTCTAAATGCCTATTCAGAATGGCAGTGGAAGCCAATGATATTGCAGCCAGGCAAATAGCAACTTCAGTGTCTCTGAGGAGATTGGCCTGGCTGAGGACAACTAATTTGTCCCAGGCCAGACAAAGGCATTGGACTTTCCTGGTGAGCCCACATCCCTTTTTGGTGAACAAACAGAGGCTTACATGGAAAACATGGATGGGCACAAGGTAGTTTGTAAGAGTGCTGCTGCAAAGGAGAAAGCAGCAATACCCCAGAACAGAAGTACCAAGACAGAGGGAGCATGGGTATAACCCATTACAGACTCTTCTTTCAGGCCCAGGCATCATCTACCTATCAGCCTCAGAGAGTGTACATCAGAGGCAGAGGTAGAATGAGCAGCAGCCATGCTGCCCCAGCACTCAGACAAGTGCACAGACTAAGCAGACCCTGAGAGGTTTGCCAGAGCCACCTCCCCACTTCCAGTAGAGGGCAGGCTGCCCCACTACCTCCATGCTTGGGAATCCATCACTAAAGACAGATGGTTCCTGGAGGTAGTGGGCCAGATGCTTGCCCTCAGGTTTAAGATCCTGCCCAAACTGAGGGCAAGGTTTTTCAGACCTGCCAGTCTATCAGAAGTTACCCTGTTGGAAAGTTAAGTAGAAAAACAAATTCAAGACAAAATGGTAGATCCTGTTCCCTTGGCCCACAGGGAAGGGGCCTCTGCTCAGGATTTTTTCTCACTTGGAAAAAAAAATGGGAGTGGTGACCCATATGGGATCTCAAACATTTAAACAGGCATTTAATAAAGCCAAAGTTAAGAATGGTCACTCTGGCTACCATCCTCCCTACACTCAGGAAAGAGATTGGGCCAATGTCTTTGGACTTGAAGGACACTTACTCCCACATAGTCCAGAGCTATTCCTTGCAGCTTTACCTCTGCTCCAGGGGTGTTTACCAAGTGCCTAGCAGTGGTGGTAGCACACCTAAGGAGGCAAGGGGTCATAGACTCCCCATACCCGGATGACTGGTTGATGGTAGGCCAGTCTCCTTTGTGGGTAGAGATGCACTGATCATCATCCAGAAAACTGGGGCTCCTGATAAATCAGAAAAAAGTCAACGCTAATACCAGTTCAGCACCTGTAGTCCATAGGGGCAAAAACTGGATATACTGAGAGGAAGGGCCTTCCTCCTGTAGGGAATGGTAAACAGCTTGGTGCAGCTGGCAGGCTCATTCCAGCTGCATACCCCCAGACCAGTGAGGCATTTTCTGCAGTTGTTAGGGCACATGGCTGCAGCAATAGCAACAGTGTCAGGGTCAAGATTCTGATGAGAGATATTTAGTTCCACCTCAGGTCTCACTGGTCCCAAAAAGAAATTCCCTGTCAAAGATGGTCCCAGTCACAAGAACCATGCTGCAATCTCTGCAATGGTGGCAGGAAAAAGACAGCCTCAGAGAAGGGCGTGCCTTTCCTCCAGCTGTCACCAGCAGCAGTCTCAACAACAGATGTCTCCCTCCTAGGGTGGGGTGGACACCTGGGGAACACACTGCACATGGTACATGGCTCCATCAGGAGTTCCTGCTTCACATAAAGCCTGCTGGAGCTCAGGGCAGCTATCTAGGCATTCTGTCCTTCACTCCAATGCTTCAAGGCAAGGTGGTTCAGGTCAGGAAAGACAATACAACCACAATGTACTACATAAACAAGCAAGGTGTAGCTAGTCAAAATAGTGAATACAAAATAGCAAAGTCAAAATAGCAAATGTCAAAATAGCGAATAACACAAAGTAGTGTCTCATATTTACATTCTCCGAATATGTCATTCTCTCCACTAGCAATGAGTGGTGTGATGTTAAAATATTTAAAATGGGGGGGCCGGGACAAAGTCATCCCTACTATGCACAGAGGCCATGAAAATGTGGAGTCTAGCTCACTCCCTGGGCATCTCCACCTTCCAGGGAAGGACAATGTCCTGGCAGATGCTTTCAGCAGGATCAACCAAAACCACCACGAGTACAAGTGATGATCAGAAGGTGGGGTACCCCAGAGGTGGACCTCTTTACAACCCCAGACAATCACCAGCTACCACAATTCTGTTGCAGGCTTCCTGCAGGGATCACAGCCCCTCTGGATGCACTGCTGTTGCATTAAACAGGGAAGTTCCTGTATGCCTTTCCTCCATTTCTCCCGTTGCTCAGAGTGCTGACCAAGCTCAGGGTTCAATCAGTGACAATGATACTCATTGCTCCAGATTGGGCCAGATGGCCATGGTATTTTCTACTGCTGACCTTGTCAATTTCCAGGCCAATCTCTCTACCTAGGAGGCACAACCTATTGACCTCCTTGCAGGACAGGGTCCTATACCCCAATCTCTGGTCTCTCAGGCTCAGGGCTTGGCTCTTGAGGACTTAGAGTATTCAGACTTGCACCTTTCTAAAGGGGTGCTGGAGGTTCTTAGGGTTTCTAAAAAAACCTTCTGCCAGAAAGACTTACACTTCTAAATGGAAGAGGATTTTCCATTTGGTGCCAGAAAAAAGAGATAAACTGCTACCAGGCTGACTAGTCAGTCATCCTAGAGTATATGGCACACCTTTATTCTCTTGGCCTTAGGCCTTCCACCCTCAAAGTACACTTACCAGCTGTCTCTGCTTACCTCTCAGCTGGTAAGGGTCATCTCTGGCAGTTAAGCAAGTGTTTAGGAAGTTCTTCAAGGGTCTCATGCATTTACATTCCTCTCACAGGGAACACACCCCAACATGGGACCTCAGTATATGCATTGATTAGCTAATGAAACCACCATTTGAGCCCTTGTCTCCAGCACAGCTTAAGTATGCAACATGGAAAACAGTGTTTTTGGTGGCCATCACCTCAGCTAGGAGGATCAGTGAGCTCCAGACCTTGCCCACTGAGTCAAATTACATATCAGTCCATAGGGACAAGGTAGTCCTCAAGACTAACAGAAACTTTCTGTCCAGGGTGGTTTCTGATTTCTACCTAAATCAGTCCATTACTTTGTCAGTCTTTTTCACTGACCACTCTAGTTCAAGGGAATGTAGACTGCACAGCCTAGATGTCAAGTGAGCTATAAGCTACTACTTGGGTCACGCAAACGGTCACAGGCAGGTTAGCACTCAGCTCTTCCTGACCTATGGAAAAGTGGGAAAGAGCAAGCCTGCCTCAAAGAGGCCTGTTACCCACTGGATTGTTGTTTATATTCAGTCCTGCTATAGCAAAGTGGGTAAAGAACCCCTGCAGGCCTTAGGGCTCACTCTACAAGGGGTACAGCTGCCTCAATATCAGCTGCAGGAGATATTCCTTTGTTGGAAATTTGTAAAGCAGCTACCTGGAAAACAGTTCACACCTTTACCAAAAACTACAGCCTGGATGACCAGACCAGGGGTGATGCCAGGTTTGGCACAGAAGTACTGCAGATCCTGTTTCCTAAAGAGGTTCTCTACCCTCCTCCAAAGGTACTGCTTGGGTAGTCTGCATATATCAGAATACAGTAAGATTTCCTGGGGCTTGAAGAAAAAATTACTTACCATAGTAATCTTGTTTCTTCCAAGGGAATCTTACTGTATTCTGAGCTCCCACCCTACCTCCCTTGCTAGAACCTATGGGCACTGCAGCACGGCTGTCCATGCTGTTGTAAACCAATGAGTGTTTCTGTTGTTGAGCTTAGTGACTCGAGTCTTAGTGTGGCCCACATTTTTAAATGAAGGGGATTGTTGGTTGTTTATTTATTTAATTGCTAAAGTTAGTATAGATAGCTTATTAGTATTCGTGCTCCATAAGAATCTGACAGTTGTAGAATGTTTACCAGGGACAGTGGTTTGAAAACCAAGCATGAGCATAGCATTCCATCATTAGCATAGGTTCTATTAACTATTTTGGCTCCGGGGCAGTACAATGGGAGGACACTACTGCATATGTCAGAATACAGTAAGATTCCCTTGGAAGAAACAAGATTACTATGGTAAGTAATTTTTTCTTATGTGTCAGCTCTATTTTTCCTGCTACCACATGCCTATGTGGTAGCAGCAATACCTGCAGTGAGCCAATTGTTGAATTATGACACATAAAAATCAATATTTTGAAAATTTGTACAGACTTAAGTTTTGTTGTATGAAGAAGATATGCCAGCAATAATGTGTCATCATACCGTGCTGGCAGTATAGAGTTGATCATACTGTATTTGTTTTTTCATTACATAGTGTTATGTGAAATGAGTACAGTGTTGTAATTATTGTGCTTACAGATGTGACTGACTCGTATAGTGTCTTACAATCTTGCATGTGTCTTGCATGTGTGTGTGGGGGGGTTGGGGGAATGTGGAGTTAGGGTTTTGAATCCTAACATCACATTTCCAAACTGTTGTCTCTGTGCTATTAACCCTAACTGATGCATTAATGGAATTTTTTGTAATGAATTTCCATTCTTTTTGAGAAAGTGTAATGTAACTAGTAACTGGTATACGGTAATGGGAGCAAGGGCCCTCCAGGCCCTGCGCTCCCTTCATGTTGCCCATTTTTTGTGTAATGGCATGTGTATGTGGGAGTGTGGGCCCTCTGGGCCCTGCACTCTCACTTATATATAACTACAGAGCCATACAGCAACCTTGTAGGTCAAGGAACCCTTGTAACATTAATTTGCCAATATCTCAACAACTGTAGCAGCTATGAAAAAAATTAAAGTGGCATTGTAATCATGACAGTCAGACCTCCACACAAGATAAGTTGACCAAATCTGCATCTCGCATCGTTTACAAGATAGGGGCACTGAAATGTGCTGAAAATGCATCCTTGGAACCCTTGTGACACTAATTTGCCAATATCGCCATAACCGTAGCAAGTAGGAAACATAAGTCCACTGCTGGTGTAATCTATGATTTCCAAACTTGTTTTGGCAGGTTAGTTCACCTGAGGGTGATCTAAGTTGCAGGTAGTGAAAACTCCATACTGTATATCACTTCATTTTTGAGATACGGGCACCAAAAGGCATCACGGATGCCACAGTGTTATCCTATGGGAAATTTCTCAACTTCGGAATGCTGTAACTTTGGGCCCATTGAGTGTTTTGGCACCAAGCCACGAAAAGTCACATCTGTGGGACCAGAGCTTGCCACCCTGCAAATTTCAGCCCAAAAAAAACAACCATTTTGTTGCATGTGGATGGCAAAGATTTGCAGTTTTTGGGCAAAGTACAGTGCTTGCTGCAGATAAGTTGACCATTACCATGGTAGATAGTGGCACCCATGGTAGCATTAGCATTAGCGTTAGGGAGTATTGCTGCTGGCACCCAGTAAGTGGTAGAAGCAACAGTCATTAATGTAATGTGGTATGTGGTATGCAGCATTTGGTACTTTATTTTTATGAAGGGAACTTTTGGGCAGGTGAAATCCAGCAGGTGGCACTGTTCTCTGTAAGATGCACCTGCTATTTCACAATTTTCCACTAGGTGTCAGGTGTCTCCATAGTCAAAAATGCCACTTAATTTAGTCGCATGCATTTTGCCATCAGAACAGTGTCTAATTCAGTCCATGGTTCTTTGTTAATAGTTAAGGCTCTTAACACAGATGTTATGCACAGCACGGCACTCAGTAAAGCAGTAAGGCATTTAGAGAAAACAGCTAAAAGTTCAGCACAGCAGAAATACTGACAGCAAAAATGGAGTCAAACATACTGTACAGTAACTACCAGTTTCTTTGGCTCTGATGGCAATCTGCAGAGCTCAAAAAAGAGTGACCAGTATACTTATCCCAAAACAGAGTCAGCATGTTGAAAACCCTTGCTTTGAATGAGGTGTGCTCCTACAAAAAAGTATTGGCATACCCTATCCATGAGAATGTACTGTACTCATTTTGGTATTTAAGTTGTTTTTTTTTTATCTTGACAAATTGACAGATTTTTGTAAAACTATGATTTAAAATCTCCCACTTTGTACCTGAGACAAACTTTCACTATCAGCACTCAAGTGCTGTACATTGTTCTGATGATTCCCTTCAAGTCTTGTCTTCTTTAAAGGGACACTGTTAACCTTTCATTTTCACTACAATATTCCATCAGTGTAGTGGGCGTGTCTAATAAAAAAACATAAATGGTATCAGTCAGTGACTCTCTGGGGTCATGTTATAGTCATTTTAACTGACTACTTAGTTTGGTGTCTCACTGTACTGTTTGTTTACAAATCCACCTCTCCAGTCCGCTTGGTCTTAAGAAAAAAAAACTCCATTAACAGCGCTGCTACATTGAATTGTTATCTGTGTGCTAGTGCATGTTCCTTAGCTTTCGTGTACACACGCTGTCAAACCTTCAGTGAATGACAGTGCTGATGAGGTTCAATGCTGTATGATTATGTCAGCATCTCTGGTGATTCTTACATATTTTTTTTAAATGTACCTTCATTTCCACACGAAACTGAACTTTATAAAACAGGTCCCTTGTCAAACATTTTTTTCCAACATTATTTGTGTTGTGTTTCTGCATTTTAGTCTGGTGATAGAGGTTACTTGAGTTTGATTTCGAACGTCTGATAAACTAGAGTGAGTGATGGATGATTGCAATGAAAAAAACTGAATTTTGTGTTTTATGTGTGTTTGTTAATTCCTGTCAAACTTCACCCTTACTCTTTCAAATTTATTGTAATTCTGCTTTGAAGATCCTCCACGGTGCACACCTGGAGTGTTTGCAGAAAGAAGTATGCAATGAATGTTATGTGCAGTACTGCCTGCATCTGAACTGCAATGCTGCACCATAGCAGGAGGAAAATAAACATTTGAACTGCACAGAAAGTGTGAAATCATTCTTTTCTGTGGAAAGGAGGGGAAAGGAATATTGTTTAACCAGGATTAGCACACTAAGCTGAAACCTTGTTTCCAAATGTGACCTGGGAGCACCAGGAAGTTAAATTACTTGCTCAGGATCACACAGTATAAACCTAGGCAACTGTGGGATTCAAACCCAGGTCTCCAGATCTGCAGCTCAGAGCCTTAAGCCACTGCACTGTATTGCCTCCAGGCAGGCCTTCTGATGTTCCTAAGCAGGAGTGACTGCTCTCTATAACTTACTAACAACTTGTGACTTATCAATTTGATGTTGTAAATTGTCCCCCTTTTTCTCACCAACCTGTTTTATTCCATTGTCTTGCTTTGTACCAATTTTTCAGTAATGCTGTAATAGTGATTGTCACAGTCTGGTGTACATTAAATAACAATAAAGGGAGCTTGGTATTGATTTATGCACTGTTTATTATTAAAAAAAATAGTACTTTTCAAATGCAAAATTAAATGTTGAACTATGTATAAAGTTTGTTTTTTTTTTTTTTTATTTGAAAACTGCCCGAAATGTTAAAGTAAAAATAAAGAAAAAAAAACACAGCTGGAACACAGACAGGAATGGCACTGATTTATTAAGAAGGCAGAAAAGAAACTGAGTACATAAGAACATAAGACCACCATTATGTTGAGAAGGCTGATGCTTGATGTGAGTTGCAAATTTTTAATGAAATAAAATGGCAAAACATAATAGTAAGGGAAGGGCAAATTATTTCACAAATCTATCAGTATGCTCTTACAAAAATCAACCTGTACATGCAGAAATGTATGTTTCTGTTATAGGAGACTGAAATATCCTAGGACTTCCATGACTGATAGTAATTAGGAACCTTGTAAATGGGATTTTGAGTCAGGGCCCTCAAAATGTCTAGCTTGATTAAAATGCACCACATACACCTATCCTATGAAGAAAGGTTGAGCGATCTGAACATGTACTCCCTGGAGAGGGGGGACATGGTCGAGACCTTCAAGTTCCTTAAGGGTATAAACAGGGTGCCAGTGGGGAGCATCTTCCAGATGAAGGGAAATCAAATACGATTTCACAGAGAGAGTGGTGGAAAAGTGGAACAGACTCCCAGAGGCAGTCGTTGGAGAGGAAACAATGGAGGGATTCAAAAGGGCATGGGACAACCACAGGGGAGTGTTAAGGGGGGGCACAGGTCCAAGCAGATAGCTGGACAAATGGGCAGACTTGGTGGGCCTTGTTCAATCCTTTTCTGCCGTCACACTTCTATGAATCTATGAATCTAAAGATATGTTCTTAACTTGAAAATAACATAATATGCTCATCTTTTTTGTTATTGCCCTTGAATGAATGTCAGGACACGCTTCCCTTTGTCTTTTCTGTGCAATTTACTTTCTTTCAACCTTGAAACTAAACTGAGCTTCCAGCTCTAACAGTGTGATTATGCTTTTGCAGTACTCAATAGTACTGATATCCTTCAATTATGATAAAAACAGAGCAAGCTGCAATTCTGAGCTACTGTACAAACATATCTTTCTGATGTACTGTAGCAATGAGGTGAAAAACAGACACAGATAATGGAACTGCTGTCACTGGTGCCACAGTGCAAAATCTTCTACTTTATAACCTCTAACTTGACCATTTTGGAAATTAATATGTTAAACTATAAGGATCTGGTGACAGCTAACACTGGTTTATAATATAAGCTGTCCCTGGAAAACATCCTTGTGTGCAAAGGGGAAGTGTGTGGGTTCCCTGTTGTGTGTGGGTTCTCTGCTTTGATTAAATTTCTTGCATCACTCCGCTACCACACACACACACACACACACACACACACACAGAACCAGTTTTTTAGCCTCTGGCTGTCCTCCTTGGGGGATGAGTTGATTTGCTTCTTCTAATTCTTTTCAAACTGGCAGTCCTAATGACAGGGGATGGGTTGGTGTATGTATCCCTTCAGACACTTTTGGGAAGAACACTGCCCTTGGCCTATATAACAAAAAATATGTGAAAGCTGGATCCTCTGCATTTTCACAAAGGGGCTGAGATCCTAAAATGAATATACTTTGTTAAGAAGCTGGCCATTCCTTTCCAGTGCTTTTTTTTTTTTTTTATAAAAATAGTTATTACAGACACACTTCTTCAATCACCTGTCATACAGTATCTCACCCCTGTTTGACCAGTGCAGGTATGAACTATTACAATAAGATAATTAACACTATTTTTTCTATTCTCCTTTTCAGTGCATTATCAGAAAGAAACCAGCACAGTTTGAAATAACTCTCTGAGTAATTCAAAGACATACATAATGACTTTGAGAACTTTCAAGATGTTCATTATACATTGCTACATTTTTATAGAAGAGTAATGTTACAACATTTTAACACAGTATTTCTTTTGATTGCCCAACCAGAGATTTGGAACTGTGCAGACTCCTTTCAGATAATGGAATGAACAAGCAGCACAGTAACAAAAGTGTTAATTATCTTTGCCATTCTATAACTTTCTATCACCTTTCTCATTTTTGTAACAGTTGTATTGCTGACCTAATTACTTACTTAGTTTATTACTGTACTGCATTCCTGAAATGAGGCATCTAGACTGATTTTAAGCAAATTATTTAAAATGTAAAAGTGTTACATACTGTAGCAGTTCCAGTAAAGTCTTTTGTATAGTTGCATGAATTATTTTTTGTTATAATTTAAAAGCAATTTTGATTAAAAATGTAGGTATATGAACAAACACCTTGAGAATGCCATCAGTAAAATTGTGACTTTTAACAGTCCTAATGGCTAAGTTAGTGTTAGATGCCTATCTTATTTTATGAGCTTTGAGACTATTTTTACTGGACATTACAGCTTCCCATTATTCATAGTATATTTCTATTTTTAATAATTGATGGTGTTCATAAATACCCTGGAGTTTTAACCCCCCCCCATCACAGGACTACCTTAACGTTACAAGAAGAATCTGTCTTTTTACCCACATAATAGAATAGATTTGTATGCAATCAATAGCTGCAACATGGTTCTATTTATTTATTTAAAACTTTCACTAGGATTACATACTGAGCAAAAATGCTCATTTCCAGATGTGTCCTTGGGGATGGAAGCATGAGATGGTATTTGTTGTTAACATTCTTTAATTATCAGTCACTTAAGATGCAGCAATCATGTGAATGGGTTTGTCTGTGGCTAGGGGCCATTTAATGGGGCAGCAGGAAGAGCATCCTGCTCCCACACCGGAGACCTGGATTTAGGAGTGAACTCAGGAGTTGGTTTGATTGGCTGTTAGTATGTTATGTTTTCCAGAATACAGTACCTTGTTCATGTATTGCTAAATGGGAGTTTCAATACAAACAATTAAACTAATAAGCTACGTGGGACTGGGATAAAAAAAAATGATCATCTCGACCCTCCAGTGTGCGACAGTGACCACCAATCTATATTTTACATTACACCCACATGATTTCAGAGCTTTAGTTGCCTCTCAGATCTGCTGTCAATATCTGTTTCTAATGTGCTGGTGGCATACTGTATAAAGAACATGCAATACAGGTCCTGACTAGCATTATAGCCATGAAGTTAGAGTAAGGGATTGTGAATAACAATAGTAAATCCAACAGACCTGGGTTAGAGTCCAATAACACCCTCTTGCATACTGTGACTGAGCAAGTCAGCAAAATATAAAACAATTGTAATAAAATTGGACTTACAATGCAGTGCCCTCTATATAAACTACAGAGTACTTCTTGAAGTCATTTCCAGCCTTTTAGTGTATGGTTGGTGGCACTTTCATAAAATTATCTGCTGTCAGACTGACATGCTGATCTGTCACTGGGGCATCCATAAGGTTTGAACTTGTACTCACTAACACAACTGAATGGACAAGTTCTTTACCTGAACTCCAGGTCATTTTACACACACTGCAGCAACTGTTACCTTTAGGATCAGGACAAGTCATATAATGGGTAGTCAATAAGCACACACCACATAGTCCAAAACATGCAACTACTCTGTGCATCCATGTAGTCTGTCAAGGTTGCAGTGCCTAATCACACTGTGGAGAGCATGTTCTTTTTTCTGCTATCAAAATCAAAATCCCATGGATATATTGTAGTGGCCAGATATTTTTTAGGTGCTCACTTCAGGCTGACTTAACGACAGATGATATAACACAAACATCATTCTTTGGTGAAAGTACTGTGTAAAATTGTACCGGAGTAACTGATCATGCAATTGTGCTTTTCTGGTAATTGTGGGTGGGAGGTATGAGGTTAGCAAGCTATAACATTAAAATTACACTCTGCACTACAGTACAGGATGTGGGGTGACAATGAGAAAGCCTTTAGGCAGGTGTTGGGTGCTAAAAATCCATTGAGGGGGTGCTACATAAACTTTGATGTTGTCCTAACTGTTCAAAACAAAAATAGCCCTAATATCTTGCTATGCACATCTGGCATAGGACACAGGGTTTAGATCAGTATGTGTATGCACCCTCTGCATCCATATGACATACCAAGGAATGTTATATTTTTAACTCAGCAGTTTTAATTTCCTAGGTACTTTTGCATTTCAGGTGCTTGGCATCTCTCACAGGTTAACTTAACCAAACTTACCCAAGCAGTTGGCAAATGCATGGCACAGGATATGACTGTAGCTGATCTCAAGACACTTAGTGCATCTACAGATTTAGCTGTTGTACTATAAAATACGATCTTGTCACCTTCTTTTCATTAACTTCCTGGTAAACAATTAGCACCTAACCGAAATCAAGTTGGGCTAAGCAATCAGCACACGTTGTGGAATGCTGTGTGCTGCTTTGTTTTCATCTGCTTAGCACACAAGGTTGTCTCAGGGTTAATCCATCAAATGTTCTCAATTTACAACTACTTTGGAGAATGCTGCTTTTCTTTAGTGCTTTAGTGCTATAAAGTTATGTAGCGATCCTCTTCTATTAAAAGCATTCTCTTGCCAATTCAAAATGTAACTACTATATATGATTTAAAAAAGATGATGTTGACATTTACATCAGCTGAGCCTGTAGACTGTAGGAGCTGCAGAAAAAAAATGTGAAACTCCCAGTTGGCCAGTCCCTAACTGCCTCATTTGTTGCTCCTGACCTGCTGCATCTTCAGAGACTCTCAAGGTGCAGGGCCAGGAGCAATGAATGAAGCAATTAGGGATTGACCGGCTGACTGCTAGTTTAACATTTTTTTTTATTTCTGGTCTAGATAATGAAAAAAGTCCTACTACTGTATGTTATTGAATGAATTATGATAATAATGGGAATGCTGCTCATTTTCAAGTTGTACTCCCATAAACGAAATGTCATGACATGCAGAGTTTTGATCACTTGTCTTATGCAGTAATTAATTTATACGCTTCGTTCCTGTGAAGTGACTTAAACAATGTAGTTCTTACTATCCAAATAAATTGTAAACATCTGATTCATTAAATAACCGTATTTATTATATTATTTATTTATTACATTTTGGTGACCGGGTAAGCCCACTGGGCCCCGGAGGTCCCTTTTTCAGGGGCGACCCGGGATTTATATGGAACAGAAAGTGAAATAGTGAGCATGATTTACATGTATTACAGGCAAGCTTTGGTATGGTTCAGCATAGTGAAGCAGTGAGCATGAAGTACAAGTTCTATCAGCAACATACAGTCGTGATACATGAAAAGTAAATAGGGGGAGCTGCAAAGTTAATAGATACCTGTAGTACTGGACCAACCAGAGTCAGGAGAGGTCCATGATATGCCCCCCCACACGCACACACACACTGCACACCTCATCTAATATTTGCTATTATAAAATACATTGCTCTCCTTTACTACAAATTTTAAATTTTAATTTTTGGGTAATTGGGTTGGGAGATCTGGTTGCTGATACTGTATGTGCGACCACCAAACCACATTTCCACTGGATGCCGGATGAGAACAGACATTGCATAGCTGCAAGAGGTTCATATCCTGCTCCCTTAAGTAACATTTTGCACAAGTACAGTTGGAATAAAAGTACTGTACGTGCTGCAGCTTCTTTGTTGTAGACTCCAGGATTTTGACATTTGGGCATTATGAATGGTTTTGTTTTACTCTTTTTTAAATAGTCCTCTGTTCCCCCTAATTTGGCAATCCAGTAACAAAAAAGGGTCACTGAAATTCCTGAGTAAATTATGGTTGTCAGCATCCAATGAAGTGTTTTACATTATTTTATTGCCTTTTTTTGATGCGCAGACTGAAAATAACACAGGACTCTAAAGAATCGCTATCCTCACCCCTTCACACATGTTCCAACCTTTCTGCCATTCCCTTGCTTCGATATTAGGCACTGTATAATTTATAGGGTCCATCTCTGAAAATAGAGCTGCTTCATGTCTTATTACTTTATTTTTTTTTTTGTAAGTAACATGACACAGTTTGAATTATTGAGTCTTGCCTGCCTGCTCCGTGCATGAAATTATGTTGATTTACCCTCACTAAGTCTGTTAGGGGTGAGGTGAATGTCAATCACTATCAGGTTCAACACGAGCCTACAGAAGGTTCAGTTTCCAGGTTGCTGTTAATATACTGTATTGCAAGTAAGAATACTCCAAGCCCTAAGCAAATGTATTTTGTAATTTAGCATGAAACCATGGGTCATACAGTCCTGTGATCCTAAATGCCCTATTGACACCAATAAAAAAAGTGTCAGTCTGCACTATCAGATAAAATCCCAGAGTCTGCATCAAAGAAACTGCATCATATACACTACTGTATAACAATCATAGTTTGAACAGAAAAGTATTGAGAGACGTTTCTTTCCAACTTTTTTTGGTTTTTGCAACCTGTTCACTCAGTACACGGGGACATTATTTTCTAATAAACTTCAGTAATGTATAAATTGATGTCTTGCAGTGACTCAATGTCTGCCTGACAGACATACTTTGAACACAAAAGTAAAGAGAGAGAGAGAGAGAGATGTTTCTTTCCAACTTTTTTTTTTTGCAACCTGTTCATTGAGCTATCGGTAAGTATGTGAGGAAGTACAAATTCAATG
Source organism: Neoceratodus forsteri (assembly GCA_016271365.2). Classification (NCBI taxonomy): domain Eukaryota; kingdom Metazoa; phylum Chordata; order Ceratodontiformes; family Ceratodontidae; genus Neoceratodus; species Neoceratodus forsteri. The sequence goes on along the minus strand of CM057459.1, from coordinate 1,230,092,884 downwards.
ATAGATGTAGCTCAGTTTCAACATTGGATAGCTACAGTTAACATATCAAATCTAACAGTGACCCTGCACTAATCTGATGCCATCTACAGGTAAACTCAGGTAGAGACACTTTTTTACACTTTTGGGCAATCATTAATGAGATGACAACTCATGGTAGCCATCCTGTGGCTAGGGGGAGGAAGTGCATTTAAAGAGCTGGTGTAATACAGCATGCCACACCTTGGCAAGGAGCTACTGTATCTCTAATGCCTCTTTAACGCACCGCACAGACTGGTACCGAATGACACAACTCATTATCATTAAACTTTTATATAATGTAAGCACTGTACTTGCAACTATGAACAAGCCACAAAAAACAGCACAACACTTTTGTGTTTATGAAGTGTCACAGCTGCTTTCTTTCACAATTTTCAAAAGTACTGAAACACCGATTTAAAATGGCATTTCTGGAGTATACCCCCAAAAAAGATAGGTCTGAGATCCCTCAGATCTGACTAGGTAAACCCAACAGTCAGTGTTTACCTATGGGGTCCCAAAATCAAATGCCAGGAAATTTTATCTCTCACTAACTGAAAATAAGATGGCCACAGCATGAAAGCAAAAGGGCCATTTGTGAAAGTAAAATGTAGTGGCGGCAGCTTTCGTGAGACACATATATTTTTTTCTCATTGACTATAATGGAAACTTGTTTTTTGAATAACTTTTGAGCGGTTGAATATTTTTTCACTAAATCTTAAACAGGCACATCAGTGACCTAGACTGCATTATCCCTGGAGATTGCAGACCAAATTGATAAATCATGTGGGCTGATGGCAGGAGTAAAGAATCACACAAAAAGTCTGTTTATTTGTGTATTTTTTTGGCATTTTGCAGCTCTGCAACTGTGCATCAGACCATAACGCAACTTGCTGGATCCAGAGACCTATGGCACTAGGCCATGAATGCAAAATTTCAGGCAAATCTTTCATATGGTGACAAAGTAATTAAGGTGCACAATTTAAAGTTTAACACTAAAGTACTTACTTAACCCTAACTATTCTGGTGCTACCGCACCAGTATAACATATATATAATTCTGTGGCAACACATGAATGCCCATGAATAGGCTGCCTCAGGTCAGCAGCCTGACCCTCAGGCCCAGTGATGTACAACTCCCCCCATGCCACATGGGGACATAGTTTCAGTGACCATTACATCACCATAATGAGCACACCCTTTGTACTCAACTTCAGTATTAAAACCAATAATTAAGGAACTATGTGCTGGAGTAACTTAACCCATGCAGCAGCACAAAAAAACAATAGGGTGCATATATATATATATATATATATATATATATTCATTGCAAAAAAAACTTCATTAATGCATCAGTTAGGGTTGATAGCACAGCAACAAAAGTATGGAAATGTGATGTTGGGGTTACCACCCTGCCACCCACCCACCCTCCACACACCAACAGATGTTGAGGTGTGCCATAGTCACCTTGTCCACCTCTCACCACATTTCATGTGTAAACAAGCTGACATGCTACAGTATAGGAGAACTGGGTGACAGGCCTGACCACCCCATGGCACACCCTAATGTCTGTTGGTGTGTGGAGGTGGAGGAGGTGTAGGTGTGGGGTGGCAGGGGTGGTAACCCTAACATCACATTTCCATACTTTTGTAGCTCTACTATCAACCCTAACCGATGTATTAACAAAGGTTTTTGCTATGAATTTCCCTTCTTTTTGAGAAAGTGTAATGTAACTGGTATGTGTTTGAGGGATTGCAGGCCCTCCAGGCCCTGCGCTTCCTTCACATTACCCATTTTTTCCACAATGGTATATGTTATATATATATATATATATATATATGTGGGAGTGTGGGCCCTCTGGTCCCTGTGCTCCCACTTACACATAAGTACGAAGCCATACAGCAGCTCCATAGTACTGAAAGGAACCCTCATAACACTTATTTGCAAATATCTCAGTAACCATAGCAACTATGAAAAAGATTCCACTGCAGTTGTAATCATGACTCTAAAACCTCCACACAAGCTTAGTCCACCTAAGGTGGACTAAGCTGCGGGTAGCAAAAAATTTGTATCTTGAATCATTTTTGAGATGCAGGCGCTGCAATGTTAGCCTATGGGAAATTTCTCAACTTTGGAGCACTGTTACTTTGTAACCGTATAAAAAAATTTTAATAATCCACCAAAAGGCACATCTGTGGTACCAGGGATTGCCACCCTGCAAATTTTAACCAAAAGCCATTACCATTCAGGTGCAGTGGTGTGACAAAGAAATTGTATTTTTTGGTGCAGTAGTGTTGCAAATCGCAACAGTACAGATGTGACAGCTTTGTGATTTTCAAAAGTGTTGAAAATGTACTGTCATGATTTGTGACACTAACAGGGGACCTGATTTTAAAAAAGATATTTCTAGGGGTCCTAAAAAAATTGATGGCACCACTGTGTTCCTCAGGCCCCATTTAGGTAAACACAACCGTCAGAATTTACCTAGGGGCAGTAGAATTTGAATTACAGATGTTTTTCCTCACCACTAACAGAAACAAGATGGCAGTAGCACAACAGTAAAAGGGCCATTTGCAACAGTAAAATGTATTGACTGCAGATTTCTTGAGGCACATATATTTTTTTCTCCATTTACTATAATGGGAAAATTAAAATTTGAATAACTTTTGAATGGATTAATATTTTTTCACCAAATCTCAAAAAACACATCAGTGACCCAGACTGAATCTTCCCTGAAGATGTTGACCAGACAGAGAAATCATTTGGGCTGTAGCCCCAAGCAATGAAACATGCAAAAACCCTGTTTTTGAATGTTTTTTGGCACTCTGTAGCTCTGCAACTGCTCATCCAACCATTACACAACTTGCCATATCCAGAGATCTATAGTGCCACACAGTGCATGCAAAATGTAAGGCAAATCTGTCATACTGTTGCAAAGTTATTAAAGTGCAACATTTTGGGTTTAACATAGCAGTGGCTGGGCAACCCTAACTATAGCTGTACTACCGTACAGCTATAATACATATTTATTGCAAAAAACTCCATTAATTCATCAGTTAGGGTTGATAGTACAGCAACAAAAGTTTGAAAATTCAGTGTTAGGGTTATCAACCCCTACCACCCCAACCCCACCCTGTGTCAGGGTGTGCGTTGGAGTCATCAAGCCTAACTCTCACCCTATTCCATTTGTAAACATGCTGAGGTATTGTAGTATCAGAGAATGGGGTGAGAGTTAGGCCCAATAACCCCAACACACACCTCAATGCCTGTTGATGTGTGGAGGGTGGGGGTGGGGTGGTAGGGGTTGGCAACCCTAATACCAAATTTCCTAACTTTTGTTGCTATACTATCAACCCTAACTGATGCATTAATGGATTTTTTTCAATGAATTTCCCTTCTTTTTGAGAAAGTATAATGTAAATGTTAAGTGGTATGTCGTTGTGGGAGTGCAGGGCCCTGTGCTCCCCTAGTGCTGCAAATGTTTTGCATAATGGTATGCATATGTGGTAGTGTGGGCCCTCTGGGCCCTGCACTCCCACTTACACATGGGTACAGGGACATAACACAGGCCTAGATACATGAAAATGAACACTTGGAATGCTAATTTTCCAATGTCTCACTAACCATAGCAAGTATGAAAAAAATTCCACTGTGTTTGTATTCACGACTTTGAAACCTCTACGCATGCTTAATGTGAAAAATCCATATCTTGAACCATTTTTGAGCTATGGACTTCGAAAGACACCATGGGCACCACAATGTTATCCTATGGAAAATTTTGCAGGAAATTGCGCAACAGATGCTCATAATGAGGTGCTTTTTTGGGGGAATTTTTGAACCAAATTTTCAACATAGGCTTTTCTGGGACATCACCTCATGAACACTGGCACTGTGATTTTGTTAATCCACCCTGAAAGTTGATTTTGCACAGTGACCACACCAATCTGCTTCACAGGTGAGAAAACACAATTTGGGCAAGATGTGAAAAATGACAGCTTGACTGTTCATGAGGAGGTGTACTAAAATGGCAATGGTGAAACTCTGGAGTGAAAATATGAAAAATTGCCAAAGTTACGAGCATGCATAGAAACTGCACAACGCACGCTTGTAACGCGGTAATTTTTTGGAATATTTAAACCAAATTTTCAACATGAAGTTTTTGGGACCTCCCTTCATGAACAGTGTCACTGTGATTTTGTTAATCCATCCCAAAAGTTGATTTTGCACACTGACAGTGCCATTCTGCGCCACAGGTGCAAAAACACATTTCGGGCAGGATGTGAAAAATTACAGCTGTATTGCTCATAAGGAGGTGTGAATAAAATGGCAATGTTGAAAATCTGGATTGAAAATATAAAAAATTGGCAAAGATACGAGCCTGCATAGAAACTGCACAATGCACGATCATAACACAGTCATTTTGTGGAATTTTTGCACCAAATTTTCAACATGGGCATTTTGGGACCCTACCTCATGAACACTGGCACTGTCATTTCTTTAATCTGTCCTAAATAGTGATTCCACTCAGTGACCACAAAATCACCTTCAGGTCTGATTAATTAGATGAAAGTGACAGTGTTCATGAGGTGGGGTCCCAAGAACCCTATGTTGAAAATTTGGTAAAACAATTCCTAAAAATGGCTGAGATATCAACCTAAGTTGAAACCCCCATTGACTGCCATTACACAGCGCTAATCTTGATTCCTCAGTTCCGAGTTCAGTTTTGAAGAGTGCAGATGTATTCTGGTTAAGAGAAGATTGCTGCTCCTGACCTCCAGTGGTAAATATGGGTAAGTGAGGCTGTGGGGAGGTGGGTGCTCAGTGGAAGGGTGGGGATGGGGTAGGTGGGTTTGGGAGACAATTAGGGACCATTTTCTTTTTTACAGGTAAAAATTAAAAAAAAAACACATCAGGGACAGTTTTCTTTATTTAACAGGTTAAAAATATATATACTTTTGGGCAACTGGGGCGGGTTCCCAGTGTGCCACTTGTGTTTGGGGGGATACATGCTGCCTATTAGGAATTGGGCACACCCATCAGCAAAGAAAGTGGGCTGGGTGTGGGGGGGCATCTGACACTGGCTGTGGGCATCCTGGTGTCGAAAAGATATAGAAGTAGTAAAGAATTATCTGGGAACACTGGAGTGGGCTCCCAGTGTGCCACATAAGGTTGTGTGTGTGTGTGTGTGTGTGTGTGTGTGTGTGTGTGTGTGTAGGGGGAGGCACACTGACATAGGGATTGGGCACCCCAATGTCAGTGGGGAATTGGTTGGGCAAACTATTTCGATGCAGGATCCTGCATCAAAAATTTCAGTGCAGGATTCTGCATCAAGATAAAAGACATTGGGGGACAGTTTTCTTTATTTAACAGGTAATCAACAAAAAAAAACATTTGGGCACACTGGGGTGGGCTCCCAGTATGCCACATCAGTGGTGCTGATGGGGGGGGGATTCCTGATGCTGACACAGGGATTGGGAACCCTGATGTTGTCCAAAAACATTTTATTGTTGTAAAACATGCCTTGGCACGTATATTTTTTCCCATTGACTATAATGGGAAAATTAAAATTTGAATAACTTTTGAACAGATTAATACTTTTCCACCACATCTTCAAAAGGCATATCAGTGGCCCAGACTGCATATTCTCAAAAGATTTCAGACCAGATGGACAAATTGTTTGGGCTGTAACCCCGAGCAAAGAAAAGTGCAAAAATCCCATTTTAGTGCATTTTTTGGTGCTCTACAGCTCCACAACCACTCATCCGACTGTAACACAACTTGGCAAATCCAGAGATCTATGGCACCACTCTGTGCATGCAAATTTCAGGCAAATCCATTTTATGGTTGCAAAGTTATTAAACTGCCAAATGTTGGGATTAACGTAGAAGTGGCCGGGCAACCCTAACTATAGCTGCACTACTCTGCAGCTAATATATACAGTGACTTGCAAAAGTATTCAACCCCCTTGAAAGTTGTCAGATTTGTCTGGATTACAAATGAGAGACTTACATATATTATTCCAGTCAGTATTTTTATTGCAAACTCATATGCTCTAACAGTATATCCTCAAAGCCAAAATTAATTATCCGTCAGCACATCTTTTAAAGTAAATTAAAAACTGGAAAATGCTGCTTGCAGAAGTATTCAACCCCTCACATTAGTATTTGGTAGAGCTACCTTTGCTGCAATAACAGCTTTAAGTCTTTTGGGGTAGTATCTACCAGCCTTGCACACTGTTTGGGAGTGATTCTTACCCATTCTTCTTGGCAGATTTGTTCCAGGTTGTTCAGGTTTTAGTGACGCCAGGACCGTAATTTTCAAACAGTGCCACAGATCCTCATGGGATTGAGATCGGACTTTGACTTGGTCACTGTAGGACATTCTCCTTTTGTTGTTTAACCACTCCTGTGTTGCTTTGGCCTTGTGCTTGGTATCATTGTCCTGCTGAAAGGTGAAGTCTCCCAAGCTTCAGTTTTTAGCAGACTGAAGCAGGTCCTTTCAGTATCTCCCTGTATTTTGCTCCATCCATTCTTCCTTCAATTTTAACAAGATGCCCAGTCCCTGCTGATGAAAAGCATCCCACAGCATGATGCTGCACCCACCATACTTCACTGTAGGGATGGTGTTTCTCGAGGCATGGGCAGTGTTAGGTTTGCGCCCACATTGCGCTTTGAATTTTGGCCAAAATCTCTATCTTGGTCTCATCAGACCACAAAATCTTGTGCTACATCTTAGCTGGGTCACTCATGCTTTCTGGCAAACTCCAGATGTGCTTTGATATGGTTCTTTTTGAGTAATGGCTTCTTTCTAGCCACCCTCCCATACAGGCCAGTATTATGCAGAGCTCTTGATATGGTTGACTGGTGCACCTTCACTCCACTCTCAGCCACTGAACTCTGTAGCTCCTTCAAAGTGATTGTTGACCTCTCTGTGGCTTCCCTCACTAGTCTCCTTCTTGTTCGGATGCTGAGTTTTGAGGGACGGCCTTGTCTAGGTAGTGCCTGGGGGGTGTGATGCAGCTTCCACTTCCTCACTATTGATCCAACAGTGCACACTGGGATATCCAAACACTTGGATATTATTTTGTACCCTTTTCCTAATTTATGCATGTCTATTACCTTATCTCTAACTTCCTTAGAATGCTCTTTAGTCTTCGTTTTCACACCTTTCCTTCAGATTCACAGTCTGACCAATGGTCATTAAACTGAGGAGGTGGTGGGGTTATCCAGAAAATGTGAGCTACTTTAATGTTTCAGAGGTGAGGCCAATTGTAAGCCAATTGTGTCCTCATTAGGGCAATATTTTTCATCTGTGTAAACTTGGAGCTTCCAGAGCACAGGGGTTGAATACTTCTGCAAGCAGCATTTTCCAGTTTTTAATTTACTTTAAAAGGTGTGCTGACGGATAATTAATTTTGGCTTTGAGGATATACTGTTAGAGCATATGAGTTTGCAATAAAAATACTGACTGGAATAATATATGTAAGTCTCTCATTTGTAATCCAGACAAATCTGAGATATCAGCAATTTAGTATTCCAACAGCTCATTTTCTGCTCTGAGGCCCATTATTATGCATACATTCTTTCTACACACTGTGTTTCTCTATGCAGCTGTTGGGCAAATACAGGGTGTGTGCTTCCATTACTGTTACAGTTACTGTTCCCACTTGTGTTTCCGTACCTGTTTGCATTACCATTTCCATATCTTCACCGTGCATTACCCTTGCATTCTTTGCTTACGTGCTTACTGTGCTATGTTTCCATTTCTGTTTACTTAGCCATTATTTCTGCTGTTAACATTACCATTTGCTTTTCCAGTTGCCGTACTGTCACCGTGCACGTCATGGTTTGCGTTTTCTTACTCCCTTGTGATTGCATTTGCATTTATGTTTGCTTTGGAGTTATTGTTACTGTTACCATTACCATTAGCATTTACAATTGTGGTACCATCACTGTGCGCATTACAGTTTGCATTTCCATACATGCTTGCATTTGCATTTGTGTTTCTGTTTCCTTTGTCATTATTGTTGCTGTTGTCATTACCACTTGCGTTTACAATTGCAGTACCGTGAACGCGCCTGTAATGGTTTGCATTTCTGTACGTGCTTGTGTTCGCATTTCCGTTTATGTTTCCTTTGGCATTATTTTTGCTGTTACCATTACCATTTGTGTTTGCAATTGTGGTACCGTGACCATGCGCGTTACACTTTGCGTTTCCGTATGCACTTATGTTCGACTTTCCATTTCTGTTTCCTTTGGCATTATTATTGCTGTAACACTTAACATTTGCATTTACAATAGTGGTACCATGACCATGCATGTTACCAGTTGCATTTATGTACGTGCTTGCGTCTCTGTTTGCATCACTGTTCGATTTGCCATCACTTTGCACTTGCTTTTCTATTAATGTTTGCGTTACCTTTTACGTTTGTGTCACAATGTGCATAAATCATTAGTGCTTGCATTTGCATTGCAGTTACCGTTACTATGTCACTACACATCACATGGTGGGAGCGCGGGGACCGAAAGGCCCACGCTCCCATCACCACATTCTATTCACTATTTATAGTTCTCATTCTCAAAAAAAAGGGAAATTCATGGAAAAAATCTGTTTAATGGATCAGTTAGGGTTGTTCCACAATGACAAAAGCAAGGAAATTCAGTGTTAGGGTTGAAAGCCGCCTTTGCACCCCCCATCCCACCCCCCAACTGGCATTGGGGTGTGCGTTGGGCTCATCGGTCCTAACTCTCACCCCATTCTCCTCTGCCTCAGCTTGTTTACACATGTGATGGGGTGAGAGTTAGGGCTGATGAGCTGACACACACCCCGATGCCAGTTGGGGCAGGCTTGGGGTGCAAGGGGCTTTCAACCCTAACACTGAATTTCCTTGCTTTTTGTTGTTGGAATGATTCTAACGATGCATTAATCAGAGTTTTTTACATGAATATATATATATATATATATATATATATATATATATATATATCTATATATATATATATATATATATATATATATATATATATTCTATGCAAAAAACTTCATTAATGCATCAGTTAAGGTTGTTCTACAGTGACAAAAGTGAGGAAATTCTATATTGGGTTGCCACCCCTTGCGATGCCACCCCACCCGCCCCACCAACAGGTATTGGGTGTGCGTTGGGGTCATCGGCCCCTAACTCTCACCCCATCCCATGTATAAACAAGCTGAGGTGGTGTAGTATAGGAGAATGGGGTGAGAGTTAGGGCCGATGACCCCAACGTACACCCCGATGCCTGTTGGTCGGGGTGGGGGGGTGCAAGGGGTGGCAATCCTAATATTAAATTTCCTCACTTTTGTCACAGTAGAACAACCCTAACTGATGCATTAACAAAGTTTTTTGCATAGAATTTCCTTACCTTTTAAGAAAGAATAGAAATGTGGAAAGTTGCACAAGTTGGTGGGAGCGTGGGGCCCTTTGGACCCCATGCTCCTACCAACTTGTAAGTGTCAGGCCACATTACACACCTAATGACTAAAAAGTACATTGACAACAGCACAGCCAGCCACCAAACAAATGTTAATCTAGTAGAACAATAGAAAATGCTGTCTGCAAAGTGTAAACTGCGCCATGCAATATCTCCACAAAAAATATATTGTCTGACATGTAAACACTGCAGTTCACATCTACAGGACATGCTATCAACACTCTCCAAATTTCAAGCGAAAAGACTAAACTGTGTCTGAGATATAACATGTCAAAGTTTGAAATTGTCATTCGTCAGACTGGCACAGTTCCACACCTGTTGACATTTAACACACACAATGACTGAAAACTACATCCAAGACACTAAGGCTAGGTGTCCTATTAATTTCAAGCCACCACCACAAGCAAAATGCTATCCGCAGAACGTAAAATGCACCATGCCATATCGACGCCATAAAAAATATTTTCTGACATGTAAGCACTGTAATATAGAGCCACAGGACATGCCACAAACACCCTCCAAATTTCAAGTAAAAAGACCAAACCGTTTCTGAGATATTTAATGTTAAAGATTGGTAAAATTTCCCTATCAATTCCATTATAAAAAATCTGGCCATCTTGTCCCTCTTTCGCGATCAAAGATCGTGATCAAAGAATCTTGCAATCAAAGAATTTGCAGGCTCATGAAACACCCGTTGGCACAAGCCCCACAGGGCGGTGCTGCCATCCCCCCTCGCGTGCCCTGATCCCTGAGTCGCCAGCTGCAAATGTGGCAATTATCTTTCTCTGGTAGTCTGGCAGCCCCCCTGATCTGTATAAAATAAATAATGTTCTCCATATCCCTGGTAGTCTAGCGACCCCCCATCTGTATAAAATAAATAATGTTCTCCATATCCCTGGTAGTCTAGCAGCCACCCCCTGATCTGTATAAAATAAATAATGTGCTTCATATCCCTGGTAGTCTAGCGGCCCCCCAATCTGTATAAAATAAATACTGTTGTCCATATCTCTGGTAGTCTAGTGCCCCCCTGATCTGTATAAAATAAATACTGTTCTCCATATCCCTGGTAGTCTAGTGGCCCCCCCAATCTGTATAAAATAAATACTGTTGTCCATATCTCTGGTAGTCTAGTGCCCCCCAATCTGTATAAAATAAATACAGTTCTCCATATTCCTGGTAGTCTAGCACCTCCCCAATCTGTATAAAATAAATACTATTGTCCATATCCCTGGTAGTCTAGCAACTCCCCTTATCTGTATAAAATAAATACTGTTCTCCATATCCCTGGTAGTTCAGTGACCTTCCGATCATCATAAAATAAATAACAATCACCAATTCTCCTAGTGGCCTCCACTCAGCCGCGGTGCTGTTCACAGCACACCCCCATCCCAAGTTGGTGACTGGCACAGCCCAAGCTCACCTCCATAACCAGCTACCAACTGTGTACAGTAGGATTGCTGCTGCAAAGATGCACTCAGAAATTAATTTCTGAGTGCATCTTTGCAGTAGCACTCCTACTACACACAGTCGGTGACTGGCCATGGAGGTGAGAGGTGGGCTGTGCCAGTCGCCATCTTGGGATGTGTGGGGGGGTGCTGAGTGGACTGGCATGGCTGGTGAGGGTGTGGGGGCCACTTGACTACCAGGGAGTTGGAGATTGTTATTTATTTTATGATGATCAGGGGGGCCGCTAGACTACCAGGGATATGGAGAACATTATTTATTTTAAACAGATCAGGGGGGCCACTAGACTACCAGGGATATGGAGAACATTATTTATGTTATACAGATGGGGGGCCGCTAAACTAACACTTCACATTTCGGGGGATTCTCAGCAACGTCTGAAAAAGTATGCATGTAAAATAGAAACATTTAATTGGGGGGATGCAAGAGTCATACAAAATGTATATTAGGTAATAGGCAATTAGTAATATTGTACTTCTCCACCTCCTGCCTAACAGCTGGGACAAAGTGCAATTTTAAAGTTTGGTAAAATTTCCCTATCTATTCCATTATAAAAAATCTGGCCATCTTGTCTCTCTTTTGCGATCAAAGAATTTGCAAGTTCGCAATCAAAGAATTTGTAGGCTCATGAACAAAGAATAGAAAATGCTATATATCAAAAAATTGAAAAAATTGTGGTAAACCACCACCATGGTTCGACAGAATGAAGCCCCCTGAGCAAAATCCCACCCTCATTTGACTTCCTAGGGTACCCCTGGGCTGAGAAAATTGATATTTTAACCTGGTCATCTCATCCCTCACTCGCGATGCACGATCGCGATCAAAGAATCTTGCGATCAAAGAATTTGCAGGCTTGCGATCAAAGATCGGTAGCGAGCTGCAATCAAAGATTTTAAAAGCTTATAACTCTATTTTGTGACCAAATTGGATGAAACCAAAGGCATGGCTCAATAGATTGAAGCCTCCTGAGTAAAACCCATCCAAGTTTTACTTCAGAAGTGACCCCTGAGCCAAGATATTTGTGTTTTTCTGATCGGAAAACTAAAAACAAGATGGCAGACCTCACGATCAAAGAATTTCAAAAATTCTCAGGGGCAAAGATTCTTTGATCGCCAGGTGGGACCAGATAGCTAGAACCTCATTCTTTGTTCTCAAAATACATATAAATTTTCCCATTGACTTATAATGGGAACTTCAAAGTGGCATAACTTTTGAATGCCTTGATATTTTTTCACCAAATGAAAAGCGGCATGTTCAGCTCCAAAGCTCTTTCAAACGAGCCATCTTGCTGAGTAGCAAACCACATGACAGTCACACAGGACCATGTCCAAAATCCCAAAAGCAGCCTCCAAAAATGGATAATTTTGCATTTTTCAGCATTTTCATATGCAAAGACCATAAGTCCAACCAAAACAATTTAGCAGATCAAGAGACCTACCATGCTCCACTGTGCATACCAAATTTCAGACAAATCCGTTGAACAGGTCAAAAGTTATTAACACACAAAAGTTTGACTTTAACATAGACGTGACATCTGAACCCTAACTATAGTGGCACGACTGCGCCACTATAATAATAATTTTATATACATATATATATATATATATATATATATATAGGTCTCATAGGTATTTACAGAGCTTTTAAAGACAGGTTTTCCATTATGCTTGCCATATTCAACCTAATTGTTTCCCTGTCAGTGCAACTTGTCACATTGTAGCTTAAAGCTCCCTTTTGATGAACATCCAATCACATCCTTGGGCAGGGAGTTCCACACTAAAATCAGTCTCTGATTAAACCAGTATTTGCACCACCAGGTATGACAATTCTCTCACCTTAGTTGAAGATGATGTGATCTGGTGTTGTACCCTTTCTCACTAAGGTTTAATCCCAAGCTTTTCCAAAGATTTTGATCTAATAATGCCTTGAACAACAGGCACATGCCCCCTCTTAGTCTCCTAAACTCAAAGGAAAACATGTCCAATTCATTTAAGATGGTGTTAAATTCTTTATGTTCCATCCCTTTAATGGAGTGTGTAGCTTTCTTCTGTACCCTATCCCATAAATGTATCTCCTTTTTTTGATGAGGTGACCATAGCTGAACTCCGTATTCCAATAACGGTCTCACCAAGGATCCATACAATGGAATCAACACCTCACTGCGTCTGCTGGCTACATGCTTCAAAATACAGTTTAGTACCCCATTTGCCTTTCCGGCCACTTTCTTACAATAGGAATTAAACTGGAGAACATTTGAGATTGTAATACCCAAATCTCTTTCTTCAGTTACTACTGTTAGGGGTGTATTACCTATATAGTATATATGGTCAGGGTTCTTTTTTCCCAGATGCATAACTGTACATTTTTCCCTGTTTAAAAAGAGTTTGAACAATTTGCACCAATCATAAATATGATTTAGTGCATCCTGTAGTGCAGCAGAGTCTTCAATGTCCTGTACTTCAGCCCCTAGTCGACAATCATCTGTGAATTTAGTCATCCACACACTTTTATGCTCATATTTAAGTGATGTTACATAGATGTTAAAAAGACACGGACCAAGGACTGATCCCTTTGGCACCCCACTATTTCTTTCAGTCCATCTTGGGAACTCACGCTTAATGCTGACTCAGTGTTTTCTGTCAACCATGAGTTGATCCAAGTCACAATATTGTCATGTAGGCCCAAAGCCTTCAGAGCTTGAATTAACTCATAATGGGACAATTTATCAAAAGCCTTGATGAAATCCAAAAATACCACGTCAATTGATTTATTCATGTCTAAAGCCATGCTGACTCTGTTATAGAATTCTAACATATTGATCTGACATGATCCATTTTTTTTTGAAGCCGTGCTGCAGATTATCCCCAAGTTGGTTCTCCTTTATAAACTCCTCAATATAGTCTTTAATTATCCCTTCCAATATTTTGCACAGCATAGATGTTAAGCTAACTGGCCTATAGTTTGCTGGATTTTCTTTCTTTCCTTTTTTAAATAGAGGGATAACAGATGCTTCTCTCCAAGGAGCTGCCACTTCCCCTTTATCTAGGGAGTATTGAAAAATATGGCAAATTGGGACTGTAAGTTCTCCTGCTAGTTCTTTTAATACTCTAGAGTGGATGCCATCTGGTCCTGGGGATTTGTATGGGTTCAAATTACAGAGCCTCTTAGTTACGTCAGCTGGATCTACACGAATAGGGCTTTTGCTCAGCTTTTTTTTTCTAGTTCTTGATTTAACTGGTCTTTTTTTTTGCAAAAGACAGTTGCAAAATATTTGTTTTGAATATCAGCCATTTCTTTATTTGTGATTGCGATGGAATCATCTGAGCCAAGTAAAGGACCTACTGCATTTCCTGTTTTTTTTTCTTATTAACGTAAGCATAGAACGAGTTATAGCTATCCTTTGCTGAGGCTACTAATTTAATTTCTAAATTTGCTTTCACTTTTTTTATTTCTTTCTTGACCTGTCTTTGTAGATTTCTGAATTTCACCCAACCTGCTTCCTTTTTTTTAACCTTTTAAGGTCCTAAACAACCTTTGTTTCCTTTTGATCAGTTTTTTGATTCTCCCATTTAACCAACTAGATGTGTTGCCCCCCTTCTTTATACTTAGGTTTTATGGGAATACGTTCCTTTATTCAATGACTTAACTTTTTATTTGATATAAACCACATTTCAGTAGTGTTCTTATTTTCAAATTCCTGAGCCCACTTCCATGTTTTTAATTCTTGTTTTATTGCCTCAAAATTTGCCCTGTTTAAGTTCAAGATAGTAGTCTCCCTTGTAACGTTAGAATTGGTTTCCATAATGGAAAATGTTACCGTACAGTGGTCACTGTTTTCCAATGGAACTGTAACTTGGCAGTCTTGAATATGTTCCTTTATGTTAGTTAATACTAAGTCAAGGATATTTCCTCCTTTTGTAGTCTGGGTGGTCAACTGTTCAAGACCCACTTAATCAAACATATCCATATATGTTCTTTCGAGTTTACATTCTGCCTTTTGAATGTCCCACTGTGTCACTGGTAGATTAAAATCCCCCATTAATATTTGCCTGTCAGCAGGATTTAAATCTTTTATGTGACTGTAAAATGGCATCATCCCCTTGCTTAATTGATGGAGGCCTACAGTATATATCACACCTAATAGTATTTTGGGTGATTTTCTAGGGATGATTTTAATCCACACTTGTTCTAACATGTCTGTGGAAACAGCTATCTCCTCTACATGTATCTCCTCTGATTCATATATTGCTAACCCCCCCCCTTTCTATATTGTCTTGATTTGGAAAATAATTTGAAGCCACTTATGTCCTGCTCCCAAGTGTCCTTCTGATCCCACTAAGTCTCGGTAATTGCAAAGATTTTAAAGAAGTCTACCCAAAATTTGAAAAAATATATGTTGTGCAGAGTGTTTTAATTTGTATGTGAAGTTCCAGTGTTTCCTTCACTCTGATTGGTATTAGGTTTTTCCTAAATTAGCCTGCTAGCTTTAGGGTAGATTTATGGCCCCTGGAGATCTCTATATCAAACAGATTAATTGTATTCCTTTGTCCTACAATGCACCTTGTTTCATGTGATGGTGATGTAGCAGAGACCATAAATCCAGCAGAAAACATTGCTTTGCAATCAGTTCACAACAGTAGAGATGGCTATATTTTAAAATCTATAGAATTCAGCTTGGTGAACACCCTCATCATAAAGGTCTTACTGTCCTGAAAAACTTTGCTGCTGGTAATTTTTGTGCAGCTTGTAAAGCTTCCAAGATATTTAGTTTGTTTGGCATGTGTGTGCTGAATGTTGGGTCTCTCTTACATCACTGTCACATGAGACAAGATACACTATGAGAACAAGAAATATAATTAAGCTGTCAGGTATGAAGATCCCCAAGGGTCGTAAAACTAGCATAAAGCTAGCAGGCTAATTTAGGAAAAACTCCTAATACCAGTCAGAGGGAAGGAAACACTAGAACTTCACATACAAATTAAAACACTCTGCACAACATATATTTATTCAAGTTTTGGGTGGACTTCTCCTTTAATGTGCTGGGATTCCATAATATATTTCAGTTCTTTGAATTTATTTGTAAGGCTTCTTGCATTTATCAATAGGGTTTTCCAATCGATGGCATTTGTATTTTGAAGAGTATTATCTTTGGTATGTGAGGCTTTCTTTGTCTCTGCCCCCCCCCCGACAGTTATGCATTTAAATGGGTGTTTATGTATTCATTAAATCTGCGAGCTAACATTCTTGATCCTGTATTATTCAGGCGGAGATCATCTGGACTTTGTAATCTATCGTCTCTGAAAATATCCCAGTTATTGATAAATGTGTATCCCTGTAGCTGAGCCCATTCACGTAACCAGTTATTTAACATGCTGATCTCCCTGTTTTCCAATATTGTCTGCTATTTATTTATTTATTTATTTATTGGAATCAGATACACCTTTGAGCCAGGGGGCTCTTCTACAATGGTTCCACATCAGGTTATTTGAAACATTAGGACAGGCAGTGGTTTTGTGCAAAACAGAAATAAACATTGCAGCCAGAGGGCTTTGTCAGTTACCAAAACATCACATCACAATTGTGCAAATCACTTGTATAACAATTTAAACAATATAGATTCATATAGGCAGCCATCCGACAGAGGGAGGTGAGGCCAGAGGCCGGTGTAAAGAGGAGAAAAGAGAGGAGTGGGGGTGGGGCAGGGGCAGGGTCAGTGTGGGTGTGTGTGGAGAGGGAGTAGAGGAAGAGGGAAGGAGTAGGGAGGGAAGGGTGGGGTATGGGGGTTGGGGGATAACCATTTAGGTGTAGCAGTCACAGGAGGCACAGGAGATGAGGTATTGATGCAGGCTGAGCTTAAAGGCACCCAGGGTTGCTTTGCTGGTAACTTCTGGTGACAGGGTGTTGAACCAGGAAGAGGCTCTGAAAAAGAAGGATCGTTGGCCTTGGGTAGTCCTGCAAAGGGGAACAGTGAAGGAGAGGTTGCTGCTAACTGGAAGAATTCCTGATATAATGATTTCTCCTCCCCTAGCCACAATTTTTGTTGCCACTGTCTCATAATCTTCATAGATGTATTTATTATTTCTTCTTACATCATTCACTCGTGCATGTAATATAACCAGTGGTTCCCTGGCATTTGACATCAGACCATTTAGCATAGTTTTAGTATCGCTCATTTTGGCCCCAGGTAAGGTGCTAACTGTTGTTCTCTCATTCCTTCCCTTACAAATCTTTGAATCAGTGTCTCTTGTTATCGAATCCCCTATCAGGAGAGTATCACTTTGTTTGTTATCTGTGGGGTCAGTTTGCTCCATGGATTTTGTATTAATCCCCTCGTTTATTCATTCTACAGCTTCTTTTTCCTTTGTTTCTGTAGAGTTTACTTCCTTCCATATCAGGGGTGGGAGGTAATGCTCATATTGTTGGTTAATCTTTTTATGTGACAAGAGATAGACTGGGATTCTGAAGGGTTACTGCTGTTAGCTTTTAAGCTTTCTGCCCTGTTGATCTAACGATAAGTATCTGTTCTGCAGTTCCACTGGGGAGCAATTATATATGTATCCCCCCCCCCATATTTTTTTTGGCCTAGACTGAACAATACACCAGTCTTCTGGATCCTGAGCCTGATGGATATTTGGGAACCTCTTCTCTGATGTATTATCCTGTTTCTTGGTTTTAGATTGAGCATTATAATTCAAAGAGGTATGACCTAGTTCCCCTGAGACATTATCTATAAAATCTTTTGGCAGGCTAATCTCTGATTGCATCTTTAATCTATTTTGCAGCATGACTATTTCATTATACAGAGTCATTATCAATAAGCTTTTATCACACTGAAAGTCCTGCATAGGTCTATCCTCTGTATACATAAAGCAGACCCTACATTGCCTAAATATAGGATTCTGTGTATGAAGTGCAGTTTGTTCCACTTTATCCCCCCATATTAGTGGAACATACATCCCATAATGCAGGCTTGCTATAATCCTGCATCGTTTGGTTCATACTTCTGTGGGTACTTTTTCCCAGTGTATATGTTGTGAGAGGTATTAGGTATATTTCTCTTTTCAACCTAGATGGCTTTCCAGTTTCTAATGTTTTAGGTTTCTTAATACTATCAGCCTACCTCCTTGGTGAAGGTTCCCCTCTTGTCCCCTTCTATTGCCTTCTATGCCAGACACACATAATACATGTGTGTCTTGGCGTGCGTCTCCATGTGTGGTGATGTGTGTGCCCTGCCCCGCTCACCCTGCTCACAGTAGGGCTTTCCTTTATGCAGGAGGTGACCAGGAAGTCCATCTAGGGTCTCAGCCCTCATAGATTGTGGTCCAAGACAGAGTTTTAAGATTTTAACATGTTTTCAGGTGACGTCCACTCAGTCGTGGATCTGGCCTCGCTAAAACAGCAATAGTGCTTTACAAACTGAAAAGTGATTCAAAAACTATAAGTTGGTAGTTCACTCTGTCTTATGAGCAAACTAACCAGCTTCTCTTCCTGCTTCCGGTTGGATAACCAGGGCTCCTTAGTGCTCGCAACAGCATTGCTAAAATGTGATAAAATTGCATAAAGCCAGATACAATATGTAATCATGTGGTCCCGCAGCCCACTGGTAGTCTTTACAGCCTGCAACCCCTCTACACTAATCCACCCGCTCGCAGCAGGGCTTTCCTTTATGCGGGAGGTGACCCTCACTCCCAAAGGAATTTGAAAGCCTGACCCTCAGTGTAAAGCTGTCTTCCTCTGTCTCAGTATGCATTCTAGGATGCTATAGAGCTCCATCTGCAGGGCTACAGTTTCTGGACCATCTAAATAATATGATGGGATCCCTTCAATCTGAGATTATTATACTAGGAGACCTCAATATGGACTGGTACTCCAATAGTTCCTTACCCCTAAAGACTATTTGCAACTTCTGTGGACTTTACCAACTTATTTCTGAAACAACACATCCAAATAAAAACTGCCCTAAAAATAGCACTCTTCTAGATCTCATTTTGGTAAGCAAACCCCATCAGTTTTCTCATGCAGGAGTGTTCTTCTCGCATTTCAGGGACCACTGTATTACAGTAGGTGTAAGATCTGGCCCAAAACTACCATCCCTTTCCAAATTCTCACTCAAGAGGAAATGGCATAATTTTGACATCTCCGAATTCCTCTTCGACTTGTGAGATTCCTTGAGATGGCATGATTTTTACTTGGCCAACTTAGTGCCTGCGGCCTACGATATCTTCCAGGAATTGTGTTGGGGCACTGGACAAACATGCACCATTGGTCCAGATTCATTCTACAAATAAATCATGCCCTTGGTTTATGGCCCAATGAAAGGCCTCCCTGTTGCATAGAGTCTTGCTTTGGAAAAAAAACTCGCAAATTGAAACTTCCAGCTGACTGGACATCATTCAGGAAGGATAGAAACCACTGTACCAATCAGGTTAGGGAGGCTAAGGCTAGCTATTTCCACAAAGAACTGGATGCTTCCACCAAGTGCTCAACAAACTTCTGGAAAACCATCAAGAATATTCAAGGGCACGTGGCTACAAGCACCTTACCCCAAAAATCTCCATCGGTGCAACTTCGGTGTCAGATAAATCAACTATCCTCAACTCTTAATAACCATTTTGCTGCTGCAGGTCTCACTTTCGATGCCTCCCCTGCCAATAACCTCCATTGTAGTCTTGGAGCACCGGACTTACCAGATCTGGTCACAAGCACCCCTCCAGCCTACCACCCTGAGAGAAGTTGAGGACCTCCTCCTACAATTGGATACCAGGAAGAGTGCAGGGGCAGACCAATTGGACCCATTCTTCCTGAAGCTTAGTCTTCATGTCCTGGCTATGTCCATCATGCACCTTTTTAACCTCTCCCTTTCACAGGGCAATATTCCTCCCCTATGGAAAACAGCTCATGTAATCTCCCTTTTTAAATCTGGAGTCCCCAGTAACCTGAAAAACTATAGACCAATCTCCTTACTTCCCATCCTTTCCAAGCTATTTGAGAAAATAGTGAGTATGCAGCTCAGGAACTACCTCGAAAGTGGGAACCTGCTCAATCCTTATCAGTAGGGATTCTGGCCTCATCACAGTACTATTTCAGCCCTTGCAAATGTCACCAACAACTTGCAGTGTGCCTTGGATTTGAAGAACTTAGTTTGCAGAGTATTTCTAGACTTAAGCAAGGCATTTGATGCGGTTGACCATGAGCTGCTCCTGGTCTCCCTCAGAAACATTGGCTGTGATCCCATATCACTGAGGTGGTTCTCGAACTATTTAACAGGGCGACAGCAGCAGGTTAAGGCTGAAGGGAAATTCTCATCCCTGAAACCTCTACTGAGGGGTGTACCACAAGGCTCTATACTGGGTCTGTTGCTTTTTGCAATTTATTTTAACAATATTGACATTGACATAAAATCTGCTGACATCCACCTATTTGCTGATGACACGGTACTTTATATCGAAAGACCCTCTCTGGAAGCAGCTTGTAGGGATCAGCAACAGGAATTTAATCTTCTACAACTACAACTACTGCACCAGAAACTGCTCCTGAATGCCAAAAAAACAAAGGTCATGCTTTTTTCTCCCTTTTCATATGTTAATTATCCCACAACTCGAGGTAATATTCCCCAGATCCACACTCTTCTTGGTGAATCTCTGGAATATGTTACTAAGTTCAAATACCAGGGGGTGTAGATAGACCAAAAGTTTTCCTTTTGTGAGCACATTGAGGATCTGTCAAAGAAGCTTAGGCAGAGGCTTGGCCTTTTCTATAGGATCAAAAATGTTCTAACACTGGATGCCAGGAAGAGACTGGTCCAAACCACATTCCTTACCTTACTGGACTACACAGATTTCCTTTACAGCCAAGGCCCCATGTCTGCCCTGGCTAAATTAGACTTACTCTACCATAGGGCCTTGAAGTTCATAACTGGTCTCCCATACTCCACACATTGCTGCTCTCTTTACATTGCAGTAGGTTGATCATCCCTTAATTACAGAAGACAAAGGAATGCAGCTCTCTGGACATTTAGGGCAATCACAAAGATGTTGCCTCAGTACATCTCAGATTGTCTTCCTCTAGGTGTGGTAGGTAAATATGCCTTAAGAAGTTCCTCTGTTATCTCCCTTGCAGTACCAAAGTTCAAGTCGAGCTTCAGCAGGTCTGCCATATCTCACGCTTTACCCTCTCTCTGGAACAACTTGCAAAGACTCCTGAAGTTGGCCTACCCAATCAAACTATCAGCCTCCAAAGCACTTTATTCTCGCTCTATCAAGGAATCCTGTAACTGCTTCCCCTGATGTCACCTTCCCCTAGCCTCAGCTCCTTCTGCTGCAGTGCATCCTTTTCCTGGTACTTCTTTCCCACCCCTCTTGGGCAATGTTACAGACTATAAGAACTTACCTGACTGCTCCTTCTATCCCGACACTGTATTTTTTCCTTATCGCTAGTTCCTTTTCTATGTCCCCCTGGCTCCCACTTACACTCCTTGCTTACCCCCCCATTGACACCATCATGGTGTTTTGCATTCAACTCCCTAACTGCTGCTATCCTCCCCCCTGCAATCACTACATGCCTTTGCGGGCACTTCATGTACCATGTACCTCTCCCTACTCACCCTCTTGCGAACCCCTCCTCACCCCTCCCATGCCCCAACAAGCTCCTTTCAATCAATAATTGTGTTCAAGGATGCTTCAAATACATGCTGTAATTATAGTTGCATAGGTTTAACCTGTATATACTGTACTACAGTTGCCATGCTTTTTAGCTGCATACTCTTCATGGTCTTAGCTTAATGGCTCTTTCTAATACTCTGTTTTGTGTGTATTATAAACCTCCTGTGTATAATTATTGCTCTATGTAAATACTATGTAAGTGTGAATTCATTTTTTATGTATTGTTTATCCAATTATGATGTAAGTGAGTATTCCTTTGTATGTATTGTTAACCTCTCCTTTCCAGGTCCATCTCAAAAATGAGTTTGCCTGGTTAAATAACGATTTTGATTGATTGATTGATTGATTGATTGGCCTGGAAGTCACTCTAGGGTCACAGCCCTCACAGATTGTGGTCAAAGATAGAGTTTTAAGATTTTAAGATGTTTTTGGGTGATGTCCACTCATTATATGCGTGTGTGTGTATGTATATATATATATATATATATATAGAGAGAGAGAGAGAGAGAGAGAGAGAGAGAGAGAAAGCGAGAGAGAGAGAGAGAGATAACTATATATGGTTAAAGGAACAGAGCCTACTATTTATTTTATTTAGATTTTGTTGACTGGGTAAGTGCACTAGACAAATCCTGCCTATTTTCAGGCACGACCCAGGGGAAGGGAATACAGATGAATGCCAACTGACCTTGAACCAGATTAAGCTGTTGGTGGTATTTTTTTTTAGTGAATGAGGGAAATTTGGCCAGGACACCAGGGAAATTCCCCTACTCTTTTTGATAAGTGCCATGGGATCTTTAACATCCACCTGAACTACCACCAATTCAGGCAGATGGGACCTCGGTTTAACGTCTCATCCAAAAGACGGCACCTCAGAAGTGCAGCACCCCTCTCATGCTGCACTACAGTGTCAGTATTGGGATATTAACCCAAGTGCCAGATGTGGGAACTGAACCCACAGACCTCTGATTTCCCAGCCTCAGAGGTGAGTGTGCTACCTACTGAGCCACTGACACGTATTAGTGGCATCCTCTCTGTTTTTGTCACCCAGTAGCTGCGATGCAATGGAAAAGATGAGGAAATGCAAGATACATCACATCACACTGCTCGGTTCATGGGCAGGGAATTTATGACCTACATGTGCTAAGCAATGAGATGAGGCAGACATCATTAGTGAGGCAGATATGGATATGGATCAAGATTTGAATACACAGGATTCTTCACTGGACAGTCTCAATTCCAGCACAGCATAGTTCATTAAAATGCAGCAGGCCATCATGCTTCAAATGCTGGAGTGCATGGAAGAGATGACTAAAGTCAACATCATTGCCAACACAGATGACACAGGCACACCAACTGGAATACACGAATCACTGGTTGACAATCAGGACATGCTTAACAAAGACACAGATCAACATCCTGACAAACTAAAAAATTATAAGACCTTGATATAATGATAAAACATACTCCAAAAAAGATGAAGAGTTGGGGAAGAAGATGATCAAGCCAATAAGGAAGACAAGCAGATACTCATGAAGAAATTAACAGCTGTGGATTTCTTGCCACAGCTGATGAAGGCAGGGAAGGAGTCCATGGGATTTAACTCATTACTTCCAAAAGCTCCATATATAGTCAGAACTATTCATTGCTTACCTGACACAAAATTGCCACCCAGGAGGTAATGAGTTAAAGCTTTGCAGCCACCTCAAAAGTTAAAATTAACCCCTCTCATTCATTCTAAATGAAAGAATAATGAATTATTTCCCAAATGCGAATCTGTTGCAGAAGTCATTGCCAAGCTAATGGGATGCTACAGACCCAGCTAGGATTGTTGAAAGGAGGACATTCAACATATTCTACCCAGTTCAAGAAGATGCCAATAGGATCTGGTGCACCCCACTAGTAGTTGACCCTCAGATGATGGCAGTAAGCAAGAAAATGGTCTTACCATCTGAAGGTATGACCCTGTTGAAGTACCCAATGGATAAGAAAATCTAAGAAACCTAAGAAAAAGAGCTTTGAGAGGTTGACCTGGCATGTATGACCATGATGGCAGCCACCTACACCTCTAAAGCTCTACTAACATGACTGGAGGAGCTGGCAGCTTCACTAGACCTACAGTCTAAAGAGGCAGGCTTTGCTGAATATGATCTCCAGGTGGCCAAGTTGAGGACATATCAGTTGATGCTCTAAGGATGGCAGCAAGGTCAGCAGTGGTTTCCAACATAGCCTGAAGGTTAATATGGTAGTAGCTATTGAATGCAGATGTGGAGTTGAAACCCATGCTGAACAAGATGCCTTTCAAAGAGAACTTGGTATTCAGAGAGGGACTGGAAAAATAAGTCAAGAACAAGAAGGGCAGAAAGGGCCTTGACAAGGAAAATGCAGTTTGGAATTCATATCTACCTACTTGTCGCAGCAGGTTTCACCCCATAAGAACAGACAAAACAGAAGGCAGCCCAACATCTATTCTCAGCACAGGTCATACAATTTCAAACCAGCCTATTTCTCCAACAGTAACTGAGGCAGAGCCGAAAGCAGGGAACAAAAAAGCAGATATGGCAACACTTCCTCACAGGGAAGTCAAACACCATCTGACTGCAGAAAAGTGATACCACACAACCTCTCCAGATCAAATCACAAGCGCAATCCACTGATGGGGGCCAGATTACTGCAATTCGCACAAACTTGGTTGCAAACAACAAAGGAAAGGTGGGTTATAGAAATTGTCTCACTGGGATACTCCACAACATTTGATAAGAAATCAGTCTGAAACAGATTGGTAGTATCCCCATTGTCATAGCACCCAGACAGAATTCAAGCGATCAAAGGCACAATTACCAAACTACTTACTCAACAAAGCCATTGCACCAGTACAACGGGAACAAATCTGACAAGGGATATATATACTTGAACTTTCTCCTAGTCCCCAAGAATATGAGACCAGTTCTAGACCTCAAGTATGTCAACCAATTTGTCAGATACAAAAAGTTCAAAATGTAAACATTAAGGTCGAGGGTAAGGTCCATAAGGGTGAGGAATTATCTGATATCCAGTTACATGAAGGATGCCTACCTACACATTCCCATCAGGCCAGCCCATTACAAGTTTCTCTGCTTCAAAATATTACATCACCACTATCAGTACCTAACCTTGCCACTCGGTCTTGCATTAGCTCCCAGAGTGTTCACCAAAAAGTGTTCATCACAGTGGCAGCAAGAGAATAAGGCATCCACATATTACTCTACCTAGATGACTGGCTAATCAGGGCCAGCACACCACAACTGGCTCAGCAACATACAAAGATGGTGATGGAGTGCTGGCCTGCCAGCACAGTGGTTGGATTTCTGCTAGTGATGCCGATGACCTAGGTTCAGGAATGGACCAAGGAGTCAGAGGGCCACCTGGGGGAGAAGGATCAAGGATCCTGGGACTGCTCTCCTCCTCCAAGGGGAGGGGTGAGAGTGTCCACTGCCTTGTGGACCCATGGTGGAGGCTAGGGTTAATGCTGCTGTCAGCACAAATACCTAGGGGGGGCAGGGTGGATGCTGGTCATCATTGCACATCCCTGCCACCAGCGATCCAGCAAGTACAAAATATATGTCTCCCAGGCGTGATGCCCAGCTCAGCCACCATCCCCACTGCCATCTACACCTGCTGGGGGGTTCCTCTCCTGTGGTCCCAACCCGGGGGGTAAGCCAGGTTTTGTCAACAATGACTGTTGTGGGGAAGCCCTCCCAGCAGCCCCACCCAAGGGGGTAACCCTGTGCATGGGAGGGCAACAGGAGGGGCAAGGGCTGATTTCCAAATGGAGGCTCAAGGGGGACTGGACCAAAAGAAAAATGATGATAATGGAGACTCTGCAGGTGCATGGTGTGATGCTTGTACAGCTGGTTCTGATTACTCTATGATTTTTGTAATATAAAAATATGTTATCAAGTGTCTCTCATGAGATATGCTGAAACAGCCTATGGGATGACCACACCCCCCAGGTTTCAACTATAAGCTGTTAACCTAAAAGCCAGGAGATAATTGCAGGCTAGAAGAGACACAAATTAAGGATCTCCTGTTTATCTGGCTTAATTGGAGCTGCCAGCTGCTAGGATGAAAATCATAAACTTTTATGACTTTTAGAGGAAGAAACCAGGCTATGTCACTTAGGTGCTAAGTCATAAATGCTCCTTTAATGTATGTAAAGGGCAAAAAGACACACTAGAGCAAAGTGTTATGGGGAAATGAGTTTTTGCTGATATCACCTATTTAATTTACCTTCTGAATGATAAGAAATCCTGTTTTGTATAATTTTTATATTCTGACAGGGAGGAGCTAAGTGACCTCATGCAAAGAGGTTGGCAAAGCCAGTTTTAAACAGTATTCTGTTTTCCACTTAGAGATACTCATATTTGGACTCTGAAGAAGAAACATCTACTTTAGATAGACAAGTCTAATTGTCTGGTGGTAGGAATTAATTTGCACTTTTTAAGTGATTGTATGTTTTTGTGATATATTGTTCTGTATTTACATTTTACATATTTTTATCTATTTTAAAGTAAACCTCTATTTTAAGAGACTACTTGGTGTGCCTTTGAAATTATTTCTTTGGCAAGTGAAGCACGTATGGTTAAAGCTGACATTGTGCATAGCTTACTGGTATTACCAAACTGGGAAAAGGTTAGAGTTTATTCTGAGGTTTTTCATAGAGTTTTTAAGGGTTCATTTTGTACACCTGGTTAGGTGCCATAGGGGAAAGATATCTGGCCCCCCGAAGAGCAGAATTATCTGAGCCTGTACATTGGGTACACTAGCAAGAGGTTCACAGTTTGAATCCCTCTAGAACTTGAGACCAAAGGTTGATTCAAACCCACAAAACAGACAGGAGGTTTACCCTGTTCTGTTCCTGTTCACAATACTGCACTCGGAGGTTGGCATTGTGGGAGCAGAGGGCCCGACCTGCTGAGTGGGGTTGTGACAGATTGGTTGGCAGCAGTGTGCATAAGTTTGGTATTACAAGCTTTATTGTTCAGTGTGTCGGCTTGAAACTGTCAGCTCATTTGCAAGAAAGAAAAAGGCAGTGATTTATTTTTAAAAGGAAACAGAACTATATCACTTGGCTTACAGTCAAGATCCTACCTGTCTTATTTTTTTTTTCTGAAGTGCAAGTCAGAGTAGCTGTAGTTAGGGAAGATGATAGCTTCCAACTAGAGTGGGCACACTCTAGACTACTTAAAGCAGTTGTGCAGGGACAGAGGAGTCTTGTACAAGGTGAAAGTCACCAAACAGAACCTTGTGGATGCCCTGATGATAGCAGATACCCAGAGCATCGAGTCACAGACAGTGACTGTAAGGGACCAAACCTTGAATGTGGAAGGGCTAGCGGCCCAGTGCAGTGTCCAGATCTGATGAGGAGGGCAGCAGGGCCACTGTCAGTGAAGGGCCACAGCAGCTGGGGAAGGTCACCAGTATCCTGGATCCAGAAGTACTCAGGCTACAAACTGAGTTGCACAGAATAGAGCTGGAGTTTCAGAGGGAGAGGGACTGTGAACAGTGGGAGGCAGACAATGCGGAGTGTGAGCACCAGTAAGCTACAGAGGAGAAGAGCGAGAGAGAACAGCGAGCTGTAGAGGAGAAGAGGAAGTGAGAACAGTGAGCTGCAGAGGAGAAGAGGGAGCAATAATGGTGAGAGGCAGACCATGAACAGCGGGAGGCAGACCGTGAGGAGTGTGAGCGCCAGAGGTGACATGAACTGGAGAAGCTACAACTCCAACCACCAGCACCAGAGCAGGTAAGTGGTTTGGGTTTAACTGGGACTACAGGACTGAGTTACAAATTGAATTCCAAATTGATAGCTGAATTTAAAGAGGGGGAGGATATGGATGCCTTTTTAAATTCTTTTGAAAACGTTTGAATTCAGGCTAAACTTCCTAGAGAGTCCTGGAGCTTCCTGCTATCCCCACTACTTACCGAGAAAGCCCAGGATGCATTGGATCAAATGGACAATGAGGACAATGATGATTACAGCAAACTTAAAGCTGCACTGTTAAAAAAATGTGAATTAACTGCTGAATCATACAGAGCTAAATTCCATAAGCTCAGGAGAAGCCCTGACATGAGCTACGAGGAGCTAGCCATGAAACAACGTCAGTTTTTAAAACATTGGTGGGAAGGAATTGAAGCAAACTCTGTTGATGAAATTGAAAATGTGATTTTGTTAGAACAGTTTTTTTGGGCATGCCCAGCAGAGCTGAAAACCTGGCTGGAGGATCGAGATCCCAAAACAGTACAAGAGGCTGCTGAACTCTCAGACTACTATGCCAAGAGCAGACCTGTTCTGAGAGTGAATGAGGCGGGCATGGCAGTGCAGAAAGGGAAAAGTGCACCTTCAGAGCAGCTAAAACCCTCTCTGCCTCCACCGAAACCAGTTAGCCCCAGGTTTCAGAGAAAATATTTCTCTGAAAAAAGAAATGAATGTTGGTTGTGTAAAGAAACTGGGCATATTACCAGACAGTGTCCCAAAAAGGCAAGCAATACACAACAGGGGGCTAGGAAAGAAGTGGGTTATTTGTGTGTCCCTGGAAGCATTCCTGTGAACATAAGGGAGCACATGCACCCAGTCATGGTGAATGGTGTACAGACACAAGGATTAAGGGACACAGGGGCCTCCCTGACCTTGGTAAAGGGGGATCTCGTAGAGCCTGATCAGCTTATACCCAATAAATACGTCACTGTACAGGACTTTACTGCTGAGGAGAAAACATTGCCCCTCACTAGTGTTCTCCTAGACTAGGATGAAACAGGGGGAACTGTGCAACAGGTGGCTGTAGCCAAAACCTTAGCAGTGGTCGTCATCCTTGGCAACAATCTGCAACAGGAGATGGTATGTGCAGTTACCCACAGCCAAGCAGCAAGGGAAAATTGTAGTTCCCTGGACCCCACAGAAGCCATTGTGAAAACCACTGGGAGTCTGGCTCCCCAGCCTGTGTCTTCTGATATGGAGAGTAATAAAAAGGAGGTAGAAATTTCCCCAGTAACAGTTAACCACACAGCTATGGAGGGTTACTCTGAAGAGGGAGGGGTGACCCATGGTCAGAGGATTAGGGATGACAGTGATCCTGAGTGCCCTGATGCTAGTGCTAGGGACCCTAGTTTAGAGACAGAAGGGGACCTGTCCCATGCCTTGGGAATGTGTGAGGAGTTTGCAGCTGCTCAGAGAAGTGACAATAGTCTAGAGAAGCTGAGGGCTTGGGCAGACTCTGACGGAGCACAAGGAGGTGACGGTAAACATAAGGTTTATTGGGAAAATGGACTGATGTATACTCAAGCTGTGCAGACAGAGGGAGGGGTGCTAGGCAGACAGCTTGTCATTCCTCAGGGGTCTCGTGAGCAGTTGCTCAAGATTGCACATGATATTCCCTTGTCTGATCATCTGGGAATCGTGTGCACTACGCAGTGGTTGGCCCAGAATTTCTATTAACCTAACTTCACCCAGTAGGTGAAGGAGTATTGCAGGTCTTGTCACTGTTGCCAATATTAATAATAACTTTATTTAATTGAGCACCTTTCACAATAGCAAGGTGCTTCACAGATTCACAAATAATTAAATAAAACATAATTTAAATCATAGCAAGTCAGAAAATGCCTTACTCCATAAAAATGTCTTCAGTACCTGCTTAAAGCTCCCCACTGTCCTGCACTCCTGCAGCTGACGGGGCAGAGAATTCCAGAGGGTTGGGGCAGCAAACATAAAAGTGCGTGCCCCAGATGAATTAAGACTAACCTTCCAAATTTCCAGCAACTCCTCGTCAGCCGAGTGGAGATGTTGCACAGGGGTGTAAGGAGTCCGAAGCTCTTTCAAGTAGTCAGGACCAAGTCCATTTAGGGCTTTGTAGGTTAAAAACCTACCTTAAAGGTGATCCGCCACTGAACCAGAAGCCAGTGTAGATCGCACAGCACTGGGGTAATATGAGATCTCCTAGATACCCCAGTCAATAAACGTGCTGCAGCATTCTGCACTAGCTGCAAGTGGTGGATATTAACCCCAGGAAGCCCTAAGGAAGGGGAGTTGCAATAGTCAAGACGTGAGGTCACAAAGGCGTGAACCAAAATGGCCAGATCGCTGGATGGAACAAGGTGCTTGATCCTGGCAATGTTCCTAAAATGGTAAAAGGCTAACTTAATGACTGCCGACACCTGATGATGAAGGATCATCGCATCGTCAAGTATCACTCCCAGGTCATGCACCTGCTTAGAGGTAAGAATCTGAGCGTCCCCCAAGAATAAACCAGAGGGCAAATCAGTCCTCAGCCCCTCTGTCCTGCATCCCGGGTCCACTACCAAAACCTCAGTTTTACCTGCGTTCAACTTTAACCCACTGGAATTCATCCAATCTTGGATTTCAGTGAATCAGCTGTTAAATACTGAGAGACCACTAACCTGGTCGGGGGCAAAAGACAGGTAGAGCTGGATATCATCAGCATAGCAGTGAAACCTCAGCCCATACCATCTTACAATGTCTCCAAGGGGCAGTATAAACACTGAAAACAGCAAGGAGGACAGCACCAAGCCCTGGGGCACCCCTCAAGGCAAAGAGAAAGACTCGGAGGAAAACATTCCTGAGACAACTCTCTGAGTTCTACTGGTGAGGAAAGATGAAAACCATCTGAGCACTGTACCAGTCAGTCCACAGATGGACCTCAGGCACTCGAGCAGAACCCCATGGTCCACAGTGTCGAAGGCTGAAGAGAGATCAAGGAGTACCAAGATGGAACGGTTTCTCTGATCTCTCGCCATCAGGAGATCATTGAGCACCCGAACCAGAGCAGTCTCAGTATTGTGCCTCTTATAAAAACCAGATTGGAGAGGTTTGTATATATTATGGATGGTCAAATGGTTCTCCAGTTGAGACACCACAACTTTCTCGATAACCTTTCCCACAAAAGGAAGGTTTGCGATATGTCTGTAGTTCGCTAGAGTATCTGGGTCCAAAGAAGCTTTCTTCAGAAGGGGTGTCACCACCGCCTCCTTCAGGGAGCTTGGAAACTCACCCGATTCCAAGGAGCACCGGACAATCTGAGTCAAGACCAGGCCAATGATATCACTACAACCCAAAATCAGCATGGTAGGGCCCGGGTCTAAACTACAGCACATAGGGTGCATCCCCTGGACAATCCTCATAATATCAGCAAACTCCGGCAGGTCAAAGGTACTCCAGGAAACAAGAGGCATAGTGACCGAGTACTGACCAACAGCATCCCCCATAGAATGGGTCTGACAGATCTCCAACCTGATGTTGGCCACCTTATTCGTAAAGAGTAGAGCTATCTCATCTTACTCCATTTGTGATAAAAATCAACGGAGCTGCAGACAAGCTGGGTTGCACAGCCTGTCCACAGTTCAGAAGAGTTGGGCTGCTCGATTCAGAGTGACACCGATTTCCCTGGACAGCAATTCTGCCTTCCTACGGGAGATCACTGTTTGGTAGAGTTGATAATGCTCCAACAAAATAAGACGGTCGGCATCCATGGTGGATTTTCACCAGCACTGTTCTAGCCTATGTCCCAACCTCCGCAACTTCCTCAAAGACCCATCAAACCAAGGGGCCCAAGGGCAAAGTGGAAGGGGGTGAATGCAGACTGGAGCAATCAGGTCAAGAGCCAAGGAAATGGCCTTGTTATAGGCCAGAACCAATGGCTCTGGATCTAAGCAGGCATCATCGAACTCTGAGAGGTCTATCACCACCTCCAGGTCTTCAGGCACCACATCCCGCAAAGGGTGGAAACTGACCATCTCCACAGGAGCAGACCTATGCGGGGGGGGCAGAGCAATTGAACCTCATGGTGTAATGATTGGACCAACCGATAGGTTCCACCCCAAAATCAGAGGCCTCGTTCCCCAGAAGGAAGACCAAATCCAGAGAGTGACCACCATTATGGATAGCTGAGGAAACAACCTGTGTGAAGCCCAGTGATATCATCAACTGGAGGAAGTGTTGTCCAAAAAGCGAGGATTTGTCATTGACCCAGGCATTGAAGTCACCCAGAACCATCAATCTGGGTGACTCCAAAGCCATGTTGGTGGAGAAGTCTGCTACTTCCTGCAGGAATAGCTTTTCATCCCCAGGTGGACGGTAGATGAGAGCTATCCTGCACCCCACACCAGCTACCACATTGCATGCAAATGATTCAGCCTCCTCAACAAGTACACCCATGAGACCCAATTCGGCCTTAAAACAGACCGCAACCTCCCGTGATCCAATCTTTTTTTTTTTTTTAGTTGTTTAACCAGGTATAGCACACTAAGCTGGAAGCTTTTTTACAGGAGTGACCTGGGAGCACAAGGAGGTTAAGTGACTTGCTCAGGATCACACAGTATGCAAGTGGAAGCTGTGGGATTCAAACCCATGTCTGGTCTTCTGGATGTCACCAGATTTGCAGCTCAGAGCCTTAGACCACTGCGCTATACTGCCCCCCTTGGGCGATGTATCACCAAGTACCTGGGAGGAATAGCTACCTCCAAAACTGGAGCAGCATTTCCAGCCAACCAGGTCTCGGTGATGCAAACCAGATCCTCTGTTCCAACAAAATCTGCAATAAGTGCAGTTTCGTTCTTAATGGATCTGGCATTGCATAACAATGCCTGAGCTGGACGACGTTCATGAGCCGTCCTGGCTACTTGCCCACCCAAAAAGGTGGTGCCCTTGGGTATGGGGACTAGACATGAACCACCACATTCCAGACATCGTTTCACCCCATGGCATCTTCTGGTCCTAACCATCTCTATGGGAGAGAACCACTCATTTGAACTCCAATGTCGCACCCCGCTACATGCCCAAGCCCACCCCGCCACGAGCAATCCCCAGTGCATGACAGCACTGGTAAATGGAGGTGAGTGGGGGGAGAGAGAGAATGAGTGGAGAGCATGGAGAGAGGAGGACAAATAGCACAGGACCAGGGGAGCAAGCAGGCACATTCCACAAATAACCACCAAACAGTGGCAAAAAACAGCACCAAAAATCCTAGTTTCCTCGTAACAGAATCCTAAATATAGCTGCAGTTTAAAATCAAAACATAAACTCCTGAAGGAGCCTAAAAACAAAATTCAAAAACAAACCATAACACCCCAGAATCCCCAGAAATAGGGAAGGTGGGCAAGAAAACCCAAGCCACCCTGATTCCATTGCCCATAGTGGAGGAGCCATTCCAGAGGGTGAGAATGGATATTGAGGGGCCTTTAAATAGCTCCAGCTCCTCAGGGAAGAGATTCATCCTGACTGTGGTGGATTATGCCACCCGGTACCCAGAGGCAGTCGCCCTATCCTCACTGAGGACAGACAAAGTGGCAGATGCCTTACTTGGGATTTTCTCCCATGATGGGTTTCTGCAGGAGGTTATCACCAATTGAGGGGGTTCCTTCATGTTGGACCTGATGAAATGTTTGTGGGAGAAGTGTGGGGTGGTGCAGAGATGCACATCACCGTATCGCCCACAAGACAATGGGCTTGTGGAAAGATTCAATGGTACCCTAGAGTCAATACTCCAAGTGTTTGCTGAACAGCACGGGAGGGACTGGAAGAAATACCTTCCCCACCTGTTGTTTGCATACAGGGAGTTACCCCAAGAGTCAACAGGATTTTCACCCTTCACACTCTTATATGGATACCGGGTATGTGGGTCCCTAGGCTTGATCCGGGAGGACTTGGAAGGCAAGCACGCCACCCAGGGAACTCCCATAGTGGATTATGTCCTTAGGTTTAGGAAAAGGCTGAAGGAGCTTATGGGGACAGCCCAGAGTAACCTGGCAGCTGCCCAACAGAAACAAAAAGTGTGATATGACCACAGAGCCAGAGCTCGCTCATACATGGTGGGTCAGGAAGTCACGGTCATTATTCTGGTCTGGAAAGACAAGCTACAGGCTGAGTGGGCAGGACCATACAAAGTGGTTAGGAAGGTAAATGATGTGAACTATATTATAGCGTTGCCTGACAGAAGACAGACAGAAAGGATGTACCATGTCAACATAATGAAGCCATATGCAAATAGGGCTGACATGGTGTTTGCAGTGTGTAGTCCTGAGGAGGGGACAGATGAAGGAGACCCCCTTCTGGACTTGATAGAAGATAGTAAGTGGGAGTCCTCTGTGGAGGTAGTTAAATTGTCTCCCCAGCTGACCCCAGACAAGATCCAGGAAGTAAGGGAGGTTTTAGCAGACTTTGCCCCATTGTTTAGCGCCAAGCCTGGACTAACCCCCTTAGCAACGCACGATGTGAAGACAGAGACACAGACACCAATACAGCGGACAGCATATCAGGTGACAGAGGCTGCCCAAAAGGACATTAGGAGGGAAGTGGAGGAAATGCTGGATTTAGGGGTAATCCAGAGATCCCACAGCCCCTGGGTCTCACCCATAATCCTTGTGCCCAAGCCAGATGACTGTACTCATTTCTGTGTGGACTATCAGGGACTGAATGCAGTCACGAAGTCAGATGCCCACCCAATGCCCCAGATGGATGAACTCCTGGACAAGGTGGGGGCGACCTACCTTATGACCATTGACCTGACCAAGGGGTATTGGCAGGTAGAGTTGACAGACAGAGGTAGGGAGAGGTCGGCCTATATCACTCTGATAGGCTTATTTGAATTTAAAGTAATGCCTTTCAGAATGAAGAATGCCCCAGCCACGTTCCAAAGGTTGGTGAACCAGGTGTTAAATGATGCTGAGGAGTATGCCATGGCGTACCTGGATGACATTGCCATCTTTAGTGCCAGCTGGGAGGAACACCTGTCCCACCTTGGGGAACTGCTGGGCAGGATACAGAGGGCAGGGCTCACTGTCAAAGACAGCAAGTGCCAGGTGGCCATGGGAGAAGTGGCATACTTCGGGCATGTGGTAGGCTGAGGACAGCACCGTCCTAACCAAATGAAAATAGAGGTAATCCAGGCATGGCCCAGACCAGAAATGCCGAAGCAGGTCAGGAGTTTTAGGGACAGCATGGTACTATAGAAAATTTGTACCCAATTACAGTGCCCTGGCTGCTCCCTTATCTGACCTGGTAAAGAAAAGGATGCCAAAGAAAATTACCTGGGGACTAGCCTGTGAAGAAGCCTTTACCAGACTGAAGGAGGCACTGTGCAGTGCTCCAGTTTTGACAAGTTCTGACTATAGCAGACCCTTTATAGTTCAGACTGACACCTCAGATGTGGGTATTGGGGCAGTACTGAGTCAGACATCCAGCCAAGGGACATATCACCCAGTGGTGTATCTGAGTAAAAAGTTATTTCCCAGGAAGCAGGCATACTCCACTGTGGAAAAGGAGTGTCTTGCAATAGTGTGGGCCCTAAAGAAGTTGGAGCCATACTTGTATGGGCAGCATTTTGTGGTACAGACTGACCACAACCCCCTGGCTTGGCTGACACAAATGGGGAAGAATAATGGTAGATTGTTAATATGGAGTCTTGCTTTGCAAGGGTATGATATGACAATCATACATAGGGCTGGAGCAAAAAATCAGAACTCAGATGGGTTGTCTCGCGTCTATGAGGAGTGAACTGATTTGGGAAGCTTATCCCATGCAGGGGATAGAGCCCCCAATTTCAGTCTAGGTAGGGAGGATTGTGATGCTTGTATAGCTGGTTCTGATTACTCTATGATTTTTGTAATATAAAAATGTGTTCTTGAGTGTCTCTCATGAGACATGCTGAAACAGCCTGTGGGATGACCCTCCCCTGTTTCAACCACAAGCTGCTAACCTAAAAGCCAGGAGATAATTACAGGCTAGAAGAGAGACACAAATTAAGGATCTCCTGTTTATATGGCTTAAAAGGAGCTGCCAACTGCTAGGATGAAAATCACAAACGTTTATGACGTTTAGAGGAAGAAACCAGGTTATATCACTTAGGTGCTAAGTCATAAATGCTCCTTTGATGTCTGTGAAGGGCAAAAAGACACACTAGATCAAAGAGTTATGGGGAAGTGAGTTTTTGCTGATGTCACCTAGTTAATTTACCTTCTGAATGATAAGAAACCCTGTTTTGTATAGTATAATTTTTATATTCTGACAGGGAAGAGCTAAGTGACCTCATGCAAAGAGGTTGGCAAAGCCAATTTTAAACAGTATTCTGTTTTCCACTTAGAGACACTCATGTTTGGACTCTGAAGAAGAAACATCTACTTTAGACAGACAAGTCTAATTGTCTGGTGGTATGAATTAATTTGCACTTTTTAAACCTTGTTCTTTTTAAGTGATTGTATGTTTTTGTGATATATTGTTCTCTATTTACATTTTATATATTTTTATCTATTTTAAAGTAAACATCTATTTTAAGAGACTACTTGTTGCCTTTGAAATTCTTTCTTTGACAAGTGAAGCATATATGGTTAAAGCTGACATTGGGCATAGCTTACTGGTATTACCAAACTGGGAAAAGGTAAGAGTTTATTTTGAGGTCTTTCATAGAGTTTCTAAGGGTTCATTTTGTACACCTGGTTAGGTGCCCATAGGCAAAAGATATCTGGCCCCCTGAAGAACAGAATCATCTGAGCCTGTACATTGGGTATGCTAGCAAGAGGTTCACAGTTTGAATCCCTCCAGAACCTGATACCAAAGGTTGATTTGAACCCACAAAACAGACAGGAGGGTTACCCTGTTCTGTTCCTGTTCATAATACTGCACTCGGAGGTTGGCACTGTGGGAGCAGAAGGCCTGACCTGCTGAGTGGGGTTGTGACACATGGAAGGGTGCTGGACTTGGAGAAGAAGAGCTACCAACCCAATCAACAGAGAGAGCACCTGGGGCCCTCATAGACATGGAGAGGAGTTACTCCCTTGCAGACTAGAGCAACCAA
Source organism: Neoceratodus forsteri (assembly GCA_016271365.2). Classification (NCBI taxonomy): domain Eukaryota; kingdom Metazoa; phylum Chordata; order Ceratodontiformes; family Ceratodontidae; genus Neoceratodus; species Neoceratodus forsteri. The sequence goes on along the minus strand of CM057459.1, from coordinate 1,230,056,444 downwards.
GGTCATGGAACAGGCATGCTCATTGTACCAGTCCAAGTACCCCACACTGGGGGTGATTATTCAAGTGTTGGGCTCCATATCAGCATACACAGACCTGGTCCAATGGGTGCTGTGGAACATGTGGCCCTTGCAGACGTTAGCAATTCAGGCAGGGAACCTGCTTAACTACAACCCAACAAAGACATTCACACTAGGACCTTCTGTAAGAAAGTCAATATTATGATGGCCTTTGAGGCAACATTCTTAAGAGAGTTCCAATCCAGGTGGGCCAGGATGTAATAATAGACAGGGATGCAAGCCTGATGGGAAGGGGTGCAACTTTGGAACACAAACCCATCCAGGGCAAATGGACGAAGGCAGAATTAAAGATGTCCATAAATATTCTAGAAATGACAGCAGTATACCATGCCTTAAGTCACTTCATGAAACTAGTAAGACACAAGAGAGTACTCATCAAGTGGGACAGCAGGGTCATTGCAGCATATATTGTGGAACAAGAAGTATGCACCTTCTCAAGGAGATAGCAAGAGTACTGAACTGGGCACAGAGCAACATCATGTCCATTACAGACATTCGTATGTCTGGTGAGCTCAACGTCCAGGTGGATTGTCAAAGCAGGCTGAAAATAGCCTTCAGATAATGAGCATTGCTTCCAAAAAGATTTGCCCAGATAACCAATGGAGCCCTCTTCAAATCGACCTGATGGCATCTAAGAAAAACACCAAACTACCAGCCTTCTTTTCAAGGTTCTGAGCCAAACATAAGGAAAAGATGTGGTGTCACAGAAATGAGAATTCCAGAGAGCATACATACACCTACTGCTGCCACTACTACAGCACATGCTAAACAAGGTAAAGCAGACTCAATTCACAGTGGTAATAATAGCACCTTATTGGCTGAGAAGGCCTTGGTTTGCCACAGTCATGTTGATGGCAGTCAATAAGCCCTGGATGATATAAAACAGACTAGACATTCTGATGCAGGTATCAATTTGACACCCAAACCCACAGTTCTTCCAACTTACAAGCCTTGGATGTTACCCAGACATACTGAGTCAGGGACCAGTTTGACATCCAACCTCACAGTCCCTCCAATTTATGGCTTGGCTCTTGAAAGGCAAAGACAGCTATAAAAAAGGATACAATCCAAAGGTATTTTCCACAATGCTTTAGTCCAGATGTCCATCCACTACCTACACTTACAGAAGACACTGAAAAATATTCAGGAGATGGTGCACAGAACATCAGGTTCCCCTGCAGTCCTTAGCTATCTCACATGTGTTGTTATTTCTGCATCAAAGGGTCAACAAAGGCCTACCAGCTTCATCTCTCAGTGCCCAAGCTTTGGCAATAGGAGCAGAAACAGGCCCCATGGACAGCTATCACCCAGAAGCACATCTAGATGTCATCAGATTTCTGAAAGCAGTGAATAATATCCGCCCAAGACCCAGAAGTACATTAGTGCCCTGGAATCTCAACACAGTTCTGAATGTTATTGCAGCTCCACTATTCAAGCCTATTGAGTCAATGGACATGCAGTGGGTTGCACTTAAAATGTTTTTTTCTACTTGTAATATGCTCCACACATTACATCAGTGAACTGAGTGCACTGTCCTGCAAACCTCCATTCCTTACAATACATAATGACGGAGTCTCCCTGCGCACGGTACCATCCTTCACACCAACGATAGCAAGCCCATTCCACAAAATACAGACCATAGAACTACTGGCTTTCCATAGTCCTGGTTCTCACAACTAGGTTGAGAATTCTGAGCAATGGGACATGAAGACAGTGAATGTGACATATCTGGACTGTACCAAACATTTTACACTTTTGGAGAGACTTTCTATAGTGCTTAATGGGTCTAGAAAGGGGCATGTGGCAGCAAAATCAGCAATAGTGACTTGAAGTAAAAAGACCATCAATGAATCCCATAAAACCCAAGGATTCATGCGACCATAAGGATCAAAGCACACATGACAAGGGTGGTGGCCACCTCATAGGCAAAATGCAATGATGCCACAGTTCAAGAGATGTGTGCCACCACGGCATGGAGTCATAATGTCACAAGACATTATGCCACATGGCAAAATTGCACTACCAGTACAGTGCGATATTGCCATGCGGCATAAGTCTTTTTTCTGTGGGGGTCTCCACCTCCACATTCCCCATTATTGGGGGCTGCCCCCCCACTAAGGATTCTTAGCTCTGGGGGGGATTTACCTCAGGGAGCTCACCATTTGTGCAAAAAAATAAAATGTCTGGGACCGGGAATCAAACCCGGTCCCAGATGCAGCGCCTGGGTTCCTGCTGTTGTGGCTCAGTCCAGTGAGCCACGGCAGCTGCTCGGTGGAACTCACTCCCAGCAGAGGTCTTATCCTCTGCCTGGGATTGTGTGCATGGTGCAACACCACATACAGCAGTATACATGGTATTGCACCATTCGATGTCATGGACAGAGTTGTTTCGGGTTAGCTATAATGTCATACGCTATTAAGCAAACAACATTATGACCCGGTAGGTGCCACCACCACCTGATCAACTATACCTATATTTTCAAGACACTATAGACTGGATGTCAAAAATGTCAATAAGGCAGCATTTGCCAGAAAATTATTAGCCAATCGTAACAGTACCCTAAATCCACCATCATCTGAAACCCTCCCAGATTAGCACGTCACTGCTTCTTAGAACCCAGTTGGTAATGGTCAGGGATTCTGTAAGGTGATGCAATATGCAATGGTAGTTTACTCACATTGTAAAGGTGATTGCCTGAGCACCACAATACAGCATTCCCTGGTCTACCTAAAGTGCCATAGCATGGATGACGGAAAATCTATGAGTATAGCAGGATGTTTCTTCATAGAAGAAAGGGTTTTGAAAGAACTCCTAAAACTGAAGGTGGACAAAGCAATGGGGCCTGATGGGATTCACCTCAGAATTCTAAAAGAACTAAGGGGAGAACTAGTAACACCATTAACTACCCTTTTTTAACAAATCATGGGAGGATGGTGTGGTACCTGAGGGCTGGAGGAGGGTGGATGTGATTCCCCTTCACAAAAGTGGGAGCAGGACAGAGGTGGGAATTACAGACCTATCAGTTTGACCTCAGTGGTAGGGAAAAAAAGGGAATCACTTCTGAAGGAAAGAATTGTTGAGTGCCTAGAGGCCAGTGGTGCACAGGACCCAAGGCAGCATGGATTCACAGCAGGAAGGTCATGTCAGATGAATCTAATCGATTTCTTTGACTGGGTGTCCAAAGCAGTAGACCAGGGATGGGCTGTGGACATGGCTTACCTAGACTTTAGCAAGGAATTTAACACAGTCTCGCATAAAAGATTAAATAACAAATTAGCCAGCCTGGGAGTGGGTCCCAGGGTGGTAGCCTGGGTAAAACATTGGCTGGACAACAGGACACAGAGGGTAATAGTAAACGGAGTCCACAAGGAAGAAAGGGGGATTACTAGTGAGGTACCGCAGGGTTCAGTACTGGGTCCGGTCCTTTTTATTGTCTTTATAAGTAACATTGTAGAGGGACTGGAAGGAAAAGTATGTATCTTTGCAGATGACACAAAGATATGCAACAGGGTTGATACACAAGGTGGGGTGGAAAGGATGAGGAGGGACTTGGCAAGTTTGGAGGAATGGTCAAATATATGGCAGCTTAGAATTAATGCAAAGAAGTGCAAAGTAATGCATCTGGGAAACAAAATCCCAGTGGAAGAGTACACGATGGGGGGTGAGATACTGACAACAACAAAAATGGAAAGGGACCTGGGGGTAGTCATATCAGATGACCTAAAGGTGGGCCAGCAATGTGAGAAGGCAGTAAGGAGGGCTGGGGGGATACTGGGATGCATAGGGAGAGGCATCACCAGTAGAAAAAAGGAAGTTGCTGGCCCTCTGTACAGACAGTTGGTGAGACCCTATCTGGAGTACTGCATGCAGTACTGGAGACCCCATCTCCGCAAAGACATAAATAGGGTGGAGCCTGTCCAGAGGAGGGCAACTAAAATGGTGAAGGGTCTGCAACAGAAAACATTCAAAGAGAGACTAAAGGAGCTCAATATGCATACCCTTGAGGAAAGGAGGGAGAGGGGGGACATGATAGAAACTTTCAAGTACCTCAAGGGAATCAACAAAGTCCAAGAGGGTAGCATCTTTCAGAAAAGAGATGTGCAAGAACAAGGGGGCACAATTGAAGATAGAGGGCGGACAGCTCAGAGGTAATGTGAGGAAGTATTTCTTCATAGAGAGGGTTGTGGATGCATGGAACCACCTTCCTGAGGAGGTCATGGAGTCAAAAACAGTGGGGGAATTCAAGAATGCATGGGACAAACATAAAGCAATTCTAGTTGGGGGTAAGAGGAAGTGGGCTGTTGGTTAACTAGGATCTGCAGCTTATCCATTAGGTAGAGAAATGGACAGACTAGGTGGGCCAAGGGGTCCTTATCTGCCATCAAATTCTATGTTTCTATGATACACATTTATTTTTCTTGATACCAGCACTCTGTCCAATGAATAAGATGTGCTCTCCCTGCCTGGACATACAGTGGCCAGCTGAGGAGGTGTGAGGAGGGTGACGACAGTGGCCATATGTGCACCCATGGCACTGAAAATACTGGTAAGGTAACTGGGGGGATGGGTGTTTTTTAGTACCACAGTAGGGGGGTTCTACTAGAGGCCAGAGATTATGGAATTGTGACCAGCGGTACCATGGATTGGTGGCCAAGGGAGGACCAGGGGATGCCAGGGAGGGCTGTATGTTTTTCTACAGGCTGGCAATCGGAGGGAGGAGGGACCACTAGCACCAGGGAGGGTTGTAAGTTTTCCTATGGGCTGGCAATCAGGGGGAGACCACTAGCACCAGACAGGGTTTTATTTTTACTATGGGCTGGAAATTAGAGGAAGGGGGGGACCACTAGCACCAGGGTGGGTTTTAGTTTTATTATATGCTAGTGATAAGAGAGAGAGGAGGGGACCACTAGCACCAGGTAGGGTTTTAGTTTTCCTACAGTTTGGTGATTGGTGGGAGGGGTTACCACTAGCATTATGGAGTTTACTTTTTACTACTGGTTGTCAATGGAAGTGCCATAGCCATAGTGGTAGGTCTGCTCTAGTGGATGACTGGTTAGTTGGCTGTATTTCCTCTGGCAGTCGTTAAAGTTGAGTGAAGGAAGGGGGGATTTGTTCAGCTGTATTTTTCGCTGTGCAGAAGAACCACACTAAGCCATTTTTAAAATCTGCTTAATATCAGCTTGTGCCAATATTCTGATCCCTGCCCCCATTTACCTACCCCCCCCACCCACTGTGGTTTGCTGGGTGCTAACACTTTGCTGGGTGCTAACCCTGTTTGCCAGTGCAACCGACCCATTTGACTATTGGGCTCCAGTGCAAAACCTGGTCTGCATGGGCAAACACAGGTAAGTGCCCACGAAAACTTTTAAATATTAGGCCCAGATTGTTTTAAATAATTGCCAGCTCCTGGAACTGCAGGGCAGGAATTCACTGAGGATGTGGAAGGGTTGAACAAGGGACTAGCCCTGGCCAGCGAGGGAGGGATTTTTTAATTTTATGTTTTTTAAAATGCCCAGTTTTTTCTCCCTGAATATGAAAGAACAAGGGAAAATACACAATATACTGATTTATGTACAAAATACCTTACTATTCCAGGTATTTGAGAAATATATTCAGGGTGTGTGCATCACTAGTGCTACTGAAGGTCCAGCAACATTTATGCAGCTCACTGCAAAAGCAACGAATGCAAACAGTACTGTACCAGACCTGTAGAGCAGAACAGGAAACTACCAGAAGTTCTGTTACATAAAGATGTAATTTTGTCACTAGTAATATTTGAAACAAATCATGAGCTGGTCACAGAAGAATTATTAAACTTCACGGGGTTGGTTATGGGCGTCCCTTTTTGGTGCCCATCATGTGTAAGAAAACTGTTTTTGCTCTTTTACGACAGACATGGGAATCAATGCAAATTAGTAAGAAAAGCATTCTGATGCAACCTTCCTTTTGTTTTGTTTTTTTGGAGAATTCATGATTTGTCCTGTTTAACTTGAATGAAAATCATTTGAAAGTTGGAGTTCATTCTTTTTGATCCTTCCAGTTCCAGTGTTTGAAGATACTGAAAATAAAATACACTTCAGATAAAATTAATCATTTTATCTTATTTGGTTGTACGATTTGCTGTTAATACTAAATGAAATGAACACATGAAAGCAGTTAAAATTAAAATGGTCAAGTCCTTAAATGCTTTTAAGATATTTGCCACAAAGCATGGAAGAAACTCTGTAAGTGGTGTGCTATCAGCCCTAAATGCTAAATTAAAAACTGCACTTTGATATGCAGCAGAAATACGGGGCAAGGCTGATCATGCAAGTTTAGAAAAAAGTTTAAATAGCACATGCAGATATACAGTATATTACAAGTCCTGAATTGTACACCTTCTGCACTTTTCAGCACAACATTTAGGAAATTTCTAATAACTACACTAGTTTATTAAAGACCAAAGCAAACATATTAATACATTTCTAATTTTTTTATTTATTCTACAGACATTCTAATAACATTTGACTGTTCTACTAGAATCTATATGCCTACTGTGGTTCTTTTTTCTTGTCCTTGTCTATGTTATTTTACGTCTCATATTTCTCTAATCACAATTGTCAGTTTGACTTAGTTTCTGACATCATACAAGGAGTGATTTTTTTCAATGTCCGTGTCAGCCTCACAAATGTACACTGAACACTGGATGGGCATGCTGTCTTGTTCCTTCAATCATGTCTGCTGCAGTGGCATTTGACATTTGAGTGTATCTGTGTTTTGTTTGCCTAAACAAGAAAAAGAAAGGAAAGCAGTATCTTGATAGCTGTTGTACGTATTGATGCACCTGTAAACAGTTGATAAGCTCTTTGTCTCCCAGCTGATAGTGCTCTCCAATTCAAGCATAGGTTCTGGGGTTGGATTTTTTCCTGTGTTATGCCATGCTCCACCCCTATTGCCAGTAGTTGTTTTACTAATTCTTTCTGTCTAAAGATGTATGCAGAAAGAAAGTACTTAAAAGCTGTGCTGTGTATTCAGGATGCTGAAACAGTTTAGGAGTGGGAAACTGGCAGCTGCAGTGCTGGAAGCAAGTTAAAACTTAATAGAATTTACAGAATTTCATTCACATTGTAGTTCTTTATCCTGCAAATACAAAATTCTTCTGCTACATTGTCCTCGTTGGTGTACTGTAGACACTGGCCCAGATATTCAAAAGGGTTGTGCCATGCACAACAGGGATGCGCCAGCATAAGTCTGAAAATGCACCATTGTGCGATATTCAGCAGGAGGCAGCTGCGCCCCCCAAATTGCAATGTGCAAGTGTGCAATGGTAATGAATGCATGCACAACTGAAGGGGGAGGAACCATGAATAAATGGCGCAGTGCGATATGCACCATGCTCAATAGGGGAGCAAACGGAAGTTGCACAATAGCAGAAATGATCCTAAATAAAAAGGAACAAGAGAGAGGTTCAAGAACGCTACAGGAAAGCCACATGTGGGAGAACTGCAAGCAGGCTTACAGTAGCTGCGAGCAGGATAAGGCAGGAGCAGGACAGAACACCAGGAAACCACCAGGAACAGGGAAGGAGTGGGGAGCCTGTGCCACTGTGCAGGAGGAAAGTGGGAAGTGCCACATAGGACTGAGGGCACTGACAGTGGGCAGTCCGTCCAATACTGGGAGGTATTCCCGGTGCAGGGGAAGTAGCAGTAAGGACAGCGGGGGGGAATGGTAATACAGCTGCTAGGGGGGGTAACACAAGCCAGGGACATGGCCAGTGCCACCATTCAGATGGAGGCAGTAATGAGGGGTGTGAGAAGGTAGGCAGCAGAGGAGCACGGCCGTGGAAGTGCCCGTCAGTGGTATGCCCCCAACAGGCAGTACCGAGCCCGCACCAGCTTCGAGCTGTACCGTGACACTGAGATCGTGGGCCGGTACCGCCTGAACTGGGTGATCCTGAGGCGGCTCTGTGAGCTGTGCAGTGATGTGATGCAGGCACCCACATGACGGAGCCATGCTCTGTCAGTGGAGACCAAAGTGGCAGCTGTCATGTGCCTGCTCACCACGGGTACCTTCTAGAGACCAACAGGGGACACGACAGGCATAACCCAGTCAGCTGTGTCATGCCTACTCACCCAGTTCCTCAGCGCACTGCTGCCACATGCTGCGGAGTACATCTGTTTCCCCAGCACACCGGCAGAGTGCACAGCACACATATAGGAGTTCCACATGGTAGCACGTAAGCCTGACATGCTCAGGGCCATTGACTGCACCCATGTGGCCATCCACACGCCACTTGGCCCCGAAGGGGCAGCGTACATAAATTGGAAGGGGTATGCAAGCATCAACTACCAAGTGGTGTGCGATGCCAGGGGGTGCATAACCAATGTCTGTGCCACGCACCCTGGGGGAGCACATGATGCCTTCATCTGGCTCCAGTCTGCACTGTGCCACAGGTTCGAGAGTGGGGACATCCCCACTGGCCACCTAGTAGGTGAGTATGCAAATCATGCAGAAAGACATGGATCTTGGGAGAGGCATAGTCAGAGGTGACATGGTTACTGGCCTAGATGGTCCATGGCAGGGTGATGCTAATCACCAAACTAATGTCCACCCTCTACATACAGGTGACAGTGGATACCCACTCCGTCCCTGGCTGCTCACACCATACCGGCCGCCCGCGACCCCATCACAGCAACGCTACAATGAGGCACATGCCACCACATGCAATGTCATTGAGTGGGTGTTCGGGATGCTGAAGGCACGTTTCCATTACCTGGACACATCTGGCGGTGCCCTACAGTACAGCCCCTCAAAGGCCTGAGGGCTATTCCTGGCCTGTTGCATCCTGCACAACATGGCCAACAACTGCGGGTAGCTGTACAGGTTGAAGAGGGGAACAGTGATGGGGATGATGAGGATGCTGGTGAAGATGGTGATGAGCAGCCCCCCTTTGCTCAAAGGGACCCCCAACTGATCCGGATGGCACAGCTGCACTGGGACACCATCACAGAGGAGCACTTCAACCAACCCAGGTAAGTCACGGGGCTATATGCAACCACCAATGGCAAGGGCACAACCCACAAACATGCACGGAAAAACCCCAGGGGTGCATGTTGCACAGGGAATTGGCTGAGCATGGAACCGCACACGCCATCAGGGATGGGCAAGGTCTAACACAGCACGTGGTCACACACACACACACACACACACACACACACACCCACAAGACATGCACAAAGGGTAGGAGGCATGCCAACCCCAACCGCCACCCCTAGCCACACACACACGTCCACAGACCACCACGCCTAGTGCCTGTCATTGTGCATGTGTCAGATGCTGGGCACCATTGCACAGTGGCAGACAGCATAACGCAGGCATCATCATGCACATGCCACAGTGGCCAGCAGCCGGGAGGGTGTGCAGATGGAACGTGGTGTGTGTGTGTGTGTGTGTGTGTGTGCAGGGCTGGGTACCCCACCCATGCATTGCACGTTGAACAACACACTGCACACAGGGCAGCATCAGACAGTAGCCTTGGTGGGAGACAGGTCAGTCACGTGCCACAGTGCCCCGGCCACCACGGATGCATGGGCAGCCCCACTGAGACCCACCAGCAGTGACAGGCTGACCAACGGCCTCATGGGGTGGCACCGACAGTCCTCCAGGGGTTCCGCTGCGTTAACACGACCATGCTCGCACAGGGGTCTGCAGCACACCGAACATGCCTGCGCCAGGCATGCTTGGGATGCCCACAGCTGAACCCAGTGTCGACAAGGAGGGTGTCGCACAATGCCGGGAATGGGGGGTGGACATTGTACTGCACGGTGTCTGCGACACACGGGCAAATAACTGTGTGCCCACTGTGCCCATGATAGCTGTGATTGTCTGTGTCAGCCTGTCAATGGCAGCAGTCACATCATCCCACAGCCGATGCATCCCTGCCAGGAGCAGACCGGTGTCCCTGCTGCGCCACTCCTCTGCCTGGCGCAGGGCCACACTGAGTGCATCCACCGCTGTCACAAGCCACAAATGCTGATCGACTGAATTTTGGAGTATGCGGGTGTACTCATCTAAGAGGTCATCCGCCTGATCGGCATGCTGTCCCTCACGGTGTTCGCAGACCTGATGGGCAGCACTGCACACCAGGGCCATGCCTGGGCATGTCCACAGGTGGTGCACTGACGCTGCCCCCCGACACTGTACCCCCATGGCCATTGGCTGACTGCTGACACTGCCCCTCTGGCCGCCACTCTCCAGGGCTCAACGGTGCCGCTGCAGTGGCTGCAACAGCCCCACTGTCCTGGACACACACCAGTGCTGCCCCACTGGTGCAGACAGGCACAGACTGGGACTGTGGTGTCATGCAGGCCTCCATGGCGGCACCACCCATGGCTATGCCTGTGCTTTAACCTGCTGTGTGGCCATCCTGCAGCCCACATGTATCACTGTCCATGATGTGAGCTCCATCATCATCAGTGACAGATCCAGCACCAGTCCAAGTCTCAGCATGCCGGCATCCATGGATGCCGGCATGCTGGGACATGGGCAGGGCCTCCTCTGCACCTGCTCCACCAACATCAGTCAGGACAGCCAGGCAGGTCCACTGTCACCCTGACCCTTGGACACCTGTGGAGGTGGATGGGCCCTCCTCTGTGTCCATGGTATCACCCTCAGTGGACGAGCCCACCACCGCTGACCCATGTAGACACTCAGGAGCTATAAGGGAACACAGTAGCATTAATGTATCTGCCCTACCCTGTGTCATCCTCCCCCAGTGACAGATCAGGACCTACCATGCAGTGACGGGCTACCACCCATCTGGAATCCACCACCTGGAACACCCTTGATGGCACAATGCCGAATGCTGCCAGCAACCTGCATTTCTTGTGGGGTCAGGCGTTGCACGGCCAGCTGTCCCCCACCAGTTGCAGCCCATAGATACATAGATACATAGACAGTGTCAGCAGATAAGGGCCTATGGCCCACCTAGTCTGCCCATTTGAGCTTGTAAGTTCAGTTTGTTTTCCTAGAAGTCTATTTCCCCTTACCCCTGACCTCTAGAATTCCTTTATGTCTATCCCATGCATTCTTAAATCCCGTGATTGTTTCAGCCCCCACCACTTCCTCTGGCAGGGTGTTCCACTTGTCCACCACCCGTTCTGTGAGAAATTCTTTCTCATATTTCCTCTGAATCGTCCTCCTCCAACTTCATCCCATGCCCTCTAGTCCTGAAACATCTTTTCGCTTAAAAATAGTGTTTTCCTGCACCCTGTTCCTCCCTGTAAGATACTTGTATGTCTCTACTCATATCCCTCTCTCCTCTCTCCTCCAGGGAGTACATGTTCAGTTCCTTCAACCTGTCTTCAGGATTTGTGATGCAACCCATGCACCATCTTTGTTGCCCTCCTCTGAACTTCTTCTACCCTGTCTATGTCCTTACGTAGGTATGGTCTCCAGAACTGTACACTGTACTCCAGGTGGGGCCTCACTAGTGTCTTGTATAGCCGATTATGACCTCCCTTTTCCTGCTGGTGATGCCCTGCCTATACATCCCAGCATCCTATTTGCTTTACCTGATGCCTTGTCACAGTGTTTCCCACTTTGAGGTCATCAGAGATGACAACTCCAAGATCCCTTTCCTGCTTGGTGCATGCTATATCCTCACCCCCAACTGATATATTGTGCCAGGGTTTTTGTGCCCCATATGCATTATCTTGCACTTCTTTGCATTGAATTTCAACTGCCAAACCCTTGACCATTCTTCAAGTTTCTGCAGGTCCTGTCTCTCATTCTGTCTACACCCTCTGGGTGTGTCTACTCTGTTACAGAGCTTGTGTCATCAGCTAACAGTGAAATTCTGCCTTCTATATCCTGTGCAATGTCACTGATGAAGATGTTGAATAGGACCGGTCCCAGCACTGATCCCTGTGGTGCCCCACTGGTCACTCTTCCCTCTGTGGAGTGACAGCCATTACCACCACCCTCTGTGTCCTGCCACCCAGCCAGTTACCTACCCACCACACTACTGTCCTGCCCACACCCATATTCCCCAGTTTGTGTAATAGTCTTCTATGTGGCACAGTGTCAAAGCCTTGCTGAAGTCCAGATAGGCCATGTCCACTGCCTCCCTGATCCACCTCCCTAGTCACCCAGTACAAAAATTCAATGAGGTTGGTCTGACATGACCTCCCTGGTGAAACCATGCTCCTTGGGTCCCGTGTAGTCCATTGACAACCAGATGTTCCACCAATCTCTCCTTCAGTAGTGCTTCCATGATCTTTCCCACTACCGGTGAGGCTGACTGGTCTGTAGTTCCCTGCTTCCTCTTTGTTCCCTTTTGTATAAGGGACTACATCTGCTGTCCTCCAGTCTTTGGGTACCTCCCTGTTTCCAGTGATTGGCTGAACAGGATAGCCAGAGGTTTAGCCACCACCTCTCTTAGTTCTTTAAGGACCCTAGAGTTCCCATCTGGCCCCATTGCTTTGTCAACTCTTATTACTTCCAGTTCCTTCAGGACCTTTCTGTAAAGGGACTTGTGTCCATTTCTGCACCATTCTCACCTTGTACTCCCTTCAGACCCATTACCCACCTCTTCCTTAGTAAAGACTGAGCAGAAATACCTGTTCAATATGTCAGCTTTACTGTTGTCATCCTCACGCTGCTCCCATCCTCCCCTTCAGTCTAACTATCCCTCCTTTGTCCTTCTTTTTCACTTATGTACCTGTAAAAGGTTTGTCCCTTTAACCACTGATTTTGCAATGTGTTCTTCTGTCTGAGCTTTGGCTTCCCTTACTGACTTCCCTGCCTCCCTTTGTTTCTCCTGGTACTTCTCCCTATTCCCTTCTGCCTGTGTCTTTTGTATTGCCTGAATGCAGTCTTTTGGCTTTCACTTTCTTTGCTACCTCTTTGGAAAACCATAATGGTCTCCTCTTTCTTTTCCTCTTGCTAACCTGCTTAATGCATAATTCTGTTGTTCTTATAATCCCCATTTTAAATACTGCCCACTGTTCCTCAATCTCGATTCCTGTCCCATTCCCTTAATGCCTCTTTTCAAGCATCTCCCCATTTTCCCAAAGTCTGCCCCCTAAAATCCAGGATACGTGTGTTTGTGTGGTTTTGTTCTGCTCTTTCTGTGATTTCAAACCACAATGACTGGTGGTCACTGTTACCCAGGTGCTCCCCACTGTTACCCCATCACACTGTCCCTGTTTGTCAGAGCACAAGGTCCAGTATTGCCTTCTGCCGAGTTGGTTCCATGACCAGTTGCTTGAGGAAGGCACCCTGAAGGGAGTCCAGGATAAATCTGCTCCTAGTTGATGCTGCTGCTGGGATGCTCCAGTCCACATCTGGTATATTGAAGTCTCCAACCAGTACTACCTCACCCTTGTCAGCCATCCTTTGGATGGCTAGCATCAGCTCCCTATCTGTTTCTTCCTCCTGGGCTGGTGGTCTATAGACCACACCTGTGCGGATGGCTGGCCCCATCCTGCCCTCTTGCCCTGATGGCAGCCACCTTATCCTTAATCCTCCGCCTGTCTGTGCCCACCTTCTTCTTGCACTCCTGCACGGACTACTGGTGGCTGCCATGCTGGTTGATGGCACACGCCACCTCTCCCCATGCAGCAGCATGGGCCTGTGGTGTTCCCCGCTGTCCGCTGAGCAGCGGCTCCTGGTCAAGGTAGGCCTTAAACAAGGCATCTGTTTCTGCCTTGGTGAAGTTTGGCCTCCTCTTCCTCCCACGTCTCTGTTCCTCTTCCTCCACCTCACAATCGCTCATCATTGATCCTGTGGGAATGACAGGTGTTACCTCTGATTGTGCAGTCCCATGCATCTCCCACACACCACAGTCCACATTCCCAAACAGCATGCAACTCACCACAATAGACTGCAATACCAGACTATGGCCTCTGCAGCCCAATGTCACATTTATATAGTGCAATGCATGCAAATGGGGCGAGGCGCAATTTTACGTGGATGCTAATGCAGTATCTGTGCCATTGAATAGCTGATTAGCTGATTTGCATATGCCAGCTGAATATCGTGCTGTTGCGCCTTGCACAATTGTGTTGAACGTGCTCAGGCAAGGGCGCATTTCTGTGACGTGCACAGTGGACACCGAATGGCGCATGCCCGGGGTGCTGACGCCGATGCCTGCCACACTGCTGACATGCTGTGCATGGGAGGCAGTGCAGGGCACTGCCACCATTGTGCCAGTGGTGCTACTGCACTGTTCACATGTATGGTGCTCTGGCACTGGGGCACCGTAGGTGCCGTGGAGCCACAGCGCGGTAGGCTGGTACAGGAAGTGCCAGACAGGTGCCCTACTGCGCTACACGTGGTGAGTACCAATCATGCTGTGGCAGTCTGTGCGCGAGAGACCCCTGACCCTGTGCCGACCTTTGCCCCTAGGTGCCAAGCGTCCGCATGGGTGCACCTCTTTCAAGCTGTTTGGTGACAGCGGGATGTGGAATGCCAGCGCAGTACCACGCAGCATCCGCACGTGGTGGACGTGCGCTACAGAGTGCCATTTTGACACTGAATGTTTGGAGGATGGCACGGAGATGGGCACCAATCTGAAGCCAGGTAGAACTGGCCAACCTAGTGTCCCTGGTGGAGCCCCATGCTGCTGCTCTATTTGGAGAGGCACCCTTGGACAGGGCCAGGAGTGCCGTGTGGGAGGAGGTGGTCCTGGAGGAGGCCACAGGTGTACAGAACACAGCAGAGCAGTGCAGGCACCGCTATGGGGACCTGCAGTGTAGGGACCCGGACAGGCTTGTCCGTCTGTGGTCACGCACCAGGAGGGGCGCGGTTCCATGGCCAGGTAGGTGCCCATTCATATACTGTTTACGTCCATATGGGTATCATGGTGGCATGTGTCCAGCACATGGGGGGGTGTCCAGTGTGGGCTGTGGTGGTGGTATAGGGGTGGGGGGGCAGATGGGTATGGCTGTGTGGGATTGCACTCACCCGGGGGCAGGGGGACTTTGCTACTGGATTGTACTGATATTCCTCTCTCCATGTTTGCACCCTAGGCCCTGAGGAGTGCTGGCATGCCAGGGAGGGGAGGCTGCGGCATGAGGCACATCATGCTGCAAGGGTGGCTATACAAGGCCAGCACAGGGACCAGTCTGATGATGGTGAGTGCCTTACGTCCAGGATTTTTTTTGCATGCTGTGTAACAGGGCGGGCAGCAGGGCATGGCCACCATCCATTAACACCACTTCCATGCACGCAACATGGTACAGTCACCACTGTCCAGTGGCACTGCATGTCTGGGAGTGCATCAGTGGTGGTCCATGCATGCACCGGGTACATGGCTGTGCCATTTCCTTCACACCGCATAGCCATGTCACTGTACAGCCATGGTGGTGCTGTGCAGGACTTGGGTGGTGGGTGTGTGCAGCAGTCTGCATGGCTGTGTGTGCCTGGGTGGGCAGGTCTTGTGGACACGATCACTGTGGGTGGTCACACACCATCACAGAGGCATGTCCCATGGCTGTATGCCATGCACAGTGGGTGAGCTGCAGGGGGGCTGTGCATTCACACCTATTGACTCTGCTCCCTTGTCCTAGGTGGACAGCGGTTGCAGACCATCGAGCGGACGCTGCAGGAGATACTGCAGGTGACCAGGGCCTCCCTTGAGATATTGCAATGGATAGACCATCTGGGAGTCCAAAGGAGGCATGGCGGGAGGCACATTCAGAGCGGGGAACAGGGCTCCCATTGAACATGTTTCACCCCGTGATTTCCCCTACTCCCCTGGATCCACCCTCACATCCCTCCTTCCCTCTACCATTTGTTCACTCCTGCCCCTTACCCACCCCCACCTGGTTTGTGTCCCTCCCCCCTTCCTTTTGTACATAGCTGTAAATAGTTGTTTTTGATCTTTCAAAATACATTTGGTTTGTTATGCCTACTGTGGTGGTCTCTGATTTGCAGCGGGCTAAAGGTGCTCAGCTGCAGTGGTGTGCAAGGTGTCAGGGGTGGTACAATCATGGACGTGTGTGTGTATCCATAGGGGAAGTGACTATGGTGTGGGAGTAGCTATCAGTCACTGTCTGTGGTTTGTGTGTTGTTCCCTGTGCACTGGATGACTGTGCAGTGGTCCACGATGCATGCACTGTGCCCATGGCACACCTGTCAGACCATCCACGGTCTGTGCAGCTGACACCCTTGTATGTCTGTGACCTGCACGGTCCACTGGCATATCAGTGGTGGCTGTCCATGCTGGACTGCCACTGTACCCAGCACAATGCCAGGTTGCCTCCTGTCACTGGTGTGGTGCATGTCTACCTCAGGTGGTACTGTGGCCTCCACTGTTGTTGTCCCACCTCCATGCTGTCGCTTGTGTGTGTAGCAGGGGATGTGCACCACTGTCTGTCACTTGTGCTCCGGGTGCATGCTGGTGGCATACAGCTCCATGGTGCCTGCGCAGGGTGGCTGGCACTCCTGTGCCATGGAGGGGTGCTGGCCGTGTGTACACGGATTTCGTGTCCACACGATGGGGGCTTGGTTGGCCCACTACTGTGTCCCTGTGTTGGTGTGTCCTCGGGTATGGGTGGGTGTTTGTCCATGCACTGTGTTGCGTCCTGTGTGGCACATGTTTCCATGCACCACTGTGGTTGTCTACGCTGGCTGTTGTGGCCAGTGCTGGGTCGGGGTGTGTCCTTGGGAGGGTGTACAGGGTGCTGTACCACTGGTGGTGGGGTCCAAGGCATGCCCTGTCATGTGTGGGGTACCTCGTGTGCCGATGCATGGTCGATCTCTCAGCTGTACCTCGGGGGGACATGCATGGTGGCACTGTGTATGCAGTCATTGCATCGCTGTCTGCTGCCACCCGCTGATGGGTGCTCTTGGTGGGGCTGCCTTGCATGGTTCTGTGGTGCCCAGTGTTGCATTGTCACAGTGGGGTGGTGGCATGCATGGGGTGTCCTGCACTGGTGGATGCTGCTCCTGGGCAGGGTGTCTGGGGATCACGGTGCAGGGTGTGCTCTGCATTGGTGGGATGCTGTGGCACGAGGTGGTCGGACCTCCTTGTGTGCCCATCACAGCTTGCCAGGGGGGCTTGCCAGGGGTGTGCTAGGGCACCATGCCCCGGCTGTGGGTTTGTTGCTGGTATCCAGGGGCCAGTGGTTATTCCAGCTCTCCCCTGGTTGTGCAGTGCATGGGTTGCTGGGGGCAATGTCTATTCTGCTGTGTGCTCCTCTGCCCATCTGTGGCATGGGTGGTGGGCCCCTGCATCCTGTCCCTGCGCATCCCTGGTTGTGCTGTTGCACTGCTGCCCTGCTCCACTGAGCATCCCTGGTTGTGCTGTTGCACTGCTGCCCCACTCCATTGAGCATCCCTGGGTGTGCTGTTGCACTGCTGCCATGCTCCGCTGGGCATCCCTGGTTGTGCTGTGGCGCTGCTGCCCTGCTCCACTGAGCATCCCTGGTTGTGCTGTTGTGCTGCTGCCCTGCTCCACTGAGCACCCCTGGTTGTGCTGTTGCACTGCTGCCCTGCTCCACTGAGCATCCCAGGTTGTGCTGTTGCACTGCTGCCCTGATCCACTGGGCATCCCTGGTTGTGCTGTTGCACTGCTGCCCTGCTCCACTGAGCATCCCTGGTTGTGCTAGTGTGCATCTGAACTGTGCCACTGCACATCCCTGGTTGCGCTATGGTGCAGGTGGTGTGATATTCACTCGTGTGCCGCAGGCATATCTTGACCTTGCGCAGTTTTTGAATATCGCGCTTCTTGTGCATGGACACAGTGGACTTGCACTTGCTCCTGCTGTTGCGCACTTTTTTGGTGCAGTTTGAATATCTGGGCCACTATATATATAAAAAAACGTGTGGTCTAGTAAGAGAAATCATGACACTATTACTGATTGTGGTTTCACAAGAATCTCCTGCCTGCCACCAGAACTGTAGCTCAGCACCACCACCTCCCGCTCCTGGTCCTAGATTTATGAGATTAGTTTCACATGTCAAATTGCTCTGAATACCTGGTGGTCTAATAGTGAAAAGGATACTTAGAGAGTCTAAAAGCCAACAGTTCTACTTGAAGGTTCCACAATAATCTGCTGCTGCTGCTATTGCCACCAATGTTGCTACAACTGGAGATCTCTGACTACACCCCTCCACACTGGAAACTGCACCTTCTACCTCAATGAAATGTCATGAAACTCTTTTAAGGAACAGCCAAGATATAAGCAGCTACAAACTGTGATTTAATATTAAACTGCCTGCTCGACCCTAACTGTAGTGGCTTTACCGTGCTACTATAATTCTTCATTTTCTGTGGCATAGTTCAGACTAAAGAAGCTGTATATACTGTAGCATAGAAATATTAAATGCAGAGAACCTTATGGGATGTAATTTTATGACATGTATCCATCAACAAGATTATAGCTCTTTTAAGTGTTGTTCATGTCTTTATAGATACAGTATATACACAGTATATTCATATATAGTTATTTATTTAGATACATTCCCTGGGTAGACCATCAGGCAGCAAGTGCTTATTTTCAAGGGTGGACTGAATACATAGGATTGTTCCCATAAACACTATAAGAACAAATAGATCAGTATCTAAAAACAGTTACACACTGCAACATGGCAGTGGGGAAAGCAAACAGGATGCTGGGATGCATAGAGAGGGGAATAAGCAGTAGAATTTGTGAGGTGACCCTCCCATTGTACAGATCACTGGTGCGACCACACCTGGAATATTGTGCAAGGTAATGGATTCCACACTTGAGGAAAAATTACAAGTTGGATGCATTACTGCGTGGGGCAACCAAGATGATCCATGGTCTTCGGAAAAAGAAGTAAGAGAAGAGGCTGTAGGACTTGAACATGTACACATTTGGAAAAAGCAGGAAATGGGGTGACATGATCAAGACATACAAATATTGATTGGTGAATCCACAACACACTCTGTACACACTGTACGTGGAAAGAGAGGTCAGTACTCCACAGTTTGTGGCTCATTTAACATCCAAACTAAACCAAACCAAACTTTATTTCTAAAATGCTATTCCAGCATAGATCATAGTATTTTACACAGTGTAATCAATATTTTTTAAAAACATACAACCACATTTCTAATACATTTCAGGAATTTAAGTATCAGTATAGGCCAACTCAAATAAATACATTTTCAATGCAGATTTAAAGGCCTCAATGGACAGGCATTCCCTTATCTGATGAGGTAGAGAATTCCACAGGTCAGAGCAGTAAAAAGCAAATTACCTAGCTCCTGATGTTGTCAGACAGACCCTGGGAATCTCCAGCAATCCCTCATCGGTGGAGCAGAGAGGGTGAAGAGGGCAGTAAGGACAAAGGAGCTCTTGCAGATATCCCAGTCCCTGTCCATGTAGGGTTTATAGGTCAGTAATCCAACATTAAAGGTGATCCTCCACCGCAACGGCAGCCAGTACAAGGTACGGAGCACAGGAGTGATATAGTAAGATCTACATAAACCTGTCAACAATCTGGCAACCACATTCTGCACCAACTCCACCCCCTGTAGCCCTAGTTATAGGGCATTGCAGTAATCAAGCATGAAGTCACCAGGGCATGGACCAACACTGGAAGGTCATCAGATGGCACCATGTGCTTTATCCGAGTGCCATTCCACAGATGATAAAATGAGGACTTAAAAACGGCTGACACATGAGATTTAAGTGTCAGTCCTCTATCAAGTATGATGCCCAGATTTAACACCCGGTCAGAGATCCTCAGCTGGTTGCCCTCTAGCCAAAGCCCAGATGGCTGCCCAGTTGATAATCCCTCCACCTGGTGACCTGGGTCCACAACCAGCACCTCGGTCTTATCTGGATTCAGCCTAAGCCATATGGCACTCATCCAGTCCTGGATCTCAGTGAGACAGTTGTTAAATACTGAGACAGCATCAAATTGTCTGGGCATGAAGGACAAGTACAGTTGAGTATCATCTGCATAACAGTGAAAACTCAATCCATACCTCCAAATAATGTCTCCCAGCGGCAGCATATACACCTCGAACAACATGGGGGAGAGCACAGAGCCTTGTGGCACCCCACATGGCAGGGAGATAGGGGCTGATGAAAACACCCTGGACTCCAATCTCTGTGTCCTGCCAGTGATGGAAGAGTAGAACCATCTGAGGACTGTGCCACCTAGCCCACAGAAAAGCTGCAGCCATTCTAGAAACACCCCATGATCCACAGTGTCAAAATGCTGTAGAGAGATCAAGGAGAATCAGGATGGAATGGCTCCTCCAATCTCTCGTTATCAGGAGATCATTAAGTACCCAGACCACCACCATCTCCGTCCTATGTCTTTTCCTGAAACTGGACTGGAGAGGATCGTAGATGTCATGGGTGGTCAGATGATCCTTGAGCTGCAATGCGACTGCCTTCTTGATAACCTTACCTACAAAAGACAAGTTAGAGACTGGCCTGTAGTTTGAGAGGCAGTCAGGGTCCAGAAAAGATTTTTTCAGGAGGGGTTGAACCACTACCTCCCTTAGGGTGTCCAGAAATACCCAGGTCTCTAATGATCACCTAACTAACTCAGCAAGGACCAGTGCTGTTGGCTCCATGCATCCCACTAGGAGGCGTGTCAGACCTGGATCCAAACTACAGTAAGTCAGTTGCAAGCCCTGGACCATCTTCATGAAATCGTTGATCACCAACTGAGCAAACTCTGACCAGACAAATTGGGTGCCAGTGATCCCACACCAATCTCTGCTCTGCCTGTTTGAGTGAGCTGCACAGATCTCCGACCTAATGGTCACAATCTTATCCATGAAAAATCAAGCAAACTCCTGACACTTATCTTGTGAAAAAGCGCTCCGATTCTGGAGACAGGCTGGATTGCACAGCCTGCTCACAGTACAGAAGAGCTGAGCTGGTCAATTTCATGCAGCTGCAGTCTCCCCAGACTGGAATTCTGCCTTCTTATGGGAGACTGCAGATTGATAAGCCTTGTAATGGAATATCAATCTAAGTTTGTCATCATTCAGGCCTGATTTCTGCCAGCAATGCTCCAACCATCTACCCACTCTCCTCAGCTCCCTCATGGCCCCATCAAACCATGGGGACCAAGGGCAAAGGGTGAGTGGGTGAACATGGACAGGAGCAATGGCATCCAGGGCTTCTCCAATTGCCTTATTACAGGCTCGTAGTGGACTCTCTGGATCTCTGCTAACACTCATACTACCTAATAGATCCAGAACCACCACCAGACCATCTGGTGTTGCTCCCCATAATGGTCAGTACCGGACCATCTCTGTAGGGGCAGGTCTATTGGGGGGGCTGTGAAGCTGAACCCAATAGTGTGATGGTCAGACCATCTGAGGGGTTTCTTCACCATGTCTGAGATCTCCATCCCCAGTAGGAACACTAGATCCAGTGAATGACCCTGCATATGGCTCACAGAGGTAATCACCTGTGTGAGCCCCAACTAAATCATTAGTTAGAGAAAGTCTTGACCAAATTGTGAGAGTTCACCACCACCTGGGGGCCTTCAATACCATCTCGACAATGAAGTCCGTGACCTTCTGCAGGAACTCCTGCTCGCTCCCGGGTGGGCAGTAAATGAGACATATCCTACAACCCACACCTGTATCCGTGATACATCCAAAGGATCTAATTGGCACCTCTTCCAGGCACAGCTCCATCTTGAAACAGATGGCTACCCCCACTGCCCCTACAATTCAACCTCAGGTGGTGTATCAATGAGTACCCGGCTGAAACAGCTGACTCCAAAAGGGGCCAGCATTCTCATCTAGCCAGGTCTCAATGATGCAAGCCAGGTCAGATGACCCAATAAGATCAGCAATTACTGCTGTCTTGTTCTGAATTGACTTGGCATTGCATTACTCCACCCAGGTTGGATGAGTAGTCGAGGTTGACTGGGCTACCTGCCCACTAAAAGTGGAGCCCTTGGGTATGGGCACTAAGCAGGGTGGACCCCTTTCCTGGGCCCATTTCATCCCAGGGTGTCTCCTCGATCCCACCACCCCAATTCATCCCCCAGCTCTACTCCCCCCCGAACCCCCACCCCTTCGATGTATTCTCACAATCCCCAAGTCAAGACTGTGCTTATAAACCCCAGCTAGAAGTGGGGGGCAATCAAAGGGGCGAAGGGCCTGGAGCTCAGCAGGAGAGTAATGCCCACCCATCAAAGTCCTCTGACAACACATCCTGCAAATTCTACTCCCAGCAGTAAATAAAAAACAGTCACTCACTCACCCAATCATACAATCACATCCACTCCTATACATTCAAATTAAATATCCTTAAACACCCAAACAACACTACTATCCCCACCCTCCCCAAGCATTAATATAACTTAGCTACCCACCCCACCAACACTCTTAATATGGAAAAAATAAAATAACTAACTAAAAAAACAAACATGAAAGTCAGATAAATGGCCAAAGAACAGCAGTACAGGGTCAAATTTGTTATTAAGTAGTGTCCAGCAACATGTCTGTCCAAAATTAAAATAGGGGCTCTCACTACCTTCCAGCCTCCAATATCTGTCCAGAAATGCAGCACTCTCACTGCCACCTTCACAGAGTAATAATTGAAATGTTAAAGTGCAGAACAATAGGCACTCTTACTGTCTAATCACCAACAAAAAGCTGAATCATTCATATTTTAATCACCAGATGTCTTGGAGTCCCACCATCAGCAGTTCTTTCTCTACTAGAAGTTCCCAAAAGAAGCGAGGTCCCAGCAGGAGGTCCTCCAATGGTCTGAATTTTTATGGATCCTGACCTGACCCCAAAGAGGGCCCCAGAGCACAGTCAATCTCCCCTTCCTCAACTACTAGAGCTACCCAATCTTCATCAGGAAGTCCCCCCCCCAGCTCCAGGTGCTCAGGCTATGCTCTCCCTCTGGTTTGCACCCTCCAAATCCCCCAGGAGAAAGTGGTTGCCCCCAGTAACCCACCTCAGGTCCAGCCAGTCTGGTTAACCACTTGTCCGCTCATGGTCGGCCTCAATCTACTCCGAGTTACCCCACCCGATACTCCACAGCATCCCGGTAGTCCAGATACATTAACTGTGGTGGTTCCTGTCTTGGCTTTCTCCAGGAGAGAGAAGGCTTCAGAAAAACAGAACATAAATGCAGAACACCTTAGGTAGCATATAGGCTCCACTAAAAATTTTGCAGTCCTTCCAGGATTCCTTCTCCTCAGTTCTGGAAGAGCAGAGCACCAAATATAGTCCATGAAGCTATATGCCAGTCTCTTGGTGTAGATATGCCTTAAAAACCAGCCCAGATCTCCCACTGCCAGTAATCATTAGCTGCTCCTTGGCTCCCAGATTAGTTTGGGCTAAGCAACTACATTAATGCTTAGCACTAATGTCAGCCATCTAATCAGAAAATCCACATACTGCATGGTGTGAGCGCCGTGCAAAACTCTGGCACAGAGGGTACAACAGTCTTTGCAGTTGTAAACCATGAACTGGTAATTTTTTCCAACTGATTCCCATTACTGCTGTGCAGCCACAATATACAAATGACAAAACATGCTTTTTAAAATAAAAACTGTTATCTAAAACACTAAAACATTAAAACATTAAAATACTGCTGAGTCTAAACTGATGGCTGGCCCAATGTGGCCGCCATCTTGGACCACCTTTAATCCATAAATGCAGATTGATCTCACCACAATTTTAATTCTGCAGACTATCAGGGAGTCAAACACCAGTCACAGAGGAGCTGTTGATGTTTCGACTTCAAAAAAGAAGTCATCTGATAGTACACTGAATTAAAATTGCTTATTTTTGCATGTTGGAACTGCTATGGACTGGTTTAGTACACTTTGACAGTGTGGCCTTTGAACCAACATCCATACTTGCTGCTGCTATGTGTGTTATTTATGGAATAAAGGTGAATGTTAAATGAATTACAAACTGTGGA
Source organism: Neoceratodus forsteri (assembly GCA_016271365.2). Classification (NCBI taxonomy): domain Eukaryota; kingdom Metazoa; phylum Chordata; order Ceratodontiformes; family Ceratodontidae; genus Neoceratodus; species Neoceratodus forsteri. Next base: position 1,230,032,487 of record CM057459.1, on the reverse strand, counting down.
GTGCTGACCTCTCTTTCTGTGTATGGCATGTATGGAGTGTGTTGTGGATTCATCTGTCCTGGTAAGGTGCACCTACATTGTTGCTATACTGGCTATCCAGCAAGTTTCTAAAACTGCAAATATATTCTTGGAGCCATGTTTTTCTTTTGTGTCATTGATGGGTGAAGTTGTTGAAATTCACTTCATGAAGTAATTCATGAAATTTGTAAAATTCACAAAGGGCAAATTCACGAAATTGGCACTTGATGATGTGATCGTTTAGAAATTCACTCATGAAGTGGTTACTTTGTGGAAGAAATTGTTACTTTGCAGTGAAACGTTGTGACTTTCAGTAAACTCAAAGCTGCTTAAGGCATTGGAAACTTTGCAATGCTTCACAAAGGTGAATTTTGGGCACAACACAGCAACTTTGCAAGCAAAGTTTAATGTCACCTGCATTTCTACACACAAGTACCTACATGTAATAAATAGTATGGACATCAATAAACTCTTATCCTTGAGTTCTGATACAGGAATGAGAGGGAATTTTCTGAAGTTTGCGGGGCAGGGAGGGTGATTCTAGAAGGATGTCCGTAAGCCCTTCTTCATGAAAAGAGTGCTGGACAAGAGGAATTCACTGCCAGAAGAAATGGTACAGGCAAAATCAGTTACCACTTTCAAACAGGGATGGTACAAGCATGTGGGATTAGTTAATATGGGGGCACTAACTACAGGGGAGAGTTGCCACTAAGCAAGTACAGAGTAGTTAGGTTGAGTGGGCAGATTAGTTATTTTTATTTTTATTTATTTATTCTAGGATTACAAATACCTCTTTTACAAAGGTTCCAAGTCAGAAATAACAAACAACAAGGAAGCAACAGTGAAATAACAGTAAACAATTCATGCACAACAGTGCTATTGAAAGGGGTCAATTATAGGAAGAGTAAGGTGTAGAGGAGGAGGAGAAGTGTAGGTAGTTAGAGGCAGCTATAGTAAAATGGTGAACACAGCTAGGGTGCATATGCTCACAAGGAATGGGTAGGGTCAGGCACCTGGGGGTGGCAGAGAAACAGGGATGAGAGGAGAGAAGAGGGGAGGATGAAGATGCAGAAGGAGGCATTTGTTGAAAAATAAATGGGAAGGAGTGATAGAAGATAAAAGGGGCAGGTGGGGGATAAGTGCTATAATGGGGCAAGGAGAGACTAATGATGTGGTATGAAGACCTGAGATTTGAGGTGGCGCCTCAGGAGCTGGGGAGGGGACTGGGGCCTGGGGTTAAGCAGTATATAAGTTAGGATTAAAGCTGTGTAGGTCATCATCTAGGAGAGGCATTCACAGGAGCTAGAGGCAATGAGATGGGCTTGGAGCCTGGTTTTGAACAGACCTAGTGTTGAGGCAGAGGAGATGGTGTGGCTGATACCATTTATCCATAGAGGAGCCCTATAGGTGAAGGAGCATTGGCCCTGCATAGTTCGACAGCAAGGAACTTGTAGAATCTGGGTTGTCGAGCTCCTGGTGTTCTATCAGTTGGTGTTTTGATGTAACAAAGCAATAACACTGGGGGGTGTTAGGCCAAGGTTGATTTTTCCCACCATAGCACATGTGAGATACTTTATACGGTTGGAGAGTTGGGGCCATCCGTATTGTTCATAAAGGGCACAGGTGTGGGTGAGGCGGTGGGCACCAGTTGTGAGTCGGCATGCTTTGTTAAGAGCAGCTGTTATACGTCAGAGGGTGGACGTTGTGGTGGAGCCATAGATAATGAGGCCATAATCAATAATTGACACCACAGAGCTCTGGACAGCAATCTTCAGGGCCTCTGGGATGAGGTGCTGCCTGTGCTTGTAGAGTAATCCAATTAGATGGGTCAAAGAGCCTGTTTCTGCCATCAAGATGTATTTATCAAACCCCACTATGATGTACCAGAGGGTAATAAGAGCCTAAATCCTTAGCTTAGCTTTTCTGATATTTAACAGACTATGCCTTGGAACCTTTGAAAAGTTCACTGTATATGCTCTTTTGACATACTCAATAAACATAAATTAAAAAAAAAATATGTGTTCATAGTACAGTATGTTCTGTATTTACAAGAATATATCTTCAGTATGTATTATCCACAGAATTTCAGGACATAGCAAACAGAATCGTTACTTGACAATTTAATGAGGTGCACACATTTTCTAAAGGGAGAATTCTATGATATACAGTCATGGTTAGAAATTCTTTAGTAAACCACATTTCTTCATAATACAGTAATATCCTATCTGACATTATATAAAAGAATTGTTTTCTGAATATCGACTGCCAAAAAAAGATAAAGCAAATATTGAGATGGGCCTCAAGAAACAAGGACCGCTTCATTAAAAGATACAAAACATTCCATGGTATTAGCACAGTTTTTCTTTCTTTTTTAATTTCATGTTTTTTGATTTCTCTGTAAACATACAGAAGTACATCTAATCCTCATACATGGACATAGTAAGAAAAAACTTTACTTGATAATCACATTATCAAACTCCATGTAATCTTTTACAACAGGAGTGTGTGTGTTGGGGAGAGGGGGATACAAGTAAAGTTTTTTAAGTCTAAAGTGTCGAGATAATGTCCAGCCTCTTCAGCAGATGTTGGTGTAACCTGAAAGGGATGACTACAAATAGGGAAGAGTAAGCACAATCAATGAGATTGCTATTTAACTTTTCATGACATTGGGTAGGCATTCTCAAGTAGTGACCCATACTAGGGCCCCCCAGAAGAAAATATATTTTTAATTTTTTTCATTTTCATTTTTATTGAAGGGTTAGACCATAGCCAATACATAAACATTAACAATATTGCACATTTCTGAACAGAAAAAAAAGAAATCGGGGGCATATTGTCTAATGCAGGAGTAATTATAATGAACAACAAAACTGCACTGTGATCTCAGCAATACTCCATAGTACTAGTAGGGTAACTGCACAGGACCATGGATTTATTCAAGAGAGCTGAAAATGGTGAGTGTTCCCACCTCATCCAAACAGTCCTATCATTCTGAGAAAATTATCAGTTGTACATTGCTCCTCAACCATAACTCAGTAGTCCATTTCCTGAAACAAAAAAGGGGTTAGTGGACTGTTTAACAATAAACATTCCTCCCCCAATGCAAAAATAATATCTAAGTGTGAACTCATTAGTGTCCAGTAGCACCAAAATGAATCATGTTCCTACATACATCAGTTCTCACCCAGTTCTGACTGACATTCATCTTGGGTCTCACATCAGGCCACAAATTCAGCCTTGTTTTCCATCCAGCAATCTGCATCCTGCAGGTCAGTGTACCACCAAGTCTTCTCCCCATAGATGATTCTAAGCTGGGAGGGGAGGAGGAAGGAGTGGATGACGCCCAGAGGCCAGAGCCTCTACCTAACTGTATAAAATTTCTTATGACAGGCTTGGGTCTGAAAGGCAAGTCCAGCATTAGTTTGTCATCAGACCCATTCACATCGATCAGGTACTGAGCCCTGGCTGATGGCAGAATGAGATCATGAATCTCTGACCCCGAAGTCCAAAGCAAAATGTTCTTTGGCTAAGAGGGTGAGTTGGGCTTGACATAAGAGTTGACTCTATATGGTTTCCTCAGAGTAGACCAGATGAAATCCTCATAGATGGGTAGTTCCTCATTAGAAACTGAGTCAGAAATAGTAGCAAGTTTGTCTACTCTAAGCCCTCTGGAACACCCACTACCCTGCAATTGCTGGTCCACAATTAATTTTCTAGGGACTCCAGTCTCCCTCTAAGCTGGTCATTTTCCTTCATTAAGGTGGCGACTGCCATCAGTGCTGTGGTTGTTCATCGATCGGAATCTGGTACTGTCCCTGTGAGGTTTAGAATTGCTGCATTGTGGGATTCCAGTTTGCTGAGAGCCTTTTCAGTTTTAGAATCTGTGGCCCGCATGGACTCCAGCATAGTTTTCCATAGAGGTTCCGGCACTGACTTCGAGGTGTTGAGTCCAGCACAGCTTGATGTCTAGGGCCTTGATCTTGCTAGGCTGGGATTCTTTCGCTGGTCCTGAAGGCTAGTTCTTGGGGCACCCCATTGCAAATGTAATAGCTCTCAATTCAGAACAAAGTGATACATCGAATGCTGCTGCTAAGAATGCCCAAATTTAAAGATTTTTCAAGTTTTGATGGTAAAATGTAGTCCTGTGATGGAGAGCTTGTTCATGGTGCTTTCTGCGTAGAAGATGGCTCTCTAGCAACCCCAGCACAGTTTTTTTTTCAGTGAGACAGTATGTCACAACAAGAGTCATATTTTTCAGCATTCGGACATATTAACTAATGATGTTAATATCTACAGTCACACTGCCTATGAGATTGGTAATGGTTGTGGCTAATACTGTAAGTAGCATCTCTTCCACTCTACTAATATCATCTCATCCCATCTTTTATTTATCCAGTTTGCACCTTACTGGGCAAACACACAAAGAACATAATAGTACTGTACTATTTAGTCAAAGCCTGTTAATTAGTTACATCATTCCTAAGTCATTATTCATTCCATTTTCTTCTCTTCAATGTTAGTAGACAGAGAAATGCATGTATAATCAGATTGTTTGGGCTTTATACAGTGATTTGCATTCACAATGATTCTCTAAGCACTTTACAAAGCAGTGGGCAAGAAACAAGTAGTTCAGGGGTTGTGTACAATCATTTTGCTACTGAACTGCACTTGAACTCCATTTATTTATTTAACATTTTCACCAAGAAAGCATACTGAGCTAAGCTGAGATCAGCTCATTTCCAGATGCATCCTGGGGAAAGGGTATGGGAAGACATAAAAAATCAATGGTGCAATAAAGTGAGCAAAAAATTAAGGTACAGCAGTGGCTAGAAGTACTTATAGTGGTGCAAACAAGGTGCAAAGTGAGTCAGCATTGCAAAAATAAAGCACGGACAGTGCAAAAACACAGGCAAAATGCAACAGGTATGTAGAAGACAGCAGCAAAGAACTGGAGTACCTTGTATAGAGTAATATTTAATTGTGCAACATATAATTGTGTAAAACAAACTACTTCAGCAAGGCTGGGTTGGATGAGGAGGTGATGCCAGAGAGTTAAAAAACTAATAAAATCAATTCATAAAGAAAAAATATAGCAGGAACGAAGGGAAAAAGGGTGAGGAAGTGTCAGAACTAGAAGGGATGAGTAAGGTGCAAGACCACACATTAAAGGTGCTGTCACTGAGAGATGTCTTTAGGACAGAAAGTGAGAAGGGAGAGCCAATGGGGGAATGCTTGACCAGAGCAAGGCTAGCCTATAAAAGAAAGCAGATACTGTAGACTGCCGGTTGAGGATTTAATATGAAGGAAAGAGTGCAGGCTCAGAGGGAAGAGGATAGAAAAGTTGGGAACTGAGATGGTGTAGGAAGATTGTTTCCCTGAATACTGGCCTGGGATTAGCCTGGTCTGAGACCAGTTTATCAGTCAGAACACAAGAAACAACAGAGGCTCAAATGAAAAATAAATCATTAGCAAGCTCAGGGTGCACTTACCGAGGTGAAGTAAAACTAGAATACAGAAGCCACAGTCGTGGCAGAAGGGCCAGCACTCCTGTAAAGTCCGATTGTAAAAAATTCAAGATTATTCCAGACATGTATCACAGATTTTTATTTATTTATTTAGTGATTCGGAAAAGACCATTGAGCACAAGCTGTTTTACAAAGGTTCCACGTCATAGATTGCAAAACAAAGTGCAATAGGAGAAAGCAAAGGTACATTACAATGAACCATACAGCTTGGATTCAGAACTTACAGAATAACTCAAAACATAGGTACAAGTTAAATAACAAGAAAAACACTTTATGGGGGGGTGGAATAAGCAGCCACAAAGTGCCTTGTCAGTAGTTTAGTGGGATAAAACATAGAAACATAGAATTTGACTGCAGATAAGGACCGCTTGGCCCACCTAGTCTGCCCATTATCCTACCTAACAGATAAGCTGCAGATCCTAGTTAACCAACAGCTTACTTCTTCCTACCCCCCAGTAGGACTGCCTTATGTCTGTCCCATGCATTCTTTTTTTTTTCAATTTAAAGTTTATTACAAATTTTTTAAACATTGTAAAGACAGAACCATACAAGGTAAATCACTACATCGGTTACAGGGGTATGATATAATGGTACTGTCCTCCCCTTCCTTCCTCCATTTACTAACCCTCCCTCCTCCCTACACTACTAATATGCAGAATTTCCAAGCATATTGTTGATATCAAGAAAGAGAATTAAAGTGAGTAAAAAGCGTGAAAGGGGGCCCATATTTTCCAATATTTAGGCAATCTATTATACAGACTTGCTATCATTTGTTCCGTTCTGAGATTTGATAATAACTCATTTAACCATTCAGAATATGTGATGAGTGTATCTTCTTTCCAGTATTTTAAAACAAGTTTTTTGACAGACAGTGACATCATTGACATATAATATTTACTGTTTCGTACTTCTATTCAGGAGTAATCCCCCAATACACTAATTTTGGCAGGAAATACCCTGATAGTCCCAACATTGGATCTGCTTTGGTTTGAATACTGGTCCATAAAGGAGCTACCTTGGGGCAATCCCAGAAAATATGGAGAAGGTTACCTTCACCTAGGGAGCATCGTGAACAATGACTAGAAGGGAGTAAGCCCCATTTGGCAAGTTTTTGAGGGGAATAATATAAGTTGTGCAGAATGTGAAATTGCATAAGACGGAGCCTGTCTTGTGTCACATATTTGTGACAACACTGACATAGGGTGGGCCATGCTATGGTGTGTTGAGGAAGTAGCTGAGACCAATATTCTGAGAGACCAAAGCAGTCTGCAAAATGCCAGTCATATAAAGCTATGTATAATTTAGATACCGCCCTGGTCGAATTTGCTAACAGTATCAGAGTTTCTTGCAAGTTATGTTTCAAGTCTGGTGGAGGAACATTTCCCAACACTTTGAGAATGAGCTGTCGTAGTTGGAAAACCTTGAAGCACCACCATTTTGGGATGTTGAATTTGGTTAGAATCTCTTCACTGGAACAGCAGGTACCATTCTCTGTCACTAACTGGGATATCCTACCTGCGCCCAGCTGATGTAGCCAGTTAGCTGTTAACCTCTTGTTATTAATTAGAAAATCTGGGTTATTCCATATGGATTGTGAAAGATCCGTGTGGTGTTTGTATTTTAAAAACATACATAGCTGGGTATGGATCTTCAGAGAAACTGCAATCATTGTTAATTTTAGGCAGAAGGGTAAGAGTGACAGTTTTGACAGTAGCAATACATCAGGGGCCAGGTTACAAGAACGCATAACAGCTACCTCAATTTTTAACCTGAGCGGGGAAGAGGCCAAAGGGTGGTCTGAGAACCATTTTAAATATTTGGCCGTGTGACTAGCCCAAAAATAGAGTTTTAAGTGGGGCAGACTTAATCCTTCCTTTAATTTTTGGGCTGCTAACTTATGGTAGGCCAGTCTCAGCTGTTTTCCTGACCAGATAAATTTAGTAATGAGTTTGTGTGCTTTAGTGAACTATTTTCCAGGTAAAAATATATTTAGCATATTCAAAGGGTAAAATAACCAGGGAAAAATATTCATTTTAATTAGGTTTATCCTGCCCCATATGGAGATAGGGAGTTTCGACCATCGGTCTAAATCACAGCTAATTGTGTGTAGTAAAGAGTCAAGATTTTTCTTTATGGTAAGAGCTGTGTTCCTGGTGAGATCAATTTCTAAATATTTGAGAGATTCTGGTGACCAGGAAAGACCTAGGAAACTGACCAAGCTCTTGATCACTTTATAGTTAAGGGGAAATATTATTGATTTATCTATATTAAGTTTGTAATTTGACAGCTTTCTATAGTCATCAATGATGCTAAGCATAGCAGGAATAGATGTTTCCAGATGGGATACTTGTAATAAAAGGTCATCCACATATGCAGAGACCTTTATTTTGGAGTCGTGTATGAGAATACCTTGTATATCCTGGCATGCTGTCATTCTGCGAATAAGTGGCTCGAGGTATAAATTAAATAATAAGGGAGAACGCGGACAACCTTGCCTAGTGCCTGAATATAGGGGAAATGATTCCGAGATCACTCCATTACCAGATATTCTGGCCGAGGGGGACTTGTATAGGGATTGTAACCAGTTCTGAAATTTGGAAGGAAAGCCCAGGACTAACAGTGTTTGAAACAAGAACTGCCAATTTACTCTGTCAAATGCCTTCTCGGCGTCCAGAGACACCAGAGCTAGTGGTGCTGGGGAGTCTTCAGACACCGAGAAGACGTGTGAAAGGGTTCAGAGATGATCAGTCGATGATCTTCCCTTCATAAAACCCACTTGTTGAGGGCCGATCAAGTCTGGTAGTACTAAGCTAAGCCTATCCGCTAGTAGTTTGGTTAAAATTTTGATATCTTGATTAAGGAGCGAAATGGGTCTGTAACTACTTACTAATTCTAGATCTCTATTCGGTTTAGGTAAAAGGATAATTAGGTCCTCGAAAAAGGATGGGTCTATTTTCATTCCAGACAATATATACTGGTATAATGGGAGGAGGAACGGAATGCTCTGCTCTTGAAATTTCTTGTAAAAAGCTGCCGGAAAATCATCTGGTCCTGGAGTTTTATCTACTGGAAGATTCTGGATTACCTTGTCAATTTCTAAAACTGATATAGGTTTAACTAATGCCAATTTGTGGGCCTCTGGGAGAGTTGGTAAATGGGACTCCTTCAAATAAGAGAGTACTGTAAATGGCGCCGGGGAATCAATCATTGGCCCATACAATTGTTTATACTAAGTCGTAAATTCTTGTACAATTTCAGTTGGTGTGATTTTTAAGGAACCATCACTCTGCGCTCAAATAGGTGGGATAAATCAGGATGACTCTTGTTGTTTAATGCATAAAGCAAGCAGTTTTCCCACCTTTTCTCCCTGATCCATGTAAGAGGCTTTGGTATGCAAGATTGCAAATTCAGCCTTCTCCCTAAGTAGGTCCAAATAAGAGTTTTTCAGGAATACTAACATTTGTTTAGTATCTTCAGGGGAATGAGGACTCAGGGTCTTTTCTATAGTTTGGATTTATGATAATAAAGTCTTTAATGTGGATGCCTGGGCCCTTTTCCTCTGAGAGGATAGTCCTATTAATATACCTCTAAGGTATGCTTTCAGTGCACACCAGATAATGTCAGGACTAATGTGAGGGTTGGAGTTGGTGCTGGAAAATAATGCGATATGTTCCTTAATATTTTCTACAGTATTGTAGTTTTTGAGCAAATGATCATTTATTTTCCAGGGGGAATGTCGCTTGGGGAGGAAAGCTAAGGAAATCTTGCATATAACTAGGGAGTGATCAGATGGAGGTCTGGGTTGGATGGAAGAGTCTATTACTCCCGAGATAAGTGATTGGGAAATTAAAACATAATCAACTCGGGATGACGATCCATGGACCGGGGAAGTGAATGTATACTCTGTGCTCTTGGGGTTCACAACCCTCCATATGTCGTACAAACCCAATTGGTCTACTAAGTCTCTAAATGTTCACTGAGCTGGAGAAAATCCCTGCTTTACCACACTAGCCCGGTCCATGGATGGACCAAAGACCAGGTTTAGATCACCTCCTAGAATAATGGGAATTGACAGAAAAGGCAAAAGGATTTTAACCCTTAGGCTGCCGTTAGATTTAGAAATCATAGGTTTTTAGGACAAAATATTATGTCGGCGGCAGCCTAAGGGTTAATAATCTGCATAAAATAGCCAGGATCATCCACATTTGGACCATATATAGTGCCCAGCAGCAATTCTGTAGTATATATAGTACCCCTAACTATGATATACCTACCATGAGGATCATTGATAGTTTGTGACACTTTAAACTGGATATTCTTATTTATTAAAATCATCACCCCACAACTATTGGTTGTACCTTGGGCTGCAAAGACCTTCCCCACTTGTTGATGTCTCAGTAATAAAGCCTCTGAGTCTAATATATGAGATTCTTGGATAAATGTTATTTGGATAAATGTCCTCTTCAATATCTTCATCAGTGACATTGCAGATGGACTGGAGGGTAAGGTTTGTCTGTTTGCAGATGACACCAAAGATCTGCAACAGAGTAGATGATCCAGATGGTGTGGGCAGAATGAGAAGAGATCTGGATAAACTAGCAAAATGGTCAGAAGAGTGGCAACTGGGGTTTAACTCAAAGAAGTGCAAGATCATGCACATAGGGAAGAGAAACCCTGAAGCCACCTATAGTCTGGGAGGGGAGTTGCTGGCAGTCACAAGGGAGGAAAGAGACAGGGCATCATCATCACCGATGACCTGAAATCATCCAAGCAGACCACTAAAGCAGTAGGTAAGGATGTTGGGGTGTATTAGTAGGGGTATCACAAGTCGGAAGAGGGAGGTAATAATCCCTCTTTACAAGACACTGGTTAGGCCCCATCTGGAATACTGCGTGCAGTACTGGAGGCCACACCTTCACAAGGACATTAACCAAATTGAGGCAGTCCAGAGAAGGGCAACCAAAATGGTGCAGGGACTACATCAGAAAACATATAAGGACAGATTAACTGAACTCAATACGTATACCCTAGAGCAAAGGAGGGAGAGAGGTGATATGATTGAAACATTCAAACACCTTAAGTGCATTAACAAGGTGAAAGAGTCTAACATGTTACAATATAAGAAAAATAGCAGGACAAGAGGACACAGCATGAGATTAGAGGGAGGCCGATTAAGGGGTAATGTGAGGAAGTTCTTTTTCACAGAAAGGGTGGTGGATGCATGGAATAGCCTACCTCAGGAGGTGGTGGATATGAATACAGTGCAAGGCTACAAACAGACATGGGATAGGCATACAGGAGCAATACAGATGAGTATGAATAGATAGGCCATTGACAGAGCAAAGGCCTATGGCACACTCATAAGGTAGAAAAATAAATGGGCAGACTGGATGGGCCTTGCGGTCCTTATCTGCTGTCAGCTTCTATGTTTCTATGTTTCTATTGTAAAATGTTGAGATGTTTTAATACCTTGTATTGTTTTAACTTCCTCCGTACCCCCTTTACATTCCATGTTGAAAACGTTAAATCACTAACCATAATTTAAACTGCAAAGCATATGCTAATCGAACTAATGAATAGACAAGCTTCCTTGATATCCGATGAATTCTGAGGACCGTATGCCTAGTTGTCCCCTCCCGCCCCCATCTCTCCCCCTTTATTTCCTGTATTTGAACCTGAATCCCCAAACAACCCTGTCTACTACACCCCCCCAGCCCATCACCCCCCACTGCTGCTTGCTTCATTCTGCAGAGCTTCCTACTCTTGCTCCTCCCCTCCAGCCACCCTGGACTTCTTTAACGAACCATTTAAGCTTAACCGTGTGTTAAACTTAACCACCCACAAAACTTGAAAAACACCCACTACTAATCAATTACCTTATGCTATTTTCTATTATTTTAACATGCTCCCTGTTTTTACACCGAGGCTGATCAGCAAAAGTTGAGTGAAGCTGTCACTCCATGTATAATTGTGGGCAACATGCACTATAAACTCCTAACTAACTAATGATTCAAACGTCTATATAGATCTAATACCCTAAACCTGAAAACTCTGAGGGCCTTCTTTCAAAACCGAAGGCACCGCTACTCTACCTTAAACTATGTAAAATTGTTCAAATGCAATATTAGCATACCCCTTTCCCTAGTAAAACCTGTCCCAGGTAATCAAATCCAGCAATTAGAAGCCCAAAGGACTTAGGCAATGGGAGGGTCGTAGTGAACACCCTGTACTGTCTGTGTCTGGTCTGTAAAACACAAAATAAGGGCTAAATTAAGGAGACCAGGTCTGCATTCCAGGTCTTACAGTTATTCAGACCTAAATATATAGCGACCTTCTATGAGTGATCCTAAAGTTACAAATTGCTGGAGAAGATTAATTACTAATGCATAAAGTTGTGAGGTCCCTGATTACCAACAGAATTTTAAAGGAGAGGTCTTGACGAGTTAACGTTCCGGAGTCCGCTTGCAGGCATCTACACAAATATGGCATATCTACACAGAGTCTGTCCTGAGTATGCCAAATGTCCCAGACCTGCCAGGCTTACATAGGTCAGTCCCAGCATTATACTGCCACTCTGTGGTTGATTACAATCACTGCGTTTTCAAGACAGGAATAACTTCTCTGTAGAGTTGCATGTATGCCTCTGAAAACCTCCTTATACAGCGGGATACTCCGGGTTTCTACTTTAAACATATTGAACAGTTTATGCAACAGAATTAGAAATGCAAATATCCCCTGTAAAGCTTTACCATTTACAAGTTAAACCCACAAAGTAAAAGAGAGGGACCTGGGAGAACCAGCTTATACAGTCTTGCAGTCCTGGATGAACTTTCCGCATCTGTGAGTGGCCATAAAGTTTCAAGGGTATCAGATGTTTTGAAATACTGAAGTCTAGCCCCTTAGAAATCTTTAATTGCAGGTAGAATCTTGAAGGGAGAGCTGCCCATGGTATAAATTTCCGAGTTCCTCTCAGATTGCCATCCTGACGCTCGCTTCAAACACCAAATTCTCTCTTGAGTTTCACTAGTTGAGTTACCCCATTTTCAATTCAAGTGTCTCTGAATAGATCGGGCAGGGTAGATTTTAGCCCTAGATGAGCAGATGTTGAGTCTTCATAGGAATGCCAGGTGCCAGAAATTAGTACTTGGAGTTTCGCTGGATATTGCATTCTGAATTTTAATCCAGCCGCAATGATTTTATTTACCACCAGGTGAAAAGTGGATCTTCGCTGTCTTACAGATAGGGGCAAATCTTGGGCAATGCAAACTTACTTTCCCTCACATTGTATCTCCTGTGCTTTTTTTACTTTCAACAGGAAATGTTGCCTCTCTAAGTAATTAAGGAAGTGAAATATGAGGGGACGAGAAGAAGCCCCAGCCGGTGGAATGGGTCAGAGAGCCCTGTGCGTTCTTTCTATGACATAGTGAGATCCATAGGGTAAGGGTCCCGCTATCTTTTCGGCAAATTTCTGTATAAACAGAACAGGATCTTACTCTTCCTCTCCCTCAGGAAGCCCAATGATAACCGCATTGTTGCGGCAGCTACAGCTTTCCAAGTCTTCGATCTTGAGTTCCATTTTTGAAAGCTTTTGTTGTACAGCTGCAAGTTCTGGGTCTATGTTATTCACACATTTTTCCACAGAAAATATGCGTGCCTCATTGTCTGATGTGCGAGTTGTGAGCTCCTCTAATGCATGCGAGAGGCTTTTAAATTCTGCAGCCATACCTCTCAGTTCCTCCTTGAAGAGCTGAAAATTCGGCCAGGAACCCGGCCAGGGTAAGTGGTTCCTGTTCCAGTTTCACCTGGCCATGAATCTGGGAAACGGTAGAGGCAGCGGTCCAAGGCTTTTTGGGGGCCTTCTCGGGTGTTAGTGGAGGAGTGTGTCATGGAGGCGGTTTTTTCATTTCTGCTTCCATCTCCAGAAATTTTCTGGTTTGCTGTAGATAGCCTAGTCTCTACGTGCTCCGTAGTCTTCTAAGTAACAGGGAGTATAGATGTTGGTCTTATATTACAATAAAATGAGAATTTTGAAGTGAGTGGCTGGAGAGGAATAGAAGAGCTGCCTTCAGTCGCTCTGCATAACCGGAAGTGTCCCATGCATTCTTGAATTCCCCCATTGTTTTTAACTCCATGACCTCCTCAGGAAGGCGGTTCCATGCATCCACAACCCTCTCTATGAAGAAATACTTCCTCACATTACCTCTGAGCCATCCCCCCTCTATCTTCAAGTTGTGCCCCTTTGTTCTTGCACATCTCTTTTCTGAAAGATGCTACCCTCTTGGACTTTGTTGATTCCCTTGAGGTACTTAGAAGTTTCAATCATGTCCCTCTCTCTTCTTCTTTCCTCAAGGGTATACATATTAAGCTCCTTTAGTCTTTCTTCATATGTCTTCTGGTGCAGATCCTGCACCATTTTGGTTGCCCTCCTCTGGACAGCCTCCACTTTGTCTATGTCTTTATGGAGATGAGGTCTCCAGAACTGCACACAGTACTCAGATGGGGTGTCACCAACTGTCTGTACAGAGGGATAACAACTTCCTGTTTTCTACTATTGATGCCTCTCCAATGCCTCCCAGTATCCCCCAGCCTTCCTTACTGCCTTCTCACATTGCTTGCCCACCTTTAGGTCATCTGATAAAATTATCCCTAGGTCCCTTTCCATTTTTACTGTTGTCAGTATCTCACCCCCCACTGTGTACTCTTCCCCTGGGTTTTTGTTTCCCAGGTGCATTATCTTGCACTTCTTTTCATTGAATCTGAGCTGCCATACATTTGACCATTCCTCCAGTCTTGTCAAGTCCCTTCTCATCCTTTCCACTCCATCTTGTGTATCAACCCTGTTGCAGATCTTTGTGTCATCTGTAAAGAGACATATTTTTCCTTCCAGTTCCTCTGCAATGTCACTTATCAAGACATTAAAAAGGACCGGTCCCAGTACTGAACCCTGCTGTACCCCACTAATAACCCTCCTTTCTTCACTGTGGATTCCATTTACTACTACTCTTTGCATCCTGTTGTCTAGACAATTTTTTATCCAGGCTACCACCTTGGGACCCACTCCAAGGCTGGGTAACTTGTGTATTAATCTTTTGTGTGGGACTGTATCAAGTGCCTTGCTAAAATCTAGGTAGGCCATGTCCACAGCCCCTCCCTGGTCTACTACTTTGTCACCCAGTCAAAGAAATCTATTAGATCTGTCTGACATGACCTTCCATCTGAATCCAGGCTGCCTTTAGTCCTGTGCTCCCACTGACCTCTAGGTACTCAACAATTCTTTTCCTTCAGAAGTGATTCCATCATTTTCCCTACCACTGAGGTCAAACTAACTGGTCTGTAGTTTCCTGCATCTGTCCTGCTCCCACTTTTGTGAAGAGGAATCACATCTGCCCTCCTCCAGTCCTCAGGTACCACCCCTCCTCCCATGATTTGTTAAAGAGAGTAGTCATGTGTCACTAGTTCTACCCTTAGTTCTTTTTAGAATTCTGGGTTGAATCCATCAGGCCCCATTGCTTTGTCCACCTTCATTTTATTAGTTCCTTCAGAACCCTTTCTTTTGTAAATGGACTGGTATCAACCCCCATCTTCAGAGTGTTTCTCTTGTTTGGTTTAGGTACCTCTCCCACCTCTTCCTTTGTGAATACTGAGCAGCAATATTTGTTCAGTATCCCTGCTTCTTCACTGTCACCCTCTACCCACATACCTTCCCCTTTATTAAGCCTCAGTATCCCTCCTTTGGTCTTTCTTCGCTCCCTAATGTACCTATAAAAGGTCTTATCCCCCTTCTTAACAGAGTTGGCTATCCTTTCCTCGGTTTGGGCCTTTGCTATTCTGACTGTCTTCCCAGCCTCTTTCTGCTTTAACTGATAAAGTTCTGTGTGTTGCTGCTTCTGTGTTTCCTTATATTTCCTGAATGCTATCCTTTTCTCCTTAACCTTCCCTGCCACCTCTTTTGAGAACCATAGCGTTTTTTTCCTTTGTTGTGTTTTGTTGATTTGCTTTACACAAAGGCTTGTTGCCTCTGTGATGACTGTTTTGATTACTCCCCATTGTTCCTCCACCCCTCCTTCTTGCCTGTTTGCTAGTGCTTTTCTGAGGCACTCTCTCATTTTCCCAAATTCAGCCCTCCTAAGTCCAATACTCTTGCTTTTGCATGGCTTGATTGTATGGCTGTGTTTATCGTGATCCACACTGTTTGGTGGTTGCTTGTTCCCCAGATGGCTACCCACTTCTAAATCTGAGATTCTTTCTCCGTCCCCATTTGAGTGTACCAGATCTAAGATTGCTCCCTCCTGAGTGGGTTCCAATACTAGCTGTCTGAGGCATGCCTCTTGTAGGCATCAAGAACGACCCTGCTCTTGGATGTGCCTGCAGCAAAGGTGCTCCAGTTAACATCTGGCATATTCAGGTCCCCCATCAACAATATCTCCCCTTTTTCTGCCATTCTAAGGATGCCTTCTATCATTTCCTTGTCGATTCCCTCCCAATGAGATGGGGGTCTGTATACAATCCCATGCAGATTGTGGTGCCATTTACTGTCTCCAGGGTGAGCCAGAGTGCCTCATCTGCTCCCTGTTTACTCTTTAGTTCTGTTACTTTGATCCCTTCCTTTACATAGAGAGCTACTCCTCCTCCTCTTTTACCCTCCCTGTCCCTCCTGTAGGTTGTGTACCTGAGGTATGTTGACATCCCAGTCATGGTTCTCTGTCTACCATGTTTCTGTGACTGCCACAATATCCAGGCAACCCTCTTCCTTCAAGGCCACTAGTTCAGGGAGCTTGTTACACAGACTACGGGCATTGGTACTCATCACCTTCTGCTTTTTGATGGCCTTACCCCTTTTAGCCCCAATCCTGTCCTTACTGCCTTTGCCTTTTTTTACATTTACCTCTGTCCTGCCCCCTAATGACTTCTCTACCTTGGTGTTTGCCTCACTAATTACCATGTTTTGTGGGGGGAGGCTGGTATTTCCCTGCTCCTTTTCAGTGCCTCCCCCCTTGGCTAGTTAAAATGCTTGGCAGTGGGGTGAAGAAAGGAGGTACGAGAGAGAGGTATTTACTGCAATGGAGGTGAAGGGTGGGGGAAGAAGGGCAATAAGGAATAAGGAGACATGGTGGGGTGAGGGGAGACCGAGTGGAGATGACATGCTAGAGTAAAATGGTGTGGTGTGAAGTGGCATGGTCAGGCAGTCTGCATTAGTAGTGACTGTTAGGGAAACTCATGGGACTGTGAGTTGGGGGGGTGGCGGGTGCCGAAGGAGCATGACGCAAACTGATTGCTGGGGCAGCAATCAGATGGGCAGCAAAGTTAGTACTAATTCAAAATTCAAAACTTTAATTCATTAATTAATAATCCACCTAACAGTGCAACAGGTACCAGTACCTCAGGTGGAGCAATAACAGTACAGAGCTTGGAATTCCCAAAGAAGTATATTCAGAAAAGTCATATGTCCACCATTCCTTCTTTGCTAACTGCAGCGCTCTGTGCACACCTGAGCAAACACCTGATCCCACGTTCCTGATGTTTCAACGTCACAATGATGTCTTCCTCAGAGTGTGGGTGCTAGGGTTCAGGTCCCTTATGTGATGACCAAATTAAAAGTGCAGTGTGCTAAATGAACCCAACCCATTGTGTACTCAATTAAAGTGCAGATATAAATGTGCAGATAAGATAGCTATCTATCATATACAGAGTTTATATTATTGAACACCAAGCAGTTTTAAATTAATATACAGTAAATAGTGTGACAGGGAGATCCTGCCACTCTTGAGGACTGACATTTTCTTGAATCTGTTGCAACAGTTCTTTTATTTCTTTGCCTAATCTATCCTTTACAATTTGTAGTCCATAAGGCTGGCCACCTATGGGCACCTCCCTTCCCCTTTCTTGACTATGCTATGGTGTCCTCTTTAATTTTCCAATTCCCTTTCAGATCCTCGTATGGGGAGGTTATTGTGGTGACCTCCTAGCTGATGAAAAACAACAGGCTGAGTTCCTCATTGTCGGATTTAGTATGCAGTAGCACTATGTCATAGAACACCTTGATGTATATGCCTTATGTGTATAAGACCTGTAAATGTTGAAAATACCACAGCACTAGGTGTTTTTGATAAAGGTAAAATGTTCCTAGGGAACAATGTTATAAAAATTAGGTTACCAGGGTAGAGATATCAGAAAATCCCCATTGTGTTACTTAAAACACATGTAAATTACAGTATTTTTTGAGAGGCCCTTTGGCACCATGCATTCCTGCTTTAAACTGAACAAGTGTAAAATTTAATGGTGATTTGCATATAGATCCCATTGCATTCTCAGAGTGTGTGTGATGTAGTGTTTCTTTGAAACTTTGCTCATTGCCAGTGCCCTTTTGGGGTAACCTTGCTTCAGTGCTTCTGCACTGAGGTTCTTTCTCTTTAGCTTGTTTTGAGTTTTTTATCTGAGTCCCCCCATCACCCAAAAACACAAGACAAACATAGGGATGAAGCAGTTTTCACTAAACAATTCGATCAGTAGATCAGTGGGTCAGTAGGTGGTAAGTGCAGAGAAAGGACATGCATAGCCTGTTGCTGCAAACTGATGTATTGAAGAAGGGATATGCCATTTCTGAAGGTTATGCTTTGTATTTTAAATAAACATCACACAGAGATTGTGTGTTAAATCTGAAGTTCGGTGTCTGGTCCATCTGTTACCCCACAACTCCTCTACAAATAGAGTTAAAAAATATGATTAATGTAAAACAAAAACTATCACTAATAAATAACCATCACCGATAAAAAGACAATTATTTACAAAATAAATGCATATGTAAGGCACTAGAAAAATGCATGTTAACATATGATGATGAATGAACCAACCTACACCATAAATATATATGCTAAATAAATACTGTAAAACATGTTTACAAAAGGATGCATAAATAAGAGGCTGGGAAAACCAGATTAAGACAAGCATGTAAGCATAAAAACAGAAACAGAGGACTGTATACAATGAGAAATCAGACAGAAGCATTGGCGGGTATAAGGAATGTAAAGGCACTTTATCATTAGGTCCAGATGGCTGTAATGTTTTGAGTGCAATGATCCAATATGCTTCTCTTCTCAAAGGTTTGTCCCACTGGCTGCCACCTCTGCAGTCCTACTTTACTTTATCCAATCCAATATGTCTTAGGGCTGCAGCTGAGCCATGGCGTGCCTCTCTAAAATATTTAGTTATAGCATAAGTTTCTCTTCCAGTGTGAATTGCTGTTTTGTGTCCAGTAATTCGTAACTTTAAGGCATGTTTTGTTTGTCCAATGTACATCATTCAGCATGGACAAATGAGAGCATAAATTACACCCCAGATACTGCGATTCATAAATTGGTTTATCTGATAATGCTTTCCGCTTTTGGGGTGTGCAAATGAGGTTGAATTACAAGTGCTACTACAGTGCATACACTAGCCATGCTTGTAGTTCCCTGTCCGTGGTTTAGGTAGCCACTGGTTTGTATTTTCTTGTTTTGGTAACAATATATGAACAAGTGAGTCTTCTTGAATGTAGTCTTTAATGTCCCAAAAAAAACACGGTGCCACCTTTATCAGCCGGGCATTTTTTGGATTTAACTATCTTTAAAGAGAACAAGTTAAGCACAAAACTGTACAGAAAATAAACATCATGGAATACAGTACTAATAGCAGACAGCTGACATCCGAAACCCCTGATACGAAATAGAATGAGGTGTACCTGCACAGACAATGCTGATTTTGAGAGCAACAGCAAAGGCTTAACAAAAAGGTTTGAAGCAAGAAAATATCAAAGGAAAGGTATAGAAAAAGCTTACGAGATGGTTAAAAATACAAACACAGATGAACTATTAACTAGGAAACAAAACTCAACTGATGAAGTGCCCCATGCCTTCTGCACTCAGTACTTTCCACAAGCTGAAATATTAGGTGATATTATAAGAAAACACTGGGGCATCCTCAAGGGTGACAAAAATTATGACAATGTAAGTGACACCCTTCTGGGAATCGGCTACTGTAGAGGCACTAATTTACGGGACTCACTTGTTCATGCATTGTTTCCAAAACAAGAAAATACAAACCAGGGGCTACCTGAACCACCAACAAGTGTGGCCACTATATGCACTGCAGTAGCACTTGTAATTCAACTTCATTTGCACACCACATGAGCAGAAAGCATTATCAGATAAATCAATTTATAAATTACAGTACTGAGGGTGTAATTTATGCTCTCATTTGCCCATTAGGAATGATATACATTGGATGAACAAAACATGCCTTAAAGTTATGAATTGCTGAACACAAAACAGCAATTCTCACTGGAAACAAAATTTATGCTATAGCTAAACATTTTAGAGAGGCACGCCATGGCTCACCTGCAGCCCTAAGACATATTGGATTGGATAAAGTACAGTAGGACTGCAGAGGTGGCAGCCAGCTGGACAAATCTTTGAGAAGAGAAGCATATTGGATTATTGCACTCTACTCTTTACAACCATCTGGACTTAATGATAAAACGCCTTTACATTACTTATAAATGCCAATGCTTCTGTCTGAGTTCTCATTTTATACAGTCCTCTGTTTCTGGTTTTATGCTTACATGCTCACCTTAATCTGGTTTTCCCATCCTCTTATTTATGCATCCATTTGTAAACATGCTTTACAGTATTTTTTTAGCATATTTATTAGTGGTGTAGGTTAATTCATTCATCATCATCTGTTGACATGCATTTTTCTAGTGCCTTAAATATCCATTTATTTTGTAAATAATTGTCTTATTATTGGTGATGGTTATTTATTAGTGATAGTTTTAGCTTTACATTAATTGTATTTTTAAAATCTATTTATATTAATTTAAAATTGATTGGTGTTCATTAATATAAACTCTGTATATGATGGATACTGATCTTATCTGCACATTTATATCTGCACTTTAACTGAGTACACTATGGGTTGGGTTCATTTAGCACACTGCACCTTTAATTTCATCATTACATAAGAGACCTGAACCCTAGCACCCACACTCTGAGGAAGATGTCATTGTGATGCTGAAGCATCAATAACGTGGGACCAGGTGTTTGCACAGGTGTGCACAGAGAGCTGCAGTTAGCAAAGATGGAATGACAGACATATGACTTTTTTGGATTTACCGCTTTGGGAATTCTGAGCTCTGTACTGTTATTGCTCCACCCGAGTTACTGGTACTTGCTGTACTGTTGTGTGGATTATTAATTAATGAATTAAAGTTTTGAATTTTTAATTAATACTGACTTTGCTGCCCATCTGTAATGCATGTCTGGAATAATCTTGGATTTTTTACAATGGGATTTTACAGGAGTGCTAACCTTTCTGCCATGACCATGGCTTCTGTGTCCTTCCAGATTACAAGTCTCTGACCAGTAGTCAGGTGAACAATCTTCCTGTGGCAAACTGAGATAGAGGGGAGGGGAGGGATCCAAACTCAAATGTGAAGATAAGGGGGGCCCAGTGAGAGAGGTGATTACTTAATCTAAGTGATGGGGAGTGAGCAGGAGCAGTAAAGGGAACAATGAGTATGTGGAAGACTGAGAAGGGCAAGCAACAGAAGGAGCTGGCTAATATAACTGATACACGTGTTTGGTCTAATTGCCATTATTAGTGCATTCCCTGAAGAACAGTTTGGTCACATTCCTAGAAGGACAGTTTGGGCAAAAGACTTGTTTAACTAAGAGGTACAGGATGTGTAATGTAAAGTTCAATACGGCAGGTTCAGTTCATTAGTACTGGTGAGGTCAGTCATACCTTTATGTTTTGCCATTCACTAAAGCTTCTTGGGGGGAGCAGAAAGAATGGAAAAAGGGTCTAGTGTGGCAAGGGTGGATTTAAGGAAAGCACTTTAAGCCACATTCCCAGAATCATTTTTACAGTGATCTCCCAACTGATGAGCAGGGAAACATTTGCTTTGTTCCTGTAAAGTGCATCAAGTTTAGAGAGGAATTTCTTGGGGATTGCACCAGCATGGAAGGAGAAATCAAGATAATTGTCTAACCAGATTGTCTAATTCATGCACAGAAATTAAGGATGGCTGAAACAGTTGTGGCCCAGTTCAGTTCTGACCTGATGATTTGAGCAAATCTGATTCAGCCCACCTCAAGGGAGGGAACAATTTGAATTTTAGCTTAGCTGAACCAAATGATTGAACATAGACAACATCTTAGTGACTTGGCTTGATTTTAAGCTTGGATCACTAGGAACTTGACTTGGTTGATCTGGACTAATCTGAAGAAGCCTGTCTTATGGGAGACAGATCAGAATGAGAGCTGAGCTGATCTTAATACATTGAAACAGAATTTGACAGCACATAAGGACTGCTTGGACCACACAGTCTGCCCATTTTGTCCTACCTGTAGTATTACCACAAACCCCTTATGCTTTCAGTCTGTCTCCCTTTCCCCTTCCTTTCCACAAATATTCCTTTATGCTTATCCCATGCATTCTTGAACCCCACAACTGATTTTACTCCTACCACCTCCACTGGAAGGCTATTTCAGAAATCTACCACTTTTCCTGTGAAGAAGTACTTCCTCACATCTCTCCTGAATCTATACCCCTCAAGCTTCATAGCATATCCTCTTGTTCTTGAGCCTAATTAGACTCAGTTCCCCCAACATAAGCAAATAATTTGCACTACAGTCTGTCAGGTGGAAAGGGGGATGCTGGCCAGCACATCAGGGGTATTCCCCTATTCATTTGAAAAGTGAATGGGATTTTCTGTTCCACATTATGGACATACTAACGTACAAAAATGCCAGCAGAAATAGGCCTCATGATCTGTCAAATCTGCTTGATTGTGCAGCTAGCCCCTCATTTCACACCTGCCCCTCCCACTCCTCCCCTCCTTTGATTTAGCATCCCCCTCACCCTGTCCCATCCCCTCTTGAAACTGATCACCATCTTACAGGCCACCACCTCCTGTGGTAGTGTTCCACTTACCCACCCTCTTTCCATGAAGAACTGTCTCCTTACCTCTCTCCTGAATCTTCCCCCTCTCCAGTTTGAGACTGTGCCCTCTCATATCCCTTCCTCTTCTTAACTGGAAGATCCCCTCTGTGCAAGTCTTGTTTATCCCTTTCAAGTACGTAAAGGTCTAAGTAATGCCCCCCTATCCCTCCTCTCCTCCAAGGAATACATACCTAACTCACTCAGCCTTTCCTCGTAGGGCTTGCCCTCCAATCCCTGGATCATCTTTGTCACTCTACACTGCACCCCTTCCAACAATTTGACATCCTTCTTCAGGTATGGGTGCCAGAACTGCATGCAGTACTCCAGGAGTGGCCCGACCAGGGACCTGTACAGGGGGAGGATTACCTCCCTACTTCTGGAGGAGATTCCCCTCACTATGCACCCCAGCATCTTGTTGACCTTCGCTGCTGCCTTCCTACACTGAACAGAGTTGTTCATGCTTCCCGTTATAAGTACCCCTAGATCCTTTTCCTCCATGGTGCTAGTCAACTGTACCCCTCCCAGCTAATAGTCACTCCCCTGGTTCTTTGCCCTGAAGTGCATTACCTTGCACTTCTTGGCATTGAACCCCAGCTGCCATGTTTTTAACCATTTCTGCAGTTTAGTTAGTTCATCTTGTAGCCCCATCTGTCCCTCAATGTTGTCAACCACCACTCCCATTTTGGTGTCATCTACAAACAGACTGATCTTACTTTGGATCTCATGTGAGATATCAGCTATGAATAACCTGAACAACACCGACCCCAGCACCGATCCCTGTGGCACCCCACTCATCACTGCTCTCGGTGCTGAGAGTTCCCCTCACACTACCACCCTCTGCTGCCTACCTCTTAGTCAGTTCATTATCCATTTCACCATCTTCACTCCTGCCTCCACAGCTTTCAGCTTCCCCCAGCCTCCCATGCAGCACAAAGACCTTGCTGAAATCCAAATACAGGACAGCCACTGCACGGCCCTTGTCTAGTTCCCTTGTCACCCAATTGTAGTACTCAATGAGGTTGGTCTGGCAGGATCTGCCCTAGACAAACCAATGCTGATGCCCATTCTGGAGTCCATTGTCCTCCAAAAAGGTCACCAGCCTCTCTTTCAGAATTGTCTCCATGAGCTTCCCCAAAATTGATGTGAGGCTCACTGGCCTGTAGTTTTCTGGTTCCTTCTTTGGGTTACCTTTGTGGATGGGCACTACATGGGCCATCCTCCATTCCTGGGTACGCATCCCGTGTCCAGTGAGGTATTGAACAGGTCAGCCAGTGGCCCTGCCAGACCCTCAGCCAGCTCCTTGAGTACCCTAGGATGAATGCTGTCTGGCCCAGGTGCCTTGTCTACCCTCAGTGCCCTCAGTCCATCCAGTACCCTGTCCTCAGAAATCCTCACATCTGTCACCCCCTCCCCCCACCTACCCCACCTCTCCCCTGTGGTGCCTGCCCACTTTCTCTCCCTACGTAAATACAGAACAGAAGTATTCATTTAATGCATTGACAAAAAAGACATCAGTTTAACTTAGAAATGGGTAGGAAAAATCCTGCATCCTAAGTGGTTGACACCTATGTCTTAGATCTATCTAATGCACAGGTGGAAAAAGTGATAGCAATCCAGACATTTCACACTATCAATATCAATACCTTTTTTCAAAAATTCCTGATTACCATTAACAAACATGGCTACCACCATTACTAAAAAAATCATCCATGTCCTAAAAAATAAAACTCACTCAAAATAGAAAGAACAAACAAACCGGTTAAATGCTGTGTTCTTTTATACTGTACTCTCTTCCTCACACACATACACAAATTAAAAAAAAAGCATTGCTCACAGTTTTATTTTTTGGAGCTTATTTTCTGACTATGGACTCCGTTCATCCTCACTTGCCTAAAAGGGAAATCTTTGCTGCTTGAACTGCCACAGATTAAATTGAATTTCTGGCTTTACTGAGGTCTTCTGCTGTGTGTTTGTGTCATAGAATTAATAGAGAGTAGAATGGAAGCCTCCCATTACTTTGAATATCTGGCATGCATGTATGCTGGACCTCTTAATACCTGGGCAGATGTAGTTCTGCTCCCACTGGCTCATACACAGCCTGAAACTGTGCATGCCCAGGTAACATAAGCCATGGTTGTGAGTGTATGCAGTGACCAGACTTCCATTCTAGTCTCTATTAATTCTATGGTTTGTGTGGGAAGTGGTACTCATTCAGTCAGTAGAATTCAACAGAAGTTTAAATTCCTGCATTCTGTAATAAGCATTCCTTATATTGAATGTGTGGGTGGACAGATGCTTGACAGCTGAAGAGGGACTACTTTTTACTTGCTACTTTTAGCAAAAGAAAATACCTGGTTTTAATAAAAAGTTGGCTTTTTTGGTTTTTAAGTGTTCTCAGTTTATTCATTGTGTAAGTGCAATAAGGCACTTTGTGGCTGTGCATTATGCTGATCAAATTGGACTATAAGGGGCTAAAGGCACTCTGCCTGCAGTGTCATGCTTCACTACATCCTTGGGGTGTTTAAATCAGCATAAGGCACACCCCACAGAAACATAGAAAAGTGTCAACAGAAAAGGACTGCTAGGATCACCCAGTCTGCCCAAGGGTGCCTGCCTATTGTACCTCAAGTGGACCCTAGCTGGTCTCAGGTAGCCTTCCCCTCTCTCTGTTCTGTAATATGCCCTGTGTCTATCCCATGCATGCCTAAAGTCTTCCACTATTCAAACCTCCACAACTTTGACTAGCATTTGGTTCCATGCTTTCAGCACCCTTTCTGAGCACAAGTATTTCCTCACATGCTTCCTGAAATTTCCCATCTCCAGTTTCATTGCATGCCTCCTAGTCCTGGAGCTCACCTTTTGGAAGAGGCTCCCTCCATGCCCTTTGTTCACCCCTGTGAGGTACTTGAAGGTCTTGAACATGTTATCCCATACTTTCTTTTCCTTCAGAGTGTACATATTGAGATTTCTTAGTCTCTCCTTTTAGGGATTCTCTTGCAACCACTGCACCATCTTGGTTGCCCTTCTCTGGACCACCCCCACCCTGTCTGTGTCTTTCCTGCAGTTCAAATCCAGAACTGGACACAGTATTCCATGTGGGGGTATACTATAAGGCAGTACAGAGGCAGTATCACCTCTCTCTTCCTGCTGGTGATGCCCCTCCCTATGCACCTAAGCATCCCACTAGCCTTGCCCATGGCCTTGCACACTACACTTCTACATTAAGATCTTCTGAAATAATAGCCCCAAGATCACTTTCCTGCCCTGTGACTGCCAACACCCCATCCTATTATGAGCACCAAGGTTCATGTGCCATAGGAGTTTGATTTTGCACTTTTGGCATTGAACCCCAAACTATCATGTCTTTGACCGCTCTTCTGGTTTCCCTAGATTGGAGGATTGGAAGACCTAAAGGAAACCAAGGCAGTGGGAGCAGATGGGATCAACCAAGGGTACTAAAAGAACTGAGCACAGAGTTGGCTGCCTTCTGGCAACACTATTCAGCACCTCACTGGAAATGGGGGTAGTTCCAGAGGACTGGAGGAGGGAATCACAGTAATACACTCCAGTGCATGTTTTATTTATGTATTTATTTATTTATTTAGTTTTTGTTTACCAGGTAAGTGCACTAGACAAATCCTGCCTATTTTCAGGCACGACCCAGGGGAAGGGGATACAGATGAATGCCAACTGACCTGGAACCAGATTAAGCTGTTGGTGGTATCGTTAGTGAATGAGGGAAATTTGGCCAGGACACCGGGGAAATTCCCCTACTCTTTTTTCAATAAGTGCCATGGGATCTCTAACATCCACCTGAACTACCACCAATCCAGGCAGACGGGACCTCGGTTTAAGATGGCACCTCAGAAGTGCAGCACCCCTCTTATGCTGCACTACAGTGTCAGTACTGTGATATTAAACCAAGTGCCAGATGTGGGAACTGAACCCACAGCCCTCTGATCTCCCGGCCTCAGAGGAGA
The DNA here is from genome assembly GCA_016271365.2 of Neoceratodus forsteri. NCBI lineage: Eukaryota > Metazoa > Chordata > Ceratodontiformes > Ceratodontidae > Neoceratodus > Neoceratodus forsteri. Next base: position 1,230,005,987 of record CM057459.1, on the reverse strand, counting down.
GTGTACTACCTACTGAGCCACTGACTCTGCCATCATGGCCTTTTATCATGGGATATTGTCACTTCTCAGGAGCATGAGGCACTCTGCTTCTCCTTGTGCCTCACACTGCACCCAAGGCATGATCCTATAGTAAAACATACCCTGTCATGTATTATTGCTTAATTATGAAATGGGTAGAAAAAATCTAGAAACCTCATTGACTGAGGACCTCAGAATCCTGTGCTGATATCTCAGCACAACATCACTAGAAAAAGTTCCATTACCTGTCTTGATGACCTTACATTCTGCAGAACCTTCCACCTCATCTTCCTAGCTCAGATGCCCACATCTAACATGAGTAGCCTGGCACCATCTTTTTACAGAAAACCAATCAACTTTAATGAAGCAGCCAAATTATCCTTGTTTTCTTTTTTTTTTTTATCAAATTATGCCTCATCTGGTCAGTCTTAATATGACTGCTGCTCCTGCTGCTATTTTGGTTTCCAGTGCCATAAGTGTTAAAATATCCCCTAACTTGCTACATTGCCATTAGCTGTAGCTATCAGTAAAAGTCCTCCATTGCTGTGTCACAGCTGATACAATAAGGCCCCAGTGCAGCTCTCTACAGTATCCCAGACTGTGGCTGTTAGGGCGTCTGTGGGGCAGACCAGAAACAATTATTTATAGCTAGCAGGGACATAACTATCTCCTATACAGTATATAAATGCTACATCAATGCTAAATAGCTGAGTAAAATATCAACATGCAAACATCCAAACTCCTGAAGGAGTGTAGACAAGTCTATTCGCACTCAACAGCAGAACACAGGAGGAAAGATTTCTTATCCAACTCATCACTTAATTAATGGAAAAACTGTGCCAGGTCACAAACCAGTGCAGGAGAAACAGCAGATTTCACAGTTCTTGGTTCAATTGCCTATATCCATACAGGAGTTAAGTAATTTCATTTTACGGACTCCCCTGTATTTCCAGAGTTGCTGCATGGTACAACAGTGGGCACATATCACATGACCACACACGCACACCAGTTCACCATGTTGATTCTGACATTTTGCTGCAGCTATGTCTCTCAAGGCCCCAGCATGGCTCACCACACTGCCACGGACATCTTGCCATGAGTGACTGCTGCTCCGATCAGGAGACGTAACATTAACACATCACATGACTCCCACTAATTATACCCAGTGCCAGATACTGAGGAACACTGAGCTGTGAGTCTTTAAATCCTGCTGAATTGAAATGCCCAGATGTCCCTTCCTTTCACTGTTACTGATCACACCTGATGCCATACATTAACTATGGCTCCTGAAACTGCTGACAATTACCAGACATAATTGCCATAAATGTCAGGCTCTCCACTGAATCTGCTGGTTGCCCTAACAATTGCTCTTATTTCAGTAACAGAAAATATACCTGCTTATATGCAGTGCTGGTGCCCTCTACTGGCAAAAGTGAACTGTACCAATGGAACTTTTTTCCTTTTTCAATCATAATTTTTCTTTTTAAAATTCGTATTAACTTTTTTAATCAGTAAAGGGAGCACTTAGGCTTCAGCCACATGCTTAATCCCACCCAAGGCAAGCCATTATCCCAGCACAATAAACACCCTGTCATGCCTTATTGATTAAATATATATAACACTCGTAAAATGAAGAAAATGAAAATATGTTATATGAAGAAAAACTAGCAAATAGAAAAGGTGCACTGAACTGACCTTATGGCCAGTTGCCCTCCCCCCAAAACTAAATCACATAGTAACTTAGTCCTTTATAGCAATTTCACAATATCCAGAAAATTGGGTTAAAATATAAAGTGGATACCATTCAATGTATATCTGATTAATGTTCCCTTATTGATTGCTGCTCTGTCATTCCAGGTGATGGCAACTGCATGAAAACAGGATTTTGGTCACCCAGAATTCATTTTTTTCCCTCCTGTTTCATCCTCTGAGCAATTCATAATCCTCTGTTTCTGAGATTACAGTGTGTTGCTGAGTGACATGACTAATGTTGCAGAGTACCGTGATTCCATCCGAGGTGAAAGCTAGAGGAGGACTGGGGGACAAAGATTCTGTCTCCACACAGCCTCTGAAATAATGAATAAGCAGAGATAAAGACAGAAAGTGAACACACTGCTGAATAAGCAGAGTGGTATATGAACATATTTTAAAAGGATTTTATTAGAGACATGTGAATCTCCCAATGTTCCACCATGTGATCTTTGATAAGCGGTTTTAAGGGCTCCATAATTTCCTTGGCTACTCACAAAAAATGTGTGAACGATAAGCACATATTAGAATTTGAGGAAAACAATTAAAAAAGCAGAATGAGAACGTATGGAGGCATCCAGTCCTGGCAGGTATCAATATCTACAAAAAATAAAATGGGAACATAACTCTATGCATAACATTCAAATAAAAAGAGCCCTTCTATTGATTCCGGCTAGGGAATATTTTGAAGGGGATGCCAGAGGGAAACTGCTAGCTTGGCAACTGCAGAGCAGAGAGGGTGAAAAAATGTGGCTGCAATCAGAACTCCAGAAAGTAAGGTAGTTCAGGATGATCATACAATAGGGGAATGTTTTAGGAAATTCTATGAAAAGTTTGTATACATCAAGGTCATCCCCTCCATAGAACAAATAAAACAGTCCCTGAACAAAACTGAGCTTCCTACCAAGATCCTCAGCAAGATCACTGACCTACAGTCAACTGTACTAATGCTGCAACCAGATATTCTGATTATTACAGAAACCTGGCTCAAGCCCCACAACCTGGACACAGATATAGCACTCCCGGGCCACACAGTTATTCGGCATGACCGCATGGGTTAAAAAAAAGGGGGAGGCATTTCCATGTTCATCTCCTCTCACTACCAGTTCACCCCCATGCAGCTCCACCTGCCTACGCCTTCAATAGACTCCTTGTTGATCAAAATCTCACTCCCGTACGCTATTCCAGCCTACATAGTGGGGACATACTGTGCCCCAGACACCCCTATGCCCACTGTCCTGGACCACCTGGGCACACAAAAGACACTTGCTTCAGGGAGCGAGCTACACATCCTTGGGGACTTCAACTTTAACTGGCTCTCCATAGCCAACTGTAAGCTACGTAGTCAGGTAAATGCCCTAAACATGACACAACAAATATCTGCTCCCACATGCTTAAACCACAAAACTCGGAACCACTCCCTTCTAGACTGGGCCCTCATCTCCCACCCCCATCGAATACTCAAAGCCGGACTCCTCCCAGACTCTTTAAGTGACCACCATATGATCTATATGGTAAGGAAAATAATCCAGCCCAAAGGCCCTCCCCCTTGTATGCTGCTCACCAGATCATACAAATCCCTTGACCTTGGCGCACTCTTAAATGACCTATCAAACACTGACTGGGCCTGCATCACCCGAACACCCACCATCGACACTGCCCTAGAGCTGTTCAAGTCCAGATTCTTAGCCATCTGAGATTACTATGCCCCACTCAGAAAGACTAGAGTCAGGGGCTCCCACCTGCCCTGGGTCACAGCAAATATCATCGACCAGCTTCATGCCAGGGATCAGGCCTGGAAAACATACAAGTCTACTGGCACCCGGGCTTCTTTCCAACTTTACCACTCTTTCTGTAACTCCTGCACTACGCGTCTGTGGCAGGCCAAAGCCAACTACTTTAAGGCCTCCTTTCACGCAAATATAAACCACCCAGGAAAATTTTGGAAAATGATGAACGCACTTTTATCCCCACCTACCCAGCTCCCCAACCCTGCCCTAAATGTTGCAGGCTCCATCGTCACCGAACCAGGTGCAGTGGCCTCAGTTTTCAACTCCTTCTTCACCAGCTGTGCTTCCTCTCTCTATCCTCCCTCCTCCCACCCGTCAAGCATACCCACCTGTCTCCCCTCATCCCTGGGCACCAGCTTCACCTTTTGGCTAGTCACTCCACCTCAAGTGTTTAAAGCCCTGCAAGCTCTCAACCCCTCCAAAGGCAAATGTCCCTCAGGTCTGGACTCCAAAATGCTCCACCTATCTGCCCCTGCCATCGCTGCCCCTCTGGTCACTCTCTTCAATCTCTCCTTCTCACTTGCTGAAATCCCTTCCAAATGGAAGCATGCCACCATCATCCCCCTCTCAAAAGGCGGAGACCCCTCCTCTCTGGGAAACTATCGACCTATATCCCTGCTCCCCATTCTAGCTAAACTGCAGGAGCACCTAGTCCTCTCCCAACTTACCCCCTTTCTTGACTCCTCCTCTTTTTTCCCTCCTTACCAGTCTGGATTCAGGAAGGTGCACTCCACCATCACATCACTCCTAAGGCTCACAGATGCCATCCTTACTGGAATGGAACATGGTCACACCACTTCAGCTATCTTTATCAACCTTGCCAAAGCCTTTGATACCATCTCGCACCCCCTTATACTGTCCAAACTCTACCATGCTGGACTTTCAGGAGCAGCCACCGGCTGGTTCCAATCCTATCTGGCAGGCAGGTCACAAGCGGTGAAAATAGATGCTTGCTCTTCTGCCTCCCTCCCTGTTACCTCTGGGGTCCCTCAGGGATAAGTCCTTGGCCCATTACTGTTTTCCATCTTTCTAAATGACCTGCAATCAGCTTGCACACACTCACTCATTCATATGTATGCCAATGACACTGTTTTGTTCTCATCAGGTCCATCCACCTCTGATGCAGCCACAAGACTCCAGGAGGATTTCAGTGCTGTACAGCTTTGGTTTCACTCGAACCAACTTTTTCTTAATCCAAAGAAAACTGTCTCACTAACTTCTGGGACATGGCAACAACTCTCCCGCCTCTCATCAACCCCCACTTTTCATACCACTGACAGGTCCCCCCTGGAAGACTGTACCTCTTTCAGATACTTCAGGGTTTGGCTGGATCAGAACCCAGACTTTTCTGCTCATATCGACTCAATCCACAAAAATCTTCACCCCAAACTGAGTGCTGTATTCTGAAATGGGACCTGTCTCCCTTTGCCTGCCCACAAAGCTCTCATACAGAAAATGATCCTCCCAATTTTTGACTACGGGGACGTAGTCTACAGTACAGCCCCTAAGACAACCTTAACGCAACTTGATCACCTCTTCCATTCCTTCTGCCATTTTACCCTTGAATGTCCACCAGCGACACATCACTGCACCCTTTACAAGTCGCTTCACATGATGTCACTACAGGAATGGAGACAGGCCCACTGTGCCAGGGTTACAGCTAAATTCTGGGCACAGTCCCTCCCCTCATACCTCGAGTCTGCCCTCTCTGCCCAACCCCCCTCTGCGTACACTTTCAGAAAAACTGACTCCAGGCTCCTTCATGTCCCTTGCATGTCCACATCTAAAGGCCAAGCTGCCTTCAGCTTCTGTAGGCCAAAACTGTGGAACTCCTTGCCAACAGTCATCAGGCACACAGGCAGCTCTGGGCATCTAAATTATCTCCTCAAGGCACATTTCTCCCCCACGTGCTCATACACCTAACCCTTTCCCATCTTGCCGTGCCCATCCACCTGTTGCATGGGGCTTCAGACCGGCACCTCAAACACGTATTAAATGCAATTTATTTATTTATTTAGTTTTTGTTGACCAGGTAAATGCACTAGACAAATCCTGCCTATTTTCAGGCACAACCCGGGGAGGGGGATACAGATGAATGCCAACTGACCTTGAACCAGATTAAGCTGTTGGTGGTATTTATAGTGAATGAGGGAAATTTGGCCAGCACACTGGGAAAATTCCCCTACTCTGGAGGGGCGTTGTCTCATACGTGGCGTCTCTGGGTCAGAGCAGTTTGCGGTTGGTGATGGAGGAGGACAGTGCTGTTCTGGGAAATGGAGCAATGGAGAGTACGACTGCTGTGGATTCTACACTTTTACCCTCTGAGTCTGCAGTTTTTTCAGTGGAAACCCCTGTCATTTTGACAACAGTACCTGAAGAGGTTGAACTGGATTCAGTTGCCAAAATTCTACATCGGAGAGCAGTTTTACAGCAACAGTTGTTACAAACTGAAATGGCTCTTACCTCTGCTACAGCCGAAGTTTTGAATAAAAAAAAAAGGAAGCATTTGCTTGGGGTTTCCCCCGAAGTGTCCCATCGGACTTTCAAGCTTGGGCCAGGCGCGGCTGATGATGCAGTTTCCTCTGCGCCGGAGACGATTTCGCATTCGGAGGTTTCAGTTCCATGTTTGCTGGAGGAACCCTGGTCACCAGAGTCTGCTCTTTCTAAAGCTGGCTGGATTCAGAAAACAGATGGCTCTTGGATGGCTGATCCAGGTATGGACACAGATGTGTTGGCACACTCTATTGAGGTTTTGGATGATGTTGCCGTTTCTTCGGCTGACAAAACTTTGGGCTCTAATGAGACTGCTCCTCACTGTACTGTTGTTCCAGGAAGTTCTTCTTTAGGTACATCGGATGCTGAGCCAGTGGGGATAGCTGTGGATGTTTCAGCTACTTCTCCTCTTCCGTTATCGGACCCTCCCTTACTTCCTTCTATAGACTTATTTGCAAAGCCTCTGGAGTTGTCAAAACAGAGGAATGCTGTTCAGCTTCGTTATTTGGGAGGATTTGCAGAACTTCTGGACTGCTTTTATGTGGGCAAGGCTTTAATTAAACAGTCTTTAGGTTTCACGCCTTCGGATATTTATGCCCTCATTCATGCCCCTGAGGAACATTCCTTCGATGTTAGCTTTAGGACTCCTGCACTTTTAGAAACTTTTTGGCTACGTTATGCTTCTTTAAAAACTAATCCACTTTGGTCTCATTTTCAGGTGGTACCCCTAACAAAACAGCCTTTTAGAGTAGTAACTGTGTTATTTTGTAGTGAAGGCGTTAATTTGGCAGATATTCTTTTTTGGCTATCAAAAAGATGTGAAGTGCAAGGTATGCCTGATCCTATTTTGGATGGGGAGGGGTTCTGGAATGGGGGATGGAAGTTTAAGATCAAATTGAAATGTGTTCAGGATGATTTTGTGCATCTCCTAAATTGTTTTTTTATTGGCCGGGATAAGGGATTTCTGTTTTATCCTGGTCAACTCAGGCGCTTCTATAAATGTGGCTCTCCTAGACATATCAGTATGTCTTGTGAGAAAATTCTTTGTTTTTTATGTGGGGAGAGTGGTCATTCTGGTTTTCAGTGTGCTAATCCTGTTAAATGTACTTTTTGTGAGGATCTGAGGCATTCCTTTTCGGATTGTCCCTGAGCAGCTCACAATACTGAGGAAGCTGATTTTGCTATGCAAGATCTGCTAATTTTTAAAGCTGCCCGGGCTCTTTTGGATGGTATTCGACCTCCTACTTCTCAAAGACCTCAGTCTTATTCCGCTGCTTTGACATCGAAACTCCCTGTGACCTATCCACGTTCTCCTAGGCAGACTCCCCCTCCACCGGGTACTGGTCTCCATTCCCCTGGTCCACTTGTTTCTGCACCCCCCATTCTGGTTGTTCCCCTGGTGCTTCCCAATAGTACATTACTGTTGCAGTCTGCTGAGACCTCTGTGGTCCCTGATACTGTTTCTCAGGTCTCTTCCCCGGATGATGTTTCCCAGCTTTTGGTTCTGGATTGGGCCCAGTCCCCGGCTCCTGTGTCTGTTTCCAATAAATTTGATATTCTGGCCTCTATGGATACTGAGGAGCATGACTCTGACTCTGCTTCTCAGAATCCTTCCCAGATTGATATGACTTCTGATCATGACTCAGTTTTGGATCCAAGGGTGGATGTAAAATATAAACTAAAAAAAACTACTTGTGTAGGAGTACGTAAAAGTAATAGGAAATTGCACTCTCACTCTTAATTTCTTTCTCGCTCCTCTCATCCTGGTTTTGATATTTCGGTGGCTAGCCTTAATACAAATAGTCTTCATTCTTTATTTAAAAAATGGGTTACTTTTGCTGCTTTTTCGGATTTACGTTACGACATTGTCTTTTTCCAAGATGCTCGGTTGTACACATTGCAGGAACTTTCAATAGCTACTAACTTGTGGGGGTGGGGTCCCTGTTATTGGTCTGTGGGCACTGAATTATGTTCTGGGGTTGGGATATGTTTTACTTCTAATGTTATTAAGGTTACTGACATAGTTCATCTTTCCCCAGGGAGGGCACTAGTATTGGATGTTAGTATTGCTGCGGTCCCTTTTCATTTAATTAACATCTATGCCCCTCAGAGTAAATGGGAACGTATTCAACTATTAAATCTTATTCAACCTTATCTCTTTTCTAGTAGAAATATTTTATTCGGGGGAGATTTCAATATTTCCAGGTCTTCCAAGGTAGTCACATCTAAAACCTATTGTGATATGACTTGCCTGAAAGCTCTTTTGAGTGTTACAGGGCTCTCAAATGTTTTTGAAACTATTCCTTCTTTTACATATTTTCAGGGTAATAGGAAATCACAGATTGATTATTGGTTTGTGTCTCCCTCTCTTCAAATTTTTACCCCTCAGGTCACATTTGTTGCTTCTTCTGATCATTGTCTCCTTAGTTTTTTACTTTCTAATTTTCAACATACTTCCAAAGGTCCCGGTTATTGGAAATTGAATATGTCTCTACTAGATATTCCTGCAGTAAAGACTGGGTTTTTGGATGTCCTTACAGCACGTGACTCTGTGTTTTTTCTGTACGACTCTAAACAACAATGGTGGGAAGATTCCAAATTGGCTTTTAAGGAATACTTTACTGCTATTGGTCATATCTTGGGTGCCTCCCGTAAATCTTATAGGCAGTCTTTACAAACTATGTTAAATTAATTTTATTCTCAAATTAACATGGGCCATCGGGTGGATGTTCTTACTGTTAATAAAATTAAAGCTGAATTGGTTCAATTACATAACTCCAGGCAAATACAACTGGAGAGAGAACAGAGATTTGGAACACAGGGTCCGTCTGCTTTTACTAATCCTTTTGACAGCAATCTTTACAGAAGAAAGAAAAAGGATGTGCATGATCTGTTGAATTCTGCAGGTGAAAGAGTTACTGCTCGTCAGGATCTCTTTCAGATTGTACATGATCATGTTCGTTCTTCCTTTACGGAGAATTTGAGTGTTTCTCAAAAATCTATTGATGATTGGTTACGATATAGTTCTCTGAGACATGTTCCTGATAAGTTTTTGATTTCTTTATTGTCCCCTATTACATTATTGGAATTTCGTGCAGTAGTTCAGCGTCTCAAGAAACATAAATCTCCTGGTAAGGATGGCCTTCCTAATGACGTTTATGGTTTGATCAGTTCACTCCTGGAACACCAAATAGTTGACATGTTTAATTCATGCCTCCTCCAAGGTATTTTTCCACCTAGTATGAATGAAGGTTTGTTAATTTTTCTCCATAAATCAGGAGATAAGGGTGATTTAAATACCTGGCATCTGATCACGCTGTTAAATTTGGACTGTAAAATCTTTACTAAGATTTTGAGTCTGCGTATTTCTTGTCTTTTGTGTGATATTATTTCTACCACGCAATTTTGTTTGGTGCCTGGCCGTACTATTTCTGAAGCCTTAATCCTTATCAGGGAAATTATAGAGCGAGGTACTAGGGATGAGTTAGCTGGGATTTGTATTACCTTAGACCAGGCGAAGGCTTTTGACAGTGTCTCGCATCTTTATCTTTGGTCTTGTTTGAAACAGATGGGTTTTCTGCCCTGCTTTATTAATTGGTTACGTCAGTATTATCAACAAGCAACTATTATTCCTTTTGTAAATGGCTGGTTTGGTTCTCCGTTACCTTGTAGTAAGGGTGTCCGTCAAGGTTGCCCCTTGAGCCCTATTCTTTATATTTTATCTTTAGAACCCCTGTTCTCAGCTATTACTAAGATGGACACTATTAGGGGTCTATCTTTGGGTTCTGAAGATTTGGAGATTAAAGTTATAGCATATGCGGATGAATTATGTCTTTTTTTTTCAGATGTCCCTTCCTGTATAGCTATGGATCAGTTGGCTATGGCCTATATGACTGGAACTGGAGCCTCTTTTAATTTATCCAAAAGCCAGTGTCGTTTTTTTGGCAACCATAGCTCTACACATTCGATACTTATGGGGATTCCTGTTACTACACAGGTTTGTAAAATTTTGGGAATTTATTATTTTTGTGACACTGATACGGCAGCTTATAATTGGGATAAATTGTTTCAAACTGCAAATTGGAAGGTGTCGCTTTGGAATAAATAGAATATGTCCAAAAAGAAACGGATATATATGATAAATACTTTTCTTCTTGGCTTATTTTTACATTTAAGTGCGGTTTATGCTGTACCGGTTGCCAAAGAAACAACACTTTCTGGTATCTTTTTTCGTACAATTTGGGGAAATAGTTTGAACCCCATAAAAAGAAATGTTTTATATCATCCTATTCGACTGGGTGGTTTAAATATGATTAATCCTGTTTTATTTTGTTTTAGTGTTTTTTTTATATTCCAATATTGTTCCTCTGGTACTTGGTACTCCTAGAATATGGTCCTTGTGGATTTTGGACCATGTCTCCCGTGGTTAGATGGGTGGGCTAGGGTGGGCATAATTCACAAGCAGAAACCTATCTCTCAATTGCCTGTTTATTTTTCTTCTTGTTTTAGCAAACTTAAAAAATGGTCTATTACTTACACCTCTATTGCTCATTTCTCTAGGAAACGTTTGTATTATTTATTGTTGGATCGACATTTTTTAGATCAAGCTGTATTCCCAGAAATGGTTGACTCAGACTTGCTTCAAATTTCCTCCATGCTTACCTCTGTCAACCTGTCTAATTATATGTGGGATGTCACCTGGCTTGCTGCACATGGGAAATTGAATGTTAAAAATAATTTAAAACATAAAAGTACAGAGGAACGGTATTGTCCTAGGTCTACTACTTGTTTACATCAGTTTGAAACAATGTTTCATTTGTTTTTTTGAATACCCTTATATTTTACAATTTTGGTCGATACTTTCTGTTAAATGGGCTTATTTTTGTTTTCCGACTATTGAACCTAATTGTTTGTTTTTGGGGATTTTAAACTCAGACTGGGGATCTTTTAATGCTGATACTGTCAGATTGATTTTTGGAGGTATCAAATACCATGTTTGGCAAGTCCGGTGTACCTGGTCCTTGCGAGCTCTTTTTATTTCCCTCGATCAATTATTTTTGAAACTTCATAATTGGTTATTAGGTCTTTGGAATAATGATCTTAATACTTTATCGAGACAACAATTTCAGCTGAAATGGAAGGCAGTTCAGTGGCTGGATACTGGATGATGCGGGTGCTATTTTTTTCTTGTTTTTTTTTTACTGTATACTGTGTTTTCAATTTGTTATGCTATGCTCCCCTTATCTTTTGGTGCAGTTGGGAAGGGGATATTATATGGCTTATGTGGTTGGTTTTGGTTTATGTATGCATGTACTACCTGTTTTGTTTTTGTTTTTTTTGCTTTTTTTTCTTTTGTTACAAAGTTGTATGCTGTACTATATTGTTGCTTTTTGTTTTTTGGGTCTTGAAGAACAATATTCCCCTGCTCCTTTCGTGGGAATGGGATGGGGTTATGTATACAATTTGGATTTTTTTTTGTGTTTTATGTATGCTGTAATACTCATTTCTGTTTTTTTATTGTTATTCTAAGTTTGTATGATGTAATACATTCTTGTATCTTTTGTTTTAAATTTTCAATAAAACATTCCCCCTACTCTTTTCAATAAGTGCCATGGGATCTTTAACATCCACCTGAACTACCACCAATCCAGGCAGATGGGACCTCGGTTTAACGTCTCTTCTGAAAGACTGCACCTCAGAAGTGCAGCACCCCTCTCATGCTGCACTACAGTGTCAGTACTGGGATATTAATCCAAGTGCCAGATGTGGGTACTGAACCCACAGCCCTCTGATCTCCCGGCCTCAGAGGCGAGTGTGCTACCTGCTGAGCCACTGACACTGCAATACAAATGTATGCTATGTGCCTTAGTCTCCACTGGGAGTTGTAGTGTTAAATCATCACTGCTACTCCGATCTCCCACCTACATTGTAACCTGATGGGATATCTGATCTGTAGCCTAATGTACAATAGCTGCCTCTGTGTATTCAATTTATTGTATTGTATTTTTCTGCCTTGTTACTGTATTGTATATATCTCTACTGCCCCTCCGCCAGGATGCATCTGAAATCAAGTGGTCTCCACCCAGCATGCCTTCCTGGTAAAACTCTTAAATAAATAAATAATTGATACCCCAAAAAATCTGTCAGAATCACCCATTTCCTGGGAATAAGTTAGGGCAGAGATAAAACATCTCAAGGCAGGTAAGACCCAGGAACCTGATGGCTTTCTGATAGACCTCTAAAAAGTCTTTCAAGTTGTTTTCAACTTGCAATTAGGCCTCATTTCAGCATTTTGCCTTTCATTGACTGTGTGCTTTAAAACACAAGGACACTTGCAATAAAAGTTGTAAGCTCATCTTACATGTATTAGGGATAATAGTATCCCTAGGTTTTATTATCAGGAGAATGTTTTCTTGAAATATACTGAGACATTTTAAAATTAATGTGAAAAGAACTCTCTGCTTGTTGATATTTCTTGATAACCTTTGCCCTTCAGGGGCTTCTCAGCTAAAAGCATACTGGTGTTAATTAGCTTCTCTGACAAACTCTTCTGTTATGTTTCAAATGTATATGTTAAACCATTAAGAATTATTTTTTTTTTTATGCATTATCTGGGTGTTAATAGTATGGGATTTTCTAAATAGCTAGAGCACTTTGTTCGTTTGTTGTAACATCTATGTTGGCCAAATAAAAGGTATAAAATAATTTGCTTCTGGATTTAGCCTCATGTATGAAATTAGAAGAATACCAATTGTGTGCAAATGGACAGGAGAAATCTGGCAGTATAGCTTAGAGGTTACAGTAACAAGCTGTGAATAAGCTTGGTATAGCCAGCAGACCTGGGTTTGATTCCCACAACCTCCACTTGCATACTATGTGACTCTGAGCAAGTCACTTAACCTCCCCAGTGCTCCCGGGTCACCCCTGAAAATAGGTACTTGTGCCTAGCAAGCCTTACCCAGTTACCAAAGAATAAAAATGATAAAAAAAGTAATTCTATAATATATTGAATCCTTTCTTGCTTGTGGTTGAGTCTGGTGTGATACGCCTATGATGTGAAAGCCTTGGATGTCAAGGGCATTATATTATATAGTACAGACCAGTTAGTAAATTTTAATGTTAAACTTTTTTTTAAGGTATGTTAACATAATCAGTCTGAAACTGTTGACTACAAGTGTACACATGTAAACCAACAACATGTATTTAAAATGTAATGTAAAGTATGAAGTGGCTTTCAATAAAATATGTTTACAAAAAGCATGAACAGCAGATATGTAGCTGCTGAAAGAACTGAAAACTCTTAGGTGGACCTGTTCCATTTCCTCTGACAGACTGTGGAAACCTGCCAGGGTGTCCTACGATAAAATAAAAATAATTTAAAAAATCACTAAGCCTTGCAGCATTTACAAATCCATTGTTCATGAAATCAAAATATGACAGTATACTCACCAATACACCAGATGACTTTTAAGTACAGAACTGGAGAGCTTTTAGAACATTGGAAATAGAAGGGGTCAGCCAGCTATTTGCCCGGCAACTGAACAAACAAACTTGCAGCTCAGCCTACTTTCACCAGAAGTTTATACACGTGCTTAGAGCTGCCAGCACCTCTCCCCCAAAACTAGTGAGGTCACTTTCAGAACAGAAGAGAACATTCTTGGGAAAGCATGCTGCCATTGCTGATTATGGACAAAATTCATTGGGGTAACCCATCACTTTTCACATTGGATCAAACTTACAGTACCTGGCAAGGGTCTAGGAACACATTTCCTCATTATAAGTTGAATTTATTTATTCAGTTTTTTTTTTCCCTCTTTTGGTGGCTAAATGTTACACCGGAGCAGTTCTTGCCCATTTTACACCTGGAGCTGAGTCAGGCTCTTAATTTTACTCCTGGAACTGAATTCCCCCAGCCCCCCCTCCAACCCCCATCCCCCCAGACACACACACACATTTCCACCACTGGCTGCTGCAGTTTCAGTCTGACTTCCTTCAGGTTTATTAGTCTTTATAAAATGACCAGAAAAAAACTCTAGAAATTTAATTGGCCAAGACACATAACTGGATCATGCATTTAATTTCTTGTACTATATAGTCATGACCACATTCCAAGGCAAAATGTCCCATTGCCTACACAAATCCTGGGCTATTTCATGTATATATTTTGTCATTTAAAATGTATTAAAAAAAGATATGATTGATGCATAAATCATGTTAAAAAGGTTTCACTGTAAAAATAAAGTCAGACCTGGTTAATCTGCGCCTTGTTATTATGCATACCTGATAATCTGAACAGGGAACCTCTGAAATGGATATTTTGCCATGTTAATAAAAATCCTCTGGACATTGGTTACTATGTATATTTTTATTACATAACAAAATGGGCAAAATAAAAGTTTTCAGACTAACCAGGTCTGAGTATAATACAAAAGAGCAGTGATTTATTTTATAAGTGCAATAAGTCACTCCAGGGTATGAATTAAAGGATGTGAATGCACCTCCTGGGGCATAAGGGCATGCTGCCTATTGTGCCTCACTCACCTGGAGCAAGCATTAAAATCCTTTAATGCAAACCCTGTTGTGTTGTATTGCTTACATAGTGTTTGGGTCAGGAGACATGTGCCCAACTTACCAGATTACTTAAGTACTGCCGTGGAGGGGGGGCTGGCTGTTAACAGAGGTCTGAAAGAAGGAATCATGGGTTGCAACTGAGGTAAGATGCAGGGTGTCTGTTATCTATATCTCTATTGTCTGTGTTTGGTTGGTGGGGGCTCTGGCCATCATGTAGGATGCACCAGATGTTATTTTGAGGACTCTGAAAATCCAGGTCAGTGGGTGGCACTTCAGCTGGGACTCAGACCTGAGGTTTTCCTGCATCCCATTACAATCTGTTAGTCAGATCCCCCTGCAGATCCTCTGGTGAAAAAGGAATCTTCTCTGCCCTTCCCACCAAGCACATGACTATCCACTCTTGTGGCAGAACAGGGGGATGGAGACAGCAGCACACGAGTCCAGTGGTGGCCAATCAAACCCTGATCTGCCAGTTAAGATGGACAGATGCAGCAGTGTATTTTCACCAAGCACAAGCAGAGCAGGCAGATAATGAGATGGGCTGGTCCGGTTATTGTACTGATTTAAAAATTATTTTTAAAATAGGGCCCCATCAAAGTGAGGGGAGAGAGTGTGGCTACCATTTTATGCTCACAGGATGATTCAAACAGCACAGAGATGCAGTAGTGGAAGAGATTAAATGGAGATTAAGCACTGGGGTGGGATAAATAAATGTATTAAGCATAACAATTTCCGTATCAAAACTTGATTTCATGCAAACACCAGAAGCCCATTCTAAGTATTACCTATCACATTTTTTTTAAATGGCCACTTGACCAGACTGGCAACTGATTAATCAGTAAGAAGACTGGTACTGAAGTACAGTGCTGATGAGACAAACATCATAAAGGGAAGTTTGAATTTTGCAGTAATTCATTTATTCTGCATTGTCATTGGAAATTGTTGATGGGTATTGTGTCAGTGCTAAATACTAATGATTGTTGATTGTGCTCTGGAGATCTGAGTCAGGATCTGCTGTACTGTAGTTCTGACTGCAGGTAGAATCAGAATCTCACTGGATGTGAAAGGCTGCAGCTCAATTGGGGTATCCTGGGTACAAAAATTGTACCCCAAAAATGACAGCAGTTGCTGGCCTTTAGGCCCCTGCTCCATGCAGGAAGTATGTTCTAGAGCAATGGTTCTCAATCCTCAAATCCTGATGACCTCATAGGGCCTGAACGTGTGGCCGCCAGAACATGCTGATAGTTTCAGTCTCTATTCTCTTAACCCAAATCCCCAATATAAACCAAACACCCTGATACAACACATTTATTTTCACACAGTATACAATAAATCAAGTCCCTTATTTCCATTCGCTTAAAATGTGTCTCCCATATGTGTTTTTAAAGGTAAGAAATTGCCTATTCCTTTACCTTTGTAAATTGGGCTTCAAGGAGCTACTTTATGTGTCCCCAGAAAATTTTGCTCAGTTGAGAAACACTGTTCTAGAGGTTACAGCTTGTTAGGAATCAGGAGATCAAAGGCTGAA
This sequence comes from Neoceratodus forsteri, assembly GCA_016271365.2. Lineage (NCBI taxonomy): Eukaryota > Metazoa > Chordata > Ceratodontiformes > Ceratodontidae > Neoceratodus > Neoceratodus forsteri. The sequence goes on along the minus strand of CM057459.1, from coordinate 1,229,989,838 downwards.
ATTCTACTACTGTCAAATACAGACTGTGTGACTCTGAAAAAGTCACTTAACCTTCCAGTACTCCAGTCCAGACAACTGCAGAAAAGGGTAGAAGTGCAGTAGTATCACATTGGAAATGAGATGTTGCATCTCGGCTAGGTTATCCTGGGTAAATAAATTGTTATGTAAAACAGTAAAAAAAAAAAACACACCAGTCGCTGGCAATTAACGGTTCCCTACCCCCACAGACAATGTATTCTAGTAGTTAGAGCTCTGTTGGGAAACAGAAAATTTCCCTACTAGGACCAAATGCTTTGTGTCACCCTGAGTAAATCTCTTACCCTCTTGGTGCTCCAGTCTACGCAGCTGCAGAAATGGGTAGAAGCAGGAACCCATTAGAAATAGTGTTACCCATCAGCCTGGACTATGCTGAGAAACTAAATTGCTTAAAACAAATAATTTCCAGCTATCACTGGCATTTTAGGGTCCAACTCTACCCCTCTTATGACAGGCAGTGAAGGCAGTGTTTCATTTTATCACTCTGCTGGGAAGGGGTTGCTAACTAGGGTAAAAACTTTATTGAACCAGAGTGCCTGATTCGCTTCACAGTTGCCTTACCGGACTCATCCTTGTGACTTGTTAAAACATGTTGGGTGACTTCCACTGAACTTGAGGTACCAGTTTCAATTAGGGATCCTTTCAAAAAAAAGTAATTTCAAACAAGGTACCTACTTCTTTTCACTCCATCTTTAAAAAACGCACACTAGCTCTGTCTCCACCCATTTATCTGTCCATCAATTTTTTTGTGATTCCCAGAATGAGAACATCATCTGGTAAAAAAACAATGTTTTATTATTTACTAGTATTTTTCAATTCTCTTTCAACTATTATTGACAGTGTTAGTGTGCCTGCTTATAGCTTTAGACATGCTTTGCAAAAAATATTTATTTTCCAGATGTCAATGTAAATGTTTTACTTAGTATTGTGTTTTATGTTTTGTTACTAGCATCAATTGTAAATTGGTTGTTCTGTTTTTTATTTATCAGTCTGTTTATGTGTATGTATTTTTTTTTTTTTTGCATATTGTTCTGGACACCCGTGAAAATGGGTCTTTAGCCCATGGATTTACCAGATTTTAAATAAACAAAACAAAAGAAAACAACAGTGTGTTTTAGTGGCCAGAGCACTGTTGGAAACTGGAAGATCGCAGATTCAAACCCAACTAATGCCAAACACACAGTGTGACCCTAAACAAGATACTTAATTACCTATTGCCCCAGCCCAACTAACTGTGGAAATAATTAAAAGCATGCCCTTGAAATGAGTTGTGGCATCTTAACTGTGATATCCTATGTAAATACATTGCAAAAATGGATAAAAGCAGAACCCCACTGTAAACGACACAGTCTGTATCAGCTGGTGTAAAAAAAAAACACAAATTTTGCTGGCAACTGCTGGCCTTTTTCTATTTCACCCTCCCTCCCTCCCTTCCATTTCCAATCCCCATAGACCATTTGGTATAGTGGTTGGAGTACCATTGGGAAATAGGAGATTGCAGGTTTAAACCCTGCTAGACCAAATGCTCCTTGTGTGACCCTAAGCAACTCACTTAGCCTCCCCATTCTGCAGTTCAAGCAGTTGAGGAAAAAGGTGGGAGCAGGATCCCACTGGAAATGAGATATTGCATCTCAGCTGAGTTATCCTAGGTGCTTAGGTTGCAACAAAAACATAAATATCAGCTGCTGCTGGCCTCTTAAGTCCCTTCACTCAAAGCAGTGGAGGCAGTATGTTCTAATGGTAAGAGCACTGTTAGGAACTGATAAGTTGCTGGTTCGAACCATGCTAAAGCCAAATACACATGCGCCTCACTCATACCTGTGAGTTATATGCTCAATCTGACTGGCTCCAACTAAGTAACAGAATCAAATATCAAACCTGCCTCCTGTCCAAACAAGCTCTACTTGGATTACTGTCCCCGAGCATTGGTTGCCTGCTAAACAAATCCCCTAAGACCCAACACACACATACCTCAGTTTTTGACCTCCTTCTAGTACACCACTGTCGGATTGCTCAATACCAGTGATCCTTTCAATACAGAGCCCCCTGTGGTTTAATAATTTAAGCAACCAACAGAGCAGTCTTTCTAGTCTGTCCCAATTTAAGCTTATGCTTTGTCAGCATCTCCTAACCGAAAGCACTTGTGATTGTTACACCTAGTTTCCTACTTCTGCAGACACCCTTACACCACTTTTTCCCTCTCTGATGCTCTTATTTGGCTTCCTGTTTCATTTCACCTCTCCTGACAGAACAATTTCCCCTTTCCCCTTGCCACCTCCTCCCTTCCTTACCTCACCCCCTTCTTCCTTTTATCCCACTGACCCCCCTCTTCCTGGATCTGTCCAGGCCCTCTGGTCCCCATGCTCTCTTTTCTTCTTTCCCTTCATCCGCCCTCCTTTTCCCCCTCTTTTCCCCCCTCTCCCACCTTAGCCTCCCATCCCTCTCATCCTACGACAAGGCCTCTGGCTGCCATATATAAACATACATAGAATTTGATGGCAGATAAGGACCGCTTGGCCCACCCAGTCTGCCCATTTCCCTACCTAATGGATAAGCTGCAGATCCTAGTTAACCAGCAGCCTACTTCTTCCTACCCCCACCCCCCAGAATTGCCTTATGACTGTCCCATGCATACTTGAATTCCACCACTGTTTTTGACTCCACAACCTCCTCCGGAAGGCCGTTCCATGCATCCACAACCCTCTCTGTGAAAAATCTTCCTTAAATTACATCTGAGCTGCCCCACATCTTCAAATTGTGCCCTTTTGTTCTGCACACACCTCTTTTTGAAAGATGCTACCTCTCTTGACTTTGTTGATTCCCTTCAGGTATTTGAAAGTTTCTATCATGTCCCCCCTCTCCCTCCTTTCCTCGAGGCTATACATATTCAGCTCCTTAAGTCTCTCTTCATATGTCTTCTGGTGCAGACCCTGCACCATTTTAGTTGCCCTCGTCTGGACAGCTTCCAACCTGTCTATATCTTTGCGGAGATTGGGTCTCCAGAACTGCACTCAGTACTCCAGATGGGGTCGCACCAGCTGTCTGTACAGAGGGATAACAACTTCCTCTTTTCTTTTCTTTCTCTATTCTGGAATCTTCTCTCTCATCTTCCCTACCCCTTCCTTTCTCTTCCCCTCCCCCCCACCTCTGATTAGCAATGTTGCTTCAAATGTACCTTATGGTTTTCTATGCTTGCTTGTAATCTTGAGTGTGTAGCACTTTTCCCACTTATTTACCAATTGACTTGCTGTGCTTGGATGATACCATGAATGTTGTCTGTACCTTCGTTGATACCATGAATATTGTCAATACCGCCCTACCTTATTGTAACCCTTTCCTTCGACGTGCAACCTTTGTAAATGAGCTGCCTCAAGCTCAAAGGTATTTGTAATCTGAGATTTAAATAAATAAAGACACACTGTGTGCCCTTGAGAAACTCACTTAAACCTCACAGTGCTCCAGCCCACTCAGCTGCAGAAATAAGTAGAAGCAGCACCCCACTGGAAATGTGATCTTGCATCTTTGCTGGACTGTCCTGAGAGAATACATTATAAAAATGGGTAAAAGCAGGACTCCACTGGGAATGAGATCCTGGGTAAATACACTGTGCAAAAACAAAAAACAAACTACCATCAGCTGCAACTCTTTCTAGATCCCTTTCCCCTCTGGAAATGCGTCTACTGGTTAGAGCACTGTCGATAACTGGGAGATCACAGATTCAAACCCTGCCACAAGTCACAAGAGAAAGTCACAACCCCCAGTTCTCCAGCTCCTGCAGGTGCAGAAATGAGAAGGAGCAAGAAACCACTGGGAACTAAATGTTACATCTCAGCTAGGTGATTCTGAATCAATAAATTGAAACACAAAATAAACAAAATATTACTGACATGCTGCAGCCTTTTCGGATCCCCCGTCCACCCTCCACCACTCCCCATAGGATATAGAGGCAGTATGGTTTAGTGGTTGCAGCAGTGGTGTGAACCAGAGGATCTCTGGTTCAAACACTGCTAACGCCAAGTAACGTGACCTGAGCAAGTCAGTTAACTTGATGCTCCAGTCCTCCTAGTTGCAAAATTGGGTGGAACAGGAACCCTCCTGGAAATGCAGTGTTGCATCAAAGCTAGAGACATGCAAAGTTAGCAGACTGCTTCACGAATTGGTTTTCAATGTTTGCCAACTCCACAAAGTTTTAAACAGGCAAACTGGTACTTTTTCAGGAGAAGTTACACAAATTCCCTGGCAAAGCTGCAACTATGTTATGACTTTGCCAGACAAAGTGCCATTTCCCCAGGAAAACTCATTGCAAAGTGGCAAAGTGGGCAATTCGCATAGTTTTCCAAAAAGGCAAATCTCCCAGCTTTGTCAGAACTTCACCGGCAAAGTAAAATTTAGTGACATCTCTTATCACAGCTGGAATATCCTGCACTACTGACACTACACGTGTTGGTGATGCTAGGTAGTTTTGAGCAGCGGGGGAAAAAACACTAGCTGTTACTATGTTAGCACACTGCAGTTGTATGCAACTAGAGCCCTTGTTGCCAGCAGTCTTGGGGAGTGAGGGAGTGATGAATCCAGAAGAAAATGACTTCTCTTTCACGGCACAATGACAGCAACAGCACCATTTACATGTGCAATGGAACGATAGTCCCAGAACTCTCTGTATATGCAGCAGGATGACAGTCCCGGCACTTACTGCATGTGCAGCAGAATGACAGTCCCAGCACTCACTGCATGGGCATGACAGTCCCAGCACTCTCTGTATGTGCAGCAGGATAACAGTCCCAGCACTTGCTACATACATTTAAAAGTTTCAGTCATATCCCCCCATCCCTCCTCTCCTCCAGTGAATACATGTTCAGCTCGCCTAGCCTATCCACGTAGGACATACCCTCCAGACCCTTGATCATCTTTGTCGCCCTGTGCTGTACCCCTTCTAATAATCTGGTGTCTTTCTTCTGGAATAGAGAAAGTAATTGAAAGTTAGGGTTTAAAGACTTGTGATCAAAGTCCACAGCATTTCCTACCAGCCTGACTTCATGCATTATAGTATGCCTAAGTAATCATTTCATAATAAATGAGTCGTCACTTGCCCCATACAAAAACCATGGTGTTATTTGCCATAATAAAGGAATGCTTATTATGGCAAACATTTGCATGTTTTTCCTCATTCTGCACATGTGCCCACCACAGCTCCTTCTCCCAGACTGCCGTCTGCCTCGCCTTTTCCTCGGAGACAGAACTGCCACTCTGACTCGGCAGTAAGTCACTACCAGAAACAAAAACAAGAAATGATAATGTAAGAAGTAGCATTTTGGCTACAGGTACAAAGAAATGTTTTAAGAAAAGTTAAAAAAAATAATAAAAGCATCTGCAGACCGCACACTCAAACCCAAGCAGACCGCGGCCACATGGAGACATCATTTTTATTTTATATAATTGCTGTGGTGAAAAATGAAAACACAGCAATTATATAAAATAAAATATGGGATGGTGTTTAAACTCAAAGTTTACACACACCATTGGGGTTAGATGCTTTCACAAACCCCTTGAGCTTTGCTCTCTGGATTTATGTAGCATTGAACCCCTTGGGTGTGTGTGTAAACTTCTCATTACACACACTACCCTATACTTTATTCTATATATAATTCTACAGTTAAAATTGTACATGTGAAGGTGTGATGTACAGTGGGTGTATAAGAACTGACGTGCATAAGTCTTGAACCTCAGCCTTTGAATTTAGATTCTTTTTGATTGTGTCCACTAATGATAACATTACTTCAGAAAATATATATATCTTGTACTGGCGAGGTAGAGCTAGTATAGTTAGAGTTGAGCATCAGATTCTATGTTAATCCTCTAACGTTGTACCTTAATAGCTTTGGCAGTGTTTAACAAAATTAGCTGAAATTTTCCATATGTTTTCTAGTAGGCAAGATCTAAATATGTGGGAAGGTCTATGACTGCAGCTTGTATGGTATCTGAGATCCACAAATATCATTTTCCTGTACACATCTCATTTTTTACTTTACTTAACATGGGTTTTTGTTTTTGCTCTCACGTACAGACTAAATGGCATGGATGTTTTCTGAAACTTTCACGATAGAAGCATGCTGTGCCATGGTAGTGCCTTTTGAAGGTTTTGTGAAAATGTATTAAATTGTTCCAGAGTTATAAGGATTAATTTTTTTTTTTTTTTTCGCTGTTTGCTGTTCTGAGCATGCTCAGTATGGGTTTTTGGATAACACTCTTGATACGATACAAAAACTTCCATGTCACAGACCATTTCTGTTTTCTCATGACTTACTTCTCACAGTACCAAAAATGTGTTTTTGTGTCATGATGGCTGTCTTTTTGGTCACCCCCCATAAGTAAAAAACATGGATAATGCATACAGTAACTACTCTGTAATAAAAAAAAAAAACACTTAAACCTAGCTTAGTGCAATTTATTTAGCTAGATTATGATGTTTGCTTTTTAAAACAATGGAGAGAAATAATTTTTCTGGGCACCCCAAAATCAACGGTGACAGCTTTGCAAAAGGAGTCATTGACTCACATTCTCAGCATGAGAACAGCAGGTCTTTCTTGACTGCTGAAGCCGCAGCTGGATTTGGCTGCCAGCTTCAGCTGAAGCAGTGAGCCAGTGATCCCCTGTTCTCTCTGTTTCTCTCTATCTGTCTATCTCTCTACCTAATTTAAATTTTTCTTAAGCAGACTGGGGTGCCCAGTGCTGGTAATGATTCTTTCTACCCCTTCCCATCTATCTATCTATCTATCTATCTATCTATCTATCTATCTATCTATCTATCTATCTGTCTGTCAATCAAATTAACATTTTTCTTAAGCAGATTGGGGTGCCCACCCCTGGTACCGCTTCTTTCTACCCCCTCACCTCCAGGTTGCCCACCTACCTTCTCAATGTTAATATTAATGGACTGGGTTGCCACCCCCATACTGCTTCTGTTCACCCCCCTTGATGATTTATTTTTTTTAACTATAAAAAAGAAAACAGTTCCTCACAGATCTGACCCCCCACCTCCCACTCAGCACCTACCACTCCACACCACCCTACACCCCCACACACCCTCACTCACCTGAACATGTGTCACAGTGTAGATCTACTACAACTGAAGATGCATCTTGCTGCTGGAACTGCTGACTTCGATATGAGAAAATCAGGTAAGTGTGATTTAATGTATTTCAATGGGTTTTGAACTTTTATTTATAACTTTGCCATTCTGAATATTTTTACACCAGATTTTCAACATGCCTTTTTGGGACCCCACCTCATGATCAATGATGGTGGAATTATGCAAATCTAGCCCAAAAAGTGACTTTGCAGTCACTTTTCAAAATCACATTTTAGGCAGAATTTGAACATTTTCACCACTCTTGCTCATGAGGCAGGGTCATAAGAAGGCTCTGCTGAAAATATGGGGACAACATATGTAAAAATGACAAAGTTATGAGCACACATTGCAATTTTTCTACACGCACCTATAACTTTTAGAATTTTCAATATTTTGATCCCAAATGTTCAACATAATGATTTTTTTCACACCACTTTATGATTGTGGCAACTGTAATTTTTTCAAATCCTGATCAAACTGTGTTTTCACAGATGTGGCTTGGAATGACGTTTTGGTGGGGATTTCAAAATCTTCATATAGTGGGTTCATGACTTAGGGGTAATAAGAAGACTATGCTGAAAATGTGGTGTACAAACATGGTAAAATGTCCAAGTTATGAGTGAACATTGCAGTATTATAATGTTCAATCATGACTTCACTAATTGTCAATATTTTAGCTCCAAAATTTCGACATAGCCATTTTCTACACTAGTTCATAAATGTGCCAGGTGTCATTTTTTTAAATACTAGGGGAGACGTGTTTTCTTACTTGTGGTGTGAAATTATGTTTCAGACAATATACCATAAATGTCACATGTCACATTTGTAAAGGGAATCATGAAATGACTATCTTGAAAATTTGTGTAAAGTATATATATATATTTATTAAGAAACTTTGTGTATAGTGCCAGTCTTCACTCCAGCAGGTATGTTTTGTGATCCAATGCCAGTGAGATGAGTTCAGGGCTGAGCTCAATGACCCTGTGACAACCCACCTCTCCCTCTGGGCTGAAACAGCTTTTAGAGAGGTGTCTGTCCTCGGGTATTCACTGTCACCAGCCAGACTTTCCTTCCAGACCCTCTTTCAAGTGTACAAACTTGAATAATTAAACATGCAATATCACAAGTTAAAGTCTGGTAGTGTGTCTCTCGCGGGTGGAGGATGCTACATTGAGTTTACCTCAGCCAGTGGTATTACCTTAGAAAAATTACATCACAGTCACAACTGTTGAGCAAATAAATAGCTTTTTACTTAAAAGAAAGTGCAATGAGCAGTTACAGGATATGTATTTACAACACAAGAGAATAACATTCATACAGGAAAAGTAAACAAATGTTTTTAAATAACAGGTGGCAAAAGAAGAAGACTATTACTGAAATATGCTATCACTAAACTTATCCTTCCCTGTCCTTATAAGAGACACTGGACCCAGTTCTAACTGCCAGCTCCCACGGACATAGCTACAAGGTAAGCTCCAAGCTTATGTTTCCCCTCCCAGCTTCCAAAGCACAAAGAGAGCCTTCTCTGCCTTTCAGAATCTTACTATACTCTATGGAGAATAGGTCATTCCTATTCTCCCTTTAAATGCACCAACCAACTAACATGTATGTATTTAATTGTCCCAGTCAGAGTGAACACCTATTGGTGACCAATTATATTCCCTTTTCACCTTAAGTTTATATTTAAATGATCCAATCCATTCAAACTGCCCTGTGTCCGTGTCTGCAAGGTATGTGTGTGTCTGGAGATGTCCACTCAAGATTTATGGGCCGGCCCGTTGGCGCAGCGGTGGGATTTCCGCTTGCGACGCCGGCGACCCGGGTTCGGGAACGGACCCGAGTCATCGGAGAGCCAGCCAGGGGAGAGGGATGGGCGTCCTATGGACTGCTCTCCTTCTCCAGGGGAGGTGGGCAGCATCCAGAGTGCTGAGGACTCCTGGCGGAGGCGGGAGCTCTGACTGCCGCTAGTTTCTGGGAGGCGGGCGACGCTGGCGCCATTGCACTTCCCCGCCTCTGGGAGAAAACTTAGAGAAAAAAGAGGGAGGGGGGATCCTCCATCTAGGTGAAGTCTCCCCGGGCTTCAATTCGCCCCTGCCACCACACTCCCAACCAGTTATTAGTTCTGAGGCACTGGTATTAGGGGATCCAGTGCCGCGGCCCCACCCTCCGGGGGGGGTAAGCCGGGGGTGACCGGGAGGGGCAGCAAATAGGCAGGTGGTGGAAGCTCCAGGGGCCGTGACTAGGCAGATGAGTGATGGAGGACCCCCCAAAAAAAAAGAAAGATTTAAGACCCAGCTCTTATCTAGCAGCTAGGAATTCCACAAGCTGGATGCTGCTGGAGGAGTTCAACCTCATTGTATTTTTTTCACACTGCTAAAAAAATAAGGCACCTACAGAATCCAAACCATTAACTCTTTCCTTCCCATTTGTGTAACAGACCCTGTTACACGGGATGATGGTAATGGGGTGGAGCTGTTATGTGAGCACCATCCCCAGCATGGGAATAAAAGCTGCAAGGTTGCCCACATGGGCCTGGGTATTATATAATGAAGATAGCTCTTTTGTTGGCATAGCGACCCTGCTCCTCTGCACCGCTTGGTGGCAGAGGGCCCTGTGCATTTGCTGACAGATGGGCTTGGTGTCCTGTGCATCTGTATCTCTGGCCACATGCAAGCATATGGACAGGATGGTGTGGGTTGAGGAGGGGGGTGAGTATTAGGACTGACAACCCCAAGTAAGACACCAACACTGATTCGCCAAAACTCTGGAGATCCAAAACCCTATGTTTTTTCTTTTGCTGCTTGGGGGGTGGGGAGTAGGGTTGGGAAGATGGTAGGGTTGGAAACCATAACGTCACATTTCCCTACTTTTGTGTTACTAGTTTGAACCATAACTGGTGCACTAACAAAGTTTTTTTTGGTTTTACAAAGAATATGATAGATAGATATATAGCTAGATAGATAGATAGATAGATAGATATATAGATAGATAGACAGACAGACAGATACAGTTGATTCCTGATGCATGCATATGCTTGTGGAATCACATGTTTGTGCATACATCCAAAATTACATGTAACCTGAACTGTTTTGAGAATAATGGAGCCACTCAGAAAAAATGCATTTTTCTCACTTACTATTCATTTTTACCTGTACTGAATGTATCAAACCTTTTAAAACAGACCAGTTCATCAACTGTTTCACACTCTGATCTGTTTATTTGTCTTCACCATGGCTGCTGGCTCTGACAAAAGTTTAAAATTGACTAAAACTTTAACGTAGTTGACTAATGGTGACACAGTTAACACCTGTTTAACAGGTCTGAGTGACATGATAGTAATAATGTCTCTGAAGCCCCTGTCTGGAGGAAAAGGTGTGCATACTACTGAAATTTGGTGTACATACAAGTGAATGATTTACCATTAAGTATTGGGACTGGGATATCTTACTTTTGAGCATATACTGTAACTGGATCGTGCATACATTTGATGTGCATACAACCCTCATGTCACCCCTTCCCTGGAGCAAACAAACTCAGACATGATTTCTTGCTTCCTGCAGGGTAGAAGAAAGTTACAACTCATTTTGTTCACCACATGTGGTGAGCCTTATATCTCTCTAACTCTAAACACAGGGTCCCCATATTCAAAGCTGGCTGCAAATAAGGCACTTTTTGTGGACATAAGGTAATTTTTGTGGGGGGTAGGAAGAAATAGCCTATTAGTTAAATAGGATCTGCAGCTTATCCTCTAGGTAGGGAAATGATCAGACTAGGCGGGCCAAGCGGTCCTTATCTGCCGTCAAAGTCTATATTTCTATGTTTCAAATGTAGAGTAGCCTGTTGCCATTTAGTATGTGATAATGAAGTGCACTAACTGACTAAATATCTGACCATGTCAGTGAAATGCTAAGTAGATCTGCACTGTGCTGCATGGATATGGACGAAGGTTACATACGGCCCACATGAGATGGTGCTGCCCAAAACAGAATAGCACCAGTTCTCCTGTGAAGTTCAAAAAAAGGGAGCTAGAGCGCTCTCACCTGTAAAGGTGCTCAGATTACTTGTACCAGACTGGAGTCATACTGAAGTGATAAAACAGAAACATATGTATCTTTCTCCAGAGGAGTAGCCAAAATAAATACTTTATTAAACTTAAGCCAACTTGTATTGATGCAGGGGCCAATCCCTGTTTAGTGCCCTACATGTGGGGCTTCATCAGGGGGAGTGTGCAATACCACAAAACAGTGCTTACATATTCCATAATTTACATATTCCACCATGCAAATGCTCCAATGGATCATATTCAGCCTAGCATGCAAATGAGATCATTGGGCATGCACGGTATTAAAGGGCCATCTTCATGCCCATTATGGGCTTATTTGCATGGGCACAGAAGACCCTAAGTGCCACTGCAGGGCAACAGTGGTAATACCGCCCTGGTAGTCCAGTGATCCCATCCCAACCACTGTATGGGATGGTGCTTCTTGACTGTCAGAGGCTGCTGGCCAAGGAGGTGAGCAGAGGGCTATGCAGGATGTCACTCTGCTCTCCTCCTTGGCCAGCAGCATCTGACATATTCAAAGAAAATTATTCCATTGAGGGATTCCACAGACTTAATAATCCATAAGAGTAACACACACACACACACACACACACACACACACACACACACACTAGCACATGTGCACATGCAAACACATACACTCATGAAAAAAGCTGCTGATTAATTTTACAGTTGTTACATTTTTTAAATAAAACTATTGTCTACAGCATTGCTGAGCCAAGAGTTGTTCGGTGTGTAGTTTACTGTTCAAAGATAATGGACTTAGAGGTTATCAATAAATATTGCTTGACAACATTGAATGCCAAGCCCTAAAGTACGCAAGTCTGTGTTCATACTAAATGTTCTAAATGTATGGTTTCTGTGTTCATTTATGAGTTTATTCTATATTAGTTTGGTATTGTGCTACCTATATGCAACTTGTAACCACATTAAAATTATAATGCAATACAGTACAACACAGTGCTATTCTTGATGGCACTTTAATACAAAAGTATTCTAAACAGTTTACTAAGAAACAGTTACTTATTAAATAGGAAAGAGCTGAATTAAGGAAAAGAAGAGAACTGGAGTAACATTATCTACAACACAACTCTGTTGAGTTTTACCAAGTATGAAAGACAAAATATTTAAAATCACATCATATTAAAATGTAATTATTGTAACCAAACTATGTTTTGGATATTAGCTTGTTTAGGAAAATGTTACCCTGTATCACTAACTGTAATGCTGTAACATAAATCCTTTACAGGAAGACCAAATTTATTACTGTGTATTTTACTAATAGGATAATAAGATTGCAATGCATACACAAACTGGAATCTGAATGTGGAGCTAGCCAGCAAACTAAATTCATAGAGAAAAGCAACACTTTTGTAAATGAGGGAGTACATTCAGTTAATGAGTAGCTTTTTAAAAAGAAACATATTTTCCAGATTAACTATAAAATTCAATGAGCCAGTACTCTATTATTAGGAGCCAATACATATCCATGCACTTCAAACTTGTATTGCTAAGCAATTATTTAAAGTAAACCTAGTAAAGAGTAAATTGCACTATAAGAGTATATATATATATGTATCAAGCAATATGCAATTTTGTATCTATTGCTAAAGTGAGATGTGCTGATAATAGTCCAAAACAACAGAAAACCTTCAACGGTCTTTATTTCTCAGCTGCAAAAGTAAAATGCCTTGCAGTTTGTCTTTAAAAATGTGTTTGCCACTGTTTAAAAAATGTAGTGGAGTTCTATATGGAAAAAAATATTCCATGAAAACACTTAATTCTTCAAGTGATGGAGTAATTTCATAAATGGTTTTAGTGCATCTAGTGAAACATAGATCTTTGATCCTACTAAGATTGCTTTGAAAAGAATTTCAGAAAGTTATCTCAGACATTATTTGGTCCCCTGGATTGATTCCAATCAAATCAAATCAAATGCTTCTGCTCACCACCCCACCAAGTGAACTTTGATTCATTTTGAATTCATGGAACCAAACATACCTGCAATGACATTCAGGATTCCTTCTGTGAGTAAGCAGTGTACAGAATTCCTTGTGTGTTTGAAAAAAACTAGTTAACTTTTTAATTCAGTTTGATACTTCTGTTCCCCAATATAACACTTCTTTTGGTCTGGGCAATCTGCTTTCTCTTTCTGCTCCCCCCAACTGAAATAACCTATCTCCTGTTCTTAGCTATACTACCTTGCTTTTGTCCTTCAAAGATCTCCATGATTAGTCCCTATTTACCTATCATAAATCATCACCCTTAAGTCAATGTCTCATTTGAGACTAGACAGACTTTCTCTGCCTATTTTTCATATTTAACTTTTTTTTCAGTCCTACCTGGCACAATTTCTGTCTTTAAGGCTCCGTCGGTTCTCTCTTAGAAATACCCCAGGAAGTTTCTATCACATCCTTTGTCTAGTTCTGCAGGATGACTATTTCTAGCACCTGTCTCTCAGCCTTTGTGTAAGTATTATACAGTAACTGGGTCCACAATTATCAGCTCTCCTGTACTATTTAATAGTACAGGACAGCTGTACTATTTTAATATTGTAATATACCTAATTTTTTATGTACAACACACACCCTGATCTCACCAGTAACTGTTACTATTACTGTCTTCACTACTTGTATTTTTCATTGTTGTTTTCACTTCCCTCAGATTGCAACTGGAAATGAGTCTTGGCTCAGTGTGCCTTCCCTGGTCAACACATAAAATAACATTAATAAAATGTTCAGAGTATTCTCTTTAACGGCATTCACGCTTAGAGGTAGTGTAAAGTGACACAAAAAGGGATATCTAATGCATGAGGTATTACTAATTACATACCTGTCAGCAGAGAGAGCTGTCAGTGTGAAGACAGACACCCCTACAGAAGTGAGCTGGATGAAAGGAATCAGTTTACAGCCAACTCTGCCAAAGAGCCATTCATCTGCCAGATACCTACTGGCATCTACAGGGGCACAAGTCACTAACAGCAGCAGATCTCCAAGTGCCAAGCTGGAGATGAACACATTAGGTACATTCCTCATAGACTTTACTGTACAGAAAATCTTGATAAGGGTAATGTTGCCAGTTAGCCCTATCAAAATGATGATCCCATACATTGTGGGAATGGCATATAAGAATCCCGGGGGGATCCAAAACTCCTTCTGCTCCATGGTATGGTTGTTATTGTTAGTTTCACTGAAGGACATGTTTAAGTGAATCAACTTGTCCACTTCAAGATCCAGCAGGAATGGTTCCTCTGGGGTCATTGTTGTCAATCTTCTTCACGTGGCAAGAAGAAAACAAAATTAACAGAGCAATTTGATGATCTGACTTTCTTTCTTCTGTCTGTTTCACTATTTTAGATTCCTCTTTCTTTAAAACATTTGCTTTAAATAATAGTGATTAGATATTCTTGCAACAGTCAGCAACAGCAGTTTTTTCCCCCCTAGAAATCAGATAATTTGTCAAGGACTGATTAACTGTGGGTTCCTTTTCCTGACCATTTCCTCTAAAACATTGCTTCCTTGAACAGATCACAACTTTTCAAACTCTATTTTTTTAGATATAAATGTGTTGATTGCCAGCAGAAATAAAAATTCAGCAACTTTTCAGCTTCACGTGCAGTATAAAGGCAACATGTGTGGTGATTTCCAGTCCTTCATTTAAGCCATGGAAAGTCTTGTTTGCAATGTGAGTTACACAGGGCTGCCCCAGCCGATCCTCCTTCTCAGAGCAGAGGTAAAACTTTTGACAGCACTTCTGCTGTAGTTCATCCACTCCTCTCATCTCTAGAGCTGGCAACTGCAGGGAAGATTTAAATCAAAAGAACAGCTCTGCTCTTCTAAAGCTTCCCAGCTAACAGGCTGAACACTCTAGACGTCATTTTTTTCCCTTCTTACATACATACTGTTCCTACAGACCTGCTCTACTGAATTGTTGCTTGCTTAGCAGCCAGTCTTCTACAAGTCCTTGCATGCCACCTACTGGACAATGAGATTACAGCATGCAATGAAAAACTGAAGAATTGCAGTAACTAGAGAAGCCTGACTGGTACAGTGCCCAGCACAGATGTTGGATTGCCATGTCAAATAATTGAGCTACACAAATTATTAAAAATACAGTCCTGAAATTTGTAAACTGCAGGTTTATATCATGGATGGTTACTTCTTTAAACATAAAAATGATTAATAAAGAAAACATCACATTGGCCATATTGCTTAGAGATTCGTGATCTGAACTGGGAGACCCAACAGACCTGGGTTTGAATCCCACAACCCCCACTTGCATATTGTGTGACCTTGGGCAAGTCACTTAGTCTCCCCATGCTGCTGGGTCACACCTGGTAAGTAGCTTCAGCTCAGTGTGCCTTTCCTGGCCATACATAGAAACATAGAAACATAGAAACATAGACTTTGACGGCAGATAAGGACCGCTAGGCCCATCTAGTCTGCCCATTTCCCTACCTATAGGATAGGCCGCAGATCCTATTTAACCAACAGCCTATATCTTCCTGCCCCCCACAAGAATTGCCTTATGTCTGTCCCATGCATTCTTGAATTCTCCCACAGTTTTAGACTCCACAACTTCCTCAGGAAGGCTGTTCCATGCATCCACTACCTCTCTGTGAAATAATACTTCCTCATTGCCCTGAACGCCCTCCTTCTATCTTTAAATTGTGTCCCCTTGTTCTTGCAAGTCTTTTTCTGAAAGATGCTACCCTCTTGGACTTTGTTGATTCCCTTGAGGTACTTGAAAGTTTCTATCATGTCCCCCTCTCCGTTCTTTCCTCAAGGGTATACATATTAAGCTCCTTTAGTCTCTCCTCATACGGCTTCTCTTGCAGACCCTGCACCATTTTGTTGCCCTCCTCTGGACTGCCTCTATCCTGTCTCTATGTCCTTGCTGAGATGGGGTCTCCAGAACTGGACACAGTATTCCAGATGGGGTCTCACCAACTGTCTGTACAGAGGGATAACAACTTCCTGTTTTCTGCTGCTGATGCCTCTCCCTATACATCCCAGTATACCCCGCCCTCCCTACTGCCTTCTCACATTGCTTGCTAACCTTAAGGTCATCTGATATGATTACCCCCAGGTCCTTTCCTGTTTTGTTGTTGTTACTACCTCCCCACCATTGTGTATTCTTCCCTGGGTTCTTGTTTCCCAGGTACATTATTTTACTTTTTGCATTGAATCCTAGCTGCCATCGTCAGACCATTCCTCCAACCTTGCCAAGTCTCTTTTCATCCTTTCCACACCTCCTTGTGTATCAACCCTGTTGCAGATCTTTGTGCCATCTGCAAAAAGGCATACTTTTCCTTCCAGTCCCTCTGCAATGCCTCTGATGAAGACATTAAAAAGGACTGGACCCAATACTGAACCCTGCGGTACCCCACTAGTAACCGCCCTTTCTTCAGAGTGGACTCCATTTACAATTACCTTCTGTGTTCTGTTGTCCAGCCAATGTTTTACCCAGGCTACCACCCTGGGACCCACTCCCAGGCTGGTTAATTGACTAATAATCTTTGTGTGCTACTGTGTCAAATGTCTTGCTAAAGTCTAGGTAGGCCATGTCCACAGCCCTCCCTGGTCTACTACTTTGGTCACCCAGTCAAAGAAATCTAGTAGATTCGGTCTGACATTGACCTTCCGCTGTGAACCCATGCTGCCTTAGATCCTGTGCTCCACTGACCTCTAGGTACTCAACTATTCTTTCCTTCAGAAGTTACTCCATCACTTTCCCTACCACAGAGGTCAGACTGACAGGTCTGTAGTTTCCTGCCTCTGTCTTGGTCCCACTTTTGTGAAGGGGAATCACATCCGCCTTCCTCCAGTCCTCGGTACCACACCATCCTCCCATGATTTATTAAAAGAGTAGCAAGTGGTTTCACTAGTTTCTTCCTTAATTCTTTTAGAATTCTGGGGTGAATTCCATCAGGACCCATTGCTTTGTCCACCTTCAGTTTTAGGAGTTCTTGCAGAACCCTTTCTTCTGTGAAAGGACTGGGATCGACCCCCCTATCAAGAGTGCTTCTGTTAATTGGATTAGGCACTTCCCCCTCCTCTTTTGTGAATACTGAGCAGAAATATTCGTTCAGTATTCCTGCTTTTTCACTGTCCCCCTCTGCCCACCCACCGTTTATTCTATTCAGCCTCACTATCCCTCCCTTTGTCTTTCTACGCTCGCTGATGTACCTATAAAAGGTTTTATCCCCCTTCTTAACTGAGTTGGCTATCTTTTCCTCAGTTTGGGCCTTTGCTATTCTGACTTCCCTCCCTGCTTCTTTCTGCCTTAACTGGTACAGCTCTCTGTCCTGCTCCTTCTGTGTTTCCTTATACTTCTGGAATGCTATCTTTTTCTTCCTGACTTTCACAGCCACCTCTCTTGAGAACCATAGTGGCTTTTTCTTTCATTTTGATTTGTTTAGTTGCTTCACACAAAGGCTTGTTGCCTCTGTGATGGCAGTTCTGATAATTCCCATTGTTGCTCCACACCTCCTTCTAGCCTGTTTGCTAGTGCTTTTCTGAGGCACTCTCCCATCTTGCCAAAGTCAGCCCTCCTAAAGTCAGTACCCTCACTTTTGTAGCTTGACTCTGTAGCTGGAGTTTAACGTGAACCACACTGTTTGATGGTCACTTGTCCCAGATGGCAACCCACTTCTAGATCTGAGATCCTCTCACTGCCCCCGTTTGAGAGTATGAGGTCTAAGATTGCTCCCTCACGAGTGGGTTCCGAAACTAGCTGTCTAATGCCTGCCACCTGTAGGGCATCAAGAATAGCCCTGCTCTTGGATGTCGCTGCAGCAAATGTGCTCCAGTTAACATCTGGCATATTCAGGTCTCCCATCAACAGTATCTCCCCTTTCTCTGCCATTCTAAGAATGCCTCCCATCATATCCTTGTCCATTCCTTCCCCCTGACATGGGGGTCTGTACAACCCTGTGCGGATTGTGGTGCCCTTTCCAGTCTCCAAGGTGACCACAGTGCCTCCCTCCTCCTGTTTACTCTTTTGTTCAGTTGCTTTTATCCCTTCCTTTACATGAGAGCTACTCCTCCCCTCTTCTCCCTGCCTGTCTCTCCTGTAGGTTATGACCCTGGTATGTTAACATCCAGTCATGGTTCTCTGTACCATGTTTCTGTGACTCTACGATATCCAGGCATCCTCTTCCATTAAGGCCACCAGCTCAGGGAGCTTGTTGCCCAGACTATGGGCATTGGTACTCATTACCCTCCATTTCCTGATGGCCTTACCCCCTTTTGCCCCATCCCTGTCCTTTTCGCCTTTGTCACTTTCTCCATTTACCCCTGCCCTTCTCCCTATCGACACCTCCATGTTGGTGTTTGCCACACTTACTACCATGATTGTTTGGGGGAGTCTAGGATTTTCCTGCTCCTTTCCAGTGCCTCCCCCCTTGGCTAGTTTAAAAGCTTGCCAATGAAGCATTTAAACCTATCACCTAGGATCCTGGTTCCCCTCCCAGACAGATGCAGCCCATCATGCCAGTATAGGCTTGCATCACTCCAGGTGGACCCCCAGTCCCCAATGAAGCCAAATCCCTGAGCTCCACACCAGTTTTTCAACCACTGATTGAATCCCATGGTGCGGAACACCCTAGCCTCTCCTATGCCATAGATGGGTAGCACCTCCGAGAAGGTTACCGTGCGTGCTACTTGACTAAGGCCCCTCCCCAATTCCACAAACTCTTCCTGCACTTCTCTAATCCCTTTCTTAGCCAGGTCATTTGTCCCTAAGTGGACAATGACATCCAGCTCCCTCCCCTGTGCAGCTGCTCCAGCAATCCTGAGGATTCGCTCCCTGTCCCTCCAAGCCATGGCGCCAGGCAGGCACCTTACCTCCCTCTCCCCTTCCTTGCCCAGTTCTACCTTCCTAACAATGGAGTCCCCCACCAGGAGTTGTTTCCTTCCCCTGCAGGGTCCCCTGCCACCCTCCTGTGGGTCTCCTTTGTGGAGGTTCCCAGCATCCTCCTTGGTCTCCACTGTAGGTGCCTCCATAGAGGAACCACACTTTGTCAGAATGGTATAGGAATTGTGGAGAGGTACAACTGGAGGGATGTGCCTCTGTTCCACCACCCTCACCCTCCCTGAGCCCACTGTGGTCCAACCACTCCTCTTTCTTGGCAACCTCTGAGACAACGGCAGTGGCACTGGTGGTCCCTGGATGGAAGAGGAGGTCCCACAAATCCTGGCCAACTCAGCCTGGAGATGAGCAACCTCCTCCCTCAGCCCAGAGAGGTGCCTGCAGATGGAACAACACCGCATCCTTAAGAACATCTCCCGGAAGACTGCTGCTCCACAGCCACTGCACTGCACCACTCCAATCATGTCTTATTTCTGGCCCCTTAACTGTTTGCAGTCCTTACTCTTTCCTCTGTTTTTTCTCTCTCTCCTTACTTTCTGCCTGTGTGCCCTTTAAGCTCCTGATTGTCCTGTTCCATGGACAAGAATATCCTATATTTCTCAGTAGACCGCTTACTTGTTCAGAGGCAGACCTCCAGCAGCTAGAGGGGGCCGGAGGCTACTCTTGCCCTTCTAGGATGGTGGGTCCTTGGTGGTTCTGTGATCACTCACTTCCTGCCCTAAACAGGAAGTTCCTGTTGTCAGTCAAATCCTGTGCCTATAAAAATAGAACTAGCTTTGGGTGGGGGGTGGAGGCGGAGGAAGGAGGGCAATATAGTCCCAGTAGAGAAGTTCAGTCACACAGCAGTCCTTTCTCCTGGAGTCTTCTGCCAAGCTATTAGCAGAATCTTTCTAAGGCAGTCTTTAAATGTAGCTTCCTTCTAGCTAAGCTCACCCCTACTTACCAGATCTTTCTACAAGCAATTTAAACCTCACAACAGTTAAGTCCTTTCAGTCACCTGAGATTTACACCTAGATGACTTTTCAGTTACCCATTCAGTTCGGTTAACCCAAACACACACTTTTTTTGTTTTGTTTTGTATGTTAGTTTTTTTAACCTAAATTAAAGGTCTAGATAAAAAAGTTCTTCTACTTTAGTCCCAGCAGAGAAGTTCAGTCACACAGCAGTCCTTTCTCCTGGAGTCTTCTGCCAAGCTATTAACAGAATCTTTCTAAGGCAGTCTTTAAATGTAGCTTCCTTCTAGCTAAGCCACTCCCCTACTTACCAGATCTTTCTACAAGTAATTTAAACCTCACAACAGTTAAGTCCTTTCAGTCACCTGAGATTTACACCTAGATGACTTTTCAGTTACCCATTCAGTTCAGTTAACCCAAACACACTTTTTTTGTTTTGTTTTGTATGTTAGGTTTTTACCCTAAATTAAAGGTCTAAATACAAAAGTTCTTCTACTTTAGTCCCAGCAGAGAAGTTCAGTCACACAGCAGTCCTTTCTCCTGGAGTCTTCTGCCAAGCTATTAGCAGAATCTTTCTAAGGCAGTCTTTAAATGTAGCTTCCTTCTAGCTGAGCCACTCCCCCTACTTACCAGATCTTTCTACATTCAAAATAGATATATAAAATTCCATGATCCTGCGCATTCTACTGTGTGCCTATTGTATAACATGGTTTACATTTTATATTCTCAAATAAGAAAAGGCACCATGGTCATTAATCAGAGTATATAAGATTCTGAAAGATTTGATGAAGTTGATCAGAAAATGTTGTTCACTTTGGTGAAAAACTGCAAAATTAGAGAATACACAACTCAAAACTGGAACACTGAGAACAAATAAGGAATTTAGACAACAAATGTTGATTCAAATAGCAATAAAATGTATAATTCATTGTCAATAAATGCAATGGGTGCTAAAATTATGTGCAATTTCAGTGATTTCCTTCAAACAAGGGCACTATTAATGACACGCAAGTGACAGCAAAATGAGTGTCATATGAATGAAGGGAAATAGGGAGAGGTCAGGTGTGGAGTGATAAAAATTGAGACCAAGTGGTCTTTTTTCCTTATTGTTTTGTGTTCTTATTATAAATAGGTGTTGTTGTGTATACTGCTAGCACACTGCAGCCTATTTGCAAATTATGACATTGCAAAGCTTTGTAAAACTTTAAGTGCACTGCATGGTAGTGGCTTTGCTGGATTTCAAGAATTAATTCATAAGCAACATCACTAAAATGCTTTAAAGTTTGGGTAAGGTAGTGAAAATGGCACCAGCTAAGTGACCCTTGTCATTTACTATGTGTGGTATACTTTGTTTTATCAGAAACTGTCAGATGAAACAATGTGAAGTGCACAAAGCTTCCACACTTCAAAAACGTAGCTTTGCAAAGGCAATACAATTGTCCTTTCTCTAGCTCTATCCTAGTTTTAACATTTTGCCATTGGTTCTTAACTTATCCAAATAATTATTAGTCTTCCTTGTTTCCATATGTTAGAAGTGTCACTTGAAGCCCCTGTTGGTACGTGGCACACAGGGGTACTCCAGGGCCATGTTGCTGATTAAACCAGGAAGAATTCCTTTAATCTTCAAGATGGTTATGGGTGGAGGACTGGTGTGTCAAAGATCCCTGTGTGGTACTGGCAACTGGCTTCAAAGCTGACATGGAGACATTCCTCTCATGAAAACACGATTTCAGCCTTGCATTTATTACAGCACCTTCTGGCAATCCTTCCTCACATATTTGAGATGGTGCTGACATACTGTAGGCATAGAAAGTCTGAGCAATCAAAAACCCAAAAGCTTGTGAACAATGCATGAAACAGTAAAACTAAAAAGAAACATCATGTGTGAGTAATTTCGTTGTTCAACAGTGTCCCAAGCTCAGTTCAAACTGTCCCTGCAAGTGGTGTCAATGTTTCCATAATCAAGTCTGGTACAGAAGGTCATGTCAAACAGATAAAGTCACATCCAGTAAAACATATTTAGTATAGCATTTCAAATCATTGTACAATGCCCCAGTACTAGAATCCCTGCATGGGTCAACTGATTTGACACGCCACATGCTCATGGGCTTGTAGGCATAGTTTTAGTACTCATCAGGGGTCTGTCTGATCAGAAATGGAGAGTGCCTTGTAGTGACATGTGTAAGACCTTGACAAATTCATAGCTGTTAGGCCCATACTACATGTAGTCAGAGCCTTGTCTTCTACCCAGAGATTCCTGCTTGCCCTAGTTTTCCCTGGCCAAAACCCCCAGCAGCACTACTAATGGCAAATAAGTGGGGCAGATCTCCACTTTACAGGGTAGTGGCTCCATTAATTCTTCTCCTTCTTTTCCTCTCTTTCTATGGGGCTACTACTCCACACCATCAACTGGAGAGGTGGACTTACAGAATGCCACAGAGGCATCTCCTTACTCTGTGAATTATTTCTGCAGAATTGAGTTTTCTTGCCTTCCCTTGGAGATGAGGACTCCTTGGAAGCCTTAAGACCTGGCAGACCTAATGTTCTATTCTCAGTACCCCCCACCAGAACACCTCATGGCTAGTAACTTGGCCTTAGAGTGGATCTCCAACTTAATATGTGTTTGTTACCGGATTCCCCACATACATTTTGATGTCCCCATAAGGAAGAAGAGCAGTTAGCAAGAAAACTTCAACCAGATCCTCAGTCCAGTCAGCAAGCATCAGGTAAATTTGTACACAGAAAATATCTACTACAAATTAGCTGTATTTAATAAAATATTACTATCAAGGAGTTATTGAGGTCATAAAGCCATAAGGCTGAAGGGTGAATGCCTCTATGAGCTAATTATGCCCTAAGTGGCAATATTTCACAATTATGCAAAACATTAGCTGATATTTTCTATATTACAGTTGGATGGTTTTATGTTTTATTGCAGGCTGTGTTGCATGCCAAGTGCTATTTTCTGAGTTGCATACATGAGCAACATGGTGGGTATTTGCATACAAGTGTTTATGTGTGTTGTCATGCATGGAAGAGTGCACTCATGTGTGTGTACCTGTCTGCATGTGTAACATCATGTGTCCAACCATTGTGGGGGATATCGAGTGAAGAGCAGTAGGAGTTGGAGGCTGTTCTCTAGATTGTGTATTGTAGCCATCTCTGACAACACCATGTGAGCAGTGTGGTGAGATTCTTGCTTGGAACATGCTGTTCATGTTGTTGTTTTTACAGGATTTTAACATAATTTTTAAGTGCTGGCATTTCCTATTGCTTTGGTGTGTAGGTGCATCCCTCATTCCCCAATCAGCCCGCATGCTGGCACCAAACCATGCATACTGATGTGGTGAGCACATCTAAGGAAAGGTCCACTACAATGTGAGCAAAGCTCATCACACACAGCCGACCCTTCCCACATGCTCCGCCAACTGCAAACATGGCGGTACAGTGGCCACTAAACCGCTGACTTTGGGGGTGCCCAATCCCCCGGTCAGCTTCCCCTGCCCCTCAAGTGTGTGCCGATGGAAAAGCCCACTCCACATTGGCAGAATGTGTCCCCCCTCCTTTTTTGATTGCCGAGGGGGTGCCCAATCCCCCTTGGCTCATGCCCCCTGCTTTTGTTGTTTGTTGATGGGGGTGCCCAATCCCCGTCAGCAGCCGTCCCCCTTCCCCACTTTAATGTGCTGACGGGAGAGCCCACTCCCCATCGGCATGATGTCCCCCCCTTCTTCTGTGCCAACAAGGGTGCCCAATCTCCCATCGGCTACTGTACCCCCCCAAAAAAGAAACCACCCATAAAAAAGAAAACTGTCTGTGATGTTTTTTTTTACTACCTTTAAACAGAAAACAGTCCCTCATAGTCTCCCTACCCACCATCCGCACCCACCCATTGTGCACCCTGCCTCCCCACAGCCCCCCTCACCCCATACTTACCTCCGGAGCTCAGCGCGATGATCTTCAGTGGACTGGGAACATGTCTTCACTCTTCAAAGCCGACCATGAACTGAGGAAATACCTGTAAGCTGTATAATGGAATAAATAGGGTTTTTTCAACTTTGATGCATATCTCAGGCATGTTTTGGAATTTTTGCACCAAATTTTCAGTATGGGGTTTTTGGGACCCCTCCTCATGAATTCTGTCACTGTTATGTTGTTAATCAGTCTTGAAAGGTGATTTTGCAGTCACTGCAAGGAATCACCTTTTGGGACTGATTAATGCAAGGACAGTAGCAGTGTTCATGAGGTGGGCTTTCAAAAAGCCTATGTTGCAAATTTTGTGGAAAAAAATTCAAAACAATGGCTGTTTAACGAGTGTGTGTTGCGCAGTTGTTATGCATGCTCGTAACTTCGTGAATTCACAATATTTTCATGCCAGATTTTTGACATTGTCATATTTCTACACCTCCTTGTGAACAGTACAGCTGTCATGTTTCACATCCTTGCCCAAATGTGTTCCTGCACTTCCGGCTCACAATACCACAGTTGGTGTGGGAAATCAGTGTTTGGGGCAGATTACAAAAATGACAGTGACACTGTTCATGAGCAGAGGTCCTAACATGCCTATGTTGAAAATTTGGTGACAATACTCCATGAAATGACTGTGTTACGAGTGTGTGTTGCGCAGTTTGCACGCACGTTTGTAACGTTGTGCATTTGTAATATTTTCACTCTGGATTTTCACCATTGGCATTTTTCCACACCTCTTGATGAACAGTACAGCTGTCATTTTACATATCCTGCCCGAAATGTGTTTTCATATGTCTGGCACAGAATAGCGCGGTCGCTGTGTGAAATCACTTTTTGGGACAATTTGAGGAAATGACAGTGACACTGTACATAAGCAGAGGTACTAAAATGCCTATGTTGAAAATTTGGTGCCGAAATTCCATAAAATGACTCTGTTACAAGTGTGCATTGCACATTTCCCATGCACCCTTGTAACTTCGCAAATTTGCAATATTTACATACAACGTTTTCACCACTGCCATTTTTTACACCTCTTTATGAACAGTACAGCTGTCATTTTTCACATCCTGCCAAAAATGTGTTTCCACACTGCACTACCAAAGCCAATGCCAGCACGACAACATTCGGCATTGACAAATGCTTGTTTAAACTAGGCACACACCAAGGCTTAAGGGGGTTGACAGTGTCCCTTTAAGGTTTTAAACTTCAGGCTATAGCTGTAAAAAGTAGTATTAACTAGATATGTAGACCCCAACATAACAATTATGACTCATTCGTAGTAAAAAATAACTACACTAGAAAGTCGCTTACCCTTCCAGAAATCAAAGTCTGTTACATTGAAAAATGATACTTAGATCCACTTCAAGTATATGAATTTTACAGATCCTAATATGGACTCCTAGAAACACTTTAACATAGCTGAGAATAGCCCCATTGATAGTAATTCAATGAAGTCAACATTGCTATGCTTAGCAAGTATAAAACTAAAACATGATACATTATACAAATCTCTCAGGAGAACAACACATTTAAGCCATTCAGCCAAACTTTGTTATTTAGCCCAGTATAGCAAGAAAGTGACAGTATAGGCCAGGACAGTTCACAAAAAAGTTAAAGCAATGTGAAGACAGACATATACTTGGACATACACTTTTCTGACTACAGTTCATGGTAAGACACTTCCACAGCGCTTCCAAGAAACCATATGAAAAAGCAGAATAGTAATTGATTATTACAGACTAGTTACAGTCCTATAAATTGAAATACAATGCAAGAGTCCAAAAAGTTTATTTTTGTCCATTTGTATCAGATGTGGTGGCGGTATATGGGATCTGACCCCTTCAACAGCAGTGCTATGAGAATCTTGATCTGTGTTTTCTGATCTATTGCTGTCTGGAGTCTCTCTTTTGCTGACAATTCTGAAAAGTTGATAACTGATCGGGATCATAAAAAATATATAGGACTTTGTAGTGTCTATTGTGACCCAAGCTCTACAGGGATACAATAGCAAGAATGATTGTTACATTGTTAACTGCCCCATTTTTCCTTTCCATGCCAGTTATGTAATCTGATATGCTTTGACCAGTTTTGGATAAATAAATCATCTAGTTTTGGGGTGCCATCAGATCTGCATAGAGTTTCACACTTCTGAGAAGCTACTGCTCTTTCTTTTCATATTTCTAAGACATTCAGCCTCCCAGTTGAGTTGGTGGGAACTAAAATGGTTCCAGTATTCAAAAAGGCATGGGATACACACAAGGGGATATTAGAAAGACAAGGGGGTGGGGTGAAACCAGGAGACCAAGTAGAGTCTGTGATGGCAATGTAGGTAGGGAAAATAGGGCAGACTAGGTAGGCCATGAGGTCTTATCTGCCAACTTCTGTGTGTCTGTGTATATATTCCATGACATCAGTTATACCATTCCATGCTATTCATTTGAATGGCCTAGAATGGTGTTACAGATAATGTCATAGAATGTCCAGGCAGCGTGAAAGTAGAGGGCATCCACTGCTGTGGATAGAGAGATTCAAGGTAGGCACAACATCAAAACAAATTATACTATTAATTTAACAAAAAAGTCAAAGCATATCAGAATATTAAGTAGACACTAAAAAAGGAAAACAGGAGGCAATCTAAAGGTGTAAAACACTGTTTCTTACCACATTTAAATGGAGTTATTCATTTCTCTATACTCTACACCTGTGTGGAATGTGGAATTCTGCATGTGGAATTAAGCCAGCAAAGACTGAGGGATCTCAGCATGTACACCCTACAAGAGAACAGAGCAAGAGGGGTCATGACAGAGACCTACAAGTACCTCAGTGGGGTGAACAGGGTGCACAAGTTGAGTCTCATTTAAATGGCAAAGAGCACCAGGACTAGAGGGTATGTGATGACACTGGGGGTGAGGTTAAGAGGGATGTGAGAAGTACTGCTTTACTCATGGAGCGGTTGACACCTGGAACAAACTACCAGTGGAAGTGGTGGAGGTGAAAACAGTGGGGGCTTCAAGCATGCGTGGGACAGACATAGGGAAATATTAGTACATAGGCAGGGAGGAGGGAGGGTCACTGGAGACCAGTTAGGGTATTTGAAGACAGACTAGGAAGGAACAATATGACCAGACTGGGTGGGCCAAGCAGTCCTTTTCTGCCAAGAAATTCTGTTTCTATGTTTCTAAAGGAGGTTAATATACATTATATGCATATTACTTCATGGATGGAAATAAAAAAGAAAAAGTATGACCCACTGGGAATTGAACCCAGATCCCTGGCAATACCGTTCCAGTGCTCTAACCATTACGTTATGGGCGCACATGGTTAGCAGGTCTTACAGGCTTTCCCTTTGAACAAACATTTTTCTCTACTGTTGCAAAACCTGAAACTAGGAACATGTCAGAATGACCACCAGATGCTCCTCCTCTGTGTAGCTTAGCCTCTGCTTGGCATTTTTAAATCATGGATGGAAATGAGAAAGGAAAACTGTGACCCACTGGGAATTGAACCCAAACAGTTTCATAGGACATTATTTAAAATATAAAAGATAAAATATGACTAGCCATCATCAATAAACTGAAAGACTATTAACATGTTATTTCTTATGCTCAAAAAATATTCCTGATGAAATAGTGTGTTAAACTATAAAATGTTGACTGATATATTTTTTGACCACTTCACTCATTCAGATAACAAATGAATTGTACAATTTAGAAAGTAGTGTGCAGCGTTTCTTATTTCATGACCTGTTCTTGTCGTAGCTGTATCTTCTGCTTTGTCTTGGACAGATGGCTCCCCCATTTTTTTTTGTTTTCCAGAGAAGGATCTATCAGCATTCTTTTCAATTAACCCCATAAGTAGCCACTATTTATTTATTTATTTTGTGTGTATTTCATTTGTGTTAACATGAAAAGAAGGGCTATGCAAGACTAGTTTCAGTCTTGTCCTGGCTGGAGGGTGTGATACAGATGCAAACCAACTGAAATTGAACCAGATTAAGCTGTTGGTGGTATTTTAAGTTAATGAAAGATAATAAGATATACAGTAATTAGCTACCATCTTAACAGCACCACACTGGACTCATAATAAATATCATCTGGATCCCTATGCAAATAAATATGTGTTAAAAAAAGTAAGCTAGTTAGTATTCCACTAGTCGTGCCACTGGCCATGGACCATGTGCAATATAATCTCTGAATCAACTTAATTGCGGCTTCTGCTCTGGATCAAAGACAGTTATAATTGCTCATATTATCTCAGCAATGGAATGAGTGTTCAAGTTTACACCATTCTTACTTAGGTCTTTTACATAACCATTGAGACAAATGCTTAAGAAAAGGCCAAGGGCTTAAGATGCATCAACCACACACGTGAAGCTCAGAGGTAGAGGAAACAATACTGTGATATCTACACCATCAAAAGAACTAATTATAATGTCTTAGTGCCTGTGCAGTGGGGGAATTATGTTGGGAGAGACACTGTGACCTGATCTCTCACTGCCTTCTCTCTGAGTTGCACATACTATGGATTTTTCATCAACTGTGAAGGCTAGATGTGTGAGCTCTCCTAACATGTCCTCATCTATCTAAGATGAATAATAATTAATATGATTGAAGGAAACAGCATGCTGGAAATCATTTGGTGCTTTGGAAAGCTGACAGATGCTAAATGTGTATTAGGTATGGTTTGTCTTCACTTCTTAGCCAAGTGAGGCATGTGGTCTGAACTCAGACTTTGAAAAACTAACTTTTTTTTGACTTCTCATGAGTGCTGGCAAGTGACAAAAGAAACATCAAATTGAGTCCACCACAATTGTTTGAGACATGTACTGAAGCCTCGTTATGCTCCTGCAGCTTGAAGTAAAGGTAAGGGCTGGTAAATGCTTCCACTTATGATATAGTGTAGTGCTGTGGGGGAAAGGGGATCAAGGCCCACCAAAAAAGGAAATAACCATTTTGTGTATGGTTTTCCATTTATTTGTTTTGACCATCTATGCTGTAATCTCAACACAAACATGACAACATGACAATAATACTCTTTGCAAGTGCCATTCAAATGCCAGTGGATAATATTTTTTTAAGCTTCAGAAGACATTGCTTTGGAAATGTTCATTCAATTAGCTGAGGTTAATGACATGTAATGTCTCTCTCTTGCTCTCTCTCTCTATCACACACACTCACACCAGCTCATATTCTCTTGTGTATTTCATAACATATAAATTATAACAGTATAGTCCTCTTTTTTAAAAACATTTTATTCTGTGTGTGAATTTTTCAGTGCTCGTGCAAGGTGCTGGATTAGCAGCACTGGAAATTGAAGCCCACTGCTTATCTACATGACAGATACAGAATGAGTGATCACAGTGCAAACTCCCCCACATGCCCTGCTAGTGGGCTTCAACCCCTGTCATGGAGGGAGTACCACTTGGGTAAGAGGTTATTTGAGACTCCTCGCTCATTCAGTCCTTGGCCTCTCATGTGAAACTACCAACAAAACTATTAATTGTATAGTACAGTCCTCTTAAGCAGAATATCTTATTTGTAACTGGCAGCTAGAGTACTTTCATTTATTTATTGAGTCTTGGAGTACATCACCTTTGAGCAATACAACTCATTTACAAAGGTTCACGTCAGTAGTACAAAAACAAAACAAGGTAAACAATAGATAAGTAAATACTAGATATCAAGAATATACTTAAAAAAATTACTACATCAAAAGCAATCAAAATAGCACTGAATGTTGCTCAATATAATAGTAGAGTGGGCTAGAAGAGAAGGCAGCCTGGGAAGCCTTGTCAAATTCTAGGAGAGAAAGTAATGTGCTATAAGGTGGGGGATGGGAGAAACAAGAGGGAGAAGGATATGAATTGCACAGGAGGTGGAGAGGGAAGGAGCGGAGTTGCAAAGGAGGTAATGGAGATAGAGAGATGAGAGGATAGGGAGGTGGAAGGAGGGAAATGGGGTGAGTGCAGAGAGAAGGGGGGAATTCTGGTGAAGTGAGGGGAAGGAAGTCAAATTAATAGTATAAGGAGAAGAGGTGGTGTTTAGCCAGGAGAGGGGGCAGCCTAGCAGGCCTTGTCGAAAACCCAAGAGAGAGAGTAATATGAGTGGGAGAGAGGTAAGAGAGAGAAACATAGGGAGAAGGAGGGGAAGAAGTTGCAAAAGAGGTGGCGTGAGATAAGAGAATGGATGGAGGGTGGAAGAGAGAAGGTGAGGAGGAGCAAGGGAAGAACTTAAAGATGCGTGAGCAAAGAAGAAGCAGGGGTGAGGGGTGGAGGGGGAAAAGGCTTGAGGGTCGGATCCAAATAAAGTGCCAAGAGTTAAAAGTGGTGAAAGGTATAAGTACAGTGATAAAATAAGAGGAAGGCTGCTAAGGGCGGCAGTCACATATACTGTTTGCTAACAGATGTTGTCGGAGTTTGTGTTTGAAAGGGCTGAGTTTTGACTCAGCAGAGATGTCCCTATCCAGGGAGTTCAGCCAGAGGGGGGCTCTGTAAGCAAAAGACTTCTCACCTAAGGTGGTGCGGCATCTGGGAACAGTAAAGACCTGAGCTGCCAAGCTGCGAGAATGTTGGGTACTGTGACAAGGGCTAAGGAGCTGTTGGACCCCAAGGGGTAACAAACCAAGGTATGCCTTCTTGGCAAGTAAGCAGGTTTGATATTGGATCTGGCTGGATAATTGAGGCCACCCAGTCTGAGCATATAGGTCACATGTGTGTGTGTGAGGTGGGCAGTCCCAGTAAGGAGTCTGCATGCTTTGTTAAGAGCAACAGTGATCCTGTGAAGGGATTTAGCCGAGGCAGAGTCATAAACAACCAGTCCATAATCGATGATGGTAATGACAGAGCTGAAAATTGCTATTCTTAGTGCCTTGGGAGTGAGGCTATGCTTGTGCCTGTGGAGTAGGCCAATCCTTATGTTGACAACTCGAGCTACGTTATCAATATGTTGCGAGTAGGTGAGTGAGCAATCAACAGTTACCCCTAGATATTTGAAGGAGTGGATCTGTTCAAGTAGGGTGCCAATGCAGTTTGGGATGAACAAGGGTTTGGACTTGTGTTTCTTATGGGCATTGTTGAAAAGCATCACTTTGGTCTTTTTATAATTTAGCACCAGTTTTTGAGTGCTAAACCACTTTTCCACTTCTGAGAAACTGTTGAAGGTTATCCTGGAGGATCTTAGGGTCAGGGTTACTAGAGTAGATCACAGCATCATCCACGTAAAGCAGAATCTGTTCATGACAGGCTCATGGGATGTTATTCAAGTGGATACTGAAGAGAAGGGGGGCCCCAGTACAGATCCCTGAGGCACTCCAGAATGGACTGGCTTCCTTTCGGAGAGGAGATTGGTTATCTTGACCTGCAGTGAATGGTCTTCTAAGTAACATTTGAACCAGCTGACAGCATCATTCGACACCCCTGCAAGTGATAATTGCCCAAGTAGCAGTGAGTGGTTCACAGTATCAAAGGCCTTCGTCAGGTCGATAAAGGCAGCCCTTACCAGATGGCCTTGGTCGAGTGCTTTATGTATGAAACCAGTGAATTCTAACAGTGCAGTGGTAGTACTATGACCTTTACGAAAGCCATACTGCTGGGGACATTGGATATTGTATTTGTCCAGGTATTCCACAAGCTGATCTGCAATTATACACTCTAGTACTTTTGATAAAGGAGGTAGAATGGAAATTGGCCTGTAGTTTGCATGCTGTGCCCTATCTCCACCTTTGTGCACCGGGGTTACTATGGCCTGTTTCCATTTTTGGGGACTTGCCCGAGTCTTAGAGAAAGGTACAGAATCTTGGCAGGAGGTGTAAGAGTTTCCTCAAGGGTGAAGGCAAGAAATTTGAGCTCTAGATTGTCCCTACTGAATTGTGCTTTACCAAGTGCTTTGCATATGTGCTTTCTAGCCTCATGCTTAGTAACCTCTTTGAAGTAAAAAGGTGGGGGCAGCATGCTACTGAGCATCACAGACTGTGGGGGGTGGCAGGGGCAGAGACCGTGAAAAAATCAGGGGGGAGGACACTGCTGAGGTCTGTAAAGACATCGTTAAAAATATTGGCTATGGCCATTGGGTCAAGAGTCTGGCTTCCATCAATGTTAAACATGGTGGGTTCTTTCTTGAGGTCTTTGCCAGTGACTTCCTTTATGTTGCTCCAGAAATATTTACTGTCACCCCATGAGTTGAAAAGTGCCTCCCTAAAGTATTGATTTTTTTGTAAAATGGATGGCTCTGGTACAAACATTTCTGGATTTTTTATAAGCCTGATTATCTACTTGCTTGCCTGTGGCTTTGGCCCAATGCCAGACGTGGTCTCTAGTCTGCATAAGTCCCAGTAGTTCATGTGTTATCCAAGGGTTGCACACCCCCTTAATGTTCCGCTTTTTTAAGAGGGCGTGGATAGCACATGCAGCATTAAAGCAGTCGATGAAGAAATTAGGTGCCTTGTCAATGTCATTGGTAGAGTCCAGTGGTGGCCAACCCTGGCTTCAAAGGTGTGATATGAGTGGTTCTAGGTGTCCTGGAGTTAGGACCCTACTGAGAATAACCTTAGGTGGAGATTTGCTGAACTTGTTGGCCCAACCACAAAGTGTAGGGGAGTGGTCGCTTAGGGTGTCAGGGAGTACAGAGACATTTGTAACTTGTTCTGGGTGACTAGATAGAACCCAATCCAGTAAGGTACTTGATCCAGTTCTATAGTTAATTCTGGTCAGGATGTTAACTAGTTAGGAAAGGTGCAAGGCTGAGATGGCATCCTTAATGTGTCCAATGTCAGATGAGGGCCAGTTTACATTGAAATCTCCCAACATTATGGTTTCAGTGTTCCGAGGCACACTCCGAATGTATTCCATGAAGTTATGAATGCCAGAGGCAGATTCCTTGGGTGGTATATAAACAGATAGCACAGTTAATGTTTTCCTTTGGGCCCCTAGGTGTACCTTGATGGCCAGGGCCTGAGAGGAGTTTCCTATGCAGGGCAATTCAAGGGCATGACCCATTAGAGTTTCTTTTAAGTAAATAACACAGCCACCACCTCTTTTAGTGAGCCTATCCTGCCTAAAAATAGAGTAGCCAGGTATGGTGATAGAAGAATCAGGGATTTTGGGTGACAACCAAGTTTCTACAACAGAACGAATATCAGGGTTGTGTTCTGTAATCCATACCCTGAGGTTGTCTAACTTACATAGAAGACTACATATATTGATAGATTTGAAGGTGGATTATACAGTAATAACACAACATGAAGTATTTTCACGCAAATTGTTACAAAACATACATTTGTGTGTGTGTGTGTGTTTGTGTGTGTACTTATATGCATATATATATATATATATATATATATATATATATATATATATATATTCTGTATGCTGTATGTGAAACAAAACCAAAACCCATGTTAAGTATAAGCGTTAGACATCTGCAGGAAATGACATATGCATATCTCAGAAATCACACAATCTGCCATCACAAAAGTTTCAATTTATTTAGACTTTGCCTACTAGACAATGCAAGCAAAATTTCAGCTAATTTCATCAAACAATGCCAAAGCTATTAAGGGGCAAAGTTAGGGACTTAACATAGAACCTGTCACTCAACCCTAACTATACTGGCGCTACTGCACCACTATAATGCATATATATATATATATATATATATATATATATATATATATACACCACCCTTTTGAAATCATGATCCAGCATGGGATGTCCGTCACAACCCTACTTCCACCTCAACTAGATGCTATCAACTAAAAAAGAAAACCCCGGAAAAACTTGTCCCAAAATATAATACATTTGCATGTATTGGTATTTCATTATTTTTCTGAGTGTTTTTTCTTTTGCTGATAATGTGGCAATTTTGGGCCCACATTTTCATGATGCCTAAGTCACTTTGACCCCCATGACCGTATGAGTGGTACCTTGTAAAAGTGACCCAAAATGTGCTTTTGGGGAGTCCACAAGGCACTCAAAGAGCAATTAGAGTGGAAGCCCAAGTGCAAATGTTAGAAAGAAGAGAACTGTAGCACCAGAAAGAAAAATTCTGCCAGTCAGAAAAGTTTAATAATATAAAAAAAAAACTAATCAGAGAGGTGCTCTGGAGCAAGAACAAGACAGCCATTCTAACTTTAAGTTCCATGTAAGAATCAGAAACAATGACTTTAAAAAAGGCATTTTTGCTCGAGTTACCAGCAACAAATATAACTAGTGGTTCCTAAAGTTCTACGAATCAAAATGGCAAAGGCTCAGAAGCAGAAACAGTGGCAGGAGGGAGCAGAAAGTAAAAATATTCCTGCAACCCTGAACATGTGATCGGTCCCAGTATGGGCAGCAGCTGTTGTAAGAGGAGAAACTCCAGACTCTGGAAGCTAAGATAATACACTGATAAAATTTGTAGTGGGACAGTCTGACAAATCTGACAGACTCACAACCATGTGGTAACCTTGGAAGCATCTATGAATGTGATTAAAATAAAGACAATTAGGTTACCAAAAGATCAGAATCAGCAATGGGAGATGCAAACAATATTATTAAAGAAAACAATCCCTTCTGCACCTGCATTGAAACACTCAAAAATCAAACCAGATCAATGAATCTTTGCCACATTAGAATGCCTGAGGGGTGTGAAGGGGATCATTTGCTCCTGTTTCTTAAAGACTAGTTCAAGCAGCAGTTTGGGGAAGAGGTACATGATAGGCCATTGAGCATGCAGAAAGCCTATCGTGATAATCCTGAAGCCCTACTGACCATTGTGGTAGGAGTCACTGATGGTGTCTGGACTAGAGATTGTGCTAGCACTGTTCAGAAGGAAAAAATACTTCTCCAAGATGGGCAATAGATCCAAATGTTCCCAGACATTAGTTTTGCCATGAGGCAAAGAAACAAACATTTCAACGGGGTTCAAGTTATTTTGAGGGAGGCAGACATGATATGGTCAGATATTTCCAGACATTTCGCAATACATCTAAAAAGATTCTCTCTGGTGGCCCATAGTGGCACTGCAGGCAGGCAGGACATTTCTCTAGAGATATCACAGAAACTTCAGGAAATATCTGACCATGGCTATGACTGCCACTGCACGTCTGCACTACAGCCAAACCTATCCCTCTGTGTCCCCCAATCTGCCAAACACCAGCCTCTTCAGCCACCTCCAGCCTTAGCCTCCCTCTTGGGTGGGAAAGAAGGAAGCCCCCCCTTTACACCTGAGCAAGTCTTCCTCAGGCCAGTAACTAAGGGTTCTGAGTTGATCCATGTTTATTTCATCAAGGGCCCATGTCAGGCTGGCTGTGGGGACTTTTCCTAATTTTCTCCACCCTGAGGACACAGGTGTGCATCAGCGATCCAAGGTGTTCATGCACACAGAGGCATGCTGCTACACTGGATCTCAGCCTGCGTCCCTCCCTCCCATGGTGCCCTTGACTGCACTACTGCCTTCAGTCACCCAGGTGGTAGTATTGCAGTGAGGATGACAACCCTCCCACCCAGGAGGAGGTGAGCATCCCCCGAGATGCTCAATCCTCCCCCCCCAGGTCGGCCACCGATGATCCAACCTTGTTCCCAAACTCACGTTACAGGCATCACAAGCGTTAGCATTACTGATGCACTGGGTAGTTAAAATTTAATACCTGCAAGTGCAAGGTGATGCATGTAGAGGAAAAAATTCCTGACACTGAACATAGAATGAGGGAGGTATTAGCAGAAATCACTATAAATAGAAAACACTTTGGAGTAATAATTTCAGACAGTCTGAAAGTATCAGCACAATGCTGTAGAGCAGTGGGTAGGGCTAATAGGATGTTTGGGTGCATAGGGAAGAGAATCACCAACAGGAGAATGGAGGTACTGCTGCCATTGTAGGGGTCACTGCTTTATCCTTACTAGGAATACTGCATGTTGTTTTGGAGTCTGCATCTAATTGACAGGGACAGAGTGGAAGCAGTGTAGCAGAGGGTAACCAAGATGCTCCAGGGACAGCCGGAAAGAACATATGGGAATAGGTTGGTGATCTGACATGTATATAGTTCAGGTGACAAGGGTGAGAGGGGACATGACTGAAACATACAAATGCCTCCATGGGATAAATAAAGTCAGTAGAAGGAAATTGTACAGACCGAGTGGGAACACAAACACCGGGATCAAGTCTCTCTCTTACTAGATACTTAAGTGTACTGTCTTTATCTTTCAGATACTTAGGGGTTATCACCTACCCTGAATTTCTTTTTCAGTGCTCACATCTCTCATTTCTATGAGTCTTCTTTAATTCATATTACTACATTTATTTGTCATTGCCATGACCCAAGTATAGCAAAAACTCATGTTTTTCTGTTCCTGCCCCCTTCAGTGTAGGCAATTTCCCAGACTCATCGTTACCCATCTTTGCCACTTTTCTACCTACTCTTATCCCTAACTTATCAATCTACGATGGGAATCTGTGGGGGGCTGGTCAGACATACAATGGCAACTGCCAGGCTCAAACACAGGATCCTGCAGAATTCTGCTGCATTTAGCAGAATTCTGCAAGAAGTGCAGTTCAATGACAGTTAATCCCTTTCTGTGACATTCTTACTACTGTTCTTGGTCTTGATGGACACCCCTGTAGCTCACCATCCATCCACACAGTTCTGGAAGGTGGTGGGCAGTGAGATCATCAGGGACTGAGAGTTCTGGCTTCATCCTGCATTCCAAGCAAGTTTTTTCCTTTGTTCTCCTATCCCTAGCAGATGACGACAACCAGGGCTCAATGATATCTGCACACAGAGGTGCACCACCACCTGTGGTCACTCATGTGGGAGAAGAGCAATGGAGTCTGCAACTGTCACTCCTCAAGGAGGAAAGCATCCTCTAGCATGCACAGTCCTCCCTCCTGGCCAGCCCCCCAACATCCTGGACTCATTCCTCTACCTAGGTCATCGATATTGAGAGCAGCAACCTTGCTGCTGGGCTGAAAGACCAGCATAACAGAAACTCTTCTCCTGACTTGACTATTGCAACTCTCCTTTTTTTCATCTTCCAAGTCTTACCTATAAAAATATTTAGTTTATTCGTCTCATTACAGTGGTAGCCAGAGACATAAATCTGTAAATCTTTTGTTATAAATGGCTAGCCAAAATCAAGTAATCTGATTGGCTAGCTGCATTCTAAGACATATGTTGTTGTTTTGAACAACCACACTACCATGAAGTACAACTTAATTGCAATATGAAAAAACAATCACAGCAAGGCCAGCCAAAGCACAGCATTAGCACTGCCGCTTGTGATACCGATGACCAGATTTAGGAATGAGCCTCAGTCATCAGAGGGGATGCTGGGGAGAAGGAGGATTAAGCATCCCAATGGACACTCTCCTCCTTTGGGGAAAGGAGAGATCTGTATCCTGCTGCTATACCTTCAACTGATGGAAGTACAGGGGAGCAGTGGAGGAATGGAAGTTGAAGCATAGCTGTCATCAGATGCATCAGGCGTGGCAGCATCAGATGACATCACCATGCTCATGGGGCAGGCAGGAAGTAAAAGGGAAAAACAAGGAACAGGCATAGGCAGATGAAGCCTCCATTTGTTCTCCCATATCCATCTCAGTCCCCAGCAGCCAAATCCTGGAGATGCTCCCAGCTGTCACTTCTGCCATGTGTAACATCACATAGAGTAGGAAAGTAGCTGAGGAGCTTATGGCAACCCCAGCTCTGTGGGGTAAGCCAGGGGGGAGCACAGCAGTGTACCATGAGTGGGCCTAGGAGTCCCATTAGTGCAAGGCACAGGATCTTGGGGGATGGGCAAACGGATATTTGTGATTGGTGGAGAGAGGTCCTGCCCAGGACCTGGGGGGAAAAAAAACAGATGCATAATTTTATAACTGCAATAACATACTCCAGTTGTTGTGTAATAAATGCTGTTATTGAGTGGTTAAATGGCACTCAGTTTCACCTTTTGCCAAACAGCCATTGGACACATGCAATTATTCCACATGACTACACACCCTGTTGTGTGTTATTGTTTACATGTATCCTGATAAATGACAGGAAATTCCACTGAAACAAATGGAGATTTCCTGTGAAATGTCCAGCTATCTTATATTTATTCATTCATTTACCTCTGTGTTTGGCCAGGAACTAGAACACAGATTTGCCAGCTTCCAGGTGCAACCCGGGAGGGGAGATGAGATATAAATTTACAATAAAACATGTTATTATCAGTGTCAGTGGCTCAGAAGGTAGCACACTCACCTCTGTGGCTGGAAGATCAGAAGGTTGTGGGTTCTAGCACCACACCAGGAACTTGGGGGTAATACTCATAACTGACACTGTAGTGCAGCATGAGAAGGGAACTGCACTCTATAGGTGCCATCCTTATGAGCTGTTAAACTAAGGTCCCTTCTGCCCATCTCCAGTCACCATCCAGGTGGAAGTAAAAGATCCCATGGCACTTACCGAGGAAGAGCAGGAGAGTTTCCCCAGTGTTATGGCCAGCATTTCGCCTTTCAATAAAAAAATAGGTCCTTGCAACCCACTCTTTAGGTCACACCATTAACCAGCTATAATAGCTTAGTGTACCTTTCCTGGTCAAAAATTTAAAATAAAAATAAGAATTAGTACATTCAGAACATAATGTATTTGGAAGGCTTTAGCCTGAGATTCAATGGGAATAGCTCCTCCCACATCCCCTTCTTAAACCTCAGGCTTCCTCTCGCTCAGCTTCGAGTGTTTCAAAAATGCTCTGGAGCTGCATGGCTGGTGGGGCTGGATTCTTTCTTTTCTCCCCTCTGTGCCTCCTCACTGGTGCCCCCTTTCCTCCTCGTGCCTTTCCCTTTGTCTTTGCCTTCATCTGCTCCCATTGGTCTCTTCCCGTCTCCCCCTTTTCATTTTGCCTGTGTTGTTTGCTCCCCCTTGCCCATTTTTCCCTGCCCGCCATTCTGTCTGTACCTTTTTTCATTGTCCTGTTCCCCTGTCTTTCTTTTGGGGCTCTCCTTTCCTTTTCTCACCAGCCTCCACATAATTCCATACTTGCTAGCAACCAGACCGCAGCTGCATTGCTCTCCCAGACTCCATACTGGTCTGGCCTGTTTCGTTGCTTCCAAGACTACGTTCTCCCTTGCCCACTGCTTCCAGCGTCCTCCTTCTCTGGATTCCTGCAGTGTCTCCTTGTGCCACCTTCTTGCGGATGGTGAGCTGCCTACCTCTTTGCTCCCCTGACCCACTCCTGCACTGCTACTTGGGCCAGGGAGCATTTTGAACCTTCAGTGCCCCTTGACTTGTGGCAGGCATGCCTCGACCATACCGTTCTTCCCCACCCCTTCAACCTGCTGCTCAATGAAGCAGGGAACTTTGGATTGTCCTTTCTGTGTCTTGGTGCAAACACATCTGCTGGCACTATGGCTGGAGCACCACTTTCACGCTCATCTCCCTAGTCCCACTGGACACCAGAGGAGGCCAGGGGTTCCTTCTCCTGCACTCTGCTGCATTTCCATCAGTCCCCGCTTTGATCCCTCATTCATACTCTCATCCACTGCATTATTATTTTAAGAGATTTTCTCACAAAGTTAGGCATCCTAGTGATGGATAAAAGTCAGGGACAACAAGTATTATATTATGACTTGTGCCAATTGCCTTCCCAACCTTTGTGCATCGTGTCGAGGACACTGTAAAAGACTTTTCATCATGCCACACAATGCCTTGCAGAATCATATAATTTTCAAGCACGGTTTCCTCAGTAAATGTTTTGCCATTCCTTGATCAAAGGAAGTCAGTGATCTAAATTCTAGATGTTTTCTAAAGACAAGCCTATAAATATAACAGAATATTTTTGTTTGTGTCAGACAGAAACAAATGTGTAAGCATTGGGTTTCTAAACTCTTATTAATGTCTTGTTCACTGCTCTCCCCAGCTGGGGTTACCTATTACCCTCAAGAGAATGTCTTCTGACAACAAGTGGACAGTACTGGTCAGATGACTTTCCATGTTCTAGCAGTGCAACATGCCTTATCATAAATAATTGATAACATTTTGTAAGCTGTGGGGGGGGGTCACGCCATCCCACATGACCATACCCCATGAAGGGGCCTTACTCGTCAATCACACACACATATTCTATATCACCAAGGCAGATTCATGTGGGGGTCTCAATATCCTTACTTCAGACCATCCATCGACTCAGCAATGGCAGACCACGTCGGGTCCCCCATCCCAACCAACTGTGCCAATGAGAGGGCATCTACTCATCGCTCAATCTCATTTCCATGTCCTGCAGGTGGACTCTCTTGGGGTCTCATCCTCATTTCCTTGGACTATGCACTATACCGTGATGGTGGACCACGGAGGTCCCGCTATCCTTAGCTCACACAGTGCAATACTATGTCAATGGCAGACCACATGGGGTCCTGCCATCCCAAACATACTGTACTCTATACTATGGTGATAGTGGACCACCTGGGGGTACCATCATCTCAATCATGCACTACTCAATAGAACAGCAATGGCAGACCACGTGGGTTACCACCATCCCAATCATACATGCCCCATAAGGAGGCCCTACTCATAGCTCAACCAGCTTTCTAATCACTACATGCAGACTCACATGAGGGTCTCACCCTCCTTTCCTTGGACTATACCATACTATGGTGATGGTGGACCATGTGGGGTCCTGCCATCCCAAACAACTGCCCCCATGAGGGAGGTATCTACTCTGCTCAAACCTCATTTCCAGTTACTACAGGTGCACTCATTTGGGGTCTTGTTTCCTACATTAGACTATGTGCTAATACTGCAATGGCAGACTGTGGGGGGTCCCACCATCCTTACCTCAGACAGTGCAATACTATAGCGATGGTGGACAACATGGGGTCCAGCCATCCCAAACAAGCACTCCCCATGAAGGACCTACCCATAGTTCAAATGTCTTCCAAGTCACTGCAGGCAGATTCATGTAGGGGTCTCACCATCCTTACCTTGGACTATTCCATACTAGAAGATGGTGGACTACACGGGGTCCACCATCCTGATCATGCATGCCCCACAAAGGAGCCTTACTTGTATTTCCATGTTATTATAGGCAAACACATGTGAGAGTCTTGACCTTACCTTGAACTGTTCAAGACTATGGTGATGGTGGATCACATGGGGTGCCACCACCCCAACACTGGATTTTGCCATTCTTATCATGGATCACATCACACTACAGAGATGGCAGATCTGTGGAAGGGTCCTGCCATCCCAACACAACATGCCCACAATGGACATTATTTATTGCCCAAATTTATTTCTCTATTATTTACAGGCAGTCTCAAGCAGGGCTTTTGCCTCCTTACTTTGGATCATACACTACTGTGGTGATGGCGAATCCACTCACCTCTGAGGCCAAGAGATCAGAGGGCTGTGGGTTCAGTTCCCACATCTGGCACTTGGTTTAATATCCCAGTACTGACACTGTAGTGCAGCATGAGAGGAGTGCTGCACTTCTGAGGTGCTGTCTTTTGGATGAGACTTTAAACTGAGGTCCCATCTCCCTGGATTGGTGGTAGTTCAGGTGGATGTTAAAGATCCCATGGCACTTATCGAAAAGAGTAGGGGAGATTTTTATTGAAACACATAAGAAAAGGATAAAAAAAACAGCAAAACAATTATGTCATCAAACAGAATCATACAGATAATCTGTTAATAAAAGAAAAAGAACAGAGGAGAAAGAAAAAAGGGAAGTAAAAAAATTGCACATAGACAGTGGAATACACCTCTGTCAAACAACTAACTAAAACAGCAAAAACTCTCATTTATATTTAATAAAATAAGTGAAGCCCCTCCACCAATTCAACACCCTGTTGTGAAGAATATTATAAATCTGAATTATAAATATTCCGAAGTTCATTGGAAACTAAAATACTCAAACAATCATAAGACATTATTTTCTGTTATAAGACCCATTGACATCAGGCTTGCCATAAGTAGAATCTAAGACAACAAAAGAAAATGATTAAAGTGTCAGGATGGTATTTTGCTAAACCAGACCCATATTTCCCCACTACGATAATATCATATGATAAATAATGAAGCCAATACAAACACCATTTATGTGCCAAAAAATCCCATAAAGCAGTAACATAAGAACAGTGCAGCAAGAAATGTTCCATGGTTTCTAACTGTGCTACTCATTCCATGTAAGGACAGTTTCTCTCTACCATGCTGTTATCTTTAGCATTCCCCTTAAATTTAGACTCCCATAAACTGTAAGCCAGAGATTTTCCCACATGTTCTGTGGAATTCTTGTAAGGATAAGTTGATGAAAAATTAAGTGGTTATCAACTGAGGGACAGTTCTTAAAACTGGTTTCCCTTCGGTAATTTCTAGACATTATATCTTGATATAGTGTTTGTGTGGAATGTGTAGAAATACAATCCTTTATGATACCCCATTTATACAATTTCTGAGCTGCAGGTATAAAATTAAGGGGCATTTGAATACGGGGATGTAATTTAGGTGCCATCTGAAGCCATGATCGAAGATATGTGGCAAAGGATTTTTGCATCCAGGCATTGGAGACTGTCACAGTACAATGCAGTACATCACCAACCGAGTGTTTAAAAAATAATGTATGTAAAAAAAAAAGATTCTATCATGTTAAGACCTCCCAAACTAATTGCCAGATAAGTGTAGTGTCTTTTGATGGTGTTCAATCTCATGTCCCATAACATCTGAAAGCACAAACTATAAAGTCTGGTTTCTAAGTGAATAGGTAAAGGGTATAAGGTTGCCACATACTGTAAGAGTGGTAAAATGATTTTTAAAAAAAAAATAGCAATGCATTTGAGTTTGGAAAGCTTCCATTGTTTTCATCTGTTAACTTTTTCTTCTGCCTTCTGAATAACCAGTTCCCAATTTTTTGTCAGGTAGATTCTGAGGACCAAAAATGATCCCCAGAATTTCCAAAGTAGTGGAGGAAATTGTAAATCCATGCCAGATGGTATCATGGTTTATACCAGGCCCAGTGAATACTCTGTTACTTTTCACCATATTTAATTTGGCATTGGAAACCTTCTGGTATTGTAAAATTTAATTTAAAAGGAAAGTAATCTGCTCTGGATGTGAAACGAATGCGCAAATATCATCAGCATAGGCTTGGACACAAAGAGCTTGTGGGATACCAATCCCTGCCAGCCCTGTCCATTTTGGTGATGTCATAATGGATTGAAGTAAAGGAACAAAGGAAAAAACATACAATAGAGGGCTCAACAGGCACCCCTGTTGAACTCCACAATGCATCTTAAAGCCATGGCCAACAACACCCTTTAAAAAAGACCTGAAAGTAAAAAAGGAATATAATAACAGCAACTGATTTATATAGGGTAAAGGTATTTTATAAGTTTGTAAAACTAAAAATAAGTAATGATGCAAAACCCTATCAAAGGCTTTCTCCTGATCAGTTGCCAC
Organism: Neoceratodus forsteri; assembly: GCA_016271365.2. Lineage (NCBI taxonomy): Eukaryota > Metazoa > Chordata > Ceratodontiformes > Ceratodontidae > Neoceratodus > Neoceratodus forsteri. The sequence continues at coordinate 1,229,946,412 of CM057459.1, read as the reverse complement.
AACACAACCTGAAAATCCTGAATTATTACAATGGTAAATTATGTCTCTCAAGGTCCTTAAGGCTTGTTGAATATTTCTATCCAGCAGACCACAATAATGAAATGGGGAAACTATCAACGAGGCATAAACCTTTAAATGGGTATTTAAAATATGTGCTAAAATCTTATAATCTGTATTAAGGAGAACTATGGGTCTCCAATTACTAATTTGAGAGCAATCTCCATTTTTACAGAGGTAAAACAATAAACCTTCAGAAAAGGAAGGATGTATGGTATTGGTACTAAACCAGTGTGTAAATGTTATAAATAAACCCACTACTAATTGTGAACAAAAAGTTTTATAAAACACATGAGGGATACCATCCAAGCCAGGAGCAGTATGAAGTTTTAAGGCCTTTATTGTCTGTGTGATTTCTAACTTGCTGATAGGGGATTGCAACTTCAGGAGTTCTATTGGGAAATCTGGAACCACAATAGTCTGCAAAAAATCTATCATATCACTTGTCGAGATAGGTGTTTGTGGGTTTAAAGACTCATAATGCTGCTGAATAGCAGCTTCTAGATGCTCAAGTGAACTCACCCTCCGTCCGTCTGGGGAAAGTAAGGATTCCATAGAAATGTTATGTTTTAGAGTTTTACAGGCTTCATAGGGGTGTCCTATGGGGGAGGTTGTAGTACCTTTAAACAATAATGACTGAATAGATTTGGCTCTATCATTTTCAAAGATTTACATAGCCTCCTTCACAGTGGTGATCTGAGTGGACTAATCAAATCTACAAAGATTCATCAGAGAAATTAATCTGTGTAACTCTTGTCTAAGGGATAAATACTTTAAAAACTTATTGTTATCAATTTTTTTACCGTATTTCAAAAGCAGAGTTTGTACGTCATTTTTGGTGTCCATCCACCATTCCCCTTTGTCAGGGTAGAGAAATTCAACTGATAATCTTGCTTGAAGCAAGGTTGTCATATCCTTAATAACCATGGAGTCTTTCAAAACTGAGACATTAAGCTTCCATCTACTGTGCAAAGTGGATCGTTTAGCAAAATGATTTAGTGATAGAAGCAATAATAGATTATCTGAAAAAGCAACGGGTGTAATAGATAGAGACCCCTTAGGTACATTTGATGAAATGAATATGTAGTCTATTATAGAGGTATAAGCATTACGCTTATAAGTGAAGTTAGGACCTTTTGCATGGAGTGAATAACAATTAAGTAAGTCAGCAGTGTGAACCATCAGAGCCAATGCATTAGAGTGGCAATGTATTTTTTCCTTCTTTTTTTCTGTTTTTTTTTTCATAACCAAACTACAATTAAAATTCCCACATAGGAAAAGTTTATAATGAGTAACCAAAAAAGGTTGGATTGCTTCTATAAGGCTTACTTTTTCCACTTTTACTTGCGAAGCATAAACAGAAATAAATCTGCAATCCATGTCTTGCTAAAGGCCATCCAAAATCAAAGCCCTCCCAGGTACTAAACCATACAATTTACATAAAGTGAAATTGTAAGAATGAAAAAGGATCCCAACTCCATCAGCGGAATCCAGGCCAAAGGATGAAGAAAATGGATTCCAAACCCTTTCTCGCTGAAACATTCGAACCTGATCTTCTGTATACATCCAGGTTTCCTGTAGTAAACAAACATCAATAGAAATGTCATTCAGAAATTGAAATACAGCACCACTCATCAGAATTCAGCAAACTATGCACATTAAGAGAACACACCAAACCAACAGCCATTTAAATGTTTCAGATGAACTATCAACTAATTTTTTCCTCTTTTTCTTCTTTTTCCCTTTATAATCCCCTTCTATAACAGTGTGTGAGCTTTTTTCATTAACAGATTTCTGTGAGCCAGAATCTCCTACCTCCATTTCAGAGTCCCCCTAGGAGGTAAACAAAGCTGAATACAAGTTTTTAGTTTCTACCAGAGTGGGAGGGTCAGAGGAAATGGATTTTGAAAACCTGGAAGATCTCCTACGGGGCAAAGGGTCTGGAATAGTGAAGTCAGAGCCCTCTCTGGGGTGGTTGTTGTGTCCTCGTAACAGACTGAAGTGAAAACATCTGTGATAGTAATCTGCTGCATAGGGGCTTATGGAGTATTATCTTGTGTTGCTGGATCCTCTAAAATAACAATAGAATCCTCAGGAGGAACTTCATTAGCTAAGAGAGTGGAAGGAAGAAAGAAATGGGGGGGAGAATTGGGGGGATTCTTAGGAGCACAATCAGGTGAACAGGGTTTCGGAGCGGCAGCTGTAGCAGAATCTTGGGCCTGCTGAAAAAGCAAATCTGGGCTTATACAAGTTGCCTTGTTTCTTGCCGCCCAGGGGCAATCTCCAAAAATATGCCCAGGAGAAGGCTGGAGGGTTTCCAGTCAGGCAAGGGTTGATTTAGGAGCAGCACTGTAGACAACATACCCACAGTCAAATATCAAGATGATCATTTTGAGCACAACACATAGAAGTGGGGATACAGGACCTGTTCGTGTAGAGTGCATTGAATTTAGGGAGAGCATCTTTAACGGACGGTAACAATATGTCAAGAGAATTCTAGGCATCAATCTTACTAAATGATAAGGTATTTAAAGCAAGGCACTTTCTCCAAAAGGTAGGGCAGTGGCACTGCAGGGTAATTTCAGGGATCTGTGGAGGAACCTGAAGTAGGTAGCATGCACGGTGGTGATTGTTTAGGTGTTACCTGTGTATGGCCCAGGAGAGGAAAGGGCACTCTGCACCATGAATTTTGAGAATTGGTTGAAAGCATTGTGCATGGAGGAGGGCTTCAGCTACAATGGGAACTGGGGACCACCCTGGGTGTATATGGGTCTCTAAAGGGAAGATGGCCTACAGCCTTCTGGTGGGGGGGGCACAGTCCATACAGGAAGGTTTGAATGCTATTTGAATATGCATTTAAAATAGCTAAATAGCTGGGATGGGCTGTAATACCTAAGGGTATGATTCACAAAATTTATAACTGTTTTCCTCAGTCTCTTAATTTTCTATAATAGATATTCTGAGATTCTGTATCCTCAGATGTAAAATACATCTATATCTTATTATGTTATCTGATGTTCTTTCTTATTCTTTTACTTCATTTATTTATTTTTTCCCTCAGGTTCCTAGCCTGTTATTTCAGGCCTTTCTTCTGTGTCAGACGCCAACTTACTATATAAGTAAAAGAATAAGAAAGAACATTGGATAACATAATAAGATATAGATGTATTTTACATAAATCATATAATAAAGGCATCTCTTGAAAAAGCCTACACCGTAGGTGAAACGTTGAATTGTTTGCCATTTTTAAACAGTAAAAAGACAACATTTGAAAATGGAGATGGCTGTCTGCAGTGATATTTGCTCAGTGCCTCCACCTTTTGCTCTGAAAAAGAGATCTTTCTACACTAACATCACATTGGGGGAGGCAGCTTGGAATTTATTGAGAACTGTTCATTTCCTGTGGAACCTATGCCTTTTTCCCACCTCCCTTCCATTTTTGATACGAACATATCAGGTGGTCAGAAATTGAAAAACTACCTAGTTTGAGGACTGGGAGACTGATTGGTTGGGGGTATGAGGTAGGGAGTGAACTACCTTCCAGAACATAGATGGGCAATTTGTCTTGGAAGGTAGAAGTGAAACCAGCCTCAAGGCTTTTGTGCAGTGATTTCTGAGCTGCCTATACCTTCAGAAGTCTGCCTGTGATCCAAAACATGTATGCAGTTGCCAAGCAGCATCTTGAGCCTTGAAGCTGCCTATAAGCTTTAGCTGAGATCCAGGGGAGATGGGACCCACTAACCCTAATTCTGTAAGAGGGGTATGGAAATCCTAGATGTCCAGTGTATAAATTTAAAATTAAAATAATCCAGAGCAAATAGAGATAGGGAGCAGTCTAAACTGTTTAGGTCAGCTAGCAATGAGATCCAGTTAAGTGCCGTGAAAGATCTCCCAAATGAGTAGGGGGGGATTTAGGACCATGTTATAGTCACTGAGTAGTGTCGGATTGTACCAGTTTCCATTATATAGGGCAGGTCATGACATCTGGGCTGAGGGGGGTAGGCCAAATGATCCCATTAGCAGACAGATTCTATGAGGTTGTGATTAGAGGACATAATCAATAAGAGTGAGATTTCCTATGGACAAATTAAGCCTAGCGCATGCAAATGTTTCCTGAGTTTGCAGGGAAGAGGGAATAAGCCAAATAGTACTAAGGTCACACAGAAATAGGAGTTCACTTGAGGATAAAAGTGAAGAGAGTGAGGAGAGGATGTCAAGAAGAGTAGCAGTTTTCATATCAGGGCTGCAGTTGATCCAAATGATAAAAACTGGGAGGGAGCAAGGGAAAAAGAACATCCCAGCTAGAAGCTCATGAGAGGCAGTTACGGAGAAACTAAACATAGTCTCGAACCTAAGGTCCACTGCAATGCTAACAACTCTCTCCCATCTCTTGCCACAGTCCTATATTAAGACAGAGTAGCCAGACACAGAGATGCCATCATCGTAGATCCATTGGCAAAGCCAGGTTTCTGAAATGACATCAATGTCTGGTGTGACCAGTTGCATCCAAAGCTTAAAGTGGTAAATTTTGGGTGGTAGGCTGTGGATATTTACATTGATAATACTCAGCCCCTACGGAAATATGAGGCTAGAGGGAGATATAAAGGTGAACCAGAGTTCAACTCAACATTGTCCATCAGCAGCAGCAGGAGTGAGGTGATATGTTAAAAGGTATACTGATTATAGTGTATGATGGAACATTGTTATTGATGAAAGTCCATCACTTTCTAAATGTTGTTATGCTGCAGTAGCTATGTCATCATAGCTGTTATGCTGCACTAGCTAAATAGCTACTGCAGCATAACAACTCGGAACATGTTCCCTCTCGTGTGCTACCATTTGAAAAGAAAAAAAACCTTTACTTAAGTGAATCATTCAGCAGGTCCCTTGGTGTGGCAGCGGCCCAGTAAACAGCAGCCCCCAGTGCAGGCGGATGTTAGTAGGGATCCGGCAGATGCTCTGAGGGCTCTCTCTGTTTAGCCCTGTTTGATTTAAATATAACATGCCCATAAAAAAAAAAAAAAAAAGTGGCAGCACTGCCGGCAAGTGGGACTGTGGCAGTGACTAGCATCAGAGCGTCGGGGGTGGAGCAACAAGAGCCCCAACTTGCATCCACTCCTGTTCTGCTGGCATCCCCTCCTTGAAAAGAAACACAAAAAAAAAACAACAGAAAAGGCCATACACTATAAAAAACAATTGCTAGTCACCTTTCGGTAACAAGCTTGGTTAGTGCATCTCAAGGTTGCCATCAGTGACCAAACCTCTCGAGCTTCTCTCTCTCTAGATTACTGAGGTCACCAAGGCAACTTCTCGATGCACTAACCAGATTGTTACCGATAGGTGACTAGCGATTATTCTCTATCTTCTGGGTGAGTGAGCTAAGAAGGAAGGAACAGAGGAGGGGTGTTATGGGGAGACACCTGTAGAGAGCTTCCAGGAGGGGGAGAATAGGAGTGAAGCATGTTAACAGAATTAAAGAGCTACACCTGCCCCAGCCCCACTCAGATCATAAAAGGGAAGCATGAGAGCAGCAGCATTAAAACTAGCAATCAATACACAAGCCGCCATATCCATGGGGTCATAAGGGAAGGAGCAACAATAAATAAAGATTATAGCAATCAGTAAGTTAGCCCCACACCGCTGGGGTCAGAAGGGGGAGAATTGAAGCAGCAACAATGAAATCCAGAGACGGATTATCAGTAGGGAAAATGGGGCAAATGCTCTGGGCCCCCCACCAAAAGGGACCCCCCATGATCCCTTGTGCATTTACTCTGAGCTCCAGTACTCTGAAACCAGATCGCAAAAATAACAGAAGAAACCTGTCCTTGAAAAAAAAAACATTTTACTTGCAGTTGGGGGTACTGGGAAGCATCACATGTTCACTCTACTGGCAGTCAGGTGATGTCACTTGGCTGTTACGCCTAATGCCCATGTATCTGTGACAGCCTGCCCTGCCCCTTCTCAGACGTTCCGACTCATCGTGTGGTGGTGGTGGTGGTGGTGGTGGTGTAGAGAGATCGTAGCCATCACTAGCTAGTACAGTCTCTGTAGTTCTGCAGAGTCGTAGCTCATGCTCGGCTCACTCAGATACTTATTTTTTGAAGAAATCAATCATTTCTTTTACCAACTCTACTCCAAGTTAGGAAGGAAGCAAAAAAAGAGGCAACTTAGGCATGGGCAGGGGGAAATTGTAGGGACAGTCAGAAGACAGAGAAAGAACTTGAATGAAGGAGCAAGGAGGGAGGATTTACCAATTGCTGGCAGGCTCCTGCCCCACCCCAAAGATGATAGCAGCAGGCAGTGCAGCACTGAGCTAGAAATCCATTATGGCTGTTATGGAGCAGAGGTCCCGACTGACTGACTCCCCATCACTCGCCTAGTCACCTCAGCTCACTTGCATTGCAGAAAAATAAGTTACTGTAAGAAACTTTAAAAAAAATATTTTCTTTTTCTAGCCTATGTGAGTCAGTGACTCTGCAGAAAGGACACTGGGGTGATGATTACTAAATGATGCCGAGCGAGGCAGGCTGCAATGACAAGCGAGGCTGAGGGATGGGATGGGATGATGATGCTGGGCTGTATGGGGGCTACTTGAGCTTGGATCTTCGCGACTGTGTGTGCACCACTCTGGGTTGAGTTTTGACTCTCTCTGCAGCACAGTCTGATCCTTCTTGGCTGCTCCGATTCAATCACCCACTGTCCCTCCTGGCTGGCAGCAGCTTCATTATGATTGAAAATATGTAATTTCTTTTTATTTAAATAATTTATGGATAGATGGAGGGTCTAATAAATAAACTAAGTAATGGATTTAGAGTGGAGCTCCTTAACAAAATGCTGAATCAATCAGTGATCAGTCCAGTCAAATAAAATTAAATAATGTCTGGACTGGACTGGAGACACTAGTGTTGTGTTGTTATGTCTCTCTCAGCTGATGATGAGGAGGGCACAGCACAGGCACACAATGAGTCAAAACTCAGGCACTGCTCAGTTAATGAACTGAAATTAAATAAATATATACTGATGGTTTGCAGGAAGCTGAAGTTCTTTTGCTTAAAATACTCTACAGAGTTGACAGTGAGGTAAAATAAATGTCCTCTTGGGAGTCCTAGCTGGCTACATATTCATGATTTAAAAATATAGATTTTTTTTATTTAAATAATACAGAAGGACAGAGGGTCTAATAACTTAACTAATAGATCTAGAGGAGCTCCTTAAAATAATGCTGAATCAGTCCAGTCAAATAAAATTAAATAATGTCTATCGAGACTGGAGACAGTGTTGTGCTGTTGGGTCTCTGGGCTGAGGATGAGGGCACACAATGAGTCAAACTCGAAGCATTGCACTGCACAGCTAACTAACTGAAATTAAAATAAATATCCTGGTAGTTTGCAGGAAGCTCTTTTGCTTAAAATACTCCAGAGAGTGACAGTCAAGTAAAATAAACTTCTGTTCCTGGAGGGAGACAGTTTTGGGACTGATTGAGCAGACTAGCTCTGAGGAGGACAGGACAGTAGAATGAATGGTCAAAGCAGCAAAGTAGATGAACCCTATAACAGAGCTTCAGAATCTGACTTCACTGCACAAATATCCTCACTTGGTGGGCTGGGCTGCTTGCATGAAGTTCTTTTGCGTTTTGCAGAAAATGCTCAGCTGTCAGTCCAGTCAAATACAATTAATGACTCTCAGACTTGGGAGACACAGAGTTGGGTCTGAGCTGAGGACAGTGGAATCAGTTAAAGCGGACTGCACAACTAATTTATAATATCCTGGTTGTCCAGTGTGTGTATGTGTGTGTGAAAAAATAAAAAGACACCCTCAGCTGCAGCTGGAATAACAGTAGCAGACCTGACTCACAAATGACCAGGCACATGACACTTTGCTGTAGGGTATGTCTGCTCTTCTTCCTACTGCCTCTGAGTGTCTAATGATAAATGGCTCCCCTCCTTCTGCACATCTCAGACAGTGTGTGATACAATACACTCCACTGTGACTAGTTTCCCCCTTCATCCTATCCATTTTTAACTTATTCCCAGTGGTGTCTAGTGCTCCCTTCTTCACCACCCACTGATTGATATACTGTTTTTTTGGTCTAATGTTGCACTTGCACAACTCTTACCTTGTACATCCCTATCTCTTCCAGTCAGTCACCTGGCTTCCATTGGCAAGTCCCACATCCCCAGATGTGACCAGTCCATCACTGAAAAACACAAACACAGTTCTGCTTGTCATATGACTGTGAGATCCAGTCAGTGTATACCAGGGTTGCTCGACTAACAAAATAAAGAACAACACAGATGCAATGCACTCGATTTCTTTGACTGAGTGACCAAAGTAGTAGACCAGGGAAGGGCTGTGGACATGGCCTACCTAGATTTTAGCAAGGCATTTGACACAGTCCCACACAAAAGATTAATAGTCAAATTAACCAGCCTGGGAGTGGGTCCCAGGGTGGTAGCCTGGGTAAAACACTGGCTGCACAACAGGACACAGAACGTAATTGTAAATGGAGTCCACTCTGAAGAAAGAGGGGTTACTAGTGGGGTACCGCAGGGTTCAGTATTGGGTCCAGTCCTTTTTAATGTCTTCATCAGTGACATTGCAGAGGGACTAGAAGGAAAAGTATGCCTTTTTGCAGATGACACAAAAATCTGCAACAGGGTTGATACACAAGAAGGCATGGAAAGGATGAAAAGGGACTTGGCAAGGTTGGAGGAATGGTTAGAAATATGGCAGCTTGGATTCAATGCAAAGAAGTGCAAAATAATGCACCTGGGAAACAAGAACCCAGGAGAAGAATACACAATGGGTGGGGAGGTAGTAACAACAACAAAAAAGGAAAGGGACCTGGGGGTAATCATATCAGATGACCTTAAGGTTAGCAAGCAATGTGAGAAGGCAGTAGGGAGGGCTGGGGGTATACTGGGATGTATAGGGAGAGGCATCAGCAGCAGAAAACAGGAAGTTGTTATCCCTCTGTACAGACAGTTGGTGAGACCCCATCTGGAGTACTGTGTCCAGTTCTGGAGACCCCATCTCCGCAAGGACATAGATAGGATAGAGGTAGTCCAGAGGAGGGCAACTAAAATGGTGCAGGGTCTGCAAGAGAAGCCGTATGAGGAGAGTCTAAAGGAGCTTAACATGTATACCCTTGAGGAAAGAAGGGAGAGGGGGGACATGATAGAAACTTTTAAGTACCTCAGTGGAATCAACAAAGTCCAAGAGGGTAGCATCTTTCAGAAAAAGAGACTTGCAAGAACAAGGGGACACAATTTAAAGATAGAAGGAGGGCAGTTCAGGGGCAATGTGAGGAAGTATTATTTCACAGAGAGGGTAGTGGATGCATGGCACAGCCTTCCTGAGGAGGTTGTGGGGTCTGAAACTGTGGGAGAATTCAAGAATGCATGGGACAGGCATAAGGCAATTCTTGTGGGGGGTAGGAAGAAATAGCCTGTTGGTTAACTAGGATCTGCGGCCTATCCTGTAGGTAGGGAAATGGGCAGACTAGATGGGCCAAGCGGTCCTTATCTGCCGTCAGAGTCTATGTTTCTATGTTTCTCGTGTCACAGACTGTCACTTTATGGCAGTCTAAACCCAAGATCTGCATTTGGATTTACACTGCCATAAAGTGAAATGCAACTATTTAAGGATGGCTAAGGATACATAAAGAATTTACTTAAAACCATAATCCTTTATCATGTGCTTTGTGAAATACCAGTTTTGCGTGTTATTGAAAAATGTGGCCACATCATGTATGAAATGCATGCACTAAGCAAATTATTTTATGATAAAGGATTCTTGGTTGCCAGCCTAAACGGTGAGGAGAGGTCTGTGCTGGTGGTGGCTATCTGGGAGGAGGGGTGTAGGATTTGCCAATGGAAACCAGAGAACTGTAGTACTGATAGTGGGATAGGGACTGAGGAGGTGAGGGTGGGAGACAAAAAATGAGACCAGGCTCATACATGGATTAGTGGTGGATGGGTGAGTAGAAGGGAGTTGCAGCTACTAGATACCAAGGAATCACATTCAAAATGGAATGGGGTGACAAAGAGTGCAACATAGGACCAGGGATCATCTTCCTTTTTTTTTTCATTTTTTTGTTTTGAAAAAAGAAAGACACAACAAACATGTGGTATGAAGCATAACTTTATTGGAGTCAGGTTAGACAGTATTGCTAGTTGATTGTCCTTAGTTGTTTAGAGCACTGCGTACAGGGGGAAATAAAGTGTTTATCCAGGATAGACACACTAGCCACAGCTCATTTTTAGGTGTCACCTGGAGCACAGGGAAGTTAATGACTTGCTCAGGGTACCACATTGAATGCAAGTGGGGGCAGTGGGATTGACTCCCAGGTCTCCAGGTTTGCAGCTCAGACCCTTAAACCACTGTGCCATACTGTACGCTAACTTGACAATATGGTATCCAATCAGATCAGTCATCAACCATAACTTGAACTGATTAATTAAGTCACTTCTGATTACATTTTATATGTTGCTTGTTAGTGTGTTGGATTGGGGAGATTCTTTGTACCCCTTATGATGCCAAAGGAGGCAGTATAGGCTGCATATTGAATTGGTGTTCTTTTGAGTTTCAAATCTGGAGACCTGGGTTTTAATGCCACAGCCCCAACTTACATATTGAATGAGCCTGAGCAAGTGACTTCCTTTTGCTCTCAGGCTGTACCTGGAAACAAGCTTCGGCATAGTGTTCATTCAAACCAGGAGATATTCATAGCCAAGCAGGAGAACAAATGCACATTAAAAAAATTTGATCCCGCCCTACAGTGGCTATTTTCTCCATACACTATAAAATACAATGCCAGAGTAATGATGGTCAACCACAGATGTATCACCTCTCACAGTTGCCATGACAATGGTAAACCTCCTGAGCTGCACTCTCGAGGATTACTTGATTGTCCTGGCAACTTCTTGAGGTGACTACATATAGAATAAAGTATGGGTTGGGGTGTGTAACTCGATTTTACACACACCCTCATTGTGGGATGCTACATAAACCCCGAGGGCGAAGCCCGAGGGGTTTGTGAAAAGCATCCCACAATGAGGGTGTGTGTAAAATCGAGTTTGACACCCTGACCCATTTTTTATTTTATATAATTGCTGGGTTTCCCTTTTTCACCTCAGCAATTATATAAAATAAACAGGTCCCAGTGTATCCTCCCAGTGTATCCTATGGTCTGTCCTTTTAGTCCGGTGCTGAGATTTTCGTATTTAAAAATGTTTTTTTTCCATTTTTGCAGGTCTTTCTGTGTTTCCAGGATATATGGGGGGAGAAAAGAAAAGGACTTACTGCTGAGTTCTTGTGGCGGTTCTGTTTCAGGCAACATGGAAGCGGTGAGCGGTCTCGACTGGTCGTGCTGCTGCGTGAGCATACGCACAGCAAGGGAAATCATGCACGTGTTTGCTGTTATAAACACTCCTTTATAACAGCAAATTATGCCACAGTTTCCCTGTGGGAAAAAGGGAGACCCATTTATTATATTGGGTTAACCACTGTTACTCAGGCATTATCCTCTGTGCTGTACAGCATAGGTGGTGGAGCCAGGGGGTCGGGGGGGCAGGCGACCATTTACTTTTGTAGCTGAAGTGTCATACAACAGTGAATTGAACAGTGCCCCAGGCTGAGCAACATTATATGTGTAACCCCCAAGACACTTTTTTAACTAGTGTACACACCCCTCATTAATATCTGGAAACACTGGTGCCCATGGACTGACATACCAATTTACTTTACACAAGGGTAGGTACTACCCTTGGCATTAGGATGTGTACCTGGTTCACTTTCTAGAGGAAGAGAGGGGTGGGGTACAGAAACAAAACAACTTGAACCCTGTGTAATTAACAACCCAGGTCCTGGGGGAAGGCTGCTAGGCATATGCTAGCTCTAACCTGCTGAGGGGGCCCCAGTAAATCCACACAACCAGAAGCAATAATCAGAATGTCCATAACAGTAACTGGGATTGTGCAGTAAAAGCAGAAGTGGACCCCCAAGGGTCGGTCCAGGCTGGACAGGTATAATTCACAAACTCTCCTTGCATGCAGTACAGCTCATGAACTAACAACAGAATACATCTTCTTACCATTTCCCAAATTTTGCATTAGTGGACACCTGGCCACACACCTGGACATTTTCTTCCCATGAGTGTCCTTTAGTGAAACTAAGCCACACACACTCAGAACTCATCTTTGAGCACATGTGCAATAAGTGAAACTTAGCCACACACCTTAACCTGCAGCTTGGCCATTGCTCAAGTAAAAATACTAGTGCCCTCTACGAATCAGGAAGCCCTGCCTTGTAAGTGCTTAGGTGGTGTTCCTCCAACCCTTGGCCCCAACTGACAGACTCTGCCATTCTTCAGGGTTACAGCATTGAAACCCCCATTCCCCAATGAAATGCTATAGGTTCCACCTTTAACTTGTCACACACTGGGGCGACCAGAGAATGAACTGCACTGACTTGGGTACACAATTTAACAACAGTATTTCATTCACTTGGGTGAAACTAGGGGCACTGGTAGGTGAGATCCAGCCTTGTACATTGGCATATGCACCCCAGACTATCAGATCCCCAAAGAAATGTGGCGATCTGGTCTCCTAGAACAGTACTCACTGAAGTTGTCCCATCCACAGTGCATGGAACAATGAAAGAGAAGAAAGGCACTCTCCTGGGTAGCCAACCAAAACAGCCTCTTTCAGGTCCTATCCATCCAAGGCAGCTGAAAACACCACAGAACATTCAGGGGATTGCCCCTCAAGTCCACCGAGAACAAACAGTTCCTTCCACTTCTCAGGGAATAGAAATCATGAAATCCTGCTGTAGCCTTGTCTGTACCACTTCACCGGACGCTGGATGTGACACTCCACTAGGGTGAGAAATCCTGGGCCCTCTACTCAGAGCCCACTGGCAGTCCTTCTGCAACTCTTACCTCCTCACGCCACAACTGACTGACACAAACTGAACATTCTGAGCTATCCAGAACAGTTGTCCATAGAGTGTGACTTATGCTGCTGTAAGAGTTCTAAAATGACCTAATCATTCCTTCTCCAGGTAGCTGAGCAAACAATGATGTCATTATGTAATGAGCCCCTACTGAGCTCCCTACCAACTGCCTCCTGCCTTCCTAACAATAATACTGATAGGATACTAGTAACCCCAAGGGACTGGGTGGTTACATATGCAATCCTGACCCCCCACACACATCTTTTGGTACAGCCCTGCACTGCTGCTATACAGTGCTGCTGTAAACAGTACAACTAAAATAGTGTAAGGTGGTTAGACTTGACAGCTACATGTTGCTGGGAGGAAATTCAGTTGGGTTCTGCTACCACTGAGTGGCACAGCAGGCAGGTGGCACCTGGAAACAAGCCACGGCTCAGTGTGCCTCTCCCGGTCACAAACTTTAAAATAAATAAAGTATTGGTCAACTGAAGTTAATAAGGTAAAGTAAAGCAGCAAGAAATGTAACAAGTGCATATAAGGTCATTTACATAGAAAAAGCAATCAGGTTGTGCCTGATATTAAGCATCCTCACCCAGGCATGGTCAATGTGGTGGCAGCACTGCTGCAGCTACTATAAAGGGTGTTCAGTCTTCAAATACCAAAAATTAGTTGGCCGTTGCAATTTTTCTAACAACAATATTGCCTCTGACATGATTTAAATGAATTCTTCAAAAACAGTTGAGGACAAGAAAGCAAGCTTTCTCCGACCAGCACTACCAAAGTTTTCTATATGTCTGGCAGAAAGGGATCAAACCTATCAGGCTTTAAGGGTCTTTTTTTGGCCATAACATACTATGTTTGATTTGTTTTTATGTCTTCCTATTTTAGTGGATAACACTGAGTTGTACAATACAAGGAGACACCATCTGGAGTACTTCTTTCTTTGAAGGTGACAGAGGAAAATTAAATTATTAGAGGTAAGAAAGATTGTCTTTTTATAGTCATGTGGTTTTGTCATGCTGGATACACAAGTGTACATCATTAGTTTTTCATATCTAAACGCAACATGCCTTGCAGTCCAGGTGAAAACAGTGGCAGGAATAATTGGGGGCTGCAGTTCTTTCTTCATATAGGACCCACTACAGATTGACTAGGCTCTGTCTGGAAGAAATCAAAATTCTACACTACACAGAACTTGGGTTAATAAGCATTATAAAATGGGCTTTAAAAATTCCCTAACCTGATTGTCTACATCTTCTGAGCCTTGTCCTTACTAGAAGATATTGTAGCCAACCGGCACTACCCTCCTTTCCCGAACTCCATTAAAAAATCCATGAGCTGTGCCAGCCGCTAACAAAAACACAGCCTCGCATAGCTCATAGCGGGAAAAGGACACTTCCAGTCTGGTGGCACTGACCGCTCACATGTAAAAGCTGACCACAGGCACAAATGTAGTTCCTCACAAAACACTAGGAAATCTTCCGTATTTTAAAGTGTAACCTCTGCTATTATTTAAACCTGATGGCAACTTACCGAGCAAGGCAGCAGGTTTAAAATGCCGCAACAGAATCGGTGCATCTGATGTCCTCTCCAGGTCTCCTACGCAGTAAAAAAACAGCCTCCCTCCTCCGACTTCATTGTCTTTCAAAAGGGAGATACAACAACCCAGGAAATAGTAGAAAGCACTGCAGCACATTACTATAATACCAAACTCCACTACAGTTATTTTCTTTTAAAAATGGGCTGGCTGACGGGGAGCGACCGTGTCTCTCAGCAGCTACCATACACTACCATTTCTGGGTTCACGTTTTTCAAAGAAAAGATCCCAAGAGTTTGGTATAACATTAATGTGCTGCAGTGTTTAGTATGATTTTCTCAGTTGTTGCAGCTCACTTTTAAAGGACAGTGAAGTCGGAGAAGGGAGGATGTTTTGTTCGTGTATCGGAGACTTGGGAAAGATGGCATTCTCTTTCGGCATTTTAAACCTGCTGTTTTGCTCTATAAATTCAACATTGGACACGATCTTTCAAAATAAAATAAAAGAAAAAAAAAACATGCTTTTTAATACTTGGGTGCTACAGCCCACACAGTCAATGGGTACTACCTAGAAACACAGACACGCACATGCCTTCTATAAAAATGGACTATTTTTTCTCTATTCTACTGATATAATCCTATTTTATACTTTTTCAAGACCCCTTTTTGTGTACACTTTATTTTTTTAAATTAACTTCTTTACTTGTGGGCCCATTTTATAAGTGCAATAAGACACTCAGAGGTGTGGGTTTGCTCCTGATAAGAGCACGCCCAGGTGCATAAGGCACTCGGTGCAAGTGCCTCATGCCTAACAACGCACCTGGGTGTGCTCTTAACAGGAGATAACCCACATCACGTCGTGTCTTATTGCTTGCATAACCCACAACAGGGTATGCTGTTATTTGGGGATTAATGGGTGCAGTGTGAGGCATGAGACCGTAGCAGGTTGAGTGACCTCACAGCACCCCAGGGTGCATTAATCTCCAATAACAGCACACCCTGGCACACAAATGCCAAATGTACTATTTTCATGATTTCTGTCATGTGGTGCTCAGAACATGTGTCTGGAGTGCCTGTCACTGACTATTCTCTTGCTCACTCCACTGCTGGCTACTTGCCACTCTCTCTGTACTCTATGCTGTCACTGGCTGCTGCCTGCTGCTTTAACCATGGCACCCCACCTACTCCAAGACTGTGTTATTTGCAGATGTCTCCATCTCCCTGCTCTCTCCCTCACTATAGGGTGCACTACTGACAATTGGGTGCTGCTGTAAGTATCCTACCTTGGGATCTGATTGTGATGTTTCACTTTCCCATGGCTGTCGATGATTGATTGTGATGTCTTATTTTCCACGTGCTGTGTCAGTGACTCTCTCCCTCTCTCTGGTGCACCAGCAATATATTTCATGGATTGGTAAACAGTATTATACTGTACCAAGACATTTATTTTAATGTGGTTGGCTAGACATGGCACAGTGGCACTGTGATGGAGTGTGAACTTTTAAAAACAAACCCTTCTTTCTAGGTCATGTTTTGGTTCACAATGAAAGAAAACAAAAAGAAAAATGTGCATCTTAATGTTTTTTTTTCCCAGGCTAACATTATTGTGGATACAAACTTTAAGGTCAGCAAACTATGGTGGAGTCAGCCACGTTGAAGTGCATTAACTTGCAATAATGACATTTCATAAAATACTGCAGTAAAAAAGGGCTTAATTGGCATTGAATAACAATGGCCCCTGCAGTAAGCTTCAGTATACTGTGATATTATGCAGCATGTCTGCGTTGCATCCTGGCTGACACCATTATATGGTTATTAAATAATGTTGTTTCTCCAATGTGTCAATTCTTTCCCTAGACCTGAAACCGACATGTCATGTGCAGAGTGTATGTAACATTCAGGAAGATGCCACGAAGTGTTCTACAGTCAGGTGCTCAGAAACACTGCATTGTAAAGGAGAAGCAAGAAAAACTGAATTCTCTGTTGGCAAAGATTCCTCAACTCAACCAATTTTTTGTGATTAACACCTCTGTGTCAGTTGATGTCACCCTGACTACTTATCACTCGACAAGTGCAAATGGTCCTATAATTGCTGCTTCCACAGATGAAAATAATGATGCCATGTCTTGCTCCCAGGAGCCTACCAGCAATTCAATCTGCTCAAAAAGTGATGAATGTGAATCTCATCAATTAACGGATCCTGCAGAGTTGTTCCCCATAACTTCTGCTACTGTGGACTTCTAGGTTGAGAAAGGACCAGAAACTTGCCAGAATAAGAGTGAATCTGACAGTTACATGAAGTCAAAACATTACTACAAACCTACACAGAGCCAACTGAAGGGACATTTCCATTTCATGAAAAATCACATGTTCTACGCTCGGCTGCCAAATGGAGAAATGCATCTGCAGATGTGGATGCTATATAGTCCTTCAGAAGGGTCTGTGTACTGTTTCTTCTGCATGCTGATGACGTGTCAGAAAGACCAGTTTTCACAAGTTGAGGGTTTTGGCGACTGGGAAAAAGCTGATGAGAAAATCTGCACCAATGAAGAAAGTGAAGCACACAGAGATTGTATTCTCAGTGTTTGCAACTGTTGCAGAGAATATTGCCATGTTGACCACAGTTTAGAGAAACAGTGTCAGGGGAGAAAGCAGTACTGGCGTGATGTACTATGCCAGATAGTGGCAGTTGTTACTTTCCTGGCTGAGAGAAGCCTGGCCCTCTGAGGAGATGATGAGATAATTGGATCAAAACATAATGGTAACTTCCTTGGTTGTATGGAAGTGATAGCCCAGTTCAATCCCTTTCTGGCCAGACATATAGAAAACTTTGGCAATGCTGGTCAAGGAAAGCCTGGTTACTTGTCCTCAACTATCTTTGAAGAATTTGTTCAAATCATGGAAAACCATGTTAGAGGCACTACTGTTAGAGAAATCGCAACAGCCAAGTATTTTTCAGTATCGGTTGATTCAACACTGGACTTAACTCACATTGACCAGCTGACTGTGATTGTTCGGTATGTGTTAAACGGCATGCCAGTTGAGAGTTCTTGACCTTCCCGCAAATCGGCAATCAGATGGCTGAAGACCTAGCAAATACTCTGCTAGACTACTTGAAGAGTGAAGCCATTGACTTCATGGATTACCATGGCCAATCTGATGACAATGCGAACAACATGGCTGGACGATACTCTGGCATGCAAGCACGACTCAAACAAGTGAACCCCTCACCATATTCGTACCTTGTGCTAAGCATTCTCTGAACCTAGTTGGTTCTAATTCCTTCAATTGCTGCATCAAGGTGGTCAGCTTCTTTGGCTTTCTGCAGAAACTCTACACTTTCTTCCCTTTGTCAACTCACCATTGGTCAGTGTTGATGAAACACTTAAAGGAGAAAGGTGGTGGATTGACATTGAAGTCACTCTCTGACACACGATGGTCTGCAGGTGCTGATGCAACCAATACACTCTTTGACGGCTATGCTGACATCAAAGCTACTCAGAAGGAAATCGCTAAGGACCAAGATCAGAATGGCACCACAAGACACGAGGCAGACTCTTATTCCAAAACTATGGAGCTATTAGAAAAAGCATTTCTTTGTGATATGTGGAATACCATTCTTGTTAGATGTAATGCAATGAGCAAATCTTTACAACAAAGCAAAATTGATCTTAAATCAGCTGTTGAATTAATGACTTCTCTTGGAAACTTTGTCAACACATTGCATGAATGTTTTAATACATTTGAAATGCAGGCAAAAGAATGATCTGGTGCCTCTGATTACAGGAGTGATCACTCAAGGAAGAGGAAAAGAAACACGTGGTATGATGACGTGCATTCTGAGGGAGCTGTTGTAACGGCAGAGAGAAATTCTGAACTGAATCCTACTTGATTATAATTGATTGCCTCATTATGGCTTTGAATCACAGGGTTTCAGCTTATAAAACAGTTTACAATCACTTCAAAGTTATAGTGGAATAAGACATCTTAACTGATGAGGAAATACATCTTGAGGCTCAGAAATTAGCTCAAGAATTCCCATCAGACATGTCTGTGGAGGTCTTCCCTGGTGAAATGTCTCAGTTCATCAACTTTGCAAAAGCAAGAGCCTGTGATTCATCACTATCTCGAGCATCACTACTGCATAATGAAGAAATCCAAGAGACCTTTCCAAATGTTTCTGTTGCACTTCGCATGTACCTGTCACTGATGGTGACAAACTGCTCCGGTAAATGCTCATTCAGCAAAATGGCCCTCATTAAAAACAAACTGTGATCTACAATGCGAGATGAGCACCTGAGTGCACTCACTCTTCTAAGTATTGAAAGTGATATACTTCAACAAATCAGCTTTGATGACATTATTGGCACATTTGCAACTGCTAAGTCATGCAAATGCCATATTCCCCTTGTATGAATTGATTGTCTAGTGGGGAAAATACGCCTAATAGAAAATGAGGTGTTGATCGACCAGCCGCCTGTGTGATGTTTAGTATTAGGTACTCTGTTACATTTTTTACAATGTAGACAGTCTCAGCTATTCATAGTTTAGAGCACAAGATTTGTTACATTTCTAGTTGCTTGTTGAACCTATTTATTCTGTTACAAGAAAAAAAGATAAAAGAAAAACTTATAAAAAGCATGGCATTGATGTACCAGGGTTTCCCCTAAAGTGTCTATGCATAGCGGTCCCCCTATCCTTATGCTGGCCGCCATTAAATTTTTGATGCACCGACACCTTTCTGCTATGCTTCTGCACAAGATAAGCTCCCGGTGCTGTGGTTAACCATTACTGAAAGCAGCAGTACATGTTATAGTGAAAAGTTTAAGCTACACATTTTTAGTGACAATTGGTATCCCTATTATGTCTTCCATTAATTTGGTTGTCTTGCCTTTATTGTGTCATAAAAGCTTTTAAAGCATAAGGTTATTAGTAGAAATAATATTTGTACTAATAACATGTATACAATCTTCAGCTTAATAACCTGAACATTTTACACAGGATTATTGTAAATACACATAGGCGTAGAGTTTGGGTGAGCTTCCAGGCTCAAGCACCCCACCATACCTCCCCAAAGTTTGAATGCAGCCCTTACCCTACACTGTCTGACTTGTTTTAGTTTTCAGCCTGAGCCCCTCCCCCTAGGAAACTTGAACTCTACACCCATGGTAATACAAATATTGTATTTGTACTAATAACCAATGTATGTTTACATTTCAGATCTTGAAAGTGCATATACATTTGCACTATCCTGATATGTGAACATGGAAATGTGCAACATATGATTTGATGCAGTGACAAGTACTTTTCCAGTAAAAAATTCACTTTTACAGTAAAATAAAAATCAGAAGACAGTAAAACACCCCGAAAATGCACCATTTCAACCATTTTTTCAAAATTTTCCTGGGGGCATGCCCCCAGACTCCCCTAGATTGGTCAGGGATTTTTACTTTGTGTGTACACTGTGTATGTGGGGGCCCCCAGAGTTTGAGTGCCCCAGGCTCCCTAAAGGCTTGATCTGGCCCTGTTAGCACCGCTTGGTCATATCATATGGGACAAGAGTAGAAGCAACAGCAATAAAACTGCTAACAATTACTACACCAGTCCTCACACTACTTGGGTCATAAGAGGGAGAGTAAGAGCAACAG
Source organism: Neoceratodus forsteri (assembly GCA_016271365.2). NCBI lineage: Eukaryota > Metazoa > Chordata > Ceratodontiformes > Ceratodontidae > Neoceratodus > Neoceratodus forsteri. Next base: position 1,229,926,217 of record CM057459.1, on the reverse strand, counting down.
CAATAAAACTGCTAACAATCAATACACCAGTCCTCACACCACTTGGGTCATAAGGGGGATAGTAAGAGCAACAGCAATAAAACTGCTAACAATCAATACACCAGTCCTCACACCACTTGGGTCATAAGGGGGAGAGTACATACATAGATACATAGACAGTGTCGGCAGATAAGGGCCTATGGCCCACCTAGTCTGCCCATTTGAGCTTGTAAGTTCAGTTTGTTTTCCTAGAAGTCTATTTCCCCTTACCCCTGACCTCTAGAATTCCTTTATGTCTATCCCATGCATTCTTAAATCCCGTGATTGTTTCAGCCCCCACCACTTCCTCTGGCAGGGTGTTCCACTTGTCCACCACCCGTTCTGTGAAGAAATTCTTTCTCATGTTTCCTCTGAATCGTCCTCCCTCCAACTTCATCCCATGCCCTCTAGTCCTGAAACATCTTTTTCGCTTAAAAATAGTGTTTTCCTACACCCTGTTCCTCCCTGTAAGATACTTGTATGTAAGAGCAACAGCAATAAAACTGCTAACAATCAACACAGTAAGTAAGTAGAAATGTAATTATATGAGGTGCCCTTCCTGAACTCAGGGTGCCTTTACAATACTTCATACAATTACAATATATATAACATCAATAGAACTGGTAACACAGACAATTAAAACCATTCAGTAAGTCTCTGGAAATGCCTGGTTGAACAAATGATTTTTTAAGAATTTTTTAAATCCTTCTGTGGTCAGGCTATTTTGTATCTGACGAGGTAGAGAATTCCACAGGGTAGGTGCCATAAAGGCAAAATATCTTCCTCCAGATGTTTTCAGGGATACCCTGGGAATCTCTAGCAATCCCTTGCCAGAGGATCGGAGTGAGTGGGAGGGGCAGTAAGAGAACAGGAGCTCCCTGCTCATGTAGGGCCTTATAGGTCAGCAACGAGACCTTGAAGGTGATCCGCCACTGTATGGGCAGCCAATGCAGTTCACGCAGCACAGGTGTTATATGACTGGATCTGGGCATTCCAGTTAACAACCTGGCCATCACATTCTACACTAGCTGCATGTGGTGGATATCCACCCCCGGTAGCCCTAGATAGAGGGCATTGCAGTAATCAAAATGACTGGTGACAAAGGAGTGAACCAAGGTAGGAAGATCTTCATGTGGGACCAGGTGCTTCACTTGTGCTATATTCCTTAGATGGAAAAAGGAGGACTTGGCTACAGCCGACACCTGTGCCCTCAGGGTGAGGCCCTCATCAAACACCATGCCCAGGTTACGCACCTGGCCTGAGGCCATAAGTGAGGTCCCCCCAAGATATAGGCCTGAGGGTTTACCCGCCTGTGCCCCTATCATCCTAAAACCAGGATCCACCACCAATTCCTCTGTTATACTAGAGTTCAGCCTAGGTCAACTAGTTCTCATCCAGTTCTGTATCTCCAGGAGGCAGTTATTAAACACCGTGATTGAATCAGACTCCTTTTCAGGCACAAAATATATGTAGAGCTGAGAATCATCAGCATAGCAATGAAAACTCAGCCCATACCATCTTATAATGTCCCCCAATGGAAGCATATACACCACAAATAACATGGAGGACAACACCGAACCCTGTGGAACCCCAGAGGGCAGCCAGTGAGGGGCCGAGGAATAAATCCCTGACACCACTCTCTGTGATCTGCCCTTGAAGAAAGATCAAAATCAACTGAGGACTCCACCCCCCCCCCAGTCCACAGAAAAACCACAGTCGCTCGAGCATCACTTCATGATCCACAGTATCAAATGCTGCTGAGAGATCAAGGAGAACCAAGATAGAATGAGTTCTCCAATCTCTCGCCATTAGGAGATCATTAAGTGCCAGCACCAGGGCTGTCTCAGTGCTATGCCGTTTCCTGAAGCCAGACTGGAAGGGGTCATAGATATTGTGGCTGGTCAAATGATCCTCCAGCAGCAGAGTGACCAGCTTCTCAATAACTTTCCCTACAAAGGGTTAGTTTGAGACTGGTCTGTAGTTCGCTGAGCAGTCAGGATCAAGGGAGGTTTTTTTTCAGAAGGGGCATACTACTGCCTCCTTTAAGGGATCTGGAAAGATCCCTCTCTCCAATGAAACCACCACTATCCCAGCAAAGACAAGGCTGATGACTTCTACACACCCCACTAGCAGGTGAGTAGGGCCTGGATCCAACTCCAGCAGGCTGGCCGCAAAGTCTGGACAATCCACACTATATCCATGACTGCTAGTTGGCTAAAGGTGAACCAAGTCAACTGGGTATTAGTACCACCCGATTGATCAGTCCAAGGTCCAATAGGAAGGCACTGGCTGATCTCATCCCTGATGGTGGATACCTTATCAGTGAAAAATTGTGCAAACTCCTCGCGCTGTACTTGTGACAATGCTCAACCAGCATGGAGACAGCCTGGATTGCACAGTCTGTCCACAGTCTGGAAGAGCTGAGCTGGCCTATTCCTTGCTGCAGCAATTTCCCTGGACAGGAACTCTGCCTTCTTATGGGAAATTGCCAATTGGTAGATCTTATAATGATCCAACAATCTAAGTTTGTCCACCTCCAGGCGAGTTTTCCACCAGCATCTTTCCACTCTTCGCCCCTGTCTCTTCAGCTCACGGGTCTCCCCATCAAACCAGGGGGCCCCTGGGTGAAGGATAAGGGGAAAAACATGGATTGAGGCAATGCCATCCAAGGCCCCCATGACAGCCCTATTATAGGCCATTAGCAGGGGCCCTGATTCAGTGCTACCCATCGGAACTCCCAAGAAGTCCAGCTCTGTCATTAGGCCTTCTGATGTAACTCCTCTCAAAGGACGGAACTGCACCAACTCCTTAGAGGCAGGCCTATTTTGGGGGTCTGCGAAACTGAACCTCAGGATGTGATGGTCAGACCAACCGACTGGCTCCACCTCCATATCGGAGATCTCCATCCCCAGATGGAACACCAAGTCCAATGTGTGTCCCCTCCTCATGAGTTGCAGAGGTAATAACCCATGTCAGGCCCAATGAATCCATCAATTGGAGGAAGTTTTGTCCAAATTGTGAGAATTCATTGTCGACCTAGGCACTGAAGTCCCCCAGAATTAACCATCTGGGAGAGTCCAATACCAACTCGGCGATGAAGTCCGCAACCTCCTTCAGGAACTCCCTCCCATCACCTGGTGGACAGTAGATGAGAAGGGTCCTGTAGCTTGCACCTGCACCCACTATACACTCAAAGGAGTTGGTACATCCAACTGGCACTTCCCTGAGGTCCAGTTCCTGTCTAAAACAGACTGCAACCCCCCCCGCCCCTACGGTCCACTCTCGGGCGGTGAATCACAGAGAACCCAGCCAGAACTGCAGACTCCAAAATAGGGCCTGCACTTTCATCCAGCCAGGTCTTGGTGATACAAGCCAGGTCAACAGAAGCAACAAGATCTGCAATTACTGCAGTCTTATTCCTAATTGACCTGGCATTGCTTAACACCGCCCGAAAGGGACGAGAAGTCCAATGATGGCCCCACTTCCTGCCTGACAAAGTCAGAGCCCTTGTTTATGGGCACAAGATAAGAGTAACTTCATTTCTGTGTCCATTTCACCCCAGGGCATCTCCTGGTTCTCATTGTCTCTATCTGCCTACTCCTTTCCCATACCCCCCAATAGTTCCAGGATCCCCGGCCCCTTCCGTTCCCTCATCTCAAGATGCCGAAACCTCAGCATCTATTATAAACTTCCAAAGGGAGTGGAGGATGTTCAAAAGGATGAAGATCCTTTATTCTTGAGGGGGAGTACTGACTGACCATGTTCCTGATACCACAGCACATATTCCAAACACTCCTGACACTTCAATCTTGCATTCACAACCCCACACACCCAATAACTTCCTCCTCCATTTACTTAAAAACATATAACCATAATCAAGAAACTTTACAATACTACAGTATCCCAAGGTTCTCTGGTTAATGGTTTTAGTTTTATCTGTCTACTCCCACCCTCTCAGTACTCTCAGCACTGCAGGAAAAGGGGAACTTTTAAAACTTTCCAAGCCACCTCTCATGTGGATAGATGTTAGTATTAGATGGTTCTTCAAGTTCGATAACCAATTTATAATAGGCTGGACAATCCCTAAAAAGGCTTTGCTCCCCGCCACCATTTAAAGCATTTCAGTCCCAAAGATTAAGTCTCTTCTTTAACTGTAAGCCACACTATATACATAGAAAAGGATTCTCGCATACACCTCTTCCTACTGAGGTGCAAACAATTGGTGGGTCTCGAGCAGCAGGTATCTTCAGACCCCCCAGGTCCTCTTACCCCCTGAGGATCCAATAAAGTACAGGCACTATCACTGCCAAATCAAGGAATATACTGTAGTTATAAAGTTAATAAAGTTTAAAAGTCTGACTGTATATGGGCAACTTTATGGCACAAATTTTTTCTTCCAATAAAATGGGAGCCCGGAAAATCCCATCCAAGGGACTGCAGCTGAGAATACCTACCGCTGCAACCACAGTCCTCCGCTGGCGCCAACCCCCACCCCGGTCAGCCCCCTGGAGAGCCCAGGGAACTCTTGACTCATCTGGCCGACTACCCCGCTAGAACTACAGCCCAGTCCCCCAAGCAGCTGCAAGCCTCAGCCCCAAATTACCCCACAGGATCGAGTCCACCCGCTGTACCAACTTAATCCGGCCTCAATCCAACCTCCAATGCTCACTCAGAATATCAGCCCAGGATTCTCCAGATAACAGCCTAATCCACAGAAAAACCTGGGCAAGTTTGTTACACACTACTCCGGAATCACCAGTCCATTCCAATGTCAGTCCACCTCCTTTTCTTTAAATTCTCCCATTCAAGTTTCCTATCCCCAACTCCATCAGTCTGAGCCGAAACGGAGACAAAAGAGCAGCAGCAAATCGTATCCCAGTCAAAATGAAAAGAATGTCCCAAAAAATCTGCAAATCCTCACACCACTTGGGCCATAAGGGGGAAGAGTGGGAGCAGCAACAAACCAAGACTTTAACAAGCAATACCCCAGCCTCAGCACCACTCTGGGAATAAGGTGAAGGGTTGGTGCAGCAACAATAAAATTGCTAACAATCTATGTATGGGCCCCACACCACTCAGGCCACGTAGTAGGAGCAGCAGCAAATGAAGACTGTAACAATAAATAAACAAGTCCCCATGCTCCTCAGATCATGAATTGAAAGGTGAGAGCAGTAAGTAATAAAGACTGTAAAATGTAATTAGTCAGTCCCCAAACCTCTTGGATCATAAATGGGAAAGTGGAAGCAGTAACAACTAAAGATTTAATAATTAATAACCTAGCTTTCACACCCAATCAGGTCATAAAAGGGAAGATGGGAGAAGAAACAAAGGATGTAACAATTAATAAGCCAGCTCCTGCACCCCTTGGGTCATAAGGTGAAGGGTGGGAACAGGAAGATATAAAGACTGTAACAATTACAAGCGCTACTGAGCTGGTTTCAGCTCATTTCCAGATGATTCTTGGACTGAAGGGGGGGACGAGACAGTACAGTTCATCAGAAAATGCTATAAGGTACAATTACAATAAATAAAGTATAAATGATAAGTAAAGATAAAAGTACAATCACATCATGACAAGAACCATTCCACAGAACTAGCATTGGTATACATTACAACATGCATTAGGCATAGACATCAACTCAGTTGGTTAAACAACATCAGCTGACCATACATTAACTGCTGGTAAATTATTGTGGGGAAGTAGCAGGCAAGATCACTCCTCACAGTGCCAGAAGCAAACGTGAGCAGTAGCCATTGTTTTAATGCATGGTTAGCTGATGCTGTGCCAGTAATCAGATTTCCTTCTTAGTGGAACGCATGTAGTGTTCCAATTGCAACACGTTACTCACTACAGCCTTCATTTCGCTGTGTTCTCCACAACATCACTGTTAGGTGGTGCAGTGGCACTAATTAGATTTCCTCCATAATGAATCATTTTATGCTTTGTTCCCCACCATCTCCTGTCAGTCCCCAAACTGCTGCTACCTATACTGCTCCGATTGCCGTTTGCAACCCATGTTCAATGAGCACCGAAAGTACGTATTCAAACAGTGGTCAGCAACTAACTTCCTGCAATAATATAACTGACTAGCACACTTAGTATGCATATGAGATTGTCTTCCTTCATCATCCAGTGCACATGGTAAGAATGAAGGTCAAAAATGATTTGCATACCTCCACAGCACAATACACACAGTTGCTACATTTCTGTGTGACAGCATTCCAGACCATACATTAAAGGCAGTTTTGCACAGGTGGAGTGAGGCAGTCTGAGCAGCTGGGGGGAGAGAGAGTGAGAGAGAGAGACAGAGGCAGAGAGAGACAGAACAGAGCAAGCAGCGCACCATGCTGCAGTCAGAGGGAGAGAGAGAAAGAGAGCAAGCACCTCACCTCGATACTGCAAAAGTCATCGGAACAACAATGGTACAAATGCTGCAAACTGTTTTATAGGAAACAAATGTCAGAAATCATTGTAGAAATGTATTTCTGCTGTTTGCATGTTCATGAATGACATACACAGCCATAAATTGTGAGAACTACTTTTCAACTTGGCAGGATACCCTAGAATACTCCCTAGTAAAACAACACAAAACTCCTTTATAGAATTGTTGTTGTTGTTGTTAAACCACAGCCCATGTTATAAGTGCAATGACCCACTCCAGGGAATGGAATTATTGGCAGTTAATCCACTCCCAGTGTGCTGTGAGGGCACTTGGCCTGTGGCCTCTTGCCTCACAATGCACCCAACCTGTGGATTAACTGCCAGTAACCCTATACTCTGTATTGGGTTATTGCTTACTTAAAGGTGACTGGAAAAGATTCTCAGTACAGGGCTGTCCCTGTAATATTATGTACCTTTCCTGCTGCGGTCCTCATAGGGCTGAGCATTGAAATGTATTTGACAGCCTGTCATTTGCATTTTAATTTTGCAGAGTTTTGGCAAATGTGGAAGTGAAAGGAACTTCCTGAGAAGCCCGATCGAGTGCTGCTAAGCATTATGGGAAAATGTCCCATTTTAGTGACATTGATCCCACTATTGCTGCACTGCACACAGCAGGAAGTGGGCATTTGTTTTAAGTTTATATAGCATTGGCGTAAAGGTTCATGTTTAAAAGTATACATGCAGGTGGTCTACATCTTGATCTACTTGTATGTATACTTTTAAACATGAACATTCATGCCAACGCTATATAAACATAAAACAAATGCCCGCTCCCTGCTATGTGCAGTACAGCAATAGTGGGATCAACATCACCAAAATGGGAAGTTTTCCCATAATGCTTAGCAGCGCTCGATCAGGCTTCTCAGGGAGCTCCCTCCGCTTCCGGATTCACCGAAACTCTGCAAAATTAAAATACAAGTGACAGGCTGTAAAATAAATTACAATACTCAGCCCTATGAGGACCTCAGTGGGAAAGGTACGTGGTATTACAGTGACAGCCCTGTGCTGAGAACCTTTGCCGGTCACCTTTAATTCACACCCCGGCTTCATTGTGAGGCATGAGGCCACAGGCCGAGTGCCCTCACAGCACCAAGGGTGTGGATTAACTGCCAATAACCCCATACCCTGGAGTAGATTATTGCACTTATAACATGGGCTGTGTTTAAACAACAACAAACAAATTCAATAAAAGTATTTTTTTGTTGTTTAACTAGAGAATATTCCAGGGTATCCTTCCGAGTCAAAAGTAGTTTCCACAATTTATGGCTGTGTACATCATTCATGAACATACAAATGGCAGAAATACACTTCTATAATGATTTCTGACATTTGTTGCTTATAAAATACTTTGCAGCATTTGTAGCATTGCTGTCCCAATGACTTTTGAAGTACTGGGGTGAGGTGCTCGCTCTCGATGTCTCTCTCTCTCTCTCTTTGACTGCAGTGTGGTGCACTGCTCACTCTGCTCTGTCTCTTTCTCAGTCTCCCTCCCTCCCAGCTGCTCGGACTGTCTCACTCCACCTGGGCAAAACTGCCTTTAATGTATGGTCTGGAATGCTGTCACACAGAAATGCAGAAACTGTATTTATTGTGCTGTGGAGTTATTCAAATCATTTTTGATATTCATTCTTGCCACATTCTCTGACTGATGAAGGAGGATGATCTCATATAAATACTAAGTGTGCCAGTCAGTTATATTATTGCAGGAAGTTGGTTGCCAACTGCTGTTTGAATACATACTTTCGGTACTCATTAGACATGGGTTTCGATCAACAATCGGAGCAGTATACAGTAGGCAGCAGCAGTTTGGGGGACTGGCAGGAGATGATGGGGAATGAAGTAGAGAATGATTCACTACAGAGGGAATCTAATTAGTGCCACTGCACTACTAACAGTGACATTGTGGGGAGCATAGTGAAAGGAAGGCTGCCATAAGTAACATGCGTTGCAACTGGAACATTACATGGATTCCACTAAGGAGGAAATCTGATTACTGGCATAGCATCAGCTAACCATGCATTAAAATGATAGTTGCTGCTCATGTTTACTTCTGGCACTGTGAGGAGGCCACAGAGTCTTAGTGCTGCACACCAAAATAGCACAGCAATATACCGCACTGTCAATACAGCATGGTATATTGCTCAGCGACAATTCTTTATGTTTGCGGGGGTCTCTGCCCCCTGTTCCCCCCAACCCCTCTCCAACTTACATAATCAACTCCTGGGGGGGGGGGTTGAAAATATATATTGCACAACATGAGAAATAAAAAAAAATATCCATTCATTTGGGACCGGGATTTGAAACCCAGTCCACAGACACACCACTTACATAGCTGCCTGCAACTCATTCTGTTGAGCCACAGCAGCTGCTCTGTGGACTCTCCCAGCAGAGGACTTATCCTGTCCCAGGCAACAGTGACAGGGTGCCCAACCATGCTTACACAATTTTGCGGTTTTGCACTGTCACTGTATCCACCCATGCTGTCTGTGCTGCGCAATTCTGACCTGCACCATATTGTATACGGCATATTAAGTTGGTACACATGAGGAGGGATCCTGCCTGCTGCCTCCTCACAACAAGTGTGCCTTTACTAACAGTTAATGCATAGTCAGCTGATGGTGTTTAACCAATTGAGTTGCTATCTGTGCCTAGCCCATGTTATAACTGCCAGTAACACCATACCCTGTTGTGGGTTATTGCTTACGTAGTACATGGCAGCCAAGCTGCAGTGAAAGGTACAGTAACTGGTCCAGGACATAAAGTTCCATTTAGTGCAAGGATGGCTTTGGAATGGGATCAGGGGAGTTTGTAGGTGGGAGAAGAGAAGTAATGAAGGAGGGTTTGGGGAAAACAGAAGGAAGAGGCAGAGAAGACCAGAGCTAAGGGAATCTGAATGAGAAAGCAGCTTAACCTGCAGAAGATTTTATAAGGGGAACAGACAGACAACAAACAGGAGTCAGAGTTGTGGAGGGATTACAAAGGGATTAGCAGACAGGAGATGAGGGAGCTAAGGTAAGGTGGAAGGGAGTCAAGCAAGAATTAGAGGATAGAGTAAATAAGGCACAGTGAGAGAGGTGCCTGGCCTTGAGAGAAAGTGAGAGTGTAGAGGAACAGTCTGAGTGTGATAAAGTAAAGGACTGAAAAAGGGTCCAGTCCAATAGAGGGAAAAGTAGAGGGAAGCGACAGGTAAAGATTGGAACAATCAGTATGCCAGCCCCCATACCACCTGAGTCATAGGAGGGAGGGTGGCAGCAGCAATAATAAAATTGCTAACAGACAATACTCCAGCCCCCCCCCCAACACACACACCTCAGTTCATAATAGGGAGAAGGGGAGCAGCCACAAATAAAAGTTAGAACATTCAATATGATGCCCCCCACGTCCTGTGGATTGTTGGTGGAGGGTGGGAACAGAAAAAAAATAAACTGGTAACAGCTGATATGCCAGCCCCTGCATCTCTTGTTACATAAGAGGGAGAGTAGAAGCAGCAACAAGTCCAGATTGTAACATTCAATGCACTAGCTCCCATACCCCTCAGGTTATAAGGGGGGAAGGATGGAAGCAATAACAATAAAATTGCTGACAAGCAATATGCCAAACCCTCCTAAGCGCCCATCCCCCCCCAGACCCCTTGGGTCACAAGGGAGAGGTTAAGAGCAAATCAGGAGGCAGATGTTGCTTAATTTGCAGCTAGTGCTGCTGGAGGTCTTAAACAGCCAAAGGTATTGTCCCTAGTTACAGGATCAACCAGTTCTGGCATATCAGGGGGCCCTAGCAGGCTCATAACCCTCAGTCTAGTGGCTAGTGTCTGTGGCTGGAATGCAATGGAGTGCTGATCAGTGGCAGAGGGGGTCTCGAGTCTTTATACCTCCTCTTGACCTTTCAGTCAACCAGAAGGCAGGGTTAGCTTGATTGGAAGCTCAGGCCTGAAGTGGCCAAAAACCTTTGTCCTGATTGCGGGAGAAGTTGGGCCTGGTTCCTTGGTGAGTCTCAGCAGGTTCACAGCCCCCATATTTTGGAAATTATTCTTGGCTATCATTTTAATTATACCACAATATGTGACCATATTACATCACTTCTCAGAATCATACACTAGCTCAATCCTTATATCCTTCTAAATCCATTACAAAATTTTTCTTTTAGTGTTAAACATTTTAGTTTAGTTTAGTTTATTAGTCTAGGAATTAATACCTTTGAGCCAGGGCTCTTTTACAAAGGTTCCACGTCACAAAGAACATTTAACAAAGCACGATACACATTACAGGTAAAACCAGACAGGAAAGTTACATCATAAATTTGCTATTAACAGTTTAAGGCAATAATGTTTTTAAGTTTCATAGAAAAACAAGCTATAACAGGTTCAAGCGAGTAGACAATTTCGAGGTTAAGGAAACTTCCAGGGAGAGGGTGATCATTAGGCACCAGAAGGAGGCTAGAGAGGAGGGAAAGGTGGTGAGTGGGAGAGTAAGTGAGAGGGGACAGGAAAAAAGGGGGGGAGTGAGTTTGGGTGGGAGACAGGAAGTAGTAGAGGTACCAGAGGGTTCATTAGTCAGGGAGGAAGAGGCCTCAGATGTGAGGATGGACATGAGGAGTAGTAGTCTTTATCTAGCGCAATCACAGTTGCTAGTGGTGGTGAGGTGGGCATAGAGCATGGATTTGAAAGCTTCAAGCGAGGTTGAGGATAAGTAGGTGGACTAAGCGCATTGAACCATGTCGGGGCCCTGTATGCGAAAGATCTTTGTCCCTGTGCAGTCCGGCATCTCGGAACCAGGAAAGGTTGGCGTTCAGATCTGGTGGAGGGTCGTGAGCCAGGATTCAGTCGGAGTAGATTTTGAATACATAATGGAGTCAGTCCCAAGATAGATTTTTTTGCCATTGTGCAGGTGAGATAAATAAGACGATTTGATAGGTTCAACCAGCCTGATTCATAGTACAGATCACACGTGTGAGTCAGTCTTTGAGCCCCCGTGAGGAGCCAGCAGGCCTTATTTAGAGTGATTGAGATACGCCTTAGAGCAGTGGAGGTAGCTGAGCCATAAGTAATAAGGCCATAGTCAATGATTGAGATTATGGAACTCTGTATAGCTATTCTCAATGCTGCTTGATTTAGAAATTGACGGTTACAGAATAGTATTCCAAGGCGTTGGTTCACTGTTTTGCAGTGTTGTCAATGTGGGTTGCAAAGGTGAGCCCTTGGTCAAAAGTGATGCCAAGGTATTTGAAAGTATTTACTTGGTCCAGTGTAATTCCCGCAGAGGTTTGTATGGTGAGTGGAGTATGCCTATTTTGTTTTGGTGATTGGAGAAGAGCATGGCTTTTGTTTTATTGTGGTTTAGCACAAGTTTAGTATCCAGGAACCACCATTCAACACTAGAGAAAGCAAGTTGCAGGCTTTTTCGTAGGGAGTTTGGATCCTTGTGGGAAGAGAGAATTACAGCATCATCAGCGTATAAGATTATTTTCTCCTGGCAGATATCTGGGAGGGAGTTAAGGAACAGGCTAAAGAGGAGCGGTCCAAGAATTGATCCCTGTGGTACACCTGAGAGAACTGGTTTGAAGTCGGAGAGTTCATTAGAGATTTTTACAGCCTGTGACCAATTGGACAGGTAACTTTTTACCCAAGCACAAGGACCTTCGGCCAGGCCTAGGCTAGAAAGTAGGGAGGTAAGTAGGCCATGATGGACTGTGTCGAAAGCTTTTGTAAGATCGATAAAGACTGCACCTGTTCATTCTTCAGGGTCTGGTTCTAGCTTATCTCTACAGTTGAATATCTCCATGCTCTCATTATCTACAGTGCTGACTGTCCAGATCTAGTGTTTTTGTCACAGTTTCTGCTGTGATAACTTGCAGAATATTGTAGGAGTGCAGTCTAATCTAATTAACAATTTCTCCAGTTTACTACATAGTAAACAGTGACATCTCACTGTCTGCACGTGATCCTGGTGGATTACACTATACATCACTCCTCTGCCGACATACCTTATTCACTATCACACTTGCATCTTTTGGTAGTTGCTTCTTATGTTTCAAAGTTCCCTACTGTATGTGTAAAAAAGTCAATCCATTCACTTTGGTCATGTTGACTTTGCAGCAGTCTCTTATGCAAAGTACAGTATAGATTAATTTTTGTCACTAGGTATGTGCACTAGGCACAAAGATGTCTATTTCTGCACAACCTTTTTAAATCGTATTAAAAAAAATTTTTCTCTCTTCATTATTTGCTCTGTGCCTCTCTCTTCCAGCTGGTTTTCCCTATAAAGGTTCATTACAATTCACTATAATTAATTTAATAGCAGTAGGTCAGCTTTTTAGTATTGTAATGAGCTCCTGCTAGGCCTTCCATTAAAAGCCACTCAACACCTGCAGTGCATGGAGACCATGAAAGCCAAAGTGGCTGCCTATTAGGCAATGGGTGGTGTGTAAGATTCTGCTTTTAACATTTAAGCCATTAAATGGTATGGGTCAAGCGTGTTAGTCATCTTCTATTGAATGCCACAGCAAACAGGGATAAGACAAATACAGGGGCATGGTGACTGAGGGTTATGGGGTGGGAAAGGGGACAACAGTACAAGTATAGTAGGCCAGCACTCACAACTGGTGGCTCATTCTAGACACTCAGTGGTTGGCTGTAGTGGGTATGAGTAGAACAGGACAAACTTCATGGGCTTCAAGTCTTCTTCTGCATGCAGAATTTCTCAGCTCCATGTACTTCTCTAACAAGGTTCAATACATTCTTGTATGAGGGTCCCTTTGTCCCCCATTTCCCTGTAGACATGGTAGTCTCCCAGGGCTTAGTCCCTGGCCCCATTCTGTTTTCCATATCTCTGAATGACCTGCTCACAATCTGTACATCATCACATATACTGTGCACATGTATGTAGGAATACATAGTCCTTTACACCAGTGTTCTGGATATCCTTTACATACAGATCTGGATGTCATTTGACACTGGTTCTGCTGAAACCAAATGACCCTAAATTGAAAAAAAAAAAAAAACCAGCAGCCACAGAAACATAGAAACACAGAATCTGTCAGCAGAAAAGTACCACTTAGCCCACCCAGTCTGCTCAGATGTTTCTTGCCTAATCTGTCTCCAGAGACCATAACTGGTCTTCAGTGACCCTCACCGCTCCCTGACTATTTACTAATACTGTATACCCTTATGTCTGTCCCATGCATGCTTGAAGCTCCGCGCTTTTTTGTCTCCACCACAGTCTGTTCCAGGCATCTACCACCCGTTCAGTGAAGTCCTCCAATCCCTCTTACAATCCCCCAGCTTTATTGCATGTCCCCTGGCCCTGATGCTCTTTCTCATTTGAAAGAGACTGTGATCCTGCACCATGTTCAACCCAGTGAAGTACAGTACTTGTAGGTCTTTATCATGTCCCTTCTCACTCTTCTTTCTTACAGGGTATACATGTCGAGAACCCTCAGTTTCTCCCCATAGGGCTTATCGTGCAACAGCTGTACCATTTTAGTTACCCTTCTCTGTACTACCTCCACCTTGTCTATGTCCTGTCTGAGGTGCTACTTCCAAAATTGGACATAGTATTCTAGGTGGGCTAGGGATTTCATTATTAAGTTTATGCAGTTTAGCTGGTGTATAATGTGATCTCTGAAGGATGTTAAATTGAATCAGTCTTAGTTTGTTATATTTTGATACCAATAATGGTGATATTAGGATATCTAACCAATTCTGGTTGTTCCGGGATACCCTGCATCATTCTGCAAAACTGCTTGTCGTTTAACTAATAATTCAGGTTATGCTCACTAAGCATCTTATAGATTTTTCCTGTATAGTTGTTTGATTGTGTCCTTGTGTACCAATATGTCTTCTACTGCACATAGCAGCAATGGCTTCCTATCTTTAGGTTAGGTAAGATTCTCAGTGAGACTCAAACCTCTTTCTCTCTCACTGTCTTTCTCTCTCTTTTTCCCTCATCCAGGCTGCCACCTCATGCTGGTCATTCAGCTGTCCAGCTCAGGAATGATTTCCCCCTCCTCCTCCCATGTCTGAAAGCTTCAAGGTTCATGTGGTACAGTTAATTTTAGAATGATATTCCTATTGTTGTTTCTCCAAGTGTTGTTTTGCAGTTCTTACTGCTGTTGTTACCTTATATCTTTTTGTGCCTCCATTTACCATTTCTGAGGATGCTTCCAGAAATGAGCTATTCTAAACTTAGCTCAGTAGACTCTTCATGGTAAACTGTTTATGTAAAGAAAATAAAAAAGTATGTCTTTGGCCCACCTGCTTCGGGGCCTGGTATTTTTGGTGTATTGTATTTTTTGCTTACTGCAGTTCATTGGTGACTTTATTTTCTTTTTCGTTATAGGTTTTCATCCCTGGGGTACAGGCATGCTGTCTCAGCCCCTGCTCACTTTTCCAACCAGTCACCATTTCCCACAGGACATACCTGCCCAAAGTCCACCAGAGATGACTGCCCCATGGTGGGGCCAGAAGAGGGAAGGTCATCCCCCCCACTGAGTCTTCCTACAGATACTGGGGGATCCTGGGATGATGGCGTGGATCTTGCCGAGCAAGGCTTCATGGTGCCCTGGACCAGGATTTTCCTTGATCTCCCTTCCAGACCAAGCAGTGTGCATTGACACAGTTGCATGTGTACATAGAGGTGCACACACACAATACGCAGGCAGCTGGCTGTCCCTATCCTGTGTCACAGCCACTAACCTACCACTGCACTTCCAGGCAATGGTAGCACAGGAGTGGCATGGCAAATCCCCCCTCCCTATGAGAGAAAAGCAGTCACTGCATGCTTCATCCTCTCCTCTCCAGATGACTCCAAGTGACCTGTATCCATTTTAGAAACCCGGCTCGCCGGCGTGGTTGGTGGTGTGGTATCCAGTGCCTCAACCCATTGTGGCACCAGTCCGTCTGCCTAGGTAACTTCTGACCAGTTTTATTTTTTGCTGTTATGGTACATCTTGTTCCTTGATGCATTTTTGCACATTTTTTGTTCAATGGTTTTACTGCTCCATATCGGTCTCAACTGACTTAATGATATGATCTAGTAGTAATACTGTATTTCTTTTAACCACGTAATTTTGTAGAACTCTTATGTATAGTATTTGCCTCAGTATTATTAAATTACTATTTGAATTTTATCCAGTGTGCTGTATTCTATATTAATTCATGTTTATCCACCCCAGGGTGCATGTGGAAGTGAACTGTTTCAGCTCAGTGTTCTTTTTCTAGCCCAAAGCCTTACCTAAAAATAAAGAAAGCATAAAGGTGCCTTTGAGAATGTGTTTAACAACACATACTGTAGACCTGACAGATAAAGAGTTATTAAGGTAACTTCTTGGTGAGAACAGCCAGATAAAGAAATTAGCTTTCTGAGCCTGCACCAGTGTTGACATATTTGATTGTCCTCACCACTTGGTTATCTACAGTCAATAACCCTCGTCTGTCAAGTCTAAGTGTTGTTATACTCATTCACAAAGGCAAATGTATGTGGCCTTGTGTGGACAACCATGTCTGCTGTGAAAAATTCCTTTTTATTAAAGTTGTTTCTGTTAAACAGGATTTGGTTAACCGAATTCATGTTTAGACATTCCGAGATGGTGGTCTGTTTCTATTGCACCTAGAGTACAGAAGGACCCTGTGCTGGTCACAAAAACCTGTGTATAAAAAGGTATTTTGGTTAGTCTAATAAAAGGTGTTACTGGAAATCTACATTGTTGATTTTACCCTGACTATCATTGCACCACATGACTACAATATACATATGTACTGCATAGTATAGTAGCTGCTGTAGAGAACTGTAGAACTTTTTTTCTGATTTAATAGAGTGATCATTTCAGTTGGAGGCCCCTACTGGGCTGAGGTGCTAGGGGTTAAGCTACCACTTGGATTTCCTGCTTTTTGTAACTTTTGAGCACTCAGCATAATAGTAAAAAAATACTTTGGTTACTTTAAAAGAGTGCTGTTTGTGCCGGCCCGGTGGCGCTGAAGGTTGAGGCACTGGATGCCACACCTCACGCCACTATGGCGACTCAGGTTCGGAAGCGGACTCTGGCCGCTGGGGGCTGGCAGGGGATAAGGAGGATTAAGCATCCAATGACTGCTCTCCTCTCTCTGGGGTGGGTAGTGGGGCTTCCATCGCCCTGTAGTTGTGACTGGCGGAGGCCAGCTGCACTACAAGTGGTGTGCAATAGCAAGGGGGGAGAATGCGGCGGGTGTCAGCACTAGGTGCGCAGACGCCATTGCATGTCCGGCTCTCCACTGGGAAGAAAATGCGGAGGGTGATCTTCTCGGATGATGGCCACGCCTTGCACCCACAGAGAGACCCAAGAGGGGCGCGTGCCTGGTGGGTGCAAGAGTGATAATGGCCAGCCCACTTGGAGAGCGGGTTCATGTTGCTCGCATGCATGACCGGGTCTGGGGGTGCAGAGCCGGCAGCCAGAGATCGTGTAGGTCCTCTCTGCCAAGGAGAATAAAACAATAGTATGATAAAATAGTGCTGCTTGGTTCTTTATTGTGCACCATGCTGCTTTATGGACTGTTTGGTGTGGAGGTTAGCCGCCTCATGTATGGTGTAGCATTGGCCATTGCTGGTGTCACGGTAAAGCCTTGCTTGGATGTTTTGCTTTTCTGACCTGCCTGCTGTTTTGATTTTGTTGGAGGCCCCAACCAGGTGCTCCCCTCCCTGCTGGTCCTTGCCTTCATTGTGCAGCACACTCCAGGCCAATGCTGCTCCATTTCAGCCCACCGAGAGATCAGGAATGGCAGCTGCAGCACCACTGGAAACTCTGGCTCTACTCTCTGCCCTGTGATTGGCCACTTTTTCTGCTCAACAGCTCCCACTGGTCAGTTTTGGGAACCAGTAGAAGCCTCTAAGCTTGGACTGACTCCCTCTACTTCTCTGCCTGCTTTTCTGACCTGCCTGCTGACTTGATTTTGTTGGAGGCCCTTACTGGGCACTCCCCTTCCTGCTGGTCCTTGCCTCCATTGTGTGGCACACTCCAGGCCACCACTGCTCCATTTCAGCACAGTGAAAGATCAGTTGGAGGCCCCTGCCAGGCATTCCCCTCTCTGCTGCTCCTTGCCTTTATTGATCAGCACATTCAAGGCAGCCGCTGCTCCATTTCAGTCCACTGAGAGATCAGTTGAAGGCCCCTACTGGGCACTACCCTTCCCACTGGTCCTTGCCTCCATTGATCAGAACATTCTAGGCCACTGCTGCTCCATTTCAGCCCACCGAGAGATCAGTTGGAGGCCTCTACAAGGTGCTCCCTTCCCCGCTGGTCCTTCCCTATGTTGTGCAGCACACTCCAGGCCACTGCCGCTCCATTTCAGCCCACCGAAAGAGCAGGTATGGCAAACGCAGTTCTATGAGTAAAAAATAACCAGCACTCAAATGGTCAGTGAATATATTTTTTACTGTGCTTTAAAATAGTTTTTCAGTCTCATGGTACAATTTACAAATGTGTATTACCTTACGGTGCACAAATTATTAATAATGATCAGGTCCAACGAACACACGTCTGACCAGCCAGGCATTTCGAGGTAGGAATATCTCTTCTTCATGGCAACTGCAGCTCCACTGGAAACTCTAGCTCTCCTCTTTGCCCTGTGATTGGCCACTGTTTCTGCTCAAGAGCACCTATTGACCAGTTCCGGGAACCGGGAGAAGCCTCCAAGCTTGGACTGACTCCCTTTACTTTTCTGCCTGCTTTTCTGACCTGACTGCTGACTTGCTTATGGTACACTACTTTCTGTTGAAGCCCTTTGTTTTAAATAGTTTTTTTTACTGCTACTGCATTTTTTTTGCTGCTTAATAATTTGGATTAGAGCTGTAAGTGCTTGTACAGTGTGTAATTTGACTATGCAATTTGCCTATCAGTGCCTCTCTTTTCTCATCATATACGAATGTGCCAGCAGAAACAGACCACCTGGTCTATCTAAGTCTGCTCGAGTGTGCAGCCAACACCCCTAATTTGCAGCTGCCCCACCCCACCTCCCCTTTGTCATCCCACTGCCACCCCCACCTCCCCCACCCTCACTCTCCCCTGTTCCCTGTCCCATGCCCTTTGAAGCTGTTCATAGATTTACATGATACCACCCATTCTGGTAGGGCATTCCATTTTGCTATCACCATCTCTGTGAAATAGTGTCACCTCATTTCCTTCTAAATCTCCCCCTCTATTCTTAGCCCGTGCCCCTGGTGACCCTCCCTCCTTAACTTAAAGACCTCATCTGCCCCATCCTTATTGAGTCCCCTCAGATACTTGAATGTCTCTATCATGTCCCCTCATCCCTTCTATCCTCCAGGGTGTACATATTCAGATATCCCAGCCTGCTATCATAGTCTCTCCCCTTCATGCCACATATCATCTTTGTTGCCCTCCTCTGCACCCCCCTCCAGTAGACTGATATCACTCTTTAGGTATGGCCTCCAAAACTGCACACAATACTCTAAGTGCGGCCTTACCAGCAACCTGTAGAGGGGCAAGATCACCTGTTTTCACCTGGATGAAAAAACCCTCACTATACACACCAACATCTTGTTTGCTTTTACGGCTGCTCTCCTGCACTGGGCAGTGTTGTTCATGTTCCCTGTTATCATTACCCATAGGTCCTTCTCCTTCTCAGTGATCCCCAGCTTAACCCCTCCCAGCCAGTATTCTCTCCTTGGGTTCTTCATCCCAAAGTGCATAACCTTACACTTTTTTGCATTGAACCCCAGCTGCCACCTCTCAGACCACTCCTCTAACTTGATTAGGTCCCCCTGCAGCTGCTTCCATCCCTTCTCTCGATTCACCACTGCTCCAATTTTGGTGTCATCAGAGAACAAACTTATCTTGCTCACCATCCCATGTGCAATGTCTCTTGTGAAGAGCCCGAACAATACTGGCCCCAACATAGAGCCCTGTGGCACCCCCACTTGTCACTGGTCTTGGTGTTGAGAGCTCTCCTCTCACCACCACCCATTGCATCCTGCCACTAAGCCAGCTTGTAATCCAGTTTATCATTTTTGCCCCTACCCCAACACCAGTTAGCTTCCCCCAAGCTGCCCATGAGGCACCAAATTGAAGGCCATGCAGAAGTCCAAGTAAAGAACATCCACTGCATGACCCTTATCCAGCTCACCTGTCACCCAGTCATAATATTGTATGAGGTTGGTTTGACAAGACTTCCCTAAAACAAATTCATGCTGCCTCACATCCTGGAGGCCATTGTCCTCCAGGTACAACACCAGACTTTCCTTTTGTATCGTTTCCATGAGTTTGCACACTATGGAGGTGAGACTTACCAGACATAATTACCCAGTTCATCCCTTGGCCTGCTCTTATGTAATGGTACTACATGTGCCATCCTCCAGTCCAGTGGCACACATCCCGACTCCAATGAGGTGCTGTACAGATCTGCCAGCAGTTCCGTCAACACCTCTGCCATCTCCCTCAGCACCCTGGGGTGGATACCATCTGGCCCTGGTGCCTTGTCTACCTTCAGTGCCCTCAGTCCCTCTAGGACTCTATTTGTCTCAATTCTTCCATCTGTCACCTCCTCCCCTGTCCCCACCCTCCAGCCCATGTTGGTAGCAGTCCCCCTTTTCTTCCATGAACACTGAGCAAAAGTATTCATTCAGTGCTTCTGCCTGCTCCTCCCCTTTTCTGTCTACTCCCACCCATTTTTATCCTCACTATTGTCTCCTTGCACTTCCTTTTCTCCCTGATGTATCTGAAAAAGTCTTTCTCCCCCCCTCCCCCACTAATTTCCGGTGCTAATCTCAGCTCCCTCTTGGCCTTGGCTTCTCTCACTTTTCTGGTCACCTCCCTGGACCATCTTGCATATTCCTGCCTGTCTACTTCCTTCCTCGTCCTCCTAAACCTCTGGTGCGCCAGCCATTTTGCCCTCACCACCTCCACAACCTTGCTGTTCAACCAGCATGGTTTTCTTGCTCTGCTCCTCTTACTCTGTGACTTGGTGCAGGCTACTATTGCCTCTGTAACCCCCCGTTTAATAATATCCCATTTCTGCTCTACGTCCATCTCCTGCCTTATGCCCTCCAGTTTCCCTTTCAGTAGTTCCTGCATCCTCCCAAAGTCCGCCCCCTGAAGTTTACCACCCGAGTAACTGATTTCTCTGGTTCCCCGCACATTGTGATATTAAACCACATTGTTTGGTGATCACTGTTGGCTAGCACGTCCTCTACATTTATTTTCCTCACTGCCTCCCCATTCGACAATACCAGATCTAAAGTGTTCTTTAGCCTAGAAGGTACAGTAACCATCTGTGTCAGGAGACCCTCCTGGATTGCATCCAGGAGAACCTGCTCCCTAGCTCTGGAGGTGACCGGAATGGTCCAGTCATCCCCTGGCAAGTTGAAATCCCCCACAATGACCACCTTACCTTTTCTACATACCTTTTTGATTTGTCCCGCTAACTCCCTGTCAAGCTTCTCAGACTGGGACGGCGGCCTGTATACCACCCCAAACCTCAATTTCCTACACCTTGAGTCTAGGAACTGTAGCCAGATTGCCTCTGTTCTTCTTTCTTCTCTCTCGTTCCCTTGTGCATTTGATCCCGTCCCTCACATATACTGCCACCCCACCCCCCCCCTCCTTACGGTCCTTCCTGTATAATGTGTATCCCGTTATTGCCAGATCCCAGTCTTGGTGCTCAGTTGCCCATGTTTCTGTGACAGCTGCAATATCCACTCTCCACACTGCTAAGAGTGCCTGTAGCTCAGCGAATTTGTTTCCTAGGCTTCCTGCATTCAATGAGACCACCCTCCATAATGCCCCCTTCCCTTTACTAGCCTTCATCTCCTCCCTTCTACTCCCTCCTTTTTTGGTCACCTTGAGTCCTTCCCTGCTAGCCTGGGTGGTATGCTGTGACTCCATTCTATCAGATCCCTGCCTACCTGCTGTCCACTTGCCACCCCCTATCTAGTTTAAATCCACCCTTGTTGCAATATACCACCCCAGTTTTTGCTTTAATAACTCCTTCCCCTGCCCACTCAAGTGCAGCCTATCCCTTGCAAACAGATTGTTTTTATCCCATGTACTGCCCCAGCCTCCCACAACCCCATACCCCTTAGTTCGACACTATTCTACCAACCATGTGTGATACCATGAGAGGATACCCAGCCAACCGGGCAGACCATCCTCCAATGAACCGCCAACGCAGTTCGAATCCCCTCAATGGCTGAACTCTGCTAGAAGCAGCAGTGCCACCTGCCAGTACTCCCCTGATCTCAGGGGATACCGATCCCGACCGGGCAGATCATTCTCCAACGACCAGCCAATGCGGTTCGAATCCTCTCAGTGGCAGAACTCTTCCAGAAGCTGCAGTGCTGCCTGCCGGTACCCTTCTGATCTCAGGGGATATGGAGCCTGACCGGGCAGACCATCCTCCAACAAACTGCCAATGTGGTTCAAATCCCCTCAACGGCTGAACTATGCCAGAAGCGGCAGTGCCGCCTGCCGGTACCCCTCTGATCTCAGGGAAGTGGCGCATTACTTTGAATTTGACACCTAATTTAAACTGGGGCTGCTACTACAAGCTGGTGCTGCACTTAGAGCTGAGCTGCTGCCCTTGGGTTTTCGACCTGAATTCCTACGGCTGTTAAGAGTTATAACATTATAGCAGGCTCATCTCACCTGGCAAAATTACATTGTAATGTTATGTATAGAGTTGTAAATTGCTAGGACAACTTAGAGCTGTATATGGATGTTAAGCATGGATTGTATTTGATATGAATGTAGAACTGCTGCTAAGTGTTAAGCTGGGTTAGTTAAATTAATTACAATCGCCACGGAACTCCTGCAGCTCTCCAAAACAAAAATTCCCTCTCTGTGAACCTGAATAACTCCTCTCCAGCACCTCTAAACCTAAATTCTGGAACTCTGCCAAAGTATCTCCTCCCTAGCCTCCAAAGTGGTAATCATTGAAGAGCCAGAAGTTCTCGCTTTGGCGCTGAGTTTTAAATCCTGGGGTTAATTCCTTACTAAACTACTAAAGCGGAATTCGTTCCTACAGCTAGAGGATTTTGTTTTGGTGCTATTTTTAAGTACTGGGCTGAATGCTCTTGTGCATCCAGGGCTTACCCCAGCTTAAGAAAGGCATTTCAAAGTGACCTTGTAGCAGTCCTACAGTGGAATTTGTTCATTCAGCCAGAGGATTTTGTTTTGGCTATATTTTTAAATCCTGGGCTGAATGCTCTTGTGTGTCTGGGGCTTACCCCTGCTAAAACAAGGCATCTCAAAGTGACGCCATAGCAGTCCTCATACCGGCCCACCCAAGCTTGCTAATCTTTTGTCTAAAATCTGATTTCAGTCTGCCCTTCCTCATTTGCTCATCCCTTGGCTTCCTTGTATGCTCCACCCCTTGCCTCCCTTATAACTGCTCTCTCTGTTCACTTTCTCCTTAGGGGATACTGAGTCCAGCCGGACAGACCATCCTCCAACAAACCGCCAATGCAGTTCGAATCCCCTCAGCGTCTGAACTCTGCCAGAAGAGGCAGTGCCGTCTGCTGGTACCCCTCTGATCTCAGGTACGGAGGAGGTGGCACATTACTTTGAATTTGGCATCTAATTTAAACCGGGGCTGCTACTACAAGCTGGTGCTGCACTTAGAGCTGAGCTGCTGCTGCGCTTGGGTTTTCTCCTCCCCCACCCCTTCCAGACTCTCCCCCCACCCCCTTCCAGACTGCCTTTAAATCCACGTTAGCTCCTCCCACCTTTGAGGAAGTTTCTGTCAATTGGACAATTTCCTGGCTCACTTGTTGCTCCAACTTATTTAAAGGGGCACACCCAATTTGTTGCACCAAGTTAATTAAAGGGGCACTCTCAATTCCCTATTTCATTTAAAGGACACATTTCCTCTCTAACTTGCATGTTGCAGGACTACCAGCTTTAGTATGAAGGTCACATAGTTGATGGTTGGCCTTCTAGTACTATGCTCCATCAAAATCATTAGTATTCAACTGCAGCAACCTGCGAGAGGATATGAACCTGCTATTATAGTGGTCTGTTTGGGTGCCATGGAAACCGTAAACTTATGTGACTGGGTAGTTTAACTGCACACAATGGAACTTGTAGTGCAAACTCTGTGGCAGATTGGAACCCTTTCTTGGAAACACACCGAACTCACGACTCCCTTCTCTCTATTATGTCACAAGCCACCCTTGTCACTTTTGACCAGGGTTATTGTATACTCAACATTATGCTCCCTTGGTTTCTGCCCTAATGATCCTCCCAGTGTACGTGAGTACACACGCCGATGAAAATGGACCAGTCCACATAGATTCGCCCTAGGGGCCATTAAGAAACTCTTGCTACTTCTATTACTGTGTTCTGGCAATGTTGAGCTTAACCCTGGATCCCCAGTGGTAATCTCATCCCCTGTAGAGCTGGCCAATATCAGAGGTGTGAGCTTTATGCACATCAATGCATGTAGTTTACTAAATAAATTTGCTTCCATACAGGCCTGGGTTTTTCATACCAAGCCCGATATCATGGTGATCTCTGAGTCCTGGCTTAGACCTGGTACCTCAGACTTTGAGGTGAACTTACAATCCTATAACATTTTCAGAACAGATAGACAAACAAGAGGTGGTGGGGTTGCTATCTACATCCATGGCAAGTTGTCAGCCTCTATCATTAACTCAACTTCTATTCCTAAAGAATACGAAAGCTTGTCTCTGAAAATCGAGCTCTCCCCTTCGGTCTCCTTCTGTGTCATAGGATGCTACAGGTCCCCATCAGCTAGATTGCTACTCCTACACCATCTAAATAGCATCCTAGGGTCTATGTCCTCTGAAGTAGTCATATTGGGTGACCTTAATCTGGATTGGTGTTCCAGTATCTCCATACCACTCAAAAAACCTTTGTGAATCCTTTGGGCTGTCACAGCTTATAACAGAGGTAACACACCCAAAAAAAAAAATAATCATAACAACAGCACACTGCTTGACATAATTCTAGTAAATAAGCCTCACCTGTTCTCCCATGCTGGTGTACTTTTCTCAGATATTAACGACCACTGCTCCATCACCTGCATGTGATCCACCTCAAAAATATCCTCAACTTCTAAATATACTGTCAAAAGGAATCATCAGAAATTTGACCATCGTGTATTTACATCTTATCTACGGGAGTCCCTGAGATGGCAGGAATTTTATCTAGCAAAAATGGTAAACATGGCATATGGAATCTTCCAGGAAATTGTGCTTGGGTCAATAGACAAGCATGCACCGCTTGTTAAAAACTGCACTAGGAAAAGATCATGTCCATGGTTTACAGCAGAACTGAAAGCTGCTCTACTTAATAGAGACCTTCTATGGAAAAATGCTCTTAAATCCAAGTCTTTGGCAGACTGGTCAGCGTTCAGGAAAGCAAGGAACTTCTGCACCAGGATGGTCCGGGAGGCCAAGTCTAATTATTTCCAGGCTGAACTTGATGCTTCATCAAGGTGCTCTGCAAAATTCTGGAAGACCCTAAAAGAAATCAAAGGTAATGCGTCCTCCAACTCCCTACCTGCAAAAATATCTAAGGGTGACCTTATGGTGACAGACAAACAGTTGATACTCAACCAACTTAATAATCATTTTGCCACCACAGGGCTAGCATTTGACACTTCGTTCTCAACTCGGAACGCAGGACCTTGTAGCTCAGCTTGTGGATACAGTGTTCTCCTTACTACCAGCAACACTGAAGGAGGTTGAAGACCTACTCCTTCACTTAGATATAAGGAAGAGTGCTGGTGCTGACCACATAGACCTGTACTTCCTAAAAATTTGTTTCCAAGCCTGGTCATGCTCATCACGCATCTCTTCAATCTGTCTCTATTGCATGGTGAAATTCCCCCAAAATAGAAAACTGTCCATGTGATTCCCCTACACAAGTCAGGCAACCCAAGTGACCTAAACAACTACAGGCCTATATCTTTACTCCTCATCCTATCCAAAATGCTGGAAAAAATAGTAAGTACACAGCTTAGGAACTACTTGGAATCCACAAACCTGCTAAACCCCCTACAGTCAGGATTCCAGCCATGCCACAGCACAACAATGGCCCTGGTTAAGGTTATCAATGACTGGCAGGAGGCTTTGGATGCCAAGAACTTCGTGTACGCAGTATTCTTGGACCTAAGCAAGGCATTTGACACTGTTGAAAACGAATTGCTATTGGAATCCCTCCGTAACATTGGCGTGAACTTCCCCACACTGAAATGGTTCTCAAGTTACCTTATAGGTCTCCAGCAGCAGGTTAAGGCAGATGGAGAAGTCTCACCTCTGAAACCTCTGCTATGGGGTATACCATAAGGCTCAATACTGAGTCCACTGCTATCTGCAATCTATATTAATAGAATCAATGTAGGAATCAAATCTGTCAATATCCATCTATTTGCAGATGATATGGTACTCTATATTGGCAGCCCTTCCTCGGAAGCAGCCTGCATGGAGGTACAGCAGGAGTTTAATCAATTGCAACTACAGCTACTTGACCAAAAATTACTATTGAATACAAAAAAAACAAAGGCTATGCTTTTCTCACCAAGTCTAAATACAAGCTACCCTGCATCGCAGGGATTCACTCCCCAGATTACCACACTTCTAGATGAGCCACTAGAATTTGTAACAGAATTCAAATACCTGGGAGTCTGGCTCGATCCTAAGCACTCCTTCATTGAGCACATTGAGGAACTTATTAAAAAGCTCAAGCAGCGGCTTGGTCTCTTTTATAGAATCAGGAAGCTGCTCACCCAGGATGCCAAGGAGAGACTAGTACTCACCACGTTCCTACCTCTGCTGGACTACGCTGACCTTTTATATGGCCATAGCCCTGTCCTTGTACTAGATAAACTAGAGGTACTGTACCACAGAGCCTTAAGATTCACCACTGGTGCCTCGTACTCCATGCACCACTGCACTATGTACACCATGATGGGTTGGACTTCCATTGCCTACAGAAGACAGAAAAGAGCCACTTTCTGGGCATTTAGAGCAATCACTCAAGAACTACCACAATACAGTATATATTGGATTACCCTCCACTATACACAGTGCATAAGTACGCTTTGATAAGTGCCTCCTGTATCTTACTTGCCGTGCCAAAAATTTATTTGTGGTTTGGTAGGGCATCTATAAGTTACGCATTACCTGTACTATGGAACAACTTACAGAAATTCTTAAAACTGGGTCACCCTATCAGTCTCCCAGCATTCAAAATGCTTTATACACGTTCCATCACTGAGTCCTGTAAATGCTTCCACTGATCAGCTAAATGACAACAGGCATCATTCTTACTGAATATACCTTACACCTACTAAATCTCTTACCCTTCTTCATTCCTCATACTATATAGGTACCTTTATTGCACCACAGGTGCTTAGTTTCAGTAACAGTAAACATTACAGATACATAGTCTCGAAATTAATGTATATTACTCTGAGGTTCAAATACCAGTAGAGGCTCACCAATCAGACCCCTTCCCAAACCTCCTTGTGTTACCTCCCTTCCACTACCTTGTATGCCTATCTCGTCTATTCATCTACCCCACCAGTCCCTTATCTTCCCTGCTCATAAGGCATCACCAAATTCATTATAAATGTATTCACTCTAGGTTCCGGCTGTGTTAACTTATAGTGCAATGACTATCTGAGTAAGTTTAGCTTCATACTAGCCCTATTACCCATACAGGATGCTACTCCTCTGTAACCTGTAGTGCACATTATCTTATTCTGAACACTGTAGTGGTGAGTTCATATTATGTACACTGCAGAGAACAATCCTTACTCTGCAAGACCTTGATTTCGTAACCCTTTTGATCATTATATGTACATTTTATGCTTGATCTGTACTTGATTTTGCATATGCTGTTCTGTACTTGTTATGTATATATTGTTTTGCACCATATATAAACTCTAGTTTATGTATGATTATGTCTAGAAATGCATTTATTATGTGGCTATGTACTGCTATTGTGTATTTTACTGCCCAGGTCCACCTCGAAAATAAATTTCCTTAACGGTGTTTCGCCTGGTTAAATAAAGATTTGATTGATTGATTGATTGATGTGTTCAACTCTCTAATCCTCTCCTTTCTCACTGTGCTTGTGCAGGATACTGAGAGCACTTCGGAGAAGGTCACAGACTCCCCAGTCTCCTTGCACAACCTTCCCACTTCCTCAGTCCTCTCCCTTGTTATCTCCACCATTTCCCCCACTAGGTCATTTGCCTCCACATATACCACAATGTGTGATTTCCTCCTAACCCTCTTTACACACCTTAGGATTGTCTGTCCTGCTATGTCTGCCTTTAATCCTGGTATGGACTCCACACATATCTGACTGTGCCTCTGCACCTTGCTGCCCCATCTGATCCCCTTGAGTATGGAGTTCCCCAACACCAGTACACCCCCCTCCTCATTCCTTGTGCCTGTCACCACCCCCTACCCAGGTTCTTATTTATGGAGCCACTCAAGACTGTTTTTACCATGTGACCCATTGTCTTCCCCCCATCCCTCACTATTAAGACCCCTTCCCCTCCTCCTGTTTGACTGCCAACCTCCCTCTCCCTCCTCACCTCTCCGAGTATTATCCCGGCAGAAGCCTCCTATCTCAGACTGACTCCCTCTACTTTTCTGCCTGCTTTTCTGACCTGCCTATTGACTTGCTTTTGTACACTGCTTTCTGCTAAAGCCCTTTGTTTTAAATAGTTTTTTTACTGCTACTGCATTTTTTGCCGCTTCATAATTTCGATTAGAGCCGTAAGTGCTGGTACAGTGTGTAACTTGCCTATGCAGAGGAGGCAGTGGTGGGTGGAGTAAGGAGCCAGGAGAGTGAAACAACAAATGTTGTTATAGGTCAAGCAGAGATGCGCACGCATGGCCGAGGACGTACACATGTATATGGGGGAGCAATAGTCAATAATGGACAATAAGTTGCCTTGTGCCATGGCTATGCGGGCTTCCTTGGTCAGGAACTGCTTAATCTGATAAGTTGCACCGAGTTTCTGGTTAACACAACTGATGACAGAGGTGACATGATCAGCGTCAGAGAGGGAGGGGTCCAGGATTATGCCCAGATATTTGAAAGTTGATACATTTTTAAGTAAAGTATCATCCAGTGTAGTTACTGAGAGGGTGGACCCTGCCTTGGAAATCTTAGATAGGAAGGGTTTGGATCCAAACAGCATGGATTTAGTTTTTTGGCATTTACAAGCAGGTGGTGTGACTGGAACCAGATGTGAGCAGAAGTGTAGTTCCTGGATAAAACTGGATATATTCTCAAGAACTTTGCCACAGGAGAAGAGGACAAGGTCATCGGCGTAAAGCAGGGCATCACAAGTAAGACAGTCAGAGGGGAGGGAGTTAATAAATAAGGAAAATAATAATGAACCAAGGATGGAGCCCTGCCATACACCAGTGGTGACTAGGGGGCGGGGGTGACAGAATCAACACACTTTTGCTGCTTCATAATTTCAATTAGAGCTGTAAGTGCTTGTACAGTGTGTAATTTTCCTATGCAATTTGCCAAACAATGCATCTTTTTTCTCATCACCTCTACTGACCTTCCACTTTTTCTCATTCACTTCACCACTACCTCCTCCCTCCCTTTAATCCATTTCTCTCCCACTCAGTCTCCCCTCTCTCTCTTCTCCCTCCCCCTCTGGCATCCACTGGCCATCCCTCCAGTCTCCACAATCCATACTCCACCTATTTTTCTGTCCCCTCTGTGTCCTTCCCTGTCTGCTCCCCACCCCTCGCTCACCTTGAAGTAACCCCTCTCTTCTTTCTTTCTTTTCTTTTCTGTTGGAGGCCCCTACTGGGTGCTCCCCTCCCCAATGGTCCTTGCCTCTATTGTGCGGCACACTCCAGGTCACTCCATTTCAGCCCACCAAGAGATCAGGTATGGCAGCCGCGGCTCCACTGGAAACTTTGTCTCTCCTCTCTGCCCTGTGATTGGCCACTTTTTCTGCTCTAGAGCGTCCATTGGCCAGTTTCAGGAACCGTCAGAAGACTCCAAGCTCGGACTGACTCCCTCTGCTTTACTGCCTGCTTTTCAGACCTGCCTGCTGACTTGATTTTGTTGGAAGCCTCTACTGGGCGCTCCCTTCCCCACTGGTTTTTGCCTCCATTGTGCAGCACAATCCAGGCCACCACTGCTTGATTTCAGCCCACCAAGAGATCAGTTGGAGGCCCCTACTGGACGCTCCCCTTCTAGCTGGTCCTTGCCTCCATTGTATGGCACACTGCAGGCCACCACCACTCCATTTCAGTCCACTGAGAGATCAGTTACGGCAGTTGCAGCTCCGCTGAAAACTCTGGCTCTCCTCTCTGCCCTGTGATTGGCCTCTTTTTCTGCTCAAGAGCTCCCTTTGGCCAGTTTCAGGAACTGGTAGAAGCCTACTACCTCAGACTGACTCCCTCTACTCTTTTGCCTGCTTTTCTGACCTGCCTGCTGACTTGTTTTTGTTAGAGGCCCCTACTGTGCAATCCCCAGCCCGCTGATCCTTGCCTCCATTGTGCAGCACACTCCAGACCGCCGCTGCTCCATTTCAGTCCACTGAGAGTTTAGGTATAGCAGCTGCAGCTCCACTGGAAATGCTAGCTCTCCTCTTTGCCTTGTGATTAGCCACTTTTTCTGCTCAAGAGCTCCCCTTTGTTGGTTTCGCAACGGCAGAAGCCTCCTAGCTTGGCTGACTCCCTCTATTTTTCTGCCTGCTTTTGTGACCTGTCTGCTGATTTTTATCCTGCCCGCTGTCCCCCACCCTGACACTCTTTAAATACACTTTCTCTCTGCCACTCCTTCTTACTCCTTCTTTCATTGGCTACTACTTCTTCTAAGCCTCACTCTTAAAGTACTGTTCTTCCTAGTTATTTTTCTCCTCTTGCCACTCTCCTCTGGACTTCCTTCCACCCTGCTAAAACAACCTAGCCATCTGGAAATTAATTATTGTAACAGTAACCTGCCCTACTTAAAGGGACCTCACCCTAATCCTGACTTTACCCTATTCCTAACGTGGACAGGCATAATTTTATGCTTAGCTTTCATAACTCTGTGCTACCATCCTCAAGCATGCTACCACAACTACTTCTTGGCTTCATCTTGCTCCCTTATTTATGCTGGGACTGTCTACTGACTGGCCCCCTGTTTTTATGCCAAATCACGGACAGTGGTCCTAGCCAGCCCCTCCCCATATTTGGGGGAGATGCAGCACTCTTCCTATGATAGGGAGCCATCTTTTTTTTTCAAAAATGCTTTATCAGGAAGTAGCCGTACTAACAAGATAAAAAGGTACAAGTCTACAGAATGAATTATATATTCCATTTCATATTAACAGCCATATTAGATTGTCATAGCAGTAAAGTATTTCAGGCAAAAGAAAAGTTAATAGCTTTAACTTTGCAATCCATTACCATATTGGAATGTAGGGGCTGGTGCAGTAGCAACAGAGGATAGGGAGGAGCAGTATATGCACCCATCAACACCCAATCGGTCATCAAAGGGAGAGTTTGTAAATACAGGTCATAGAGGAAAGGTACCAGACTCCACCACATCCAACAACGAACCCCAGATAGCTGTGAATTTATGCAATTCTCCCTGCGCACTCATCTGGGCCTTCTCTAGGGTCATACACAATCTTATATTTTGTGCCCACCTAGCTACTGAGGGAGAAGACGGGGACAACCAGTCCTGCGCAGTGGTTCTCCTTGCATTTATGAGTGCACTTGGCCACAGTGGGTTGTGGGATTCTCCATTCGGATGTCTTGGGTCTGCCCCAAGCAATAGTTCAAGAGGGGGATCTAGATGGGGTGTAGCCTAGGACCTAGCTCATTATTTCATGTACTGAGTACCAGAAGGGGGCTACTAATGGGCAATTCAGGGCAAAGTGAAGAAAGCCAGCCTGTCCTACTTTCCATTTTGGACATAGTTTAGACCTGGAGGAATCCAGACCATGCAACCATACTGGAGTCACGTATGCCCTGTGTAAGAAGCTCGCTTGAATTTAGCATAGCTTATTGCTACGTGAACAGTTTATGTAATGCCTGCATGCCAGTCCCCAAGTGTGCTTATCCATAGGTAGGAGTAGGTCATCACTCCACTTGTCATGGCTGGTTGCCCACTGCTGGTGAAGGTGGCAAGTTACTATGTGATAGTAGACTGACAAGGGCTTCTGCCTCAGTTAGGGCCTGAAAAGTCCTTTTCCAAGGGGGGGGGGGTTCTGTTCAATCATGAGCCAGGGACAAGGAGTCCACACAAGTTTGGCGGACCCTTAGATAAATGAAAAAATCTCCCGGATGTAATCCCCAATCCTCCCAGAGGGATGCAAGGCTTCTCAGCCTACCACCCTCATGCAGCTGAGCTATGGTTATAATCTCTTTTTCTCCTCCAGACCCAGAGGTGATGCATCAAGGCTGGGGAGTAACTACCTCTGAGGCGCATGGCAACAATCAGGCCCAGATTAGGGGATGTGAAACTTTTAAGCCCGACGCATTGATGCATTTGAATCCAAACCTGTAGGGTGGCTGCTGTGAAGGGGTTACTCACCATTTTAGCCCCTTGAACCCCCAGGGCACCCACTAGCGTATCATTCCAGAGATTTCTGGTGAGCATGTCCTCCTCCAAGGACAGCCACGAACAACCAGAGCCAGTTGGTCCCAAGGGCAGGAAAGCCAGCTGGACCACCCAGTAATAAGCTTTAAAATTAGGAAGGCCTATACCCCCAGCATGGGTGGGGGAGTTGGAGGGTTGCTTGTTTGATCTTTGCCCTCCCACTCTGCCATAAAAATCTGTTAATGATTGCCTCAAGCATTTTGAAATGTGCCAGGGGAATCCTAATCGGGAGGGATTGGTATAGATAGATTATCCTTGGTAGAAAAGTCATCTTGACTATGCTAATTCTACCCAGCAGGGAGATGGTCAAGGCCGTCATCTAGTACAATCTTCAGATATTTCGGTGGGGAGAGGTCTAAAATTGAGTGCATAGAGATGGAACACCACTGCCGAAATTTGAATCCCCAGGTACTTTATGGTGGAGATTAATTGCAGCCCCCCCAAGATTGGCTACCAGCTGGGGCATGTGTTGTGAGCCCACTGGGAGCAGCTCGCTTTTTGACCAATTAACGCGGTGTCCAGATATTTTACCAAAGGACAACATTAAATTATGGACCATCGGCAAGTCCTGGGAAGGGTTCTGTAAGTAAAGAAGCTGGTCATCAAAATACATTGCAATTTTGTGTTCTGTGTCACCCCCCTGAAACCCCCTGATTCCTGGATGAGCTCTCAAGGCCACCCCATGGGCTCCAGTGAGAGAACATGCAAATGTGGGGAAAGTAGGCATCCCTGCCGGGTCCCCCTCCCCAGTGTGAATGGTAGGGAGAGTTCTCCATTGACCAATACCTGCACCTGTGGGTGTGTGTGTAAGGTACGAACCCATGAGCTAAAAAATGAACCCACTCCCATCCTACACATGGTGTCAAAGGGGTACCCCCCACTCCATGTGGTCAAAGGCCTTTTATGCATTCAGGTCCACCACAGCCTCACCATGAGTTTGCCTATTACAGCCCCAACGGTAAATTATATTCAAAGTGCGCCTGACATTATGTTCCCCCATTCTACCTTTAACAAAAACTAATTGGTCCAAGTGAATGACTGCCAGCAACAGAGGATCCAGCCGGGCAGCAAAAGCCTTAGCCACAATCTTATAGTTTGCAGTCAGGAGCGATACTGGCCTGTAAGAGGCACATTGAAAGAGATCCTTCCCAGGTAATGGCAGTACTGTGATAATGGCAGACTGTGTGGATGGGGGCAGTTCACCTCTATTTAAGCTCTCCTCCACCATATCAAATAGTGGGTCAAGTAGGAGCTCAGTAAAGGCTTTAAAAAAAATCTATTGGTAGCCCATCAGGGCCTGGGGCCTTCCCACTTTTAAGCACCCTCAGGGCAGCCAAGATCTCATGTTTGGCCAGAGGGGTATCCAAATCTTCCCTCTTGGACCTACGTAGTTTCCCCGAGGGGAACCCCCACAAAAAAGGCATCCAGGTCAGGCTGGGAGGGATTGTGTTCGGAGGTATAAAGGGAGTTGTAAAACTAACCAAATGCCTGGCCAATCTCATCTGTACCTTGCACTAGTTCCACTCGAGCATTTGGTATTCGGCTCACTACACATAGAAACATAGAATTTGATGGCAGATAAGGACCACTTGGCCCACCCAGTCTGACCATTTCCCTACCTAATGGATAAGCTGAAGATCCTAATTAACCAGCAGCCTACTTCTTTCTACCCCCAACCCCTAGAATTGCCTTATGACTGTCCCATGCATTCTTAAATTCAACCACTGTTTTTGACTCCACAACCTCCTCCGGAAGGCCATTCCATGCATTCACAACCCTCTCTGTGAAAAAATACTTCCTTACATTACCTCTGAGCAGCCCCCATCTTCAAATTGTGCCCCCTTGTTCTTGCACACCTCTTTTTTTGAAAGATGCTACCCTCTTGGACTTTGTTTATTCCCTTGAGGTACTTGAAAGTTTCTGTCATGTCCCCCCTCTCCCTCCTTTCCTCGTGGCTATACATATTAAGCTCCTTTAGACTCTCTTCATATGTCTTCCGGAGCAGACCCTGCACATTTTAGTTGCCATCCTCCGGACAGCTTCCATCCTATGTATGTCCTTGCGGAGATTGGTTTTCCAGAACTGCACGCAGTACTCCAGATGGGGTCTCACCAGCTGTCTGTGCAGAGAGATAACAACTTCCTGTTTTCTACTGGTGATGCCTCTCCCTATGCATCCCAGTATCCCCCCCCAGCCCTCCTTACTGCCCTCTCATATTGCTTGCCCACCTTTAAGTTATCTGATATGACTACCCCCAGGTCCCTTTCCATTTTTGTTGTTATTAGTATCTCAATCCCATTGTTTACTCTTCCCCTGAGTTTTTGTTTCCCAGGTGCATTACCTTGCACTTCTTAGCACTGAATCTAAGCTGCCATACATTTGACCATTCCTCTAACCTTGCCAAGTCCCTTCTCATCCTTTCCACCCCACCTTGTGCATCAACTCTGTTGCAGATCTTTGTGTCATCTGCAAAGAGACATACTTTTTCCTTCCAGTCCCTCTGCAATGTCGCTTATAAAGACATTGAAGAGGACCGGTCCTAATACTGAACCCTGAGGTACCCCACTAGTAACCCCCCTTTCTTCAGAGTGGACTCCATTTACTATTACCCTCTGTGTCCTATTCTCCAGCCAATTCTTTACCCAGGCTATCATCTTGGGACTCACTCCCAGGCTGGCTAAAATGTATATTTATCTTTTGTGTGGGACTGTGTCAAATGTTTGGCTAAAGTCGAGGTAGACCATGTCCACAGCCCCTCCCTGATCTACTACTGTGGTCACCCAGTCAAAGAAATCTATTAAATTCCTCTGGCATGACCTTCCTGCTGTGAATCCATACTGCCTTGGGTCCTATGCCCCCTCTGACCTCTAGGTACTCGACAATTCTTTCCTTCAGAAGTGATTCCATCATTTTCCCTATCACTGAGGTTAAACTAACAGGTCTATAGTTTCCTGCTTCTGCCCTGCTCCCACTTTTGTGAAGGGGAATCACATCTGCCCTCCTCCAGTCCTCACGTACCACCCCATCTTCCCATGATTTATTAAAGAGGGTAGTCAGTGGTGTCACTAGTTCTACCCTTAGTTCTTTTAGAATTCTGGGGTGAATCCCATCAGGCCCCATTGCTTTGTCTACCTTCAGTTTTGCGAGTTCTTTCAGAACTCTTTCTTCTGTAAATGGGCTGGTGTCAACTTCTGTATCCAGAGTGTTTCTATTGTTTGTTTTAGGTACCTCCCCCTCTTCATTTGTAAATACTGAGCAAAAATATTTGTTTAGTATCTCTGCCTTTTTACAGTCACCCTCTGCTCACCCCCTCCCCTTTATTAAGCCTCACTATCCCTCCCTTGGTCTTCCTTCGCTCCCTGATGTACCTAAAAAAGGTTTTATCTGCCTTCTTAACTGAGTTGACTAGCTTTTCCTCAGTTCGGGCCTTTGCTGTTCTGACTGCCTTCCCAGCTTCCTTTTACTTTAACTGATACAATTATCTGTCCTGCTCCTTCTGTGATTCCTTGTACTTCCTGAATGCTTTCTTTTTCTCTTGAACTTTCACTGCCACCTCCTTTGAGAACCATAGTGGTTTCTTACATCGTTTTGTTTTGTTTATTTGCTTCACACAAAGGCTTGTTACCTCTGTGATGGCAGTTTTTATTATTCCCCATTGTTCTTCCACCCCTCCTTCCTGCCCATTTGCTAGTGCATTCCTTATGCACTCACCCATTTTGGCAAAGTCAGCCCTCCTGAAGTCCAGTAATTTTGCCTTTGTATGGCTTGACTCTATTGCTGTGTTTATTGTGAACCATACTGTTCGATGGTCGCTAGTTCCCAGATGGCTACCCACTTCTACATCTGTGATCCTCTCTCCATCTCCATTTGAGAGAACCAGGTCTAAGATTGCTCCCTCTCGAGTGGGTTCCAATACTAGTTGTCTAAGGCATGCCCCCTGTAGGGCATCTAGAATAACCCCACTCTTAGAAGTACTGCTGCAACTGCACTCCAGTTAACATCTGGCTTATTCAGATCACCCATCAGCAATATCTCCCCTTTTTCTGCCATTGTAAGTATACTTTCTATCATTTCCTTGTCCATTTCCTCACCCTGAGAGGGGGGTCTGTATACAACCCCTGTGTGGATTGTGGTGCCATTGCCTGTCTCCAAATTGACCCACAGTGCTTCTTCTCCTCCCTGTTTACCCTTTTGTTCTGTTGTTTTGATTTCTTCCTGTATGTAGAGAGCTACTCCTCCTCCTCTTTTACCCTTCCTGTCCCTCCTGTAGATAGTGTATCCTGGTATGTTTATGTCCCAGTCATGGTTCTGTGTGTACCATGTTTCTGTGACTGCCATGATACACAGATTTTCCTCCTCCATCAAAGCCACTAATTCAGAAAGCTTGTTACCCAGACTATGGGCATTGGTACTCATTGCTCTCCATTTTTTGATGGCTTTACCTTCCGTAGCAGCATCCCCCACTGACCTTTCTACCTTGGTCTTTTTCTCATTTAATACCCTGTTTTGTAGGGGGAGGCTAGGATTTTCCTGCTGCTTATCAGTGCCTCCACCCTTGACTAGTTTAAAAGCTTGCCAATGAAGCATTTAAACCGATTGCCCAAAAGACGTGTTCTCTTCCTGGACAGATGCAGACCATCCTGCCATTACAGGCTGGTGTCCCTCCAGGTGGAACCCCAGTCCCCAATGAAGCCAAACCCCTGTGCTCCACACCATTTTTTCAACCATTCGTTAAACTGCATGGTCCAAAGTGCCCCCGCCTCACCCATGCCACTGACAGACAGCACCTCTAAGAAGGATACTGTGTGTGCTACTTGTCTTAGGCCCCTCTCCAACTCTACAAAGTCCTTCTGCACTGCTCTAATCTCATGATGAGTCAAGTCATTTGTCCCTAGGTGGACAATGATGTCCAGCTCAGACGCCCGTGCAACTGTTCTCGTGATCCTAAGGATGTGTTTCCTGTCCCTCCAAGTCATGGCACCAGACAGGCACCTTACTTCAGTTTTCCCTGCTCCCCCCAGTTCTATCCCCCTAATTATTGAGTCCCCCACCAGGAGCTGCTTCCTTTCCGTGTGGTGTCCTCTGCCTCCTTCCTGAGGGCCTCCCTTGTGACAGTTGTCTGCAACCTCCTTAGTCTCCTCTGCGGGTGCATCCATGGGGGAACTATGCTCTCCCAGAATGGTGTATGGATTGTGGAGTGGAACAACTGATTGGGTGTGCCTCTGTTCCACCACCCTTACCCTCCCTGAGCCCACTGTGGTCCAACTGCTGTGCTTTCTTCACAACCTCTGAGATAGTGGTGGATCTGGTGCTCCCTGGATGGGGGAGGTTCCCTTACTACTGTCCAGTGTGGCCTGGGGGAAGGTTCCCTTACTACTGTCCAGTGTGGCCTGAAGATGGGCAACTTCCACCCTCAGGGCAGAGAGTTGTCTGCAAACAGGGCAACATCTCAACCTCCAGAAAGACTCCCAGACGACTGCTTCCCCACAGCCATTACATTGCACTGCTCCCCACATGTCTATCTACCTTCTTGTTTATTTTATTTTGTTTTGTTTTGTGTGTGTGTGTGTGTGTGTGTGTGTGTGAGATTGGTTTGTATATAGAAATATATATATTATACAATGTGTATGCTTATATTGTCAGTGCAGTGTGCTGGAGAGGATATGACAGTGATATGCACCTTGTCCTCTTGAGAAAATAATGTCAGAACCCCAGGTATAAAGGAACTATTTCCAGGAGTGGGTGGGGTGAGGGTGGGAAGGGTTTGGGCCTAAACTGTGCCCTCACGAAACAATCAGCTAAAAGCTCCAACCTACCGCTGCGATGAGTGCCTTCCTGTCAGCAAGATGCCCTACACGACAATTTGACAGAGAAAATACCCTGCTAATCAAACAGAGAAAAATCCAAACATCCAAGTCAGACACAGGTAAACCTCCCCAGCCCCAAAACAGCCTGGTGACTTGTGCTCTGAAAGCAGTCAGCCCAAAAACAAGTCAGCTGTGCACAAGGACAGACACAGTAAACAGTATTCAGTCCCTCTGGGTTTAAATGCTTCCTGCACTGAAAATCGTAACAATTGTAACAAAAGTAAAGCAAGGTACACCTCCCTCTATTGATTGAAAGACTGCCTACACACTCTGATTCCCTACTTTTTAGTTGCTAAGCAGGTAGTTTTCCTGCTTGGTCCCCATCAAAGTATGTCCCAGCCCTTGCTAAGAGAATGGAGCGTTCAAGCTGGGCACTAGACAGGGAGCTGAACTTCCACTTTAACTTTGGAAGGATGCTGTACAAAGGGGGAGAGGGGTTCAACCTATGTGCCTCCTCACAGGCCTCAATTTTAGTTCTTAAGAAAGAGAACTCTTGTGTAGCTGTTCTCCTCCTAAGTGAGGCAAAGGATATGGTCTGACCTCTAATATATGCTTTCAAGGCCTCCCATCTTATGTCATGAGAGGTCTCCCCACTACAATTCATCTGGAGGTATTCCTGGATGCAACCTCTCATAAAAAGTATGTAGTCCTTATCTTTCAAAAGCAGCAGGTCAAGCTTCCAGTTTTGTGTTGCTCTAGGGGCCCCCGCACCCCCAAGGGAAACAAGGTGAATAGCATGGTCAGAAACCAGATTCAGGTGGTACAGTGCCTCCCCCACCAGCAGGGGTCTGGACAGCAGAATCCTATCTGTTCTGGCATACGAGTGGTGGGCATGTGAGAAAAAACTATAATCATGTCCAGAGGGATTGGTATGCTGCCAGGCGTCCACCAAGTCCAACCCTGCCTGCAGCTCTTTCAGTGCCTTAGCATTCTGTGACTTAGGGGCCAGGGTTCTGGCTGAGTGGTCCAAGACTGTCTAAAACATAGTTAAAGTTTCCCCCTAGAACCCAGAAGCCATCCCAGCTTGCCATATCCAAGGCAAATCATTGGAAGAAACCCAGACATTCAAAGTTGGGGCATAAATTGAACCCACTAATAACAACCCTTTACCAGGTATGCTTAATTTGGCTAGGGCATATCTGCCAGACTGGTCTACCTAGCTGTCCAACACTTGAATTGCCATTTCCTGTGGGATTCAAATTGAGGCACCCCTTGCCTTTGAGGAAAAAGTAGCTGAAATCCAGGTTCCCCCCATGAATTTTGCCGTTTTGGGACCTCCAGATGTGAGAAGTGGGTTTCCTGTAGTAGGACAACTTGCCCCTTAGCTCTGCATATTTCCCCCATTACCTTCCTTTGTTTCAAAATGGATTTCAAACCATTCACATTCCAGTTAATGCATTTAAGATCATCTGCCATTGTTATTTACCTTAAATAAGCAACAGTGGTCAACAATATCAATAGAAAGCACATCTAGAACCATCATTTTCCTCATATAAACCTTCCCCCCTCCATCCTGCAACATTGAGAAACAACAACCCTCCAAACTAAAGAACCCCACACTACACCCAGTCTACAAGTGTATAGGGTCATGCTGTGGCAGTACTCCTCTTCGGTGCCAGGAACAGCTTTGAAAGGCACCCACAGAGCACCACCTTCAGCAGGTCCAACGCATGCACAGGGACATCCTGTGTACCCCCCCAGAGTTCCACAACCCCCCTACTCCCACATCCAGAGTATTCCCCTTCAACCATTAACCAGCGATCTAATCCCCCCTCCCAAAAGCCCATGTCCAACAGGGACAACAATAACCCCCCACTTCCCAAGGCAGAAAGGAAC
Source organism: Neoceratodus forsteri (assembly GCA_016271365.2). NCBI lineage: Eukaryota > Metazoa > Chordata > Ceratodontiformes > Ceratodontidae > Neoceratodus > Neoceratodus forsteri. The sequence goes on along the minus strand of CM057459.1, from coordinate 1,229,886,467 downwards.
CCGCCAGTGCTCCCACTGCAAACAATAGGCAGAGGGTGAACATTAAGCTCAACATAGTGTTTAACATCAAAATGGTGGGACATCTAACAGGTGTTAAAGTTACAACATTAATCAACAACTATAAACTATATTAAACTCAATAAGAAATTAAGAGTTCAGTCCAGTGGGGCTCAGAAAGATAGGTAGGCAACCTCACTGGGTCCGATTAACTGAAGGTGAACAAAGTAACATCTGGGCTGCTTGTGAAAATGCAAGCAATAAAATCTCAAAAAAGCCACCCAGTCGAAGCATAGCAGGACTGTTCAATAAGCAGGGCAATGTGTATCATGCAATAACAACCTGCTGATACCCATACCCCCTGGCACGGTCAGGTGGCAGTGACAAAAGGATCCAATCAAAAGGTTAGCAATCCAATCCAGGACCCAGCAAGAGGAGCTGCTCAGTGATTTGAGGCATATAAGTTCCACCAAACCATGAAACCATGAAGCCCCACGCCACAATGCTAGGTTACTGAGACAGTTCCAGGCCTCCTGGGGACAAAACCCATTGCAGTGAGGCAGATCTCCTTCAAGGACAAGCAACAGGCAGGTGCCACAGAAGAGCCAAGGGCCAGATCATGCTGGAGAAGGTCAGGCTCAATCATCCGTCCACCCGTTGTCACCCATGTCCCCAGACATGGTCGGGGGACAATGCCAGAATGATGTAGCCTAGAGTTAACCATGCTATTCACTACATCAAGGGGCATCTCTATGAAGGTGGCCTCAGGAATCACTGGTTAAATATAAAAGATTCTGCAAACATACCAATGCCTCAGAGAATCCCTCCTTACTGGGAGGACATAAGAGCCCCAGGTAGAACCCTAAAATGACATAGTGCCACACTCACTTGCTGTGAGAGAGAAATCATTCAGGGTGGACTAGGTGACCTTTCTGCTCTCCTGGACTCCTCATTCTTAATCCAATTTTCTGAAGCTTTTGGGCATGCAAATATTCGAGGACTTTGACCGGGTCTGTCAATTCTTAGGCGGGCAGGGTAAAGGAGAGAAAAAGACCAGCCAAGCTGAAAAAGCTTGGATTTGACTTGGCTGAACTTTTGTTGCCTATTCTGTAAGTCCCTGCTCTAGTCTTGGTATACATATACCCTGCCCTTTCCAAATGAAATGGGACCCTTTTGCTTTGCTTTCTGCAACACTGTCTCCTTATCCACAAAGCGAAGGTACTTAATTAAACAGTGTGTCTGGGTCTGTCTCCCAGTTTCGGTGGGGGACTGACACGATGTGCTCGCTCAATTTCGAAGGCCTCACACTCTTCTGGGAGGCCCAGCATTTCAGTGAGCCAGTGATGCAGCCCCTTTAGTGGATTCTGGCCCTCCATACCTTCTGGTGGGCCAATTATGCGAATATTTGATCTCCTGAAACAGTTTTCCTGTTCATCAATGCGCTCCTTCAATTCTGCCAGCGTTGAAAGAAGCCCGTTGCATTTTGCGGAGAACCCTCACATAAGAGTCGTCCAGCTCTCCCACACAGTGCTCAAGTTCTGAGATTTGGGATGCATGTGTGGTCGTGGTCTCCGTAAGGCCAGTAACAACCATCTGGAGGTGCGTTAATTGTGCCGTAATGTTCAGAAATCTGGCCTTCATCTCACGCTGCTTTTGTAGCAGCATGGGGGGAACCCTGGCCAAGGATTTAGAGAGGGCTGCTATGGAGCTGCTCTGTTGGTGATCCTCCATGCTCTCTGACTCCCCTTCCCATGATCTCAGGCCATCCTCTTCACCTACAGTAGACTTAGCTGTATTTTGGGCGCCGAAGGAAAGCTTTGCCTGTTTATTTTTGTGTTTGCCCAAAGCCATGGTGGAAGAGCTTCACTTTGTTTCACTTCCAGTAAATGTGAGTCAAATAGTTAGCTGTTGAGAAAATAAAAATAGCCATGTCCCGGGGAGCAGCACTAGAAAGCGTCTGCCATCTTTGCCGGCTAGCCACGCCCCATGGGGAGATATCTTAACCCCCATCTGCCTCCTTACCTCAAAGCACTATGCCCATTACTCTCCTGTGGCTCTTGGTACCATCCCTGCCCCCACATCCATCAGAGTTCTTTTACTTATTACGGTTACCTGTCCCTTCCACTTCTACCCTGCCCATTCCAGGACATCCATGTGGCTGATGCACAGAGGTCACTCCCAGAAGTGAAAAGCTCTTGCCATGGCTAGACACCACCTAATGAAGCTCATATTGCTACTTCTTATATGCTCAGGGAACATTAAAGTAAACCTCGGCCCTTCCAGCCTCATCACCTCCCTCTTAGACTTTGCTTTTGCCCTGGCATTAAACTAATGCTAATAAATGTACAAAGTCTGATCAACAAAATTGATCAACTACAAGTTTGGGCAGCTCACATCAAGTCAGACCTCATTGTCATAACCGAATCCTGGCTTAAGAATGCCATCTCAGACCATGCAATAGCTATACCTTATTTATTTATTTATTGAAATGTTTCACCAGCATTGCACACTGAACAACAAGTTGTTAGTCTCATGGTGCAATCTGGGGGTGGGGTTACAAGGGGATAACACAAAGATGATACAGAATCACAATATATACAATTAAAGTGGAATACAATTAGAAACAAGTATACAGCTGGTTCTACAAATGACATTAAGTGGCGGGAAGCAAATGTGGGGAGCTAGCAGCCAGTATATAAACTAGAAAGCATACAGTATGGTCTTAGGGTGAGCAGGTGTAGACTTAGGACAAGTAGGACAAGCTTCAGTGAATCAGAAGTGCAAGTTAAATTCAAGTGCATTTTAGAAATGGGGGCTAGCAGATTAGTGCAGAGGACAGTCATGAAGGAAGAGTGAGGTGAGGGTGAAGAAAGGGGGGAAGAAGGGGAGAGGGAAGAGAGGAGGGAGTATGCAATAGTGAACCCCTGCAGGATGCTGAGAACCCTGCCAGGGGGCAGAAACAAGGCAAATATAGAAGGGAGGAGAGAGGGGGCATGCCAAGAAACATGCCCCTTCAGGATGCTGAGAACCCTGCCAGGGGTCTGAAACAAGGCGAGGATAGAGGTGGTGGAGAGAAGATAGATAGGAAAGGGGGTATGGAGTTAATGATAAGGAGTGCTGTGGATGAGGAGGGAGGTGAGGGATGTGGATTAAGAGGGAGGAATACAAGGGGTGACCCTTACAGGCTGCTGAGAACCCTGCTATGGGTGGAGCAAGGAAAGGATAATAGTGAGGGAGAGAGGACAGATAGATAGATAGATAGATAGATAGATAGATAGATAGATAGATAGATAGATAGATAGACAGAGAGATAGGCAGTAGGAGGTAGGGAAAGAAGGTAGTAGAAGAGGGGGATAGAGGCATTGGGGTAAAATTAGAGGGAGTGGGTTAGGGGTGAGTAACCAGGAGCAGAGTATTAGGATGAAGTCAAGGAAGGTTATAGCAGGAGCAGCAGGCGGAGAGGAAGTTGTGAAGAGCAGAACCAAGGGAGTAGGAGGAGGAGGAGGATTGGCAAATTTTTTATTTTTTTTTTGGGTGTTATTTTTCTCCAGGAGCTCCGGCTACAACCCTACAACCCCCCCCCGCACTCCGTCGTTCCCCCGGTGCCATCCCCGGACATGAGACCCCCTTCCTTCAGCACCCCGCGACTTACCCTTCACGGCAGGGTGGTGAGGAGCGACTCGATCACCATAACGGATCCATGCCAGGGGCGTCCTCCAGGAGTGGCACCGGGAGCAGCGTCACAGCGGACACCTTTTCCATTTTTCCTCCCGACGGGCCGTGGCGTGCAATGACACCAGCGACTGAGTGTGCGCACGCTCCCGTGCGCACACTAGTCAAGCGTCTGCCACGTCCTGCCCTCCCCTTGTCTTGCGGCTACATGCTGTGAATCCCCAGCCTCCGCTAGGGGTCAGACAAGCACCGGCCGGCCAAATCCCCCCAACCCGGAGATGGAGAGCAGTCCTCCAGATGCTCAATCCATCTCCGCCCCGCCAACCCCCGGCCACCCGTGCCCGTTCCCGAACATGGGTCGCCGGCATGGTGCGAGGTGTGGCGTCCAGCGCCTCAACCCTCAGCACCACCGGGCCGACTGAGGATTGCCGAATTTTATGGGGATGGAGTTCCAGACTTTGGGAAGCAATATGAAAAACCAGACTGGCCAATGATTGTGGAGCGACGAGGGACTGACAAAATATGAGTGTCAGTAGATTGGAGGAGTGGGAGGGTGGGGTGGGGTAGAGAGGACATGATAAGGTAAGGAGGAGTTCACCTAGCCAATATTTAGAAGTGAGTTTGGAACAATGTGAGAGGCACCTGTTTGCAAGTGAGGGAAAGGACAGAGCATGATAGAGATCACAATGATGAGTCCGGGAGGGAGTGTCGCGTGCGAAGCGACAGAAAGAGTTAAAGAGAGTGTGCAATCTGGTCAGGGAAGACTTGGAAGTGGCACCATAGACTACATCACAGTAGTCAAAAATTGGGAGTATCATCTTCTGGATGAGTTCATGCCTGGCCGCAGGAGGGATGCAACTACGATTCTGGAATAAGGCACCAAGCTTGGGGTGCAGTTTAGGATAGTGTCAATATGTCCAGTGAAGTTGAGGTGTTGGTCCAGCCAAACCCCAAGGTATCTAAATGAGGTGCTATCCTCTATGATAGTCCTGTCCAGGGTGTAGAAAGAGGGCAGGCCAAGGAACCGTAAGAGTCTCTGCCTAGTGCCAAAGGTCATGGAGACTGTCTTCTTGGCGTTTAAGAAGAGCTGATGGGAGGCAAACCAGAGCTGAACCTGGTGGAGGTCATGCTGGAGGGTGGTTGCAACATTAGCTGGGCATTTGCCAGAGGTATACAAGACAGTATCATCGGTGTACATGTGCATAGAAGAGGAGGGGGAGCAGACTGATGGGAGGTCGTTTAGGAAGATGGAGAAGAGAATGGGACCAAGCACCAATCTCTGTGGGACTCCTGTGGTTATAGGGGAGTGGAGGAGAAATGGAATCCTGGATCTTGGCAGATTGGGTTCTGTCTGTGAGGTAGGACCTAAACTGGGTTGTGGCTGGAGTAGACAGACTGTCTGCCTACAACCTCCACCGAGCAGATAGGACCTCAAGGTGGGGTGGAGTGGTCATCTATTGTAAAGACAAATTTAAGGTTTCTGATATCCAAACCTGCTCAGAGCCAAATGAATTTGAATACGCGTCACTAAAATTCCACATGCCATCTTCTGAAATCCTTCCTATAATCAGTTGCTATAGGCCCTACTTTGGGGGCAATGCAGTTATCAATAACCTCAAATCCCTGATAGGCCTTAGCAGCGGCGAGACCATCATTCTTGGTGATCTAAACCTTGACATGTTAACATCTAAAGCAAATGCTTTAAAATGATTCTGCAATGAACTCGGCTTCTCCCAGCTTATCACAGAACCGACCAGGGAAAATACCAGAAACAGTAGCAATAGATGGTACATGGATTGCATCACAAGTCCTATGAGAACAGGTTGAAGGAACTGAATATGTACTCCCTGGAGGAGAGGAGGGAGAGAGGTGATATGATAGAGACATTCAAGTATCTTACAGGGAGGAACAGGGTGCAGGAATACACTATTTTTAAGCGAAAAAGATGTTCCAGGACTAGAGGGCATGGGATGAAGTTGGAGAGAGGATGATTCAGAGGAAACGTGAGGAAGAATTTCTTCACAGAATGGGTGGTGGACAAGTGGAACACCCTGGCAGAGGAAGTGGTGGGGGCTGAAACAATCACAGGATTTAAGAATGCATGGGATAGACATAAAGGAATTCTCGAGGTCAGGGGTAAGGGGCAACAGACTTCTAGGAAAACATAAACTGAACTTACAAGCTCAAATGGGCAGACTGGGTGGGCCCCTGGCCCTTATCTGCTGACACTGTCTATGTCTATGTATCTATGTATCAATAGCTCTATCCTAGATGTCATCCTTTCGAATCACCCTCACAAAATTCTAAATACTGCAGTGTTACACAATGACCTGAGTAATCACGGTATTGTAGTTTGTACCAGGGCCCAGGAGAAAGGCCCCATCTCATCCAAATGCACCATCAAATGCAGTTTCTGCAAATTCAATGCATGTAACTACCTTAACAACCTCGGGGCGTTTAACTGGGAATGCCTCTACCTCTCCAAAACTGTGGATGAGGCCGTTGCGATCTCCAGTAACATCTCCTACACCTAGCTGACAAGCATGCCCCCCTAATCAAAGTCAGAGCTCATAAATTCTCCCACTCCTGGTTCACACCAGCTCTAAAAGCTGCACTCACCACATGGGATAAACTCTGGGCTCATGCCAGTTGTACTAAGTGCAAAGCAGACTGTCAGGCTTTCAGAACTGCTAGAGACTCCTGTGTCAAGCTTTTCTGCTCGGCAAAAACAAACTACTATGTTGATGCTGTCAAACAGTCCAAAGGGAGCTCAGTAAAGACCTGGCAGACTATAAAAACCATTGAAGGGCTCAGCGCTGCCCCCTCTGTCTCCCCCCTCCAAGATCAATGACAAAGGAGTCATGCTCGAGGACTGTAGTCTTATTCTAGAGAAAATAAATTCCCACTTTGCTACTACTGGGCTAGCATTTGACTCCTCCCCCTACACCGGGATGTCTTACCCCCCTCTGGTCTCCACTGCTCCCCATACCCCCATTGCTGCACCCCCTCCAACTACTTCCCATGACATACAAGTATGTTGAAGATCGCCTTCGTAGACTTGACACCAGAAAGGGTGGTGTTTCTGATGGGATCAAACCCTTCTTTCTCAAACTTGGATACTACAATCTCACTGCCCCATCCTCCAAATTTTCAACCTATCTATCTCAACTGTCACTGCCCCTTTCTGCTGGAAATCGGCCCATGTACTGCCCCTCTTTAAATCTGGTGACGCCTCTGATCTGAATAACTATAGGCCTATTTCCATCCTCCCTGTGCTCCCCAAAATACTCAAAAAACATATGTAGCCAGCTGAAAGAACACAATGAAGAACACTCTCTCCTTAACCCTGCACAATCGGGTTTTAGACACAACCACAGTACCACCTCTGCCAAAAATGATGTCACCAATGACTGGTTCTCCACCTATGACTCTAAGCAAGTAACAGGTACAGTTTTCCTCGGTCTGAGTAATGCGTTTGATACCATCAAACACAGCCTTATTCTGCTTAGCCTTTCAAACCTTGGTGCTGTCACCTCCACAGTCCACTGGTTCTCCAGCTACCTTACAGGTCGAGTACAGAAGGTAAAAGTGGATAGTCTTCTATCGGACCCCCTTCTCATCACTCAAAGCATCCTCCAAGGATGCATATTAGGACCTATCCTGTTTTCTACCTATATCAACTCACTTAATTCTAGTATCATCAACTCTAAACTGCATTCCTTCGCAAACAACACAGTACTTTACACTTCCAAGCCTACCATTGTTGAAGTCCATGATGAGTTTCAAACTAACTTCCTTCAGCTCGAACACAACCTTATCAGTACCAAGCTTTTGCTCAATGCAAAAAAATACTAAAGTAATGTTCTTTGACCACAACAGCAACCCCGCCCCATTGGGACCAAGTCTGGCACTGCAACTGTCATAACATCCCTAGGGGAACCACTTGAAGTGGTTAACAAGTTCAGATATCCACGCATCTGGATCAACAACAAACTTTCCTTCAAGGCACACATTGATAGCCTCTCCGCCAAGCTTAAAGCCAGGCTTGGTTTCTTTTTAAGAGACAGAGTGCTCCTCCCAACCAAGATCAGACTCAGACTCGTTCAGGCAAGATTCCTTCTGCTTTTAGACTATGGTGATATCATATACAACTGCACCTCTACAACCAACTTCACAGGTTCGATGTCCTCTTCCACCATGCCCTTCATTTTATTACCAATGCACCCCCCAGGAGCCACCACTATGACCTATATTCTATGGGTGGGTTAAGGTCCCTAGCTACCAGTAGACTGCACCACCTTGGCACGTGGATGCTAAAAGCATTACATAATAAACTCTCAGACTATATTTCCTCTCTCGTCCATATTTTGTACAGTACTTATTCCCTAAGGAAGTCAGTCTTCCTCCTTCTGGACGTCCCTAGCACTCGAACCTCCTTTGGCAAGGGATCTATATTGTATTCCCTCCCTATGGCTTGGAACAGCATTCAGGCAGTGCTCAAGCTCACCAGCCTGATCACGATTAACTTCTTTACAACACTAGCTTCTAAGCATTTCATGGTAGTTTGTAACTGCCAGAGGGTTTAGCTCTCACAAATTCCACCTGCCCTATTTCCCACTTCTGTATCCTCATGCTAGCATAGCTACCATCTCTCCCCTCCATCTCCCTCCCCTCACTCTGCTGTCCCCTCTTCCCCTCCCCCCCCATTCGCTGTGCCCACTCCTTTTCCTCAGGCCACCACTGGTATCCTAATCATCCTATTTCCACTCTTTTCTCTCCATCCTCTCCTTCCTCCCCCCACCTTCCTCTTTATCTTTCTCTTGCTGTATACTCTCTTACCCTCTTCTGTTTCCTCGTAGTAGCATCCCTACCTTCCCCCACCTCCCCCCTCACTCTACTCTCCCCATCTCCCTCCCCTTCCCCCCTTTGCTCTGCCCACTCCTACCTCCCTCCCAGGCCACTCTCGGCTCCCTAACCATTCCATCTCCATCTTCCGCCTTTCCACCCTCCTCATTCTTCTCTCTCCAGCTCACCTCTTAATTTATCTTTCAGCTCTCTCTGGCCTAGCCACTCTCTCCTCCCCCACTGTATTAATCTACTAGCTTCCCAGTCCCTTATTCTCTTCCAAAGCACTGCTTTCTGCAATGTATGACTTTCTCATGCCTCTTATGCATTTTTGCTCCTTTCTCTGCTTTCCATGCTTTCTCTGTATTTTTCTGTATTTTGCTGTAAACTATCACATTATTGAATTATGTTAATGCTAAGATCTCTTTATGTCTGCATGTATCGATTTGTATGAATTCCATTGTTTTATACAATGTATGTACCCTTCCTTATGTAAACCTGTTGATGTGCCGTCTATTATGTAATCAGGATCTCTTTGTGAATAAGCATGTCCAATGGAGTTTTGCTGCAATAAACTTGAATTGAATAGATTATACTGTAGGTCCATTGAAGTTGCTTCTCTGTGAGCACGGGTGTTGCAAGTTTAGAAGAATGAGGGGCATATGTTTGAAAGGGCACTTAAAGCTTAATGTGGGAGGTCTGAAGTTTAAAGCTTAAGGTTCTCCAAATGCACTACCCATGTGAGCATGAAGTCCCCGCCCAGCCTTCTGATCTTCTCATCTATGTTTCTGAAATAGTGGTCTGTAGATTGAGGGAGTACCATACAGCATAAGAAGAAGAAGAAGAATCAGCATTTATATAGCGCTTTTCATACATCCAAAGCACTTTACAAGCAATGCTAGACTGGTAGTGAAGTGACTGAATGTGTGGGGGTGGCCATATCGCACATCATCACCCACACACAGCCTAGATAATTGCATGAACCAGTTTTATGGGAAGGGGAATGTTGGCCAGGACACCAGGAATGTTCCCTACTCTTTGCGAAGAGTGCCCTGGGTTCTTTTACTTCCACCTGGACACCCACCAGGATAACACCAGGATGGTCAGAAGGGACCTCGATTTAACATCTCATTTGAAGGACAGCACACCCCAGCAGTACAGCACCCCCCAATACTGCACTCAGATGCCAACAATTTTTAGGTGCAAGTTCAATCCCAGTGTGGGATGAGAACCCACAACCTTCTGGTCCAGAGGCGGATGTGCTACCAACTGAGCCATGCTGACACCTGTGAGCCAAGCTCCGGATAGTCCTTTGCCCCTGGAATGACTTCAGCTTCCATTCTTTAAATTGGAGCTTTTCAATTTTTATAGCACCTTCATTACTGGAAAGGCATTTTTAAATAAAATATCTGCCTGTCTATATCTGTCTGCCTGTCTTTCTGTCTGTCGTGGTGAACAGACCCCCAAACTGAGAAGCCATGAGAGGAAATCATATTTACTGTAGTGGAATACTCACTGTGCTGAAGTTACATTCAACTTCTAGTTTGGGCCTTACAGTGAATTGTGGTTGCCCAGCAATCATTAATATCAGAACCACGCCTTCTGTCACTTTGTTCTTGGCTGTCCTCCTACCACCCACCACCCACCACTGTGTCCTCTACCAGTCCCTTGGTTTCCCCTCCCTCCAGTCCCATAGGCTTACCCACTACGCAAATACCATGGCCAAGTGCTGGACCCAGTCCCTTCCCACCTACCTCTCATCTGTGCTATTTGCCCCTACCAATCCAGCGTATTCACTGTGAAACTATGATAGTAGGTTCTAGGGGTACCACTCATGTCCACTACCGCCGGCCAACAAGCTTTCAATTATTGCATGCCTACTCTGTGGAACTCCTTCCCCGGGGGAGTTAGATATGCCTCTTTGACTAAACACCTCAACTGCCTCCTCAAAACTCATTTCACACACACACACACACACACACACACACACCCCGCACCTGCAACTAATCTATGCAGGCCATCCCCACGTCCAGTCCCCCTCGTTGAAATTGAGCCAGCATTGTATGCTGTCCCAAGTTCTGTAGTACTTATGTATTTGCAGCTTAAGCTTCACATGTTGTGCACCTCCACTGCTGAATGGTATCACACTGTAACTTTATTGTACAGATGTTGTTATTGGACTACTGTAATCCCCACTTGTTTTGTATGTCTACGTCTCTAGCCTGTATTTTTAGTGTTTTTGTTGTTCTGATGTTTTTGATGTTGATGTTTTCCTCAAATCACCTTATAGAACAATATGTACCCCTCCAGCCCTTCCTCCAGGACATATCTGGAATCGAGCAGTAGTTTGTTTAGTATGCTTTTCTGGTAAAACTTGTAAATAAATAAATAAATAAAGGGTTGATCTCATTTGCCAGGCTAATTTCCAATTTAATGAGATTCATATCTATTTATCTATCTATCTACAAAATAAAACAGAAAATTCCAAGTTTCTTTGACAAAAGTACAAGTACAGAAGATACAGATTTTTCCAATTAGCTCAGTGAAGCACAATCCACAGCTTTTCAGGGAAATTATGAGAGCAGCCAAATTGGATACTGAGGTGGTCATAGGGGGACTTCCATCCCCTAGGTACAACTGATTTCTGGAAAGGGATACTTGCAGAGCAGAGACTAAGTTCCTGTTCAAGTTCAAGAACTGCTTCCTACAGAACAGCATGTCCAACAGAGAATGAAGTTTGAGGTTGCACTCTTTGACCTTGTTTTCATCAGTGGGGATCAAATCATCTCCAGTATAAGCATCAGTAAATCACTGAGAGGCAGGGACCTCAACTGGAAAACCTTCTCCCTGGTGACAGGGCAGACTAGCATCAACTACAATACCCCAGAACTTTAGAAAGCTTGACTTTGCCAGGATGATGGACCTGGAGCTCAAGGGTCTGGCACAACCACTTGAGGCTAGTAATGCACATATGGGGGTTCATTAAAGAAGGTACTACAAGCAGTCATAGAGGACTGCATCCCTTTAAATAACAAGGGGCAAATGACCAATAAGTGACTCTCACTGGCTCAGCACAGACCTAAGACAACTGATCCTGAAAAAAAGGTATATTCTAGCTTGAGAAAGATGGGTTGCTTCCAGGCCAGAAAGGTGTACTGTGCAGCATTGAAGGATTTGAACATTGTAACTATTCACTCTTGAATGACTTCCCCTACTACAGGTATCTCCAAAATGGAGCCTGCATTCACTCCATTCGGCTGCACCACCAGTCCCCAGCATTCAGTGACTTTCTCATGTGTACTCCTTTCTCCTTCTGCTTCCACCCTTCTTCTCCCTTCCCCAATCAGTATTACCCTTCTATTCTCATACCTAATGTATGGATCCTGTCCTTCATGCTTTCTGGCATTCTTCAGGTTTATTTTGAATATATTGACTTGATCATAGAAACTCCTTATGTATTTTGTATATATTGTTTTCTAAGCATTTGTCACTGTTATTCACCTTGTACGTTGTACTTTGCTACAGACTCAATTTATATTTGTTTTATGGTCCTGTTGTAAACCACTGTGTATGTAACCTTTATTATGTAATGACTATGTATTCTTTCCCTGTCCATCTCGAAAATGAGCATTGCTCATTGGTGTTCACCTCGTTAAATAAAGATTTTGATTGATTGATTGATTGATTGACTGATTGATTTGAGTTAGAATTAAGAAAGCCAAGGAGAGGGTGGAAGCCAAACTAGCAGCAGGAGCAACCAACAACACCAGGGCCTTCCTGCAGTACATAAATGAAAGGAGGAAAGTGAAGGGGGCATTGGACCCATGAAGAGTGGAATGGGTGGACACCTGTGAGAGAGAGGCAGGGGTGATGAATGCAATACTGAATGAATACTTTACTTGGGTGCTTCCTGAAGGGTCCCAATGGAGGTAAAATCCTCACTGGGAGGGCTTATGGCATTAGGAGTAGCCACACTGCAGTCTGCAAACATCACACCCACCCTGGCTGGTAGTTTACCACAGAAATATACTCCAGAGTAATTACTTGTGTAATGCCCCCCCCACTCATTTGAGAGCTTACCTTTAAATGCCTCACAATTCTCCCGTTTCTGCTGCTAGCGTCCCGTTCTTTCCCCGGCATTTCACCACCACAGCTCCGGGTCCTCTGGTGCTCCCTTATTCCACTCAAGAAGCCCTGTACTTTATTTTAGCACATTCTGGGCTTAAAAATCTAAATCATGATCTGCCGCAGTTTCTTTAGTACTGCAGTGCTAGGCGGTGTTCATGCATGCGCAAAGGCACTTTGTTGTTGCTGACTGCCAGGTTTGCAGTCAAACCCGATTGGGACTGGTAACCTAAATGAGGTAGTAGAAAAGCCTCTGTGAAAGGTAGAAAACAGAGTTTTAACCAGGGCATAATCGGAGGCTAATTAATATTTATGAAATGCCTCCTGAATATCAAAAGGATGCTGCCGCTGCCTAGGTGGTCTGTGTTTCAGTGGCTACGAAAGCAGGAATAATGAAAATAAATGTTAACTAATGGCAATATTTTGTAGGGCACAGTTGGGGTTACATAATTGTTGGGTTTTGATAAATTAAATCTACTGTATCTGGCTGCACCAAAACTTTAACCTTGGGGACACTGTAAGGACTTATAAAAACAGTGTACTTAGCAGCCGTGTTTGCTCCTATTAGCCAATCATCAGCCAGGATTTAACAGAGAGACTACTGGGACAGTGCAGAGACTTTTTTGGGGAAAAAGGAGGTACAAATTTAGGCACCCAAATGTAAGCCAAAGAAGAGACTTAGACTGTAAATGACAGCTTGGGCAGCCAATCGGAATCCAGGAATCATGGTCCTTATTTAAGGGGGACAGTTTGAACTGAGTTCAGCAGTTCTGGAGTGAGTTCTTGAGAGTCAGACTGGAGCTTCAAGAGGAAAGGAGGCTTCCTGCAGCTCGGAGAACTTGGGGAGAGGTCTGCTGTGCCTCTTCTTGGCCAGAACTATTGCTGAGAGATTGGGACTGCCAAGCCTGCAGAACAGGCGGCAATTCTCCAGAAGAAAGCTAAAGAAGTAATTTTCCCCCGAGCTGAAGTTCCAGCCTAAAGTAGGGTCAGAGCTTGAAAGATCCCTAACATGCATCTCAGTGAGAAACTGGTTTTGCCACAGAGACTGTGGCCTAAATCACAAGCCTGGGGTCACCAGAGTTGTCTCCAGCCAATTTGCCAGTGGGCTATTTGAATCTCTGCATTGCCAGCTTGCATTTCCAGGACTGCAGTTTGCAAGCTGGTAAGCTGAGTGGCCTACCTGAGACTGTTCCAAAACTTAAACTTGCGATGCCTGACAACTTTCCTAAAAGACTGTTGCTGCCTGTGAGAACCAAGCTGCCAGATAATAAGAGAAGGGAGACAGCTCCTACAGAGAAGATCATCTCAGGTTGTGGCCCCCCTTGGGAGGGATGCCAGGAAGTGGGGATGAGTCATGATAGCCTGGTTTCTGTATCCTGGTCCTAGCCAGAAAAGACGAAGTCCTGCAGCCTATAACCACATCCTGCCTCGAGGGGAGTTATCCTGGAAATCAGCCCAGATCCTGAGGTCCAAGGTTCAGTGAGTACAATAGAGTTTTACCCTGCAGCACCAATTAAATGTGTTTTGTCATCTAATTTGCCTTCCAAGTTTCATTGTGGTTTAGACTGCTTTTGCAGGCCATTAGGCCTGGGGATTACAATTTCTGGGTTTTCAAAAAAGTGTTTATTATTGCTACAGCCAATTACAAAAAGAGAGCTTTAATCATTTCTTTATTTGAGGACTCCAACCAGCTGCAACACTGGCCAACACACGGCAATGCTTCAGGTCTGCGACATAGCATATCTTGGGTACCCAGTGACGTTAACTGGACAGTCCAGAAGGGTGAATGTATTGTGTTTATATGCTTTATAAAGATAAAAACATTGCCCAAAACCAATGCACTGATTAATCTAACTTTAATTCACATCCACTACCCCGTGTTCCAATTCCCTAATAAACCAGTTATTTGTTTGAATGTTACTCTAACCTGTGAGCATATCATTATTGAGTGCTGGGTTAATGCAAGTAACTGAAGGATACAGTGTTGTTGCTGGTAACCATTTCTTTACAGGCACATAGGGTGAATGCAGAGTTCCAGACTCTGTTGGTAAGTGTGGTCACTGTGAGCATATTATTAGCACACTCATTAATTGTCAATTGAATGCAAAGAGGTGTTTTGGGAGATTACAAGTGTGGGGCTACTAGGTGGGACTGTGGATAGGTACAACCTCCCAGAGGGTTGTGCTAATTTAACACCTAACCCATTTAAAGAAATCTCTGGGTGGAGGGTACTGGGTCAATACCACACATTTAAGACAGGGCGGTATTAACTGTGCTGTATAGAGAGCACCTGGGATTACAGTAATGGGGGTATAACAGCAGTAGAGGAATACCACTACCCCTGTCACTGTATGCTGAATGGGAGAGTGGAAAAGTTGCCATGTGCTGGTGCCTGGCTGAGCCACTCCTGTGGAGGAGTGGCTAGTACACCAGCACATGGCACATTTGGGAGACCTGGGACCGTGGTTCAGTCCCCCAAGTCTCCCCTGCTACAACTTTTACAGTGATTTTTTTTTTAAAACAAAGTTCCCACCTCCTGGGTTTTCCCATCCTGAATCCCAGGTTAGTTATAATTAAGTTCCAGAGGGTGTGGGAGTGAAGCCCTGCATGTGGGTGGGTGTGGAGCAAAGCTCCCCCAAAAAACATAAATACCCATTGCTTTGAATGGGAGCGCTGTTTTGAACAGGTCTGTGTTTTCCAGACTCTGATTTTGTTGGGCACTGTTTGGCTGCAGCATTTTTAGTCATGCTGTTTTGACTTGCAGCAGAATTACCCCATGCTGGTTGGAGGCACCGTGTCAAAGCATTACCAATAGAACCCAGGTCCCTCAACTGGCAGGTAGGGAAGCAGGTAGGGGTAGTAGCCCTTGGTATAATGGTGCCAGGGTTACACTTGCAGTAATCTGTATGGATAATTGTGATGCAAGAGGACTTGATAGAGAACAATTTGGTCCCTATTTTTAAGAAAGGGGCAAGGCTGAACCCAGACAGCTACAGGCTGGCCAGTCTGATGGTGCTGAGCAAGGTCATGAAAGTCATTATCAAGAACAGAATAATGAAAAATTTGGTTGAGGCCAAGGTTCTTACACCCTCAAGGCATGGCTTTATGAGGGGTCAGTCTTGCCAAACAAAACCCGATCACCTTCTTCAAGGGGGTGACCAGGGATATGGATTGGGACAGGTTATAGACAGAGGGTGGGATAGTCAGAAATGCACCAGAAGCAGGCGCAACAGGTGCACAGCGCAAGCACACTGCACCAGTGCTCACCCAACACGATATTCAAAGGCTGAGCACAACGGCAGGTGACAGCGCAAGATGGCTGAATATCGCAGGGATGCACCATGACGCAACAAGGGCTGCACCAGGGAGCAAGTCAGCAGGCACCATCATGCAACCTGGGCTGTGCAATGGAGCAAGGCAGGAAGCACAAGAGCACAACATAGGCCAGGCAAGGGACAGAGGTGCATGGACCATGGCACAGGGCAACCGGCACAGTGTGGAGCATGCCACAAGAGCAGGACACACTGCCACCAGGGTGCAGGGGATGTCAGGAGGGAGGCAAGGCAGGCACATGGCCATGGGCTCTGACCATGCGAACCACAGCAGTGCATGGAGGTGGCATGACACCAATGACCACTGGCAGGCAACCACGGGTAACACCCACAGGACAGCACAGGACATGCCACCGGAACCATAGCTGACAACACACATGCTGACAGCACACAACACACAGGCCACACAGCCCTAGCAGGGATCACACGTACGCTCCAGGGCACACACGCCAGCCACTGGGCACAGACCACCAGACACAAACCCCAGTCAACCCCAGATGTACCACACGGCCACCATGCACACCACTGCAGCATGGCTCCATACACCAGCTGCAAAGCAGACACGGACATGGATGGCTAACAAAATAGAAGTGTATTAAAAGTAACAAACAACAGAAACTATATACAGAAGAACAGGGATGGGGGCACGGAATGGAGAGGCCACAATCAAGATGGTAGGCTGGGGAAGGGGGGCCGGGGGACAGGGGACATTGCTAGGTAGGGTACAATGGAAGAAGGGGAGGGGGTCAGGGGAAGGGAGGGTGATGCAGGCCAATGGGCCCCACATGACATTCATGCCCTACTGGCGCCTTGTCTGTCATCACCTGAGCGGCCTGCACAGGCCCTGCCTTATGATGCAGGCCACCACAAAGGTGGCCGTGGCTACCTTCAGGATCCTCTCCAGCAGCCTGGTGTGGACATCCACTCGATGGACACCTAAGACAAAGGAGGGGACATGGATGAGTGCACACCCATATGACTGTAGCCCATCCACCATGCGCAGTGGACAGTGGTGACATGTGCCCTGTAGTAGGCACACAGCCATCCACAGCATGTGTGCACACACCAGCTGCCATCCCAACCATCCACAGCCATGCACAGTACTGCACACCACCACCAGCCATACGCAGCACACCACATCCACGGCAGCCAGTAAATGGGCATTGCAGAGGGATGGCAGTGGTCTGGCTGGGACCCAGATGCAACCACAGCCCACCCGCAGCAGCCACACACATGTGCAAAAGGTGCGGCATGGTGCAATGGACCATGCCAGCGATGCATGGCTGTAATGGCTATGTGCATGGGGGGCTGTGGCCCACCCCAACACCACACAATAATGTTCACCGACAAAGTGCCTACCTACATGCTGCAGCACAACCAGCGCCTGTCCGCCAGCACCTCCTGCTTGGCCAGCATCCCTCGCCCATGTGCCACCATTGGCCTGCTGCCATCCAGCAGCAGGTCCTGCCATCCTGACTCTGCGCTGATCCTCAGGGCCTAGTAGGGAGACAGAGAGAGGCAGACATCAGCACTGGGCAGCAACCCACATGCCCCACCCCGCTCCAGCACAGTATACCCCATGTTCCTGGGCAGTGGCATTGCCGTGGCACAGCACACCTATGGTGCGCTGCCACAGCCGGCATTGTACCTAGCCACAGCCCCCCCAGCAGCATGGCGTGACACCCACTGGCACCCTATAGAACACCAGCAAGGCACAGATGTGGAAATGTGCACTCACCTGGCCATGGCACAGCACCCTTACGGATGCATGCCTGCAGTGTCCTCAGCCAGTCTGGATCCCTCCACTGCAGGTCCCATACCTGTGGCAGCACTGCTCCCCACTACGCTGGGACCCAGTGACCTCCTCTAACCCCTGAGCCACCCCCTGCCACACCTCTGTGTGTGGCCGGCCGAGGGGCGCCTGCCCAGATAGGGTGCCAACATGAGGCTCCACTAGTGCTACCAGGTTGACCAGCTTGATCTGGCTCCAATTGGGCACCCTTGCTGTGCTCCTGTGAGGCATGCTGCAATCTGCACTGCTGAGCCAAAATGGCGGCCGGTAACGCATGAACCACACATGCGATGGGTGTGCAACACACCTGGTGATGCACTGCCATCCCCAATCATGCATGCCTCACTGCTGCACAATTCAGCTAGGGTAGTGCCAGCACGTGCCACAGGCACCCAGGGGTCAAGGGACACATGGGTCAAAGGTCAGCATGCGCACCGTGCGTGACAGCGTGACAGGGCACAGAAGGCATGGTGCACTATAGGGTCCAGTGTGCCACATGGGCCATGTGCCAATGGTGCACGGGCACCATAGGGTGTACAGCGCATGTGCACCACATGCCCAATAGTGGTAGAGCACCATACTGCATATGGCGCACTGTGCATAGGAAGCGCTACCGACGTACACGACATCAGTGTGTGCATGCACTGTGCCAGGCGGACAGTGCACATCATACAATTGCGCCATGGCTTGGGCATAAGCATCTCCAATGCGCCATGTGCAATTCCAAGATATTCAGCAGGCATATGCAGATGAGCTGATCAGCATATCTGCGGCACATTGGAGGCATTTGCATCTCATTACAGTGGCGCATTCCCTCATTTGCATGTGATGCGCTATAAAGGTGCCATGGGACTGCACAGGCACCAGACCGGTATTGCATCCTTCACAGGTAAGATGCCAGGGAGTGGGCATGTCGGGACAGAGGATTGTGGGGGCGCCTCATGTGTGGCAGTCAGCAATAACCACACGTCCTCACTCACAGGAATGAGCATGTTGGAGCATGAGAAAGTTGAGGAGCAGGGGCCTGCATGGAGGCGCAGGCCCAATTTCACTAGGGCAGAGTGCGATGCCCTTTATGACACATACCTGGATCAGGAGTCCTTTCTGAGTTGCTCGACAGGCACCCCGCAGACCAGGGCAGAGGCATGGGAGGGAGCGGCCAGGGCTGTGAACCTGCAGGGCAGCCATCAGATGTCAGCACAGGAGTGGAAGAAAAAGGTGGGCACAGACCGGAGGAGGATAAAGGAGAAGGTGGCTGTCATCTGGGCTGCACGTGCCACCACAGGAGGTGGACAGCCTGAGGTGCCACAGCTGACACCGCAGAAGGAGCTGGTGGTGGCAGCCATGCGGTGCAGCACCATTGAGGGTGTTCCCGATGGTGGATTCCAGATGGGGGGGAAGCCTGTCGCTGCATCGTAGGTACAGTGGTGCATGGGGGGGGTGCAAGGGGGCAGGGGTGCATGGTGGCGGCAGTAACGTGTATGTGTTCCCTTATAGATCCTGAGTGCCTGAGTGCAGCTGCAGGGGTGGCGGTGCCCACCTTGGGGGCTGTCGTAGACCTGGAGGAGCCCCCATCCACCTCCACTGAAGTTTGGGGTCCAGACTGCTGCCGGCCCATCCCCACTGTCCGACCAGATGCCTGTGGCATAGGTGCAGACAAGGCCCAGGCAGTGTTTCAGTGGGATGCCAGCCATGGTGTCCAGTATGCTGAGACACTGATCGGGGTGGGATCTGGATCAGATGATGACATGACCGCTATCCTGGACAGTGGTAATGCTGACCAGGGGGAGGCACCCCTACCACACACCAGATATGGCAGCGCTGATGGTGCCCAGGTGGCGGTTGTCTACCCTCCAGTCACACCACCCGGTGAGGTAGTGGACGATGTACCTGTGGTGCAGTCCATACTGTGTGGCGGAGGTGGTGTAGCTGCCCCGGTGCCGTCATGTGCACAGCAGGTGGAGGGGCAGCAGCAGCAGCAGGACGGTGCCGAGGGGGGTCCGGGTGCATTGCTTGCCGCCAGTGCACTGCAGACAGTACAGGCCCAAGACGGCCCCGCTGTGCAGCCCCCACCAGCGTGGAGGACAGTGCCACATGGCCGAACAGCTCCTGCATGTTAGTACAATGCCCAAGCCCACCAGGGCACCGACCCTCTGACTGAGCACACCCAGCTGCTCCAGGCATCTGTTGAGCAGCAGATGCAGGTCGTCGCAGGGGTACGTCACTCCGCACCGAGCTGCGCCAGTCCACAGGGAGGCATGACCAGGACTCTGAGCAGCTCCTGGCTGAGACCACATGCATGCGGGAGTCACTGTGGAGTGAATTCTTCACCCCTTAGTCCCGGTGTCGTGTGACCCCAGAATTGTCATTGCCGGGATCCACTGTGGGCATTCCGGGCACGCCTGGAGCAGGCATGTTCAGGGGCCTGCAGACGCCTGCGAGGGACCGGTCACGTTCCCACAGTGACACACCTGGGGGACTGTCTGTGACATCCTCTGTGGCTGCACAACCTGCATCTGCTGGGTAGTCGCGGTGGGGCCGTCCACTTATCCGTGGTGGCCGAGACACTGCGAGACAGTCATGATCCACCACCCTCCCTCTCTACTGCCTGCCACTGCCCTGTATGCACAGTGGTGTGGTGTGTGCATACCAGGGCCATGATGACCCTGGACCACGCAACATGCCCACCTTGTGCACACCCACCCATCAGCTGGCCACTGTGGCATGTGCATGATGATGCCTTCACAGCACCGGCCGCCACTGTGCACTAGTGTTCAGCATCTGACACATGCCCGTTGGTGGCTTTCAGGGTGTGTGTGTGTGTGGGTGTCCATGTGCCCATGCTTGTGTGTGTGGGGATGTGTGGGAGTATGTGGGTGGAGTCCACAGTGCCGTGTAGGGTGCCTCCATGGGGTCCCGTACCATTTCCGTCGACACTGCCCTCCGGCCATGTCTCTTGTGATGCCCAGCCGGCTACACCTATATACTGTGCCCTGGTCCCTGGGACATGTGTGTGGTCTTGTACACCTACCTGTCTGCACCATAGTGCTCCTCTGCAATGGTGTCCCAGTGCTGCTGGGCCATTCTGTGCAGCCAGGGTTCCCGTCACCTGGTGGGCTGCCCACCACCGCATGGCCCACCGTCCACATCGTCCCCACTGCTGTTCCCCTCCTTGACCTCGACAGCTATCCCACAGTCAGTGGCCATGTTGTGTAGCACACAGCAGGCCAGGAATAGGCCACAGGCCTTCAAGGGGCTGTACTGTAGGGCACCACCAGACCTGTGCAGGCAATGGAAGCGTGTCTTCAGCAGTCCAAACACATGCTCGATGATGTTCCATGTGCTGGTGAATGTCTCATTGAATCTCTCCTGCACTGGGTCAACGGGCACCGGTATGGGGTAAGCAGCCAGGGCCTGAGTGGGTATCCACTGTTACCTGTGTGTGGGAATGATGGGTTCGCATTGCAGTCAGTGTGGCTGTCCCCCCTGCCTGCACAATCTGACCCTCCAAGCCCCCAGCATGGCATCTCCCCCTTCCACACCCTACCCATTCTGGCTGCATACTCACCTACTAGGTGGCCGGTGGGGATGTCCCCACTCTCAAGCCTGTGGCACAGTGCAGACTGGTGCCAGATGAAGGTATCGTGTGCTCCACCAGGGTGTGTGGCACAGACATTGATTATGCACCCCTTGGCATTGCACACCACCTGGCAGTTGACACTGGGGTAGCCCTTCCTGTTGATGTAGGCTACCCCCTCTGGACCTGGTGGTGTGCGGATGCCTATGTGAGTGCAGTTAATGGCCCCAGAATGCCAGACATACGTGCAACCCTGTGGAACTCCTGCATGTTTGCTGTATGCTCCATCTGTGTGCTGGGGAAGTGGATTTATTCCACAGCATGTGGCAGCAGTGTGTTGAGGAATTGTGTGAGGAGACATGATACGGCCAACTGGGTTATGCCTGTGGTGTCCCCTGTTGGTCTCTGGAAGGTACCCGTGGAAAGCAGGCACATCATG
This sequence comes from Neoceratodus forsteri, assembly GCA_016271365.2. Taxonomy (NCBI): domain Eukaryota; kingdom Metazoa; phylum Chordata; order Ceratodontiformes; family Ceratodontidae; genus Neoceratodus; species Neoceratodus forsteri. The sequence continues at coordinate 1,229,864,688 of CM057459.1, read as the reverse complement.
GCCATGACCTTGGTCTCCACCGACAGGGCGTGACTCCATCTCGTGGGTGCCTGCATCTCATCACTGCACAGATCACAGAGCTGCCTCAGAATTGCCCGGTTAAGGCGGTACCGACCCACTATCTCGGTGTCACTGTACTGTTTGAAGGTGGTGCGGGCATGGTACAACCTGTTCTGGGCATACCGTCACCAGGCCCTTCCATGGCCATGCCGCTCTGCCTCCTGCCACCTCACACTCCTCATAACCACCTCCATCTGGAATATTGCACTGGCCATGGCCTGCCCTGTCATGCCCCCCCACAGTTGACTCCCTGGGCCACCCTGGCTGTGTGCTGATGCCTGCCCCATGCACCAGGGGCACTCCTGAGTTGGGGTCCCACACACACACTCTAGGCAGCTCCTGCTCACAGGCATGGTTGGGATCTCACTCCCCGTCCCATTGCTCATTGCACCTCCTGCCTCTGTGCCTGTCCTGCACCCCTGCTGCTGTCCTGTCTGGCCAATGGCCCTCTCTCTGTCTCTGTATCTCTCTCTTTTTCTGTCTCTCTCTCTCTCCGTCTCTTGCTTCTGCTCCCCTGGGTGCAAGCCTCCGTCCCTTGCTTGCTCCTTCCTTTTATAGGCTCAACTTTGCTCTGCACATGTCCCTGTTGCTCTACGCTTGCGCCATCGGCTCGCTGTTGAATATCACACTGCACAGCTTATTCATAGCTACACCCCCTGCACTTGCACTTGCATTCATTAGGGTTGCGCATTGCCGCACAGCGATTTGTGCTGTGCATTGTCACCTGCTGAATATCGTTGTTTGGCGCATGTCCGCTGTTGTGCTGGTGCATCTCATTTGTCCCATGCACAACCACTTTGAATATCCCACCCCGAGTCTACATACCGTAGAAAGCTGCAGGCAGAAAAACACTAACTGTCTTGCCAATCTACTCAAGATATTTACCTAGGCATTACCAAACTTGATGTTTATCTGGACTTCAGCAAGCAACTTTGACAGTATGGCACATGGAAAGCTTCTAGGCAATGAACGCCAGTGCCATATATACAAAGCATTCACAAGGTGGATCATGAACTGACTTTTGGCAGGAAGAAAAAGTTTGCTTGGTGCATGTGTACTACTAAGTGTAGTGGAGGTAGTCAATAACCCACAAAGGAGAACTGTGTTAAACCTGTATGTCATTTTCTTCTGTCATTATTCTATCTTTACTCGGTTTTCAGTAAACACAGTAGTGTGTCTGACTTTCACAATGGTGAAAGTATCAGTTTAGAACTGTATGATGTAGTTTCTGCCCTTTTTAGCCAAAGTGTTCTATTATGGAACATGGATGCATTGTGCCAACAATGAAAAAGCTGGATAAGGCCATGAGCTTCATTACATATTTCTAAAATGGTCCTTAGTAGTAACGTGTGACTCAGAAACACCCACTGAATTTACTAAAAGGCCAGTAAAGAAGAAACAATGACCAAATGTTAACAAGTACAGTAATTGAAAACCAGCTGCTACAGAAAATAGAAGCTACAGGCTAAATGCAGTTGTACTTTAAGTAAGTGGTGCTGGGCCACTGCTGTTCAACATTTATACCAGCTGCCTGAAAGCTGGTATAGATATATAACTTTCCTGCAGACTGCTTGGGTTTTTTGATGAATCTATGCTGGCCATGTGGTGGACTCCTTTGAAGATGGAGGCAAATGTAATTAGGACCTTAACAAGCTGGGTGATTGCTCAGTCTAGCAGGGGTCCAAGTTTGGGAATAGCGGAGGCCTGTTGGGGATTCACTCTCAATGAAAGTCTTCTGATGGCATCCAACCTATCTGTCCGGTGTCTTGCAATGGAGGTGAAGGTGAAGAGGCAGAATTCTCTGTGGGAAAAGTACGCTGGCAAGTACACTGGCCTAAAGCAAGAGTAATAAGAATGAATGGTGGAATACCAGAGCAGCTGGTGCCAAGGTTCAGAACTCCTAAAACAGGAATGGTCATGTTTGGTTAGTAAACCACTGTTGTTCTGTGATTACTTTAGGTTCTGACTCCGTCTCCATATAAGGTTGTTTAAATATCTGGGGGTTCTGCCTGACCCCTCTCTCACCTTCCACAACCACGTAAACTACATTGTCAGCAGGGTTAATCAGAAGTTAGGTGCCACCTATCACATAAAACCATACCTCACTAAGGAAGCCCACCCAGCTATAGTCATGGGTAATCTTCTCCCAGTCCTTCACTATTGCTCCTCTCTATACTCTAGAACTGCAGTCTCTCTCTGATCTAGACTCTCGGTAACCTACAATAACATCTGCCACTTTGCCCTATCGGCATCTCACTCTACCCACCACTGCGATCTCTACCGCTCCCTTGGCTGGCTCTCTCTTCAAAGGCATTTTGATTATTCTCTTGGCTGTTTTGTGAATGCTACCCTTTGTTGTGGCACTACATCCCCTCTCTCCCCTCTTCAATTTCAGAACATCTGCTAGGAGTCTCTGCTCCTCCACTGTTCCCACCCTTGCAGTACCTAGAAACATTATCAACATAGGCAGGAATGCCATTTCAGTAGTGGCCCCCCTCTCTGTTGAATGGGCTACCCGCCTCCCTGTGATCTTCCAACATTCATTTAAGCTTCAAACAAAAACTCAAATCCTGGCTTTTCAGCAAAGAATGCTGCAAATGTCCCACCCGCTATCACCCCCACCTCCCGCTTATCGGCCTTCACCTGGCCTACTATTTCCACAAACTCCTATTGGCCAACTGATCTTGTAACCCTCCAAAGGTGGGGTGATATAAATATACATGATGCATTGTGTACATTGTATTCGATAGCACCCATTGTCTACCTGTTTGCCCTTGTTATGCATATGTTTCTTTTGTATTTTTTTGGCCTGTAGCTACCTGTTCCATTGCTCTGTACTTGCCCTTTGCATTTATCATTTCACTGTTGATGATTGTATCACCTCATGCCTCTGGCCTGGGTTGTGCCTGTAAATGGTCCACTGGACTAGTGCATTTATATGGTTATCAAAGTCATAAATAAAAACAAAATAAATAAAATACACATCTGGGAGTGCAAGGCAGGCCATTGAGGTAGCAACTACTACCTCATGTTCGTTGCAAGTGTATGTTCTGGAGGGTGTACCCCTTTGAGGCCCCATAGTGCCAGGCAGCATCACTCATCCTCTGCTCTGCAGAGACAGGTACAGCTTGATTGCTTGGTTTCCTTTATGGCTATGAGTGGGCATCATTTAAGTAACCCTACATCCCCAAGTGCCAACAGAAGTATATGGGATATTGTGTAATCAGAGTAAAAGTGAATGTCTTGGAGGGAACAGAGAAGTGTCTAAAAATATGTTTAAAGTAATTTAAGCTTCTAATCAGATTGGAACCTGTAACTGGCTGGAACAGGATATGTACAGAACTGTGATTTAAGCTGTTTTGAACTAGGCCCATAACCAGGTGTCGCAGTGACAGTTTTCCCACTACCTCAAGCTGTGTGTGCACCAGCCTGTAAATAAATGTTTGGAGTTTTGCAAACCTGAAAGGGTCCTGCCATGAGCAGTTAGTAAAGATGTCTACATGGGGGAGGGCACTCCTTGACCTAGTACTTACTAACAGCAACCGGGTCTCAGGTGTAGAGTTGGGTAGCCACATGGGCTCTAATGAACATTGGTTCTATGTGATAATGGCGATTGCCAAAGGGTGATCACTGTTATGGCGAACGTACATTGCTGAAAAGAAAAATGGTGATGTACATTCACAGCGAGAAAAACAGACTTAATTGTTTCATATGGGGGGCTTTTCCCCCCACCCCTCCCACACAGGGGGCTGTGCCCCCCCACCCCTAACTAAAATAACTAACTCCAGGGGGGTGCATGTCTGGGAGGGGGGAGAACCAGGATGCAAGAAAAAAAAGACACAGAAAAGCACAAAAACATTGTGCTCCACCTCCAGCCCCTGTACCCTCCTCACCAGAGCCAGCCTCCTTAACCACCGTGCCACTAGGCTAGCTCGGCAGGGTCCCCCTTGCCACCATGCACATACCTCATGGATACCTTCTGGTATCCTGTCACCATTCTCTCGCCCTGCCCTTTCCTGTCACTACCCTTAGAGGGTATCCCAAAACAGAGGCACTGAGACTGAGTCACTCATATTTGAGTTGCTCAATCTCAGTTGCCCTTTTAATGGTACACTGTGACCATCACATGGTATGGTACACAGTCAATAAAGTCAAGGAGGCTAGCCATACAAAGCAGAAGATCCTAGATTTCAGGAAGGCAGATTTTAATCTCATGACAGCATACCTGAAGGACAGTCTGAAATGCTGGCCAACCCAGTGGGGTGGAAGAGTGTTGGGACAGATTAAAACAGGTAGTAACCACTGATCAGCAAGATGAAGAAAAAGGGATGTCCACTTTGGTTCTCAAGAGATGTAGCAGTCAGAGTTAAGGAAAAGAGGAAAGCCTTCAGAAGATACAAGAACTCAGGCAGTGACCTTATATAGATACATAGATACATAGACAGTGTCGGCAGATAAGGGCCTATGGCCCACCCAGTCTGCCCATTTGAGCTTGTAAGTTCAGTTTGTTTTCCTAGAAGTCTATTTCCCCTTACCCCTGACCTCTAGAATTCCTTTATGTCTATCCCATGCATTCTTAAATCCCGTGATTGTTTCAGCCCCCACCACTTCCTCTGGCAGGGTGTTCCACTTGTCCACCACCCGTTCTGTGAAGAAATTCTTTCTCATGTTTCCTCTGAATCGTCCTCCTCAAACTTCATCCCATGCCCTCTAGTCCTGAAACATCTTTTTAGCTTAAAATAGTGTTTTCCTGCACCTGTTCCTCCTGTAAGATACTTGCATGTCTCTATCATATCCCCTCTCCCTCCTCTCCTCCAGGGAGTACATGTTCAGTTCCTTCAAGCTGTCTTCATAGGACTTGTGATGCAATCCATGCACCATCTTTGTTGCCCTCCTCTGAACCTTCTCTACCCTGTCTATGTCCTTACGTAGGTATGGTCTCCAGAACTGTACACTGTACTCCAGGTGGGGCCTCACTAGTGTCTTGTATAGCGGAATTATGACCTTGATAAAGAGGCATACAGGGAGAAGCTGAGGGAGGCAGGAAAAGCTATTAGAGCTGTTAAGGCCCAAACAGAAGTAAGGATAGCACAGGGGCAAACCAAATAGCCTGAGTGAGAAGCTGGCTAAATAGCAGAATACAGAGAGTGTTGGTCAATGGAGCATTGTCAGGAGAGGGGATGGTGACAAGTGGGGTTCCACAGGGGTCAGTGCTGGAGCCGGCCTTGTTCAGCGTGTATATCAGTGACATTGCTGATAATCTGGAAGGAAAGGTGAGTCTGTTTGCAGATATCACGAAGCTTTGCAGTAGAGTGGATTCACCAGAGGGGCTGCAAAAAATGAAAAAGGACCTGTTAAGATTGGAAAGATGGTCACGAGACTGGGAGCTGAAGGTTAACATGAAAAAGTGCAAGGTGATGCATATGGGGAAGAAGAACCCAGATGCGGAGTACCATCTGGGAGTGGAGAAGCTAACAGCTACAAAGCAGGAGCACAACCTGGGAGTCATCATCTCTGACAACTTAAAGATAGGGAAGCAATACGAGAAGGTGGCACAGAAGGTGAGTGGCTTCCTGGGTGGTATGGGGAGAGGCATCACTAGCAGGAAGTGTGAGGTGATAATGCCACTGTATAGGTTCCTGGTGAGGCTCCACCTGGAGTATTGTGTCCAATTCTGGAGGCCCCACCTCAAAAAGGACATCTATATTTATTTATTTATTTATTTAATTATGTCTTTGGTGACCAGGTAGGTACACTGATCCAGGGGACTGTTTTCAGTCATGACCAGGGCCATAAGGTGACAGAAAATAGGTACAGGCACAAACAGTCAATTACAAGATAAAATATGTGCATGCCCAACAGCTGGTGGTGAGGGTGGAGAAAGAGAAACAGTGATAATGCAATGACAATGTGCAGACAGGGTAGACAGGTAATGCAATATCAGTATGTACATAAGCATAGCCAAAATACAGACAGTGTAAGGCATAAGCAGTAATGGTATACAGGTACATGGTCCAATTAAAGTACAAGTGAGAAAAAACAGTTGCTTTAATAAAAATTCAAATAAGAAAACAATCACAGTTCATAACATCAAAGGGGCAAGACAGGAGGCAAGGTTGGGCAGGGTTAGGCTTAGGGGTGTGGGCAGGAAGGAGAGAGCTGGGAAAAGGGGCAGGCTAGTGGGAGCAGGAGAGGGGTATAAGTGCTGTAGAGCATCAGGTGAAAGTCTGAGTGCTATGAGAGCATATTCGAGTTGTAGACCCTAGCATTGCTGTACAGAACAGTGACATTTTGTAGCAGTGAGGAGCCAGGTCTTCAGGTTATGTTTAAAAGCTAGGTGGGAGGGGGACACATGAACAGACAGGGAGAGCTTCTTCCATAGGGACTGTGCTGTGACTGAGAAAGCTCAGGTTCCCATGATGGTAGAGGCATGGGGTGCTTCTAGCGGGAGACTGAGGATGCCCTGAGATTCCTATGGACCACTCTACCTAGCAAGAGGGCTGAGTAATCAATCAATCAATCAATCAATCAAATCTTTATTTATTCAGGCGATCATCATTGAGCAAGGCTCATTTACAAGATGGACCTGATAAGGTCAAGGTTCGAGTTGGTGCACAGCAATTACATCACATACTTATGAGACAGTTATACATACAGAAACAAGAAAATGTTATTTATAACACAATAATATACAGAGAATTCACATGTTAAAGCTTGGCAAGAGAAAGTTAAACTAACATCTACAATATGTACAATACATATATATCACAATGAGGGCCATGACAGTCACTCACATAATGAGTACAAGGATGGTGAAGGGAATATTGGGTGCCATATACTGGCGGTGTCTGGCTGGAAGGAATATGCCATATGTGATTGGAATATGGTTTTGTGGGATAACTATTCTATCTCTAGCGGTAGCAACTCGTTCCTCTGTGAAGAAGGCTGTACAGTGCTGCTTGAAGGATGTAAATGGAATGATAATGGACAGTTTTAGGGATTTTTGTAGGGTCTTCCATGCTATGGCTAGAGAGTAGCTGATTGCTGCCCTCCCTATTTTGGTGTTGACTTTGGGCAATTTGAGCAGGATGATATTGTTGCTTCTTAGGGCATAGGAGCTGGGAGTGGTCAGGTTGAAGCAGTCCAGGATATAGCTTGGGAGTTTTTTTGATAAAGCTCTTTAGATACATAGAGCTGCATTTCTGCTCCTCCTGACATGAAAACCCATCCAACTGAATCATAGAGAGAACAATGGTGAGTATTATATGGCAGGTCTGTAATGAACCTTATTGCTCTATGGTATAGGTATCCAACTTGAAGGTAGGGAGTGGAGCAGTGACTATGAAGTCTGCGTAGTCAATGACTGATGAAAGATGGCCTGGACTAATCTCATCTTTAAATCTCTATTAAGGAAGGGTTTTAATCTGTAGAGGAGGCCAAGCCTTAGAGAAGCTTTTCAGCAGTTGTTCTAGATGCTGAGTAAAGTCAAGTCTGTTGTCAATCCACACACCTAGGTATTTGAAATTTCCAACATACTCCAGATTTTCTCCAAGTATAGTGCATTTCTGGGGAGACTGATTGAAGAGGATGTGTTGGTGGAGTTTTGGGTTGTGAACATCATTGCTTTGGTTTCTTTGCATTTAGCAGAAGCTTTTCTCGAGAAGCTGATGTTGTAACAGAGAGAATTCTGCTTGTAAGTTTCATGAGCAACTTTAGGTGAAGGGTTGCTGACATACAGTACAGTGTCATCAGCAAAGAGATGTACTGAGGACTTGGTAATGGTTGAATCAATTTTATTTATATAAATGGCAAAAGGATAGGACCCAGAATAGAGCCTTGGGGACTCATCTTGACAGTGGTCTTAATGGGGAGGGTCACCTTCAGCTTTTACCTGCTGTGATCTACGGAGAGGTAGCATCTGAACCACTTAAGGAGGATGGATCTAGGCCAATGGAGTATAGGGATGAGAGTAGCAGTTCATGGTCCACAGTGTCGAATGCTTTGCTCAGGTCCAGGAATACTGCACAGACATTGTTCTTTTTATCCAGTTCGGTTTGCCAATCATTGGTGACCTTGGCTAATGCAGTGATAGTGCTATGTTTGGCCCTGAATCCAGATTGAGCTGGATTTAATAGATTAACATTGTCCAGATATTCCTTAACTGAATACTCACTAATTTCTCCAGCATCTTTGATAACACAGGTAGGATGGAAATGGGCCTGTAGTTATTAAGATCCATAGGTCCCCTGATTTTAGAGGGGACCACTTAGGCTATCTTCCACAGTGTGGGAATAGAGCCAGAGTTTAGGAAAGGTTAAAGAGGTGAGTTAGGGGACTGCAAGCACATGACACACAATCTTTAGAAAGAATAGGTCCAGAAGATCTGCTCCTGCACTTTTTGGTATCTAGATGCCATAATAGATCCTCAACTTGTTTCAACAGAATGGGTTTGAAGCTAAAGGAGGAGTCAACTCTTTGTTCACCAGTATAGTGGGAGCTTAAATGATCCCTTAATAGGTTAGCTGGGGAGGAGTCAAAGGCAAGGCCAGCTGTTGTGAAGTGGTTGTTGATTGCATCCAGGATTTCCAATGTGCCAGTAATGGGGCCATAGTTACTGTGTAAATGAGTTGGAAGGGGGTTGTTAACATCCTGGCCCATCATACCCTTGATAGTGCCCCAAAATCTAGCAGTATTATGGTAGGAGGAGTCGAGCTGGGCCAGGTAGTAGGCAGCCTTTGCATCCCTAACTTTCCTAGTGCATTTATTCCTGGCTTGCCTAAAGATCATCCAGTCCCTGATATTCTTAGTTTTTTTGCTACTTTCCAAAGTTTATCTCTCTCCAGCAGTGCAGCTTTGAGGTCATCTGAAAACCAGTGACAGGATTTGTTTTTTATTCGGATACTAGAGATTGGGGCATGGGTGTTAAGGGCATTTAATATAATGCTATTTAGCAACAGCTGAGCTTTTTCTACAGAATGTGCAAGATAGAACTTTTGCCAGTGTGGAGAGTAGGCTAGATCATGCAGATATCCTTCAATATTGATGTTTTCCTTGGATCTCCTCATGAGGAATTTTGCAGGATCTGTTTTAATGCTGTTGGATCTTACCCCTGTGATGGGGCAGTGGTCACTTATGTCGCATAGGAGCACTCCAGTGTGTGTGAATAGATGTGGTTTACTCACTAGTATGATGTCAAGTAGAGTACTGTTACTACTATTCCTTGCATTTAGTCTTGTTGGTTCATTAATTAACTGTGTGAGCCCATAGGTGTCACAGAATGATACCAGAGGTGTAGCTGCCTGGGTGAGCCAGTTGAAATTCAGGTCCCTATGATAATGACTTCAGTACAGGACTTGACCAGGTTTCCTAGGTGGGATAAGAGCTTGTGTTCAGCAGAGGGGGTCTGTAGCATCAATTAAATGGAAAGCTGCTGTATTGGGAGAGAGCTTTTAGAGATAGACACTCAAATTCCTTGGGCATAGATGTTGCAGCAGTACAGGATACAACTAAACCAGCTTTTACATATATGGCTACTCCACCTCCCTTGTTTGGCGATCAGCTCTGAATAGCTGATAGGTAGGTTAACTTCCTGTCCATTGTGGTGGTCTTGAGCCATGTCTCAGTTATCACAAGAAAGTCTGGCAAGGTATGGGCAACCCAGGATTGTAGCAATGTAAATTTTTCAACAGACTGCATACATTAATATGCAGGAAACTGAGGCCTTTAATTGAGGATAGGTCTGAGGGAGAGGTGATGCTTTCAAGAGGTCCAGGGTTGATTTCTACATTACCAATACAGAGCAATAGGAAGATCAGTAATTTCATAAGGGCTGCCAGTGATAGGGAGAGGGGCTGTCTTTGGTCCTCCTTTTTTATTCTGTTGCCACTCTTTGTTTTGGGTGCTCCTGTGGATTAAGGTAGTGTCGGATACCAATTAGCAGTTTGATGACTAGGCTTAGTGGGATCTATATACCCAGTAGTGGGGCCTTGTCTGAGACATATATGTGGTGATGTGTGTAACTTTATGGTGATTGTACTACTGTAGTCGATGCAGCAATGGCAAGACATATATGAGGGTATGGGTGTCAGCCACGGGGGATGTTCAAGAGAAACTAGGTGGGTTGACCACTTTAGATTGTATAATAGGGTCATCTTCATTGTGGAACCCTATGGCTATTGTGACAGGAGTATCAGTAGCAAGCTCCCCATTCTGAGGGGGATAGTGATAGTTGGTAATAGGGAGTAGCGAAGTTGCTGATTGGTTGGGTCAGTAAGCTGGTGTGACTGTCTGTTGGTTTAGAGAAAAGTGCTGTGGGTGGGGAAGAGATTTCAGAGGGAAGATGCCTATAAATTAACACACAGGAAGGGGGAAGAGCGGGTGGGCAAAAGTTTGGGCCTTTCCCGACTGCTCCCTCGCTGTTCCTTCCGGCCTTGTGGTTCCCAAGTTCAGCTAGGTGCCGCCGACCGCCCGCTGGTGGAGTGAAGCCCCAGCTCTCAGCTGGTTGCTGTGGGCTGAAGGAAGCAGGCTGGAGAGAGACAGAGGAGGGTGCAGCAATTAATAAAGGCATTAGCAAGCCTTTTTCTGAGCGTCACTGACCAAATCTGCACTACAAAGGACTGTGGGGGGGGGTCCTGTGGCACCTCAGCGTCTGGCCCACCTTACATATTCAGACAAGGAGCTGCAATTACTTTGAAGAGCAGTAAAACAGTAGTTTCCCCTTACAATACAATAGTGGATAACAGCACTTTTTTTGATGATTTACACATATAAAACTAGAAGGAGAGTGGTGCCTCAGCGTCTGGCCCACTGCTGCTAACAGAGTCCAGCAGAATTCAACAGAATCAACAGCAGTTGCCCTCTATAGATGTCTCACCAGAGTGGAAGCAGCTCTTCTGGGAAACTTGCAGTAGAACACCAGCTCACCAGCTGTGGTGCCCAGTAAGGGAACATATGTTGGTTCCTCAGGGAGTTGTCCACCAGACAGCCTATCACATAGTCAAAGTGACCTTGTAAGGTGAGCCACCCAAGTGACTGATAGAGTGAGCAGTGGTGAGAGCAGTAAGGGTCTTGAAGGACGAATCGACAGATAGTTATATGTTGAGTTTAGCTGCTTGTGCAGGGTGGTGGACAGGTGTGAGTAAACTGGGGAGCAATAGTCAAGGAGGGGAAGTAGACTGCCCTGTGCAATGGCCAGGTGTGCTTTGGCAGATAGGTAATGTTTGTGGTGGTATGCAGCACTTATCTTCATATGGATCCGGCGCACCATATGGTTGACATGTTCTGAGAAAGAAAGGGAGGGGTCAAGGGTAACTACTAGATATTTAAAGGATGTGACAATTTCAAGGTGAGGACCAGCAGGGGTGAGAACTAGGAGGGAGGAGTTGGCTTTGGTGGCTTTGGATAGGAAGTGTTTTGAACTGAACAGCATGGATTTAGTCCTTTTTTCATTGACTAGGAGCTGGTTTGAAAGGAACCAATGATGGGCAGATGCGCAGTTTTGTGTGAGGGTGGATGAGATTGAGTCAATAGATTTGTTGCTATGTTAGATGACCAAATCATCAGCATAGAGAGGAGCTTTACAGTTGTGGCTGTCATTGGGGAGTGTATTACTAAACATGGAAAAGAGTAGTGGTATGAGAATGGAGCCCTGGAGAACTCCAGTGAGTACAGGAAGGGGAGCAGAGCAAGCCTTGCCGATGATAACCGACTGAGTCCTATTTGATAGATAGCTGAAGAACCAGGCAGTAGGTCCTTGGGAGCAGCCAAAGAAGAGCAGGGTTGAGTGGAGGAGGTGGTGGTCAACCAGGTCAAACACTTTTGACAGATCAATGAAGACTGCACCTGTGGGTTTGCCCTGGTCCATAATTCTTAGTACATGATCGGAAAAGAAGGCCAGGGCAGAGGAGGTACTATGTTGCTTACAGAAACCATGTTTGATGGGGCATAGGAGGCTGTACTTTTCCAGGTGCTCTGTTAGCTGAGAGAGTATGGCTTTTTCAAGCAGCTTGCTCAGGTGGGGAGGAGGGAGATGGGTCAATAGTTGTTGGAGGAGAGGGGATCGCTGGCTTTGAAGATTGGTATGATGTTAGCATGTTTCCAGTAGTCAGGCACAGCAGCAGTGGTAAGGGCAAGCTTGAAGATGAAAGCGAGTGGTTTTATGATTGCAGTAGAGAAGAATTTTAGAAATGCAGGGTACAGACCATCTCTGCCAGGGCTTCCTTTGGCTGGTAGGGATTTTAATAGCTTGGCAGTGTCCATGTGCCTGATGGTCCTAAAGTGGAAAGGAGGGAGCAAGGTGGTGGTTGAGGAGGAGGGTGAGTTGTTTGGCCGCAGGTTTCAGGCAGGGGAGGATTAGGCAGGCAGCTTGCTGAGATAGTGGGATAAGTCTGTGAATTTTAAGTTGAAAGCATTTGCAGTCTCAGTTGGATCTAAGATGAGACCAGAGGGGGGATAAGAGCTGCATTATCTGCCTGCTATTTTAGGGGTTTAGGAAAGAATCAGTGGAGGCCCAGAAATGTCATGGCTTACCAAGTTTGTTGATTTAGATAATATTTACAGTTTAGCAAATTGGCTGTCTGCTTGCAGGAGTTCTGCAGCTATCTGTAGACATTCCAGAGTTGTGGGGAGGGGAAGCGTTGTATTCTTTCCACTTATGGTCTTGATCTTTCATTTCTGCCAGCAGTTCCTTGGATAGCCAGCAGGTGCAACCTCCTCTAATCCTTCTGGTTTTGAGGGGAAGTGTGTATCCTGGATACGAGTGAGGGTGGAGGTAAAGAGCATGACTGCCTCAGAGATGTTGTTGTGGTGGTAGAGGGCAGACTGGTTTGCTGCCCAGAACTCTCTGAGGACCAGTGCTGGGTCTTGATGGTCAAACATTCTGAATGTTAGGAGCTTATATGGTGGGTGGCTCATTTTGAAAGACAGTATGGCGTAGATTGAGGTGTGGTCACTGATTGAGTCAGCCATTGTGCCAGCCTGGAGGACCAAGTCAGCACGGTTTGTGGCCACCCAATCAATGAGGGAGTGGTTGAGTGAGCAGGCATTGTGCCTGGTGGGGGAGGAGATAATTTGTTCCAGATTGTGTTTGATAGGTTGGAGACAGTGCAGAAAAGGGCAACTAAGATGGTTCATGTCCTACACATAAGATGTACGGTGAAAGACTGAGAGAACTAAACTTCTTCTTTTTGCAACAAAGGAGGGAGGGGGGGGACATGATTGAGACCTTCAAATATTTAAAGGGTATCAACAAGGTATAATCACAGGACCTCTTCCAGATTAGTAGTTGTAGTAAAACAAGAGGGAATGACATGAGACTGGCGGGGGGGGTAAGTTTTGGAGTAATAGTAGAAAGTTATTTTTTCCCCAAACAGTGGTAGACCCATGGAACAGACTGCCTCAGGGAGTGGTGGAGACAAAGACAGTCAAGCAATTTAAATTAGCATGGGACAGACATGTCAGTAAGTTAACAAGCGATTCCAAGTAGGGAGGTAGGAAAACCATACGCAGAATAGACGGACCTTGTGGTCCCCATCTGCCAGCATATTCTATGTATTTCTGTATCTGTGTCTGTGTATTTATTAAAGGTTACAGTGTTGCACTCTTTTAATTCACCCTGCTATAGCAAACTAAAAGTAATGTGTGGTGCAGTGAAAGTGCAAATGAGCTGCATGTGCAAAAGAGAAAGAAAAGCTCTGCAGCACACAGTTAAACTAATGCTGAGGCCTACCTCATGTTGCCTTGCTGGGAAGCAAAAATGTACAGTGAGTGGTAAAACTTAAAATCTATTTTTTGAACAACCAAAGGTGGCCCTGTTTTACACCCTGGGGCCAAAGGAGCAATGAAAAAGATGATGACAGTAACATGGGGTGCCTGGCTTCCAGAAACACTCTGCTTTCTGAGGAAGGAGCAGCAGACTAAAAAGCTAGAACTTTTCTTACTAATAGAACACTTCTATCTCAGCAGGAGTCAGTGTCTGTTGGGATTAAGCAAACAGATACTTTGTTAGAAGTGGGGGGTCTCATTTAGGGTAATTAAAAAAGAAAGTTAGTGTGTTTTTCTGTGTTGGGGAAAGGGGGACTGTATGAGTGAGGAGAGAAGTTAATTGGGGGTGTGGCTTAGGCAGTTAAAAAAACAGGTGTCTCCAATTACAGTTCTCTAGTGCTAGCTTTTGGCAGACAGGAATCTTGCTTTCAGAGCAAGGAGCAGCTGACTAAAAAGCTAGAACTTTTCTTACTAATTGCCCTCCTTCCCTTCCCTCAACCCTCTCACTCTTAGCCAGTTCTACTTTTATAGGCCCTGGATCTGACTGACAATAGGAACTTCCTGTTTGGCAGTCGGAAGGGAAGGATCACTGAGACACATAAGTTTCATCATCCTTGAAGGCAAAGAGTAGCTCTCTCTCTCTCCCCCTAGATGCTGGAGGTCTGACTATGAGCAAGGAAGAAGGAGGCTCCGAAGAATACAGGAAGTTCCTGTCCCAGAACAGAAAAGGCGAGAGCTGTAAGGGCACAGAGGCAGTAGGAAAGTAGGTGGAAAAATAAACAGAGGTAGGAGAGAGTAAGTATACAAAGCAACAAGAGAGGGGCCACAAAATAAGACATGATGGGAGTGGTGCAGTGCAATGGCTGTGGGGTGGCAGTCTTTCAGGAGACATTCTGGAGGCTGCAATGCTGCCCTATTTTCAGGCACCTTTTTGGTCTGAGGGAGGAGGATGCCCGTCTCCAGGCTGACCTGGCTAGGATTCATGAAACCTCCTCCCCCACTCAGGGACCACTAGGGCAACCGCCACTACCTCAGAGATTGCCAAGAAAGAGGAGCAGTTAGACCAAGGTGGGCTCAGAGAGGGAGAAGGTGGTGGAACAGAGGTGCATCCCTCCAGTTATGCCTCTCCACAATTCCTACGCTGTTCTGGTGGAGAGTGGTTCCTCTATGGAGGTACCTACAGTGGAGCCCAAGGAGGATGCTGGGAACCTCCACAAAGGAGAACCACAGGAGGGTGGCATGGGACCCCACAGGGGAAGAAAACAACTCCTGGTGGGGGACTTAATTGTTAGGGGGGTAGAACTGGGGGAGAAAGGGGAGAGGGAGGTAAGGTGCCTGCCTGATGCCATGGCTTGGAGGGACAGGGAAAGAATCCTCAAGATTGTGGGAGCAGCTGCACGAGGGAGGGAGCTGGATATCATTGTCCACCTAGAGACAAATGACCTGGCTGGGAATGGGATCAAAGCAGTGCAAGAGGAGTTTGTAGAGTTGGGGAGGGGCCTTAGACAAGTAACATGTACGGTAACCTTCTCAGAGGTACTACCTGTCTATGGCAAGGATGATGCTAGGGTACTCTGCACTATGGTATTCAATGAATGGTTGAAAAACTGGTGTGGAGCTCAAGGCTTTGGCTTCATTGGGGACTAGGGGCCCACCTGAAGGGATACAGGCCTATACTGGCATGATGGTCTGCATCTGTCTGGGAGGGGAACCAGGGTCCTAGATGATAGGTTTAGATGCTTCATTGGCAAACATTTCAACTAGCCAAGTGGGGGAGGCACTGAAAAGAAGCAGGGGAAATCCCAGTCTCCCCCCACAAAATAAGGTAGTTAGTGAGGTAAACACCAAGGTAGAGAAGTCACTAGGGAGCAGGACAGGGGTAAATGCAGAAAAAGGCAAAGGCAGTAAGGACAGGGATGGGACTAAAAGGGGTAAGGCTATCAAAAAATGGAGGGTGATGAGTACCAATGCCCATAGTCTGTGTAACAAGCTCCCTGAACTAGTGGCCTTGATGGAAGAGGGGCATCTGGAGATCGTGGCAGTCACAGAAACACGGTCACAGAGAACCATGACTGGGATGTCAGCATACCAGGGTACACAAGCTACAGGATGGACAGGGAGGGTAAAAGAGGAGGAGGAGTAGCTTTCTATGAAAGGGAAGGGATCAAAGCAATGGAACTAAAGGATAAACAGGGAGTAGAGGTGGCACTGTGGGTCACTCTGGAGACAGGAAATGGCACCACATTCTGCATGGGGGTTGTATACAGACCCCCATCTCAGGGAGAGGCAATGGACAAGGAAATGATAGAAGGCATCTTTAAAATGGCAGAAAGGGGGAAGATATTGTTGATGGGGGACCTGAATATGCCAGATGTTAACTTAAGCACCTTTGCTGCAGCCACATACAAGAGCAGGGTTATTCTCGATGCCCTAAGGGGCATGCCTCAGACAGCTAGTGATGGAACCCACTCAGAAGGGAACAATCTTAGACCTGGTACTGTCAAAAGGGGATGCAGAAAGGATCTCAGATTTAGAAGTGGGTAGCCATCTGGGAAACAGCGATCACCAAACAGTGTGGTTCACGATAAACACAGCCATAGAGTCAAGCCACACAAAAGCAAGATTATTGGACTTTAGGAGGGCTGACTTTGGGGAAAATGGGAGAATGCCTCAGAAAAGCACTAACAAACGGGCAAGAAGGAGGGGTGGAGGAACAATAGGGAAAAATCAAAACAGCCATCACAGAAGAAACAAGCCTTTGTGTGAAGCAAATCAACCAAAGGAAATGAAGGAAAAAATCACTATGATTCTCAAAAGAGGTGGCAGGGAAGGTTAAGGAGAAAAAGGTAGCATTCATGAAGTATAAGGAAATACTGAAGGAGCAGGACAGAGAACTGTACCAGTTAAAGCAGAAGGAAGCGGGGAAGGCAGTCAGAATAGCAAAGGCCCAAACTGAGGAAAAGGTAGCCAACTCAGTTAAGAAGGGGGATTAAACCTTGTGTAGGTTCACTAGGGAGTGAAGAAAGACGAAGGGAGGGATAGTGAGGCTTATAAAGGGAAGGGAGGGTGTGCAAAGGGTGGCAGTGAAATAACAGGGATACTGAATGAATGCTTCTGCTCAGTATTCACAAAGAAGAGGAGGGGGAGGTACCAAAACCAAAGAATAGAAGCACCTCTGGATGGGGGGGTCGATACCAGTCCATTCACAGAAGAAAAGGTTCTGAAAGAACTCTTAAAACTGAAGGTGGACAAAGCAATGGGGCCTGACAGGATTCACTCAAGAATTCTAAAAGAACTAAGGGTAGAATTAGTGATACCACTGACTAACTTTTTTAACAAATCATGGGAGGATGTTGTGGTACCTGAGGACTGGAGGAGGGTGAATGTGATTCCCCTTCACAAAAGTGGGTGCAAGACAGAGGCAGGAAACTATAGACCTGTTAGTTTAACCTCAGTGGCAGGGAAAATGATGGAATCACTTCTGAAGGAAAGAATTGTTGAGTTCCTAGAGGTCAGTGGGGCACAGGATCCAAGTCAGCATGGATTCACAGCAGGAAGATCATGCAGACAAATCTAATAGATTTCTTTGACTGGGTGACCGAAGTAGTAGACCAGGGAGGAGCTGTGAACATGGCCTACCGAGACTTTAGCAAGGCATTTGACATAGTCCCATACAAAAGATTAATATGCAAGCTAGTCAGCCTTGGAGTGGGTCCCAAGGTGGTAGCCTAGGTAAAAATTGGCTGGACAACAGAATGCAGAGGGTAATAGTAAGTGGAGTCCACTCTGAAGAAAGGGGGGTTACTAGCGGGGTACCTCATGGTTCAGTACTGGGACTGGCTCTCTTTAACGTCTTTATGAGTGACATTGCAGAGGGACTAGAAGGAAAAGTATGTCTCTTTGCTGGTGGCTCAAAGATCTGCAACAAGGTCAATACAGAAGGTTGGGTGGAAAGGATGACAAGGGACTTGGCAAGGTTGAGGGAATGGTCAAATGTATGGCAGCTTAAATTCACTGCAAAGAAGTGCAAAGTTATGCACCTGGGAAACAAAACCCCAGGGGGTGAGATACTAACAACAACAAAAATGGAAAGGGACCTGGGGGTAGTCATATCAGTTGACCTAAAGGTGGGCCAGCAATGTGAGAATGCAGTAAGCAGGGCTGGCAGGATAGTGGGATGCATAGGGAGAGGCATCACCAGTAGAAAACAGGAAATTGTTATCCTTCTGTACAGAGAGTTGGTGAGACCACATCTGGAGTACTGTGTGCAGATCTGGAGACCCTATCTCTGAAAGGACATAGACAGGATGGAGGCTGTCCAGAGGAGGACAATTAAAATGGTGCAGGGTCTGCATCAGAAGACATACAAAGAAAGATTAAAGGAGCTTACTATGTATACCCTCATTGAACGGAGGGAGAGGGAGACATGACAGAAACTTTCAAGTACCTCAAGGGAATCAACAAAGTCCAAAAGAGTAGCATCGTTCAGAAAAAGAGATATGCAACAACAAGAGGGCGTGATTTGAAGATAGAAGAGGGACAGCTCAGAGGTAATGTGAGGAAGAATTTTTTCACGGAGAGGGTTGTGGATACATGGAACAGCCTTCCTGAGGAGATAGTGGAGTCAAAAACAGTGGGAGAATTCAAGAATGCAGGGCACAGACATAAAGCAATTCTAGTGGGGGGGTAGGAGGAAGTAGGCTGTTGGTTAACTAGGATCTGCCGCTTATCCATTAGGTAGGGAAATGGGCAGACTAGGTGGGCCAAGCGGTCCTTATCTGCCATCAAATTCTATGTTTCTGTGTTTCTATGTAGAATCAACACCAACTGAACTACAGTCCATGGAGAGCTCCTAGTTTTTATAAAGCTCCTTCTGGTTGGAGAAGGAAGACCAAATAGACACCACACATAGTGTCCAGGCCAAGTTGGCAAGCCAAGTAGCAAGGCAATCATGGCTTCTCTATCCCTGCAGTGCGATGGCCACTGAATGTAAAAAAGGTAAGCCATCTACCTCCTTGCCACAGGCACAGAGATCAAGTTGGCCAAGTGAAGCAACACCATTCTACATATATACTGCAATTTGTCTGGGCTCTGCCTCCAGGGGTGGGGTCTTAATGCTAGGTTTGGGAACTGTACAATGCTAGGGGGGTGACTCCCAGAGAGACTTCACCCTCATAGACCCCCATACATGACAGTCACCGCTGAAGCTGTTATCTACTCTTTATCACCACTGCAGAGACAATGGCAGCAGAATAACAAAGGGTATGTCTATATTTTGGAGGCAGTATAGTGTAGTGGTTAAGGGCGCTAAGCTGCAAACCTGGAGACCTGGGTCTGAATCCTATCAGCCCCCAATTGTAAATTGTGTGACCCTAAGCAAATCAGTTAACTTCCTTCTGTTCCCTGGCCATACCTGGAAACAAGCTTTGGCTTAGTGTGCCTTTCCTAGGTTAAACAATTTCCCCTTCCCCTATATTTCTCTAACACTGTTTCACATAAACTTTTTTTTTTGAGCATCTGGAAAAACATAGACATTTGCCAAAGTTCTTTCCCATTTTGAGCAACTGGTACAGTAATAACTCTGGTTTCTAATAATTTTCATCTTATTTATTTTATTCATTTATATCATTATAATTACAGCCCTTTGAGTCAAGGACTCATTTCCAAAGGCTCCACGTCGAATACAGCATCAGAACAATAAACATACAATTGAGAGCATACAGTACAATAATAACAGGTTAAACAGTAGGATGCAATAAATGTCATCTGGGCAAGAGCAGATAAGCACAGAATATGCATGTACAGAATGGTGTATTTACAGGTACAGCAGTAAGAGCAGATGATGAACTTGCCTATACATGTGGTAGGTAGGCTGATTTGTCATACAATAAGTTGATAAGGAGAATTACGTACAGGTTACACCTAGAGTACCGGAGTGCAGCCTCCAGGAGGCATTGTCTTGAGTCACGTCCCAGGGGTGCAAAGAGGTTAACATGTGAACTAAAGGGGGAAGATTGCAAGGGTGCCGGAAAATGATAAAAGCTGAGGGGGCTGAGAATCAAAAGGGCACTTATGAGGGTACAAAGGGCACTTTTTCTATACTAGTTTTTGCCATACAGAAATAAAAAGTGAAGTGGCTACTGCCCCTTTCGCGCCCCCCCCCCCGGTTCCAGCACCTATGGAAGATTGTGAGTGGCCTCATTGAGGTCAGAGTATGCGGATTATGCAGATGCAGAGTGTGTGGATCGTCATCAGCACTTGGATGGCTTAGTCATTTTAAAAAAACAGATAAGTTAATAGTTATTTTTAGGATGCTAGGATTTTAGGATATTGGTCCTTAGAATCCAATATCCTAAAAAAACCTAGGATATAAACTCAGATTTTAGGATAGTTAGGATAATACAGTGCATTCCACTTAAAAGCATACCTGATAAACACATAGCTCGCATAAATGCATAGAATTTCCACATCCTAATTTTACCTCTCTACTTACTATGTAAAATAGACCTGTTAAATGCATAAAAGATCCCATCAAAATTCATACTTTTTCCATCATTTTTGCTATACAAGTGTAGAATGACTCATCCAGTTTTACTGACACTGTCTGTAGCTGCCTTACTAATTAGATTTTAATTGTCTGTTAATGGACTGCCCTATTAAAACTGAGGTGTTAATCACTTACTTCAATCTTTTAACAATCAAAGGCAAGTCATAAAAGCACTCTCTCACACTGAAATCAAAGCAAAGAACTCAAAAGAATGTCACAGAAGTACTTTACTGTAATCAGAGAAACAACCTTCCTTACACAGAAATCAAAGCAAAGAATATCACACAGTGTCACAAAGCATGTTGCGTTAACTACAGAAGCACCCGCCCTCACACAGGAATCAGACCAAAGAATGACACAGCATGTCACAAATCACTTTATCCCAATCAAAGAAGCACTTAAGTACTACTGGCATTTCTTTTCCATGCCCAACCTACTGGCACATACTGCAAGTTGTGCTCACCATTAAAAGAGTACAAGACTGGATAAGCTCATAGTCCCCTAAAACACACACCTTATGGTGGTCCCAAGGGTTTTTGTCTAAAAGGGCTGCACACTATTTATTTTTTAGGATGTTAGGATCTTAGGATATCGGTCCTCAAAATCTAATATCCTGAAATCCTAGGATATAAACTCAGATTTTAGGATACCTCAAAATCCTGAATCTGAATATCCTAAAATCTCTTAAAATTCTTTTAGGATTTTAGGATAACCTGATGCACTCTGATGCTATCCAATAGTTGGACTGGAAACAGATTCAGATACAGATTATCCTAATATCCAACTATCCTAAATCAGATCTGATTTTGAGATACTGTTGTATCCCTAAACAGAAACTGCTTTACTTTGATTCAGGGATACTGTCTGTAAAATAAGTGGTGTGCTGGTAATGGAAAAGAGACAAGTGGTGTGGGAAGGGTGGTTATTATGAGCAAGAAGGTTAACTTGGGCTTGCATTTTACTCTTCAAAGGGCTGCCAATCCTAGCTTATACTTGGCTACATTACATTTCAGTGAGCCTGAAGAAGTACCTGACACATTTTATATACTTCAAACTACTCATACTGACTTACAGTTACTAGGGCCTTCTTCCTTAAATGTCTTCTTCTTACAATCATTAAGATGGCATAGGAGTTTTACAGCTACCACTGCCAACCTAAATAGGTTACCATAACTCTAAATTTTATAAGGTTCCATTTTTATTTTGTCTTGAGCATGCGTAAGCAACATATTGGGGTAGCTTGGAATAGCAGGTTTTGGAGGTGCAGTCATGTTGTGGCAAATGGCACCACTGCTTTTTCAGGCTGGGCTCTGTAGCATGAATGAAATACCACGCTGTCTATGATAGCAGTTGAAAAGTGTGCCACCAACTTTAAACAATTGTGCCGCCGCAATGAGGGAGCGACCCGTCATTGCAGGGCATGCCTTGCCTGGTGTAGCATTTCAATAAACATGGCAGCATTACAGTGCTGACTGAAAGCTGATGTCAGGGGTGCCAAATCCCCTGTCGACATGCCCTCTCCCTAGTTTGTTGATGGGGGAGTCCAATCCTCATCAGCATAATGTGCCCTCTTTGAATTTGACTGCCGAGGGGGGGGGAAGTCCCCCTCGGCATCATGCACCACCCCAAACATGAACACATTTTGTGTGCTGACTGGGGGCCCAATCCCCATCAGCTTCAGTTCCCCTTGTAAAGAAACACAGGTCGCACACTGGGTGCCCACCCTGTATGCCAAGACACACCTGCGAAAAGACAACCTTCCCGCAAAGTTTTTTTTTTTTTAAACCTGCAAAACAGTAAATGGCCCCTCATTGTCTCCAGTGCCCCTTGCCCCAGCCCACACCCACCCTCTGCGTACCCCACCTCCCCGCACCCCCTCACCCCATACTTACCTCCAGTGCCTGGAGTGATGATCTTCGGTGGACCAGGAACATGTCTGTACTCTTCAAAGCTGACCGCGAACTGAAGAAATGCCGGTAAGCTGCATAATGGCATACATTTTTTTTTTCAACCTTGGTGCATATCTCGGCCATTTTTGTAAATTCTGGCACCAAATTTTCAACATGGGGTTCTTGGGACCCCACCTCATGGACTCAGTCATTGTCATTTCATTAATCTGTTCCAAAAGGTGATTTCATGGTCACTGCACAGAATCACCTTTTGGGACCGACTCATGAAATGACAGTGTCACAGTTCATGAGGTAGTCTCTCAAAAAGGCAATGTTGCAAATTTGGTGAAAAAATTCCCAAAAATGACTGTGTTATGGGTGTGCGTAGTGCAGTTCCCAAGCTTGCTCATAACTCTGAGAATGTTTAATATTTTCACTCCAGATTTTCAACATAGCCATTTTTCCAAACCTCCTTATGAACAGTACAACTGTCATTTTTCACATCTGGCCCAAAATGTGTTTTTGTGCATATGGCACACAATTTATTTATTTATTTAAGAGTTTTACCAGGAAAACATACTGAGCGGGTTACCACTCGATTCCAGATGCGTCCTGGGTGATAGGGACATGTGGAACAATACATCATAAGATGAGTGTATAAGTTATGCAATTACATTTACATACAGTAGAGAAAGATTGTACATTTTGAACAGAACACTATGCAGGAAGTTGTAATACAGAGGTGAGGACAGGTGCATACAAGTAATAGCCATGAAGTGGAAGCACATGTGTGCAGCTTTCATATTACAAACAGTAGGTGAAATCGTGCATGTGACAATTAACAGAGAGGTATAATTAGCTGTGAAACGTGTGAAGCAAAAGAGTTTATAGACGGTTCTAAGAAAGGACTGCTGGCGCGGTCGCTATGCAAAATCAATGTTTGGGACAGATTAAAAAAATCACAGTGACAGTGTTCATAAGGAGAGGTCCCAAAAAAGCCCATGTTGCAAATCTGATGAAAAAATTCCCAAAAATGTCTGCGTTACCAGAGTGTGTTGCAGTTTATATGCACACTCGTAACTTCGACAATTTTTTGTATTTTTACTACAGATTCTCAAAACTGTCATTTTTGCACACTCCCTGATGAACAGTACAGCTGTCATTTTTCACATGCTGCCCAAAACATGTTTTAGCACCTGTGGCACACAATGGGTATGGTCGCTGAGCAAAATTAATGTTTGGGTCAGTTTAAGAAAATCACAGTGCCACCGTTCATGAGCGGAGGTCCCAAAATGCCTATGTTGGAAATCTGGCATAAAAAAATTCCCAAATAATTGCATTATGGGTGTACGTTGTGCAGTTTCTATGCACACTCAAGACTTCACCAATTTTGTGATATTCACCCCACGTTTTCAGCATTACCATTTTTTTACACCTCCTCATGAACAGTGCAGCTGTCATTTTTCACATCCTGTTCAACAAGTGATTTTCACACCTGTGGTGCCAAATGGCATAGTCATTGTGCAAAATCACCTTTCAGCTAACGAACTGTTTGTGTCACTGTTCATGCGGTGGGATCACAAAAAGCCCATGTTGAAAACTTGGAGGGAAAATACCAATGAGCGCCTAGGGCATTAGGCTTTCCCACCATACCGCCCTACCCTGTAGGGACTGACAGGCATCAGGGGTGTGACTTGGGATTGTTGACAGTAATGCTTACGCCATTCCACCCCCGCCCTTCAGCCAGTGACAGGTGTTGAGGTGTACCTTGGACTCTTCGGCCCCAAAATTCACCCCATTCTCCTATACTGCACCCATTTCAGTATATGTTCATATGTAATGTGGGTGAGTGTAAAGCCTAAACACCCCAAGGCACACCGTGACACTTGTCAGTGTTTGCAGGGTAAGGTGAGGTGAAATGGTGTGAGCGTTATGGCCGACGACCCAAAGGCACACCCCAATGCCTGTTAGTCTCTACAGGGTGGGGTGGGGTTGACATCAGTGCCATACTTCACTGCCATTCCTATTATGCATCTCTTCAACTTCTGCACTACAAATGCCAACCCCAGCAAGACAACATTTGGCACTGATAAATGCTTGTTTAATTACTTACAAAGACCCAGACTTAGCAGTCAAATTCCAGGGAAATCCACACCTGCAATGGAAAAATATCCTACTGCAGAAGAGTACTGCAGTAGAATTAGGATTTGCAGTGCAGGCCAATATCATGTCCTTCTTTCATCACTGCTGCAGTATTTTGAACATGGTATCTGTATTGTCCAGGGATCTCCCCCCAAAATAAACACCACCACATATATCAGTGGGTGCTCAGTTGGCTCTGTTTATTGAAAACACTCTTGCTCCATCTCATCTAATAGATAGATTGGAAGTGGTCCAGAGAAAGGCAACACAAATGATACTTGTAACATGGCATAACTACAATCACAGAATAACTATCTTACATTGGACAAACAGCATCAGGTGGCTACAAAGCAACCATGGATTAATGTCACAGTAGATCCATGGTTGCTTGTGTAGTACCATAGTTATCCACAATAAGTTCCATGGCAGAGTTTTAATTGTTTCCCACCCACGCTCCCTGGTGGACACTGTTCACTAGCCAAATATCGATCTTAGAGCATAACTGGCAATAAATGTGACACCAGCTTAAGAAGTTATTGGTCTCCATCTGCCACAATTACTAATACAGTACTTTTTCTCCTAACTGGTGTTAGGTCCTTCATATGAGCTACTGTTCAGAAGTTGATTTCTCAGAGAATGACAGAGCTACCGCATTATCCATATTATTTACATACCCATAATGCAGTGCTTGCAAGTCATGGAAGTAATGTATTTTCATACATGGTAAAAAGTAAGTAAAACAGATCTTGTAACATATTTTATTGATTACTTATGAAAGGATCTGTGTTACTTTGCTCTCCTGTGTATTGAATACAAACAAGTATTAAGTATTTAGGTCATTACAATATAAACAAACAACACTCTACTCATATACTCTAGGAAGCAAATTTTATAAAGTATTATGCATAGTTATTCTCCTACTGATTAATATCTTTATCCATAGATGGAGTATAGTGGTGACAGAAAAATTTGTCTGATAATTAATATGAGTATAAATGGAACAATTTTCTGCAAGTAATTCTGTACATATTATCTTTGTTTACTAATAAAGTATAATTTCCTGATTTACTGTCAGGATTGGTACTAGGTTCTTCATAGGAGTGAGCTACTTACTGTTCAGAAGTTTATTTTTTCAGACAACGGTGGAGATACTGTATTACTCATATCATTTACATACCCACAATGCAGTGCTTGCAACTCATGGAAGTAATGTATTGTCTCTCACACATGGTAATAAGCAAGTAAAACAGATGTAACATATTTTATTGATTACTTTAGGAAAAGAGCTGTTTTACTTTGCTCTCCTGTGTTTTGAACACAAAAAAAGTATTACGTTATTTAGGTCATTACAATATAAATAAACAACACTCTACTCATATACTCAGGAAGCAAATTAATATGTTAGGAAAAGTGTTATACTATTTTTCTGTATAATGCACTACTCTTTCTTGCGCTTTCTATGTTATCAGCACATTAAACTACTCCAGAACATGGTTCTACTTGTGGCACTAATCCATGGTCAGCTAGTTGGATGTACCCAGCCTTCAGCCTCATGCACCAACCATGGATTAATGCCACAGTAGAATCATGATGTGTCATGGTTTAATGCTTACATGGCCTTCAGGAAATCACCTATGAAGTGAGACTTGGGGCTCTGAAGTTGTATTTGCTAGAGACTAAGAGGGAGAGGGGGATATGATTGAGACCTTGAGGCATCAACAAGGTGCCAAAAGTGTAGCTTTTTACCAGGAATGTCAATTCTAATACAAGAGGGCATGAGTGGAAATTGAAGGGTGGAGTGTTCAAGATGGACATCAGAAAGTATTACTTCTCAGAGAGGATGGTGGAACCTTGGAATAGATTACCTCCCAAAGTGGTGGCTGCAAAGTCAGTATCAAGCTTTAAGCATGGGTGGGACAAGGATTGGGAACAAACACATACCACTGGCAAGGGCTAGGCTGGGTGTCTAGGATGACAGAACACCAGTACACAATAGGTCCCAGGACACCTTGCTTGGGCAGACTCAATGGATCACAGATCCCCTTCTGCCATCATCTTCCATTTCTATGATTACATTCTGATAATCTCTAATTCATATTTACATATTTACATCCATTTGCCCCACTATATATGCATCCATTACACCCATTCCATCTATCCTTCTTCTTTCCTGCTATTGCATTTCTCTGGGCTCAGATGGAAACCTGACACCTGGGCTCGGGTGGACACCGGACACCCCTCCTTGCCCTCTGGGGTGCCAAACCCCACAATGTCTCTCCTTGTCCTCTGGGGTGTCAAACCCCATGAGGTCTCCAGCTACATCTGGGTGTAAATCTAGCCCATGTCCTGATCTTCCCAGCCTAGTACCCCCTGGGCCCCTAATATCCTGCTCCTGTGTCTCCCATTACCCCCTTTGTCTCATTTTCTCCCTTTTCCTCCCTTCCTACCACATTGCTATCCCCATGACACCTTACTGCTGCCTCCTCAGCAGTCTCTTATGGCTCCCTACCTTGGTTACCCACTGCCGTCCTTTCAGCAGCCCCAACCAACTGACTACTGCTTTTCCAGCCAGTTCCTATGGCCCCAAACCTTGCATATCCATTCTGTTGTCCATCTTCTGCAGTTCCAGCCACCCAATGGCTGCCCTTGCAGTCTTTCTCTGTGGCCTCATATATCATCCACTATCTGACCATCTGCTGCCCACTTTCAGCATCCACCCTTATCCTATACTCACCCTCCCCACCCCTCTAATTACTGGGTGGATGAGTGGGTGCATGGGCAACAAGCTCTCTAGCAGTTAAAGAAGGGAGATTTCAGCTCTGCTTCCACTAAATAGCCTCCTCCACATGCCTCCTTACTATCCTCTCCACCAATCCTGTTCCTTCTGTCTTAACTCCTCCCCCTTCTGTTCCAACCATCTACCCACCATTCCCCCTGTTGACCTTCCTCCCATGATTCTTGACCCTTATCTGCCCCCCATTTCTGCCTAACTAACCACCTCTATTATTTTTATCAAGTGACCCCTAACAATAAGACCTGCTCTTTAGTTAACAAGCCACCTTAGTGACTCTGAGCCTGATTCTCAATCACAAGGGACTGGCACTAAAGCATTGCAAAATAATTTAGTGCCAGTCTCTTGCTTGTGACCCCCTCAAACAATGCTCAGAGGGGGTTTAGGGCCATTCTACTCCAATGCCCATTAAAAGTTGTTGGTGCATGGATGAGGAGAGTTGGCATGTAATTGGCATGCAGTACCATTCACATTGCCAACTGGACCACCAGAGATAATCAAAATGGACACCAACAAACTTTCTGCAAAGGGCCACAAGGGGCCCAAATGTACAGGTTGGGTGTTTGTGCAGTGCAAATTATCTGTATACCCCACACGTATACTGTATGAATGCCACTGAACCATGCACATACAACTGTGTGTAAGTAATGAACCTTGTCACTATGTACAAACTATATGCACAGTAACATCTGGCTGCTAGCATTTACATATTAGTCTGAGTTTGTGAGTATCCGCCCCCTTCCCCAAGCGTAGACCTTTACTTCTCAGTATAGCAATTTGTGGGGTCTGTAAATTGGGGCACACTTTTTGTCTGTTTTCCAAAGCAAATAATTTAGACTGAGAAGGCCCATTCTATCAAGTGCAATTCTAAATGTCCCCCAGTCTGTGATTCTTTTATGGATTGTTTAGGATCTCACTGAAAATCTACTGCAAGATATTTGAACAGATATGTGTGCTGAGAGCTAATGTATTTCCCTTCCCCCATCCCCAAAACTGCTACCAGTCATGTTTCAACCATGAATAAGTACAAAAATCACCACATGCAGCATTTCTTTCAGTTATTACTTCTTGCATTCAAGATTGAAAATGCAAGGTTAAAGATGAAGCCACTCTCATTTAAATTGGCATGGCGTTCAAGACTGGTGCTTGAACAAGCTGATTGTGTATCGTGTGCTCAAAAAAATCTATAAACCTCATAAATAATTTTGTTTGAGAATAAGTTACAGACTTTATAGCTCTGGAGATGACTTTCTGTCATTTAAAACCTGCAATATGTTTTCACTGTATTGGAGACAGAGTCATTTAACTCTAAACAAATAACAAATGGAATCCAGGAGAAGCTTCGCTGAGGTAATGTAAACAGTAAAGATAAGGGCATAGAAACATAAATATATAGAACAGTACCAGATGTTGTATTGGGTCATCAAAGTAGGATTGCCATAATTATATTAATGCAAAATTAAGCAGAGTATCATATCTCATTCACATTTTGATTATATTGACAAATAATGCTTTTCCACCAACTAGCAGTAAAGGTCAGGAGAAAAAAGTTAATACTCATTATACATAAGTTAATTAGTATTTGAAAGACACTGGTGTACAAATTGCTCATAATATGATGCGGGCTTTCCCTTTGTTTGCTTAATAGCACCTCCTATTTAATTAGAAGCTGGCTGATGTCTGTGCAGGGCCTTATTTTCCATGCTGTCTGTTTAAAAGGAAGAATCTGAACTACTATTGATCTTAGTAGTTCAATAAAAGTGGAGCTGATTCATGTTTACTTAGGCTGGATAAAGTGGAGCCAGGTATTTTGCTTATATGATATCACTATAATAAACTGAGAGGCAGTATTGTCTAGTATACAGAGCACTGACTCGGAAACTTGAAAAAGCCCACCAGAGACAATCAATAACCCAGTGATACTGATCAAGTCACCTATTATATATTGTCTGTGTTGCAGTCCTCTTGCAGTTAAATTGAATAGAACTAGAAAACTGTCTGAGGTGGAGATAGAGGGTCTGCACCAGTTGCTTTCCAGCTCATTTATATCCATTCCTTTTTCTTGCTGGCATGGTGGCCTTTATGGTAGGGTTGGAGAGTGAATGGGTGCCTAAGTGGGCAGGTATTGGAAGGATGTACCAATCTGACCATGGAGAGTTGGAATGGGTGGGTGTTGCAGGTGTGAAGAAGGATTATTTAACCTCCTCTGTCTGGGGGCCAGATGGCCTGGTGCTGGGGGAATGAAGGTGGTACGTGATGGGTGCTAGCTGTCAATGAATAGTGTGGTGGGGAAGGGGCATTATTCTTCATGCTTTTTAAACTGGGTAGGACTGGGTGTAGGCAGAAGTATGGTATCGGGGTGCTTAAAGAGGTTAGGGGGAAGGGAACATTGAAAAACAGTAAAGAAAGTGAAAGCACACTGCAAAGTGGTACTTCATGGGCAAACTGTCACTTCACTGAGTCTTTGCCAGGTAAAGCACAAGATGAAGAGTCACTTTACTTAGTCTTCATCTGATAAAGTGCCAACTTCACTCGTGTACTCCACTGTGTGAAGGGCTGTGCAAAGTACAGGCGGCACTTCGTCAAGAGCATTATGTAGTGAAGCTGCATTGCTTTGTATGGATCTAATGAAAATTTTGCGAGTGTTGGAAATTATGGTGCTTGCACCAGACCTGTGGAGCCTGGATCATGGCATAGCACCATGGAGCTGATGGTATGTCATGATAAGATCTTCATGAGTGGTGCCATCCAGCATGTTAATGGGTATAAACCCCATTTTCCCCAACTCCCACAGAAGTGGTAGTCACTTTTGTATTGCATCTTAAGTCACTGGGGAGGCCATGCTAAACTTATGCTATGGGCCCAATATTGTATAAATCCAGCCCTGCACTCAGATCAGTTATAGGGTCCTGCTTTGACATTACAAAGCCCAGGATTGCCTTCCCCCTAGTTGACCCTCTCATCATTAACTCATGAAACAGCCATGTGTTGCCTGTAAGAATCTCTGGCTATTAGTTATCTGGCCTCAAGAGTTTCCTGACTGATATCTGGGAGGTTGAAGTCTCCCATGAGAAATGTATTATCCATTCTGACTGCATTTCTAATTTCTTCCTCCAACTGTAGACCTACTTCCATAAATTGGTTGGGAGGAGGGGTCTATAGACTATACCACTGGTCAGGATCCTACACCTGCCCTCTGATACCTGCATCCATAAGGACTCTACTGTATCTCCCCATTTCTTATATGGTCCTTTCTTCTGTTACTTTGACAGAACTTCTGAGATATACTGCCATGCTTCTCCTAGTATTCTACTATTTTTCCTATGCCTCCTGAATAAGGTATTGCCAGAGACTGTGAGGTTCCAACTATTATTCTACAGTGCTCATGTCTCAGTGACAGCTATATTTCTGTCATATCTGATGACCTGAATGTGGTCAAGCAGTGTTACAAGGCAGTGGGGACAGCCAGTGGGACTTTGGGGGTGCGTAGGGAGGGTATCATAACAGAAAGAAGGAGGTGGTGATACTGCTATACTACTCACTGGGGAGACCTCATCTAGACTACTGTGTCCAGTTCTGGAGGTCACATCTCTGAAAGGACATAGACAGAGTAGAAGTGGTCCAGAGGAAGGCAACTAAAATGGTGCAGGGTCTGCATCAAAAGCCCTATGAGGAGAGAACAACGGACCTCAATTTGTACACCCTGGAGGAAAGGAGGGAGAGGGAGGATATGATAGATACTTTCAAATACCTCACGGGTATAAATAAGGTACAGCAGAGGAGCATTTTTCATAGAAAAAGATGTAAGATGTTCAATTACAAGGGGGAATGCTATTGTAACCATCCAGTCCCCTAGGGTTACTAGAATCCTATCAGTGTTAGTGTTAGGGACTGCTTACACAATGACATCATTGTTTGCTCAGCTAGCCTGAGGGGAGAATGATTATGTCATTTGGAACTCTCACAGCAGCAACCCTTTTGTGTGTACAGCTGCTCTGGGAAGCTTTAGAATGTTCAGTTAGTCTGAGTGTAACAGTAAGAGTGGCAGGATCTCTCCCAGTGGCCCTGAGTCTAGGGCCCTGAATTTCTCACCCTAGTTTTGGATTACTATTACCAGCACCCAGTGAAGTGGCTGAGACCTTTCCTCGGCAGAATTTCCTGATTTTTACTCCTCGAGAGGCAAAAGGGACTGCTAGTCAGTGGATTCAAGGGGCAATCCCCTGAAGGTCCTTGTGTGGTTCAGCTGTCTATGGAAAGGACTTTGTGAAAGAATGGTTCTGACAAGCTACCAATACATATGAACATATGAAATGCCAGCAGAAACAGGCCTCATGGTCTATTGAGTCTGCTCGATTGTACAGCTAGCCCCTCAACTTGCAACTGCCCCACCCTCCCCTTCCCTTCCCTTCTCATAACCACCCCACCCACTCTGTCCCACCCTCTCTTAAATCCTCCCAACATTCTAGACAATACCACCTCCTCGAGCAGAGTGTTCCACTTATCTACCACCCTTTCTGTGAAAAAAATGCCTCCTGATTTCCTTCCTGAATCTCCCCCCCTCCAACCTCAGCTGATGCCCTCTCGTGTCCCTCCCCTTCTGATCTGAAGAATCCCTTCTGTATTAATCCTCTTAATACCCTTTAGGTACTTAAAGGTTTCGATCATATC
The DNA here is from genome assembly GCA_016271365.2 of Neoceratodus forsteri. Taxonomy (NCBI): domain Eukaryota; kingdom Metazoa; phylum Chordata; order Ceratodontiformes; family Ceratodontidae; genus Neoceratodus; species Neoceratodus forsteri. The sequence continues at coordinate 1,229,832,830 of CM057459.1, read as the reverse complement.
CCTCCATCTCTCCTCTCATCCAGGGAATACATTTGCAGCTCTCCCAGACTCTCCTCATAGGATTTTCCCTCAAGTCCCTGTATAATCTTTGTTGTCCTATGCTGCACTCCTTTCAGCAATATGATGTTCCTCTTCAGGAATGGCTACCAGTAATGCATGAAGTATTCCTTGTGCAGTCTGACCAGTGACCTGTACAGGGGTAGGATCACTTCTCTGTGCCTGGAGGAGATTTCCCTTGCTATGCACCCCATTATCTTATTTGCTTTTGCAGCTGCCTTCCTGCACTGAGCTGAGTGATTCATACTCCCTGTTATTAGTACCCCTAGATCCTTTTCCTTCGCTGTGCTTTTCAACTGTACTCCTCCCAACTGATATTTCCTCCTCTGGTTCCTTGCTCCAAAGTGCAGTACCTTGCACTTCTTGGCATTGAACCCCAACTGCCATGTCTCCAACAATTCCTGTAGTTTGGTCAGGTCTTCCTGCAGCCCCTTCCACTCCTCTATGTCATCTACCACTGCACCAATCTTAGTATTGTCTGCGAACAGACTGATCCTACTCCGGATCCTCTTTGAGATATTGGTTATGACTATCCCAAACAGTACCAGTCCCAGTAGTGAACCCTGGGGCACCCTACTTGTAACGTCCCTTGGTGATGAGCACTCCACCACCACCCTTTGCTGCCTACCCCTCAGCCAGTTGGTGATCCAGTTGACCATTTTCTCCCCACCCCAATGTATTCCAGTTTTCCCCCAGCATCCCATGTGGCACTGAGTCAAAGGTCTGGCTGAAGTCCAAATATAGGATGTCCACTGCATGGCCCCTGTCCAGTTACCTGGTAACCAGTCATAGCACCCAACTAGGTTCATCTGGCAGGATCTGCCCGATACAAAACTGTGCTATTGGCCATCTTGGAGCCCATTGTCTTCCAGAAAGGTCACCAGCCTCTCTTTTAGGATTGACTGCATGAGTTTCCCACTATTGAAGTGAGACTCACCGGTCTGTAGTTGCCTGGATCATCCTTCAGGCCACTTATATGAATGGGCACCACATGGGCCATCCTCCAGTCCTGTGGCATACATCCTGTGTCCAGTGATGTACTGAACAGGTTTGTCTATGGTCCTGCCAGGATCTCTGCTAGCTCCCTAAGTACCTAGGGTGAATGCCATCTGGCCCCGGAGCCTTGTCTGCCCTCAGTGCCCTTAGTCCCTCCAGCACCCTGTCCTCTGTAATTCTGATATCAATCACCCCAGCCCCCTCTGCCCACTCCACCCTTCCCATGGGGTATCTGCCCCCTCTTTCCTTCATGAACACAGAGCAGAAATACTCATTCAGTGCCTCTGCCTGGTCCTCCCACCCCCCATCTTTCTTAATCCTCATAATCTGGTCTTTTTTCTTCTTCCCTTGCCAATGTATCTTAAGAAGACCTTTTCCACATCCTTGATTCCCTGCGCCAGTCTTAGCTTTCTGGAAGCTTTGGTCACTGACTAGCCTGGTAACCTTCCTGGACTTCTTTGTGTACTCATCTTTGTCCCCTTGCCCTCCTGATTTCATAAGCCTCCAGAATGCTTTTCTCTTGACCCTCACCCCTTCCATTACCTCCCGAGTCAACCAGCTTAGCTTCTTTGCTCTCACCTTCTTGCTTCATGTCCTGGTGCAGGTCTCAGTAGCCTCTGCCAGCCCTTTCTTAATGATATTCCATTTTTGGTCGATGGGAAAATGTGCTTTCTAGTTGTTCTCCATGCCTAGAGAAACAAGCAACTGTCCTGTGCATACTGCTGTGGGAGACAAATACTCCATGTAGGGGTTTTTGTTCTGGGGGGGTGTATGTGCCCACAGATAAGGCTAGATCACACCTGCCAGTGCCCCTTGTTCACTCAAGTGTATGAAGTACAGTAAAAGTGGAGTCTTTAGCATTTCAGTGGGAAATGGAGGCTTCTGTAGTGTAACCCTGAAGGAAAGGCAAAGACTGTCGGTTGGGGCAAAGGGTGGGAGGAACACCATCTGGAAGCTTACCAGACAGGGCTAACTAGTTCATGGAAGGGCGCCAGTTTTACCTGAGCAAAGGCCATTTCTGCAGGTTCAGGTGTGTAGCATAGATCCCCAAGGGAATTTGGGATGAAGATGTTCTCAGTTTATGGCTTAGTTTCACAAAAATTGCACTCTGGGAAAATGGAAATGTGTTCTGGTGTGGCACAGTCCATGTGCATACATCGTGGGAAAGAGAAAGGAATTATTGTTTCTCTGAAAATTGTACTGCCTTGCAAGGAGAGTTTTGGAACTTTGTACCTGTTTGCCATGACCGACCCGTGGAGGTACACTGATGCTTTAGTAACACCTGTTGAATAAAGCCATACTGCAAAATCCCAGCTGCTATTTTGGACATTCTGGTCCTTGCTTCTGGTGTGGAATTACTGGGGCCCTTTTAGCAGTTAGATCTAGCATATGCCTAACATCCTGCACCCTGAACCTGATTGTAGTTACAAAAGTTCATATTTTTGTTCTTGTACCCCTACCCCCTTCCTCTTGATAATGAGCATGGTATACATCCTAGGGTGGTACCAATTCTTGAATTTTCTGCTGAAAGTAAATGGTATGTCATGTGTGGGTACTAGTTCCTATTTTTTTATGGGGGGGGTCCAACTTACCAAAAGTGGCATGGGGGTTACTCTATGAAGGTAGAAAGGAGTAAACCTAGGGAACATGTGAGAAAGTACCTCTTCACTGAAAGGGTGGTTGATGCATGGAACAGCCTCCCAGCAGAGGTGGTGGAGGCAAAAATGGTAATGGAATTCAAAATGTCATGGGATTGGCAGAAGTGTACCTTAGTGGTTAGGAAAGGGTATATGAAGCCAGAGATCAAGTAGGGTCTGTGGTATTGCAGTAGGTAAGGAAAATGGGCAGATTAGGTGGGCCAAACGGTCCTTATCTGCCATCAGTTTCTATGTTTACATATTAACTAGCTCATCTGCAGCTGCTGTTGCCAGAAGGTCCTCCATTTTGTTCCCTAAGCTCCTGGCATTTGCATAGAGAACCTTGCATTCCACCACATTAATTTCCTTTATCTGTCACTTATAATTCTGTCTTTCCCAGTTGTTTATTTTCTACCCCTCTCTCATTCCCTTTGACCCCTATAGTCTACCATTTTCCCTTCTACCCTCTGATTACCATTTCCAAAATCTGCCTGAGGAGGGAGAGAGCCAGCTTGACTCCCCTCATGTGTGTTAACACGATGGTGTGATCTAGCACTTCCCTCCCTTCTCCTAGTTTAAATACATATTAATAACCACATCTAACATCTTGCTGAGTGCACTTCACTGCAAAAAATTATATCTTTCCAAGCTGAAATATCTTATTTCACTAACCAAATCTTGATTTTTGATCCCTAATATTTTCTATAGAATTGTTTTCTGTAAATCCCACCTGCCACGGACCCACCTCTGACTAATTTCAGTATCTTTCACCTTGCTATCCATTTTCACCACTGGTACCTACTGCCTCCCCACACCTCTATCATTAACCCTGATACTCCTCTGCTAAAAAGACTTGGAGACAGTGTCAAATATTTGCTCAAGATAAGGCTGTGTGCTGCTGATTGTTTATTTTAAAAATTATAAGACTGTATTAGATAACTACTTGCATATTTTGTTATATCTCAATTCGAACCCTGTATTATCTCTGTATATCTTGTCCATGATGTGGAGCCTTTGTAAGAGAACTATAAACTCAAAGGTAGTGTAATCCGAAGTATCAACTAAATAAATAAATAATCTGCTATTGAGACAAATTATCTTGTTTTATCTTGTCAAGTAAAAGAAGTTTATTTCATGGTATATTCTCTATTATTTTTTTTTATTTAATTGAATAAAAATCCTTTTTTATTGCTTCATGGCACCATCCTGTTTTCAGGCTAGAATTCTAGTTTTTAGAGTTTCAGTCTTTTTTCTTAAACTAGATGGAGAGTTTTATGAGTGAAATGCTTTAATTACTCTTTCTAAAGTGGCTTATAATACTCAGTTTGTGTTGGGTGCTTTTTAATGGACACTTACCATGCCAAGTCCCTATGCCACGCTATGCATGATGTACCTCATTTATTGCCCCCCCCCACACACACACACAGGCAACCTCTTCTGTGCCTACCACCTTGAGATCTAGATGTGCAGCATCGTGAAGTATGCTACTGATGACTCTAATATGGCAATTTATTTCCTATGTGATTGTTGTCCAGTTGATTCTTTTCTGTTATAATATCTTGATGAGAATAATTATCTTTTATCTCAAATTGAAATCTTGTATTTGAATTAGTATGTGTGTGTGTGTGTGTGTGTGTGTGTGTGTGTGTGTGTGTGTGTGTGTGCATGCATGTGTGTGTGTGTGTGTGTATATATATATTAAGGATTGGTTAAGTATGCTAGCTGGCTGTGGAGAAGATTTCTGTAAGTTTTGCTATTGTTACAGGAGAGAAAGATCAATTAATTATACTTGCTGTTGAGGGAGTTAATGTATAGAGGATTTCTGTAAATTTAATTATTGCTTTAATTTCTCATTAATTTAGCTTAAAGTAGAATTTAGCTTAAAGGCTTCTGTGGCTGGAGTGACTGTAAAAGGCCTCCTACCCACTCCTTTCACCAGCCTTTCTTAAATACTGAAATACCACTGGGGGTTAGGTTTGAAGGCTGTGAGGGAGGAGCTTGGGGAGCTGCAAACTGATCTGAGCCCTCAGAACAGGCCAGGAAGGAGGAAACAAGGAACAGTCATATGAGGTAAGTCTTAAGGACATATAAATTTACAAAATATGTGAATAGATCTAAAGTCCTTATGAGTAGGATTGTGGTTTCCAGTTAGTACTGTAGTTGACTGTCTTATGCTGCATGCAAGGGCGTTTAGGACAATAATTTTTGTTACAGGCTCGGCTAGGATTAGTTAATTCTACTTGCTGTAGGGAGAGTGGTGTGGAGAGGCTGTATATGCAGTATGGACCATGAGTAGGACTGTAGGGTGCAATTGTTGTTGGGCAGCAATGCAGATGAACATACTGTGGAGGCTGGGAGGGTGTTCAATATGCCACAGGCTAAGAAGGCTTGAGGAAGAGGTTCAGTGGCTTGGCAGGGAGCTGGAGAGGTTGAGGGAGGAGGGGAGGACTGCATCGATAGGAGGGCTGACATCTGAGAGTTTTGTGGGGACACCACAGAGAAGGAACAGTGGGGCAAGGTAGAAGTCAGGGGGAGGAGACACAGTAGACAGGAAGCCAGTTGATGAAGGGTGGACTCTAGTAGGTCCTAGAAAAAGAGGAGCAGCAGTAGGCAGGAGGGAGGAGGAAACACACAATAACGCAAAGGGAGGAGGGAACATATTAGCTGTACTAGCAACACATGGGAAAGAGGACGCAGGAGGAGATTGCACAAGAGATAGTGCTCACAAAGAGAAGGGAGAGAGGGGCATTACTAGTGGAGAGACTGAGTATGGCATGGCAGGGGGAGGGATAATACTCGGAGAGGAGAGGAGGGCGTGGACGGTTGGCAGTCAAACAGGAGGAGGGGGAGGAGTCTCAATTGAGAAGGGCAGGGGGTAGACACTGAGACACACTGTAAAGCACCGTCTTGAGTGGCCCCAGAAATGAGAACCTGGGTGGGGGTGACAGGTACAAGGAAAGAGGAGGGAGGTATACTAGTGTTGAGGGACTCCATACTCAAGGGGATTAGATAAGGCAGCAAGGAGGAGAGGCACAGTCAGGTTTGGGTGGCATCTACACCAGGATTAAAGGCAGACAAGTCAGGACAGGCTATCCTAAGGTGCATAAGGAGGGGTAGGAGGAAATCACACATTGTGGTACATGTGAGGACAAATGATCTAGCAGGGGAAATGGTGGAGTTAACAAAGGAGAGGACTGAGGAAGTGAGAAGGTTGTGTGAGGAGACTGGAGAGTCTGCGGCATTCTCCAAAGTGCTCCCAGTACCCTGCACAAGCACAGTGAAAAAGGAGAGGATTAGGGAGTTGAACACATGGTTGGCAGAATGGTGTCAAACTAAGGGATATGGGGTTGTGGGTGGCTGAGGCAGTACCTGGGTTAGTAACAATCTGTTTGAAAGGGATAGGCTACACCTGAGTGGGGAGGGGAAGGAGGTATTAATGCAAAACTGGGGAGGTATATTGCAACAAAGGTGGATTTAAACTAGATAGGGGGGTGGCAAGTGGACAGCAGGTAGGCAGGGATCTGATAGAGTGAAGCCTACCCCCCAGACTAGCAGGGAAGGACTCGGGGTGGCCAAAAAAAGGAGGGAGTAGAAGGAAGGAAATGGGGGCCAATGAAGGGAAGGGGGCAGGATGGAGGGTGGTCTTGCTGAACGCAAGAAGCTTAGGTAACAAATCTGCTGAGCTGCAGGCACTCTTAGCACTGTGGAGGGTGGATATTGCAGCTGTCACAGAAACGTGGGCAACTGAGCACTGGGACTGGGATTTGCTAATCCCAGGATACAAAGTATACAGGAAGGACCATAAGGAAGGGAGGGGCGGTGGAGTGGCAGTCTATGTGAGGGACGGGATTAAATGCACAAGGGATGAGGGGGTTGAAAGGAGAACAGAGGCAATCTGGCTGCATCTCTTAGACTCAAGGGGTAGAAAACTGAGGTTTGGGATGGTATACAGGCCACCGTCCCAGTCTGAAGAGCTTGACTGGGAATTAGCAGGACAAATCAGAAAGGTATGTAGAAAAGGGAAGGTGGTCATCGTGAGGGATTTCAACTTGCCAGGGGTTGATTGGAGCATTCCAGTCACCTCCAATGCTAGGGAGCAAGTGCTCCTGGATGCAATCCAGGAGGGTCTCCTGACACAGTTGGTTAGTGTACCTACTAGGCTAAAGAACACTTTAGATCTGGTGTTGTTGAATGGGGAGGCAGTAAGGGAAATAAAGGTAGAGGACCCACTAGCCAACAGTGATCACCAAACGGTGTGGTTTAATATCGGGATGTGCGAGGAGCCAGAGAAATCAGTTACTCAGGTAGTAAACTTCAGGGGGCAGACTTTGGGAGGATGCAGAAAGTACTGAAAGGGATAATAGAGAGCATAAGGCAGGAGATGGATGCAGAGCAGAAATGGGATATTATTAAAAGGGGGATTACAGAGGCAACAGAAGCCTGCACCAAGACACAGAGTAAGAGGAGCAGAGCAAGAAAACCATGCTGGTTAAACAGCGAGGTAATGGAGGTGCTGAGAGCAAAACGAGAGGTGCACAGAGGTATAGAAGGATAGGGAAGCAAGTGGACAGGGAGGAGTATGTAAGACAGTCCAGGGAGGTGACCAGAAAAGTAAGAGAAGCCAGGGCCCAGAAGGAGCTGAGATTAGCACAGGGAATTAACGGGGGGGTTGGAGAAAGACTTTTTCAGATACATCAGGGAGAAAAAACAAAGTGCAAGGAGATAATAGTGTGGATAAAAAGGGGTGGGGAGTGGACGGAAAAGGGTGAGGAGCAGGCAGAAGCACTGAATGAATACCTTTGCTCAGTGTTCATAGAAGAAAGGGGGGACCGCTACCATCATGGGCTGAGAGGGTGGGGACAGAGGGAGAGGAGGCAACAGATGGAAGAACTGATGCAAGTAGAGTCCTAGAGGGACTGAGGGCATTGAAGGTAGACAAGGCCCCAGGGCCAGATGGTATCCACCCCAAGGCGCTGAGAAAGATGGTGGAGGTGTCAGCGGAGCCGCTGGCGGATCTGTACAGCACCTCACTGGAGTCACGATGTGTGCCACTGGACTGGAGGATGGCACATGTAGTACCATTACACAAGAGCGGACCAAGGGAAGAACTGGGTAATTATTGTCCGGTAAGTCTCACCTCCATAGTGTGCAAACTCATGGAGACAATACTAAAGGAAAGATTGGTGTCCTACCTGAAGGACAATGGCCTCCAGGATATGAGGCAGCATGGGTTTGTTTCAGGGAAGTCTTGTCAAACCAACCTGATACAATATTATGACTGGGTGACAGGTAAGCTGGATAAGGGTCATGCTGTGGATGTTCTTTACTTGGACTTCAGCAAGGCCTTCAATTCTGTGCCTCATGGGTGGCTTGGGGGGAAGCTAGCTGTTGTAGGGGTAGGCGCAAAAATTATAAACTGGATTACAAGCTGGCTGAGTGGGAGGCTGCAACGAGTGGTGGTGAGAGGGGAGCTCTCAACTCCAAGACCGGTGACGAGTGGGGTGCCACAGGGCTCTATGTTAGGGCCAGTATTTTTTGGGCTCTTCATATGAGACATTGCACATGGGATGGTGAGCAAGACAAGTCTGTTCGCTGATGACACCAAAATCAGAGCAGTGGTGAATCAAGAGGAGGGATGGAAGCAGCTGCAGGGGGACCTAAGCAAGCTAGAGGAGTGGTCAGAGAGGTGGCAGCTGGGGTTCAATGCAAAGAAGTGTAAGGTTATGCACTTTGGGGTGAAGAACCCAAGGAGAGAATACTGGCTGGGAGGGGTTAAGCTGGGGATCACTGAGGAGGAGAAGAAATAGGGGTAACGATAACAGGGACCATGGACAACACTGCCCAATGTAGGAGAGTGGCTGCAAAAGAGAACAAAATGCTGGGTTGCATAGTGAGGGGTTTTTCATCCAGATGAAGAGAGCTGATCTTGCCCCTCTACAGGTCGCTGGTAAGGCCGTACTTAGAGTACTGTTTGCAGTTTTGGAGGCCATACCCAAAGCGTGATATCAGGCTACTGGAGGGGGTGCAGAGCAGGGCAACAAAGATTATATGTGGAATGGAAGGGACAGACTATGACAGCAGGCTGAGAGACCTGAATATGTACACCCTGGAGGATAGAAGGGAAGGGGGGACATGATAGAGACATTCAAGTATCTGAGGGGAATCAGTAAGGATGGGGCAGATGGGGTCTTTAAGTTAAAGAGGGAGGGTCACCAGGGGCATGCGCTAAGAATAGAGGGGAAGATTTAGGAAGGAAATGAGGAGACACTATTTCACAGAGAGGGTGTTAGCAAAATGGAACACCCTAGCTAAAATGGGTGGTATCATGTAAATCTGTGAACAGTTTCAAAAGGCATGGGACAGGGAACAGGGAGATTGAGGATGGGGAGGGGGGGTGCCAGTGGGATGAGAAATGGGGGATGGGGCAGCTGCAAACAAAGTTGCTAGCTGCACAGTCGAGCAGACTTAGATAGACCGGGTGGTCTGTTTCTGCTGGCACATTAGTATGTTCGTATGTTCATATATATATATATATTCTTTGTAAAAAATTGTGTTCATGCACCAGTTAGGATTCAGAGTAAAGAGAGAAAAGTAGGGAAATATGGCGTTAGGGTTTCCAACCCTAACACCCCCATCCCCATTTCCATTCAACAAATGGAAAAAACATTACAGTTTTGGCTGTCCTGAGTCTTGGCAAATCAGGGCTGAGGTCTTCCTTGGGGTTACCAACCCTAATGCTCCCACATTCCGTCAACAACTAAACTCAGATGTGCAGACTATATGAGAATGGGATGAGCGTTAGGGCTGATAACCCCAAGGAAGACTCCAGCCCTGATTCACCAAGACTCAGGACAGCCAAAACCATAATGCCTTTTTTCCTTTTGTGGTTTGGAGGGTGGGGTGTTAGGGTTGGAAACCCTAACATCACATTTCCGTACTTTTACTGCTTTAATCTGAACCCTAACTACAGTAGTGCATTAACACAGTTTTTTTTCAAAGAATTTCCTTACTTTTTGAGATAGTATAAAAGTATTCTCATTCACTCAGGTCCCTTTGGAACCTCTGTGAACATATCCATCTGCCTAGGGAAGTGCAGGGCCATCTGCGCCCTGCACTTGCATCCCTCCGTAGATGCACAGTTCCATCTAGGGCCCTGTGCTTCCATGCTTCCAGAAAAGTAATTATCTACTTGGTTTTAATTGATTTTTTTCAAAGGGAAAAATACAGTAAGTTTTCCTCCTAACTGCCAGCACTTAATTGTATATGGGTAAACATATGTTTTTAATTTTTTTAATGATGTCAGTAAATTTTTGTCAGTTTGCTCTGCAATTTGATATGGTTATACTGGAAGACTAGATACACCTTTGGTGCATTTTGATGATGCTGGGACTTTAATTGTGGATTTCGCACCTTGATGAAGATTGGTGGTAATGTTGGGATGCAGTGCATACCCCATGAATGTTTGGGGGATTATGTGTTAGTGTTGCATTACTCATTGACTTAACTCCAATTATTGACTGACTTATGACTTGTTAAAGTTGCAATGTTATCTAATGGGAATTTTTGTATTTTAATTGTTAAGATTTTCTATATGGCTCCTGAATTTTTTGTTTGTTTGTTTTTGGGTGGGGGAGGTTATGCGTTAGTGTTATAGTACTCATTACAGTCTTTCTTCTGATATATAGTTTGTTCCATAACTGAAAATGTTGACAGAGTTATGGCTTGCTAAATTCCATTTTTTTATATGAAGGAATCTCTTTCCATGTGAACAACACAATCTCATGAAAAAAAATTCCTTCATACCAATAAAGAAAAGATTGTGAAAAAAAAAAACAAAGTCCAAATTCTTTTTTCGTATGAAGGCAATCTTGCTTCGTATGGCCCTATTACTATTTCATATGACCATATGAAAAAAGAAAATCATCTCACGAAAAAGATTTTTAAAATGTGATAAAAACACATTTCTGAGTTATTTTTCCAAAAAGCAGCTGCAGACAGGAAGTCCCACAGAAACACATTTCTGGGTCATTTTTCCAAAACTGAACTGCAAACAGGAAGTCCCATAGAAACTTACCCTTGACTGGCTCCCTCCTCCAGATCAACGGCCATGGCTCGCTTTTTTGAGCCACCAGCCATACTCAGCCTCCCACCACAGAGAAAATCAGAAACTAGCCCTTGAAGGGGCTCCCTCCTCCAGACATGCGGCCATGGATCACTCCTTGGAGCCACTGGCCATACTCAGTCTCCCACTGCAGAGAAAATCAGAACCTTGCCCTTGACCAGGTTTCCTCCTGCAGACCTGCAGCCATGGCTCGCTCCTTTGAGCCACCAGCCATACTTAGCCTCCTGCCACACAGAAAATTAGAGACTTACCCTTGACTGGGCTCCCTCCCAGACCTGCATCCATGGCTCACTCCTTGGAGCCATTGGCCGTACTCAGCCTCCTGCCACGGAGAAAATCTGGCACACCCGCTGTTGCTCTTCTTGCCTGCTCGGATCCAAACCCATGCTTCCCACTGGATAATTTCTCCTTGAAACTGCTAGACTGCCATTGGTTATCGGCCTTCTTCAAGTAGGACATTTGGACAATGGCCCTTGTAAGCACGTTGGCTATTCACTGACCGGATTTTGCTATTTTCAAGCTGTGCCATGACCGGCTTTTAGCTGACTAGTCAGCTTACCCTTTACTGCTTAACCTCCTTATATCTGGATCTGCATGTTCCCAGATATGGGTAAATGTGCATGTTTCCAAACTATTATGGGTAAATGTGTTTAATGCACGGTACTGTATTTTATTTCTGCTTGTGGGAAAACTGCTTGTGGGCTACTGTGTTAAACTGCTGTATGTTTATACTGCACGGTTTCCGCTCGTGTGCTAATATTCTGTCTCTATATTGCTAAAAGTGCTAAAATATGCCTATTGTATTCCTTTCATCCCCTTTGAACTAGCCTCTCAAATCTCTTCTCCTTAGCGCCACCCCCCCACACTCACTACCTTGCACTCTGCTTAATCTCTCCCCCCTTCTCTTCCCTACCTCACCTAAATTGCATTTTCTTTAGCTATTCAGGGTTTTGGCACCTAGATATAGGCACCCATTTACTGCTCCCTTTTGTTTCCAAACTCTCAATTCCCTCTTTCTGTTACTAGTCCCACCCACCACTTAACCAGTGGTTGATCCTCCTGCCACTTAAAATTTCTAATTCTCTCCCTTTCCCCATCACAGAAACTTGCCCTTGACTGGGCTCATTCCTCCAGACCTGTGGTCGTCACTTGTTTCTTGGAGCCACTAGCCATATTCAGCCTCCCACCACAGAGAAAATCAGGTACACCCGCTGTTGCTCTTCTTGTCTACTCAGACCCAAACCCCTGCTTCCCAGTGGCTAATTTTCCCTGGAAACCACTGGACTGCCATTAGTTAGTGTGCCTTCTTCAAGAGGAACATTTGGACACTGGCCCTTGCAAGTGCCTTGGCTGTTCACTGACCGGCTTTTGTTATTTTCAAGGTGTGCCATGACTGGCTTTTAGCTGGCTAGTCAGCTTACCCTTTACTGCTTAACCTCCTTATATCTGGATCTGCATGTTTCCAGATATGGGCAAATGTGCATGTTTCCAAACTATTATGGGTAAATGTGTTTTATGCAGGGCACTGTATTTTACTTTTGCTTATGGGGAAATTGTTTGTGGGTTACTGTGTTAAATTGCTGTGGGTTTATAATGCACTGTTTTGGCTCATGTGCTAATATTCTGTGACTATATTGCTCAATATCGACTATATTGACAATATTGCAAAATAGTGGTCATATTGTGTGTCTCTTGGTTAAAAAAAGTGCCTGGCACAGTGATGCTTAGGGTTGAGGCACTGGATGTCACTCCTCGCACCGCACCGGTGACCCGGGTTCAGGAATGGAACTGGGCCCCGGGGGTTGACTGGGAGAAGGAAGGATTGAGAGTCCTGCGACAGCTATCCTTCCTTCCGGATGGGTGAGGGACATGCACTGCGCTGCAATGACACCCAGCGAAGGCTGGGTGTTTGGCAGGACATGGGCATTTATAAGAGGGGGAAGGACCTGGCAGATGTCTGCACTTCAGTGCATTGACTTCAGTGCACGACTGGCTCCTCAGTGGGGCATACAAAAATTCCTGTGCCTGATATATGACGCTGCCTCCTCTGCACCTGGACTATATGGCTCTCCACCACTCCACCATGCCACCAACTTAGTTATGGCACCATGGGCCGCTGTGAGCCCTGAACCCTGTCTTGGGGAGTAAGCCAGAGGGGCAATGCTGGGTAGCTGGCACCTTTCCCTGTAGTAGACGGGCAGACAGCGGTGCCACAGCCCCACCCTGGGGGGAAACCAGAGAGTATCGGTGAGTGTCGAGGATGGTGATAATTAGAGGGCAAGGTAGGAGTAGAAGGTGACTGATCATCTCAGAGCAAGGAGCAAAAAGTATAATAAATAAAAAAAAAATTTAAAAAAATGTCCATTTCCCATTAGCAAGTTATACTGTATTGCCATTAGAGGGACACAATCTTTATCTAAAGCGATCCCTGCCTGTTGTTCATATAGATACCTCTCCTTTGCTCTATTTAAGCATCTGTTAAATAAAGACAATTAGACCTAGTACCCCTCGCCTTGCTCCTCCCATCTTTTTTCTTACTCCTACTTGCAGAATTGCTGCTCTTATATAGAGGTCATATTGTTACGCATATCATGCCCTGCAACATGAAACTCCTTCTCTCCTCTCTCCTCTCTCCCCCTTTCTATGCTCCTAGTACTTTCTCTAACCCCTCCATTTTGTCTCTATTGGCAAATGCCAAATAACTCACCTTCTGCACCCTCCTATCTCCAATCCCCTACTTACATCCTCTCTATCACTCCCTCTCCACCATTTGAACTATAGTCATAGTCACCCTCTATCCTTCATACTTCACTACTAACTGTTCCAACCTTCTTTGCTGCTCATCTCCTGCTCCCTTACTCTCATGCGTACTATCCTCCCAGTTTCACTGGTTCCTCGACATCTAACTCTAAATGCCCCAAGCTTCACTTCTTCATCTTAGCTCTACTCTTGATCTCCTGTGGAGATATCCACCCCAACCCTGGTCCATCTGCATCTCATGCGCTGAATGCTCTATTATCTACTGCAGCCCCTTTTATTGCTCCCACTGTCCTCCTGAAGGGTTTCAAGATCCTTCATCTCAATATATGTAGTTTGTTGCAAAAAATCGACCTTCTACAAACCATGGTGGCCACTCTAAAACCTGACATACTGATCATCACAGAAATGTGGCTAAAGAGCATGATCCCGGATCTCTTGGTCTCCATTCCTGGCTACTCCCTCCTGAGGCAAGAATGAGCAGGTATAGCTGGAGGCATCGCCATGTACATTCTTACCTCCCTCCAATATGCTATCATATATTTATCCACTAGCTCAGCATCCCACGATGCACTGGCTATTCATTTAACTCTGCCCTTCACTCTCCCACTCTTTATTGATGGCATTTACTGTTGTCTAAATGTCCAGCCCTCTTTTGCTCTCAACCTCATAACCTCCATCATAGCCCTTTCTCATCCTGGTGAACTATACATCTTAGGGGACCTAAACGTAAACTGTCTGTCTCCTACCAGCCCAGTGGCACTGAGGGTTGAGGTGCTGGATGCCACACCTCACACCCCACTGGCAACCTTGGTTCAGGAATGGGTACAGGTCATTGGTGATCAGCCAGTGAGGGAGCAGATTGAGTGTCTGTAGGCTGCTCTTTGCTTCCTGGGGACGGTTCAGGGCTTGAGTCGCACTACAGCAGCCCCTGATAGAGATCAGGGGTTCCACAGTCATAGTGCCATTAAAGGGAGGGCTACAGTGGACATCTGCACATAGTGCGTTGGCATCATTGCATGTCCATAGTCCTTGGGAGAAAAACTAGGCAGAAAATGGCAGTCAGTCATGGTGGTTTGATGGCCATGCCTCTGTGCTCCTCTTGATCTGCATGGAATCACATATGGGTATCAGATTCTGGGCCCGACGGTGAGGATTAGGGGTCCCCGCCGCGGGCACTGTGCATGCTAGCCCTGTTTGAGTGAGCTGCCGGGTTGCCTGGAGTACAGAGGATGGCAGCCGGATGATGGCAGACTGAGCCCCAGTGGAGTAGAAAAGAAAGGAGTAGTGATAAAAAAAAAACAACTTGCTGTCTCCCAAGATATCCAAAATATGCAATGATCTTGGAGCCCTGAACCTCTCGCAATTGATCTCAGAACCCACCCACCCTAACCATAAGACACAAAATTACTTCCTGATCAACTGGGCTCTTACCACCCACCACTACGGAGTAATTAGCTCTGGCATCCTCCAAGACGCTGTCAGTGACCACAACCCAATATTCATTGTCAGGAAAATCCATAGACCAAAATCTCCACATAAAACCTTGCAACTTCGCTGTTTCAAATCCCTAGACCTTGAACCTCTCCTGCACAACCTAGCTCTCTCTCTGACTGGTCTCCCTTAGTCCTATCACTCAGTTGATAAGGCTGTAGCCTACTTCAAAGAAATATTCCTTGCAAATTGGAACACCTTTGCCCTTCTCAAGCAAACCAGGGTTGGGGGTAACCATGTACCATGGATCGCTCCAAAACTCTTAACCTGTATTAAGGCCAGAGATTGTGCCTGGAAGCACCACAAATCCACCCAGCTTCCTAGCTACCTCACTGACTACCGTAAGCTCAGGCACACCTGTACCAGGGCAACAAGGCTAGCCAAGTTTGAGTACTTCAAAAATTCTTTACTCACTAACATAAATTCCCCTACTAAGTTCTGGAAGGTGGTTCATGCCCTCTTTACCCCTCAGTCCCACCTCCGTTCCACAGTGCTAAAGGCAAATAGCAATCTTGTAGCCAACTCCCATGCTGTAGCTGTGGAATTTAACTCCTATTATACCTCCTGTTCAATCGAACTGCTGAAGTCCCTCCCTAATTACCCCTTCCCCCTTCCCCTCAAATGTCATGGCTGCCCCTCTATCCCCCCCCAAAAAATGCTCCACTTCCTACTTCCCCAAACCCCTCTTTCTTATTCTCTTTAGTCTCACCAATCAATACTCTAAATGCCCACCTCACCATCAACCCCTCAAAAGGATCTTCCCCAGATGACATTGACCCTTAACTCCTCTCTCTCTCTCTCTCTGTCTCTCTCTCTCTCTCTCTGTCTCAGCTCCAGCCATTGCCTACCCCCTCTCCTTAATCGTAAATCTGTCCTTCTCAATCTCTGATGTCCCTACCAAATGGAAGCACACAGTGGTCCTCCCCCTACCTAAAGGTGGAGACCCCTCATCCCCTGGCAACTATCACTCCATCTTGCTACTCCCTACCCTAGCCAGACTACAAGAACATCTAGTCCTCTATCACCTCACCTCCTGTCTATCTGATACCTCCTTCTTCACCCCGTTCCAATCTGGTTTCAGGAAAAAATACTCTACCACCACCTCCCTAATTCAAAAACACTGACTCCACCCTCTCTGGGATGCACAATGGCCAAATCACCTCAGCCATATTTGTCAACCTTGCCAAGGTTTTTGACACTGTTTCTCATGCTCTTTTCCTTGGTTCCCTCTCATCTGCTGGTCTAACCCCTTTTGCAACTAACTGGTTTAAGTCCTACCATACTGGTAGAACCCAATCAGTTAAGATCACAGATGCCATCTCGCCACCCCTCCAGATCTGCACTGGCGACCCTCAGGGCTCCATGCTTGGTCCCGTTCTATTCTCCATCTTCCTTAGTGACCTGCCATCTGTCTGCTAGCCCTCCTCCACCATACACATGTACACTAATGATACTGTCCTGTATGCATCTGGCTCATGCCTAGCTGAGGTTACATCTAGCTTGCAGCATGACTTCAACAAAGGCCAGCTCTGGTTTGCAAACCATCAATTATTCCTCAATTCCAAGAAGACAGTTTTCATGACCTTTGGCACAAGGAAGAGACTCTCTAGGCTTCCCTACCTGCACATTTTCTGCACTGTTGATGGGACTTTACTTGAGGACACCTCGTCCTTCAGATACCTTTGGGGTTAATAAGATCAACACCTCAACCTTTCTGAACACATTCACGCCATCCAGAAAAAATTGCGCCCCAAGCTTGATGCCTTGTTCAGGAACCGTAGTTGCATCCCTCCTGCGGATAGGCGTGAGCTTGTCCAGAAGATGACCCTCCCTGTTTTTGACTATTGTGATGTAGTCTATGATGCTGCTCCTAAGTTCTCCCTGACCAGATTGGACACTCTCTTCAACTCCTTCTGTCACTTTGCCCTAGATGCTCCCTCTCGCACCCTCCACTGTCACCTCTATCGAGCCCTTTCCTTCCCCTCCCTTACAAATAGATGCCTCTCACACTGCACTAAATTCACTGCTAAACACTGGCTGGGTGAACTCCCTTCCTACCTATCCCTCTCATTTATAACACCCCCTCCTCTTTCCCACACCCTCAGATCTACCTACACTCGCACGCTAACTGTCCCCAGCCACTACACCCTCTCTCCAGCCACCCTGGGTACTCTCACCATTTTCTTAAAATATGGAACTCTCTACCTCCCCAAATAGAAACATAGAAACATAGAAGTTGATGGCAGATAAGGACCACAAGGCCCATCCAGTCTGACCATTTTTCTACCTTATGAATGTGTCATAGGCCTGTACTCTATCAATGGCCTGTCTATTCATACTCATCTTTATTGCTCCCTTATGCCTGTCCCATGCCTGTTTGAAGCTCTGCACTGTATTCATATCCACCACTTCCTGAGGTAGGCTATTCCATGCATCCACCACTCTTTCTGTGAAAAAGAACTTCCTCACAATACCCCTTAATCGGCCTCCCTCTAATCTCATGCTGCGGCCTCTTGTCCCGCTATTTTTCTTATATTGAAACATGTTAGACTCTTTCACCTTGTTAATGCCCTTAAGATGTTTGAATGTTTCGATCATATCACCTCTCTCCCTTCTTTGCTCTAGGATATACATACTGAGCTCTGTTAATCTGTCCTCATACATTTTCTGATGCAGTCTCTACACCATTTGGTCGTCGTTTCTGGACTGCCTCCATTTTGTTAATGTCCTTGAGCAGGTGCAGCCTCCAGTACTGCATGCAGTACTCCAGATGGGGCCTAACCAGTGTCTTGTAAAGAGGGATTATTACCTCCCTCTTATGACTTGTGATACCCCCACTAATACACCCCAACATCTGTCTAGTCTTACTTGCTGTTTTAGCAGTCTGCTTGGATGATTTCAGGTCATCTGTGATGATGATGCCTAAGTCTCTTTCTTCCCTTGTGATTGCCAGCAACTCCCCTCCCAACCTATAGGTGGCGTCAGGGTTTCTCTTCCCTATGTGCATGATCTTGCACTTCTTTGCGTTAAACCCCAGTTGTCAATCTTCAGACCATTTTGCCAGTTTATCCAGATCTCTTCTCATTCTGCCCACCCCATCTGGATCATCTACTTTGTTGCAGATCTTGGTGTCATCTGCAAACAGACAAACCATACCCTCCAGTCCATCTGTAATGTCACTGATGAAGATATTGAAGAGGACAGGCCCCAGGACTGATCCCTGAGATACCCCACTTGTGACTTGCACCTCTTCTGACTGTATACCGTTTACCACCATTCTCTGTTTTCTGCCAGCCAACCAGTTTACCACCCATTTGACCAACTTCTGACCCAGCCTGAGCCTACCCAGCTTATTAATCAATCTTCTATGTGGAACAGTATCGAAAGCTTTGCTGCAGTCAAGGTAGGTGACATCAACTGCTCCCCTATGGTCCACCACTCCAGTCACATAGTCAAAGAAATCTATGAGATTAGTTTGACAGGAACTTCCTGTTATAAACCCATGCTGTCTGGATCCTGTGCTCCTATGGATTCCAGATGCTGCGCTATCCTTTTCTTAATGAGTGTCTCCATAATCTTGCCCACTACTGAGGTAAGACTGACTGGTCTGTAGTTCCCTGCATCCTCCCTGCTACCACTCTTGTGGATCGGGATCACATGAGCCCTTCTTCAGTCTTCTGGGACCTCTCCTGTGCTCAGAGACTCACTAAACATTTCTTGTAATGGCTCTGCTAGTTCCACCCTTAGCTCCTTTAGTACCCTGGGATGTATGGCATAAGGTCCCATTGCCTTGTCCACCCTGAGTCTAGCGAGCTCTTGAAGGATCCTTTCTTTTGTGAAGGGACTAGTGCACACCTCACTCCCCCCGGTGTCCATGGTGCTGAGCTGTGGGCCCTGCCCTACCTTTTCCTCAGTAAATACTGAGCAGAAGTATCTATTTAGGATAGATGCTTTTCCTTAGTCCTCCTCTCACACAACCCTTATCCCATTTGATCTTAGCAATACCCCTTCCAGACTTTCTCCTTTCACTAATGTATCTATAGAAAGTCTTGCCACCTTCTTTTACTGTTCGTGCTAGTGTTTCCTCAGTTTGGGCCTTTGTCTGCCTTACTGCCTTCTCTGCTTCCCTAAGGGGAGTTTGGTATGCCTCCCTATCTTTGTCCCACTGCTTTTCTTTATATTTCCTGAAGGCTAGCCTTTTGGCTTTGACTTTTTCTGCTATTGTTCTTGAGAACCAAAGTGGTTTCCTTCTTCTTTTGCTCTTGCTTTTTTCTCTAACACAATGGGATGTTGCTTCAAGTTTTGCATTCTTAATGCTTGCCCACTTTGCCTGTACCCCCTCACCTTTATTTCTTCTTGCCAGGGCTAGCTTAACTCTGTTGGCCATCTTATCAAAGTCAAATGTGACTCTTCTCCTCCCACTATTCCATTAACACTGCCCTCTCCAACTGTCTTGCACCTAACTGTTCCTGTCATGACCTGCCTTAATTTCCTTTATCTTGCTCCTTACAGTTCATCCCCCTTTGGAATTTACCCAATGCCTCTATTAACTCCACTGCCTCTACTGAACCTAGACCCTCCTAAGTGCTAGTTCTCATACCTTTCTCCCTTCCCCTACTCTCTCCCCTTTTCTCCTAGCCTTCTCCCTCCCTTTGCCAGGTTCTCAGTATCTGGAAGGGGTCTTATAGTGCCTAGGCTTGCCACCTTTTCTTCCCCCATCTACTTATCATTGTCCTTCTAGGTCCTCTTGCAGGGTCCCCTGCATCCTGAAGGGTTCCTTGGATCAGGCCTCATCCCCTCCCAGGTGTTATTTCTCATTCCCTCCCTCTCAACATCCCTCTACAATTACAATGCCTAACTGTAGGATGGTTTACAATCACCTGAACTTCCCTACCCCCTTGCAGGGTTCATCGCATCCAAAAGGCTCTCTTTTTTGGGTCAAGCCTTATTTCCCCCTCCTAGGTGTTAATCTCACTTACTCCCTCTCCCTTCCTCTCTCTCTCTCTCTCTTCCCTACTTCAGTCCCCTGTCTTCTTGCAGGTTCCCCAGATCCTGTACAGGTCTCTCTGGGACTTGACTCTGAACTATCTGTCATCTCATCCTCTCTCCTTCACCCCTCATTTCATGATAGGACTTGTTGACTTATTACCATTGCATTTAATAATTGTTATCACAAATTACATATGTGTGCAACACTGTTTGTAAAAACTGCCTTAATTGCATGCTATCTTGATCTTTGTAATTTGAATGTAAAATGACTCATCCCTATTGTACCCCTTCCCCCAGGTTGCACCAGGAGACAAACAACCTGTTGCTTAGTGTGCCTTCCTGATGAAACATTTCAATTAATAAATAAATAATAAATCCACCTCATGTGGTCCCAGTTAACAAGATGCATGTGTTGTATATTGACATGATGCCATTGTTATGGGTTTTCAGTTTTTTTTAATGGAATGAAGATGGCAGCCATATCAAAAAATAATTTTTTGTAATGAAACAAGATTACCATCTGTATGAAACAGAATCATTTTTCATATGGCCAAAATTCTTTTTTTATACAAAACAGCTAGCCAAAAGAGCATACTGTGCATGATGAGAACCAAAATTTAAAAACGTTGTAACTCTGAAATAGAAACATAGAATTTGATGGCAGATAAGGATCACTTGGCCCACCTAGTCTGCCCATTTTCCTACCTAATGGATAAGCTGCAGATCCTAGTTAACCAACAGCCTACTTCCTCCAACCCCCCACTAGAATAGCCTTATATATGTCCCATGCATTCTTGAATTCCCCCACTGTTTTTGACTCCACAACCTCCTCAGGAAGGCTGTTCCATGCATCTACAACCCTCTCCACGAAGAAATACTTCCTAACATGAGATGTGAGCTGTCCCCCCATCTTCAAATTGTGCCCCCTTGTTCTTCCACATCTCTTTTTCTGAAAGATGCTACCCTCTTGGACTTTGTTGATTCCCTTGAAGTACATGAAAGTCTCTATCATGCCCCCCCTTTCCTCGAGGCTATACATAGTAAGCTCCTTTAGTCTTTCTTCATATGTCTTCTGGTGCAGCCCCTGCACCATTTTGGTTGCCTCCTCTGGACAGCCTTCACCTTGTCTATGTCTCTGTGGAGATGGGGTCTACAAAACTGCACACAGTACTCCAGATGTGGTCTCCCCAACTGTCTGTACAGAGGGCTAACAACTTCTCATTTTCTACTGGTGATGCTTCTCCCTATGCATCCCAGTATCTCCCCAGCCCTCCTTACTGCCTTCTCACATTGCTTGCCCACCTTTAGGTCATCTGATATAACTACCCCCATGTCCCTTGCCATTTTTATTGTTGTCAGTATCTCACCCCCCCCCCACTGTATATTCTTCTCCTGGGTTTTTGTTTCCCAGGTGCATTACTTTGTACTACTTTGCTTTGAATCTAAGCTGCCATACATTTGACCATTCCTCCAACCTTGCCAAATCCCTTCTCATCCTTTCCACCCCACTTTGTGTATCAACCCTGTTGCAGATCTTTGTGTCATCTGCAAAGAGACATACTTTTCCTTTGAGTCCCTCTGCAATGTCACTTATAATGACATTAAAAAGGACCGGCCCCAGTACTGAACCCTGCGGTACCCTACTAGTAACTCTTCTTTCTTCACTATGGAGTCCATTTTCTATTATTCTCTGTGTCCTATTGTCCAGCCAATGTTTTACTCAGGATACCTCCCTGGGACCAATTCCCAGGCTGGCTAATTTGTTTATTAATCTTTCGTGTGGGACTGTGTCAAATGTCTTGCTAAAGTCTAGGTAGGCAATGTCCATAGCCACTCCCTGGTCTTCTACTTTGGTCACTCAGTCAAATAAATCAATTAGATTTGTCTGACATGACCTTCCTGCTGTGAATCCATGTTGCCTTGGGTCCTCTGCCCCATTGGCCTTTAGGTACTCAACAATTCTTTCCTTCAGAAGTGATTCCATCATTTTCCCTACCACTGAGGTCAAACTGACAGGTCTGTAGTTTCCTGCCTCTGTCTTGCTCCCACTTTTGTGAAAGGAATCACATCAGCCCTCCTCCAGTCCTCACTTACCACACCATCTTCCCATGATTTGTTAAAAAGGGTAGTCAGTGGTGTTACTAGTTCTCCCCTTAGTTCTTTTAGAATTCTGGGCTGAATTCCATCAGACCCCATTGCTTTATCCACCTTCAGTTTTAAGAGTTCTTTCAGAACCCTTTTTTCTGTAAAAGGACTGATATCAACCCCCCTATCCAGAGTGCTTCTATTGACTGGATTAGGTACCTCCCCCTCCTCTTCTTTTGTGAATACTGAGCAGAAGTATTTGTTCAGTATCCCTACTTTTTCACTGTCCCTCTCTGCCGAATCAACCTCCTCTTTATTCAGCCTCAGTATCCCTGCCTTAGTCTTTCTTTGCTTCCTAATGTACCTTTAAAAGGTTTTATCCCCCTTCTTAACCGAATTGACTACCTTTTCCTCGGTTTTTACCTTTGCTATTCTGACTGTCTTCCCCACTTCCTTCTGCTTTAACTGGTACAGTTCTCTGTCCTGCTCCTTCTGTGCTTCCTTATACTTCCTGAATGCTATCTATTTCTCCCTAACCTTCCCTGCCACTTCTTTTGAGAACCATAGTGTTTTTTCTTTCATTTTGATTTGTTTATTTGCTTCACACAAAAGCTTGTTGCCTCTGTGATGGCAGTTTTGATGTTTCCCCATTGCTTCTCTACCTCACCTTCTTGCCTGTTTGTTAGTGCTTTTCTGAGGCACTCACTCATTTTGACAAAATAAACCCTCCTGAAGTCAAGGACCTTCACTTTTGTATGGTGTGACTCTACAGCTAAGGTTATTGTGAATCACACAGTTTGGTGGTCACTTGTTCCCAGATGGCTACCCACTTCTAGATCTATGATCCTCTCTCCATCCTCATTTGACAATAGAAGGTCAAAGATTGTTCCCTCCTGAGTGGATTTCAAAACTAGCTGTCTGAGGAATGCCTCCTGTAGGGCATCGAGAATGGCCCTACTCTTGGATGTGGCTGCAGCAAAGGTGCTTCAATTAATATCTGGCATATTCAGGTCCCCCATCAACAATATCTCCCCTTTCTCTGCCATCCTAAGGATGCCTTCCATCATTTCCTTGTCCATTTCCTCCCCGAGATGAGGGTCTGTATACAACCCCTGTGCAGACTGTGGTGCCATTTCCAGTCTCCAGGGTGACCCACAGTGCCTCCTCTCCTCCCCATTTACCCTTTAGTTCAATTGCTTTGATCCCTTCCCTTACATTGAGAGCTACTCCTCCTCTCCTTCTACCCTCCCTGTCCCTCCCATAGATTGTATACCCTTGTATGCTGACATCCTAGTCATGGTTCTCTGTGTACCATGTTTCTGTGACTGCCATGATATCCAGGCATCCCTCTTCCATCAAGGCCACCAGTTCAGGGAGCTTGTTACCTAGACTATGGGCATTGGTACTCATTACCCCCCAATTTTTGATGGCCTTATTCCTTCTTGCCCCATCCCTGTCCTTACTGCCTTTGTCTTTTTCTCCATTTACCCCCACCCTTCTCCATATTGATTGCTCTGTCTTGTGTTTGCCTCACTAACTACCCTGATTTTTTTGGGGGGACTAGGATTTCCCTTCTCCTTTTCTTTGTCTCCCAACTACTTTAAATGCTTGCCAATGAAGTATTTAAACCTATCACCTAGGATCCTGGTTCTCCTCCTGAATAGATGCAGACCATCATGCCAGTATAGGCCTGTATCCCTCCAGGTGGAGCCCCAGCCCCCAATGAAGTGAAACCCTGAGTTCTGCACCAGTATTTCAACTACTGATTGAATCCCATGGTGTGGACTACCTTAGCCTCACCCATACCATAGACAGGCAGCACCTCCAAGAAGGTTACCATGCATGCTACTTGTCTAAGGCCCCTCCCCAACTCTACAAACTCCTCCTGCACTGCTCTGATCCTTTTCCAAGCCAGGTCATTTGTCCCTAGGTGGACAATGACACCCAGCTCCCTCCCCTGTGCAGCTGCTCCCACAATTCTAAGGATTCGTTCCCTGTTCTTCCAAGCCATGGCACCAGGCAGGCACCTTACCTCCCTCTCTCCTCCCTCCCCCAGTTCTATCATACTAATAATGGAGTCCCCCACCAGGAGTTGTTCCCCTCCCCTGTGGGGTCCCATGCCACCCTCCTGTAGTTCTCCTTTGTAGAGGTTCCCAGCATCCTCATTGGTCTCCACTGTGGGTGCCTCCATAGAGGAACCACACTCTGCCAGAATGGCATATGAATTGTGGAGAGGTACAGCTGGAGGGATGCACTTCTGTTCCTCCACCCTCACCCTCCCTGAGCCCACTGTGGTCCAACTGCTCCTCTTTCTTCACATCCTCTGAGGCAGTGGTGGTGGCCCTGGTGGTCCCTGGGTGGGAAAGGAGGTCCCCTGAATCCTGGCTAACTCAGCCTAGAGATGAGCAACCTCCTCCCTCAGCCCAGAGAGGTGCCTGCAGATGAGACAGCACTGAATTCTCCAGAACATCTCCCAGAAGACTGCTGCTCCACAGCCACTGCACTGCACCACTCCCAATCATGTCTTTATTTGTGGTCCCTAAAGTGTTGTTTTGTATACTTACACTTTCCTCTCTCTATTTTTTATATTTATTTACTTTATATATATATATATAGGGGACATGACATGGCCTGAGTGAAGATATCATATTTATTTTCATGAGAGGCCAATGATATCATGATATCTCACGAGTGGCAAAGCCACGAGTGAGATATCTTGATGTCATTGACCTCGAGTGAAGATAAATATGATATCTTCACTCAGGCCATGTCATGTTCTGTTTATACAAACATATGTTTGGGCTGAATTGTAATGGAACCCCTCACTGAACACAAACCAAAATGCCCCCACAACCCAGAACACAAGAGATAACATGTTCTAAAAAATAAAAAAATATATATGGTAGATTCTGCCAGTTTAAAATGATATAAATAATGTTATCTGGTTGATTCTGCCATTATTTTTAGCTAGAAATGTAATTTAAGCACTTATCTGGTTGATCCTGCCACTGTGATAGTCAGCCGAGAATATTACTTTCACTTTCCCCCTTAAAAGTAGCGTGACCGAGTGGTATGAAATCGACCCATTGGAGATTACAGCAGTTAATAGTAACAGGTCTGCACCCATTTAGTTAAAAAAAACTGTGCAATTCTGTATTTCTTTTTGAGAAATTGCCGACTATATTCAGAAGACAGAGAGAGTGTGAGTCGGCAGCGTCAGAGAAGCAGGAGGAAGCGCGAGTGTGTGTTGCTATAGCAACGAACACTCGTGGGTTCTCCTGCTGTTGTGAAGCAGCTGACTCTTTGTCTCTCTCTCTCTCTGACTTCTGAATATAATCAGCAGCTTCCCGAAAAGAAATACAGAAGTGCAGAGGATTTTTTTTTAACTGAATGGGTACAGACCTCTTTACTATGAACTGCTGTAATTTCCTAATGGCTAGATCTTCGTACCGCTCAGTCATGCTACTTTCAAGGGGGAAAGTGAAAGTCACATCATTCTCAGCTGAATGTCACAGTGGCAAGATCAACCAGATAAGTGCTTAAATTAAATTTTTAGATAAAAATTATTGGCAGGATCAACCAAATAGAGGTGTGTGTGTGTGTGTGTGTGTGTGTGTGTGGTTTGGGGGGGTCCAGGTTGTAAACAAAAGAGACCTGGGCAATGGAAAGTGACAGACTTTCACTTTCAATTGAATGATGTATAGGAACATGGAGATATCACTATGACGTATAGGAACATGGAGATATCAATGATATCTTCATGGCCATAGTGATGTCTCCACGACCTGTCTCAGATTCTACTTTTTATCCATGAATTTATTCCCAAACATATGTTGTATATATATATATATATATATATATATATATATATATATATATATATATATATATATTCCTACTTTCCTACTGCCTCCATGCCCTTAAAGCTCCTTATCTTCCTGTTCTGGGACAGTAAGTTCCTATATTCCTTAGTAGTCTCCTTCTTACTTGCTCAGAGTCAGACCTCCAGCAGCTAGAGGGTGATGGAGAGCTTCTCTTTTTCTTCTAGGATGGTGATTCTTTTGTGCCTCTGTGATCACTCCCTTCCTGCTCCCAAACAAGAAGTTCCTGTTGTTAGTCAAATTCTGTGCCTATAAAAGTAGAACCAGCTAAGGATGGGGGGTGGAGAGGAGGGATGGAGGGCAATATAGTCCCATTAGAGTAGTATAGTTCTAACAGCACCTCCTTCCTCTTGCTGTTCTCTGCCACAAGCTATTTAGGTCAGTTTTTAAATGCAAACACCTGGCTTCATGCTCTCAAAGCCACTCCCCCTAATTAACAGTTTGTTTCTTCACCTAGCTAACTGCACAGATAATTCCTTCACTCAACTCAGACAAACACCCTTTTTATGTTTGCTTGCATGCATGTGCAAGAAACATAGTGCCATCATCCGAGTTTTCCAGAGGTGTGTCAGCCTCTTCCAATTCAGTCAGTGTGTTTGCAGGCACGGTCACAATGCACCAATCACTGCTCCAGCTGTCTATGACAGCTGAAAATGCAGTGGCATACAGTTGAAAGGGAGAGCTCCGCTTCAGTGAACAGAGCTCCCCCCCTTCAACACGCACGCATGCATATTGCGTGCTGACATGCTCCCCACGCACATACCTTTATATCGACGGGTGCCTCCAATCTCTGTCGGCTGCATACCCCCTCAAAGAGAGTTCCAGGTGCCATGCTGGGAGCCCACCCCAGCATGGCAAATGTTTTATGGCCGCGGGGTGACCAATCCCCATCGGCTGCACATCCCCCAAAGATCCAGGTGCCACGCTGGGAGCCCACACCAGCGTGGCAATTGAGTTATGGCCGACAGGGTTGCCCAATCCCCCATCGGCTCCAGCCCCCCAACAGCCTTCCAGCTGCCATGCTGGGAGCCCACCCCAGCGTGGCAAACGTCCCTCGTAGTCTTCGTCCCTCGTAGTCTTAGAAAGAAAAAAAAAAACTGTAAATACAAAACTGTCCTCAAGCTCTCCCTGCCCCTCCAACAACCCGCACCCACCCACTGCACACCTGGCCTCCCACACCCCCACCCCATACTTACCTCTGGAGCTCAGCGCGACCATCTTTGGTGGACTGGGAACACGTCTGCACTCTTCAAAGCTGACCGCGAACTGAGGAAATGCCGGTAAGCTGTATAATGGGATAGATAGGGGTTTTTCAACTTTGTTGCATATCTCAGGTATTTTAGGGAATTTTGGGCCCGATTTTTCAACATGGGGTTTTTGGGAGCCCTTCTCATGAATGCTGTCACTGTCGTGGCGTTACTCGGGCCCAAAGGGTGATTTCACAGCCACTGCGCAAAATCACCTTTCTGTAATGATTAATGAAATGACACTGCCAGTGTTCATACGGTGGGCTCTCAAAAAGTCTATTTTGAAAATTTGGTGGAAAAATTCCTAAAAATGACTGTTTTACGAGCGCGCGTTGTGCAGTTCCTACACATGCTCGTAAGTTCGCGAATTTTCAATATTTTCACTCCAGATTTTCAACATTGCCATTTTACCACACCTTCTTATGAGCAGTATAGCTGTCATTTTTCACATCTCACCCAAAATGTGTTTCCGCCCATGTAGCGCACAATGGTGCAGTCGGTGTGCAAAATCAATGTACGGGACACATTAAGAAAATCACAGTGACACTGTTCATGAGCAGAGGTCTTAAAATGGCTATGTTGAAAATTTGGTGAAAAAATTCCTAAAAATGACTGTTTTACGAGCGTGCATTGCAGAGTTCCTACGCACACTCGTAAGTTCTCACATTTTCAATATTTTCCCTCCAGATTTTCAACTTTGCCATTTTACCACACCTCCTTATGAGCAGTACAGTTGTCATTTTTCACACCTTGCCCACAACATGTTTCTGCCCATGTAGCGCACAATGGTGCAGTCGGTGTGCGAAATCAATGTATGGGACACGTTAAGAAAATCACAGTGACACTGGTCATGAGCAGAGGTGTTAAAATGGCTATGTTGAAAATTTGGTGAAAAAATTCCCAAAAATGACTGTTTTAGGAGCGCATGTTGCGCAGTTCCTACACACACTGGCAAGTTTGCAAATTTGTAATATTTGAACACCAGATTTTCAACAGTGCCATTTTACCACTTCCTTATGAGCAGTACAGCTACCATTTTTCACATCTCGCCCAAAATGTGTTTCTGCACATGTAGCACCGCGATGGTACAGTCGGTGTGCAAAACAATGTTTGGGACAGATTAAGAAAATCACAGTGACACTGGTTATGAGCAGAGGTCTTAAAATGGCTATGTTGAGGAAAGTGAGTAGCAAACTCCATAAAATGACTGTGTTCACAGTGAGCATTGCGCAGTTCCCATGCATCCTCGTAAGTTCATGAATTTGTAATATTTTCAGTCCAGATTTTCACCAGTGGCATTTTTCCACACCTCCTTATGAACAGTACAGCTGTCATTTTCTACAACATGGCCGAAATGTGTTTTCACACTTTCAGCACAGAAATGCGTGGTCGCTGTGAGAAATCATTGTTCGGGACAGATAAAGAAAATCACACTGACACTGTTCATGTTCGGACGTCCCAAAATGCCTGTGTTAACAATCTGCTGTAAAAAAATCCCCAAACTAGTTACATTACGGGTGTCGTTGCACAGTTTACGCTCGCCAGACTTCACCAGTTTTTAAGATTTTCACAGCAGATTTTCAACATTGCCATTTTACACTCTCCCATGAACAGTACCGCTGTCATTTTTCGCATTCTGTTCGAATGTGTTTTGCACCTGTGGTGCCAAATGCCATAATCGCTGTGCAAAGTAGTTTTCGGCTAACAAACTGATATTGCCATTGTTCATGGGGTGGAATTTTAAAAACCATGTTGAAAATTTGGAGTGAAAATACCAATGAATGCCTGAGTCGTTAGGGTTTTCCGACCATAGCGCCCACCCTATAGAGAATGACAGGCATCAGGGGTGTGACTTGGGATTCTTGCCTGTCATGCTCATGCCATTCCACCCACCCACACCCTGCAGCCAGTGAGGCATCAAGGTGTGCCTTGGACTCTTCGGGCCCCAAATTTCACCCCATTCTCCTATACCGCACCCATCTCACTGTATTTCCTGATGGAATGGGGTGTGCATAAGGGCCAAAGACCCCAAGGCACACTGTGACACTTGTCAGTATCTGCAGGGTAGGGTGTAGTGAAATGGCGTGGTCGTTATGCCTGACGACCCAAAGGCACACCCCAATGCCTGTCACTCTCTGCAGGGTGGTGGTGGGGTTGGCTTCAGTTCAATACTTTGGTGCCATTCCTATTATGCAGCTCTGTAACTTCTACACTACCAATGCCAATACCAGCAAGCAAACATTCGTCATTGACAAATGCTTATTTTGTTTGTTTTTACCCTAAATTGAAGTTCCCAGTAATAGAGTTCTAGTTCTTTAGTCCAGTAGAGTAGCATAGTTCTAACAACACCTCCTTCCTCTTGCTGTTCTCTCTCAAACAGCACCTCCTTCCTCTTGCTGATTACTATTTTTTCACCAAACCAATGAAAGGCACCACTCTGATCCAAGCTCTTTCTACTCTGAAAATCTCAGACCAAAATTCGAAACAGTCTGAGCACTAGGTGATGACAAAAAAATACCCCCCCAATTATTTTAACTTTTTTTGCCATCTGGATTTTTGGAATCTGCCCATTCGACCAGAATGAAACTTGGCACATCAAGAGACCTTGCCCCTGAGACTACACATGTAAACTTTTGTGCAATTGCATTGAACGGTGGTAATGTTATTAAAGTTCAAATTTAAAGGGTTAACATTAAATAGCCTACTCAACCCTAGCTATAGTGGCACTACAATGGCAGTTTAATACACATACATATATATTTTAATTACTGGTCCTCATTTTTTGTGTCTGGATAACAAGACTTTAAATCACGTTACAACCACCCAGTTGATATTTTGCATTACAACCGGATGGTTGTAATCAGTGCCCGTCAATCAAGCTCACACTACAGAAAGCATGAGCAAACTGCACTTAGTAGTCAGTATGTAGCTGTGAGGTGTGTCAATGGCTGGGAGAGGGAGCAGAAAATAACTGTTTACATTGTGGGCTTTCCTGGTGTTGAAGCAGTCCATCCTGTTGGTTCATCTGTGTTTCAGGTCTCCTATGGTCTGCAACTCCATCCTCATTGGCTTCTAGTGACAGAGGTGTTGTTGGTCTGAAGTGGCAGTTCTGGTTGACATCAGTGTGATTCAGCAGCCATGGTGTGTGCTCTGTTTGCCCCATTTCTGTTTTTATAAATTTAAGTCTAGTCCCTCAGTGGTGGGGTGATAGAGCCATTACAGTGAGAAGGGGAGCGTGAGAGTGAAGCCACCACGGTGAGACATACAGAGAAAGAGAGCATCAGGGCAGAGCAAGGAGGCCCCAGGAGGACCACAGCTGATCTGACAAGTGCCAGCAACTGCTTTTCCCTCCACCACAGTTAAATGCAAATGAGGACCAGTAATTAAATAAAATGAAACATGAGTGGATATGTGTAACCAGACTGTCACACACACCCTTTGTGTGGGATGCTTTTATAAACCCCTTGAGCTTCCCCCTCAGTGTTTAAGTAGCATCTCACATCTCAGGTTCATACTAAGGTTAATACTAAGGTAGGATGAAGGAGCTAGAAGGACAAAGGCCCATAATGCTCCTATACTAGGCCATAGAATAGAATGATAAGTCATACCCTGACATGATTAAATTGTAGAGACAATGTTTTAAAACCTCTTTGGTATTACTAGTAGCTACGTAGGATGGAAGTTGATTCCAAGGTCCAATAATTCTTGCAGTGAAAAAATACTTACGATTGTTATGTTGGAAAGATTTTCCAGTTAACTGAAGGATATGACCTCTAGTATTATGTACTGATTTTTTGAAAGAAAAACCTAATTCAGACATGATATATGGGTCCTGAATGATGTCATATAAAAGGAGAAGATCTCCTCAAATATGCCTAATAGCCTAACATTGGAACTAGGACCACCGATCTTCACATCATCTGCATATTTAATAGTGTAGAAAAAGCAAGAATTAGTTAAATCAAGAGGCATTAATTTCGATGTATCCAACCTAGACTCATAAGATAAAAGTTCTAGTCCAGATATTTTTTTAGTATATTTATGCTGGACCCTTTCAAGAGAATAATTTTCTGACTTTTTGAAAGGACACCACAATTGTGAGACATATTCAAGATGGGGTCGAACATAGGATCTAAATAAAGGTAACAACACTTCCTGATCGCGAGATCTAATGTTGCACAAGATAGACCATACCATTTTATTAGATGTATTAATAACTGAAAGCATATGCTTAGAATAGGTTAAGTTATCTGATATTGTTATGCCTAAATCCTTCTCATCAACAGTGGTACACAGTGGGAACTCATCCAAAATATACTGGAAATTTAAATTATTAGTACCCAAATGCATAACCTTGCATTTTGCAGAGTTTAACTTCATGCCCCATTTATTAACCCAAGTACGGATAACATCAAGATCATGCTGAATACAGGATATTTGATCAACATTGGAACTAGGACCACCGATCTTCACATCATCTGCATATTTAATAGTGTAGGAAAAGCAAGAATTAGTTAAATCAAAAATGAAAGCCTGAAAAAGACATTGGCTGAGAACTGATCCCTGAGGCACATCGCTAAGCACTCTACCTGAATCAGAAAATGATCCATTAATCATCACTCTTTGAGTTCTATCTGAAAGCCAGTTATGAATCCATTTAATTATATAACTATTAATATCGAGACTAGAAAGCTTTTGAATAAGAGCCCAGTGTGGTATGGAATCAAAAGCTTTACTAAAATCAATAAAGACAATATCACAGGCTAACCTATTATCCAAAAAAGAGCTAAAGTACTCATAAAAACAGAGTAAGTTAGTTAGACAACTTCTGCCCTTTTTAAAGCCATGCTGTTCCCGATCAGATTTGTCAATTATTGGGGACACAATATCTTTGAGTAGACTTTCTAGTACTTTGCAAATGGATGAAGTCAAACTAATTGGCAGATAATTTTCCCATAAATGTTTGGAACCCTTCTTATGAATGGGTACTACAAATGCCTCTTTCCATTCACTAGGGATAAAATTATGTAGTAAAAAAAGGTCGAATAGGATTTTTAGTGGAAAGGCAATATGTTCAGTCAGCAGATAAAGTAAATGCCCTGCAATATGATCCGGACCAGGACAAAATTTGCATTTTAATGATAATAATTTATTAAGAATAGACTCAACTGAGAAAATAATAGAAAGGTCTGTAGGTAATATCTTAAGAATGAATGATTGAGCCTCAGGTACAGAAAAAACTTTACAAAATTCATTATTAAAGACATCTGCCATAGCTTTTGGCTCATGAATAAGTATGTTGTCAGTTGTTAGAGGCCCCACCATATTTGGACTTTTCCTAAGGGAATTAATATAGGAGTAGAATTGTTTGGAGTTAGACTTATTCGCCGAAGTTGCCGGAAACAGTTCCCATTTAGACTTTGTCTTCCGGATTGCTGATTTACATTGCCTACTTGTTATCAAATAGGATTTCCAATTTGAAACAGACCTATTTTTTTTAAATAATTACAATGTTTTTTATTTTTTAAATTTATCAAACGTTTAATGTTTTTATTTAACCATCTAGGCGACTGTTTCCCATTAGAATTTTTGGTTTTTGATGGAATGTATGTATCACGTATAGTCAAAATAAGAGTTTTGAAAAGTACCTAGCTCTGTAGTGGAGTTTGTTCCTTAAACAAAGATAATCAGTTGACCTTATTTAAGTGAAGATTAATACTATGAAGATCAGCTTTATCATACAGATAAATTATCGAAGAGTTATTATTAAAGACGATGTGTCTCTGTAAATTAAATAAAATAGAGTTGTGGTCACTATTGCCAATAGGAGTAGAAATATGCACATCTCTAATATCTAAGGTGGAACTGCTAAGAACAAGGTCAAGTATATTATTGCCCCAGGTTGCAGTATTTACCCATTGATGTAAGTCCAGTGCCGAGCAAGTGGACATGAATTTATTGCTAATGCAACTAGATGCAGTGAGTAACTGCCAGTTAATGTCTGGGAGATTGAAATCCCCAGTAATAATAACATAACCCAGTTGAGTTGCTGTTTCAAATTCAGATAGAATAGCATCCATAACTGAACTCGATGAAGTTGGGGGGAAATAGCATGTCCCAAGGATAATGAAATCCACTTTG
The DNA here is from genome assembly GCA_016271365.2 of Neoceratodus forsteri. Lineage (NCBI taxonomy): Eukaryota > Metazoa > Chordata > Ceratodontiformes > Ceratodontidae > Neoceratodus > Neoceratodus forsteri. The sequence continues at coordinate 1,229,799,424 of CM057459.1, read as the reverse complement.
GATAGAATTTTTTTTTTTCGTAATATCCATTTTTATTAAGTTTCCGATGTGATTACAGACAAGACAAACAAGACAGATAGCCCTGGCATCCCAGGGTACACAATCCAAAAACTGATTGTGTAAACTATTTACAATAAAACTATTTACAGACACCAGGAGGCATCCACCCCCCCCAATCATACCAACCCCCAAACTTAACAGTGTTCCCATAATCAAGCCACCTATTGCTCGCTATATCTAGCTTCCCCATATCTATCTCACTGGGGTCCCATGCAGTTTGGCCTGAACACTCCTGGCCAGGTTAGAATTAAGCTGTAACCTGTACAAGGGTAGAGCCTCCCCGTGCCCCACGGAAAGAGAGAGAATCCCCAACCCTCCAGCGCTAAGACAGACCTCCCTATTATCACTCAAACAAGTCCTCAAGCTTTATTGGACCTCTCATTAACTAAATCTGTCCCTAACAACTCCCTAACCTATCCATATGCCATAGTTTCTTTAATTTCAAGTTTTTAGCTAAACACAGCCCCACAGACAGACCTGTGTGATTCGAATATCTCTTTATTGGGAGTAAATTGCCTCCAGTGGCACCCATCTTTTGATATACAACTCTTTCTTCCCCTCTAAGTAAACATACCTTTTGATTCTGTTAAGGGCCCCCACAAGATCTCCCACCCATTGCTCGTACTCATACAACTGATCATCCTTCCAATGTTGAACCACAAATGATTTGACTAAGAACGCAATTAGGGATAAATGATATTTTGATACTGTGCCCCTCATTTGCGACAAATCCCCTAGAATACAGATCTCCGATATAATATATTCTGAGTAATCGAGCAACGGGTCCATCTGCCTCTTGATTTCTCCCCATAGGGGCGAAATTTTACTGCAATTCCATAACACATGTAGTAAATCCCCCTTCTCTTGACCACACCTAAAACACAGGTCTGTCTGCCTCAGGCCTCTTTCAAATAGCTTCACAGGGGTAAAATATAAATTGGAAGCAATGAAAAAATGCAGACTTCTATATTTGGGTATTGTTATGTATTTGCTATTTTTCCACACGCTGGCCCAGTCAATATTTTGGGGGGGGCCAACCTATCGACCCAGTACGACACCGGAATTGGGGAGCCCAGACCAAAAAACTCAATTAGGACTCTATATATCTGTGATAAGGGTCTAGATTTGGGGTCAACCTCCCTCAGCCTGTCCCAGTTAAATGAGCCATCTGACAGTCCACCTGTTCTCTTTAAAAACCCCTCCAGCAAATGTATAATTTGCAGTCTTTGGAAAAGGGGCATTCTGTCACACTGCATTGGGAGGACTACTCTGTTATCTTGAATGATGTCCTTTAGGTTTAGGCCCGAGGCCCACCCAACCCATCTCCCTTTAAGTACCTTGCTCCCTATAAGTAGATTGGGATTACCCACCAGCGGTTGATCTTGAGCCTTCATTTGAGCCGCCTTTCTGTGCTCGAGTTAGATTTGACCACCAGGCATCTGCTCCTCTTAACTGGGCCTCCATTGCAGCCATAAAACACTGAGCAATATTAGCATATAATGGGGCTTCTGGGGAAAGCCCAGCCTCTCTCAACGTATGAGATTCTAAATACAGCCACTCCGAACATAATCTCTCCCCTCCAGACCACTGCCAGCGGTTCATCAAACCTAGCTGCCCCACTACATAGTACAAGTGGAGGTCTGGAAGTTATGCCCACCTAAGTGGAAGGGGCGCAAATCTTATGTTTTTTCCTAGGGGTTTATCCCCCATAAAAAGTCAGATAGTACTTTCTTGATCGCTATAAACCATTTTTTAGGTATACTATATGGCGCTAAATATACTGGGTATAGTAACCTCGGTAGCAAATTCATTTTAATAAGCCCAAGCCGGGCCATAAAATTTAGGGGTAGCTTATTCCATCTTATTAAATCCCCCTTAATAGCTGACAGCGTCCCTTCCATATTGACTTCTGCCCCCAACTCGGAATTCCTTGTAATCCAAATACCTAAATACTTAAAATTTATTCGACACCCATTGAACTCCTAGTTGAGCAAAGTCCGCCCGATACACATGTGGCGTCAGGGGGAGGATCTGTGTTTTGGTCACATTGAGCTTATAATTAGACACTTTGGCAAAACTGTCAATTAGCTCTCTAGTTTTCTCAAACCCCTCCACCGGGTCCCTGAGATGTAGCAGAATGTCATCCGCGAAAACTGAGAGCGTCAGCTCTTTTCCCAGAATCACCACCCCTTTTATCTGTCTATCCATATTTATGGCCCTAAACAAGGGTTCCAAATAAATATTGAATAGTATTAGGGAAAGTGGGCAACCTTGTCGGGTTCCGTTTTCAATTGAATCTCCCAAGAGACATCATAGTTACACATAGAACTCTAGCCGATGGGGCAGTGTATAGATTTTAATGCCTTTAAGGAAGCCTTCCGAAAACCCATCCTCTCCATTACGGCAAATAAGAAGGATGCGAGACCTATCAAACGCCTTTCTGCATCTAAAGATATTAACGCTAGAGGTAATTGGGAGTCCACTGCATAACTCAGAATGTGATGGAGCTTCCTCAACGCATCAAGAGCACCCCTCCCTGGCATAAACCCCACCTGTTCCTGACTAATTATTGCTGGTGCTATCTGCCATATTCTATTAGCCAGTATTTTTGTCAGAATTTTGACATCCTGATTCATTAATGCAATAGGTCTATAGCTAGATAATTCGTCTCTGGGTTTACCCAGTTTTGGGATTAGGGTAAAATAAGCCTGATAGAGAGGGGAGTGGGGAACCCCTTCTTGCATTACACTATTAAAGAATTCCTGAAGAAGGGGCATTATAGTGTGTATGTGGGTCTGGTAGAACTTCACTGTAAGACCATCTGGTCCTGGTGTCTTACCCAAAGGCAGTGATTTAATTACCTCTGTAATCTCTGCTACACTTATAGGCACTGCTAAGTCTCTGGCCTGCCCCGGATCTAGAACCGGTAAGGGGACTCCATCTAGAAATGTTTCAATAGCTTTCTCTCCCACCCTGTGTCTAATTTGGTATAATTTTTTAAAATAAAATGCAAACGTATCTACTAGGCCCTGGGGGTCAACTATCACCTTCCCCTCATGTCAAATAGATGTCACTGTTCTACTTGCCTCCCACTCCCTGACTCTGGCCACCAGCAGGCGTCCCAGAACATCTTCCTTCAGTAAATACTTAGCTTTAATCACCTCTAGCCAATAATCTATCTTACCATAGGTAATGTCCCCCAGTTCCCGCCTTAAGCTTCTAAGCTCCCCATCTATTTCCTCCGAAGTCCCCTCTAAGGGAGTCAAGAAACTTATAGCTCTTACTAAAAAATCCTCCTTCGCTCTCCTCTGCCTGTTTCTCTGGGCTGTCAGCTCCCGTGCTGTTCCTGCATACAGAACCTTACAGGTTGGCCACGCCAGTTTCCTATTTAACAGGGTAGGTAATTGTTGCTGTATATATATATCAGGGCTCCCTCAAGTTCATCCTCAGCTAACGGGTCCAACACCGCATCGCTCAACCGCCATCAAGTGGTCTAGGCACCCTCTTCAGTTCCCACGCCAACTTAATTGGGGAATGGTCTGAGAAGATTCTGGCTTCCGCCTCCACCCTTTGATACCCACTAATACCTCCCTGTCAACTAAAAAGAAGTCAATACGAGACTGAGTCTTGTGTGCTGCCGAGTAAAATGTCATATTGTTACCCCCATAGCATGGGTGCGAATGGATCCACAAGCGCCATAGAGTCTAAATATTTTGTTCAAGGCCACTTGGGCCCTTGTTAATGGCCCTCTCACCGGTGGGATTCTATCCACCCAGTTATCCTCATAGACATTCCAGTCCCCTGCTATGATAAGCGCATGTCCCGAAAAACCAACTATATCCCTCTCAATCGAAGCAAACAATTCTGGGTTGGAAGGCGTCAGGCCATATATAGAGGCTACTAGAGTAGCCCTACCGTATAGTAAACCGGATATATAGACCCCTCTACCATCGTTTCTTATCATCACCTGGTCTATACTATATGGGCATGACTTCCTAATTAGGATTGCTACTCCCGCTGAGGCCCTCTCTGTACCCGTTCCATAAACCTGACCCACCCATACTCGCTTGAGAGTACCCAATTCCTCTGTCAATAAGTGAGTCTCCTGTAAGGCAACAATATGGGCCCCCAACTGATCCAAGTGTCTCATAATAATGAGCCGCTTACGTCTACCCCTGAGTCCCTTAACATTCCATGAGATTAATCTAATACTCACCATTCCCATAACTAAATATCGAGTACAACTACTGAGCTCCAGAACCTGCCTGAGCCTGCCCTTTTTGTCTCTACCGCTGGATCTCTCTCTTCCCAAATCCCCACTCCCCCCTAACCCCTCGCCGCCGATCCCCAGATCGTACACCTATGATTCCTCGGATCATCGATGAGCTCCTACCCAGACTACTCCCCAGCCCCTCTATGACCTCCAACTCTCCGAAATCAAACTATAATCCTCTCATAACCAAATATTACTTTTTCCTTACACCTTAATTTTCTAAATATTAAACTGGTTCCATCTGAATACCGTTTTAAAACCATCGAGGTTTAAAGTCCTCGTCCCTAACCCAACCGCATTGTACCCCTTCGCCCTCACCTAAGCTGCTGAACTGATAATAGGCAGAAGATCTATAACAAAACAGATACCGAGAGTCCAATGATTGGGGAACCTTTTAAGGACCCTTCTAACAGCTCAAAATTAAAGCCTTTATTTATCAGATATCCGGATCCCTCTGTCCCTCCTTACCCAGCCTATCCCGTCTGCTCCTGACACCTAATTCAGCATCTCCCTCTGAATAATCTCATATTAAACCCAGCAGAATATACAATAGTGTTAATGAATTGGCCCATTTCAGTTCTCCAACCCTTCCTCCTGCGTTCTAAATAAGGTTTCAACCTCAACATATTCCTTTTTGAAATTGAGAGAAAATAAAATAAAAGACAAATTAGCCAGTTCACAGTCTCAGCCTTGAGAAACAATCAGGTCTCTTCCTGAAGACTGGAGCAGCTCAAGTCGGAGCTCTAAATAGCTCTGGCAGCTCTATTCGCAGCCCTTCCAGTGCTTCCTTAGCCATGAGATAACGTTTCTCTCCTGCCTGCAACCGAACCACCAATGTCGCCGGGTACTGGAGCCGAAACTTGATCCCCGCCATATATAACTTCTTTTTAATGTCCACATATTCTTTCTGTTTTCCTCTCACAGTGGGTGTTTGGTCCTGGAACATCCACAGGGTGGCACCATTCCATTGCAGAGATTTCTTTTGCCTTGCTGCCGCCAGTACAAACACTTTTTCTTTATAATTAAGAAAGCGCATAATGATAACTCGGGGCCTAGCCCCCGGTGGTGGTACCTTCCTCAGAGCCCTATGTGCTCTCTCCAAGTTGTATGCTTCTCCATAAGGTGACGGGCCAAATTGCTTAAGTAACAGGTCCTGAATGAACGACACACAGTCAGCTCCTTCTGCCCTCTCTGGCAACCCTGCTAAAATTAAATTATTCCTCCTACTCCTCGACTCTTGGTCTTCCAGCCTCTCTTCCAGCTTTTTAATCTGCCTCTTGACCAGAACCAGCTCCTGTTCCGAGGTGGAAATTATTCTCTCCTGAGATGCAATCCTGGCTTCTGCATCACCCATTCTCTGGGCTAACGATTGCAGCGCTGGCTTAACTGCCGCAAAATCCAGTACAAGTCCCTGAAGCAGCTGTTTAATCTCCTGCAGGTCTCCGTTGCCTGCCTGAAGCTTTTCCTCCTCTCCTGCCACCTCCTCCTGCTCTTCGGGGGTGGGGGACAGGGGCTTAGGCCTTTTAGAAGCTGGGGACCTCCCTACCAGGGATTCAGCACTCTCGGTGTCCATCTTCTATGTGAGAGCGTGGCTTAATGCCTCTCAGAAATGACCGCCACCTGTTGCACTGCAGACCCGAATGATTTTCAACTGCTGGCTAATGTTAGCTCCCAATCGATTCTGCAGATCTTCCTACTTCGCGGTCAGCCGAATTAGCGCAAATCGGGTCAGCCTGTAGGAGACTTAACTTAATTAATTAGCTGTGGGCCTCGGAGCGGTCTGTAGAGCGTCTCGCTCGTTCAGCTCATCATGTGATCTCCTGGATAGAAAAACTTTAAGCCAAAGAGTCTCAGTTGAGAGGTTATGGGTTTTTATAAGGCTAGATATCTTAACGGAGTTAAATTTATTGATAATAAATGAGGCGACGTCTCCCCCCTTTTTTTCACTTCGATTTAAATAAAAGGAAGTATATCCCGGAAGTTGCTTAATCCAAGGTGAGTCATGATCACCCCATGTTTCAACTACCGTAACAATATATAAGTCCATGTTTGAAATAATAGTTAATAACTCATCAAATTTGTGTGTCAAACTCCTTGCATTAAAACTAAGAAATTGCAATTGTTTACTGGACACTTTATGGGAAAAAGATGATGGGGTTTGTGCCTTTACATCTCCCCTCCCCCCATAACTTAGTTTAAATTTAAATTTCAGTTTATGGAGAATAGAAATTGCTGACTCAGCAGAGCATACCCTAACTTGCTAAGATGCAAGCCATCAGGACAATAAAGCTCAATTCTATCAATGAATTCTTCCCAATGGGTTAAACACTGTATATTTTGTCATAGACACCAAAGCCTAAGCCATTTATTGACAATTTTGATTTTATCATTAAGAAAACTAGAGTATCATGGGATAGGTAGCATCTCAGAAAAAATGATATCACACCCCAGTTCAATCAATTTATTAGTCATAGAAACAAAGGCTTGTTTAATGTTCTGAACAGAGTCCCTGTAGATGTTATTGGCACCAAAGTGAATGATACACAATGGATTTGATTCTTGAAATCCAATAATGTTGTCAACCATCAATGTAAGATTTGTGATTTTAGCACCGCTAAAACTTGAACAAGTTCTATTATGTTTGTCAGGCTCACTTAGAGCTCTATCTAATTGTTTAACTAGGGAGTCACCCAAAACACATATCTGCCTGGTATTTGGAACATCACTATCGGAAACATACATAGGGGATGCTTCTTTATCAGTATGATTGGTTACAAAATCTATCAAGGGAAGATTGGATGGGGAATTGGACAACGGACTGGAAACATGTGGCATATTATCCTTAACTATGGATTTGTCAGTAGAGTTAGAACCTACATTTATGGAATCAGTAGGAGTACCATTAGAGTCAGCAGAGGCAGTAGACAAGGGATCAAAACTATTATGTAAAGGAATGGCAAAGTGCTCTGCCTTGCGCCTTCTTTTTTTCGTTACTTTAGACCCCTGTATATTATACCAGTTAGTGTCTTCCAAACTATAACTTGAACTGGGCTCATCTTCTCTAGCTCTTTTTTTAGAGACATCAGTAGGTTTAGTAACTAGTTTAGTCAAAGTGGTACAGTTATTCTCATTAGATTTTGCTGTTTCTAGGGAAGTACTCAAAGTAGAATTAAATGTAGTCTCACAGTTGGGATGTTAATAATATGTGTAGCCGGCTGAACAATTTTATGCTCAGAATCACTACTTGATTCAAGTACCAAAATCCACTTATAGTATAAAGAATTTTCACATTGTAAAACAATGTTATCTGTGCATTTTGTACATTGAAAAGGTAGATTGTCAGTGACACTTGCTGGCAAACTAAACATATGGCAAGATGTACATTGTATACCTGTTTCCCCTGTTGTAGTAGTAACAAAAACATTAATACTCCTAGATGGGTTGGCTAAAAAAGCCATTTTCATATCTAGATAATGTCAAAAACAAAGCCACGTGATGTAAACTTACTCTCGAGTGATAGTGCTGCAATCTCGATGTTACAACCCTTACCTCCTAACACTGCCTAACATGCTTAACATGCGCTAAACGCGCGTGTCTTAGCACACGTCTTCGTGCATGGAGTCCGAATGCCCTGCTCACTAGCTCACCCTGCTCGCTAAGGGAATGAAATAAGAAAGCAAAATAACCCAGAAGTGGTCACCGAAGGTCACCGATCCCCTCTAGATCAAATCTGTGGTTTTCCTTGATTAAACTCCACGAATTCCACTCATTCATGGAACTGGTGTAGTGCCAGAATATATTTGACCCCCAGAAATGAAAAAAGCAGCTCCCTTTGTGAAGTGTAGTCCTCGAGTGAGGAATTTCAAACTACACTCTCTCTTCCTGCTTCCTAGTTACCACGTCAGCGGGGCTTAAACATACGTGTTGGCAATAAGTGACAAACGTAGACAGACACACCAAAAGTTTTAAAAAAACAAATAAAAGTGTATGTAAACACACATAGGTTTAGCGCAGGAGTATCAAACAGCTCTAGTAGTAAAATTCATTTTTTCAGAAGCAGAGCAAATGAACCAGGAGGTTTAAGTAGAGATCGCGTGACCCGGAAGTGGTCACCGAAGGTCACCGATCCCCTCTAAATCAAATCTGTGGTTTCCCTTTATTAAACTTCATGAATTCCACTCATTTCGTTGAATTGATGTAGTGCCAGAATATATTTGACCCCCAGAAATGAAAAAAGCAGCTCCCTTTGTGAAGTGTGGTCCTCGAGTGATGAATTTCGAACTACACTCCCTCTTCCTGCTTCCTAGTTACCATGTCAGCAGGGCTCAAACATACGTGTTGGCAACAAGTGACAAACATAGACAGTCACATCAAAAGTTTTAAAAAACAAATAAAAGTGTATGTAAACACATAGGTTTAGCGCAGGAGTGTCAGACAGCTCTAGTAGTAAAATTTGTTTTTTCAGGTGTGTGTACAATTCTGGTTGCACACACAACACATGGATTATTTTATATGTAGTGGTGTGGCTGCATCACTATAATTAGGGTTGAGTAGGGTGTTTAATGTAAAACCCACATTTTTGTACATTAATACCTTCACAGCCATTCAACAGATTATTTTTTTTCCATCGTTTAGGTACTTTTCACTTTTCTCCCTGATCCCAATCCCTCACATCCCTGACATGACACACATGTATGGAGGCACACAAATGTCATGCACTATGGGATGCCCCACCCTACCAGTCACTCCGTTACTGCCTGGACCAGTCACCAGACCTCCATCTGGTGATGGCAGGACTGCGGACAGGTGATCCCCCCCAGGAAAGGAGAGCCAGTGCTCAATCCTGCTCTCACCCTTCCCTCTGTGCCAGCACCCCAGTGACCTGAGGCCATTCCTGAATCCAGGTTACTGGCATAGCATGAAGTAAAGCAAGATGCCTCAGCCCTCAGTGCCACCGGGCCAGCACATTCAACAGATTTACATGAAAGTTTACATGCACCTTTGGAAACCCAAGGTCTCTTGATATGCCAAATTTTGTTCTGATTGGATTGTGCTAATTCCTAGATCTGGACAGTCCAAAATGTGTAAAAACTGAATTTTTTGGCTGTTTGTTGGCCTCTAGCACCCAGACAGTTTGGAATTTTGGTCTGAAATGTTCAGAGTATAAAGGGCCTGGCTCACAGTAGTGACTTTCATTTGCTTGTTGAAAAAAATATTAATTTGTTCCAAAGATATTAAATGTTGGTTCTGAGCAGGCTCAGTAGGCACGTTAGGATGGAAGTTTGGAATGAAAAAAGAACTTGTCCATACAAAAAATTATCCTCTTCCATATGGGTCCAATAATTTTCCATGAGGAAAAAATCCTTTCCTGTGTGGCCACCATCTTGTTTCTGTTTTGTTTTGTTTTTTCAAAAAAAAATGGCAAAACCCTCAAAAATGACATCCTGCAGAGAGCACACCACATGTGTCTTGTTTATCTGGACACCAATAGGTAGATTCTGCATTAGCTGTTGCAAAAAGGACCCCCACATGTGTTTTTTAAAATGTTTACATCATTTTTCATTACTTCAATCAATCAATCAATCAAGTCTTTATTTTACCAGGCGTTCATCATTGAGCAGAAGCTCATTTGCAAGATGGACCTGGGTGGAGCATGACCAATTGTATATACAGGTCAACATAGGTATTTACAAGGCAATACAGATAATACTCTTTACAGAGAGGAAGAAAAAGAAGTTCATATGTACATAGAATTATACAGATATTGTACAGATTACACAGTATTTACATACATAGAAGTGTCTATAGGAAGATAAAGCAGGTTATCTAAGGTTGCAGGAGGAAGTAACGAAATAAAAAAATAAAAATATACACCAGGTAGAGGTGAACGTGGGGGGAAGGGAGGGAGGTAGGGGGAGAAAGGCTAGGAGGGCACGGTGCACAGAAAGGAGTTGGTAAAATGGGATGTAGAGAAGGTGGATGGAGAAAAGGAGTAAGTGTGAGCCCCGGGATTGAATGCTATAAAGTACGGGGCATGGTAGGATGTCACAACCCAGGGTAGTGAGCTCCTATCTGAGGTTGGGAGAGGAAGAATAAGCGTATGGATGGGCCTAGTGTTGATAAGACAGGGGAATAAGAGAGAGAACAATTAGGCTGGTGAGGAGCAAGCTGGGGATCAGTACTTAAAATTGGGTCTAGGCGTGGCTATATACCAGTGCAGACACCGGCATTGGGTCTGAGTGGGTGAAGCAGTTACATACTTTCTGATTGTATGGAAATAAAGCATCTTGAAGGCATTTATACTGATTAGAGTGCTTAATTTGAGGTTTTTGTAGATAGTTCCATAAGGTAGGTAGCATAGCTTATGGCGCCCTGCCAGCGGGATTTTGCTTTGGGTACTTTAAGTGTAATAGCTGAGTAACTTCTTAACGCGTATTTCCCAATTATACTCAGGGGAAGACAGCAGGAGATATAGTAAGGCAGCTTATGAGAGATGGCTCTATAGGTCCAGAGAGTGGCGTTTCTGTGGTGCCTGAACTTTAGTGATGTCCACCCCACTGCCGCATATAGGGTGCAGTGATGCGTGTCGAAGGGGAGTCCCGTTATAAACCTCAGTGCTCGATGGTAGAGTGTGTCCAGTTTAGCCATGTAAGAGTTGGGGCATTGGCTGTAGAGGAAGTCAGCGTAATCAACCAATAATAGGAAAATGGATTGGACCAGTTGTTTCTAGGCATCTCTGGTGAGAAATTGGTTGATTCTAAAAAACAGTCCAAGCCTTTGCCAAAGTTGTTTTAACAAATCCTCGATATGTTCAATGAAGGAGAGTCTTTGGTCTATCCAAACTCCCAGATACTTGAATTTTGTAACAAATTCTAGTTTTTCACCTAGAACTGTGGTAATTTGGGGAACTGTCCCACTGGACACAGGGTTAGCTGTATGGATAAAAGGGGAGAGGACCAACGCTTTAGTGTTTTTGGCATTAAGGAGTAGCTTTTTTGGAGGAGTTGGCTTTGCAAAGGTTGAATTCTGACTGTAGGTCATTGCAGGCAGCTTCAGGTGTTGGGCGACTCATGTAGAAACTGTATCATCTGCAAACAGATGGATGTTGGCTTTTATACAGTAGTCGATGTTATTAATGTAGATTGCAAAAGTAAGGGCCCTAATATAGAACCTTGAGGTACCTCTTTGCAGAGTTTTTAGGGGACAGGCCTCTTCGGCTTTAACTTGTTGAAGGCCCTAAGATAGTCAGTAAACCAATGCAGAGAGGAGGAGTCCACACCTATGGTTTGAAGGGAGGAGAGGAGCAGACTATGGTCGGCGGTGTCAAAAGCCTTGCTTAGATCAAGGAAAACAGCACAAATAAAGCTTTTGCTCTCAAGATTACACTGCCAGTTGTTAGTAACTTTGGCGAAGGCTGAGATATTGCTATGTTTAGCTCTTAATCCAGACTGCATAGGATTTAGCAGTTCCCTAGACTCAAGGTGAGTCCTCAGCTGTGCATTTACAATTTTCTCTAGGAGCTTGGACAGGATCGGAAGGAGGGAAATTGGCCTGTAGTTATTGAGATCACCAGGGTCACCTGATTTGAACAGTGGTATGACATGTGCTGTCTTCCATATAGGTGGTAAGGTGCCCTGAGACAGGGATAAGTTAAAAAGGTGGGTGACTTGGTATTGCTAGTACGTGGTAGGCAATTTTAGAAGTATGGGTCAAGGATGTCGGCCCCAGCACTTTTTCTAGTATCCAACTGAAGCAAGAGGTCCTCTACCTCTTCAGTGGGCAGGTTGAAGCGGAAGCACGGCAGCTATCTGAGTTTCAGGCAGTTGGCCGGCAGTCTGGGAGAGAAGTATGTTTGCAGGGGAGTTAACTGCCATGCCTGCAGTAGCAAAGTGGTTATTGAATGCGCCAAGTATATCCATCTTTTCGGTTATAGTCAAGTTGCCAGAGGTAATCTTGGTTGGGAGTGAATTTCCTGGGAGTGGCCTAGCAGATCATTGATTGTGTTCCAGAGCTTGATTGGGTTCTTTGTGGCAGAGTCGAGTTTGGATTTGAAAAAGGTGGCCTTCGATTCTCGGATTGTTTTGGTACATAAATTTCGTAGTCTCCTGAACTGGTTCCAATCCTCTGCATTGTTCAGTCTGCGTGCTTTTTTCCAGAGCTTATCTCTTTCTAGTAGCAAGGACTTGATCTGAGGGGTGAACCATTTACAGGTTTTGGTCCTAGTTCAAACTTTAATCAGGGGAGCATACTTATTAAGGGCCCATGACAGAATGTTGTGGAAGATATTGTAAGCTGACGTAATCATTTTGGCCAGGTAGAAATCTTGCCACTCAGGGGAGTACTTAAGCTCATTTAGGTAGGCATGTTCACTGAAGTTGCGCCTGGATCTCTTCATAGAGAACTTGCTGATGGGTGCTGGGTTGTTGGTGGATCTTACTCCCGCAATAAAACAATGGTCGCTGGCGTCTGAGAAGAAGACATCAGCGTGGGAGAAGAGATGAGGTTTGCTTACCATTAGCACATCCAAAAGTGTACTTTTACTGGGGTTCTTAATGTTTGGGCATGTTGGTTCAGTAATAAGTTGTGTCAGCCCATGTTCATCACAGAACGATGCAAGGGGGGCAGCTGTGTTAGAGAGCCAGTCAAAGTTGAGGTCTCCTAAAATAATAGTTTCTGGCAGCCCCTGTCCCAACTTGTCACTTAGATATGACACAAGCTGTAGGCCAGCAGACGGTGGTCTGTAGCATCCTATTATGCAAAGTGCAGTAGTCTGTGTAATTTCCACTTTGAGAATTAGGCATTCGAATTCACTGGCGACAGATGCCGAGGATAAGCAGAAGGCAGAAAATTTGTCTTTAACGTAGATAGCTACCCCTCCTCCTCTGGCATGCCTATCAGCTCTGAACAAGGCATAGTTGGGTATGTTTACTTCTCTATCAGTGGTGCTAGGTCTAAGCCAAGTTTCGGAAATCACAAGTATGTCAGGAGAGGTATGATTTACCCAGGTTTGTATTAAGGTTATCTTTTTAAGGAGGCTACATACGTTAACATGCAAGAAGCTTATTCCTTTTAAATTTGCTAGTTCTGCTGGCAAAGTAATAGCTTCTGGGGGGCCAGGGTTGAGTTCTACGTTGCCTGAACATAGCAGGAGGATAAGTAGGATTTTTCTAAGAGCGCTAATTATAAGCTTGTAATTCCTGCCTTTCTCCCGTCTAGTAGATCTGATGTTTTTAGGGACTGGAAAGTAGCCACCATAGAAGAGCTGATCTGTTGTAGCAAGAGCTAGTACCCCAACCACAATAGGCAGGGAGGAGATAGAAGTCTGCGTGGTGGGAGGTGGGCCTTGTGGTGGGGGAGTGTTATAAGTACTACTGGTATGTGTGGTCCAAGAACAGGGTTCGAGGTATTGGTACTTGGAATCACGGATGCAATTAAAGGATAAGTTGCCATGTGGTATACAGCACAAGGTGCCATTGTAGACCAAACATGATGGTAGTTCAGGTGTCCAATGCTGGGCAGCTGGTATCAGCAGATGAAGGGGCAGTATAAGGAGCCATATAGGACCCGACATGATGGTACCTCAAAAAAGGAGCCACTCAATTAGCCCAGGGGACAGTGGGGTTGTTGGATTAATGCAGCTTATCAGTAGCTTTCTGATCCAGGTCGACCCAAATTTGATAGCATTAAAAATATTTAGTGGTAAAGGCACAGCCAAAGAGAGCCTATGCATTTTAGTAAGGCGAGGCCCTGAGAGTTGGATCCCATAGGCTGGACAGAGAAGAGGGAGATCACGAGCTAAGTCTCTATTAGTGGAGCACTGCGCCAGGGGAAGTGGACTAATATTTTGGCAGAAGCTACTGTATTTAATAATCAGCAGAGGTGGGGGGGCGGTCAAAAAAGTTGTGGCAGTTGCTGTACCTTGTAGGGCCTTGGGTCCGTGTCTGCGGTCTCGAACATTGGCTAGAGGGGCGCTGACCACCCGGTAGCCTGAAATCCTGTGGCTTAGGAGCTGGGAGCCTGGGTGGCAGTTCCTGGGCTGAGGGAGAGAGAGAAGGAAAGTGAGGATTAATAAAGGGCATTCATACAAAGGGTCAGACAGAACAGCGGGGAGTCCAAAATTTGCAGAACAAAAGGACGTGTATGGTACCAGCAATGCCAAAAGAGGTAGTGAGGAGTAGTAGTAGGTGGTTGCACCCCAAAGTAGTTTGTTTGGTGTTGCTGGCCTGCTTAGCTGCAAGCTGGTTTATAGTTGAAAGGGTATATAGTTGAATTAGGGTGAGGTCCCTAACAATAGGGCAGGTAAAGCAGTAATTGAGAGGAGTTAGATGGAGTGGCTGGAGAAAAGGTTGAGAGAAAATGTGTGATCCCGTGGGTGGGACTGCTTTAAAAAAGGGCAGTGAGAAAGTGGGTCAAGTCAGGTATTGAAGACAGGGAGGCCAATAGCATGAAAATGTGCAGCAGTGGAGTAACCAATCTGCTGCTAGGCTGAGGAAGGGGTGGAGTAAGGGTCTATTTAATACTGTGAGGAGGAGGGGAGGGGTGGGTGAAAAAATTCAGTCCAGAACAAAGCACAGAAAGAGATTTCCCTGAGATCAGGAAGCACCAGGCATTGGAAAATCAGCCAAGGAGTAAAGCTGCCAATCAGTGCCTGGTTCCTCCACTTGGCATCCAGTTAAAACAGTGGCATTCAAAACCACGTGTTTTGGAGGTCCGGTGTGTACCTGAATCTGTCCGGGGGTCAGTCGGGTGGTCTGTTAGCTGTGGCCTGCTCGGAGAGAGCCAAGGCGACAGGAGCAGCTTGGGAAGCCCACAGATGGGCTTCTGCTTTTTTTGTATGGCCATATGAAAAAGGAATTTGGCCATATAAAAGTGATCCCTTAATAAAAAGATTTTGGACTTAGTTTTTTTTCTGATTCTTTTTTCATTTGAAGAGATCGTTATCATATGCTTTTTTCATTCATACAAAAAAGAATCCCTTCATAAAGAAAAAAGATTTTGGACTTAATTTTGTTTTAACCATTTGAACTTCAGCAAGCCATAAATCTGTTAATATTTGTAACTAAGGGACAATCTATATATCAAACCAAAGGTCATAATGAGTACGGCAGGAATAAGACATAACCCCCCCCCAAAAAAAATATCTAGGGGCCATAAAAATAAACCCACAAACATTAAAAATGCACATTCTCATGGGATGGCATTGGAAGTTTAAGAAACCATAACTTCCTCAATATTTGGACTTAAGGGACAATCTGTATATCAGTACACATGTCTTAATGACTACTACAAGGATACTACATGCCCCCTCCCCAATGATTTAGGGACAATATAAAAAATGCATAAAATATAAAAAATGAAATTTCTCATAGGATAATACTGAAGTTTAACAAGCCATACAACAAAGAAAATAAATTGCTGTTTTGGCACAAATGCAAGTGCAGGGCCCTCTGGGCCATGTCCTTCCACAACATACATGTATACATAGAAAATCACAAATCAGAGCCACTACATGGTGCATGGTGCTCACAGTATATGTATATCTGAAAGGAGCAAACAACTGTGGCACTCACTCGCATCCAAAAAGAGTCATACCAGCTTGCAAGGAGTATGATGCTTAATTCTTGTGATTACTAAGACATCAGCTGCAACAACAATCAACCTCTCACCAACCAAGACAAAATCCCCTAATGTTTCATGCAGGTGCACTGCACTTTGTCAAGAGGATATTGCTTTTAACACCATAACATCTTAAAGAGTGAATACATCAGTAGAAACCAGGTGCAAACAATAACAAGAATTTGTCAATGCTGAATGTTGCCTTGCTGGCATTGGCATTGGTAGTGCAGGAGTTAGAGAGATGCATAATAGGAATGGCAGAGAAGTATAGAACTGACACCAACCCTACTTCCCACTGTGCAGAGACTGACAGGTGTTGGGGTGTGCCTTTGGTTCATTGGCCATAATGCTCACGCCATTTCACCTCACCTTACCCTGCAGACACTGACAAGTATCACCGTCTGCCTGGGGATCTTTGGGCCTTACATTCATCCCATTCTATAAGGAAATACACTGAGATCAGTGCAGTATAGGAGAATGGGGTGAACTTTGGGGCTGAAGACTCTAAGGCACACCTCGATGCCTGTCACTGGCTGCAGGGTGGTGGTAGAATGGCATGAGCATTACAGCTGACGATCCCAAGTCACACCTCTAATGCCTGTCAGTCTCTACAGGGTGGAGAGTTATGGTTGGAAGTCCTAATGCCCCAGGCATTTGTTGGTATTTTCAATCCAAAATTTTCAACATGGGCTTTTTGTGACCCCACCTCATGAGTAGTGGCACTATCAGTTTGTTATCTGATAGGTGATTTTGCACAGTGACTGTGCCATTTGGTGCTACAGGTGCAAAAACACATTTCAGGCAGGATGTGAAAAATGACAGCTGTATTGTTCATAAGGAGGGGTACAAAAATGGCAATGTTGAATCTCTGGAGTAAGAATATGAAAAATTGGTGAAGTCACGAGCATGCATAGAAACTGTACAATGCACACCCATAACACAATTATTTGGAGGATTTTTTTAACCTCATGAACAGTGACACTGTGATTTTGTTAATCTGTCCCAAAAGTTGATTTCCCACAGCGATCGCACTATTGTGCACCACAGGTGCATAAACACAATTCAGGCAGGATGTAAAAAATGACAGCTGTACTGTTCATAAGGAGGTGTGAAAAAATGACAATGTTGAAAATCTGGAGAGAAAATATTAAGCATTTTCAAAGTTATGAGTGTGCGTGGAAACTGCGCAATGCACACTCATAACACAGTCATTTTTTGGAATTTTTTCACCAAATTTAGAACATGGGTTTTTTGGGACCCTGCCTCATGAACAGTGTCACTGTCATTTTGCTGATCAGTCCCAAAAGGTGATTCTGCACAGTGAACATGAAACCACCTTTCAGGTCTGACTAACGAGATGACAGTGCATGTGTTCATGAAGTGGGATCCCAAGAACCCCATGTTGAAAATCTGATACCAAAATTCCCCAAAATGGCTGAGATATCCACCTAAGTTGAAACTTCTGATTGCCTGCTATTATAAAGTTTACAGCATTTTGTTCAGTTTCTGGTTGGCTTTTGAAGAGTTCCAATGTATTCCCGCTCCACACAAGATCACAGCACCAGCTCTCCAGAGGTAAGTATGGGATGAGGGGGTGCAGGGAGTTGGGTGTGTGGGCAGAGGGTGGGTGTGGGTTAGGGGACAGCGTGTGGTGAGACACAAGGGACCTTTTTTTTACAGGTAAGAAAAAAGAAACCAGACTTTGGGGGACAGTTTTCTTTATTTACAGCCAACAAAAATGATTTTGGGCACACTGGGGTGGGCTCCCAGTGTGCCATGAGTTGGGGGGACATGATGCTGATGGGGATTGGGCACCCCATCAGCAAACAAATTATACTGGGGGGACATGCCAACATGGGGATTGGGCATGCCCAATGTTGACTTTGTGGGGATTGTGTGGCAAGTGGCAGGAACCACCATATTTAATAGAATGTTTCACCAGGAAAAGCATATAACCGAGTCTTGTCATTTGACACTCCAATGAGGAAACTGCACTTCATTGGAGCAGCTAATTTCTTTCAAGGTTTTGGCTCTTTTTGAAGTTTTGCATCATTGCTTGCATGCTCGCTAATTGGTGGCTGAGGGATGCACCCGCTAAAGTGTTCCCTGCATTCAGCAACACTGACACACCTCTCAATGTGCAACTCCCACAAGATGTTGCTTGTGCACATGCAAGACAATATAAAAAGGTAATAAAAAAGCTTGAATAAGTCAGACATAATAAAATAAGCTTTTCATAACATTGTGTGAAGTTACACAATTTTAAAAGTAATTGCACTGTCAGGACCGGATCACATCTTTTCTTTGCTTTTTAACTAATAAGATTCAGATATCACAGTTACAAATTAGGAGTTAGCTCAACTTTATCATTAAGGCCAGTGTAATTAACGGCTTGTAGTATAAAAAAATTAAAACATTTCCCCTCCATGCCAATGTATGATTATTGTCCCCTCCTCTAGGTCCAACCTTGGCTTTTTCTATCCTTGTGAACAGCCATCTGTGGTTATCAGGATTTGACATACTGTTTGGATGCTGAGCCATAGCATAATCCAGATTACCACTGCTGATAGCCCTAATATGTTCACCCACACACTCTGTAAATTTGCGTTTTGGTGTGTCCAGCATAAAAAAAAACACATTTACATGTTGCTCGGTATATAACATGGCATGTGTGACAATTAATGAAATCATTTATTTGTAAAAGCTTTCCATTTACATGATTCAAAAAAGTGTTGGTAACACTAACACAATATTTGCATCTCTGACATTTAAAGCAGCCTTTTGGCAAATGGGGGCAATTTGAGCATGTGGTGACATCAGAGCTGGGGAGGGGGGCAGCTGGTAACAATGTGTAAGTTTATCACCAAGGTTATTGAGCCATTTGTAAACCATACATGGTGGAGCACTAACAAAAGGGACCAATTTTTTTTTGTAAAATAGTCTCAATCTGTTTAGACTCCACACTGAAAATTGTGACAAAATGTAACCTATTAGAGCTTGCAAAATCTGTCCTGCAGATCATCTGTGAGATCGATCTCCAAAAGTCAGTTCATTCAATCCCACAGGAACTGTAGTACAGCAGCAGGATTCGAACAGTGGGCTGATGATTTACAGGACAGATTTTTAAGTGGGGTTATAGTGAGTCTAATATCATTGAAGCAAGGAATCATGCTGCTAATTTACCATGAGGAAACTTGCTTACTGACAATATGTCCTCAACACATAACTCAAATAGGTTACATTTAATCACAACTTTCAGTGTGAAGGCTAAACAGAATGAGAATATTTTATGTAAGTATTGGTCCGTCTCACAAACTGAGGCTACATTGGTCCCTTTTGTTAGTGCTCCACCACGTATGGTTTATAAACAGGCCAATAACCATGGTGACACCCCATCCCTGGCTCTGATGTCACCAGATGCTCAAATTGCTTGCCTCCATTGCCAAAAGGCTGCTTTAAATGCCAGAGATGCAAAAATTATATTAATGTTAATGTTACCAACACGTTTTTGAATCCTGAAAATGGCAAAGTTTTGCAAATAAAAGATTTCATTAATTGTGACACATGCCATGTTATATACCTAGCAACATGTAAGTGTGGTGTTTTTTTATATATATTGGATGCACCACACACAAATGTAAAGAGCATGCAGGTAAACATATTAGGGCTATCAATAGTGGTAATCTGGATTATGCTATGGCTCAGCATCCAAACAGTATGTCAAATCCTGATAACCACACATGGCTGTTCACAGGGATAGAAAAAGCCAAAGTTGGGCTTAGAGGAGGGGACATTAATCATACATTGGCATGGACGGGAACACTTTAGGATTTTTAAACTACAAGCCATTCATTTATTTTATTTTTATTTATTGGGAATATTCAGAAAACCTTTGAGCCGAAGAGTCATTTACAAAGGTTCCACGTCATACATTGTACAGAGCAACGTTTGTTAGAGGAGATGGTACAGTACAGTCCATTATAAGAATACAAATATAATACATTACAGTACATGACAGACAAGGATTGATCTGAAGAAACAGTACATTACATTACAGTACATGACAATAAAGGATTTATTAGTAGGAGACATAAGTCAGGCTAGTTATTGATACCAAAATTAGCACAGCCACGTAGTTGCAGAAATACTGTATCAGGCTGATAGTCAAATAGTGTTATGGGGGGATTTTGAGCTGGCATCGGAAGCAGTTAGGTGCAGAGTAGGACAATATGTGGCAGGTCAAGTGTCAGGGGCAATCACATACGTTAGAGTCCAGGAGGTGCTCCCTCATTCTAGATTTAAAGGACCTAGCCTTGTTTCATTGGTTATATGGATAGGGAGAGAGTTTGTCTAACAAGGGGCTTGGTAGCTAAAGGAGCTTTGAAATTGGGAGGTACGAGGGTAGGGTACCCATAGTAATGGCTTGCAAGAGTTCCGTGTGGATCTGCTTGGGGATGCTGGGTGAATAATAGCAGAGAAAGTGGGAAGGGTGAGACCTAGGAGTATCTACTTTGTCATTAGGCAGGTATGATACCTGATTCTGCTGTCTAAGTTTAGCCAGTTTGTAGAGTTGTAGAGTGTACAGGTGTGTATAAATCGGTCACATCTGATGATGAGACGGCAGGCTTTGTTTAGCACGAGGCGGAGTCTGTTTAGTGAGGTGGGTGGTGCTGCACTGTATATGATGATACTGTAGTCTAGGAGAGAGAGGACAATGGAATTGACGCTGAGCCGTAGTGCCTCAGGAGTGAGACAATGTTTATGCCAATAAAGAACTCCTAATCTAGAGTTTAGGGCAGAGGCAAGGTGAAAAATGTGTTGTTTATAGTGAGGGCTGGGTCTAGAGTGATCCCTAGGTATTTAAAGTTGCTAACTTGTTTAATAGGGGTGTGATTGATAGTAAGAAGTGGGGGACAGAGGTTCTTGTGGGGGTTCTGTGGGTGTGAGAAGACCATGAGTTTGGTTTTCTTGTAGTTGATTATTAGTCGCTGTGTGGTGAACCAATGTTCAGCTTCGTGGAAACTATGTTGAAGTGTTCAGTGGAGTTTAAGTGGGTCAGGATCAGAGGCATACAGGACAGCGTCATCCGCATAGAGGAGCAGATTTCCAGAGACTGCTGATGGGAGGGAGTTTAGGTATAGGCTGAAGAGTAGAGGGCCAAGAATTGACCCCTGAGGAACACCAGAGCAATCAGGGAGGGGCAGGGACAGGACATTGCCTACCTTGACCTGTTGTGTTCTTTCTGATAGATAGCTGGTGAGCCAGTTTAAGGTATCGTTGGAGAAACCACTGGAGGAGGGTGCGTGTAGCAGGAGGGCATGGTTGACAGTATCAAAAGCTTTAGAGAGGTCTACGTAAATAGCTCCTGTAAGGTGGCCCTGATCCAAGGTGGAATATGTATGTGAGGTGAGAGTGAGGAGGGCGGTGGTGGTGCTATACCCTTTATGGAAGCCATGTTGTTGGTTGCAGAGAAGATTGTATTTTGTGAGGTGGTTAGTGATTTGGTCGGCGACGATACGCTCTAATGCTTTAGATGGGGGGAGAATGGATATAGGGTGGTAGCTGTTGGTGGAGGTGTGATCCCCACTCTTGCAGATGGGGTAGTGGAGGCCCGTTTCCATGGGGGGGGGAAATTCCCTTGACAAAGGGAGTGATTTAGGATATGAGTGAGAGGGTAAAGGACTTCAGTGAGAGTGAGACAAAGAAGTCTCAGGTCTTGGGAATAGCTGTAGTTAAGTGAGCAGCTGAGAGCTTTAGCTAGGTCTGGTTTGGTAGCCGTGGACGAGAGTGCACATAGGTGAAAGGGAGGAGCAATGGGAGGAGGGGGATGGTCCTGGGCCTGTGGGGTGGCTCAAAGAAATTTGGTGGGAGGACATGGTTGAGATTTGTGAAAGTGGAGTTTAGGGTTGAGGCTATTGTAAAAGGTCCATGGAGATGCTGCCGTCTATTTATAATTGGTCTGGAGGTTGGTTTGGGGCTTTACTGCAAAGTTCCTTAATATTATTCCAGAATTTGCGCCCATCTCCCTAGGTGGATGTTAAGGACGCTTTGTAGTAGTCCACTTTTGCAGTGCGGAGGGCCCATGTGCATTTGTTGTGGAGCTCCCTATATCGTAGCCTGTCTGCTGGCAGTCTGGTTTCATTAGCACTATGCCAAAGGGAGTCACGCTGTCGCAGTATGCACAGGAGGTGATCAGAGAACCAGGGGACCTGGTTACCTCCGATCATCTTCTTGGTAAGGGAGCAAATTTATCACATATTCTTTTGAAGGTGGAGGTAAATAGCTCAAGCGCATGTTCTGGGTCTGGGGTGTTAACGAGGGGGGTCCAGTCCCACTTTCTAAGGTGATCCTTGAGTTGGGAGAGTTTTCCAGGGCCAAGTTTATGTTGTAAGGTAGGTTTAGGGGGGTGTTTGGGGGCAAAGCCGGACCAAGTGCAGAGCACAGGAGAGTGATCACTCAGAGTGTTAGGAAGCACCTGTGTGTTGGTGATTCTGTGTGGGCGGTATGTGAATACCAAGTCCAGGAGGGAGGATGTCCCTGTATGGTCATTTACTCGGGTGGGGGAGGTGACAACCTGAGTGAGGTTTAGCGCTGTGGCATCATCAATATAAGGGGTAGCTGGCATTGCTAACCAATTTATGTTGAAGTCACCCATGACTATTTTTTCATAATGGGTCGGCAGAGTGGAGAGATAATTCAGAAGGTCCTGGAAGGCAAGTTTGTGTTCCTTGGGAGGAATGTAGACAGTGGTGAGCAGGAGAGGGGACGTAGACCTGCCTAGACTTAATTTTAGTGTAAAAGCTTGTGCCCTGGATGCTAGCTGTGGCGTAGAGAGTAGTTGGCCTGACAGTGAATCTTTAAGGTAAAGAGCGCAGCCACCACCTCATTTACCCACTCTATCAGAGCGATAGAGGAAGTAACCAGGGAGGTTAATAGCAGAGTCTGGTACAGTGGGAGAGAGCCAGGTTTCGCCCAGTCCAATGATGTCAGGGAGGTGCTGTAGTACCCACCCCTAGAAGGGGCCCCATTTTTTTTGAAGGCTGCAGATGTTAAGTGAGGCGATGTGCAGCCCACTGATAGGGAGGGGGATGGGCTGGGAGGAAGTCTGCAGGCCAGGGTTGGGGTGTACATAGCCCATAAGGAATAATAGCAGGACAAGGGACCTGAGGTGGCTGTTTCTAGTTTGAACTTGTAGTTGATGACACTTACGCAGTATATACCCTTTCGTTGGATGGAAGGTGGGTATTGGCAGTTTCAGGGTTTTGGGGGGCAGCCAGGAGGAGGAGCAAGTGGGGGAGGATGGAGGGGTATTATGGTGAGAGTGCAACTGGGGGTAAGCAGGAGAGAGAAGGGCTGCATAGAGTCCAATGCCCAAAGGGATGCATAGTGATATAGAGGAAGATGGTAGGGATGTTTAAAGTTATGTTCTTCGGGGTGGTGGGAGGTGAGGAAAGAGGGGTATCTGAGTCCCATTGTGGCAGCCCCCTGTTTGGGGTAGACTGGAGAGGGGAAAGCAGGGAGGAGAGTGCCAGTCTGATCGCAGTAGTATTACATCCGTGATGTTCCACATCATCTGGGAAGGAAGAGAGAGCAGTAAAGAGATAGAGATGAAAGTGGGCAGGAGCATGATAGGCTGGAGGGGTGAGGATAGCCTTAACGAAAAAGGGAGCGGGAGAGGTGGAGTTGTAGCTTGAAATAACAGCAGAGAGAGTTAATAGTAGAAGGAAGCACCTCTGGTGGTGGGAAAGTATAACCTGCTGATGGGAAAGTTGGCTGATTGGTTAAATCACAAGTGGGAGGGACTTAGGCATACTTTATAGTGCGGTGCCCACCAAGGGTGGTGGTGGTGGGGGTAGTGGGGAGCTGCCGCTCTGCATCGGCAGGTATTAGCACAGCGTTTCTCCTGAGGGGCAGCCGAGCAATCCATCTACCTGGCACTGCGCTTTGGGATCTGGGGGTTGGGGAGGGCAGCTTCACAGTCCCTCACGACCTCCGGTGACTCCTCTGGTGACTTCTGTAAGCTTTTTGTCTGTGAAAGAGATAAGGAATCAGTGAGTTAATTTTATGGTTGCAGTACATGTGGATAGAGGGCGAGGGTCTAGTACTTGTCACGATGAGGAGAGGCAGAGAGATTCATTCGGCAGAAAGATTAATTCAGTTCACTAGCTGGTTCTACAGGAGGCCTGTGAAGGTACTTTAAAGACTGCAGTAAAATGTATAACTTAATTTAAGGACCTTCAAACACTGTTAAAAAAATGTCTAAATTAAATTAAAGAAAATTTAAACACTGCTGTAAAATATCTAAAATTAACAAGAGAAACACAGAGAAAAAACTTTCTCCACTTGTGTGGGGACTGTATTGTAGAGCCCTTAAATTAAGGGTAAAGTTCTGTTCGAGGTCCCTCGTTTTTTTTCTCTTTTAAATAAAATGGTGCCAACAACAGCATTTCTCCTGAGGGGCAGCCGAGCAATCCGTCTACCTGGCACTGTGCTTTGGGATCTGGGGGGTTGGGGAGGGCAGCTTCACAGTCCCTCATGACCTCCGGTGACTCCTGTGAGCCTTTTGTCTGTGGAAGAGATAAGGAATCGGTGAGTTAATTTATAGGGTCGCAGTACAAGTGGATAGAGCGGGAGGGTCTAGTACTTGTCGCGATGGGGAGAGGCAGAGAGAGATTCATTCAGCAGAAAGATGAATTCAATTCACTAGCTGGTTCTACAGGAGGCCTGTGAAGGTACTTTAAAGACTGCAATAAAATGTATAACTTAATTTGAGGACCTTTAAACACTGCTGACAAAATGTCTAAATTAAATTAAAGGAACTTTAAACACTGCTGTAAAATGTCTAAACACTGCTGTAAAAATGTCTAAAATTAACAAGAGAAACACATAGAAAAAACTATTTCCACTTGTGTGGGGACTGTATTGTAGAGCCCTTAAATTAAGGGTAAAGTTCTGTTCAAGGTCCCTCATTTTTTTTTTTTTTTAAATAAAATGGTGCCAACAATAGCGTTTCTCCTGAGGGTAGCCAAGCAATCTGTCTACCTGGTGCTGTGCTTTGGGATCCAGGGGGGTGGGGGGGCAGCTTCACAGTCTCTCATGACCTCCGGCAACTCCACCGGCGACTCCTGTGAGCCTTTTGTCTGGCACTGCACTTTGGGATGCAGGGGGCTGGGGAGGGCAGCTCCACAGTCCTCATGACCTGCAACTCCTCTGGTGACCCCTGTGAGCCTTTTGTCTGGCATTGCGCTTTGGGATCGGGGTGGGGAGGCAGCTTCACAGTCCCTCACAACCTCCAGTGACTCCTCTGGTGACTCCTTTGAGCCTTTTGTAATTACACTGACCTTAATGGTAAAGTTGAGCTAACTCCTTATTTGTAGCCACGGTATCTGAATCTTATTAGTTAAAAAGAAAAGAAAAGATATGATCCAGTCCTGATTCTCTGATTGCTTTTAGCATTGTATAGCTTCACACAATGTTATTAAAAGCTTATTTTATTACACAGTGTGTGTCTGAATTGTTCAAACTGTTTTATTGCCTTTTTATCATTTGCATCTGGTTTCTATCAACGTATTCACTATTATGATAAGTGCAATATCCTCATGACAAAGCACAATGCACCTGCATAAAATGTTTTTTTTTTGTGTGTGTGGGTTGGTGAGAAGTTTCTTTTTGTGGCAGCTGATGTTTTAATAATAAAAATAATTAAGCACTGTACTCCTTACAAGTTGGTTTAACTCTTTTCAGATGTGAGTGGCACAGTTATTTGCTCCTTTCATACATGTATGCATCTATGGGTGGAAGACTAGGTTTGCTGGCCAAAGCACCTAGCTTCACCTGAGCTCTTTTCTTCTAGGTTGCTTGAAAGGACAGAGCAAAGAACCTTACCAGAGCAACAATAAGGATTAAGGCTTATTTTGTCTAGGCAGGTTTACTGTGTATTGTTATTTTTGTTTTGTACTCACAAGGGATTGTTACTGTTTGTTGCTAACATTTTATTGCTTTATTTTTCCTTAGATTCAAATTGTTGTTGCTGGGTATACATTCTGCTGCATTATTACACAGTGTACCTACAAGTGTGTGCTTACAGAATACTGCTGTAATCTTCTGATTCAGATTGTTTTTTGCAAGGTATATCTTCTGTTACTGCTTTATTTTTCTCTGTAGCAAAGTATTTCTTACAGGGTATATCTTCTGTGAAATTATTACAGGTGGTGCTTTACAGGTTTCACAGTTTTATCTGTCATTAGGATAAGCTTTCAGGGCTACTTCATTTGTTGCTGGCTGATTGTTTCTGCTCTTACCTCCTTTTTTCTTTCGTCCATGGTTGTTCTTTTTCAACAGGGGAAAGGCCTAGCCACCCACCCCATCCCCAACCACCCCACACTATACTCCTTTTATAGGGTAGCACAGTCATGGCATTTCCTGTAGCAAAGCAGGAAGGTGCGGTTCAGAGGGGCATCCACACAGTGACCTCATTTACAGGGGCACTAGTAATTTAACGTGTTATAACAAGTTACACAAAAACAAACAAACAGAACACAAAATCAAACTTTTGCTTTCATTTTCTTCCTTCTAATTACTCTGACCAGGTTATAAACCCAGCAATTTACCTGGAATGGATATCATTAACTGCAGGTACTGTGGAACACTTCTCACAAGGGCAGTTTTACAGGATTTAGGACACTGTCATACATGCTGGGCCATTGGAGATATAAGGGCTCAGCTCCAGGCAGCATGGGCAGAGATTGTGCACCTCAAACTGCATATTCAAGAGGAAATATATTATAAGAACCACCTGCCATTTCCCCAACATCCAACAGTAGCACCTCGACTGCAGATGTTAGTTGGTCCAGGAGGTTAGCAGGTGGTTAGGAGGGGCAAATCAGGTGCCACATCACTCAGTGCTCCCCAACATATCATCTCCACAAACCATATAAAAACTACAAACAGGTATCTGCCTCTATCTCTGAAATCAAACAAAGGGGCAGAGGATACTGCAGAGCAGGACACTGCAGCACAGGAGCTAGCACAACAAAATGTGCCCAAACAGGAACCAAAACAAAAAGAGCAAAAAGGAAATCCCAAAAACTTCTGATCATAGGAGACTCCGTGATTCAGGGAGTTGATACTTATCTCCAGCCAGGGGTAATGATCAGATGTCTCCCAGTATATCAGTGTGGAGAGACACTGACCACATTGCTAAAATTGTTCAGGAAGCAGGAGAAAACATTGATGTCCTGCTACACATAGGGACTAATGATCTCACCAGCTGGTCAGTTGTAGAGACCAAGGAACACCTGACCAGGCTGGGTGACAAACTATCATCCATTTTGTCCAGCATCTCCTTCTCTGAGATCCTGCTGGTCTGGGAGAGGGGGAAAGATGGGCTGAAGGTCATAGAAGGGGAGATAGGAGAGCTCAACATGTGGCTCAAGGGCTGGTGCCAGGAAAAAGGACACAAATTTGTAGGTAACTGGCAACAGTTTTGGGAATGAAAGTTCTTTAAATTTGATGGACTGCATCTGGCTAAGGAGGGAGTCAGTACATTGGGGCAGAAGTTTGATGTCTTTGCAGAATATTTAAACTAGCAAATGGGAAGAAGGGTGCAGCACCCGAAACATCGAATGGGAAGAACACCCCTCCCACCTCAGCTAGTGGTCAAACAGGAGTTCAGCATGTTTGTAGTTCATTTACATCACCAGGTAAAGAAAAAGGTCCAGTTCCCCATATGATGCACAGGGGAAATGCCAGACCTAACCCAACAACTAACACACTGACATCTGACCAATGGAAAATCATGTACACAAATGCTCACAGTCTGGAAAACAAGATCCCAGACCTGCAGGCAATAATGACAGAGGAACTGGACATTGTAACCATTAGTGAGACATGGTTTACCAATAACCACACTTGGGAGATGTCACTACTTGGCTATGTACTGTTCAGAAGAGACTGAGCTGCAAAAAGGGGGTGTGGAGTGGCCCTTTATGGCAATGAAAATATCAATGCTACAGAAATTCAGAATACACATAAGGAGCCAGAAGAACAGTGGGTCACCCTGGAAACAGGAAATGGGACAGCCATATGAACTGGGGTTGTGTACAGGCCTCTAGATCAGGGGGAGGACATAGACACATTACTGTTAAAAGATATAAAAAACATGACAGCTAAAGGGAAGGTTCTGATAATGGGAGACTTCAACATGCCAGATACAGATTGGTCAATACCAGCAGGGACATCTGCCAGAACTAGAGACATGGTAGATTCCCTGCAGGAGGAGGACCTCAAACAACTGGTACAACCCACTAGAGACAGGGATATCCTAGATCTAGTACTGACTAACAGGGAAAGGATCACAGATCTCCAGGTACAAGGTCACCTAGGGGCCAGTGACCATCACATGGTATGGTTCAATTTGGCTACTACATCTAAATCATCCCATTCCAAGGCAAAAATATGGGACTTCAGAGGAGCTGACTTTGATAAGATGGCCAACAGAGTTAAGCTAGCCCTGGCAAAAAGAAATACAGGTGAGGAAGTACAGGCAAAGTGGGCAAACATTAAAGATGCAATATCTGAAGCAACATCCCATTGTGTTAGTGAGAAAAGGAAGTGCAAAAGAAGAAGGAAACCACTTTGGTTCTCAAACACAGTAGCAGAAAAGGTCAGAGCCAAAAGGCTGGCCTTCAGGAAATATTAGGGAACACAGCAGTATGAAGACAGGTTGGCATACCAAACTTTCCTAAGGGAAGCAGGGAAGGCAGTAAGGCAGGCAAAGGCACAAACAGAGGAAACACCAGCATGAACAGTAAAAGAAGGTGACAAGACCTTCTATAGATACATTAGTGAAAGGAGAAAGTCCAGCAGGGGTGTTGCTGGTGGATGACCATGTAAAAGCATCTATCCTAAATAGATACTTCTGCTCAGTATTTACTGAAGAGAAGGTAGGACAGGGCCCACAGCTCTGCACCATGGACACAGGGGGAGGGAGGTGTGCACTAGTCTCTTCACAAAAGAAAGGGTCCTACAAGAGCTCGATAAGCTCAGGGTGGACAAGGCAATGGGACCTGATGGCATACATCCTGGGGTACTAAAGGAGCTAAAGGTGGAACTAGCAGAGCCATTATCAGAACTGTTTAGTGAGTCTCTGAGCACAGGAGAGGTCCCGAAAGACTGGAGAAGGGCTTATGTGATCTCGCTCCACAAGAGTGGTAGCAGGGAGGAGGCAGGGAACTACAGATCAGTCAGTCTTACCTCAGTAGTGGGCAAGATTATGGAGACACTCATTAAGGAAAGGATAGTGCAACACCTGGAATCCATAGGAGCACAGGATCCAAGACAGCATGGGTTTACAAAAGGAAGGTCCTGTCAAAAATAATGTCATAGATTTCTTTGGCTGGGTAACCAGAGTGGTGGACCAAGGGGGAGCAATTTATGTTGCCTACCCTGACTTCAGCAAAGCTTTCACAATACTGTTCCACATAGAAGACTGATTAATAAGCTGAGTAGGCTCAGGGTGGTTCAGACATTGGTCAACTGGGTGGAAAACTGGTTGACGGGCAGAAAACAGAGAGTGGTGGTAAACGATATACAGTCAGAAGAGATGCAGGTCACAAGTGGGGTACTTCAGGGATCAGTCCTGGGGCCAGTCCTCTTCAATATCTTCATCAGTGACATTGCAGATGAACTGATGGTAGGTTTGTCTGTTTGCAGATGACACCAAGATCTGCAACAGAGTAGATGATCCAGATGGCATGGGCAGAATGAGAAGAGATCTGGATAAACTAGCAAAATGGTTGGAGGAGGCAACTGGGGTTTAACGCAAAGAAGTACAAGATCATGCACATAGGGAAGAGAAACCCTGAAGCCACCTATAGACTTGGAAGGGAGTTGCTGGCAGTCACAAGGGAAGAAAGAGACTTGGGCGTCATCATACCGATGACCTGAAATCATCCAAGTGGACCTCTAAAGCAGTAGGTAAGGCTAGAGGGATGTTGGGGTGTATTAGTAAGGGTATCACAAGTTGGAAGATGGAGGTAATAATCCCTCTTTACAAGACATTGGTTAGGCCCCATCTGGAATATTGCATGCAGTACTGGAGGCCACACCTTCACAAGGACATTAACCTAATTGAGGCAGTCCAGAGAAGGGCAACTAAAATGGTGCAGGGACTGCATCAGAAAACATATGAGGACAGATTAACTGAACTCAATATGTATACCCTAGAGCAAAGGAGGGAGAGAGGTGATATGATTGAAACATTCAAACACCTTAAGGGCATTAACAAGGTGAAAGAGTCTAACATGTTTCAATATAAGCAAAATAGCAGGACAAGAGAACACAGCATGAGATTAGAGGGAGGCTGATTAAGGATTAATGTGAGGAAGTTCTTTTTCACAGAAAGGGTGGTGGATGCATGGAATGGCCTACCTCAGGAAGTGGTGGATATGAATACAGTGCAGGGCTTCAAACAGGTGTGGGATAGGCATAAGTGAGCAATACAGATGAGTTTGAATACATAGGCCATTGACAGAGCAAAGGCCTATGGCACATTCACAAGGTAGAAAAAGAAATGGGCAGATTGGATGGGCCTTGCAGTCCTTATCTGCCATCAGCTTTTATGTTTCTATGGAGGAATAGAAGTGCAGTGCCCATTGGGCCCTGTGTTCCTGCAGGCAAATGAGGAAATGATTAAACTCTCAGAAAGTGAGGAAATTCTTTGCAAAAGAAAAAAAAAACTCGTTTAATGTACCATTTAGAGTTACAGCCACAAAAGTAGGGAAATGTGGCATTAGGGTTTCCAATCCCATCACCTTACCCCCACCCTTCAGGCAGCAACAGGAGAAACCATTATGGTATGCAATGTCCTGCATCTTCACAAATCAGGCGTGGGGTGTGCCTCACAAATGTCAATCCTAATTTGGAAAGAGCTTTGGCTCAGTTGAGTAACCATTTCATTATTTATAATGAATAACATTTTTACTTACTTTACTTACTTAATGCTCACTTCATTCCCATATACTCTACACATCTCAGCTTCTTTAATGATGGAATGGTGTAAGCGTTAGAGTTGACAACCCTGAGGCACACCCCACATCTGATTTGTGAAGATGTAGGAGAGGAAAAACTATAATAGTTTCTTCTGTTGCTCCTGTAGGGTGGTGGTGGGGTGCTAGGATTGGAAACTCTAACACTGCATTTCCCTACATTTGTGGCTGTAACCATAACTGCTGCATTAATGAATTTTTTGCAAAGAATATACATATATAATCAGGTACAGTGTAATTAAAAATCTAAAACATGCATTTCATAAAAGCATACATTTGATATATATATTATTTGCAAAAAAAAAAAAACTTTGTTGATGCATGAGTCATGGTTTAGTTAAATCCACAAAAGTAGAGAAATGTGGCATTAGACTTTCCATCCCTAACTCCCCACCCCATCCCCAAGCCACAAGAGGAAAAAATATTAGGGATTTGGGTCCCTTGAGTCTTGGCAATTCAGTGGTGGGGTCTTCCTTGAGGTTGTCAACCCTAATGTTCACCCCAGCCCATAGCCTCTTGTCCAAATTACAAAGTATAGCTCTAACTCAGTGCCTCATACTGATACACTCTGCAAATATAGAGAAGTATGTATCACCACATATTGCCAATACAATGTATTGTGGCTTTTTTCACACAGGGCCCTGCATGAAGAAAAGAAATCATATCCTATCTTGTTTGCCCAGAGAACAGGGTGCACATTAGAGCTGACAACCCCAAAGAAGACTCCACCACTGATTCACCAGAACTCAAGAGACCCCCAAACCCTAATGGTTTCCTTTTTGCTGCTTGAGGGGTGGGGGTAAGGAGTTAGGGTCAGAGGCCCAGATATTCAAAAGGGTTGCACATGGCGCAACGGTGTTGCACCATGCACAACCCACTGATGCGCCCCGGTGCGATATTTAAAAGGGAAAAGTGCGCCGCACAAATCCCAATATGCTGGGGCGCATCAGTAATGTATGCAGGCACAGGTGGGGGGGTGTGACTTTGTATAAACTGCACAGCCCAATATTCAGCCTGGGCTGTGCAGAGTTATGCAGGCACAACCCCTACCTGCACCTGCACAAAGTTACACCTAAAAATAAAGGAACAAGTCTAGGGCCACCCACAGGTGAGCTGCCGCATTGCAGGGTGCAACACAGCAGCTGCCACCTGTGGGAGGCCATCACCTGTTCCTGCCGCACCTGGTGGTGCCCCCCCATGCCCCGATCATGGGCATCAGTATCCCCCTCCAAAGTCCAATATCCCAGGTGGTCCAGTGGACCACACAGAGCCCGATCGTGGGTGGCATTCCTCACTCCCCAAGTCCGAAATCCCTGGTGATCTAGTGGACCCCACCCCACCCACCCACTGAGCCCTACCACCCCGCCTCCCCCATCGGTCGGCGAGTGGCAGCACCCCACCCGGCTCCCACCCCACTGCCCGCCGACTGACAGCTGGTATGGCTGCACGCCCATTGGTTCAGGAGTATGTGCCAATGGGCGCAGCCCATAATGTACTAGTCAGTCCAGATATGTTAAATATAGGAAAAAAATTAGACATCTACAGGAAAATGACATATGCAGGTCTCAGAAACTGCACAAGTTGCCATCACAAAATTTCCCACACATCTAGACCTTGCTTACCAGACAACACATGCAAAATTTCAACTAATTTTGTCAAATGCTGCCAAAGCTATTAAGGTGCAAAGATAGGGGTTTAACACTTAACACCCTACTCAACCCTAACCATAGGTGTGCCACCAACCCCTATAATCTAAAAAATATAAATATTGCATATGAGCCATTATATGCATTCCTGATAATGAACAACAGAGAATATCTAAGGGCATTTCTTAGTATCAAACCTCTGTTTAAGATAACCAGAGACTGAGAGGTCCCATACAAGTATTTTTATATGTCAGCATATTAAAACAAGTTTATGAAGCTGAAGTATGTTAGAAAACATTGTTTATATAACATATAAACCAAAAACCTGGTAATCTCCAATCTTATTGATTGAACAAGAGCTTTGGGCAAAACATGCAAATCTCTATCTGTCTGTCTGTCTGCCTGTCTGTCTGTCTACCTTCCTATCTATATGTATGTATGTATGTATGTATGTATGTATGTATGTATGTATCTATCTATCTATCTATCTATCTATCTATCTATCTATCTATCTGTCTGTCTATCTATCTATCTGTCTGTCTGTCTACACAATCATACACATATTAAATGGTTGGCACTTCCCCGGTAAGAACCCGTATCATGTAGTTCCCTGTATACCTCACCATATTAACCTGTAGAAATCTAAATTAAAGCTATATACCTCTGAAGGAACACCTGTATGCCTCCAGTGGTATACAGTTACATGTCTCCTAATTAAGGGTGCATATCTTCTGAGCGATCTGATCACTGTATACCATGGGGAAAAATCTCCTCCCCCAGTTCTTGAGCAATCCCCCATCCATGAGCACTCCTCCCCCCAGTTCAAGAACACTCACAACCTAGAAAATAAAAACTGTTGTAGTCAACTCTCTCACTGCCTCACCCCTGCTCAAACATGGAGCTCCTCAAACCTAAAAAAAAAAAAATTGGAGGCTGGCTGCAGGAAACACACTAGAAACCCACCCCCTAATAGAGTACATACCAACAACTTTTTTCTCTCAAAGCCCCAAGTCTCCACTCCACCACCATGCTCTCCATGCTGCTGCCACCATCAGAGATTAAAGCTAACTTACTTCAGCAGCTTCATAGGTCCAGAGAGCAAATGATGCTCCCTGACCAGAAACCATCCTTGTGACTGCTGATGCTGCTCTCTTCAAACCTCTCCATACCATCACACACAGCTGAAATCCATGAACTCACCAGCAAACTAAAGTACAACTGGCATAGAAATAAATTTTTTTACTGGGGAACCTTGCACTACAGAAACATGAACAGGTCCAAAAAAATAGCCCATTACTACAGCACCATTACAGTACAGAAACACATGAGGCCTGAAAAGAACAAGGTAAACCCCAAATCACCCATGACCATGTCTCACAAATAAACTGACCCAGCCTACTCAGCAAGTAAAAGAATAAGAAAAATGGCATGTATTATATAAAATAAATGATGGCTAGGCATGGCATATAAGGCCATATGACAACCTTGGGGACTAATTATATTACAAAGTCATTTGCTGTTTGGGCTTGTGGCCTTATATCTAATTCCCCCCCCCCATCACGCATACCCATCACTTATTCTCTTTCTCTATCTCTCTCTCTCTCTCTGTATTTATTTATTTATTTATTTGTGGTGGTGAATGGAGTTCAATCCCAGGAGAGGGAGGTTATCAGTGGGGTGTCACAGGGTTCAGTTCTGGGGCCAGTCCTCTTCAATGTCTCAATTAGTTACATTGTAGAGGGGCTGGAAGAGAAGGTGTGCCTCTTTGCAGATGACTCCGAGATCTGCAATAAGGTAGGCATTCCAGACAGGGTAGAGAAAATGAGAAGAGACCTAGGTAAATTGGAAGAGTGGTCAAGAGAGTGGCAGCTTAAATTCAATGCAAAAAAGTGCAAAGTCATGCACTTGGGCCACAGGAATCCTGGAGAGGAATACACAATGGGGAGGGGATACTAACAACAACAAAACTGGAAAGGGACATTGGGGTAAACATTACAGATGACCTGAAGGTGGCCAAGCAATGTGAAAAATGGTGAGGAGGGCCAGAGGGATGCTGGGACTCATAGGGAGAAGCATCACCAGTAGAAAACAGGATGTAGTGATGCCACTGTACAGACAATTGGTTAGGCCACATCTGGAATACTGTGTTCAGTTGCTGGAGCCTGCATCTCTGCAAGGACATTGACAGAACAGAGGTGGTCCATAGAAAAGCAACAAAAATGGCAAAAAGTTTGCATCAGAAAACATATTAGAAAAGACTGAAAGACTTCAATATGTATACCCTGGAGGAAAGGATGGAAAAGAGGAATATGATAGAGACATTCAAGTACCTCAGGAGAATCAACAAGGTCCAGGAGTGCAGCATCTTCCAAAAAAAAAAGAGATGTGCAGGAACAAGGGGTCAC
This sequence comes from Neoceratodus forsteri, assembly GCA_016271365.2. Lineage (NCBI taxonomy): Eukaryota > Metazoa > Chordata > Ceratodontiformes > Ceratodontidae > Neoceratodus > Neoceratodus forsteri. Next base: position 1,229,764,377 of record CM057459.1, on the reverse strand, counting down.
AGTGTGAGGCGGGGGGGGGGAGAATCAGGGAAAATCTGAGGAACTATTTTTTCACAGAAAGAGTGATGGATACATGGAACAGCCTCCCAGTGGAGGTTGTACAAGTTAAAACGATTGGTGAGTTCAAGAATGCATGTGATAGACAGAAGACAACCCTAGTCGTAGGAAAGAGAGGATAAGCTGCTGATCATTTAGGATCAGGTGTTTAGTAGGTAGAGAAATGGGAAAACTTGGTGGGCCAGGTGGTCTTTATCTGTCATCAAAATCTATGTTTCTATTTACTGATTTATTGATTTATTTACTAAATCAATCAATCTATCTATCTATCTATCTATCTATCTATCTATCTATCTATCTATCTATCTATCTATCTATTTGTTTACCGGATGGGCACACTGATCCAATGAACCATTTTCAGGTGCAGCCCAGGTTATAAAGATGGTACATAGATACTGCTGCTAGGAAAATACATTTACATGGGTACAAATGGCACAAAAAATAGGGCAATAAGAATATACAGTGCAAATGCAAAATACATCAATGTTGCAGAGCGATAAATACAGAAAGCGCAGTTAACAGCAATAAATGTCCAATGCAATGCATCAGGATCAATTAAATGCAATTACAGTAGGTGAAGAATCCACAGCAGAAATTTGAAACAGCGTCTTTTACTTGGGTGGGCAAACACACATGGTGGTGGCCATCAAATCAGTTTTATGGTGTGATTTCAATGCTATGTGTGTCTAGAGAGTGGAGGAAGACAGGTAGATTGTTCCACAGTTTAGGTGTGACAAAGGTGAAGGCTTTGCTATCCAGGCAGGTGGGTATCTGGGGAACCTCCAAAGGTAGAACTCTGAAGTTCCGAAGGTACTGGGGGCAGATTTTTTGTGTAAGTAGGGACAAAAAGGGGGACAGATCTTCACTTCTGATGGCATTATCTATGGTGCAGTCAAGGAAGTAGCTGTTTCTGGCCTGAAGGGTAGTCAGCATGGGGCCTGGTATATGGAGCAATGATGTGTGGAGTAAGGTGCCATCAGTGCAAAGCTACAGATGTTATTGTAGGTGGTAGTAAGCCGTGTGAGAAGTTGGGAGGAGGTCTGTGTATATACATATATTCTTTGCAAAAAAAAAACTGCATTAATGCAATATTCAGGGTTTGAGGCTACATTAAAAAAAGTAGGGAAATGTGAGCTTTATGGTCTCCAACCCTAAAATCCCAAGACAACTTCTAAAATAATTGAGGGTGCAGTCTTCTTGAGTAGTCAACTCTAAAGCTCACCTCACTCTGCACACTCCAGAAACATACACACCTAATGGGATAAGCTTTAGGATTGACAACCCCAAGGAAGTCTGCACCCCTAATTTGTCTTTGGGGTGGGGTGGGGTTTTAGGGTTGGATACTCTAAAGTCACATTTCCCTACTTTTTCACTGTATCCTCAGCCCTAAATGTTGCATTAACACAGTTTTTTTGCAAATAATTTCCTTTCTTTTTCAGATAGTGTAATCATATCCTTATCTGCCTTTGGGAGTGCAGGGCCCTCTGGGCCCTGTGCTCCCATCCATCCATAGTTTTTAAGATAGTGTCATCATATCCTTACTTGCCTGTGGGAGTGCCGGGCCCTCCAGGCCCTGTGGTCCCATCTCTCCATAGATGTGTATAAGTATGTTGCTGTGGAAGCACCAGGCTTTCTGGGACCTGTGCTTCCATTTGTAGAACAGCAGCAACCAAATTGTCAGCATAGCCTTCTTATATACCCCAGCTCAGGTACCCAGTACTGAAAATGTTCAAAACTCCACCAAACATGATTTCACACCACCTGAATGTCATTCCACGCCATAGGCATGAAAAGACAGTTTTACCATGATTTGAAAAATGACAACTGCTGCATTGATGAGGTGGTGTAAAAAATGACTTTGTTGAAAATTGGGGGTCAACATATTTAAAATTACCAAAGTTACGAGCGAGTGTAGCAAAATTTCAATGCATTCACATAACTTTGCCATTTTTACATATTTTGACCCCACATTTTCAACATACCCTTCTTATGACTGCACCTCATGAACAAGAGTGGGGAACATTTTCAAATCCTGGCCAAATGGTGATTTCATCAAGCAACCATGAAATCACCTTTTGGGTGGATTTGCATAATTCCACTGAAATTGCTCATAAGGTGGGGTCTCAGAAAGGGCATGTTGAACATTTGGGATCAAAAGATGCAAAAAATGACAAAGTTATGCATCAATGTTCAAAACCCCACTGAAATACATTGAACCGCATTTACCTTTGTTTCTTACATTGAAGTCAGCAGTTCCAGTAGCAAGACATGTCTTCCAACAGAGAATGGATCTTGCCCCTGTTCAGTTGAGTGAGGGTGTGTGGGGAGTGCCAGGTGGTGGGTGCTCAGTGGGAGGTTGGGCTGGGGGGAGGATTGAATCAGTGTGGGACCTTTTTTCAGGTTAAAAAAAGACATTGAGGGAAGGCTTTCTTTATTTCAGGGAGTTTATGGGGATGACAGTTGGAAGTGGTGCCACTAGACACCAGGGAAATATATTAAAATTATGTGCACTATGATCAGAATAGGGTTGCCACTAGACACCAGTGAAATACATTATCATTATGGGGACAGCATCAGAGGGTGGGGGTGTCACTAGACACCAGGGAATATATAAATAATTGTGGGGACAGTGATCAGAGGCTGGCTTTGCCAATAGACAGCAGGGAAAAATATAAAAATTACTAGAATGATGATTGAAGAGTGGGGTTGCCACTAGACTCCAGGAAAATAATAATTTTGGGGACAGTGACCAGAGGGTGGGTGGTGCCACTAGACACCAGGGAAATATATAAACAATTATGGGGACAGCGATCAGAGGGTGGGGGGGTACCACTAGACATCATGGAAACATGTAATGTTTTTGGTTATGAAGGGATCCTCTTCCCTATGACCAAATTCTTTTTTCCTATGGCCATATGGAAAAGGCAGAAGCAAGTCATGAAAAAAGATATATATAAAAATATTTGGAGGTCATTTTAACAATAGTAAAGTGCAGAATCCACCTAACTGGGTTCCAATGAGCAAAATACATGTGGCGGTCTCTGTGGCTTGTGATTTTTTTAAATGAAAAACAAGATGGCAACAAATGATAAAGGATTTTTCCCCCTCACAAAAAAGCAATGGCCCCAAATGAAAAAAGATAATTCTTTTGTTTCATACAGCTATTTTGAAGTGCTTACTGAACATGCTCAGAACCTGAAATTCCAAAATTAAATAACTTTGGAATGGATTAATATTTTTTTCATCAAACCAACAAAAGGCACACTGTGTGCCATCCCCTTTCAACCCTGAATATTTCAGACAAAAATGTCAAACCATCTGGGTGCTATACCTCTTAACACAAACAGCAAAACATCCTGAAAAATTCACTATCCAAATATCAGAACCCACACATCCCACCAGAACACAACTTGATACATCCAGATATCTATCCCCATGAGACTGTGTATGCAAAATTTCATTCAAATCCGTTGAATGGTTGGCAAGTTATTAATGTGCAAAAATTGGGGTATAACATTAAAGTGTCTACTCAACCCTAAATATATATTGGTGCTACTATGCCACTATAATAAAAACATAGAAACATACAGTGGTAGCCACAGATATTGCTAGCTATTTCCAGATATTTCATGAAATTTCTGATGAGTTTCTCTCTGCTGACCCTACTGTTTAAATGCAAAAAGTATCAGATATTTCTGGAAATATCACAGAGATTTCGGGAAATAACTGGCAGTGTCTGTGGCTACTACTGTAGAAGTTGTCAGAAGATAAAGACCTTTTGGCCCACCTAGTCTGACCATTTTCCTTGCCTACTGTGCCACCGAAGACCCTTCATGATCTGTGGTCGTCCCCACCCCTTGTGTTACTTCCAATGTCCCCTTGTATTGGTCACATGCATGCTTGAATCCTACAACTGTTTTGGAACCTACCACCTCCTCCACTGGGAGACCATTCCAGGCTTCCACCACCCTCTCTGTGAATAAGTATTTCCTCACATCCCCTCTGAGCCTCCCCCAGCTTCATAGCATGACCCCGTGTCTTCAAATCTGTCTTTCTGCAGCAAATGCTACCTTCCTGTACCTTATTAATATCTTTTATGTACTTGAATGTTTCTGTCTCATCCTCATTTTCTCTTATTTCCTCCAGTGAGAACATATTCTTTTCTCTCAGTCTTCCCTCATAGGGCTTTTGCTGTAGTCACTGCATTATTTTGGTTGACTGCCTCTGTATCACCTTCACCCTATCTTTGTCCTTCTGAAAGTCTGGCCTCCAGAACTGTACACAGTACTCAAGGTGTGGTCTTACCAGTGACCTACAATGCTTGCTACAGAAAGGTTGTTCAGTACTGTGGTATACCGACCAGTGTGGCACTGTATTGTTTGGTATACTGCTTGGTGCGACACTGTACCACTCGGTATACCCCTCAGTGTGGCAGCTATTGTAATTCTGTGGTGCAGTATAGTTATCCTCTCAGTGTAATTCAGCCTAAATCCTCAAGGTGGCGACAGCAACTCATCACATTATGAGTCGTGCTACCTGCTGGACTTAAACAGTAGTTAAAAGTGATCAAATTTTGGCTGTGAGAGGCTAATAAACATTGGGATGCACTCTCAGTATCCCTCACCTCTGCTACAGATTATTTTCTTGAAAATCATACCAGGGACAGGGGAGGGGGTGCATCAGCTTGATGAGATGTGAAGGATAATTACTGTAGCTCCTTAGAGTCGCAACCATTTTGGAGGAAGTAGCCCTGGTGCTCTAACTACTGTATAAAGTGAACTCCGACCTCACTCGACTAAATCATTTTTTTTCCTGTAATCTGAATCTCTGGCTCTTGATGTGTTTTGTGCTACACTCAGTACTCATTTCTAAACCTAGTTACATCTCTGCTGATACACAGTACTGTACAACTGCTGATTGGTTTGAAGCACTGCATCGAAGGTGTAGGACTTGATCATAATTGCAGAATAAGCAATTGTTTTAAAAAAATACTCAAGTCAGATATGAAATTTCTATGCCACTATTGGATCAGCCACCTGCAAATTTTAATGACATCTCTCATTGAATAAATGTTTAAATCAGAATAAATGTTCATTAGTCATGCCTATAGTCGTGTAGATGACTGACTGACATGCAAGCTTGTGTCTAGTGCTGCTTTCTCATTGTTGCAATCAGTCATTGACATTTTAGGAATGATAGCTTGAATATTGTGGCCATCTGATATGTGCAACAAATTTTCCTTAAACATCTTATCCAGTTGCAGGCTTTTCTTTTTTTTTTCCTTACTTTTTCTCTCCTGTGGCCCTGGCTGGCTCCTTCTACTCTCCTTTTTTCTCTGGCCACTGACCATCCACTCCTCTCTCCTCTTGGGCCACCTCCTTGCACTCCCCCATGGTGGGAAGGTGAGGGAGCCCACAACTCCCCCACCAGACATGGATCCAGATCAGGTTGTTCCCATGGAGATGGCATGCACTGGGCAGAAGGCCATCAAGCCGCATGAACAGGTTGCCGCTATTTTCCAGTTTTCTCCCCCTTACAGGAGTGTGGCAAGCAATGACGCCTGTGACAGAGGTCGCACACACTCCAGTGCTTTCCCATATCAAGCAACTGCCATGCTCCCACCCCACGTTCCTGGGGCTCCATGCCATCAAGCCCCAGCTTCCACTAGGGGTCAAGCGTGCACCTGCTACTGATCTCCCCCCTCCACAGAGATGAAGAGCAGTCCATTGAATGCTCAACCCATCTCCATCCTGCATACCCACTGTGGCCAATGCTCGTTCCTGAACATGGGTCACCAGTGTGGTGAAAGGTGTGGCATCCAGCACCTAAACCTTCAGCACCACCAGGCCAGCTCTTGTTGCAGGCTTTTCTGATATGGAGTAAGAAGTATTATATATTATTTGTATTGCATATGTCACCCGGCATGAATGTTGTGTAATGATTTCAAGAGTGATTGAAGTTATGCAGTACAGTGCCAGTATTCACTTGTTAAACATTGATTCTATGTTTTTACTTAAATCAGGAATTGATGTATTTTAAAAATCTTCTCATTTACAAGCATAAAGTACACACATTAAAATCGATAGTGTGCATTATTGTTTTTTTTTTTTGTTACCAAAAAGAAATCACATATGATGGGTCTTTTATCCTGACCTGTCAATATGATACAAATGCAGTACCCAGTGATGCTAGTCGGTTGGAGTAAGTGTTTAAGTCTGACCCTTCAGACTGAACACATTCCACCTCACAGTAAGCTAAGATCCATGTCAGCCACACAGAATCAAATTTTTTAATTAATTTTTAAATTAGTATTTTACAATACACAAAAGAGTACTTTGCTGCCAGCCATCCCTCCCTGTCTCCATTCTCAGCTTCCACTCTCTGACATCACACAGCAGTAGCAGATGGAAGAACACCATCTCTGCTCTTCTAGAATGGTGCCTAATAGAAGCCAACTGGACACTACTCAACGGCAGTGCTCACTCTTCATTTTTCTTATTTCCTTGCTGCTAGATGGAGTCATATGTTATACATGACAGGTTGCATGCATGGGATGAAGCAATCACAGAAGACACATGCATATTCAGGCTTAGCCAGGTTAGACATTAAAATGATGCTCCCCAAGGTCAGAATCAGAGTCTTAGGCTCCAACAGCCCTGCAGTGATCCTGACCAAACAATAATTGTACAGTACCTGCACGTGTGCCATCACTGCTGGATACAGGAGATATCCTTCCTTGTCAAGGGGCTTTACCTGCACTACTTGCAGTCGCCAATGCTACAGAATCCCAGAGGCACTCACTTCCCATTACCTTGATGGCATTCTGATAGGCATGATCCCACCCCTCTGATGGACACCAGGCACTAATTCCCCAGACATTTATTTGGGTAAAGTGAACAATTTGTCCAGATTTATTTCTTCAATATTACAACATCTTATGGATGTAGTATGGTAGAGAATCAAAACATGTTCCTACTAAACAGCATAACATCTGTGCAACCACATGGTATTCAGACGAACATCAACATCCCAACCTAGTTGTCATGTCCACCATGTCTGTTCCTAGCACAATTTTTTGTTTGCACAAACACCCAATATAAAACATTTTTTTTCTGTCACCATGTACTTACGTATTTGAATGAATTTTTTTTTCAAGCTGCATCAATATTAACAGGTACAGTAATTTGTAGAGCTTAACAGTTAAGATACACACTTTTTTAATAATAAAAAATATAGAGAAGAAGCATGCGTATTACTTAGCAATAACTGAGTATGAGCTAAGTAAAAGGATAATTTAATTGTTCATCTCTGCACCACCTCATAGTGTCTAATTGAATACTGTAGATCATGTTTAAATTAAGCAAGTATAACATATAATAAAATCATAGAAACGGAAACATAGACTTTGATGGCAGATGAGGACCGCTTGGCCCACCTAGTCTGCCCATTTCCCTACCTATTGGATAAGCTGCAGATCCTAGTTAACCAGCAGCCTACTTCCTCTTTACCCCCTCCTACCCCCTACTATAATTGCCTTATGTTGGTCCCATGCATTCTTGAATTCCACCATTGTTTTTGACCCCATGACCTCCTCAGGAAGGCTATTCCATGCATCCACCACCCTCTACATGAAAAAATACTTCCTCACATTGCTTCTGAGCCATCATCCCTCTGTCTTCAAATTGTGCCCCTTTGTTCTTACACATCTATTTTTCTGAAATATGCTACCCTCCTGGACTTTGTTGATTCCCTTGAGGTACTTGAAGGTTTTTATCATGTCCCTCTCTCCCTCCTTTCCTCAAGGTATACATATTAAGTTATTTTAGCCTCTCTTCATATGTCTTCTGGTACAGACCCTGCACCATTTTGGTTGCCCTCCTCTGGACTGCCTCCATCCTGTCTATGTCCTTGCAGAGATGGGGTCCCCAGAACTGCATGTAGTACTCCAGATGGGGGTCTCACCAACTGTCTGTACAGAGAGATAACAACTTCTTTCTACTGGTGATGCCTCTCCCTATGCATTCCAAAATCACCCCAGCCCTCCTTACTGCCTTCTCACATTGCTTGCCAACCTTAAGGTCATCTGATATGAGTACATCCAGGTCTCTTTCCATTTTTATTGTTGTTAGTACCTCCCCCCCATTGTGTACTCTTCCCCTGGGTTTTTGTTTCCCAAGTGCATTGCTTGGTACTTCTTTGCATTGAAACTAAGCTCCCATATTCTTGACCATTGCTGTAACCTTGCCAAGTGCTGTTTCTTCCTTTCCACCCCAGATGTAAACTGGAGCACATTTACTGCAGCCACATCCAAGAGTTGGGTCATTCTCAATGCCCTACAGGGGGCATGCCTCAGACAGCTAGTGTTGGAACCCACTAGGATGGGAGCAGTCTTGCACCTGGTACTCTAAAATGGGGATGGAGAGAGGATCACAGATTTAGAAGTGGGTAGCCATCTGGGAATAAGCGACCACCACACAGTGTGGTTCAGGATAAACACAGCCATGGAGTCAAGCTATACAAAAGCGAGGGTACTGGACTTTAGAAGAACTGACTTTGGTAAAATGGGGGAGTGTCTAAGGAATGCACTAGCAAATGGCAGGAAGGAGTGGTGGAAGAACAATGGGGGAAAATCAGAACTGCCATCATAGAGGCAACAAGCATTTGTGTGAAGTGAATAGAGAAAGCACAATAAAGTAAAAAAACACTATGGTTCTCAAAAGAGGTGGCAAGGAAGGTTAGGGAGAAAAAGATAGCATTCAGTAAGTATAAGGAATCACAGAAGGAGTAGGACAGAGAACTGTATCAGTTAAAGCAGAGAGAAGTGGGGAAGGTAATCAGGATAGCAAGGGCCCAAACTGAGGAAAAGATAGCCAGATCAGTTAAGGAGGAGGATAAAACCTTTTATAGATACATTAGGGAGTGAAGACAGACCAAGGGAGAGAGGGATAGTGAGGCTTAATAAAGGGGAAGGGTGGTGGGTAGAGAGCGACAGTGAAAAGGCAGAGATACTGAATAAATACATTTGCTCAGTATTCACAAAAGAAGTAGAAGGGGTGGTACCTATACTAAACAATAGAAGCACTCTGGGCGGGGTGGTCGATATCAGTCCATTCACAGAAGAAAGGGTCCTGAAAGAACTCTTAAAACTCAGTGTGTACAAAGCAATGGGACCTGATGAGATTAACCCCAGAATTCTAAAAGAACTAAGGGGAGACCTAGTAACAACACTGACTACCCTTTTTAACAAATCATGGGAGGATGGTATGGTACCTGAGGAATGGAAGAAGGTGGATGTGATCCCCCTTCACAAGAATGGGAGTACGGCAGAGGCAGAAAACTACAGACCTGTTAGTTTGACCTCAGTGGTAGGGAAAATGATGGAATCACTTCTGAAAGAAAGAATTGTAGAGTACCTAGAGGCCAGCAGGGCACAGTACACAAGGTGGTACGGATTCACAGCAGGAAGGTCATGTCAGATATATCTAATAGATTTCCTTGACTAGATGACTAAAGTAGTAGACCAGGGAGGGGCTGCAGATATGGTCTACTTAGACTTTAGCAAGGTATTTGGCACAGTACCACACAAAAGATTGATTAACAAGTTAGCCAGCCTGGGAGTGGGTCCCAGGGTGGTAGCCTGGGTAGCAAATTGGCTGGACAACTGGACATAGAGGGTAATGTAAATGGAGCACACTCTGGAGAAAGGGGAATTACTAGTGGGGTTCACTACTGGGACCTGTCCTTTTCAATGTCTTTATAAATGACATTGCAGAGGGGCTGGAAGGAAAAGCATGCCTCTTTGCAGATGACACAAAGATCTGCAACAGGGTTGATATACAAGGGGTGGGTGGGAAGGATGAGAAGGGACTTGGCAAGGCTGGAGGAATGATCAAAAATATGGCAGCTTAGATTCAATGCAAAGAAGTGCAAAGTAATGCACCTGGGAACAAAAATCCAGAGGAAGAGTACATACTGTGGGGAGGTACTAACAACAACACAAAAATGGTAAGGGACCTGAGGGTAGTCATATCAGATGATCTAAAGGTAAGCAAGCAATGCGAGAAGGCAGTAAGGAGGGCAGGGTGGAATCTGGGATGTATAGGGAGAGGCATCACAAACAGGAAGTTGTTATCCCTCTGTACAGACAGTTGGTGAGACCCCATCTGGTGTATTGCATGCAGTTCTGGAGACCCCATCTCTGCAAGGACATAAACAGGATGGAAGCAGTCCAAAGGAGGGCAACCAAAATGGTGCAGAGTCTGCACCAGAAGCCATAAAGGAGAGACTAAAGGAGCTTAATATGTATACCATCAAGGAAAAGAAGGAAGGGGGGGGGGACATGATAGAAACTTTAAAGTACCTCAAGGGAATCAACACAATCCAAGAAGTTAGCACCTTTCAGAAAAAGAGATGTGCAATAACAAGGGAGCACACTTTGAAGATAGAGGGGTGACAGCTCAGGGCTATGTGAGTAAGTATTTTTTCATGGAGAGGGTGGAGGACACATGGAACAGCCTTCCTGAGGAGGTTGTGGGGACAAAAAACAGTTGAGGAATTCAAGAATGCATGGGACAGACATTAGGCAATTTTGGTGGGGGTTAAGAAAAAGAAGGCTGTTGGTTAACTAGCATCTGCAGTGTATCCAATAGATAGGGAAATGGGCAGACTGAGTGGGCCAAGCATTCCTTATCTGCCATCAAAGACTATGTTTCTATGTTTCTATGTATGCTTTTGCAAACCACTTGCCCATTCATATGTTCTCAGTTCATGACAAGTGATGTACAGCATTTTACAATGAACCGAGTTGAATAGATGGATAGATAGATAGATAGATAGATAGATAGATAGATAGATAGATAGATACAGAGAGAGAGAGAGAGAGACATACAGACAGACAAACAGATGGGGGACATGTATTAAAAAGTGTAGATACTGTACAAATTCAAACCACTATTGAAACCTTGTTTTTTTCCCCTTTGTGGTCGTGTGGTGCTGAGATACTGAACGTCTCAAGGGTAAGTAAAAAACATATAAATGAAATATATACATTCAATTAAGCAATGACATAAACCGATGGGCATAAACAGAGCTGTATTTAATGTTGTGCTATATAAAAAGGAACAAAGAAATCAAGGAGAACACTCCTTGCCATCAGTAAACACAGTGGCATACTGAATAAATATACAGTATACTGTGGCTAGGAAAGTACTTGATCCAAGATACAGGTCCCATTCTACCAATTTAATGGTTTGAAAGAGTCCAACAGAATCAGCATAATATGTAATGCACAAGAAAGTGGGTCTCCTAGTTCTTGTCATTTTAGTTCCATGTTGTCCAGTAACACATTCTGTAATCCATATAACTACATTTTTACAAGTGAATTGTCTAATATATATGTTTTATTATGTGATAAAATAACTGAAGCTGGAACTAAGTGATTCAGCATTACTCTTATAATGTGACAGGATAAAGAAAATTTGATGTATCCCAAGGTATTGATTACTTTTAGATTTTAATGTCTCTGTACCTCCAGGGCAAGAGAATAAACATGGTAGATCAGATTGCTTTAAGAATTCACCTCCACCAATGATGGAGAACATTTAAAGTAGCCCAAGAATCCTTTGTTGATGCTAAGGTGTTGCTTACTTTTAGATTTAAATGTCTCTTGCTCTTCAGAACAAGAAGCCCTTTCAATATCCCACCTTAAATGAACTATAATAGCAATAGACATTATTAGGTATGTACATTAGGAGGGTTTTCTAAATGAGGGGGTTGATCTGTCAACTCTGCTGTCAGGTGCATCCCTGCCCTTGCTGTATACACCCCTTGACAGCCTTAGAGGTGGGGGGGGGGGGGTGGCCTGCTATGGATAATATTGTTAATCCATTTTTTTACTGTTTATTTTTTGTTTGTTTGCCTTTATAAACACATACTTTAATTGTATGTTTGCCCTTTCTAAGTGAACACAAAATATAAAATACTTGACCTTGTGTCTAAATATGCACCCTACCCATGGTGGTTTCCATAAACTACAAAATCACAAACGCTTCATATAAGCAGTTTTTTGAGCTTTACAATTGTGAGTATACAAATAAAAATGAAATATAGCAGCCATAATGCAATGGTCAAAATTGCACTGCTGTATAATATTGAGTTTGCTAACCTGTTTTTTTTTTTGTCCTTATTCATGATTCTTATCTATATTACAGTAGAAGCTTTTGAGACTACTGTATTTTCAATAATCTTATTTGAAAGCCAATCAGCACCTTTTAATTTAAATAGTTTGAACAGGTGTTCAAATACACCTCCCGCTTATTCAGTCAAACCTGTCCATGTACAGTACATCGACAATCTACAGTAGGTGTGTGCAACACTGGGAGGAGGTTACTGGTGGTCAGGTACCCTTAACCTGGAGAGTGAGAGCTGCAGTTCAGTAAAAAGGGTTTGGCAAGTTCAACCCATCAACCCATTGCATTTACAATATACTTCTACAAGATTTAAAGGGGTACACCTGGTGTGTTACCAAACAAAAGCATACAATTAAGGTACCAGGGCCCCCCACACACACACACACTCTGCTGCTTTAAAAGCCTGCAATGTTTTCAAATAACGCCAATATTTTTGTTTGTTTTAGATTGTTAAGAGGGGTTCTTGGTCTCATGTTTCAGCTGAATTATGATAAGCCTGACCACTGTGACAAAGTGACCTCTTCATTGGTCAGGAAAGAGGCATCACATTTTACCTTTCCATTCTAAGCTGTGGTTCTCCTGCTTACTCTGTATCTTATGAAGGATCCACTCTCTGGCTTCATTGCTTATATCACATGCCCTGGCCAGTTAGAGGTTCACTGGGAAGCTCACCATTTAGGAGAAGGTCACAGTGCTCCTGCATGCAGTTCAGTAAAAAGGGTTTGGCAAACACAACCCATCACATTTACAATATATTTTTACAAGATTTAAAGGGGTGCACCTGGTGTGTGACTACACAAAAGCATACAATTAAGGTACCAGCCCCCCCCCACTCTGCAGCTTTAAAATCCTGTAATGTTTTCAAATAACACCAATAATTTTAATGTTTTAGATTCTTAAGAGGGGTTATTGGTCTCATGTTTCAGTTGAATTATGATGAGCCTTACCACTGAGTGAGAGCTGTAGCCACAGCTGCCTGCTGTGAGTGCCGGCTTGCCCCATAGTCTACCACCGGTGTGTTACCTGCCCATGCATTCTGATGGACTGCAGCATTGTGTAGCACTGTTTCACAGAATGACATATGCATAGACCTAAAAAGGTAGAAAGTACACTGCTTGCTGTGAGTTAAGTAGTCAGTTTGCCAGTCCATTGGTGTACAGTATGTGGACACTCAGTACTGTACATGGAAGGTTTTGTGGTCACCAACCATTTATCTAGCCCATGGAGTCCTGAAGTTAAAGCACAAAATGTGGACTGAATTTTTTGACAGAACAAGTTGGTGGAGTATTGGTGGTCTATTTGCAGACTCCCTATTATACAGCAATGCATTTTGGCCATAGCATTACTCCTAATATATTTGATATTTATTAGCATGCTCACAATTGTCAAACCCCAAAACTGTGCTTAGATGAAGCTATGATTATGGCACAACCTTAACCTCCATGCACACCATTGTTGTGCACCCTTGCAATCTCCCCAGTACCACCCACAGTGGGGAGAGTGATGACATTTCAGTCCCTTTGGGATTGTTTCTAGTGTTATAAACTCTACTTCATGTCATTCTATTACCCTGCTGTTGAGCACCAGAACAGTCTCCAGATTAACTAGTAAATATTTTAACACAACAAACATTTCCTTAAACATCTTATCCAGTTGCAGGCTTTTCTGATATGGAGTAAGAAGCAATTATACTGTATTTGTATTGCATCTGTCACCCGGCATGAGTGTTGTGTAATGATTTCCAGAGTGACTGATGTTATGCAGTACAGTGATAGTATCCACTTGTTAAACAATGATTCTATGTTTTTATTTAAATCAGGAATTTATGTATTTTAAAAGTCTTCATATTTACAAGCATAAAGTACACATAGTAAAATCGGTGATGTGGATTATTGTTTTTTTTTGTTGCCAATTAGAAATCACATATGATGGGTCTTTTATCCTGACCTGTCAACATGATACAAATGTGGTACCCAGTAATGCTAGTCTGTTGGAGTAAGTGATCAAGCCTGACCCTTCAGACTGAACACATTACACCTCACAGTAAGCTTAGAAGACATGTCAGCCACATAGAAGTACAGTATAACTCATTTCCATGTTTGTCCTAGTGGAGAGGGGAAATACAGTTTACACTTGTGGCAGTTCTTATACATTGGATGCAGGATACAGTTGATTGTGGCAGCACAGATAACATGTAGCAGTGGTGAGTTAGGGATCTTCCACCATTCATTGTTTTGTACCCAATTTAGGTTCTATAATCCCATGTTTAAAATAAAGTCAGACAGAATCAGGTTAACTAGTGCAGGTATTGTTCTAGAGAAAGTTTCAAAGTCAGGCTGTGTTCTGTCTGAGTTTGTCCTTGCAGTGTAATGTAAAAAAAATGGTCACAGTTCTGAGATCATAAACAACTTTTTTTTTTTTTTTTTACTAGCAGATACTCTATAGTATAATATTAGAGGTAGACATTTCAGTAAACATAAGTAAAGTACTACTATCCTTCTGGTTGGTACAGAACAAAAGTGAAAGAGACAGTATGGGAACAGGACGGTGTGTAAAAATGTTTGCCACTATTTAATCCTGCAAAAATATATTCTAAATACTGAAGTGCCTACAAATAGTTGTTTTAATCATTAATTCATATTTCCCACCTCTGCAATCTATATTAGAGCTTGTTCTTTCAAAAATTCAGTTATTGTTGCAAAAGCTCAGCTCTTTAGCAAATAACCCTTCTAAACATACCAAATTATATTTCAGTTTTACATGAATTTCAGGAATAGAAATGGGAGCAGTGGTCAGTCAGTACATTGCTGGTGCTGCTTCAATCTACAGTCTACTCATGGCCTTGCACATTCAGAAATATTGTATCTATCAGACCAAAATCTCCTGCAGAACAGGCAATTTCTTGTTTTTGCTCTATCACAGGTGTTGCTATTGACAGTTTCCATTGTGTCATAATTTTTGCTTTATTTACAAAGAGGCAACTGTTTATAATTACAGACAATGAAAAATAGAAACAACACCTGGTCAGAACTGATTCTAGAATATAGAAATATATTAAATTAAATTAATTCCACAGTAATTAAAATGGATGTGTCTTCTTTGTTTTTGTATCAGCAAGATAAAATTATTTTACTTAATGGACCCCACATCAATGGCTGCAACTGGGATCTTGACATAATAACTGGGATAGAGCAAGCACAAGTAAGCAGAGATTCAGCAGGTGATTTGTGACTGAAAGATATATTTTACAGGGAGATATGAAGACATGAGGATATAGCAGTAGCAGTATTGTATTGACTAAAGGAGACTTTCAATTCTATCACTGAAATTGAATTAAAAGTACAATTCTGATGCACAGAAGGATTACTAGCCACTACTGTGAGGTCACGTAATGTCAATTTATAGGGCAAAGCTTCTGCAGCTACTCATCTTCATATCCAGGATTGCTTTCTAATGCAGGCAACACTCATCACAGAGACACCCCTGTTATGGCTGCACTACAGTTTCAGCATTTCAATACCCATTCACTTATTACATTAAATCACTGGGTCAAACAGCATCAACAGATTTCAAGCGGCTGATCATTGCTAAGTGCCATTGTCTCTCTGGCAATACAGTGTGTGGCAAAGTTACCACTTCTAAAATAAAAATCGTGAATGCAGTCATGGGGTGCCAAGTTGGGGGTAGGGCTGGAGTGTGGGGATTAGGAACAGACCACAGTAGACCATATTATGTGCAATACTAATAGTGGTATTTTTCCACTCCACAATTGTTCCACTAATGTGGGAAAAAAATTTAACAGGTGCTAGCAGAGCACATGTACTCCTCGATCCAAGAAATGCACTATACTACGTGTCTCTGGGATGTCTGAGTAAATGGCATTGGGCTACCAATGGGGGACACTTACCAAGACCAGAAACCAATACTCACTAGTCCAGTTCAGTCAATAATCACAGACTGACCAAAGATTAGAAGCACTCCAATGAAACACTGACCAAAGTATTCCAGCTTAATTGCTGATTTTATTTACCACAGTGGGAGCTCCTAGCGCCTTGGCAACAAGCCTTCTAGGGGGCATAAACCAAAGTGAGTGAACTATACCTTTTACACATGCAAGAATGTATGACATCACAATAGTAAGTGACCCCACAGTCATTAATTAAAACAAAATAGAAAACTTTAAACAGCAACAGAATAAAAAACTATTTATTTATTTACATTATATTCCTTTTAAACATCACTGCTCAAAAACTTTTAATAGAAAATACTAAAAAGATACTTAATTAAAATGACATTCCAGATATGTATTTTTTGAATCAGACCTTCCTTCTTGCTTTATAAGGTTATAGTCACAATTTTTAGTATTTGGTATTAAAGGTTTTGAGCAGTGATGTTTAAAAGGAATATAATGTAAAGAAATAGTTTTTTTGTTCTGTTGCTGTTTAAAGTTTTCTATTTTATTTTAAGTAATGACTATGGGGTCACTTCCTATTGTGATGTCATACATTCTTGCATGTATAAAAGGTATAGTTCACCCACTTTGGTTTATGCCCCCTAGAAGGCTTGTTGCCGAGGTGCTAGGGGCTCCCACTGTGGTAAATAAAATCAGCAATTAAGCTGGAATACTTTGGTCAGTGTTTCATTGGAGCGCTTCTATTCTTTGGTCTATATGAGAATACAGGGTTTGGCAACCTTTTTAGAAGCAAACTGACTGAACACTTGAGCGCGGCATTTCTTTCGTGAATTGTACTAGTCACAGACCAGTCTGCAGCTGGCACTGTGGCAGATGATTTACTTCTGATTCATTGATTCCTGAGACATCTGCTGTTGAAAGGGAAAGTTGCAAAAAACCTACAGCCGGAAAAGCACCATCTGGCACATTGTGCCTGCTGTTACTGACACACACTTAACAAATTAAACTAAGAACTACAGCATACCTCCCAACTAACACATCCTGTTGCATCCTGCATACCGCACCACATTCAGCAGGGCTACCACTACCACTGCCACCACCGCTAGCACTGCAAAATACCGAGGTACTGAACAACTTTTCAGTGAGCAGCACTGTATACAGTGGTGATATTACCTGCTTCCTCCTCCTAGTGATACCCCTCCCTATGCACCCCAACATTTTACTAGCCTTTGCCACCACCTTTTCACTCTGCTTGGTTACCTTCAGTTCACCAGAAATGATTACCCACAGGTCCCATTCCTGTTTGGTGTTTGCCAAAACCTCCCCAGCCAACTGGTACATAACCCCCAGATTTCTACACCCCAAATACATGATTTAAAATTTTTTAGCACTGAAACACAGCTGCCAAACTATTGATGATTCTTCTAGCCTATGTAAATCAATCCTCATTTTTTTCTACCCCCTCCCGGTATGTCCACCCTGTTGTTAATTTTTGTGTCATCCCCAAACAGACAGACTTTCCCTTCTAGCCCTTCAGCAATGTTGCTAATAAAGACATTGAAGAGGATCGGGCCTAGTACTGACTCTTGAGGCACCATGCTGGTAACCCTGCCCTCCTGTTGCTCAACCAACTTCTAACCCAGTTTACTATTTTCTGTCCCACTACTAGACAGGCTAACTTGTTCGCCAGTCTTCTATGTGGAACTATGTTGAAGGTCTTCCTGAAATCCAGGTAGGCCACATCCACCACTCCACCCTGCTCCACTTCTCTGGTCACCCAGTTGAAGAACTCAATCAGATTTGTTTGGCAAGACTTCTCCCCTGTGAACCTATGTTGCCTTTGATCCAGCAATCTACTTGTTTCAAGGCATTCCACTATTATTACCTTCAATAGTGATTTCATCAGCTTGCCCACTACCAGAGTCAAGCTGACAGGTCTGTCATTTTCTGCTTCCTCCCTAATCCCACTTTTGTGACATGGAACCACATCTCTCCTCCTCCAGTCCCTCAGAATTATAACCCTGCTTCCAGTGGTAAATTGAAACAAGCTGCCAGAGGTGCAGCCAGCACCTATTGAAACATCTTCAGTATCCTAGGGTGCACCCCATCTGTGTTATCCATCTGTCTGTCTGTCTGTCTATCTATCTATCTATCAATCTATCAATCTATCTATATATATATCTAAAGAGAGAAAGAGATAAAAACCTTAAAAAAAATCCTAGTCTGCGATTGGTCCAAAGTCAGTTACATGACATTGAACGTTTCTAAACTATCGACCAGCTTTGCACCAACAACTGTGCAATAGCTCTCAGAACTGGTCAATAGTTAACTAAATTGATCAAGAGTACTCAAAACTGGTCAATAGTACTATAAAGAATTGACCACTGCCAACTGTCAATCAATCTTTGTATTCTCTTATTACTGCATTTCTTTATTATGATGTTTCATTGCCAGTCAAGTTGCAAGGTTTTATAAAACAGATATTTAACAGAATGTTTTGGGCTATACTGTGAACACCTTGACCACTCGGGATGAACATTTGCCTTCCAATAATCACACAGCCTTCAGCTTCAGGCAATAAAATGATTGTCAGACAATAGTTCTTTCCTCAAGGTCAAGGTTTTCACACTCTTGCCCTCAACTCTGGTCAATATTTGTGTAATATGTAGATATTTATCCAAAGCTTGTGAGGATATTTTCTTGCACTTATCAGTGATATTTTTGCTACCTCAGGACCTAGAGATAGAATATTAAAATATTCACACTCTACGTCACCATCAGCAAAAATATTCTCACTGTTGATGCTGATTGGTGGGAGCCAGCAACACAAGTAGCACAGCTCTAATCTTAGTACTCTAAATCTTCACTCGCATGCTGGCTCTCACCTACTAGTTTAATTTCTTGCCAGGCTCACCCGTAACACTTTCTTTTTCCTCTCACCTTACCCACTAACTTCCAGTTTTTCAATTAATCCTTTCCAAATCACAGATAAAGCACATTTTCAAAAAAAACAGAAACCACATTTAATAGTAAATAGTCTCTCCAGCACTTACTACTGCATCTACTACCTTCCTCTGTATCCCTCATTGAGGGCCATTACATCTCCAACTGGCACTTCTGATTTCCTCTGCCCGGTGAGCAACAAATCCTTTCCAAATCAGCCAAAAAGCACATTTAAAAAAATAGAAATCACATTTTTGTTTAACAATGCATAGCCCCTCCAGCACTTACTACAGTTTCTCCTGTCTTCTTCTGTATCATTCACAATTTTTTTTTCTTACATCTCCAACCACTACTTTTGATTTCTTCTCCTCCTTGGTGAGCAAGCTCCACTCGTTGGCTTTCATTTATGCCATGCCTGCTCACACTTTCATTGCAAACTACCCATGCTCAAGTAGAACTGTCAGGCACCTAAGACACAACAGTGCACTGATGCTAACAATAGCATCATGTGTTATGCAAAATTGCACCATGAGTCACACAGCCATCTGAACCCTAATAGAGAAACAAACAAAAAAAAATGTTTAAAAGAAAATAAAAATAAAAACTGAACAAAAACAACAAAAATATTAAGCCTTCTATAAATGGAATATGCCACGGCCCCAAGAAAATTCTTTCTGATTTTTCTCACCCACGCTGGTTGATCTTTGTCATCACTCATTGCTCTGCTACTTGTGATGTTGTAAGGTCAAACAGCACTCATGAAACAAAACTGTTGATATTTCTCTCAGGCTCATTGCATATCCCTTATACAAATTGCAAAAATCTGCATTAATGCAGAAAAGTAGGGAACTGTAGTGTCAGTGTTCTAACCTTAACTCCTCACACCCCAAGCAGCAAAAGGATAAGGCCATACAAGCAAACACAGACTGATGTCCTTTGTGGATTTGCATCTCTGGCACACACACTACAAGACACACATGCTCACTTCTGGCTGCAGGTTGAAATCTACAATACTCAAATCTTCTGTCTGTAGAAGTATATGCCTCTTTTGTTACAGATACAAATCCCCAGTACACAAATCAAAACAGTTCACCTGTCTTCAGAAGCACATGCTCTTATGAGACCAGTGCTTCTATATCTCTCCATGAAGACTTTGCCCAGTGAGCCATTGGTGAGCACAGGAGGAGGCAGACATGGCAGATGCCTGTCTGCTGTTGAGGAGCATACTGCAGATTTACCTATTTCAAGCTATGTCTTAAAAACCACAAAAAAAAACCAAACAAAAAACATTTCTCCCTATCTAGCTCTCAATCTAGTATATGTGGTATAAGGATGTAACATTAGATTGCACTAATAGAATATAGAAAGCAATACAGTAACTTACATGTGAGTGTTGCACATGCTTCAGCTTGAGCAGCAAATGGCATGCAGTTTTTAATAATGAAGCTGAACAGTAAACAGCCTCCTGTGGTTTCTCATACTTAACATGGTATCAGAAATACAGAAAAAGAAACTGCGGAAAGAAAAAAGGAAGAAATGGAGCAGCTGAAACCTCCAAACAGTTTGTGTTTAGAAGGCAATTTGACAGAAAATTGGAGAACATGGATACAGAAATTCAAGCTTTTCATGACGGTAAGTGGAATAGCAAAGAAGTCGAAGAAGGTAGTGTGCCATGTTTTTGTATGTAGTAGGAGAAGAAGCAATAAAGGTATTTAATACTTTTGAATTTGCTGATGCAGAGGGCAGAGAGAATATAGCAGTGTTAAAAGCAAAGTTTCAACAGTACTGTGAGACCAGAAAGAAAAAGTCATATATTAGACACATGTTCTTTACCAGAGCACAAGGCCCATCTGAAATGATAGATGATTATGTGACTGATCCTAAAAATAAGCCAAGAGTTGTGAGTTTGGGCAGTTAACTGAGTCACTTATAAGGGACAAAATTGTGTGTGGCATTAGAGATGATCAGGTCAGAGGCAGAAGTCTTAGAGAAGCAGACCGTACATTACAAAAAGCAATTAATATATGCAGCGCAAGTGAGATTAGTCACAGCCAAATGAAACTGCTTAATGACGAAGCATAAATGCAAGTCCACAAAATAAAGTAAGTGACACCAAATTACAGTAAATTCAAAAAGAGCAGCTCAAGAAAAATAAAAGAAAACACAAGAGATTAAATCAAATGTGGCAACTGCGGTTACAAACATGGACAACAAAAATGTCCAGCTTTTGGTCAAGCATGTAAAGTCTGTCACAAGAGAAGCCACTTTGCAAAAATGAGTAGAACACAGCCTCAGTCTTAGCCTAGAAAAATACATGTGTTAGATGAAGAAGTTGCTGAAGCAGAAATGTTTATTGGAATAATTCAGACAGAAGAAATTATAGATGAGAGCAAAGTACAGATTGGATCTGTTAATGTTAAAGATGTTACTGGGGGGGGCATGGTCTAGCCACCAAGGAAGATAGCAGCTTAGCTCATTAGCTCCATCCAGACCATAGCCCATCCACACTTGGATGCCGCAATCCCGTGGAGCTCCTACTCTAAAATATCTGCTTGATGCACTGGTAATACCCCTTTAGCTGGGTGGTACGTTCTTTCAGCAGATTCTGGAGGATTTACTGAGCTTTGGTGGTGCTGGATCTTGCCACCAAACGGGCTGGCATAGGGCGAGGAGGCCTCACACTTGCCACTAGTCAGATTGCTTACTCTGCACCGAATTCCGCAGCTCCCCAACACCTACAACTGCAAATCCCGAAGGGTTGCTGCCACACAACTGATTGTACTTCTCAGCATCCCCCCCTTAGGATTCTACCTGTCTCACAACTAAGGACAATAGAGCAACCGGTAGCCATGGGGGAATCTCTACAGCATATAACCAAACTCCTAGAATCTTTAATCACTAGAGTTGATGACATAAGTATTGTTCTGTCTGGCACCACAAAAAATGTCCAACAATTACAGGACAGAATGAATGTTGCAGAACAGAGAGTGGAAGCTTGCGAAGCACACCAGGCATTGGTCTGGCAGTGCCTGCAACACCACGAGGAGAGGCTGGCAGTATTCTGGGAGAGGGCTGAGGATCATGAAAACTGGAGCAGCCAGAAAAACTTAAGGATTATTGGGCTTCTGGAGGGAGCGGAAGGTCAGTCGATGGAGTCTTTTCTAAATGAGAACCTGCCTCTCATTCTTGGAGATAGGTGGAGGGGACCAATTGAGGTGGAGAGGGCCCATAAGGTCTCAGCACATGCAGGCAAAGGCACCAACATTCCCAGGCCAATCGTGGCATACCTGTTAAGATACACCACGAAGGAGAGGATCCTATGGGTGGCAAGGGATATGGGGGAACTTTCCTGGCAGGGAACTGCAATTGCTATTTACAGGGATTTTGTCCAAGAAAAGGCTGCAAAATGGAGATCATTCAGACCCATTAAACATTTTCTGTATCAGCACGACTTCAAATTTAAATTCAAAAATCTTACTAGGCTGAGCGTCTTTAGGAAGGGGCATGAACTCACAGCAGATCATCCTGGAGAAATTGAGTGTTGGATTAATAGATTCTGGCCAGGCATACAATGTCCTACTGCAAATCCCAGAAGGCTCTGGGAGCCCACTCATGCAGTACATCCCAGTAGGAACCTTTTTGAAGTTATGGTTCCCACCAGCGGGACAGCTCCCACAGCACAACAGTCCCCCACCGAGCGAGTGTCCACAAGCTGCTCATTCCACTTGCTCAGCTGCTCAAGGCTTGAGCCCTGCTCCTCTACTCACTAGTAAGCAACCCTGTGTTCCTCAGCGCCCACTAAATCCACCACCTAAATCTAGGAAAAGACCCAGAAGTGGTCCTCAGTACTCGCCTTCTAAATCGCCTGCAGCACCTCCTGCAAAGATCTCTAGGGAAGATCTTTCTCCAACGCCTGACCAAGTTAACAGTGACTCCCTGGATAGGGATACCGGGGGAAAAAAATGACTGGGCCGACATGCCAGAGATGCTGTTGGTGGAACTGGTGGACACTCTCTCCCCTATATAACCTGGTCTCATCAGCTATGGGGTAGCAGTGGTGAAGAAGCCTATGGAACCTGGATGTACCCCTCGGGGCTCCCCCGAGCCAGTCGAAGGCCAAACCAGTGGATCTTGACTCTCTCTTTCCTAGTTTTCTCTTGCTATGTGGTTTGTCACTGCTGGATATTGGGGCTACATCATGGTTATACCCCCAATAACAACCACTGTAGTGGGGAATCAAGCGACCCTATCAATGGATCTTTGGGTTACCTTTTATTAGGGTGGGCCTAGGGGGGCATGCACTTTACTGGGTGTACCAGGCCACTAACCAAGTGGGGACCTAACCCCCCCGGATGTGTGTCAAATAGATGGGCATGGACAATCTCCATGATGGTTAGCCCCATTACCTCTGCATGGATGGGAATACCCCCCTTCTAATCCATTCCACATAAGGGCTCCCAAGCCCTGTTTACCAGTCCTGCTCTTGGTCCTGTGTGCTTATGCCCACCCTCCTAATCTACTACTAGGGGGTGATAACATGCCCTCAATTAGTAATCAGCAAGAGGGTATGCCAACCAACTCTCCTCTCCTCGCCCACACCTCTCCCTCCCTCTCCCCCTTTTATCTCCCCTTCTCCATGGGTCAGGCAGTCTGACATATAGGGCGGGTGCAGGATGAGTTTGTTTGATAACTTTCCCATATACTACCCCCCTCTGAGTTGAGTGCTGAAGTTAGCACAGCTGTAGGGGATACATACTGTACTTGTGTGTGTATTACCCGCATGTGCATTGACCTTCAGTCTCACAGTGTTGATATTGTAGTGTTGTTCATTTGACACTTCTTTGTTATTCTAGGGCTAACTACCCGTTTATTGTTATCTTTGATATATCACTAGTCTGTTTGTTTTTCTATTTTAGAACTACTGCTGAAGCCTTGTGAATAGCTGAAGATTAATAGTCGGTACATTATAAGCGATGCTTACATCTCTTTCTGAATTAGGGCAGATGCTGATAGTCCTCTTCTTCCTAAGTTACCTAGTGACCCCGGCACCGAATTTCTCATCCTCTGACTATCTATCTAAACAACTTATAAGTACCAACCTTTGTCTTTAGTGTGATAATATGCCTATAGTTCCCTCTAGGTCCCAGGGATATCACCTGATATCCTGGAATGTAAAAGGACTTAACCACCCGATCAAGCTCACAAAGGTCCTGCAGCATTTGAAATTGCTAAGGGTGGATATTGCACTTCTCCAAGAAACTCATCTGATGGCTAGATGTACCAATTGGCTTAAGAAAATGTGGGTGGGGAAGTTCTATCCAGCCCTACCAACACCAAATCAAAGGGTGTGGCCATCCTTATCCGCCGTTCCTCTCCTTGGGTAGTTAAGAAGGTTAAAAAAGATGCCCAAGGTCGGTGGCTGGTGGTGAAACTATATTCTCCTACAAGCACTCTTTTACTAGGGAATACATATGTCCCTAATACGAAGCATGTCGACTTTTTCCTGGCCCTAAGTCAAGCACTGGCGGATTTGCAGCCGGAAGGGCCAGCACTCCCTATAATACTTGCTGGAGATTTTAATATTGTAGGAGACATATTTCTGGACAAATCTCAGCCTACTCCACATGCTAACCCTAGGGCGAGACAATCTCTGCAGGACATGATAGAAGAGTGGACCCTCACCGATATCTGGTGAAGGGACCATCCCACTGGTAGGGACTTCTTCTTCTATTCAGCTCCACATAATTTCCACAGTCGCATAGATTTTTGGCTGGCTAATGAGCCAGCAGCCAGATGTGTTTCTGACACTAAGATCGGCTCTATAACAATATCAGACCATGCCACTGTCTCACTTAGGTTTTACCCTCATGATCTCCAACCACTCTGCACACACTGGTGTTGTAACCCCCTTTTATTCCAGGACCCTGACTTCCTCCCCCATATCACACAGGTGGCCAAATATTATTTTTCTTTGAATGCTGACTGTGGAGTATCTCCTGGTACGGTGTGGGAGGCATTCAAGGCAGTGTTATGGGGACACATTATTGGCTTTTCAGTGGCTAGGGACCAGAAGAGTAAGGTGACCCTCAGCCAACTTCAAGTGTAGCTGAAGGCCCTAGAGCACTGTTTTAAATCTGCCACTAATACTACCCTGGATAATTCCCTATGCCAACAAATAGTCAGTCTGAAGTATCAAATCAATGCTATATTGCACCAAAAGGCAGAATGGTACCTTTTGAGACAGAAATAAGCCTTTTGGGTGGGTGGGGAGCATACAGGGAAGCTCCTCGCATTTTGCCTCAGCAAGCAACAAGCAGCCACATGGATGCATGCTCTCCGTACCCCATCAGGTAACATACGTAGCAACTAACCCCTCATTAATTAGCAGCACTATGCAGCAATTCTACCATACCCTCTACCAGTCCCAGTCTTCCAGCACAGTACAGCAATTGCAGACTTTTCTAGCTAAATTTTGTCAGCAGACTCCCATACCTACCCTCTCTGTGGAACAGGTTACACTTTTAGAGTATCCAATCTCTTGTGGAGAACTCCAACTGGCGCTGTCCCAAATGGCCAGGGGGAAAGCTCCTGGCCCAGGTGGTATGACAGTGGAGCTATACCAGGCTCTGGAATCTGACATTATCCAGTCTCTACAGCTTGTCCTTCAAGCGGCCCACTGTGTAGGAGTTTTCCCCCCACTATGAAAGAGGCAATTATCTCTCTTATGCCCAAAATGTCAACTGACCCCCTAGATTGTGTTAATTTTCAGCCAATATCTCTTCTCTCTATAGATATGAAAATACTAGCCAAGGCATTGGCCTCTAGATTAATGCCCCTTCTCCCCTCTATTATACACCCCTCCCAAACAGGCTTTATGTGAGGCAAAGCGGGCGTAGTCAACACTAGGCTTCTCCTCAACCTAAAATGGTTTGCTACCAAATCTGCCCTTCCTTTAGCAGCTCTGGTGATTGATTTTTCAAAAGCCTTTGATTCCATTGAGTGGGGATATCTACATGAAGCCCTCTCCAGGTACGGCTTTGGAACCTATTTCATGCAATGGATACGCACTCTCTACAATGCACCCACTGCACGCATTCTCACTAACATTGAGATATCCCCTCCTTTTGAACTACAACATGGCACCAGATAAGGCCACCTGTTATCCCCTTTGCTTTTCTTCGTAGCGCTGGACCCTTTGATCAGAACCCTGGTAGCCTCCTCACAAATCCAAGGTATACTAGTTGTCGACCACTCATATTTAGTGGCGGCATATGCAGACGACCTTTTGTTAACCCTAACAAATCCCCAACAAACTCTCCCAGTAGTACTGCAGCTTCTAGATGAATTTGGGGTACTGTCTGGGTTATGCATCAATCACAAAAAAAACACTCTGGCTCCACTTAATTGCCACTGCACCAAGACCTGCATCCAGGGTACTAATCTGACTGGGCAGATAATGGGTTCAGTTACCTTTGAATTTGCATACCGATGACCTGGACATCTCTCGAAACCACCAATTTTTCTCCACTAGTGACGCAACTGAGAATAGAAATAGAGAGGTGGTGGAAGACACAACTCTCCCTACCAGGATGAGTAGCAGCCATCCATATGCTGATGCTCCCTTGTGTCATGTATTTTCTTAATAACCTACCTGTCGCTTTATCACCCAAGCTTTTTAATACTCTAGAAAAAATAATGGTTAACTTCCTTTGGGATTCTAAGACACCAAGGTGGAGCAGACATAAACTGAGGGTGCACTGGTCGCAGGGTGGCCTGGGTGTTCCCTGGTTTGTTGGCTATCACATGTCCTGCATAGCAACACAGGCAACTAAATGGTTTGTCCCTACTACAGTAGATCCTCTGCTTTGGGTCCAGTTGGAATCTCACTTGGCGGGAGATATACCCCTCTATGCACTCCCTTCCCCAGCTGTAGGATTATCACACTCCCTACCTCCAATAGTGTCCCATACAGCTTGCTCTTGAAAGCTCCTTAAGAAAAAATCATGCCCCCAAGCGAAGCCCTGGACACCCCATACTGTATGCTCCCCTATGGTGTAATAGCCTTATTAAAATTGATGGGGCCCCTATATACTGGCCTTCTTAGCAGAACTCAGGAATATATAGAGTGCAAGATCTTTCTCCTTCAGGCACGTACTCTCTGATCCCTTTTGATCTGCTACAGAGGCAATTCTCACTACCACATAAAGACTTATGGAGATGCTTACAAATTAGAAGTGCATTGCAGCCCTTTCTTCCCATGCACCAGGAAATTACTCAGTGGTCCTGGCTGGATCACTTACACCAGCTCCCTACCAATTGGGGAGTCATTGGCCAATTCTACACCTCATGAAGAGACTTACAACCTAATGCAACCCTAGCTTGCAAAAGGAAATGGGAGTCATACATTGGTGCACCCATTTCTGAAGACCAATGGCATTCATATCTTAAAGGTATATATTACACATATGGGGACACTACCAGTCACTTCTTGCAGCTTAAAATATTGCTGCTGTAGCACCGCACCCCAGCAGCTCTCCTTACACGTGGTTTGCTTAACCACAGTCAGTGTTGATATTGTGCACAACCAGATGTGCACATCCTCCATATACTTTGGTACTGCCCTAACCTGGCCCCATATTGGAGAATGGTAGCTTCTGATATCTCATTAGTACTTAATCACCATATAGCCCTGTTGGACCCCAGACTGTGTATGGGAGACACTACTGCACTGGGACAGCTAGCCAAACCTCACAGAGACTGGAGCATGATAGCTATCTTGGAAGCCAAACACCTTCTCCTTAGACACTGGTGCCAAACAACCATCCCCACTCGCTCTGCTTGGTATGCGGCATTGGTCAAACTGTTCATCTTTGAGAGACTCTCCCATCTCCAGAAGGGCAATATGCACCTCTACTATGACAGATGGGAACCATATCTCAACTCACCCTTTTGCAAACTCCCAGCACCACCTTCCAACCCTCCTCTCCTCTGACTGGACTGTCCTGCCACTTTCACATTGGGACCCTGTACTAGTACTGCCCTAGCATAGATTTTGGAACCCAGATATAAGCTTCGGCTTTCAGTGCTCATACTTTCTTTTACCTATTGAGAATACCTTTATAGTTAACTTTGATCTCCTGGATTTGATGCATCATGACAGTTTTTTAATGCATCACAGGTATGGGACAGTTTATACACCTAATGATAATAAGTTATTGATGATGTACTATTTGTACCTGTACTACTTGCAACTATATTCCTGTCTTTAGGTGGCTGGCTATACGGCTCACCATTTGCTGTATCAAATATAAAAAAACACTCAATAAAATATTATACAATAAAAAGAAGATGTTACTGTGGACAAAAAGACTGGACAGAAACACTTAAAATAAATAACAAGGCAGTTCAATTCAAGCTTGACACTGGAGCAGAATGTAATGTCATATCAACACAAATGTTTAAGATGTTGAATTTGAAACATAAATTGAACACGTCCAATTACAAACTAGTTACTTACTCAGGTCATCAGATGATACTGTACCTAAAGGGCAAAAAGAGCTCACATGTGAGTATAAAGGCCAGACATATGACATCCAGTTCCAAGTAATTGATCAAAATGCACCAGCAATACTGGCTCATGCAACATGCTTGCAGTTAGGCATGCTGAAAATAATTTTTAATGTTGATCCCAGAGAAAGAGACATACTGGATAACTATGTAGACTTGTTTACAGGTCTTAGATAAGTATCAGGACAGCACCATATCCAGATAGACCCCACTGTTAAAGGGAAACAATGGAAAAGGTGCAGCTTTACCCAGGCACTACAAACATTCCTGATTAGTGCTTTCAGACAGCAACATTTTTTTTTATTCCTCTAATTGCTTTTTTAGTGATTTAAACAGTGACCTTCAGCTTTCACTTTCTATTGCTGGCAGCCACCATTTCATGAGTAGCAGAGAGCTTCCGAGCTCACTTTATGCTAATATGACCTGCCACCCAATAGCAGAGGTCAAACAGGCATATTAGCATACAGTGAGCTCAGGAGGCTCACTGCTGCTCATGAAATGGCTGCTGCCAGTAACAGAAAGTGGAAGTTGTTGGTAGCTGTCCTAAATAATTAAAAAAAAGCTGTTACTGTCTAATAGCACTAATTGAGAGTTTCTGCAGTGTCTGAGGAAAGTGGTGTCTTTTCCATTGTTTTCCTTTAAAGCTGTTGTGCATCCACCCAGGGAAGTGCCAGTAGCACTGAAGGATAGACTCAAAGCAGAACTTGAATGAATGTAAAAATTCTGTATATATTTATTTATTTATTTATTTTAATTTTGGTAACTGGGTAGACCTACTGAGACCATGACAGTCCCTTATTCATGGGTGACCCAGGATTAATCACAGGTAAAACATTTTATAAATTTACACAACAATTACAGGCTGACATTCCGTAAGTTTGCAGTGTACAACAAACAGACAGTATTACAGTACGCATAGATTGGAGTACATCAGATGTTACTATGTTCATTTTACAAATTCCTGTTTACATTTTGACAATTTTCAACACTCAACCTAAGTTAATAATTAGGTGACATTCATGGTTACAGACATAAATTGCAGTAGAGAAATTCAGGTCGCAATGAGGACTATCAGTTATCAATGGTTGCAAGTGCATACTCTAGGTTAAGCTCTAACAGATGTGCATTAATTGCCTTTTTGAACCCCAGAGGAAATTACATAACTGTACATTTGCTGGAAGAGCATTCCAGAGAGGCAGGATGCTGGCTGAGAATGACCTCTGTCCATGGGATGGCCTGAATTTAAGCACATTGAGGAGCTGGCAGCTTGAGGATCTAAGGGGCCTGCTGTTTTGTTTAGCAGATAAAATTTTAGCCAGGCTTGGTGGTGCATTATCTAACCTTAGCTTAAAGGCTAAGTGTAAAGATGGGTACTCAGGTCACCCTTTCAATGATGGCCAAGACAGGGCTTAGAGCACCTGGCAGTGGTGCTCCCTTGGCTGAGCCCCCATAGCAAAGTGGCACACCCTATGATATAGGGTACTAAGTTTTTGCATTTCCTCACCTCTTACTATGAGCAGCACTGGAGACCCATACATCAGGGTGGGTAGTAGGGTTTCAGTGGCAATCCTTAGTCAGGAATCCTGTGTGAGGAAAGGACTAAGGCCGTACAGTAGTCTAAGTTTCTGATTCACTGTCTTGGTTAGCAGTTCAATATGTGTCTTGAAAGTGCAGTTCTGGTCTAAGGTAATGCCTAAGTACTTTATTGTATCTACTACCTCAATCCTTGTGCCATTCAAAAAGCTGGGAGCTGGGATTGATGCTCTGTATGGCCCCAGGCTTGTAGGGCCAAGCAGAATAGCCTTAGTTTTTTAGCTATTTAGCTCAAGTCTGTTGCTAGCCAGCCAACCCTTGAGGAGTTGCAGGTCACTTGTCAGTGAATTGTTCAGAGAGATCAAGTCCTTGGAGGTCATGTAGAGCACTGCATCATCTGCATATAGGAATATGCTCACCTCACCACAGTGATTTGGCATGTCATTTATGAAAACAGAGACTAGTAAGGGCCCCAGGATGGATTCCTGGGGTACCCCATCAAGAATTTGGCAATTTTCAGTTTGTGCACCTTGCCATCTGACATATTGGGATCTCCCCTGAAGGTAGTCAGTAAACCACTGAACTGCCAGACAGTCTAGGCCTATGAGTTTGAGTTTTGCTAGGAGCAACTGATGGTCCACCAGGTCGAAGGCCTTGGTGAGGTCCATGAAGATTGACCCAGTGGGCTGGCCTTTGCCAAGAGCTGTAAACATATGATCAGTGAGGCAGTCAAGGGCAGTGTCTGTGCCATGTTTTTTTCTAAAACCATGTTGCTTAGGTGTAAATATGCTGTTCTTCTCAATATAATCTGTTATTTGGTTATAGACGGCCCTCTCTAGTACCTTACTTAGGATGGAGAGGATCGATATGGGACAATAGTTTTCCACATTTTCACATGATCCACCTTTGTAGATGGGCATAACCAGGGCCATTTTCCAGAGTTTAGGGACTTTCCCTTTAAGGAGGAATCTATTAAACAGACATGAGACTGGTGCAGCTATGGCTGGGGCTGCAATCTTGAGCAGTCTTGGTTTCAGATTGTCATACCCAGCTGAACCATGGGGTTTTATGTTCATAACTAGTTTTAGGACCTCTACAACAACATAAAATGGAAGTTTAGGAAGGGGAAGTGTTATTAGAGTTGTCATTGCAAAACAAACTGAGCCTACAAACTGGGTTAACAGCATGGTAACAGTAGTCAGGCTTGATAAGCTCAGGATCTGTATTGATCCAAAAGACTTAAACTATACAATAAAAAGGGAGCACTACCCCCTGAGAACAGTCAAATAAGTAGTAGCTGGGATGTCAAGAGCTAGGGTATTCTCAGTACTGGATGCAACCAATGATTTTGGTAACTACAGCCTGATGAAGAGCACTCCAGACTGTATACATTTTATATACTATTTGGAAGGCACAGATTTAAGAGACTCCTGTTCAGTATCTCATCTACACCTGAGGTGTTCCAGAAATTTATAGCACAGATGTTGGAAGGCCTAGATTGAGTAGTGAACATTATTGATTATATACTCATCTGGGAAGAAAATGTGAAGCAGTATGATCAGAGAATGATTCAACTACTGGAGAGAGCAAGAAGTATAACTGAAGCTGAACCAAAAAACAGTGCAAAATCAGAATGACTGAAATAAGCTACAGAGGTCATGGTCTATGCAGTGAAGGGTTAAAACCAGACCCTGAGAAAGTAAGAGCTGTTCAGCAGATGCCAGAGCCAGAGGATAAACCAGATCTGATGAGGTTTATGGACATGATCCAGTATTTAAAGAAATTAATTCCCAATCTGTCTGAAGTAAGTACACCACTAAGGAAACTGCTGGAGAACAAGGTCAAGTGGTACTGGGAACAACAGCACAAAAACAGCTTTCAGAAGCTCAACTATTGCACCTGTTCTTAAGTTCTATGACATAAACAGACCAGTTACACTGTCTGTGGATGCCAGCTCGGAAGGTTTGGAAGCAGTGATAATGCAAGAGGGAAAGTCAGTAGCCTATGGTTCCAGAGCTCTTACTGACTGCCAGAAAAGGCATGCTCAAATTAGAAAAGGGCATGCTCAAATTAGAAAAGAACTCCTTGTGATTGTCTATGGATGTGAGAAATTCCACCAAGATTTGTATGGGAAGCAAGTGCAGGTGGAGTTGGATCACTGTCCATTTGAGGCAATATTCAGGAAACCTTTAATTCAAGCACCACCAAGGCTACAAAGGATGCTTATGTGGTTGCAAAGGTACAGTCTACAAGTTCATTACAAGCCTGGAAAAGACATGCACACTGCAGATGCCTTGAGCAGAGCTTATCTTAAAAAGGAAACTGAAGACTTACTAGATGAAGAACTGAAAGTAAATCTGCTTACTACCCAGCTATCTATTCAGCAGAGAAACTACAAGAGTTCCAGTCGGCCACAGATAAAGACATGACACTACAGAAGCTCAAAGCAGTTGTGCTAAATGGATGGCCCACAGAAAGGGACAAAGTGCCACTAGAAATCAGAAACTATTGGACTTTTCATGAGGAAATCACATACTTTGACAAGCTACTGTTCAAGGGAGCAAAACTCCTATTAAATGCCAAGAAGACAAAAGCTATGTTCTTTTCCACCAATATATATTCTACCACTCTCTCACCAAACATTCTTCCCCAACTATCCACCATCCTTGGAGAAAATCTTGACTATGTGGATAAATTCAAATATTTAGGGGTATGGATTGATAACAGACTTGATTACACTCAGCATATTGAGGAGTTCCTGAAAAACTCAGACAGAGGCTCGGCCTTTTCTTCAGAATCAAACATTATCTAACCAGAGAGTCAAAACAGAGACTAATCCAGGCCTCATTTCTATCTCTCATCGATTATGCAGATTTCTATATGGCCACTGTACTATGTCCTATTTAAGTAAACTGGATACCTTGTACCATAGAGCTCTAAGATTCATCACAGATCTTCCTTCAACACTCACCACTGCTCTCTCTATACTGCTGTTGGCTGGACATCCTCACACCTTAGAAGGAAAAAAATGCTGCTTTATGGATTTACAAAGCTCTGTCAAACAAACTTCTACCTTATATTTCAGATTGCTTTACTCTGGCTACACCTAGGTCCTTATGCCCTAAGAAGCATAGCCTTATCACCTTGAAGATACCAAAGCCTGTACCCGGCATGGGAGATCTGCAATCAGCAACTTTTTAGCATCTGCCTGGAGTTCTCTGCAGAAGACCCTAAAGTTGAACACCTTTATACCTATAGCATCCTTTAAAAAGCTCTACACAAGTCTCTTTCCTGAGATATGCAACTGCTTTCACAAAGCCTAGTCCCTTCTTACCCTTTACCCCCCCTTTTCTTTCTATCTCCTTCTATATGCTTTTGCTAAAACTTAGCTATAACATCTCCTGCAATCCATTGCCATTTCCTTTGTATTCCCCATCTCTATTTGCTTAAGTAACTATCCAATTACAACACACCAGGCCAGTTCCACACTCCTAATACCTTATCCTCACTTGAGTCAAACCTGTCTGATTTACTGTGTTTTGTGGTCCAAAACCACTAGCTACCCTGCTTGTATTTATGTGTTTATTACTGTACCTGCTTATTTTTATTAAAGTTTTTGTCTTTTTCTCTGTATTTGTATATGTACGCTACTGTACCCTATGTTGTTTTTGACCTATCAGGTCCATCTTGTAAATGAGCTTCGCTCAATGATGTCCGCCTGAATAAATAAAGATTTTGATTGATTGATTGATTGATTGAAAACTGAAAGTTCCACAACAAATGAGGAAATAGGTGCTCAAGAAAATACATGAAGCCCACCTTGGCATTGTAAAGTGTAAACAGAGAGCATGAGATATATTGTACTGGCCTGGTACTGTATGTCCAAACAGATTGAAGAACAGTTTTACAATGTGCTGTTTGCAATGCAAATAGAAACAATATACCTATAGAACCTCTGTTGTCTCATGACATACCGGACAGGCCTTGGGCTAAAATAGGAGCTGACCTCTTTCAGTTCAATGGAACCAAACAACTTCTCTGTGTGGACTATTACTCCAAATACCAAGAAATAACAAACCACAGTGAGTCTACAAGCAAGACAGTTATTACAGCCATGAAGTCACTGTTTGCCATACCTGGCATACCAGATGTGGTGATGTCAGACAATGGTCCACCGTTTTCTAGTTCAGAATTCAGAATGTGGATAGCTAGGAATTTAAACAGTCCACCTCTAGTCTGGGCTTCCCACAGTCCAACGGACAAGCAGAAAGGCCTGTGCAAACAGTAAAAAACTTACATAAAAAGGCACAAGAAAGTGATGGAGACCCCTGTCTTGCACTGTTAGAATACAGCAACACACCCGTGGAAGACACTGTTTTTTCTTCTGCACAGTTACGTATGGGATACAGGTTAAACTCTAAGTTTCCAGCATCAACATTGCTTTTAAAACCTGAGCATAAGATTGAGTTGAGAGACAAGCTGAAATTGAATCAAGTTACCCAAAAGTACTACTATGATTGTCATGCACAGGAGTTGCCAGTTATTCAAAAGAGAGACCAAATAAGATTCAGACATGTGGAGAAGTGGCAACCTGCAGTTGTGGTTGCCAAGCATGATTCCCCTAGATTGTATATAGTTCACACACCTGATGGAAAAATGTACTGAAGAAACAGGAAACATTTAATGAAGACACAGGAGAAAAACTTCTCTGCTGTGATTTCTGATTACTTTGAGGAGTCAAGTCCTACAATATCAGAGAAACATTCAGAGAGTGTGGATCAACCTGATGTGGCAGCATCTGGTAAGCTACCTGATAGTTGCATGGTCAGTGCAGACACCAGAAATGATACCCAGAACAACAAGATCTGGCAGAGAGATCAAAGTTCCGAGAAAATACTAAGACTATATGTAGGGCAAGAACAAGAGAATGCAGTATATACTGATGGTAAAGACCAGGTTCCAACAGGGCTATATGCTAGTAACCTCTGGCCCAAATTGTGGTTACAAAAAACAGTTATTTTTCTTTGCTACCTGTTGATTTTGATGAAAGAACTGCACTGAAAACAAACATTTGTCAATGCCGAATGTTGGCTTGCTGGCAGTGGCATTGGTAGTGCAGGAGTTAGAGAGATGCATAATGGGAATGGCAGTGAAGTTTTGAACTGATGCCAACCCACCCCCACCCTGCAGAGACTGACAGGCATTGGGGTGTCCCTTTGGGTGTTTGGTAGTGCAGTGTGGGAAAACATTTTGGGCAGGATGTGAAAAATGACAGTTGTACAGTTCATAAGGAAGTGCAAAAAAATGCCAGTGTTGAAAATGTGGCATGTAAATATAGCAAATTTGCAAAGTTACAAGGGTGCATGGGAAATATGCAACACGCTTGCAACACTGCTATTTTGTGGGCGTGTGACAGCAAATTTTCAACATAGGCATTTTAGCACCTCTGCTCATGTACAGTGTCACTATTATTTCCTCAGTGTCCCAAGAAGTGATTTCGCACAGCAACCACGCTATTCTACGCAAGAAGTGTGAAAACACATTTTGGGCAGGATATGTGAAATGACGGCTGTACCGTTCATCAAGAGGTGTGGAAAAATGGCAATGGTGAAAATCCAGAGTGAACCTACTGATGCGTGCCCTGCATTCACCCAACAGTGGCCGCACCCCCAAATCTGCACTCTCCCAAGATGTTGACTTGCGCGCAAGCGTGGCAAGCCAACATAAAAAAGAAAAAGGGGAAATGTAATATAAGGATGTAACAGGAGATGGTGCCAATAGAATATAGAAAGCAATATAGTAAAGAACACATGTGTGCATGTGAGTGTTGCACATGCTTCAGCTTGAGAAGCAAATGACATGCAGTTTTTAATAAAGAAGCTGAACAGTTAACAGCCTTCTGTGGTTTCTCATACTTTACAGCATATTTCAGGAGATCTGAGTGAAATCTTTTGGGAGCTATATTTCTGGTAGTCTGCCAAGTGGACTGCTTAAAATGGGGGTGAAGCAATTAGAAACTCATTCAGTTTAAATAAATGGAAAACACCTTTTTTAAACTGACTGCAGTCTGTTTTAGACTCTGGCTGAGCATTTTAAACCATTTTTGCAGAATGAGTTGGGTGTTTTGCACAGTGCACAGTGACTACCACAGTGTCTTACTGAGGACTTATGGGTCACTATATTAAAAGGAGCTGCTCTGTAAGCTG
Source organism: Neoceratodus forsteri (assembly GCA_016271365.2). Lineage (NCBI taxonomy): Eukaryota > Metazoa > Chordata > Ceratodontiformes > Ceratodontidae > Neoceratodus > Neoceratodus forsteri. The sequence goes on along the minus strand of CM057459.1, from coordinate 1,229,727,970 downwards.
TCAGTGCACATGGCAGGAGGCAGACATGACAGAGGCATGCATCTGCTGTCAGCCAGGGAAGGTGAATAGGTGGCATCACTCTGTATCAGGACGAGTTTCACTGTTTAAATCTGGTAGGACAGAACAGCATTTGTCTTTGTATGCATTATATTCACATAGTGTAGTGTATGGTTAGGGCTTGCAACTGTATGGAAATAAACCCCTTCCCAAAAGTTATAAATGGCTTAGAAGTCGTTCTGCACATTCTAAGAGTTGTTCATTACATTCTAAAAGTTGCTGTACGTATTCTATATTTACCCGATTCAGTTGTGTTCTCCCTTGTGCTGTCTTCCACTGGTTTCAGTTACTCAGCATGGCTTTCACTATCAGTGCAGCTCCACAGTCTCTGACTTTCATTTTCTTTCTGTGGGTCCTTCTCAGGAAAAATTCAGAAGTTGAAATGAAAAAAAATATTCTCATTGCGGGTTGACATAAGTATAACTCCTGGGTTGGTGACAGAAGTGCAACTCTTCGGTTAGTTGTGTGGCTGGTGGGGGTGGGTGATGGATGGACCAAGCAGCACTAAGGCAGTCACTCACTCTCTCTTCCTTCTCTCACTGAAGTACCATGCAGTGTGACCAGAGGCTCCCTCAGCAACAACTTGCTGCTGTACTGTGGAGGAGGGGGCAACTATGTTGCAGGTTCCTGCCTAGTGAAGTGTGCACCCCTTCAGCTGCTGCTGTACTGCATGTTGTGAGGGTAAACATGAGGTGACAAGTGAAGGAGTTGCTGGTTCTGATAGGAAAAGCCTAATTAGCCTTAAATTTAAAAAAAAATATAAACTACAATAAATAAAATATGGGCAACCATACACAGCTCACCTTGTGTTTCCGTCACAGGGTTAAAATAACAGCATGGTCCTCTAGAGCTTAGCTGTCAAGTTCCATACACTATTATCTCAACCCCTCAGTGAAAACACAGGCTTGTTGTGTATGGCTGCCCATTCATTATTCCATATATTAGGAGTGCTCAAATAGTTTGTGCTATGGAAGAACCAGGCAGCTGTTGCTGTCATCTATCAGGGTGTGTTATTTTCAAGGGTACAACTACTTGTCTTAGAAGAGCACCTGCCTTTCCTTCTCAATTTTTTACCTATTTCTGTCTTTTAGCCCAAAACATGTAAATCACTGTGGTATCACTGAACCTAATCCAATATACTAAGAGTAAAACTTTGCAAATCTGCACCAAGCACAACTCATATAACCTTTACTGTTCTGTCCAATCAATTAATTTTATAGTAACTCAAACAAGCTATCAAGATTGGTGATTGTAAAATGGAGACTCAGTATTGAATCTGTAAAATGTTCACTTGGAGAAAAGAGGGAGTACCAGGTAGGTAGGTAGGTAAAATTTTTATTCATAAAATAATGAATATGGATAACTCCACTGAGCCTAAGCTCCTTTACAGTGAGGTCCAAAGTACCAAATCCAGTTACTCTTCACATCAATTATACATTGATCATATCAAAGACAATAAATACAACACATCGCTCTAGCACTAAACATAATAACATTTACACAGACAACGACAAGTACGTATATCTATACACCAGCTTAACAAACAATACAGTCAATACATATACAATAATGTACAAAGTACAAATTTTCAGGATTCCATTTTCCATACTTTTTTTTCTAAACTAAATCCCCCTCAATATTTATATGGTCAATGAGCCAATCCTTTATTGAGTTTAACTGGAATTCTCTATTTAAGGGTCTTAACATCCCAGGTAAATTATTCCACAAGAGGGGTCCAATACTTGTAAAATGATTATTTCCCCAAACTGTTCTCCGTTTTGAAACCATACATTCCAAACTATTTGTAGAACTCAGTCCCCTTATAGGATTCTTTAATTCAATATTCTCTACCATATATCCAGGAACTTTCCCGGATATACATTTTAACATGAATATAATTGTACTTAAGCCTCGCCTTTGAGATAAAGTATACCAGTCCAAGTCCCTATACATTTCTAGTCTATGTGTCATCCTTGGCACACCTAATACAAATCTAGCCATTTTGTTATACATGACATCAAGCTTATATAGCTGTTCTTTTGATGCACTCATATAGACCAAATTCCCATATTCTAACATGGGTAATAACACCACAGTAATTACAAGTTTTCTAACTTCCAAGGACATGCTGTTCCTTACTCTATATAGGGATCCTAAACACTTTCCTACTTTTATCAAAATATTCTCAATATGACTATCCCATTTAAGTTTTATATCTAAGTAAACCCCCAGATATCCATATTTGTCAACTTGCTGCAGAATACCCCCAGTATAAGTTTTAATTTGCAACCCATCTTGTTTCAAATTAACCCCATTTCCCCTATGGAATACCATTACCTGGGATTTTTTTTCATTTAGAACTAATTTTGATCTCAACAAAAAATCCTGTAAATAATCAAAAGCCTGCTGTAATATCGGCTGAATGAGTACCACTGATGAGTCAGCCAAATAAATTGTGTCGTCAGCATAAAGATGATATTGCACCCCCTGTTGTACAAACCTCAAATCATTCATGTAAAGGTTATACAATATGGGACCCAATATAGATCTCTGTGGCACACCCGAGATGATCATTTTTAGATCCGACGACCACTCCTTGATAATCACTTGTTGCTGTCTTGAGTCTAGGTAATTTCTAAACCAATTCACCACTAACTCAGATATACCACAGGTTTTCAATCTGGACAGGAGGATGCCATGGTCCAAGGTGTCAAAGGCCTTTGAAAGATCAACAAAAATGGCCCCCACTGGCATCCCCCATCCAGATCCTCCACAATATCTCCCATGGCCTTCAGTAGAGCCATGGTAGTTCCATGTTCTAGTCTAAAACCTGATTGATATTTTTTAAGGACATCTTTATCTTTCAAAAATACCTGTAGTTGTTTTGCTACAATCTTTTCCAGAATTTTTGATATTGTTGGTAACAGGGAAATTGGTCTATAAATTTCCATGAGAATCCTAGATCCTGACTTATAGACCGGCACAATCTTTGCTGTTTTCCAAATTGAGGGTAATTCCGCAGAAAAAGAGACATATTAAATAAATTTGCAAAAGGTTGATCTATAATGGGGGCTGCAAACTTTAATAGAATATTAGGGATCCCATCCATGCCTTCCACTTTATTTATGTTAATTTTAAATGATAATTCCCTAACTTCCCCTCTTGTTATTGGGGTAAATTAAAATTCCACTTGTTCATCAAATTATACATTTTCTTTATCTGATTTATCTAACTCAATGTTGCTTTGTGAAACCTGATTCACATTATTCCATCCAGATTTTAATGCATCCGTACCCATGCTAGTAAAAAATGTGTTAAACTCGTTTACTACTTCATTGCCTAAGTCCAATTTATTTCCATTAATCAAAAATTGATTGGGATAACCCATATTTGGACCCTTATGTAACTTATTTATTGTACTCCAAAATACTCTTGGATTCTCTATCATTTCTTTAGATAATTTTTTGCTACAATAGACCTGTCTAGCCTTCCTAATTTCTTTAGTATACAAATTTCTTAGTTGTTTATACTTAATCCACTCCTGATTTTCTTTTGTTATTTTAGCTTTTTTCCATGCCTTATCTCTGGCTGTTTTAATTTTAAACAGTCCGGAATCATACCATGGTGCATTATTTGATTTAATCAACCTAGTTTTTATTGGAGCATATTTATCACAAATTTGTATTAAATCCTTTTGAAACATATCCCTTGTATCCCTCACATTAGCAATTAATTCTAATCTTTCCCAATTATACCTTTCTAATTCCTGCATAAATGTAACATAATCGAAATGTTTGTATACCCTAGTATGGATAATGTTCTTAGGTATTTTCCTAATTTTTTGATTTCTTATACAAAAAATTATCTGATGATCAGACATTGTATCTGGCAACACCCCACTCTTTACGTACTTATTAGGATTTGAGGTAAATATAAGGTCCAAAATAGTTGAATTACCAGGATTATTTACATTTAACCTAGTTACTTCTTTTATAAGTTGTATTAAATTCAAAGTTGTAGCCATAACAAACTATGATGAGTGTCTATTGTTCCCCAATCAATATTTAAATCCCCAATTACTATTAATTTGTGTGAATTTAAATAGTTCTTCAGTATATTTTGCATTTCAACAAAAAACACAAAACTACTTTTAGGTGGGTGGTATATACCAAGCAATAATATAGGTTTAGAGTGTGGTAACTTTACTTCCAATGGTAGGATTTCTGCTTCAGTCCAATCATGTAAACTATCATGTTCCTTAATATCAATCCAATTTTTAGCATAAATTACTACTCCACCCCCTTTTTTAGATCTATCTTTTCTCCACACATTAACATTTTCTAGAGCTATATCATTGTCTTGAATTCTTATATGCAACCATGACTCAGTAATTATTAATATATCAGGTTTGTAACACATTACCCAGTCTCTCAAATAATCAATTTTTTTAATCAAACTACAGATGTTAATATGCACAATCTTTAGTCCCTTTCCATTTAACATTTCTAGGGTACAATCATTATTTAAATCAGATACAGGCCCAGGATTTAGATGAACATCCCACTTATCATTAACCCCATAATTACTATCAATTTACTCAATCTATACATTTTGGGATTTATTTGTCTTCCCCTTCTTATATTATTTCTTATATTAGAATCTACCAGAAGGGTATTCCACCCCCAACCACTTAAAATTTTACTAAAAATACATACCCACTTCATCAAAGTGGTCTCTGTATATTTGTACAATAAAGTAGCCTGTATTTCCCCATGCCATCCAATGAATACTTCTATATCTCTTGGCATGGTACTCTTATGGACTATTACTATGTATGATTGTACTACAACATCTTTCTCTTTCTGAATAGAGTCTACATTTTAAAAAAACTAGCACCCCACTAATAGGATTCACCACCATAACACTAACATTATTACAAATTGTACTTCCTATTAATCTTAAAAATTATTTTTAATTTAAATTCTATAACTAACAAATACCCCAATAGCAAAAACAAAACCTCTATAAATAGGGGTTATTCCTGTCAGTCTTAGTATCAAAAATATTATATTTGAACTCTATAATTTATAAAGTTAAGGAGTAAAACTTGTTCATGCACAACTACAATCAAAATTATCTTTTGGAATTAGTGCATGAACAACACCAATAAAATTAAACAATCAGTGTCTTTAAACAAATGCAGCTCCTATTCAAAACACCAATATTTCAGGCTATAAAACATACTATTTGATACATTAATATATCAGGCTGTTATATCAGAACAGTACCAGTCATTAATTTTTTTTATTCCTCCTAGCATCCCTGGTCCTGGCTACATTCTTCCAGCCCAATCACTAACCCTTGTTGTGGAATTACCACCACTTACACAGAGTCATGTTTGGTGGTGGCCTATCATGTAGGGTTGTTTTGGGCCTGCAAGGGATGCTGAATGAGCTGGGGCAGTTTCCTCCAGTTTCCCCCATTTAGTACTGTGCATGATGCAACTGCGCTTGAGCATCTTGATGTACATGTGGGATGCATCACCACACTCCTGCCCATAACTGCTGGTCCCTCTGTTCTGTTGCACAGTCTCTCCTGGGTGGTGGGCAAGTAGCAGGACTTAGTGTCCCCCCCAGGGGAGGATGGCTGGTCTTGGGATGCCCTATCCAGTATTCTCACTGCTCTGGCCAGCCCCTGAGCAATCTTGGTCCATTCCCAAAACCTTGATCGCTGGCATGGGTGGAAGTAAGAAATCCAGCATCCCAGCCCTCCATGCCATTGGGCCAGCGCATGCACTGATTTTACCTACAAAAGCTGTCTATACGTTAAAGCCCTTGAGGAGAAAGATCACTAATTTAAGGGATAAGCTGAATAAAAATTTGAGTACAGTATATCCAGAACAGAGGCCTACATGGACAGCATACTTGAGTCTCTAGCAAGTGGAGGTAAACAAAACTATCTCAACATCCCAAAGTCAGAAGTATCAAGTGCATCAGGCCTAGTGGATAAGGAGCAACTACAAATAAACAACATGAACACAGTAAATACAGTTGAAAACAACATGGGTCTCCTACACTAGAAGCTGAGATGGTGGTGCAAAGCCAGTGCTACATAAAAGGGCAGCCAGCTCCAATCTTCAAATACTCCACAACAAAAGTAGCACTCGAAAGAAAAACTGGAGGTCTGATTTTTATGAATGAAAAAGAAAGTGCTTTATTATGAAAACCCTGTGGCAGTAGCAAAATTACACACAGCTTGTGCTTCTGTCAGTAAGCCCCTGCACTTTGCCTATCCCAGCCTTCATCAGGGGATGTCACCAATGGATGGTGCAATTCACTAGTTAACTCTCAGTATGAATTATGTAAAATGTTCACAATTTATCAAAAGCACTGCCCCGTGATGAAGTCTTACAGAAAGTGAATGTGCATGGGGTAGTCTTTTTAGGTGTTGGTGAATACTGTAAATCCTTGGCATCAACCTCAGTGTGTGCATCTGTTTTTTCATTTCCCAGTACTTGAAGTCATACACTGCACCTTTGGGAGATGCAGTTTGCAGTGCATCTTGTTTATTTTTTTCAGTATGTATTTTTGGTTGCCTAAATATATATTCTACCTTTTTAAACAAAAACAAAAAAATTCAGAACCTCAACATAGTCACATGACAAATTTCAAGATGGCCACCTTGATTATTATATGGGGTGGCACCATGATTACCATGAAATAAGCATGTGAGATAAAAAAAGACCTGATTCTATAAATGTTACTCATTGTGCAAAGTGACTTGCACCAACCAGAATGGCGCAAGTAGCACTTTGCATCATGAGTTGCGATATTCAGTATTCTGCAATGCAGCCTGCAACATGCCGCAGGCTGCTTGCACCAAAGTGGAGTTATGCCTCAATTTATGCCAAAAAAAACCCTGTGACATGGTGCACGGGGGTTTATGGTGGTAGATGCACCCTATTCTGGAAGGGTGACTGCCATATCACAAAATTGCAATTCTGAAACAACACCCAGAGGACATCCTTCTGTGTATTTTTACACCAGCTATTAGCTGGTGTGTAAGTGTGTCTTGCATCCACTGGGGCTTACACCAATGTTCCTGCGAGCCCACACCCAGTACATGCAGCCCACCCCATGCCCCAATCCTCATAAAATCAATGATGTGCCCCACAGGGCATTGACCCCCATGCCCGCGATCTTCAGAAACAAGGAGTGCTCCTCAGAGGCTATCCAACATACCTGTGTCTCCTGATCCCCCATAAACCCTTTTTGTAAGCTCCCCAGGAAAGAGGAAGACCCCATGCCCTGATCCCCATAAATGTATATTACACCTGCAGGGCTAGAGGAACCCCTGTGCCCCGATCCCCATACCCAAGACTGTGCAGAAATGCACAGTTTAAAAAGGTAAAAAAAGATCTCGTTAATCCCTGGTAGTCTGGTGGCTCCTCCACCTGGCAGTGCCAGACCACCACACTCCCTCCCAACCCATACCCAGATGGCAACTGGCACAGCCCACCTCTCACCACCATGGCCAGCCCCCAATTGAGCTCCCTTAGGAACACGTACTATAATTATTACGTGCTCAGGGAATGACAGCTGCTGTCATTCCCAGAGCATGGCAGTCCCAGGTGGGGGCCACTAGACTACCAGGGACTACCAGGATCTTTTTATACAGTTTTAAACTGTGCATTACCACACGGTCTTGGGGTATGGGGATCAGGGCATGGGGGAGTTCTTCTAGCCCTGTGGGGCTTATGAAAGGGTTTACTGGTGATAGGGGCATGGGGGGTTGAATAGCCCTGTAGGGGCATTTATTGCTTATAGGGATTTGGGCAAGGGGGGGCATTTGCACCATTTGGTGTACTGTGCTGCTGCTTCCGACAGCCTGTTCAGGTGCGCCATCTGTGTGGAGTACCTGGTGGGTTGACACAAGTCACAGGAGTTAGCCATGGGGACCCTGACCTTTGCAAAATCAGGCACAGGGTCCTTGGCGCAACTGCACTCCTCGTATGTAACAACTTGCGACGTGTGTAGGGGTGCTACTAGAATTGGGCCCCATATGTTAAGGAAGAAATCATAATTTTATATCCTACACTTGATATTTTCAATAAAACAAAACTTTTTGTGCATAAAAAATGCCATCAGTCATATGGCCACAAAGGCACACTATAACAGTACTTATTTGAAGGGGTACTTTCCAAAATATTTAGACTTGCATTTCAAAAATGCAGAAAACCAGAGTCAATACAACCATTGAATCACAAATACAGAGGAAGTACAGCATTTCTAAGCAAGTCATAATATGATCTACAGTATATCTCATATTCATAGGTTGTGCGATATAAAACAAGATGGCCACCACTGTTCAGTCATTTTCAGTGATTAAACGCCTCTGTTACTAATTTAATAAGATAAATATATCAGAAATGTTAAATATGTGTACATATTACACCATTTCTTGCAGATGGAAGGGCATGCAGAACATTTCTGATAATTTATTTTACATTACAACCTCACTTGTAGATAATCTTCACCCTATATTTTGTTTGGGGGACTGCCTGCTAAGAGCATTGTTAGTGTTAACTTGGGGAACTTTGTGAAATATTTGTTGGGGACTACTGTTATAGCACAGCAAATGTAATTGGAGGGGGACAGTATTGTACAGTGAATTCTTTGCCCTCCAGCTCTTCTGGGCATTGTGTTTGAAACGTATTTCTCTCTTTACAATTGTTATTGGGTAAAGTGAATTTGCTCGTCCTTTCTACCTACATACTGATGTTCCCACTGTTTTCTACCCTAAGTCTCAGCTCCTAAGCTGCCTTTGAACCTGTTTCTTTGTTCCTAGACTCCTGCTCCTACCATGGCTAATCCATTTTGGAGCTGGTCCCAGTCTAATGCCCCCCAGCCCCCAGCCCTCTCCTAGCTGCTATCTGCTCTATTGTCTCTTTTTGTAGTTCCAACCCTCCAATTTAACCTGCTACCTCCCCCTACTCCTGTCCACTGTCTAAATGCTGTAACCCACTCCCCTGTCTGCAGCCTTTAACTAACACCCTCCATCTTGTCTCTTTCCTTTTACAGGATTACCCCTGACTCGGGCAAAAGTGGCTCCTGCTGAATGAGCAGCCTGGCTGGAGAAACCAGTCAGCTGTGCCTCTTCTGCCCGCTCCGAAGTGCCTTCAGCCAGGTACAACCTCTGACTTTGCCAGGAGAGAAGCCTGGACTTCCAGTTGGCTGCTGCTGGCTGTGCTGGCTCAGGACTTGGTGACACAGTTGTAGTTTCCCCTTGGATTGGTCTGGCTAATTTTCTGCATATTTTCAATGGCTACGGCATTTCTACAACTCTCTTTGCTACGCTTCACCCTAAATTTTGTCCTGCCCACCCTCCCCGGCCTCGACTTCCATTAAATGCTCTAAATATAAGAGCACACCCGCTCCCTTTAACCTATTGGCTTTCCTGCTGTCACCACCACTTTCGTAGGGGTGTTCCAGATATCCTTCTCCCACCAATCCCTCTTTTTTCAGCAACATATAGCTACCAAATTTCATGCTGTCAGCTGAATCACAGCTTCCAAAGGAAGTCTAGCAGCATAATTAAAACTGTCAATCCCACTTTCTCAGCAAATTCATAGCAACCCATAGCTCATCGAGCTGCACAAAATCTACACACCTCTCGCCTTGAGTGCTTGCTTCACAGTACTAGGGCTCTAGTGGCACTAGTTACTTAACTATCCTATTGGGTAACACATGTAGTCCACTAGACCTTGTAACCCTCTCTCACTAGAGGCTTCCTACTGGCACTAGACCTTATAGCCCTCTCTCATCATATGCCTTCTAGTGGCACTAGATAATCACAAGTTGTCTGTTAGTCTTTTTAGCCCTCTCTCATTGAGGTTTCCCAACAGATACATGGTAGAGGTTTCCAACAAATACCTTTTGCTATATTAGTCAATCAGGAAGTCCCTCCTGGTAAATGTCTGTTCCCCCTCCATCATGTCCCCTGTGGGTTCACCTGTACTGAGAGGCACACTACTGCTCAGCCTCTTAACTTTCATGGGCTTATTAACATATACTTCCCCTACATCAGCCCTGTCAATACCGCAGGACAATGCCTGGTATGCCTATAGCATGGAAACCTGTCCCATTGGTACAACTTCCACATCCCTCCCCAGTTATGGGTGGCTTATGCATACAAGGGGCAGATGGTTCAACAACCTGGTTGGCTGCCCTCTTTGGCTGTCCTACCTGGGATTTTCAACCTACAAGGAAAATACCCTATCTACCACAACCAGATTAGGCAAAATAAACACTACAACAAACAACTAAAAGAATACTTACGTCACTTAGCATTTCTGCTACTACTTCTTTCAGGTAATATCCACCCCAACCTAGGCCCACCCCAGTCACCCTCCATCCACTAGATGCAGGCTCCTCCTTAAAATGGTCATCCTGAAAACATGGGTTCTGCACACAATCTGATTATACTAGTGATTTGTTTGATGTTTCACTGTGTAGCAGGTTGCATTTGTAGAGACCTATTTCTTCTGATTTAAAACCTATTTGGTGTGATTTAACTGGGTCTGTTTCTTTGAATTGGAGTCCTATATCTTCCAATTTCAAGCCTATTTTGATGTGTTGGTGAAGCTGTTTGAATTGGAGTCCTGTTTCTTTGGGTAGCAAACCTATTTTGGGGTCTTTGAGTAGAATTGTGATTCATTGTTGCTGGCTTCACTAGATGCAAAGTTTAGTGCAGAGTGGAGGAAGGGTGCTAATGGTCTGGCCAGATCTCACTCAGTTAAGTAGGAAGAGTTGAATCAGGTGTGGTGTCAGTTGCTTTGGCTTCTCAGAAGGAACTAGAAGGGGGACATGATCAGATCCGTTACAGTACAGTAGCTTCTTCTTGTTTTTACATTGTTTATTGTGGATTCTACTTGGCAGAAGGTTATTTCTTTTCTTTCTTACTACTTTTAAGGGGCTAGCAGGCTATTGTTTGGGGCTGTTGGAATTTTGAAACCTGTTTTGGTTGCTATAAGTGGGCTCATTTGCTTGATGCTTCACTGTGTAGCAGGCTGCATTTGTAGAGACCTATTTCTTCTGATTTAAAACCTATTTGGTGTGATTTAACTGGGTCTGTTTCTTTGAATTAGAGACCTATATCTTCTAATTTCAAGCCTATTTTGATGTGTTGTTGGTGAAGCTGTTTGAATTGGAGTCCTGTTTCTTTGGGTAGCAAACCTATTTTGGGGGCTTTGAGTAAAATTGTGATTCATTGTTGCTGGCTTCACTAGCTGCAAAGTTTAGTGCAGAGTGGGGAAAGGGTACTAATGGTCTGACCAGGGACCTCAGCTACCTGATTGTTTCTGGAAGACTTGGGCTGGTCCCCCCCCCCAAACCCCTCACTCCACCCACCCCAGGTCCATTATTTCCTTTATACCAGGGGTTCTGACATCACTTCCTCAAACAGGCAAAGGACATGCACCTGTCATAGCAGAGGCAGACATCCAGGAAAGGAACAGCAGCAAGTGAAGAGGTGACTGCTATCTCAGTGGAAGGGAAGTAACTGCAAATCTAGGAGCGTTCATTGTTACTTCTTTGCATTGCTATTGCATTGGGGAAAGGAGGAGTAGGAGTTTTAAGAAGGTTGTGCAACAGCTACTTAAAGACTCTTTTTGAATGTGGATAGGAAGGATAGGAATATAAAAAGCAGCTGCTAAATCTATCTAAACGTGTACAACAAAGGGGGTAAGGTATATGAAGAAAAGAATGTTTGCACTGATAGAGGGGGAGGGGGAGACTTGGGGGAGTGTTTGGTATCCTGCATCTAGAAGGGTGGGGGGTCACTGGTGAGCATTGACAGCAATGGGTAGGGTGGTAGGCTGCAACAACTGCAGTGCACCAATATTTCTAAAAATTGCCTGGAGTGTGGGAGGATGTTTAGTGTGCAACCACATAGAGAAACTTAGAAAGGAGATTGAGGGTCTGTAGGAGGAATTAAGACAGGCAAGGCAGATTGGGGGTGGGTTTAGCCCAATACTGGAGGGAGGAAGAATGGGAGATGAGGGAAGGTGATTAAAGCCAACAGTGGTGAGGAAAGGGTCAGAAGAAGGGAAGCAGACAGAAAGGGGCCCAGACCAGGAAGAACGATTGCTGGGGAAACCAGGTCAGAAGACAAAAGACAAATGGAAGTAGGAGATAGGGACTTGTGAGGGGAGGTGAAGAAGTGGCAAAAGTCATGGAGTGGAAATGAGAGAACAGGTTACTATGCAGAGAGAGAGAGAGAGAGAGGGAGCGGGCATTTATGAAGGGTCTTCAGAAAATGGTTTTGCACTGCTAGAGAGGAAGAAGGTGGAGGAGGGAAATTATGAAATTAGAGGAGTAATTGATAAATGCCTGGACCAAACTGGAGTGGTAGGAAGTTTTGCTGGGAGAATTGCAACAGGGGCAAAAGGGGGAAATAATGTGCAGGAGGAAGAAGAGGAGCTGGAAATGAGAGAAGGAGATGAATGGAAGCAAGCAGGGAGTAACAGTGGTGGAATCTTAGTGCTGGGGTACTCCATACTAAGAGGAGTCAGGTGGGGTAGCAAGGGGGAGAGGCATAGTCGCATTTGGGTGGAGGCCATGCCAGGAATAACAGTGGAAAGGGTGGAACAATCTGTTCTGAAATATGTTAGAAGGGGTAGGGACAAGCCTCATTTAATTATACATCTTGGGACAAATGACATGGCTGACAAGACAGTAGATATAGTCCAGAAGAGGTTTGAGGAACTAGCACAATTATGTGAGGGGGCAGGAAGATCAGTAACTTTTTCAGAGATACTTCCAGTGCCCAAGGCAAGCACAACAAGAAAGCTGAGAACAGAGGAATTTAACGTATGGCTAAGAACCTGGTGTTGTGCTAAAGGGTATGGGCTATTGGGGGGTGGGGAGGGACCTGGGAGGACAGTAGTCTCTATGCCAAGGACAGACTACACTTGAGTGAGGAGGGAAAGAAAGTGTTGAAACAGAGGATGGAGGAGTACATAGAGGAAGTTGGGAATTTAAACTAGGAGTGGGGTGGCAATTGGGCAAGAGATATGCAGAGACCACAGGTTGGGAAACCATATGAGCTTACCCCCATAACAGTGACAAAGGACAAATGGCAAGTACTATTGGTGATGCTAGTAAAGGAGGGCAGGATGGGGGGGGAAGGGTGGAAGGTGGTTACCCTTAATGCTAGGAGCCTTGGGAGGAAAACTGCAGAGTTACAGGTGCTCATTGCAGAGGGAGAGGTGGACATTGCAGCCATCACAGAAACATGGGCCAGCCAATACAATGACTGGGTCCTGTCTGTACCAGGGTGCAGGTTATTTCATAGGGACACGGTGATTGGGAAAGGAGGGGGTGTGGCACCATATGCGAAGGAAGGACTGACGTATGTAGGGGAGAAAGGGGAGGAGGGTAGTACGGAGTCACTTTGAATGCAAATCCAGGATTCCAAGAATAGGATTCTTAGAATGGGAGTGGTGTACAGGCCACTATCTCAGACAGAGGAGTTAGACAGGGAACTAGCGGGACAAATCAGGAGGACCTGTGAGCAGGGTAGTGTAGTGACTGTGGGGGACTTCAACATGCCAGGAGTGGACTGGAGTACCCCAACAACCAGGAACAGAAGGGAGCAGGTACTGCTGGATGCCGTCCAGGACAGCTTCCTGCTCAAATGGTCAGTGAACCAACCAGGTTAGGGAATACCCTTCACCTTGTGCTGGCAAATGTGGACTTTGTGAAAGAACTTACAGGGGAGGAACCGCTGTCAGGGAGTGACCACCACTCAGTATGGCTCACATTGGATATGGGCAAGGAAGGAGTGGCATCTGGCACAGGAGTACTGGACTTCAGGGGAGCTGACTTTGGGAGGATGGGGGAAGTGGTAAAAGGGTACCTGTCCAGAATTCAGTCTAGTATGGACACTAACCAGAGGTGAGAGCTCATAAAGCTGGTAATAGTGGAGGCAACCAAAACCTGCTGCAAGGCCCAGAGAAAGAAGGCTAGGGCTAAGTTGAGCAAGGAGGTCATGGAAAAGGTAAGGAGGAAAAGAGCTTCCTTTAGGAAGTACAAGAAAACAGGGAGGGGGGAGGCCAGGGAGGAGTACTTGACAGAATCGAAGGAGGTGACAAGGGCAGTAAGGGGAGCCAAAGCATCTATGGAACTCAGGCTGGCACAAAGCATTAAGAAGGGGGAGAAGGACTTCTTTAGGTACATCAGGGAGAAAAGGAGCTGTAAGGACCACATAGTAAGGATTAGAGAGGAGGGGGTTGGGTGGAAGCAGGGTGCAATAAGGCAGAAGCACTAAATGAGTACTTCTGCTCAGTATTTACTAAAGAGAAGAGGGGTGACACCCAAGGGGGAAATGGTAGAAACAGGGGGTTAGGGGTGACAGATGGGGAAATCATGGAGGGCAGAGTTCAGGAGGGTTTGAAGGCACTGAGGGTGGACAAGGTGCCAGGCCCAGATGGCATCCACCCCAGGGTACTGAAGGAGCTGGCAGAGGTCCTTGCAGGACCTTTGGCAGACATATTTAATGCCTCATTACATTCGGGGTGTGTACCTCAGGACTGGAGGATGGCTCAAGTGGTGCCCCTCCACAAGAGTGGCCCCAAGGATGAACCGGAAAATTACAGACCAGTGATCCTCACATCCATCGTGGGTAAGCTAATGAAGACTATCCTGAAGGAGAGGCTGGTGGCCCTCCTAGAGGCCAAAGGACTACAGGACAGCAGACAGCATGGTTTCATATGGGGCAGATCCTGCCAAACCAACCTGGTGGAGTTCTATGACTGGGTAACTAGGCAACTGGACAGGGGCCATGCAGTGGATGTCCTGTATCAGGACTTCAGTAAGGCAATCGACTCGGTGCCACATGGAAGGCTGGAAAGTAAGTTAGTAGGCACAGGGGCAGGTGCAAAGCTGGTGAGATGGGTAGGAAACTGGCTTCGGGGAAGGCAACAGAGGGTGGTGGTGGGTGGGGAGCTCTCACACCCAAGGGTAGTGACGAGCGGTGTTCCACAGGGCTCGGTGTTGGGACCAATGTTGTTTGGGATATTCATTGCAGACATATCGTGGGACATCAAGAGCAAGATCAGTCTGTTTGCTGATGATGCCAAGGTAGGAGCGGTGGTGGATGACCTAGGGGGATGGCAGGGGTTGCAGGATGATCTGGCAAAGCTTGAAACCTGGTCAGACACCTGGCAACTGGGGTTTAATGCCAAAAAGTGCAAGGTGCTGCATTTTGGGATGAAGACCCCAAGGAGGAGTTACCAGCTGGAGGGAGTGCAGCTAGCCCAGACAGAGAAGGAGAAGGATCTGGGGGTGCTCATGACAGGGTCAATGAACAACTCGGCACAATGTAGGAAGGCAGCTGGAAAGGCCAACAAAATGTTGGGATGCATTGCAAGGGGTATATCCTTGAGGAGGGAGGAGGTGATTCTGCCACTGTGTAGGTCATTAGTTAGACCGCACCTGCATGCAGTACTGGCACCTGTATTTGAAGAGGGACATTAAGTTACAGGAGGGGGTGCAATGCCGGGTGACAAAGATGATCAAGGGGCTGGGGGACTTATCATACAAGAGGAGGTCGAGAGAGAGTTGAACATGTACTCACTGGAGGAGAGGAGTAACAGGGAGGACATGATTGAAACCTTTAAATACATGAAAGAAAAAAACAAGACAGGTACAGAGGGACTGTTCAAAGCAAGGGAGGGGAGGGACACCAGGGGCCATGATATGAGGCTGGAGGGAGGAAGGTTCAGGAGGGAAATGAGAAGACTTTTTTACAGAGAGGTGGTGGCTGGGTGGAATGCGTTACCTGCAGAAGTGGTATCCAGTAGAACAGTGGATTGCTTCAAAAGGGGATGCTACAGGACAAGGGGGAGGGTTAATGAAGGGGAAGGGTGAAAGGGAGGGGCGGCTGCAGAATAAGGGGTGCTAGCCGCACATTCGAGCAGACTGGATAGACCTCTAGGCCTTTATCTGCTGGCAAATTTCGTATGTTCGTATGATAGTTGGGACCTGGCTTTCCCCAAATATAGCTGATGCTGCAGTCTCAATTCCTGGATACAACATTTTCAGACAGGATCGTCTAACCAAACGTGCGGATGGCTGTGTTCTATACCTCAGGGACAATATACGGGGCCTAGTCCTGGTACTGCCTAGCACTGGGACACACATGCAATTTCTTGTGATTAAGATGCTCCTCAGAGCACATAATAAAACCCTTACTGTCCTCACAGTCTACATCTTGCCTGGACAAAAGACCACAGCTGGACTCCTTCATGGAGTGCTTAAGTAGCCTTAATCTTAACCATACTGTTGGGAGATTTCAACATCAATTGGCTCTCCCTGGCTGCTATACCATACAAGAATGCAGTCTCAGCTGTCCACCTTTCACAGCTAGTTGATGTACCCACCAGGATGAACTACAAGACTGGGACCTCTACACTACTGGATTGGGCACTAACTAACTACCCTGAACATATTTCTTTTTTTCACGTTAATAGTGTTTATTAACTTTTCCAACATACAAATCAATACAATGAACAATGGTCAGAGAAGAAGAGTAAAATAAAAATACACTTACATTAAACAGTGCACAGGTCTAGAGAGTGATACAGAGCCTAAGTTATCTGGTCCAGAAAAAAACATGAGGAGGAGAAAAAACATGAAAGAGTAGGAATATAACACCATTAGGTCTGACAATCAAAAACAGTGACATATCATTATACCTGAAAAACCATATGCACAGCAGAACCAAGGTGTCTTAGAAACATAGAAACATAGAATTTGACGGCAGATAAAGACCGCTTGGCCCACCTAGTCTGCCCATTTTCCTACCTAACAGATAAGCTGCAGATCCTAGTTAACCAACAGCTTGCTTCCTCCTACCCCCCACTAGGATTGCCTTATGTCTGTCCCATGCATTCTTGAATTCCCCCACTGTTCTTGACTCCATGACCTACTCAGGGAGGCTATTCCATGCATCCCAACCCTCTCCAAGAAAAATACTTCTCACATTACCTCTGAGCCGTTCCCCCTCTATCTTCAAATTGTGTTTCCTTGTTCTTGCACATCTCTTTTCTGAAAGATGCTAGCCTCTTGGACTTTGTTGATTCCCTTGAGGTACTTGAAAGTTTCTATCATGTCCCTCTCCTTCTTTCCTCAAGGGTGTACATATTAAGCTCCTTTAGTCTTTTTTGTATGTCTTCTGGTGCAGACCCTGCACCATTTTGGTTGCCCTCCTCTGGACAGCCTCCACTCTGTCTATGTCTTTGCTGAGATGGGGTCTCCAGAACTGCACACAGTACTCCAGATGGGGTCTCACCAACTGTCTGTACAGAGGGATAACAACTTCCTGTTTTCTACTATTGATGCCTCTCCCTATGCATCCCAGTATCCCCCCAACCTTCCTTACTGCCTTCTCACATTGCTTGCCCACCTTTAGGTCATCTGATATAATTGCCCCAGCTCCCTTTCCATTTTTACTATTGTCAGTATCTCACCCCCCAATTGTGTACTCTTCCCCTGGGTTTTTGTTTCCCAGGTGCATTACCTTGCAGTTTTTTTTCACTGAATCTGAGCTGCCATACATTTGACCTTTCCTCCAACCTTGCCAAGTCCCTTCTCGTCCTGTCCACTCCATCTTGTGTATCAACCCTGTTGCAGATCTTTGTGTCATCTGCAAAGAGACATACTTTTCCTTCCAGTTCCTCTGCAATGTCACTTATAACAACAATAAAAAGGACCGGTCCCAGTACTGAACCCTGCGGTACCCCACTAGTAACCCTCCTTTCTTCACTGTGGACTTCGTTTACTACTACCCTTTGCATCCTGTTGTCTAGCCAATTTTTTATCCAGGCTACCACCTTGGGATCCCCTCCAAGGCTGGCTAACTTGTGTATTAATCTTTCATGTGGGACTGTATCAAATGCCTTGCTAAAATCTTAGTAGGCCATGTCCACAACCCCTCCCTTCTCATAACCTGTGAAATATAACTGGAAACAGACAGAACCAGACCGCTACAGAGGATTCCAGGAAGATATGGGACCTAAGTTGTATGAACAGAAAACTAGAGAAGGGAAGGTTTCAATCAGCAGGTGACAGCAATTAGCCACAGGTGTAAAGTGTGTGATCAGTCCAAAGGCATGGCGCTCACCCCAACCCAGTTCTGGGAAACAAATAGGCAAGAAAGGGATCACAGCACACATAGTATTGTGGGAGGGTGTTAGCAACTGTGTGAGATAATCGATCTAATTTAGTTATCTTGGAGAATGTATTAAGTAGTTTGGACATGGTGGGCACCTCTGGAGTTATCCAGCAGCACAAAATTAGTCACTTGGCCTGGAGGCCAAGAAGGGTAAGCCAGCACAAATGCTGTGGTTTCAACCTTGTTGCTAAGGGTGGTAAACCCAACAGCCAAAATGTAGGGTCAAGGTCAATATTTGTACTAATAATTTGTGATGCTAATCCACAGATAGATGTCCAGAAGGGCTGTATGAGTGGGCATTACCAAATTATGTGGTGCAGATCACCTACCACAGCTTGACATCTCCAGCAGTAATTATTTTCAGTCAAGTTAAGTTTGAAGGGTACGGCAGGGGTCCAGTACCAGTGATGGAGAATTTTGTTCTGGATGAGTTTACTTTTTGCATCAGGATATGCTGTGTGGGCTTGTTTCCCATAGACTCTCCATTGTGCTTCCATGATAGGTTGCTGCAAGGCTTTTTCCCATCTGGCTTTAGATTACTTGGTTTGGGAGAGCAAACTGACGCAGACATTGGAGTACATTGAGCTGGCTTGCCCCCTACTAAGAGATAGCCACTTATTTAGTAATGATGGCCTATGATCCCTGGATACATAGTTGTTAATGTACACCGTCATTGAGCTATGAAGTTAAAGGTATTGCCAGAAGGTGGATTTGCCTAGGTGATATTCCTGATCTAGTACCTGGAAGGATTTAAGACCCGCCCCATCTGTGGACATCTGCGGACAGGAAATCTGCGAAGGTGCAACCCCTTTTCCCATCCATGTGGGCCAGTGCAAAGGTTTGTTACCTACTCAGAGATGATCATTGCCCCATATAGGAGTAAGAGACACAGGACAAGGATTGGCCTGAAGTTTCTAATGTACCACATGACAGATTCATACCACTGGTGCTATGGTATGGTGCTGAGTTAGTCTTTTTGGTAGTGGGTTATACAGAAGAAGCAGGAGAGAATGGACCTGAGCTAGGGCTGCTTCCATATGCAGCCACTGCAGCGCATCCAGAGAAATGAGAAGATACCATTTCAGGGTCTGAGCAGCAGAGTAAGCCTATTTATAGCCTTCCATCCAGGGCAGACCCCAGT
The DNA here is from genome assembly GCA_016271365.2 of Neoceratodus forsteri. NCBI lineage: Eukaryota > Metazoa > Chordata > Ceratodontiformes > Ceratodontidae > Neoceratodus > Neoceratodus forsteri. The sequence continues at coordinate 1,229,708,538 of CM057459.1, read as the reverse complement.
CCTCTGATTTCCAATGTGCCCACAGCTTGTTCCTGCTGTATCAGGGCATGTGGCCATCCCAGATAAAGCCACCAAAGGTAGTGTCAATGGCTTTGTACCATGAGGTCAGGAGGTCAAGGAGGAGGTGGGAGATAATGTGCAGGAGTTTTGGTTCTGAAATAATTTTCAGAGTAGAGATTTTGTCCGCAAGTGTAAGATGCAGAGCACGCCAGTGATGGCATTCTATCTTAAGTTCCGCAATCAGTGGCCTGAGATTCAGGTCCCACAGCCTAGTCAGATCTAGGGATAAGTGGATCCCAAAGTACACCAGGGAGCCTGGGGACCACTGCAGGCAAAAAGGAGCCACATGAGCCTTGGTACATGATTTGCTCAGGGGGAGCACTTGTGTTTTTGAGCAGTTAATCTTTAAGCTGGAAAATGTGGCAAAATCTGCTAGTAAGGTAAGCAGGTCCGTAAGGGAGGATTTCACATCTGCCAGCGGGACTACAAGATTGTCAGCATATATGAATGTAAAGTAGGTCTGGTTACCAATTGTGACCCCTTGTACCTTAGGACACTGGTGTATGGCCATCGCCAGGGGCTCCACTGCTAAAACAAACAACAAGGGGGATAGTGGGCACCCCTGCCTGGTACCCCTCCCCAAGGGGAAGGGTTCTGACAGGATAGAGTTTGTTAACACCCATGCCATAGGTCCCTGATAAAGAGTGGCTATCCAGCTTTGGAATCGCTCCCCAAACCCCAGGTGCACCAGTACCTGCTGCAGATAGTCCAACCTCAGTGAATCAAAGGCTTTTTCAAAATAGATGGCCACAGCTGCAGCTGGGGTGGAACTATTCATAGTATGATACAATATAATTATCATTGACCGAATGTGATCTCTGCTGTAGCGTCCAGGAACAAAGCCAACCTGGGAGGGGTGTATGAGGGAAGGAAGGAAAGGTTCAGTCTTGTAGCTAGAATGTTAGCAAACACCTTGCTATCTGAGTTTATGAATGAGATTGGGCGGTAGCTGGAAGGAAGCTTTTTTAGGGAAGACTGTTATGATAGCTTCTCAAAGGGCTGGTGGTAAGGAGCCAGCTGTTGGAGCTGAATTGAATACTGAGCTAAGCAGTGGGTCTATCTGATGAGAGACATGTCACCAGAGCTCTGGAGGGAAGCCATCCCCACCAGGTGCTTTCCCGCCATTCAGAGAATGCAAAGCCGCAGTTACTTCTGTGGGGGTGATGGGTGCATCTAATATAGTGACCTGCTGAGGGGTGAGCTGTGGAAGGGGCAGTGATAACAGAAATCTGTGTACACCCTGAAGGTCCATAGATCTGGAAGAAGCATACAGCTCCTTATAAAACCCACTTATGATTTCGTTGATCTGTGTCATTTTAGTAAGGAACCCCCCAAGTCCCTTAGCCTTGAGGTGTGGTTTTGGCCATCTGTTTCCTTAACCTGTAGGCTAAGAACTTCTCCTCTTTCTCCCCCAGTATTTATGCCTTAGCCATAAGATAGCGATCTCCACCTTCTGAGCTAGTAAGTTGTTGATTTGTAACGCACTCTAATAATGTTACGGCTAAGTGGAGAGTGAGTACTGAAGTGTGGAGTTTGTTTGGACTTAGATTCCAGCTCTGCCATCTGGTCCTCCAATGTTTTAAGGAGTTTCTCCCTCTGCTGCCTGTGTCAGACTGCATATCCCATTATGGATCCCTGAAGGGAAGCTTTAAGGGCTTCTCATGTGATGCCTGGTGTCATGTCTGAAAGTGGGTTCTCCCTGAGAAAATTATCCACTTCTGCTGTTATCCACAGTTGGAATTCAGGATCCCTTAACAGCAATGGGTCCAGTCACCAGCTGGAAGTGGAGGGTGTCTGGGGCCCATGGAGGATATGAAGGTGCACTGGGGAGTGATCTGAATTAACCATAGGGAGGGTCTCTGCTCCAATGGAGCTTTGCATGACGGCTGGAGAGACCAACCAATAATCTATTCTGCTGTGGGAATTATGGACAGGGGAGAAAAAGGTGTAATCTCTATCCCGGGGGTGGTGTATAGACCAGGCATCCTGAAGATCCATTTCTACCTTGAGCTGGGACAGGGAAAGTCAAGATTTAGAATGTTGATGTTGACTTCTGGAGCTCCTGTCTGTGTGCAAATCTAGGGATAAATTAAAGTTACCTCCCAAAACAATCGGGACATTATGGGTGAGCTTAAGACCCCAAAGCTTGGGCAAAAGCATGAAATTCCTCTTGGTGATCCTCATTAGGGTATACATATTGCCAAGAACTAGGGGTCCCTCTAGGATGTTCATTAAGGTGACAACCCATCTCCCATCTGAATCATGTTTGGTCTGAATTACCGACCATTTGAGGTTTTTATGCAGTAGTATGGCCACACCGCATTTTCTTGTAGGGGTAGAAGAGGATAAAACCTGTCCCACCCAGTGCCTGCATAGCTTGTCATGATCCTGCTTGTTTAATTTTGTTTCTTTCAGGAAAGCAAGACCCAACTTCAGGTCCTTCAGATGTGACAACACCTGCTTACATTTTTTTTTTCAAAATATTTTATTAAGATGGTTAGATGTCACAGATAATAACAATGTGCACAGTTCCTACGGTATCATACAATACATTCTCATACAATACATTCACTGGTATTGTACTCCCATTTCAATGGATAACATACCATGTTGTTACATATTCATCAACAGACCCAAAGAAGGGCCTGTATGTCATCAAAGAAAAGAAAGAAAGAAAAGTTATACAAGTCAAGGTTTGCCTTAGCACTGACAAATTACCACGATTCCTGGTGTGTGTGGGGATCTCATCAGCTAACAGGCGGCTCTCTGTTCAGTTTCCCCCCAATGCAGCCCTAAACAGGAAATCCATCTTCTTCAATAGCTCGCTGTTAGGGACTCCAGGTTGACTCGAACTTCTCCCCTACCCATGGCATTCCGTTGCACCCTCTCCAGTTTCGTACTTGAACATAGGTTGTTGACCCAATGTTGAACTGTGGGAGGGGAAGGAGACATCCAGACTTGAGCAATGGTTTTCCTACCATTAATTAACTACTAAGACCATAGTATTACGACAGCACTATTTTTGGGCCGCTGTGGGTCCGCACCCAACAGCAATTCCTGTGGGCTTCGTGGGATCGAACAGCCCAGCATGCCCTCCATTAATCGATGCATTTCTACCCAAAAGGGGCGATTTTGGGGCAAGTTAACACCAGGTGGAGGAAATCCCCTGTGTTGACCAGACACTTAGGGCAGGTATCCGGCTTGGAAGGGTCCATTGCATGCAAACACTTGGGGGCAAAATATGAACGATACATAAAATTATATTGGACCTGTCTCAATTTATTACTTCTTGAACATGTGTTAAAATGACGGATCACATGTGTTCACACCTCACTACTGCAATCTAGGTTTAGGTTGGATTGCCAGGCCTTCCAAGTTTTATCCAATTGCACCTCTCCACCTCCCAATGTAAGTTTGTAAAATATGGTTATTGGCTTAGTTAGTGGCTGGGGGTGAAAAAGCTGCTCCTCAAAGAGGAACACTGCACCCCAACCATGTTCGGCCCCTAATGTGGTTCCCAATCTGTTCCTGATTCTTAAATATATGAAAAAGTCAGCTGATGAGATACCCCATCTTTTACAAATAAAGGGGAAAGTTAAGAATGCACCCCCTTCATATAGCTGATTCACCAACCTCAGCCCAATTTTCCTCCAGGCCAGCAGCCACTGGATTAAAGATGTTGTGCATGGGCCTTTAAGTTTCAGTGCCATTACCAGATCTGTATTAGGGGAGGGGGCAGACCCACAACCAACCAGTTTGTGCACCTTGACCCAAGTCCTGAGTGTTGACTCCATAAATGGGTTACTAACAGTGAGTTGACTAGCTGGCCACAATGCCCCTGCAAGCAGTCCCTCCAACAAAGGGTTACAGAGCTGCTCCTCCTCCAGGCTTAACCATATTGGGGTCTCAGGTCCCCTCACAGCCGTTACAAAAGCAAGTTGTGCCACCAGGTAGTACCAGTAGAAATTAGGAAGACCCAACCCTCCCTTAGAGATTAACAATATCAAAGTAGTTCTCTTAATACGGGCAGGCTTACCCCTCCACAAGAACTTGTGTATAATCCCATTAACATGTTTAAAATGCGATATGGGGAAGGGAATGGGCAGGACCTGATATAGGTATAGACACCTAGGGAGGATCATCATTTTCACAACCCCTACCCTCCCAATTAGTGAGAGTGGCAGACCGATCCATCTATCACAGTCCCAAGAAAGTTTTTGCAAGAGTGATTTAAAGTTCAATGCATATAATTTATGCGAATCTACTGAAATCTGAACACCAAGATATTTCAGCCTCTCCACCATTTGCAGACCACCTAGGTTGGCAATCATGTTGGCTCTATTCAATCACCCCACCAGGAGGAGTTTGCTCTTTGTCCAGTTAACTTTGTGGCCTGACAGACTGCAGTATTCTCTCATGACACGAAACAACTCAGGCAGGTCACAGGAAGGGGACTGCAAATACAACAGAAGGTCATCAGCATATAGGGCTAATTTAAGCCCTCCCCTCCCTCTTGGAAGCCCCGAATCCCAGTATTACTCTAATCCTAGATGCCAAGGGCTCCAATGATAATACATAAAGGAGTGGGGAAAGGGGGCACCCCTGCATTGTACCCCGTCCCAACTCAAAGAGTGGGGAAAGGGCACCATTAACAGCTATCTGTGCACACAGCCGTTGATACAATGTTTGTATCCAGGATCTAAAATGAGGGCCAAACCCAAACCTGCCAAGCTTATCAAAAAGATACCCCCACTCCATGCGGTCACACGCCTTCTCAGCATCGATAGTGAGCACTGCCGCACTATGTGCTTTAGCTCCGGGCCATCACGTGTGTATGATATTGAGAGTGCGTCTGATGTTATGCTTCTCCTGCTGACCTTTTATAAAAACCCAATTGATCTGGGTGTACTAAGTGAGGGAGGAGACCCTCCAATCATGTTGCCAATGTTTTAGCTAAGATCTTATAGTCTGTGGTTAGCAGAGAAAGTGGCCTATAAGATTTACAACAGGTGGGATCCTTGCCAGGTTTAGGAAGCACAGTAATGATAGTGGACCACATGGAGGGGGGAAGCTCTCCCTTCTCCAAACCCTCTATCAGCATGTTATACATTGGGTTGAGAAGTAAGTTATGGAAAGATTTTAAAAAGTCTATAAGAAGCCCATCTGGGCACGGAGCTTTACTTCCCCTAAGCTCTCTGACAGCACAACTAAGCTTAGAATGTGTAAGGGGCCCTTCCAATTCCTCCACCTGCTCGACAGATAATACCAGCAAAAGAGCCAGGGAGAAAAATCTATCTAGGGCTAGTTGGTCAGGTGGGCCTTGAGAGGTGTAAAGTTGCTTGTAAAATGACCCAAATGCTTGCCCAATGCTAGGGGTGTCCCCTCTGAGTACGTCCCCCTCGTCCTGAATACTCCCCACATTTCTGTCCCCCTCCTACTTACGCAACTGCCAAGCGAGATATTAGCCCCCCATCCCCATTAAAATATATGCCTGCCTGTGTCAACAGGATGGCTCTCTCCAATTTAGCACTGCTCAAGGTGTTGTACTGCCATTTAAGTTTTTGTAACACCCCATATACAGCAGCTGATGGTCTACTTTTGTGTACCTGCTCACAAGCCTCAATTTTGGTCCTCGGTTTTTGCAAATCTAGAGAGAATCCCCTGGATTTATGTATCGCATACGAGATCGAGTATCCCCATATAGAGGCCTTCAGGGCCTCCCATCAAGATGCATGAGATGTATCACTGCTTTTATTGAATACTAAAAACTATTTTATCATTGCGGAAACCCCATTGCAGTACACTCCATCTTTAAGCAGCAGAGGATCTAATTTCCACTGTCTAACCACTGGGGGTGTATCTCTCACACAGAGCTCCAAGGTCAGAGGGGCATGATCAGACAACAACATAGGGGAATAGACCGCATTCTTGGAGGCCGGAATTAGGGAATGGGACACCAAAATTCTATCTAATCTAACGTAAGATCCATGGGCATGGGGAAAAAAGCTATAATCCTTCCCTGTGGGGTACATGTGTCACCAAATGTCAACCAGGCCCAGGTTCTTCTCCAATACACTCAAGGCAAGAGCATTTTTGGACTTAGTGATGGGGGTGGTGTTTGAGCGGTCCAGCACACCATCTAGTACACAGTTATAGTCCCCTCCTATAATCCACAGCCCTGGCCAGCTAGCCAACTCCAAAGCCAACTGTTGAAAAAACTTAGGCTGCTCCACATTGGGAGCATAAATGGACCCCAGTGAAATAATGCCCACCTCGGGTAATGACACTCTGGCCAGAGCAAATCTCCCATATTGATCCAAGTTCTGTTCCAAGATTTTAACCCCAGACCCCCTGGGGAACCAAAGTGCCATCCCTCTCAACTTGGTTGAAAAAGTTGAAGACACCCACGACCTCCCCCCATGGCTGCTGCAGTTTTTACTGCTTTTCCCATAGACATGTGTGTCCCCTGGAGCATAATGATTTGCCACCTAGACCTCCTAACCTCTGTTTGCAATTTCTTCCTCTTGATGACTGACTTCAGACCATTGATGTTTAGGGAAGTGATTTTGATAGAATCAGCCATGATCCCAATGCTGTCTAAAGCACTTTAAGCACATGTTATACAAATGGAGAGCAGTCCCCCCCTCTGTCTGTTCCATCCAACCAATTTTTGTTTAACACCTTTCATCTACCCTGAAAGAACTGAAACCCAAGGACATCCCTGGCTCCTACACAGCACAAAGTTGGAGCCCAGGGATGGCCTTCCCTCTTTCACCCCCCCCCAACAACATTCCAACAAGTAGTAACAGTAGGCCCAGCCACCCCCCCAACACAGATCCAGAAGAATCTGCCTTAAGTTCCCTTACTAACATCCAGCAAACTTTAAAACCTGTGAACATTGCTTAAACAGTTCAAGTTGTTAGGTACTCTAACATATAAATTGTTTCTCAGTAAGACCCCCACGTAGATCTGGGGTAAACTCAGAAAAGTACCCACTAGTACCTATCACCCCTTAATTGCTTATCCCCCTTAACAAAGAATGATGACAGGGCAATGAAGGAAGCAACACACTTGAACACTAATTATGAACCACTTTCATAGCCCTCAGCCAAGAGGCTCTGCTCCCACACCATAGTGATTTTAAGCTTAAACTTGATATAACAGAGGTCTGGGAGCAGCCTATCGGGGGGAGGGGATTAGCCATTTATAAGCATCGTGGGTTTCTCCTGCATAGGTGAGAAAGGGTATAAAATATATAAAACATCAAAAAACAAGTCTGTGACCAAGTCCAGGTCATGATATTCTTGATTAATCCAAAGAAGGTAGATCCATAGCTCCGCTGTTACCCTGGTCGCTAGACCAGGTCAGGGCTCTTTAGGCTGGGTCTCCATAGGTCTCGAGTCTTGGGCGCACATCGCTACAACCGCAGGGTCTGAATAAAGAACCCTTGCATAATTATTATATCATTGTTACACCTCTCATTAGAGGTGAGGGTTGACAAGGTGTAGATAACAATCTCGAGGCCTAGCTGCACCTCCAAGGAAGCTAGAGACATGAAATTAAAAGAGGACCCAGATCATTGCAGCCCACACAGTACGACAAACTAAACCAGAGAGAGAGAGAGAGAATGAAGTGTTCACTTATCTGGATCTATGTTCTCGCCTAAGCCTTCTCTCCTATGCCTTTTCACTTCCTCATAGACCCATCGTGAGGCCTCTCTGAGACAGGAAAACAGCCTAGGTGTACTCCCTGGTCAGTTAATGCGAAGCTTGGATGGATACAAGAAGGTAAATCTCCATCCCATTTTAAACAGCTTTGTTTTGATCTCGTTGAACTGTTGACGTTTGATCTGGAGATCCCAGCTGTAGTCCTGGAAAATCATGACAGAGCTATTTTGTACCTTTATCAGCCCTTTTGCCTTGGCCTACTTAAAAATAGCTTCTTTTTCTATATATTACAGGTATTTGATCAAGCAATGGCGTGGACGATCACCAGGTTTAGGTGGAGGCCCCAATCTGTGCGCCCACTCTATTTCACACTGCTCCAGATCTGGAGGTATCTTGAGGTGTTCTATGAGCCATTTGTGTAAATTTAACTCTGGATCTGTTCCCTCAAGGCTCACGGGAGCCCCACAATCCTCAAGTTCGATCTCCCTGGAGTGATTTTCCTGATCGTACACCTGGACCATCAAATCCTAAACTGTACTCTGAATTGAGGCCTTGACCCTTGTCGCTTCTGCCAGGGCATCCTCTAGTGCCCCCACACATTATTCTAGCTGGGCGATTTGATCGGTGTGAGTGGCTGTGGTCTCCGACAGGCCCGTGACCACTGACTGCATATGCATTATCTGGGTAGCATTATTGGTGAATCCAGCCTTCATATCATGCTGGATCTGGATCAGCATGGCCGGTACCACTGCGAGGGATCTCTGCAGGTCGGTCATTGCTCCAGAATTGTAGTCGAGCTCCTGCCTCCTCCACATCTGCTCAGGCCCAGAGTTAGAATGGCCGTGCAGTTCTGCCGACCCAAACTGTAATTTTGCCTGTTTTTCTTTCTTTTTACTTGTCACCATTAGCTACCTGTACACACCTCGCCGAACTGGAGGTCAAAATGAGTGGTGGGGGTCTCATGATTCACCTGCATAGGAGAGTGCCATGAGGAGCTCGGTTAAACTATGTCCGCCATGTTACAGCATCGGCCATGCCCCCCACCTGCCTACATTTTACCAGGGCGTTGAGTCCCAGAACATTCCAGATGTGAGCATGGAGATCACCCATGATCATTTGTGGGGAACTGACAGCAAGAAAAGGATATGGAATTTGAGCAGAAAGAGGCTGAGGTGAGGTCTAAAACTTCCCAATGCAAACTCCCCCCTTGACACCAATTTATGTCGTTGTTAAGTATATACCAAGTAGCATATAGGTCCACACACTTTGCAGTCTGGTTATAAATTACCACATAGAACAAACTTGGGCATCCAGTCCAGTCATAGAAAAACATTTCAAACATATTTACACTAACTTGTGTGGTCAAAGCCTCTAAGAAGTATAGAGTTGCAGAATCGATGGGAGATCCCACAAGACTGCCTCTAACTCCTGTGGGGCAGATGATACTGGCCACCATGCCCTGTGCAGGTAGATCTAACTGACCGCCACACGAACTACAGGAGATTGGTGGGGGTGGGGCACCTATTATAACAAGCTGCCCTCTAGTAGGGATGGCACTAGAGGCTGGGTGCGAGCCCGCATCAGATGCACAGTAACTGGGCCTACTACAAGAGGCGTCAAAGGGTTAGTAGCACCACCCTACTGGGGGGTGCAAGGCAGAGATCACCAGCAACATAGGCAGAAATCAGAGGAGTTAGAAAGCATGGCCCAGGCTGCCTAGAATAAGTACTAGAAATGTGGGAGGGGGCAGAGCTAGCGGTACTACATCTAAGCACTCAGACAGCCCACCTGTGAAACCCTAATGTAATAAAACACAATGGCAGATGGAGGGAGCCCTCCATTAGGTTTCACGTGTGGGCCAGCGACAAGGCCATTAGCATAATTGTTTCTGACATAGTGTGAGATGCCTCTCCCTTTGAGCACCCAATATAAAAGAGACATTACAATAACCTGAATCTAGTGCTGTAATCTGATTAACTAACATAATGACTACTAGTTCTTGCAGTGTGCAGCAGTCCAAACCTGTCACCAGGCCATTAATCTGGAGGTTAGCGATGCAGGTGGTGGATTCAGCCAGGGCATTCCTGAACCAGATCCAATATAGAAATGTATGGCTACCTCAGAAAGTGTGGTAACGAAAGCAGCATGCCCGCAGATGGAAGGGAATGGGGGGCCCAAGGGTAAGTCAAAACCCATTTACCGCTAAGATGGAAAGATAAACCCCACACACACACACCGTTCTCCCAATATAACAACATTAAGCCAATAGTACTCAGCCTCAAGTCTCAGGGTGGATTAGTTAAAGGTTTGCCGGTATTGTCCAAGCACTGAGGATCCGAAGCTGATGTGGCTCACATGGGGATAGTCAGAGGGCTAGCAATGGATTTCCAGGGTTCAGCTGCTGGGCCTACTGCTGCAACATCAGCCCAAGATTTGCCATGCTGTGGAGGGTGAGCTGTCCGCTGTGCTCCTACTGGGGCCGGGTCAGTCTCAATCAGATCCTGTGCTTCAGGGGAGGATGGCTGGAGAGCCATGTAGTGGTTCAGAGAGAAGAAAGTTTGTAGATTGGAGTCTGCTGGCACACTGTGGTCAGCTTCTTGCTCCAGGCTGGAAGCCCTCATACATTCAGAAGGATGCTGCCTCCTTGCATGCCTAAGAGAAGGGTGGCGCTTTTTAGATCTCGGTGGGAGAGAGGCATCAAAGACTCGGACTTCAGAAGAGGGAGATTATTTGGGCAGAAGGGGACCACAGTCTGTATACTCAGCCTCCATGGTAAGTGTGCAGACCCCCCTGGCTTTATAGGCCCTTGAAACTCAGCAGGGTAGGTTTTCCATAAAAGATCCATGAGATTTCTGATGAGGCAAACAGGAAAGGGGATCCATAGTGCATCACCCGCATGGTCGTGGGGTACTGAAGAGAGAAAGAAATGTTCAGCTTCTGCATCAGCCTACAGGCTTCTGTGTACTCCTTATGCCTCTCAGATAGTGCCCTTGAGTAATCCTGGAATATCTGTTTTCTGCTCCTGTGCCAGGTTAGCTGTCCTAAATTTCTGTCAGCCGCTGCCACAACCTCTTTTTGGTGGAAATCTAGGAAACAGGTGAGCAGAGGCTGAGGCTGTTCTCCAGGCTTGGGGGGGGAGCGAGTGAACAGTGGGCTCTGTCAGTTTGTAGCATGGCGTCAGCTGGGAGCCCAGGAAGTTGCAGGAGGGTTTGTTGAAGGAACAGGATAGGGTCTTTTTGCTCAGCCCCCTCCAGGAAGCCCACAAACAGCAAGTTGTTATGGCGGCTGCGGTTTTCTAGGTCGTCCACTTTATCTTGTAGCTGATGGATAGTCTTGGCCTGGTCCTGCAGCGTGGTGGTTAGTTCTTGCAGGGCTGCATTATGAGATCTGACTCATCTTTCTGTCTGAAAAAGCCGTGTTTCTATGCTATGTAAAATTTGTGTCATGGCATTAATAGCAGTAGTCATTTGAGCCATTTGGTTTAAAAGCTGATGAACATTTGTTCCATTCGTGCTGAGTCTCCAGGCAGTAGCGCGGCAAAAGTCATCCTTTGGGCCTACCCCTGCAGTGAACAAGGTGTGGTATATTGATTAGCTGAGAGGGAAACTCATGACCAAAATTGTTGTAGATGGTGCCGAAGTGTTTCTCCAGATGTTGGATGATGTCTACTCTCACAAAGGATGTCCCCTGTTGCAGGATGCCACATGATTCATCCCAAAGTTCATGGAGCTACAGGTCTATGCTGCCATACTGGCTCAAGGCTTGGCCATGACTCCCTGAGCAGATTTCTAATACAGCTGTACTACTGGATGTCTCCAGTGACCACTCTCTTGTCCTTTTCTAATGGTCTAATCATTACTTCAAACCCCCTGCTAGAACAGTTACCAACAGGGTCCTTAGACATGGCCACCTAGACCTGCTAAAACAGAACTCCACCACCAGTACTGGTCTTCGGTCTACTCCTCCTGCATGGTTGACTCTGCCCTCAACTAGTTTATTCACCAAATTAACACAGTGTGTGATAAACATGTACCGATCAAAAAGCGTAAAATTAAAGGACACAGCAACCCATGGTTCTCCCCAGAACTCCTTCAGAGTCTAAAGTCAAGTGATCACCTGTGGCATCGTGCCGGAGCCTCAGATAAGTAGGTTGATGTTCAGGCCTATAAAGTAGCCCATAACGGCTGCACTAGGGCCATACATGCTGCAGAAAAACAGTACTTTAAAGATGCCCTTACAAGAATTTGCAGTGACAGATGTAAATTCTGGTTCAACCTGAAAGAAATCATGGGGAAAGATAACAAAGTAGTACCCAAAATGCTCAACATGAACCAACACTGGACCCTTTCACCATAGCAAACACTTTTAACAAAGCCTTCTCGGACCAGAGTGGTGTCCTACCACTGACTTTTTCCGCCACCCCAACCAAGGGCACAAAGCCAGGCTGGATGACCTGCTGCCCATGCACCCACTATTCCATTTTAGAGCCATCAGAAAGCATGAAGCAAGAAAATACCTCCTCAAAGTTCTTGGGAAGTCCAGACACAATGGCAACTCCCTTAACCTCAAATTTGTGGCATTAACCCTGGATGAGACACTATTGCCCCTTACTCACATCATCAATACCTCTCTGAAACTGTCACAATTCCCACTTAGGTGAAAATCCACATTAGTCAGTCCGATATTTAAGAGTGGGGATCATTCCCCACAAGGTAATTATAGACCTATCTCAATCTTCCTGCCACTATCAAAAGCACTCAAAACAATAGTTGCAGATCAACTGGTTGAGTACTTAGAAAAGTATCAAATCCAATGCCCACAGCAACACTGCTTCCATAAAGGTCATTGCACCACCACTGCATTACTAGAATTTACTGGCTACATTTACAATGCACTAGATCAGGGTGACGTTGTAGGTTCTGCTTTCATTGATTTAATGAAATCATTCAACACAGTTAATCACGTCCTTGTCAAACAACTTGCTACCATTGGCTTCTCAGGTGATACTGTGGCATGGTTTAAAAGCTATCTTTCCAACTGGTCACAGCAAGTGAAGATTAACAATATTCTATCTGAAAGCAGACCTGTGTGCTCTGGTGTCCCCGAGGCTCAATTCTGGAACCACTATTATTCAGCATTTTCCTCAACCGGCTCCAGCATTCCTGTCAGTGTCAAACTCTGCTATATGCTGACGATGCAGTCCTGTTCACAAGTGATCCCGACCTCAATGCAACTGGAAAGAAAGCTACAAGAAACCTTTTAGGATGCAGAATGATGGTTCAGTGAGCAAAAACTCATCTTGAACTACAAGAAAACCCAAACTATGTTGTTCTCTAGCACCCAGATTAGGCATCGTACTTTCCCCCTCAACAACACAAATGTGTCTATCACCCAGTTGGAACTAGTCAGTCATTTTAAATACTTAGGGATACTGTTGGACAGCACCTTGTCTTAGTCCCAACACATTGATACTACTGCTAAGGCAGTTAACAGGTGTATTGGTATACTCCATAGACACAAGGAAGGTCTCAGCCCGGAGGTTGTTAATCTGGCCATCCATAGCTCAGTGATCTCACTGATCGAGTATGGACTTATAATCTATGGTTCAGCAATGACCACGGACCTCTGCTGCATCATTATAGCATTAAATAAAGCATGCCACCTGGCTGCCAGCTCACCAAGGCTAACTCACACCTGCACTCTGTATGAACAGGCAAACTCGTTCCACTTTGATGGTAGACTAAGGTACCAAACCTGTCTATTGGCCAAAAAGATCATGCATGGTCTGGCTCCTGCTGGTGTTCAGAAGCTCCTTACCCCATCAGCATAATCACTGCACTAGAAGCACTGACAGCAAAGTTTTCAAAGTTCCTCGCTGTTGCACCTCTCTAGGTCAGAGGGCTTTTGCCCACCGTGCAGCAAACAGGCTGAAGCCACTTTCTCAAAATATCTCCTCTGTAGCCTCAATAGGCCCCTTTAAACAAAAACTTAGGAATCATCTTGTTGCTATGGCTAACTGTGATTGCTCTAACTAACTTTGTATTTGTTTTGCTCCAAGGATCTCCCACCTATGCTATCCTCTGTAGCATCCACCCTCCTATCAATTTCTTGTCTGTCTTCCTGTAGAGAATCTGAACTTCCCAATACTCTTCCCTCCCCACCTAATCTTCCCTACCAACTCAACAGTCCCTATGTCAACTTTACCTGCAGCCCCACTCACCTGACCCTCCCTGGATGAGGCCCTCTGGGCTGAATAATCTCTCTCCCCCCCTCTCACCTATCTGCTCACTCCCCTGACCTTCTTGTGATGAGGCCCCATGGGCCAATGTATCTCTCACCCTACACTCTTAACCACTTACACATCACCCTGTACCTCCTTGAACAACTGGCAATTTATGTGGATGGCCTACTCTGTTGTTTTCTGCTGTTTTTTAGTTCTGTAAAGTACTGCATTGTATGCCCTTGTCCTCAATTATCTGTTTACTTGTAATACCAACTGTAGTTCAGTGAATTGTTTTACCTGTAATGAAACCTATGTAATTGCCTTAACTACTGGTTTACGTGTAATACCAACTGTTGTTACTGTGTTTGCGTTACCTGATATGGCACCTATGTAATGAGCTTGTTCTCAAAGGTGTTAATCTGATATCACAATAAATAAATAAGCAGTGGGCCATGCAACACCAAGCACGGTAGAACCATGCTGGCCCAGAAGTGGTCCCACCTATTATACTATGGGGTGCAGGTCACTAAATCCATAAAGGGAAGATAAGAAATAGCCATGTTTACATTAGAGAAGTACTGATGAGTAAATCAAAGTCCAGATTGTACCCATACCCAGATATCAGTGGTCACATGACCAAAAACAAGATGGCTACCACTTCTACCACCACTGTTCAATCATTTTCAGTGAGAAAATGTTTCTGCTACACATTTAATGGGATAAATGCATCAGAAATGTTAAATATTTATTGATTTCACCATTTTTTTCATATAGAAAGGCTTGGAGACCATTCAGAATCATTAAACTTACATTACAATCCCATTTTAGTGAGGAGTCATACTCCACCAACCCCAGTTTGACCATGCCAGCCCAAGCCCACCTATTACATTATGGGGTACTGGTCACTAATTCAATAACGGAAAGTAAAGCCATAATCTAATTTACATTAGAGGGGAGTTGAGTAAATCAAGGCCCATATTTTGCTCATACGTAGATTCCTGAGGAAACATGGCACAAAACAAAATGGCCACCACTGTTCAGTCATTTTCAGCAACAATACAGCTCTTTTACACATTCACTAGGATAAATGCACCAGAAATATTGTATATGTGAACTTATGACAGCATTTCATAAAGATAGCAGGGCCTGGAAACAATTTCTGATTGTGAATTTCAACCTACTTTCAGATAGCAGGGGGTCATACCACACTACCCCCAGTATAAACTATTTGGTCTGAGGGGGTCTCACTATTGCACTATGGGCTACTGGTCACTAAACACATAAAGGAAACATAAAAAAATAGACTGAATTTCATGACAGGGGAATTGAATAGTAAACAAGGCCCAACTGTGTCCATACCAGGATGGCTTAGGCCACATGACCAAAACAAGACGGCTGCCAATGTTCCGTCAAGTTAAGTGACAAAGCTACACATTTAATTGGATAAATGCATCAGAAATTTTGAACACGTGTATAGATTATACCATTTCATAAAGATAAAAATGCTTGGACGCTATTTCAAATCATGAATTTTACATTGTACCCCAACTTTCATATACAAGGGGGGCCATTCCCCAACACTACGGGTATGATCAGTTAGGCACATGGGGTCACACAAATTTCACTATGGCCTACCAATCACAACATCCATGGAGGAAAGGTAAGAAATAGATTGATATACATGACAGCAGAGTTGAGGAGTAAAAGAAGGCCCAGACTGTGCCCATGTCAAGATGCCATAGGTCACATGATCTAAAAAAACAATATCCATTACTGTTCAGTCATTTTCACTGACAAAATGCTTCTGTTACACATTTAATGGGATAAATGCATCAGAAATGTTGCATATGTGTATAGCTTACCAATTTTGTAACAGTGGGAGAGCTTGCAGACCATTTCTGATCATTAGCTTTACATTGCAATCCCACTTACAGAAAAGTAGGAGGACAATACCCTATTACCCCCAGTATGCCAATTCAGCTTAAGGGGTACACCTACTGCACTATGAGGTACAGGTTGTTAGATTCATAAAGAAAAGGTAATAAATAGGCGGATTTACATTAAAGAACAATTGAGGAATAAATCAAGGCCCAGACTGTGCCCATATCTAGGTGCCTGAGGTCACATGACCCAAAACAAGATATCAGACACAGTTCAGTCATTTTCAAAAACAAAACTCTTTTGTTACTAATTTATTTGGATAACCACCTCAGAAATGTTGACTATGTGTATAGATTACACCATTTCATACAGCTAAAAAGGCTTGGGGACCATTTCTAATCATTCATTTTACATTGCATCCCCACTTTCAGATTAGTGGAGAGATACCCCCACTGGTATAGCCATGCTTCACAAAAGGGTCTCACCTAATACACTAGGGGGTACAGGTAATTAAATCCATGAAGGAAAGCTAAGAAATGACCTAATTTACATTAGATGGGAATTGATGAGTAAATCAAGGCCAATTTTGTACCCACATCTAGATGCCTGAGGTCACATGACCCAGAGCAAAATGGTCACCACTGTTCAGTCATTTTTTTGTGACAAAATGCTTCTGTTACACATTTAATGGGATAAATGCATCTGAAATGTTGTTTATGCATACAGATGACACCATTACTTAAAGATAGAAGGGCTCTGAGACCATTTCTGATACTTAATTTTACATTACAACCCAATTTTGAGAAAATATGGGGGTCTTATCCAACCACCGCTGGAAGAACCATGATGGCCCAAGGGGTTACCTATTGCACTATGTTATACAGGTCATTAAATCCATAAAGGAATGGTAACAGCTGGATTAATATTAGATGGGAGTAGAGGAATAAATCAAGGCCCAGACTTGAGCCCATAACTAAAAGTTTAAGGTTACATGACCAAAAACAAGATGGCAGTCACTGTTCAGTCATTTCAGCAACAAAACACTTCCGTTACATGCTTACTGGGATAAATGCATCAGAAATGTTGAACATGTGTACAGATTGCACCTTGCTTCAGTTAGTAGCTTCAGTTAGTATGCCTTGATGATAATTTACAATCATTAATTTCACATTGCAGCCCCACCTGCAGATAAGGGGGGCCATACCCCACCACTCCTGGTATGGTATTTCAGCCCAAGGGGTTCACACTTATTGCACTATGGACCATTGGTCACAAAATCCATAAAGAAAAAGTGATAAGTAGCCTGATTTACATTACATGGGGTGTTGAGGAGTAGATCAATGCCCATATTGTGCCTATACCTAAATGACTACAGTTACATGACCGAAAACAAGATAGATGTCACCATTTGGTCATATTCAGCATGAACACACTCCCATTACATGTTTACTGACATAAATGCTTTATAAATGTTGCATATGTGTATAGATTACATTAGTTTATGAAGAACAGAAGGCTTGGACACTATTTCTAATCATGAATTTTACACTGCAACCCCACTTTCATATAAGAAGGGGGGTCATACCCCAACAACCCCCATAGGACCATTTCAGTCAAAGGGGATCCCATCTATTACTCTATGGGGTACAGGTCACTATATCCATAAGGAAAGGGTAAGAAATAGACTGATGATATGCCAGGGAAGTTGAGAAGTAAAACAAGGCCCAATATGTGCTGATACCAAGTTGCCTTAGGTAACATGACCAAAAACAAGATGGCACCACTGTTCAGTCAATTTCAGTGACATAATTCTGTTACACATTTAATAGCATAAAAGGATCAGAAATGTTGAAAATGGTATATATTACATCCTTTCTTAAATATAGAAGGGCTTGAAGACCATTTCTGATCATTAATTCTACATTACAACATTATTGTTGGATAAAATGGGGGTCATACCCAACTCCCCTGCTGGGACTATGCCTGCCCAATGGGGTCCCACTTACTACTCTGTGGGGTACTGGTCACTAAATCCATCAAGAAAAGGTGACAATTAGTCTAAATTACATGGTACAGATGTTGGTGAGTGAATCAAGGCCCAGACTGTGCACATACCATAATGCCTGAGGTCACATGACCCAAAAACAAGATGGCTGCCACTGTTCAGTCATTTTCAGTAACAAAACATTTGTTACACATTTAATGGGATAGGTGCATCAGAAATGCTGTATTTGTATTTATATTACAATGTTTGTTATAGATGGACAGGCCTGGAGATTATTTCCAATCATTAATTTTACATTGTAACTTAATTTTCAGATTAGTTGGGGGCCATGAACACCCTTCCCATAGACCATGCTATGGGGTGCACATGCCTACACAAAAGAAAGGCAAGAAATAGTCTGATTTACATGACAGTAGAGTTGAGGAGTAAATAAAGGTCTAGAATGTGCCCATGCCAAGATGCCTTAGATCACAGGACCAAAAACAAGTTGTCTGAAACTGTTCAGTTCATTGACAGAACAATACTGTTACACATTTAATGGAATAAATACATCACAAATGTTGTATGCGAGCATAAATTACACATTTTCTTACATATAGAAGGGATTGGAGACCATTACTGATCATTAATTTTATATTGCAACCCCAATTTCAGAGAAGTATCGGGCAATACCCCGCATCCCCATAGGACCATGCCAGCACAAGGGGGGTCCATCTATTGCGCTATGTGGCATAGGTTACTTAATCCATAAAGGGAAGGGAAGAAATAGCCTGATTTACATGGCATTGGAGTAGAAGAGTAAATCAAGGTCCAGACTGTGCCCATACTAAGAAGCCTTAGTCACACGACACAGAACACGATGACTGCCAATGTTCAGTCATTTTCATTAACAAAATGATTCTGTTATACAATTATTGGAATAAATGCATCAGATCTGGTGTATGTGAGCCTATATTACACATTTTCCAAATGATAATGGCTTGGACACTATGTTTGATCATGCTTTTATTTATGATTTTTCATTAGCGGGTATTCTTCCCGACTCCTTCACTGATCACTCCCTGATCTACTGCACCTGGCATGCTACATCAAGCATTCCTCCAATATCATTTAGTGCAGGAACTACTTGCTCTTCAACGAAATGTATGACATAGCGAACATCGATTGGACCCCCTTGTGGGCCACTAATGACATGGACCATGAGCTATATTACTTCAATACTACCCTACTTCAATTACAAAATAAGCACGCTCCACTCACCACTAGGCACATCAGAGGCCGTAAAATAAAATGGCTTGCCTGCCCCTTACTGGATCTACTGAAAGAGAGACAGAGAGAGAGAGATAAAAGCTGGGTCATTTACACAAAATCTAACTCTACTCATGACCGGAACAGCTATAGGCTACTACGAAACAAATACAAGACTGTTATTAGGCAAAATAAGAGCACATTTTATAGGGAAATATTAGCCGCCCCACATAATACACTCATCAGTTTCTGGAGAAATCTCAGGTATTCCTGGGGTATTCTTTTTTTTTTTTTTAAATTAAATAAGATTTATTAAAGATATGTATTGTCATACAAGAACAATTGTTATCCCTGGGGTATTCTAATCATAGCACTCCTTTGGATTTCGAAATCAATGGAATCAGTTGTAACAACCCAACTACAATATCCAATGATTTTAACCAACTTTTCTACAATCTCTCGACTGTTACAGCAGCACTAAGCCCTCTGGCTGACCCCGCTGTGCATAAGCCTGAATCTCCTCCCAACTCCCATCACCCTTTTCTCTTTAAACTAGTCACCAATACTGAAATGTGAAAAATCCTTCTCTTGCTACCTATATAGAAACATAAAAGTTGATGGAAGATAAGGACCGCAAGGCCCACCCCGTCTGCCCATTTCTTTTTCTACCTTATAAATGTGCCATCGGCCTTTGCTCTGTCAATGGCCTAACTATTCATACTCATTGATATTGCTCCCTTATGCCTATCCCATGCCTGTTTGAAGCCCTGCACTGTATTCATATCCACCACTTCCTGAGGTAGGCCATTCCATGCATCCACTACCCTTTCTGTGAAAAAGAACTTCCTCACATTACCCCTTAATCGGCCTCCCTCTAATCTCATGCTGTGTCCTCTTGTCCTGCTACTTTTTTATATCGAAATATGTTAGACTCTTTCGCCTTGTTAATGCCCTTAAGGTGTTTGAATGTTTTGATCATATCACCTTTCTCCCTTCTTTGCTCTGGGGTATACATATTGAGCTCCGTTAATCTGTCCTCATATGTTTTCTGATGCAGTCCCTGCACCATTTTGGTTGTCCTTCTCTGGACTGCCTCAATTTGGTTAATGTCCTTGTGAAGTTGTGGCCTCCAGTACTGCATGCAGTACTCCAGATGGGGCCTAACCAGCGTCTTGAAAGGAGGGATCATTACCTCCTTCTTCCGACTTGTGATACCCCAACTAATACACCCTAACATCCCCCTAGCCATACCTACTGCTTTAGTGGTCTGCTTGTATGATTTCAGGTCATTGGTGGTGATGATGCCCAAGTCTTTTTCTTCCCTTGTGACTGCCAGCAATTCCCCTCCCAGCCAATAGGAGGCTTCAGGGTTTCTTTTCCCTATGTGCGTGATCTTGCGCTTCTTTGCATTAAACCCCAGTTGCCACTCTCCTGACCATTTTGCTAATTTATCCAGATCTCTTCTTATTCTGCCCACCCCATCTGGATCATCTACTCTGTTGCAGATCTTGGTGTCATCTGCAAACAGACAAACCTTACCCTCCAATCCATCTGCAATGTCACTGATGAAGATATTGAAGAGGACTGGCCCCAGGACTGATCCCTGAGATACCCCACTTGTGACTTGCATCTCTTCTGACTGTATACCGTTTACCACCACTCTCTGTTTTCTGCCTGTCAACCAGTTTGCCACCCAGCTGGCCAACTTCTGACCCACCCCGAGCCTACCCAGCTTATTAATCAATCTTCTATGTGGAACAGTATCGAAAGCTTTGCTGAAGTCAAGGTAGGTGATAGCAACTGCTCCCCCTTGGTCCACCACTCTGGTTACTCAGTCAAAGAAATCTATGAGATTAGTTTGATAGGACCTTCCTTTTGTAAACCCATTCTGTCTTGGATCCTGTGCTCCTATGGATTCCAGGTGTTGCACTATCCTTTCCTTAAGTTGTGCCTCCATAATCTTGCCCACTACTGAGGTAAGACTGACTGGTCTGTAGTACCCTGCCTCCTCCCTGCTACCACTCTTGTGGAGCAGGATCAGATGAGCCCTTCTCCAGTCTTCTGGGACCTCTCCTGTGCTCAGAGACTCACTAAACAGTTCTGATAATGGCTCTGCTAGTTCCATCCTTAGCTCCTTTAGTACCCTGGGATGTATGCCAACAGGTCCTATTGCCTTGTCCACCCTGAGCTTATTGAGCTCTTGTAGGATCCTTTCTTTTATGAAGGAACTAGTGCTCACCTCCCTCCCCTCTATGTCCTTGAACTGTGGGCCCTGCTCTACCTTCTCTTCAGTAAATACTGAACAGAAGTATCTATTTAGGATAGATGCTTTTACCTGGTCCTCCTCCTCTTCATACGCCCCCGTATCTCCTTTGATCTTAGCAATACCCCCTCTGGACTTTCTCCTTTCACTAATATCTGACACTAAAACAGAAGGCCTGGACAGTCATGACCCCAGCTCCTGAAACTGGCAGCCTGGCAGCTTACCCCTCCCCTTACCCACATTATAAATCTCTCTCTCTCCACAGGCGTAGTACCCACAGGATGGAAATGCACCAATATCATACCCGATCTTAAAATAGGGAACCTCATGTCCCTATCTAACTACTGGCCAATTGCCATACTCCCGGTACTCAGCAAAATTCTTGAGAAAGTTGTCATTGTGCAACTAACAAGCTATCTGGAAAACCATGACATGCTATGTCCTGCTCAACATGACTTTCATAAATATCACAGTACCACCACCACCACAGCCCTACTCACCCTGACTAATGCAATCAACTCCGCTTCTGATCTTAATCATCTCACAGGTGCCGTCTTCATTAACCTAATGAAGGACTTTGACACTGTTAACCACCCCATACTTCATAACAGACTTAGGTCCTTAAGTGTCTCGGATACTGCACTACCATGGTTCTCCAGTTATCTCTCCAATAGACAACAATGCACCAGAATTGGCTCAACCTTCTTGGAGTATCTTCCTACCTCCCTCGGTGTCCATCAGGGGTCCATCCTTGGCCCCCTGCTGTTCTCTCTTCATATCAACTCAATCACACATTGCTTTAACAAATCAACCCCCATCCTTTATGCAGATGATCTGTTCTTCTGTCACTCTCCTGACATAACTCGCTTGAACCAGGACCTCACCTCCAACCTGTCCTCAGTGCAATTCTGGCTCAAGGACAGCAAACTCCTCAAGAACTACTCCAAATCTCAAGCCATGCTGTTTGGAATCCCATATAATCTAAAAAACCTACTGATACCCTTACTGGTAGCAACTGTTAATGGTACCCCTTTGAATACAGTCACCTCCTTCAAGTACCTTGGAATCACGCTGGACCCCTCCCTTGATTTCTCAACTCACAATTACTTGGTTTGTAAAGGAGCCAACTCTGGTCTAGACATTGGATACCATGCTAAAAACCATCTCTCCACCACAGCACGCATTGCAGTGGTTTGCGACCTTCTCTTTCCCAGATTGTCCTACGGCCTGCCCATGTTTGCCCTATCCTCTGCTTCTCTCCACCACAAGTGGATCATAAGCTATCTGCATGTTCATTCTATCCTGCAACCATCTCATGCATCACTGCTCTCTCTACAGCAAGCTTCATTTTCCCTCCCCCACAGCCCTACTTGGCTCCTCACTAGGCAAAGTGGCTCACAACATCATTACTGCACAGAAACCTCTTTCACTGGCCACCCTTTTAGTTCCCAGCTCATACCATTACACCCTCAGATCCTCTGACAATGTCCAACTAGCTGTTTCCAGATCTCGATCCAAGTATAGTTCCATGGCCTTCGCCTCCGCACCTCCTGTATAATGGAACTCATTCCCAACTTCCCTTCGCTCCTGTGTCAATAAAAGCACATTCAAAAAACAGTTCCTCTCCCTACTTATTGGCCGCTCCACATGTACCTGTCCCTAATCCTACCTAGTTCCTCTCCCCTCACTCTGCACCCTGGCCTCTCTCCCACTGTACTCCCCTTCCCCCCTCCTGTTCCACCCCTGTCTTGTTTCTCCCTCTCCCCAACCCAGCACTGCAACTTGTCCATCATTGGCTGCACTGGCTCTTAATTGCTACAATGCTGGCCTCTCCATATGTAATAAGTATTTGAATGTTTTTGTCTTCCTGAATCTGCCCCTGGTAACTACGCTATGGTTAAATTTGTACTGGTGATGTGTATAATCTTTTCTCTTACTCAAAGTTCTACCATTTTAGTTTTATTTTTCTGTGCCCACTGCAAAATATTGCATTGTACTGTATTGTTTTGTATTGCACTATACTGTACTGTATCTCTCCCAGGTCATACCTGAAAATAGACAAATGTTTGCCTAGTGTACCCCACCCAGTTAACAAAAGCTAAATAAAATTAAAAAAAAAAGTTGTCTTTTTGTTTATGTTCTTTAAAGCCTTAAACCTTTAAGGAAAATCCTATCTTTTCCCTATATTGTAGCTTGTCACGATTCCAATTCTTTCATTTCTATTCAACCACACCCTTGCAGAATCTATTAAAAAATGGTTCTATGTCATAACGGCGACCACCAAATCAAGATCGTCATTATGGTGAAGTCACATCGCAGAAAATCAGTTTTGGCGATGTGACTCCCGTTACACAAAAAAGCGGCACTGGGGACTTCAGTTGTAATGTTTAATGTGAGGTCTGCCTCACCCCAGCACACCCCTAGCAGGATTCTCAACTCCAGGGGGTGCAGTCGGAGGGGTGCAAAATGTTAAAAAATTATGGCCGGGCGCAACAAAAACGTACCTGCACCCAGACCCAGCACCCTGTCCACCCAAGCTGCAAACCCACCCACCCACCATGCCATGGGGCCAGCTCAGCAGACCACTATGGCACCAGCCCTCCAAAACCCTCCCGCCCCTCGCTGAGCATGCTCGCGCCCCCCAGCGCACATGTACGTGTAGCGACAACCTGTGCTATATGTGTGAACCCAACCCCATCCGATCACTCTACCTCATTGATAGCCTCCATGACATGCACTACGACTGAGTCACCATTTTGCGGTTCACTCAATCATAGTCGCACATGTCATGGGCTACCTTAAAAATATATATTTTCCTATAACTGTCTACTGTCTTTATGCTTGCAACCTGGAAACATAAAAACCTGTCTACTCTCTCCCTATGCTAATATTTTCAGATCACCACCCTAGTCTTATAATATGGTCACAGCTGACAGAGTGTGTGTCAACTGCAGCTTTACCAATATTTAAAAGAGTGTTTTAGTAATCCTGCTGTGTGTCATGTAGCGCACCCTCACATGAAGTCTTCAGAGGCAATGCAACAAGCAAGCCTCAGCATGACAATCCACTCCAGGTGATGGGATAGTGAAAGGGAAGTTTGTTGTGGTGCAATGCTTCCTAGAAGGTCTACAGAGCTGATTTCTGTTAACACAGCAAGATTTCCACAGCCAGACAGAAAACCCAGTTAGTCTATTACCTTAATGCAGGAAAGTTGCCATTGGAGTGTCATCCTTTTGCTGTTTGCTGTATATGTCTTCTTAGTGTTAAATATTTACTTACCAACACCAGCTGAACGCAGTCAAGAAGGAAAAGGCTGGAACACAACATCATGGCAGTGTCTTAAATGTCAAAGTTTTCGCAAATGGTTCCAGATCGTAACTTTTTTAGGCTTGTTGGTCACACAAGCTATGAGAAAAGCTATCAATACATAATGAATATTTATGCAGTAAAAATAGGCTAGCCCATTCCCCAGCAATAATCCCAGCATCACCCTCACCAATTTAACCCATGTCTGTCACCAATTCAAGCATGCTTCATTATTGTAATTATTAATAATCTCAGTCCAAATCCTGCATACAGCTTTGCTCGTATCCATCAAGCCCCTAGTTACCAAATTACAAACTCTCATTACTGCAATCTCCCTAACAAGAATGACATTGTGATCAGTCTAGTAATCACTCAGACAATACAGTACCATTCATACAAGTCCACAGATATTGATTAAATTGATTCATATGTATATATCGTAAGTATAACAGCCCCTTGACTCACCTTTGGCTGTTCTGGAGCCCTCAAGGTCCTCACAGCAATTGACTTTGAGGGGACTGGCCTGGGTTAGGACCGATAGGCCTAGAGTGATGGGGTACCTCCACCTGAGGAAGTGGAAGGGAATATCTGCAGGCAAATAGCAGGTTACCACCCCCCAGGAAAATACATGACCTTCACCCCAAGCAGTTCTCCACACACTGTGATAATATCCCCTTTCTCTACAGAAACACTCTATAGCAGCAATTAACATGAAAACCAACAATAGTTTATTGTAAGGGAAGGGAAAAAAGGGGAGATGAAATAGCAACAACAATAACAACTAGCTAACACTTCTTCCCCAAACAATCGGCACCTCCCACCTGTGGGTGCACTTGACTTTCCCTTGGCAGCTGCCCAAAAAGTCTATAGTCTTTTCGATGGGTATCTCACCACATTGCAGAAATCGTTGTGGGGATCTTTAGTTGGGGCCCAAACTTTAAATTCACAAAGCTTAACTATAGCTTTTAGGCCTGGATGCAGTTTACTGGCTTAGTCCTGCCCAGGAAGTACCCCCATTACATCCACCTAGCTAGCTAAATAAAGACTCTCCAAAGCCGCAGCTTGGGGTAATTGCAGTTCATCAAGGGGGTGATAGAAACTGGCTCACAGTATCGTGCTGGTATCAGGAGTTGTTGGTGCACCAAAGCAGCAGTGGACTGAAGAAATTCTGAAAGCTGGTCTTCACCTGCCAAGCCTTTCTGATCTTCACCACCCGATCCTTTGTACGCGGTGTTCACCAAGCAGGCCTCTTGGTGTCTTCCTTTCCTGTGGTCTCTTCTTTGGTCTGGGATATGGAGCAGGCTATTGTTTCCCCAGACTGATGGCTAGCACACAGTTTTCTCTGATACAACGCAGGAGCTGGGAGAGCTGGTTCAGTCTCTATGACAAGCGAGGACTGTTAATCTAGACTGCAGCAGTCTCTAATGCACTTAAACCCATGAAAGGGTAACACAGCTTCCAGGTCACTTTTACTTTCCACTACAGACACTGTGGCATTATGCTGTGCCCTTTAGAGGCTCTGCTTTCCAGCTGCCAAACTCTGCTGTCTCTCTCTCTCTCTCTCTCTCTCTCTCTCTCTCTGTGCTGCTGATCCAAACAGTCTCTCACTGTAGCTGCAGTCTTTCTTTCTTTCACAGCTGTAGATTCAGATCTTGTCCGAAACTCTCAAATTGTCTGCAGCAACTTCACACTTCTCAGCAGCAAACGTCACTCAGCTGCAGGTTCAAATCTCACCCTGGGAATCTCTCACACAGTCCGATTCTTTTCCCAGGGGCCATTTATTTCTCCAGGTGCTCAGCAGCTTGTCCAGGCCTATGCCCATACAAGGCCTTTGGGCAAACAGGCTGGCCTTTTGGACTAGCAAACCAACAGCAGTATCTTTCTTCTCTGGACTCTCTGACAGCTCTCAGGACTCCCCCCTTTGGCAGGCAAACAGCCCCTTTTATCAGTTTCTCTGCAGGGCTGACTCAAAGGTAAGCCCAGAATGGGGGACCTACATAAGAATGCATAAAATTAAGGCAAATATATCAACCAAACCACATGCACTGCCATTAAGTAGGAGGATCCAATGAAAATTCATTCATATTCACCTAACTCTAGCCAGCAGGGTAACAGGATCAACATTTTTTCTTTAGTATTAAAAGAAAACTGCCGCAATACTCACAAGGCCCAATCCCACTCTCTCAAAGAAACTCAGCATCAGTAAGCTATGAAGTGATCAAGCAGCTCTGCACCATGCCTTTAATCCAACAGCATGGTGCATCACATATTTTCATGCAGCCAGTCATCAGCCATCCTCAATCCTAACAACATGAAGTCCAAGCACTGTCCATGTTGGCATATATTTAATGTCAATATTTTAGGATGGTGGATTTAATTTAGGGTAATTTTTCCAAACTGTTAATATACAAGCAAAAGCTACCTAATAATTCCTGCAAAATACAGACCCAAGTCCAACTATACAGTTTACCCCCAAAAGGACCCATTATAATCCTAGGTACAGATGACCAAACAGATCTCAGCATACCCTCCATGACAATATCAGCAACACTCCCCCTCAAAAAATATTAGCATTTCTCACCTATTTCAGACACAGCTAAAATCTTAGCAACATATGCATCAACAATCCTAACAGAACAACCCAACAGTCACAGGATTAGATTCTGGCAACAGATGTCCCAATAATCCCAACATCTCACACAATAGTCCTAGTAACAGAGCACAGAAAGTGTGAAAAGTTCATGTCAGTGACTGGAACTTCAGTGTTTAAAAAATGACTGTTGAGTATGAAACACAGTGGTTATCTGGTAGCAGATTCTATGAGAAAAGACAGCAAAACATGTTGAGCATCTAAACTTCTCTTAGGGTTCATTTCATGGCCCACAGTTATTAAAACTGTTACAAACAACACACGTCATCACAGGTAGGCACAGCAGATCAAAATGTGTCAGAAACATAATGAAATGAGAATTACTTGTCTAATGTGGGCATCTTTATGACTTGTTCCTGTTTTTCATCTTTTGATTACCTGCAAAGTAGAGTGTTAAATAGACATAATTATAAAAATTGTGCATATTATACAAAAATCAGCTGTCTGAAACAGAAACATAGAAATTGATGGCAGATAAGGACTGGTAGGATCACCCAGTCTGCCCATTTTCTCTAACTGCTGCAAAAACCACAGACCTTACTTGATCTCTGGCTTTGTTCTGTTTCCTATCACTAGGGTTCCCCTATGCCTATCCCATGCATTTTTGAATTCCCCTACCGAATTTGCCCCCACCATCTCTGCTGGGAGGCTGTTCCATGCATCCAGCACCCTTTCTGTAAACAAATACTTCCACATGTTACCCCATATTCTACCTCCTTCCAGCCTCATGTCATGACTCCTTGTTCTAGAGCATCTCTTTTCTGAAAGATGCTACACTCCTGTACCTTATTTATGCTCTTGAGATATTTGAAAGTCTATCTCTCTCCCCCCTCCCAGGGTATACATATTGAGGTCATCCAGTCTTTCCTCGTAAGACATTTGGTGCAGCCCTGCACCATTTTTTGGTGCCCTTCTCTGAACTGCCTCTACCCTATCTCTGTCCTTATGGAGATGTAGCCTCCAGAACTGGACACAGTACTCCATATGAGGTCTCACTAATGATTTGTACAGAGGCATCACCATATCCTTTCTTCTGCTGGTGATACCTCTCCCTGTATACCCCAGTACTGCATTGGCTCACCCCACAGCCTTACATTGTTAGCCACCTTTAGGTCATTTGATATGATTATCCCCAGATTCCTTTCCTATTTGGTGGCTGTCAGTGTCTCCTCAGTCACATAAGTCTCACCTGGGTTCCTGTGCCCCAAATGCATGATTTTGCACTTATTTGCATTGAATCTTAGCTGCCACACTCTTGACCATTCTTCTAGTTTACCTAGGTCCCTCCTCATTTTTTCATCCCTTCTGGTTCATCTACTCTGTTGCAGATCTTAGTGTCATCTGCAAAGAGGCATATCTTTCCTTCCAGTGTCTCTGTAATTTCACTTATGAAGATATTGAATAGAACTGGCCCCAGAACTGAACCCTTTTGTAGTCCACTGGAAACCCTCCTTTCCTTGGATTCGGCTTTATTTACCACCACTCTCTGTTTTCTATCCCTCAACCAATTTCTAACCCAGTTTACTATCTTGGGACCCATTCTCAGGCTGACTAGCTTGTTTACAAGTTTCTTATGTGGCATGGTGTCAAAGACTTTGCTGAACTCCAGGTAGTACACAACCATCGCTTCCCCCGATCCACTTCCCTGATCCCCAGTCAAAGAAATCTATCACATTTGTTTGACATGACCTTCCTGCTATGAATATACTGCCTCAGATGCTGTGCTCCACCAGATTCAAGTTGTTTCACAATCCTTTCTTTTAGCAGTGATTCCATTATTTTCCCTACCACCGAGGTCAGGCTGATTGGTCTGTAGTTTCCAGCGTCCTCCCTGCTCCCACTTTTGTGGACAGGGACTACATCTGCTCTTCACCAATCCTCTGGAACCATTCCTGTTTCCAGCAATTCATAGAACAGGGCTGCCAAAGGTGCTGCCAGCTCCTCCCTAAACTCCTTTAATATTCTAGGATGTATTCTGTCTGGTCCCATTGCCTTGTCCACATTCAGTTTTGTGAGTTCCTTCAGAACTCTCTCCTCTGTAAAAGGACAGGTGTCTACCTCCCTCCCCTTGTTGTTCTTACCACCTAATTGTGGTCCCTCACCTTCCCCCTCTTCTGTGAATATGGAACAAAAATATTTGTTCAATTGTTGCTTTTTCCAAGTCCCATTCAGCACACTCCTCTTCTTCCCCCTTAAACCTTACCATCCCACCCCTTGTCTTTCTACTTTCACAAACATACCTATAGAAAGTCTTGCCTCCTTTCTTTACTTTCCAGGCTATGATTTCATCTCTTTGCACCTTTGCACTCCTGGCTGGCTTTTCTGCCTCCCTCTGCTTATCCAGATGCACCTCCCTATCCTCCTACCTCCGTGTTTCCTTGTACTTTCTAAAAGCCAACTTTTTCAGTCTTACCTTCTCAGCCACTTCCTATGAGAACCATAGTGGTTTTCTTTTTCCCTTGCCCCTGCTTAATTGCCTAATGCAAAGGTTTGTTGCCTCCACTATGGCTCCTTTTAGATGGGCCCACTGTTTCTCAACCCCCCCATCCTCCCTCCCTGCTAGGGATTTCGTGAGACATATCCGCAACTTTGCAAAGCCTGCCTTCCTGAAGTCCAGAACCCTCGTTTTTGTGTTTATTGACACTGTCTCTGTACTCATACTGAACCACATTGTACGATGTTCACTGGAGCACAGGGGTCCACTGAACCGTTTGTAAAATGCCTTCATGATGCGTATCGGGTCATAATGTCGTACACATAATAGCGCATGGCATTATGCCGAAACCCGGACCTGTGTGCTCTCCATGTTGGACCCCCCTAGAGTTAGAATGCCCCCTGTAATAGGGGATGTGGGGGGCAGAGCCCCCCACAGAAGAAAAATTATCATTGAAGCACGCAACATGCTTATAATGCACAACATTCTGCCATGCACAGTATTGACCCTGTGCCTTCATGATGTCCTTCTCCCAAAACATGATGCCACATGCTCAGCAATGTAATTATAATTAAAAATGTATTTGTACACTAAAGCCACACATTTCAAACAACCCATACGGTCATTCTCCAACAAGGGCTTTTTTCCTGGGGGTGGTCTCCTATTTATCTACTGTTACAAGTACCTGTAAGTGCCTTTTAAATAATATAAATAAAAATATTTATAAATGAGCCTACTGGCTGGTCTGAATTTCTCTGGCTAAAACTATTCTCCTTGGGAGGGCTGTGAGGTTTATTCTTTACTTAAAATGCTCCAACATTCCCAGTCATCAATACAATCCATGATCAGAGGTTGCCAAGAAAGATGAGTGGTTGGACCACAGTGGGCTCAGGGAGGGTGAGGGTGATGGAACAGATGCACATCCCTCCAGTTGTGCCACTCCAAAATTCATTTGTCACTCTGGCAGAGCATGGTTCCTCTATGGAGGCACCTGCAGTGGAGACCAAGGAGGATGCTGGGAACCTCCACAAAGGAGACCCACAGGAGGGTGGAACAGGACCCCACAGGGGAAGGAAACAACTCCTGGTGGGAGACTCAATTGTTAGGGGGTAGATCTGGGGGAGGAAGGGGAAAGGGAGGTAAGGTGCCTGCTCAGCACCATGGCTTGGAGGGACAGGAAGCGAATCCTCAGGATTGTGGTAGCAGCTGCAAGGGGGGAAGCTGGATGTCATTATTCACCTAGGGACAAATGACTTGGCTGAGAATGGGATCAGAGCAGTGTAACAGGAGTTTGTGGAGTTGGGGAGGGGCCTTAGACAAGTAGCACACATGGTAACTTTCTTGAATGTGCTACCTGTCTCTGGCATGGATGAGGCTAAGGTACTCCGCACCATGGGATTCAATGACTGGTTGAAAAACTGGTGCAGAGCTCAGGAATTTGGCTTCATTGGGGACTGGGACTCCACCTGGAGGGATGCAGGCCTATACAGGCACGATGGCCTGCATCTATCCAGGAAGGGAACCAGGATCCTAGGTGATAGGTTTAAATGCTTCATTGGCAAGCATTTAAACTAGCCAGGGGGGAGGCACTGAAAAGGAGAAGGGAAATCCTAGCCCCCAAAAAAAATCAGGGTAGTTAGTGAGGCAAACACCAAGACAGAGCAGTCAATAGGGAGAAGGGCATGGGTAAATGGAGAAAAAGACAAAGGCAGTAAGGACAAGGATGGGGCAAAAAGAAATAAAGCCACATAAAATGGTGGGTAATGAATACCAATGCCCGTAGTCTAGGTAAAAAGCTCCCCTAAATGGTGGCCTTGATGGAAGAGGGATGCCTGGATATTGTGGCAGTCACAGAAACATGGTACACAGAGAACTATGACTGGGATGTCAACATACCAGGGTACACAATCTACAGGAGGACAGGAAGGGAAGAAGACAAGGAGGAGTAGCTCTCTATGTAAGGGAAGGGATCAAAGCAATACAACTAAAGGATAAACAGGGAGGAGAGGAGGCACTGTCGGTCACCCTGGAGACTGGAAATAGCACCACAATCCTCACAGGGGTTGTATACAGACCCCCATCTCAAGGGGAGGAAATGGACAAGGAAATGATAGAAGGCATCCTTAGGATGGCAGAGAAAGGGGAGATATTGCAGATAGGGGACCTGAATATGCCAAATGTTAACTGGAGCACCTTTGCTGCAGAGCCATTCTTGATGCCCTACAGGTGGCATGCCTCAGACAGCTAGTTTTGGAAACCACTCAGGAGGGAGCAGTTTTAGACCTGGTACTCTGAAATGGGGATAGAGATAGGACCTCTGATCCTGAAGTGGGTAGCTATCTGGGAACATGTGACCACCAAACAGTGTGGTTCACAATAAACTTAGCTGTACAGTCAAGCCATACAAAAGTGAAGGTACTGGATTTCAGGAGTGCTGATTTTGTCAAAATGGGAGAGTGCCTCAGAAAAGCACTAGTAAACAGGCAAGAAGGTGGGGTGCAGCAACAATGGGGAAACATCAAAACTGCCATCACAGAGCAACAAGCCTTTTTGTGAAGCAAATAAATCAAAATGAAAGAAAAAAACACTATGATTCTCAAAAGAAGTGGCAGGGAAGGTTAGGTAGAAAAAGATAGCATTCAGGAAGTATAAAGAAACACAGAAGGAGCAGGACAGAGAATTGTACCAGTTAAAGCAGAAGGAAGCAGGGAGGGCAGTCAGAATAGCAAAGGCCCAAACCGAGGAAAAGATAGCCACCTTGGTTAAGATGGGGGATAAAACCTTTTATAGGTACATTAGGGAGCAAAGAAAGACTAAGGCAGGGATACTGAGGCTGAATAAAGAAGAAGGTGGTTGGGCAGAGACCAACAGTGAAAAAGCAGGGATATTGAATGAATACTTCTGCTCAGTATTCACAATGGAAAAGCAGGGGGGAGATACCTAATCCAGTCAATAGAAGCACTCTGGATAGGGAGGTTGATATTAGTCCTTTCACAGAAGAAAAGGTTCTGAAAGAACTCTTAAAACTGAAGGTGGATAAAGCAATGGGGCCTGATGGGATTCACCCCAGGATTCTAAAAGAACTAAGGGGAGAACTAGTAACACCACTGACTACCCTTTTTAATAAATCATGGGAGGATGGTATGGTACCTGAGGACTGGAGGAAGGTGGATGTGATTCCCCTTCACAAAAGTGGAAGCAAGACAGAGGCAGGAAACTACAGACCTGTCAGTTTGACCTATGTGGTAGGGAAAATGATGAAATCACTTCTGAAGGAAAGAATTATTGAGTACCTAGAGGCCAGTGGGGCACGGGACCAAAGGCAGCATGGATTCACAGCAAGAAGGTCTTGTCAGACAAATCTAATTGATTTCTTTGACTGGGTGACCAAAGTAGTAGACCAGGGAGGGGCTGTGGACATGGCCTACCTAGACTTTAGCAAGGCATTTGACACAGTCCCACACAAAAGATTAATAAACAAATTAGCCAGCCTGGGAGTGGGTCCCAGGGTGGTAGCCTGGGTAAAACACTGGCTGGACAACAGGACACAGTTGGTAACAGTAAATGGAGTCCACAGTGAAGAAAGGGGGCTTACTAGTGGGGTATCACAAAGTTCAGTACTGGGGCAGGTCCTTTTTAATGTCTTTATAAGTGATATTGCAGAGGGACTGGAAGGGAAAGTATGTCTCTTTGCAGATGACACAAAGATCTGCAACAGGGTTGATGTGCAAGGTGGGGTGGAAAGGATGAAAAGGGACTTGGCAAGGTTGGAGGAATGGTCAAATGTATGGCAGCTTAGATTCAATGCAAAGAAGTGCAAAGTAATGCACCTGTGAAACAAAAACCCAGGGGAAGAGTACACAAAGGGGGGTGAGATACTGACAACAACAAAAATGGAAAGGGACCTGGGGTAGTCATTTCAGACAACCTAAAGGTGGGCCAGCAATGTGAGAAGGCAGTAGGGAGGGCTGAGGGGATATTGGGATGCATAGGAAGAGGCATCACCAGTAGAAAACAGGAAGTTGTTGGCCCTCTGTACAGACAGTTGATAAGACCACATCTGGAGTACTGTGTACAGTTCTGGAGACCCCATCTCCGCAAAGACATAGACAGGGTGAAGGCTGTCCAGAAGAGGGCAATCAAAATGGTGCAGGGTTTGCACCAGAAGACATATGAAGAAAGACTAAAGGAACTTAAGATGTATAGCCTCGAGGAAAGGAGTGGGGGGGAGGGTATGATAGAAACTTTCAAATACCTCAAGGAATCAACAAAGTCCAAGAGGGTAGCATCTTTCAGAAAAAGAGATGTGCAGAACAAGGGCATAATTTGAAGATGGGGGGACAGCTCAGAGGTAATGTGAAAAGTCTTCTTCACAGAGAGGTTATAGATGCATGGAGCAGGCCTTCCTGAGGAGGTCGTAGAGTCAAAAACAGTGGGGGAATTCAAGAATGCATGGGACAGACATAAGGCAATTCTAGTGGGGGGTAGGAGGAAGTAGGCTGTTGGTTAACTAGGATCTTCAGCTTACCCATAAGGTAGGGAAATGGGCAGACTAGGTGGACCAAGCAGTCCTTATCTGCCATCAGATTCTATGTTTCTATGTTTCTTATTACACATTCAATACTGCGAAATACTATAATTACTAAGTACTCAGTTGCACATTTCTGGCAGTTTGGGGCAACTGACACACAGTTTTCAGTTTTTACCCATTTTACCCATAATCAAAGATGTAAATTACTTTTTGTATCATAACATAAAAGCTTACTTTATACACCTTCCCTTGATGATGTTTTAAGTTGCACTTGGATTTTGTTTTTGAGAGTGGATGATTATTTCTGCAGCCAGGGGTCACCTTTTGTACAATGCATGGGGTTTATATACCACCAATGATCTCATATGGGAGCAGATCCCAGTGACACCTGAAGGCACATTTAGCACATATATTAACAGACATGAAGATCTTGTTCTTTTTGAAGTCCTCCAGTTGAGTGTTGGATAAAGATATTCTGGCTTGCTAGAGGAGGTGGCTTTTTAAAATATGGTTGGCTGGCTGGCAGGCTGACTGGTATGTCCAGATTCCTGAATGGCTGACTGGCATGTTTGGATTGCTGAAGTACTGGCTGGCATATCTGGCTGGATGGCAGGAGAGCTGTCATGTCTGTCTGGCTTGCTGGATGTCTGGCTGTCACATTTGGATTGCAGGAGGGCTGACTAGCATGTCTGCCTGAATGACAGGAAAGCTGTCATGTCTGTCTGGCTTGCGGGATGGCTGGCTGTTACTTCTGGATTGCAGGAGGGCTGGCTGGCTGGCTGGCATGCCTGGCTGGCAGGAGGGCTGGCACATCATCTAGCTGGATATAGAGCTGGCTTGTTGGCAGGTGGGCTGGCTGAAGGACTGGTTACCATGAAGGCTGGCTGCCTTGAGGGCTGTTTGCCTTGAGGGATGTCTGGATTTACCAATCATCCATGTGAATGGTCACACCTGTAGTAAGAGGGAGACAAAAGTACAGAAAGGAACACTTTTTGATGACTAACAAGCAATAACAAGTATGCACATACCACTGTCATTTTATTTATACACATTTAAATTTTTTTTTACAATTTTTGCTGGGAATGACGCACTAAGCTGAAGCTTGTTTCCTGTTGTGTCCTGGGAACACAGGGAAGTTAAATGATTTGTTCATGGTCACACAGTATGCAAATGGTGGTTGTGGGTTTCAAACACGGTTCTCCAGGCTTGCAGCTCAGTGGTCTTAACCACTACACTTCATTGCCCTCTTGTCAACAACCCAGACTCACCAGCCAGCCCTCCTGCAAATCCAGGCATAAAAATGTTTCTTGCAAAAAAAGGATTTGAAGACATTATAGCAAGGGCAAACAGAAAGTGGCAGTCAGATTGGCTCACATGCATTCTATGTCACTAGATTAACTGATGTAAAACATGATGTTGGAGCCTTATCACAAGAGAGTATCTACAATCCATCCTCTAGAATCAGAAAAACAAGATATGTTCACAAATTCCAAGTATTCAAAAATAAAACTTATTGGTCAGACATCTAAATTCCTTTTACCACCTAAGGAATATCTCCAGGATTAAGCATCTGGTTCCGCCCAGCGACCTTCCCGTTTTGGTTCATGCCTTTGTGTCCTCTCACTTGGATTATTGCAATTCCCTATACCTAGGGCTTCCAGGGGTTCAGATCTGCCGCCTGCAGCTGGTGCAGAATGCAGTAGCCTGGCTTCTGACAGGATCTTCTCGATCAAGTCATATTACGCCAGTGCTATGCCATCTGCACTGGCTGACAGTTCAGTGGCGGATCACCTTCAAAGTTGGCCTGCTGACTTTTAAGGCCCTACACGGACTGGGCCTGGACTACCTGAAAGAGCTGCTGGTCCCCTACTGCCCTGGGTGATCGCTTCACTCGGCTGGTGAGGGGTTGCTAGAGATACCTTAGGTATGTTTGAAATCTTCAGAAGCCAGATCTTTTATGTTCATGGCTCCCACTTTATGGAATTCTCTACCTCGTTGGTTATGGGAGTGCACAACTATGGAATGTTTTAAATCAGCTTTAAAGACTTATATGTATTTATGGCACTAGGCTTATGGAAGTGATTAGCTGGCTTGTAACAGTTTATTGATGTTTGTCTGATTTGTTTGATTCTATTTTGTACAGTGCCTTGGTTTTTGAAAGGCGCCTTAAAAATAAAAATATTATTATTATTATTAAATTACAAATGAGTTGCCTGCAGCAGTCACTTACCATCACATCAGACAAAGGAAGGCAGTACTGGTGGAAGTGGGTTTTTAATGTCTGGTTTGTTGGATGAATGGCTGAATGTCTGGATTGCTGGAGAGCTGGCTGGCAGGAAGGCTGCAACACCTGGCTGTCAGACTGATGGATGGAGGGCTGACTGGGTGAGAGGGCTGGATCGAGTGCTGCTTGCCCTGTGGATAGAGATAGGCAAAGTGGCCTCAGTTCTGAAGGCGAATTCACGGAGTGCTCCACAATACAAAGCGGAGTACTTTGAGTTATAAATGGGTAACACGAAGTCCATTGAATCTAATGACTTTGCGTTACTTTGCCTTCCCAAACCACTACTCCACCAATTTGTAAGGTGAAGTACATTGAAAACAATGTACTTCACCTCACTTCACCTTGTTTTAATCTCCAAGGGTGAATTTTGCAGTGATTCATGGAATTTCAGGTCACATGGGCTCTAGATTGTTCTGCACAGCCTCAATTCGGGGCAGTGTGTGTGTGTAGGAAACTCTAGGAGACAGTTTGCTCTGAGAGCTCTCTGTGATTCAGACCTTCTAAAAGTTATTAAAAATGTATTTTTGAGTCTTTTTTTTGCTGAAACTTTAGTTCATTGGTTGTAGGAAACCCTCTTACACTCATATAATCGAGCATTTATTGTTTGTGTGAATTTTGAATGTTAATGTACAACATTCAGTCTGTGTACTGACAGACAGTGGAAGTGTGCTTTGGGGGAGGGATGTATCTGGTGTAGGTAGTTTCAAGTTGGAGAAATAGGGAGTTCTTTGTTTTTCGGATATAGTTTTCTTGTATAACTGACTGTGTTATTGTACACACAGTAATATTTTCAGTAATTGTTGACATTTTTTTGCTGATTGTGTGTATTGTGGTCTGGAGGGACCTGGTGCAGCATTGAGGTTGTTTAAAAAACCTTGTATGTTACTGAAGTTTTAAATTAGGTATGCATTACTTGTAGACAAATTCTGTGTGTGTGTGAGTATGTGTGTGCAGTGCGTGACATGACATCAAATAATACACCTTTTACAGTGCCACAGTGTAATTGCAGGTGTAGCAGTGTGAACCTGCTATCCACTGCAGCTGTGTGACTTTGTACTACCATTGTGGTATCTTTTCTTGGTTTTGCACTGCAGTAATCTGCAGTCAGTGCCCCCCCACACCACCGGCAAAAGGTATTGTTTTCCAGATTGAATTGTTTGTTACTTGAGAACACCACTGGTTAGTTAAGGTGTCATTGAACTTGTTGTGACTTTGCGTCTGTATCTGTTGTTGAAGCTACAGTTGTTTTTTTGGCTTCACATCCAGCATCACCCTTCCCCCCAGCCCCCACCCAGAGCGAAGTTCCAAAATCTGAATTTGTTTAGAATATTCCTGTTGATCCCCCAAAATGTCCACAAAGAGACATGCAAGCAATGCTGTTTCTCGACATGGAACTGCAGCCAGTGGTAAGATTGTCTGTGGGTGTGGTAGTACTACACAGTGGCAGAAATGCATTGCTGATATGAGGAAAGGTATTTCTCCTTCAATGTTTTTTACAGTGCAATCAGTAGCTTCACTCATAGTTGGAGGAGATGATGCTGTTCCAGTTGGTGGTGTTAGTACAGTTGCTGGTGGTGGTATGAGTATTGCTGCCTCAAGTTCCAGTTCTGACCAGTTTAACATGTCCAAAAATATAGCAGAGTGTGAAGCAGTGGCAGTGAGTGACAGTGTAGATGATATCATACTCCCCAGTAACATCCCAGTAACTGAACATGTGGATTCTGATCATCATGTCAATGATAGCACACGAAGTGACATTTCTTCCACCATGGTTCAGGTCATGCATTTGCCATGCAGTGATTCACAGTGTGGTGAAAATATTTTGGGTGATGGTGGTGCTGATGATGATGATGATGTTGCTGTGGTTGCAACATGCAGTCCATATGCCAGCATCCAAGCAGAAGATGTGGATGATGTTGATGAATATGATGATGATGTCAGTGACCCCTGTTGGGAACCAGAGAAAAATAAGTTCAAGGTGGCTATGTATGGGTCTGTTTGCATTCCCCCCCACCCTTGTAAAAAGTTGTGATTTACCAGTTTCAGTTGATGATGATGACCCAGTAATAATGATA
Source organism: Neoceratodus forsteri (assembly GCA_016271365.2). Taxonomy (NCBI): domain Eukaryota; kingdom Metazoa; phylum Chordata; order Ceratodontiformes; family Ceratodontidae; genus Neoceratodus; species Neoceratodus forsteri. The sequence goes on along the minus strand of CM057459.1, from coordinate 1,229,669,911 downwards.
GGTAGTCACAGTGGTCAGTTGCAGTCTAAGTGTGTCCTGCCTGAAAAATCATGCAGCACACCCCCCACTTCATGGCTTAAAAAAATGGAGTCCATTAAGCAGCATCGGGGGGACATATTAAAACTAGAACATCAAAATCCCTTGTTTGGTATTTTTTTGTGGAATATGCAAATGATGAGTCAGTTGCAATGTGTCAACTTTGCCAGGTGCGTGTGAGTCGAAGTAAAAAGGGGAGCCATCTGGTCACAGGGGAACAGCATACACATCTTAAGAATAGGCACATGGCACAGTGGACTCAGCACACGATGGCAGCTAATAAGTGAACCACAGTGGGGCGTTCACCCTTGTCATCAACCATAATGAGCATGTTATCCCCTTCCATGACTGTAGCATCAAGTAGAAAATTAAATGTGTGCAGTAGTGATGAAATAACAGCAGAGGATTACTACAGTTATGATAAGGTGGAAGAGCAGAATAATTTTGAAGTCTTGTCTAGTGGTGGTGAGAGCAGCAGTTTTGGTGGTGGTGGTGGTCAATGCAGTATGTGTACTGCAAGTGGTACATCAACCCCTGTTGCTAAATCTGAGAAAATAACTGCATTTCTGGGTTTGTCATCACCAGTGCAACTGTCTTCATCACACGTCCACACTCCACCCCCTGCCATTTGCAGAGCAGAACCATTTGCCATCACACCCCGTGTAAAACGTTTAAGTCAGCCCACCTTACAGAGTATTTTTGCACATAAGCTGAAGTACCCACCCAATCATACAGTGTCATGTGAACTTAATGCCGCTGTTGCTGAAATGCTGACAATTGATCTTTTGCCCTTCTCCTTTGTGAAGAATTCTGGGTTCCTGCGGTTTGCTGCATGTGCCTGTACAAGATGGACAGTCCCATCCAGGACATACTTTTTGACCCGTGCTGTCCCTGAGTTGTATCGTACTGTGCCCGACTCAGTAAAACATACCCTTCAAAATTCCTCCTCTTCATTCATCCACTTAAATATGGATATGTGGACAAGTAGCAAAACAGTGGGGAGTTCATATTTGTGTATAACTGCACACTGGGCGCAGGTGCTGGGGGTTGTTTGTGCTGTTGGTAGTGTGAATAATCAGTGTAGTGAGGTGGATTGTCATGGTAGCAATCTTCCAGGAATTCTACAGCATGCAATGATTGCTATGCACAATGTGACCTACTCACACACTAGTGAAAACATGTTGGATGTGGTACTGACTGAAATTGATAAGTGGCTGAACCTCCTGTCCCTGAGAGCTGGGTTCATAGCAAGTGACAATGGGTCAAATGTGGTGAAATGCATCATGAATGGTGGCTTTGTTCGGGTTCCATGCATGGCCCACTGTTTAAATCTTGTGGTGCAGGAGTTTCTGCAGCACCCTGATATAAAGGTAATGCTGACAGTTGCATGCCATATCTGTTCTCACTTTTCACGCTCTGCAAAGGCCCATGACCAACTTCGGCAGTTGCAGATCCGAAACAGCCTCCCGCAGCACTGCTTAAAGCTGGAAGTTGTCACCTGGTGGAACTCAACTTTATACATGGCAGAGGTTGTACGAACAGTTTGAAGTTTACTCCAAGTGGTGCCATTTCTTGCTGCTCCTTGTATGAACAGTAAAAAGCCATCTCAGAATATCTTGTCATGCACACTAGCCGTGACAGTTCCTGGGCCTCCATGTCTATGACGACTGAACAGTGGCGCCTCATGAACTTTGTAATAACAATTTTAAGACCTTTTGAACATGCCACACAGGCAGTGAGTGGTGAGTCTGTCTCCATTAGCCAATCAATTCCACTGCTGTGGCTGCTGAGGCAGACATTGGTGAATGTACAGCATAGCCTTGATGTTGCCGGAGACAGTGCTAGCAGTGTGTTGCTGAAACACATGCTGACAGTATTTGACCAGAATTGTCACATCTTGAGCATTCAGCATAGTGACAACTTTGCAATAGCAACAATGCTGGACCCACAATACAAATGTGGAATTGCCTCAGTACTGGAGGGCAGGCCTGAACAGGTAAAAAATGTCAGTGGGCAACTGGTGCGCTTGGTTCATGGGGCACAGAAGTCACATGCCAAGGTCAGGAAACCTGAGCAGCATAATCAGGCTGAAGATGAACCTGGAGGAGTAGTATCAAGCATATCCTGTAAGGGGAAGGGGACTGCAGTCCCAGGTGGTCTGTCATCAAAAGCGGCTGGTGTTAACCCACTTTGGGAGGCTTTGTCCTAAGTGGGGATTTGTGACATAAATGATTCCGGAGAAAAGGATGTTGCATCAACCACTGGACTTAGAACAGCACAACAAATGTTTGAGTCATATGTGTCTGAAAACAGGCACCTGTCAATCACTGATGAGCCCCTTTTAAACTGGAGTGGAAAAGTCAGTGAATGGCCAGAGCTGACCACTGTGGCACTGAAGTACCTAACATGCCCACCCTCCAGTGTGAGTATCGAGAGGGTATTCAGCTCAGCAGGTGCAATAGCTTGGGATCATTGTGCAAACCTCTCTCCTCCATATGTCAGTTTGCTGACATTCATAAAAATGAATGAGAGGCACATTCCAGCTCATACTGCAACCTCAGTATTCGTACCCTGGCATAGTCCTGGTTTTGTTGATGTTCAAGAAAAGGACCATCCTGGTGGCAGTAACAGCATGAAGCAGCCTGCCACTGACGTAGATGATAACACAGTGGAGAAAGAATTTCCCCATGGTCCAAATTCAGACATAGAAGACTGCGAGGGCAGCTTTCTTTCTGAGGATGACGATGAATGATGATGAGGTTAATGTTGGCAGGTTTTAACTTAAGTGGTTAAAAGGCTGTCACATGTCTTGTATGATACATGTTCTCTTTTTCATAAAGTTAAATCACTGTCCCACTCATACTGACTCAAATTCCATATGTCACATCATCACATTTATAACACAGAGCACAGTATATCCTGGCCCCCGAACTACCACCACCATAAGACCGCTGTTCTTCACTGCCACCATACGGAATGTGAGTGTGCGTGTCCCCAGACTACCACCACCATAAGACTGCTGTTCTCTACTGCCACCATAGGGAATGTGACTGTGTGTCCCCCCAGACTACCACCACTATAAGACTCCTGTTCACCACTGCCACCACCACTAGATGCAGGAAGATGTGAGAGGTAATGTCATCATGTGCCACAGCTATGACCACCAGCACCCACCACCAGTGTCATTGTGACAATGTTTTTCCATTACAGTGACCATGTCAAGACAGAAGGAGTCAAACAGGAGACCACATCCATCAGCCACAGGCACAAGGCTTCTTACTATTAAAACTTTGAAGTGAGTATGTGTAGTAATGTTTTTTATGCTATTCAACTTCCTTTAGCTGTGTGTTTTGATTTCTGTTGCTTTTCTGAGCTGCAATGGTCAAACACATACGGTCAACTTATTTTGCTTTTTTACAGGTTAACAACAAACAACTCTCCGCTGAAGGTCTATATCAATGGTACAGCAGCAGTACTGTCTACAGGAACCTATGGAATATCCATTTCCAATCCATACTGGTAAGTATACCAATTTTATTTAATTTGTTCCTTTTTTTTTATAAGTGCAACAAATCCAATTGAGGATTCATAAACTAGGTGACGTGTATGTCAAAAAAAAATATTTCCATAACATATCATCACTGTATTCCAAATTTATAGCTGTGCAACCATGACAGTGTTGAAAAAGTTGGACCCAGGTTGTGTTACTTGACAAGATGTGATTTTGAAATATAATTTGAATTGAGATGCAGGGGCACTGACACAGTGTATTTATTACACAGCCTGGTACTAAATTAAGTTGTGATCTGATGATTACAGTGGGACAGCGTGCTATCTGTGTTAATCCAGATACCCAGGGTGGAACAGCCACAGCTTAAACATAATGTCTTACTGCTGCAATTAAGTTGTAATAAGTCCTTCATTTCTTTTTTTAGGAAACTTCCAGATGCTTTGTTGTGCCATAGTTGCCTTATCCAAAGTACTTCTTCAACATCAAGCCCCCCCACCCCCGGGCTGGGGCAGACATTCAACACATAGAAGTCATTTCAATCGATGACCATGACCATTATTACCAGACTGGATGCAGATGAAATCTGTGAAGAAGTAACCAAATAATAAACCATTAATGAGACCTACTTGCAAATATACTTCCACCCCCCCCAAAAAAAATACTTACCTTCATTGGTTTGAGAGTATTCCATTTCCAATTTCAATGCCAACATTTCTCATCAAGCACTGGAATGTGCACACCAACGGTATGTGTGACCTGTGATACAAAACAATACAGTGAGTACATGTCTATATATGTTAACCCCCCACCTAGAAAATACATATCTATATATATACATACAGATATATATCAACTCTCCAAAGCTACTATTAGTCTACACACAATGGGCACCCTTCCATCTGGTTGAGGTGATCACATCACATTTGTGGGAATTGCAGCACACTTTGGACCAGCAACAGTTCTCTCACGGTCATCATTTCTGATGGAATGCTGAATAGATTCATGTCATGTTATCCCTCCTTCACACGGTTTAGCAAGACACTGTGCATCATGAGTACATCATCAGCACAGAATATGTAAACTTTCTGTACACAAGACAGATGCATTTTGGGGATGCAGAAAAATTCTGGGAACTCTGTGTGACCACTGCAAGCATGAGTGACTGTGCAATACATTCTGGGGGATTTTGCATATGGTGTAATGCTCCCATTTCACTTCCTCTGCACTTGGAAATTTTCTGGAGACAAGACAGATGCATTTTGGGGATGCATAAAAATTCTGGGGACTCTGTGTGACAACTGCACATATGAGTGATTGTGCAATACATTCTGGGGAACTTTGCATGTGGTGTAACGCTCCCATTTCACTTCCTCGGTACTTGGGAATTTTCTGGACACAAGACAGATGCATTTTGGGGATGCAAAACAATTCTGGGGACTATGTGTGACCACTGCACACATGAGTGGCTGTGCAATACATTCTGGGGGACTTTGCATGTGGTGTATCGCTCCCATTTCACTTCCTCAGCACTTGGAAATTTTCTGGACATAAGACAGTTGCATTTTGTGTGTTGTGATTGTGAGCACATAATGCCATACTTAAATTATAAATTAAAGCAGCAGTGCAATAATGTGTTGCAAATTTTGACCTATACTTTTTATGCTATTTTACATTGCCAGCTACTAGTTGCCTCCTGACTTGTATGATACCCTTCTTTTCACAATTTGTGTCTGCTTTACTATTTTTTCTCATGTCTGAAAAAAAAGGAACACACCTTTTCATATGGCTCTGACCAGGTTTTCATCACTATTTGCAGCTGTTTTTGAATAAATATTGTTCTGTGAGGTCATAAAACACTGCCTGCTGCATAATTATTAATTTTACAACAGAAGTAATATATAACATCTGATGGAGAAAAACAGCTGAAAATACTGACGAAGATCTGGTCCACACCGTATTAAAAGGAGTCCTACTTTTATTATTTCAGACATGAAAAAAAGTACTAAAGCAGACTCAAATACTTGAAAGAATAGTATCATACAAGTCAGGAGGTAAGTAAAGTGGCAATATAAAATAGCATAAAAAAGTATAGATCAAAATGTTCAGCAGATTGTTGCACTGCTGCTTTAATGTCTGTTTCAAAAAAGAAATATTTCTGGAGCCTCAGTAATGTTTACTTTGTGTTGGGACAGGTGATTTGAAATGTTTCACAAAAAGCATGACTCAGCAGTGCAAGTATGTTGTGCTAAACTGCATGTGTGCCGTCAGTGTTCTTTCCTGTGTGTGCAAACATTGTCCAGCTTTGTGTAAACATTTATATGGTGTGACTTGTTGCAGTATCTCAAGAATAAAGATAAGAAAGAATATATGATGTATATTTTATTTGTAACATCAACACCAGCGGAGTAAGTGATATGATATTTTTTCAGAGGTATCGGGTCGCTGTGCACCTCAGTCACTCACAATGCACACATTACTTTGTGGAGATAATAGCACAAAAAACACATGCTCTCCTAAAAGTCTTGTGTGCAGTATGTGACTAAGGTTCACTCTGGCCAGACAGCTCTGAAAAATATCGTATCACTTAGTCTGCTGATGATGATGGTGACAATAAAATATACCTTATTCTTATTTCTATTCTTTATACCATAAACACTGCAACAAGTCAGTAATATATGTTTGCAAGCAGCTGCACAATGTCTGATGTTGCACACACACACACACACACACACACACACAAAACAACATTGACTGCACACATGCAATTTAGCATGTCATACTTGCACTGCTCACACCAGCTTTTCCACAACCACTCCACAACAGAAAGTACACATTACTAAGGCACTGGATTATAATAACAGGGTGATAAGGAGTATGTATGACTGCATGTGTATGTATATATTTAAAGGTAAGCAGTCAGCAATAGGAGCTCCTTCCCCCTGCAAGGCTTACCCTCCGGTTAAGCCTTTTAAGTATGTTGTGGCATTTTTCTCACACTGCAACATATTTTATTTTAATAAAGAAAAGTCAGTGACCTGGAAGTATGGTGGATCAGATGCTATGGGAGCTCCATTATGTGTAAAGAAAAGGTGAGGTGGAGATGCACCATGCACTTCAGTACTTTTGTATTGAAGAGCATGGTGCATCGCCGTTACCTGCCACACATAATGGAGCCCCCATAGCGTCATGCTACTTCCAGGTCCTGATTATTAAAATAAAATATTAACGACACGAAAAATGCCGCCTACTAAAAATTACTGGAAGGGTAAGCTCTGAGAGCAGGACTCCTGTTGCTGACTGCTTCCCTTTAAACTAATACTGTGGCCTTCCCTCTGTCTGTTTTTAAACAGAAACAAAAGACAAAACACTACAGCAGTGTGGGGGAGGTGGTGTGCTGAAAAAAAAAGCTAATGGGGGATCTCTTAATGTTCCAGCAGCAGATGGAGCATTGACACAATCTGCAGCTCGTGTTGCTCGATCTGCTCCACCTGCTGCTGGACAGCACCAACCATCTCATTATTTTCCTCCACTGCAGCCCACAAAAGTGCTATGTCTTCCTGCACTGCAGGCATTGTGGGGGTCCACTGGTGTGGGGGGAAAACCAGGTAGTGGTGGTGGTGGTGAGGGTGATGCTGGTGGCAGTGGTGGGGTAGTGGTGGAGCAGCTGCTGCAGTGGCCCTTCTCCTGCTGTGGTGATGCTCAACAGCAGCACCCACTGCCACTGCCACAGAAGGGCCAGCATGTGGAGTCCTGGCCTGTTCAGTAGCAGCCTGCCACTCCACCTTGTGGTGGTTCAGAATATGTGTGCACTGGCCCCCAGTCCCCAGATGTGTCCCCTGGGGGACATGGCACACCTGCACACCACAAGGCTGCTGTCCCCCTGACACTGTTGAAAAACTGCCAAACTGGGGAGCTGCAGAGGGGATCAAGCACAGGAGGAGCAGATTTAGTGCCAGCAGCATGGTCACATATCTGGGGCTCCACCTGCTGCTGTGGAGGTGATACTGCTGGAGCTCCTGCAGCTGCTACTGGTGGTGGTGGTGGTGGCGGACTTGGTGGATGTGGTGGTGGCACTGGTGGTGCTGCTGCTTCTGGAGGGGGGGCAGGACCAAAGAGTCTGGAGCAGTCCAACGCCAACTGGTTATGACCCCCACATGTGCACACTCCCCTCCGGCCACGGGCCACATACTATCCCTGGTCCATCGCATCAAAAAACACTCCTTCCCTCTCCGACACAATGAGCGACTTCACACACACTCACACACACAGTCACACACACACACACACACACAAAACACATCTTATAAAACAAAGAAATCAGTCACCAAAAAGAACTGACAAAACAGTACAAAAAAAAACTAAAGAATTAGGGCACGATTCTAGAAGGGTGGCGCAAGTTGCCACCAAATGTAACTTGCGCCACCCACAACTGTGACATTGACCCTGCGCCCTATTCTAGAAGGGGCAGAGTCTCCACAGCAAAGTCCTGTGACTTGCGACATGCAGCAAGGTATGCTGCACAGATGGCGTACCTGGCCAGCATGTCACAACCAGCTGCCACAGATCACAAGTGCACCCCACCCACAGGTGCCTGACCCCCGGGTCACCCACCACAAATGAAGAAGTCAGCTGACCTGGTAGTCCAGTGCCCCCAACTGTAAAATAATAAAGGATACCCATTTTTCCGGTAGTCTAGTGCCCCCCCGAACTGTACATTAGTACAAAAAATATGTTCCCCGTTTCCCTGGTAGTCTAGTGTCCCACCCCCGAACTGTACAATAATATGAAAAATATCGCTCCCCATTTCCCTGGTAGTCTAGTGGCCCCCCTGAACTGTACAAAAATATAAAACATAATTCCCCTTACCCTGGCAGTCTAGTGGCCCCCCACACCCCCACCCAGCCATGCCAGCCCACTCAGCCATGCCAGCCCGTCAGCAACCCCACCCATTCCCAGCCGGCAGCTGGCACAGCTCAACTCTCACCTCCTGGTCAGCCACCAACTGGGTGCAGTATTGGCTGTACTGCACAGGCCGCTCAGGAATTAATTTCTGGTCTGCGTCTGTTGTTGCACTCAATCGACAACTGGCCGTGGAGGTGAAAGGTGGGCTGTGTCAATCGTCGGCTAGGGAGATGGAAGAAATGCTGAAGTGAGCTGGCACAGCTAGAGGTGGAGTGAGAGCAATAGACTACCAGGGTGAAAGGAGTTCATTATGTTTTATTATATTAACAGTTTGAGAGGACACTAGACTACCAGAAAATAAGTTATTTATGTACTAATGTACAGTTGGGGACACTAACTACCAGAAAGGGAACATTGTTATTGTACTAATGTACAGTTCTAGGGAGACACTAGACTACCAGGGAAGGGGAACATTGTTATTGTACTAATGCACAGTTGGGGGGCACTAGACTACCAGGGCTTACTTATTGCCGCATATGCAGTGGGCGACTTGTGGTTCAGGGCATGGGTGAGGGGATGGCAGCACCGCCCTGCAGGGGCTTCTGCCAATGGCTGTTTCAGGGGGCTGGGGGTATGGGTAGCCCTGTGGTGCCCCGCTGGGGTGTGCTTGGCAAGGGGGGAGGGAAACTTTGCACTGTCCGCTGGATAGCCAACGGGTCTACAGGATCCCCAGGGGCATCCATAAGTTATACCAGCTAAATGCTGGTATAACTTACTTTGCCAGATCTCCTCCAGGGGTTCTTGTAGAATCCCAATGTGGGGGCTTTGTGGCTGCCTTTCTAGAATGGGGCATAACTGCTGCCGTAAACCCCCTAGTGCCATGTCGCAGGGGGTTTATGCAGCATAACAGCTGTTTGGCACAAGTGGCCTGTGACATGTCGCAGGCCACTTTGTAGAATCAAGCATGTCGCAACTACTGGCATAAGTTGCTACATGCACCATTCTGCTTGGTGCAACTGCTGTTACACCAGGTGTAACCCTTCTAGAATTGGGCCCTTAGCTTTTATAAAAGCTTTTGCATTTTTGGAATTTGCTCAAGAAAAAACTAATAACAAACTCTCCTCTCCTACACAAAATGTTTCCTCCTACCTCTGCAAAGGAGAACGTGAAAGTATTTGCTTGTATGACTCACTTCCTTCCTGCCTGGCTAAAGCATGTTACTTACAGTACTGTAAGCCATGTGATGTGTGTGTGGGGGGGCTGCCTAAAGTGCCTATACTGTTGTTATTCTGCCTTACTTTGCATTAAGGCAGAATAACAATGCAACACCATAATAACAAAGTGAAGTGAGCACTTTTCAATGCCCACTTTGCGTAGCATTATGATAACTCGAAGTGGCCACTTCGCGTTCATTTCACAGACAGAATTTAATTTCGTTGCATCTCTACTTGTTGACTGGTTTCCTTGAGGGCTGGCTGCTTTGAAGGATATTTGCCTTGAGGTCTGTCTGGATTTGCAACTGGCATGCCAGCTGTCTATGTGAATGGTCACACCTAGAGTGAGAGGATACAAAAGTAAAGAAACATGTTTTAATGACTAGCAAGCAATAAGATTTATGCACCTACTGCTACCATTTTATTATGCACATTATAAACACAAAATTATGATCTGCAAAAAAGGCTTTGAAGGCATTATAGCAAGGGCAAAGAGAAAGCTGCATTCAGCTTGGATCGCACACATTCTAACCCACTAATTAATTGATGTAAAACATGAGATTGGAGCCTCATCACAAGACAGCATATCAGATCCATGCCATACAACTGGAAAAACAATATATTTCTAAAAAGTCCTAGTACTCTAAAAAAAATCCATTGGTCAGTTATCTAAGCATCCAAAATTTGCCTGCTGTATTCACTTACCATCACATCGGACAAAGGAAGGCACTGCTGGAGGAGGTGGCTTTTTAATGTCAGGCTTTCTGGATGACTGCCTGGCACATCTGGATTGCAGGAGTTCTGGCTCACATGTAGTGTTGTGTGAAATTAACACATTTCATTACGCAGAATATTTAGTGAACTTCCCGCATTTCATGAAATAGTTCACGTAACGAAATGTGAAATTTCACACTCCGCTGGTGAAATTTAGCCCACAAAATGGTGAAATTCATCACTCGTGGGTGCAATTTTGCCATTTTCAGTATAAAAAAATGATCATCCCTGGTGTCTAGTGGTCCCATCCCCCCCCAGCCGATCACCAGCCCAACCTGAATAAGAATCCCTCCCTAGTGTCTAGTGGTCTCACCCCCCTAGCTGATTACTGGCCCAAATTGAAGAAAGCCCCTCCCCACAGATTTACTATCAAGTTCCCCAAATAAAAAAAATCTCCACTCCTTAGTGTCTAATGGATCTCCCCACCCTGTCATCAATGAGAGTGCCCACCCCCACTCCACCCCAGTACCCTGAGGAGGCCACCAGCACAGCTCTCTACTCACATCCATGGCCAGCAGCCTGACTGAGCACTTCAATGAATGAGCGCATGCTTGTATTGATTTCACTGCAATTTCACCAGCTAAATATTATTTCACAACATCTCTACTTACATGTCTGCTGCTGGCAGGATGGCTGGCACATCTGTCTGGCTCACTGGCTGGATGTAAGGATAGCTAGCTGGAGGGAAGGAAAGCTGGCTGGAGGATTGGTTGCATTGAGGGCTGGCTGCCTTAAGGGCTAGTTGTCTTGAGGCTATTTGCCTTAAAGGCTGTCTGGATTTGTGACTGGCTTGCCAAATATGCATGTGAGGGGTCACATTTGTAGTGAAAGGAATACTAAAGCAGGAAACACATTTTAATATTAGCAAGCAATAAGACATATACACATACCACTGTCATTTCTTTTATATACATTTAAACATAAAATTATGAGCTGGAAAAAAGTATTCAAAGACATTATAGAAAGGCCAAACACAGATTTACAATCAGATTGACTCACATACATTACAGTATATGTCATTAGATTAACTTATGTAAAACATGAAATTGGAGTCTTATCATGAGAAAGCATAGCAGATCAGTTCTCTAGAATCAGAAAAACAAGATATTCCAGAAATTTCAAATATTCTAAAGAAACCTATCTGACATTTAAATGCCACATGAGTTGCCTGCTGCAGTCACTAACCATCACATCAGACAAAGGAAACATTGCTGGAGGAGGAAGTGGTGGTTTTTTAATATCTGGCTTTCTGGCTAGCTGGCTGGCACATCTGGTTGGCTGGCAGGAGGGTTGCCACATCTGTCTGGCTTGCTGGATATAGAAAGTATATAATATCACTTCTTTAAAATCCTAAAAATAATACCTGTCTAAAAAGTCCAAGTACTCTGATGAAAACTATGTGTCAGACAATGTCAAATGAGGTGCCTGCAGCAGTCACTTACCATCACATCAGACAATGGAAGGCATTGCCGTAGAAGGTGATTATTTAGTATTTGGCTGACTGGCTGGCTGGCTGGATAGCTGGATGGATGAATGGATTGTACATCTAGATTGCTGGAGGGCTGTCTGGCACATGTAGGGGTGGGCGAAAGTGTGATTTTCCGCTATGCGGAACTTCCATGAAAATAAAGAAACTATTGCAGAAGTTTCCCAACCTTCGGCTATGGTGGAATGGAAAACCTCCGCCAAAATTGTGGGCGTAATCGTGTCCCATATAAAAAAAGCCTGATGGCTAGTGACACCTTCTTCCACCAGCCCAACAGGTACAGATTAAATCCCTGGTGGCTAGCGGGCCCCCCCCCACCACCACTGGATCACCTGCTGGCCGGAAATCTTGGAAAAAAATGTAACTTATAAATAGCACCCCCCTCCTGCCCAACAGTGCACAGTGCCCACATCCACACAGCTCAAATGTCTTTATGCCTTGGTGGCTAGTGGTCCCTCCCATTCACCCTGTGTACAGTGATAGTAACTCCCCCTCCCATGTCCGTGTTAGTAGTTAAAAAGAAAACAAATTCCCTAGTGGTCTAGTGGTTGCTTCCCCAATAGCTCTCCCTCTCCCTATCCCCAGTCCCATTGCCAAATTGCCAAATCCCTCCCAGGTGATCTAGTGCCCCCCAACCCCCACCCAGTAGGAGTTCAACCACCTTGCTCCCACCCCCATATTAAATCCTGTAGCTCAGTGGGCATAGGGCAGACCAGAATACCCCTCCTCTCCTCCACAGCTAGTCTGCCCACTAAGCTTTAATGAATGAGTGGGTTCCTGTACAGGAACGTGCTCATTCAATAAAAACTCAGTGGGAGGCCGGCCGTGAAGCATATCATGGCTGGCCTGCCCACTGAGCTTTGTTTTGCTAAATTTTAAATGGGATGAAAAATGCATCAAAGAAAATAATATTACAATTATTATTTTATCTTAAAAAAATCATTGAGACAGAGGAGCAGATGCAGATTAAGCACAGGACCTGTCAGGCTGGTACCTGGCAGCAGTGCCCTGAGCATTGGGGCTGGAGCAGAGGGACTAGAGCTAAACTGCACTAAAAAAATTACCTGGAAAAAATGAGAAAAATACTGTTATCTTAACAAAAAAAAGTGACAGAGAAGCAGAATAGGACCTGGAAAGCAAACAGCAGGTAACTGGGTATTGAGGCCAGGTCGGTGGGCCTCAAGCTAAACTGCACTGTAAATAAAATACCATTAGTATTTTACCTTAAAAAAAAATCACAAAGCAGCAGGACAAGGCCTGGCAGGCAGGCAACAGTGTGCTTTGCACCGGGGCCAGGGCTGGCAGACTAGAGGTAAACTGCAGAGGAATAATATACCTGAAATAAAATACAATTGGTATTTTATCTTAAAAAATTCACAAAGTAGCAGAACAAGGCCTCTTACCTGGTAAGATAATTGAGACCTTTATCTCTAACCATTTAAAATAATTGCAGAGGGGAAGGGTTTTTTTTTTTTTTCAACTCTATTTATTCTCCTTGCAACCTGGAACTCTCTCAAGCTACCTCCACTTGCCGGCCGCTCTACTGCCGACCTGATCCCCTGCCTCCTCAGAGGGTATGCTGCCCCTCCTCCAACCTCCAACCAGGACCCCCCCAGCTCTGAGCCCCCTGGGGCAGTGCCGCCACACTATCTACAGTCTAGCACCGGCCGGGGAGGAGGGGAGAGAGGCAGAGGCAAGGTCTGGTATTGGCATATGACGGTGGCCTGGAGAGGAGCCATCACCTATCCAGGTGCAAGGGTTTTTTTCTCTCTTGTGTGCTCCCCCCCCCGAGCATTTTCATGCAATGGCATCAGCACGCAGCTGCCCCGTAGATACCTGCCATGCTCATCCCCAATTCTTGTTCCCATGCCAGTATTACCCCCTGTCTCCACTGGGGGTCTCTACTGCACTGAGAAGACCCTGGATCCCTTCCCAGTGAGAGGAGAGCCGTCCTATGGACGCTCAATCCATCTCCCTCCCCTGCCGATCCCCAGCACCCGGGCTCACTCCTGAACCCGGGTCGCTGGCATGGTGCGAGGTGTGGTGTCCAGTGCCTCAACCCTCAGCGCCACTGGGCCAGACCAGGAAGGGCATTTTTGCTGACAAAAATAATGGAATCACATAACCAGAATACCCTACACACAATTATCAACATGGATGTAAAATCCTTATGGCCAATGCTAGAAGCTTAAACTGTCTAAAAAAAGCTGAATTAGAAGCATTTATTTTACAAAATAAAATCAATATCGTTGCAATCAATGAAACCTGGTGGGATTCATCTGCAGATTGAATAAAAGACATCCCCGGTTACAAACTATTTCATAAAAACAGGGAGGCCAGAACTGGAGGAAGTGTTTGTCTCTACGCACATAATTCTATTTCTTCATACTCACATAATTTTCCCACTGAAACTGTTTCATTACTAGAAACATTATGAGTCAAATATCATTCCCTGGTAGATCATCTGTACAAGTCGGATGCTGCTATTGACCCCCTTCCTCAAGTGTTGTCTATATATCTGCCCTATTAAATGAAATAACTCAAGCCTCTAACTCTGGGGATGTAATTATACTGGGTAATTTCAACCTCCCAGGTATAAACTGGACTCACCTGTCAGGTAAAATTGACTTAGAATGCTCATTTGTGGAGAACTGTGTTGGCAATGGCCTTGATCAACTAGTACTTGAGCCAACTAGAGACAACAACATTTTAGACCTAATCTTGACAAATGTTAAAGGAGTAGTCCAACCAGAATTTACAAAAACATATGTTGTGCAGAGTGTTTTGATTTGTGTGTAAAACCCTGGTGTGTCCTTATCTCTGTCTGCTATTAGGAGTTTTTCCTAAATTAGCCTGCTAGCATTATGGTAGTTTTATGACCCCTGGGGATCTCCATCTCAGCAAGTGTATTGCCTTACCTGATCCTACAATGCATCCTGTCTCATGTGACAGTGACTCAGCCGAGCCCATAGATTTAGAATACACACTGCTCTAAAATCAGTTCACAACAGCAGAGCTGTGTAACTGTTCTTATCCAGTGAGCACAAATGGCTACAGTTACAGTTTAGCAGATGCCTGAGAGCTAGCTGAGTGGGGTTTCTGTAGGAAAACAGCTACTAAATAGCTCTAATTCATTATTCTTGTTTTCTATGTGTGTCAGGTCTAGCTAGCAGGAGTGTTCTCATTTTAAAACTTTTAAGTTCATCAAACTACACACAACTGTAAAAAGCACAGAACTCACCCCAGATCATCAATGCTATCATTGGTAAAGACTCCAGCTGGTTTCTTACAGAAAACCCATTCAGTTAGCTCTCAAGTTTTTGCTAAACTGTAAATGTAGGTACCAGCATTCTGTTAGGTAGAACTGCCAGTCCGTGCTGATTTTGCTCTGTGAAATGATTTTAAATTTTTTGTTATAAATGTAAAGTATGTTTTTAATAAAATATTAAAATATGTGTGTGTGTGAGTTATTTAATTAGTTTGGTGAATAAAGTACAAAACGTGTTGTTTTATCATTTGAAAAAGTGTGATATACTTGTAGTACAGTGAACCATTGTAAAGCGGAATCAAATGTGTAGCTGAAATAGTCACTGTCCTCCTGTTGCCTTTGTACCATATCACACACAGGAGTGAAACTGACTTCAAAGTATTTTGCAGTTTCTAGGCTGCAGATTAATACCGTGCACTTCATATATTTGTTCAGTAAAAATGCATGAAATAGGCCAGCCTGGTGGTGAACTCTCACTGAGCACACAGTCTCAGAGAGATTTTGACAAATTCAAAATTGGGCTCCTCCGAGGACCCTGACCTGGGCAATGACCAAACACTTTCTTTCCAGGACCAGTCCCTTAACTCAGACATTGACTTTTTCCTCACTGTGCAGGTGCTCTTGACCCACATGAGTTTCTCTGTCCTCCTTTTTGCAGACTACCTGGTTCTACTGGCCAAGCCTTTGCATGTCAGGGAGACTTCCATACCAAGTTTCTGTACACCAGATCCATTTTCCAAAAGCCAGAACCATCCGTTTTCCTTTTTTTTAGACAAATGTCCTTCTCCTTTTCTATGACATCAAGTCCAACTAGGGTACAAACAGAACCTTTTTTCCTTCCTTGAACCTTTTATCCTTGCTTTTCACAATTTAGGGGTAGAATTTCTCACTGCCCTTTCAAATGGAAGCTTTCTCTTTCTCTTTCTCTCAGTAGAACTATGACACCAGACTCCTGGAACCTTTGAACAGACCTTCCCACCAATAAAATTTTGACTCTCATTGCCCCTTCACATACTTGCAGCTCTCTTTCAGCTAAAACTGCAAAACTGGATTCCTTAATCCAAATTCCTCCACAAATGGGGAAGGCAAACACAGGCCTGGGGGACAGGCAGCTAGCAACCCACAGTCAGGCCCTTTCCCCAACCTTGCAGCCCCATTTTCTGCATAGGGGCTGGAGACGCCTCTCCCTCTGGAGGGGCTCCCACTGAAGTGAAACTAGAACTCACAGTCCTTGGGTTTTGGGAGCTCTCTGGCAGCTCTCCAATTGTTGAAATCACTGTCCCATCCAAAAATGAATATGTATGAATCTCCTTTGTCTGATTAGCTATGTGAAAGAACACCAAGTATTTCCCCAGCTTTTCCCCCATAAGTCCTCTGAAAGGTCCCATAGTCCTTGGCAGCAGTCCTGGCCCTCTGATTGTCTGAAACTGGGAACAGAGCCTGCAAACATGGTTGCTGAATAACAATTTTGATTGCAGTCCACCAATGCCCCCACTTTCATGTCCTGGTGCAGCCAGCAGAAACACTTTTGTTTTCATTTGCCCCCTAAGTCTGTTAGCTGGCTCTGTGCTCTTCAAAACAACTGCACAATTTAACATTTTTATTCAGTCCTCTTCCTGTCCCTGCTGCCATTCTAGCCTGCCCACCAGCAGCACATACATAATCTCACTGCAGTTCATACACTGTCCCCCTTCCATGTCCTTCTGCAGCCATCATAAACCTTTTTATTCCTTTATTGCCCCTCAGTCTCATAGCTGCTTTAATGCCCTATTAAACATTACCAAGGTTTAACATTTTAATTTGGCCCTTTCCCCGTCACTAGTGTCGGAGGTACCTACGTCATCCCCAATATTCAGCTGGGTCCTAGAGGACCATGATCCCAGCATCATAGTGCGCAATGCCAGGAAATTCTTAGTGTTTTTTTCTCGCTTTTTTCCCCCAGTGCTTGAGCTATATCATGATCCCTAAGCCCCCCCCCCAAAAGGGCACCAGCATGAAGGACTAAGGTCCAGGTGAGAAGCCATGTGGAGACACAGCTGCTGCCAAGCACCCAACAGCACCCTCACCATACTGCCACCATCCACTATCCTCTGCAGTGCCAAGCATTGCTAGGGAAAGGACAACTGTCAGATGACATCTCAATCCATCTCCTCCCTCCCCCCCTTACTGATCCCTGATGTCCTGGGCTCATTCCCAAATCTGGGTCGCTGGCACGGCGCAACATGTGGCATCCAGCACCTCAACCCTCAGCACCACTGGGACGACCTATTTCATACATTTTTACTGAACAAATATATGAAGTGTGTGGTATGAATCTGCAGCCTAGAAACTGCAAAATACTTTGAAGTCAATTTCACTCCTCTGTGTCCTATGGCACGAAAGCAACAGGATGCCAAATTGACAGTGACTATTTCTGCTACACACTTGATTCCATCTCATGATGGTTCACTGCACTACAAACTTAGTGTATCGCACTTTTTCAAATGATAAAACAACACTTGTATTTCATTCGCCAATCTAATTAAATAACTCACACATACATATTTTAATACTTTATTAAAAACATACTTCACATTTGTAAAAACAAAAATGAAAATCATGTCACAGAGCAAAATCAGTACTAACTGCCAGTTCTACCTAATAGAATGCTGGTACCAACATTTACAGTTTAGCAAAAACTTGAGGGCTAACTGAATGGGTTATCTATAAGAAAACAGCTAGATTCTTTACTAATTATAGCACTGATGATCTGGGACAATTTCTGTGCTTTTTATGGTTGTGTGTAGAAAATGAAATATTTACTCCTGCTAGCTAGACCTGACACACATAGAAAACAAAAATACTGAATTAGAGCTATTTAGTAGCTGTTTTCTTACAGAAAATCCACTCAGCTAGCTCTTATGTATCTGCTAAACTGTAACTGTAAACATTTGTGCTCACTGGATAAGAAAAGTTACACAGCTCTGCTGCTGTGAATTGATTTGAAAGCAGTGCATATGTTGAGTATATGGGCTTGGCTACATCACTATCACATGAGATAGGATGCATTATAGGAACAAGAAAGGCAATACACTTGCTGAAATGGAGATCCCAGGGGTCATAAAACTGCTACAAAGCTAGCAGGCTAATTTAGGAAAAACTAATAGCCGACAGAGGGAAAGACACACTAGGACTTTACATACAAATCAAAACACTCTGCACAACATATGTCTTTGCAAATTCTGGGTGGACTACTCCTTTAATGAAGACATCAATGATATTTGTGTCACCAGCCCATTAGGCAATAGTGACCATAACATGGTCTTATGCAGCTTGACCACACGTCGACAGAAAATAAAAAGTAATACTGTTATTATGGATTATAACAGGGCAGATTTTAATCAGATTTTTCAGTGCCTATCTAACATTAATTGGCACAGTGTATTCACTGATGATACTGTGGAAGTAGCCTGGAGTATCTTTAAAGATATAATTCTAAATTTAAATAACAAATTAGTCCCGGTCAGAAAAAAAATATAACAATAAGGGAAGGGTACCAAACTGCCTAACATCCAGGGTTAAACGACAAATTAAAATCAAGCATAAGACCTACACTAAATTTAAAAATAACAAAACAGAAGCGACTAGCAAGCTTACATTAGAGAATAAAAACAGCTAAAAAATTTGATTAGAAAAACTAAATCTAATATTATGTAACCCTCCTGTTACCTGGGGTTACTAGAATCCCATCAGTGTCTGTGTTAGGTAGGGAAGGCAGCTGGTGAATATCTAGTTAAATGGATTTTCACCTTTGTTCTTCTCTGCTGCTTTCTTCACTGCTGAGAACAGAGCAGTGATGTCATTTAGAACTCTCACAGCAGCATAAGCCAGACAGCTTGTGTGAGAGGGGGAGTAGTTTAGAATTCTGGAGTCAGTGTCATCCAGCAGCTCAGAGAGTAAGCAGCTCAGTGTGTGGAGTGCCAGTTTTCTCACCCTAATGGAGGACATCCTTTCCTGACTTGTGAAGTGGTGGAAACTGTCTTCAGGGGTTCCTGTGCCTTTATCCCATGTAGGATGAGGGGGACTGCAGAGGATTTGAGGGGCAATCCCCTGATGCAGTCTTGAACTTTTGTGAAGCTGGCTTTGGTGTACAAACTGTGAGTAGATTCTGTCTGAGAGTTACTCAGGATATGTACCTGCCCTTTTTCTGTGGGGTGACACTCTGATAAAGGGACCCATTCACCCACTTCTGTGAGGATTTTCTCAAGAAGATTTGTAATTTAGAGTTTGCTGAGAACAGTGGATGTCCCATATGCGACTTGCCCTTTGTTCAGGACTTTAAACCTTACGCCCTAGTGGTGTTCCTTATGTTAAATGTGCTAAACATTTCAAGATAGCATCATTTTCTACAGTTTCAGCATTTGTGAGGTATAACTCTGAAAGAATGGCTGGGTATGGATGAGGAAGTAAAAGGTGGGAGACCCCTCATCTGGAGTGACCAGTTCAGCACTTCAGGTTCTGTAAGGGTGCCTGTTTTCTGTCAGTGCATGTGACCAATGCCTGAAGAAGTTTACCCCTTGTATGTGGGTGTTTTTCTAGTTTTTGAGCCTTGAGTGCTCTGTCGTGGCCAGGGTGCCACATTCCTAACCTATACCATATGGGAGATGTTCTAGGTCAGGCCTAGTGCCTTTTCCAGGAGAGTTTGTATGTTCACCATGACTAGTTCCTCATTCCAGATTTCTAATCCTGTGTCATATGGGAACTGTTCTAAGTACTGGCCTAGTGCCATTTCAAGGAGAGATTTTGTGTGTTCACCATCTCTAGTTCCACATTCCAGGTGGTTAATCCTATGCTATATGGAAGGTTTTTTTCTGTTTCTACAGAGCGGGACCATCCTATTTGGGTAGTGAGATCCAGGAGATGCCCTAGGGTGAAATGGAACCCAGAACGTGGTTCTTCATATCTGGTTTCCATACCCAAGGGCACCACCAATTTTGGTGGGCAGGTGGCCCAGACGGCCTTGGAGGTTTATCCAACTTGAGTGGTGTTATGCAATGCCAGGTCTATCAAGAACAAGACTGCAACTATTGCAGATCTTGTTGGAACAGCAGATCTGGCATGTATCGTCGAGACCTGGCTGGACAAGAGGCCGCTACTCTGGCTGGGTACGCGGTGATTCATCACCCAAGATTGGATCACGGGGGGGGGTTGTGGTCTGTTTCAAGACTGAATTGGGCCTCACGAGTGTACCAGTTGAGGAGACCCTGTCATTTGAATGTACCACGGTAGCAGGTGTAGGCTGTAGGATCACTCTCATCTACCGTCCACCAAGAGATGAGAAGCGATTCCTGCAGGAAGTGGCAGATTTTGTAATTGACATGGCGTTTGAGTCACCTAGGCTGATGGTCCTGGGTGACTTTAATGCCTGGGTCGATGATGAACTCTCGCAATTTGGTCAGCACTTCCTCCAGTTGATGACATCACTGGGCCTTATACAGATTGTTTCCTATGCTACCCATAAATCTGGTCATTCTCTTGATTTGGTTTTTTCCTCGGGGTCGAAGCCTCCAATCTGAGGGTGGGACCAGTTGGATGGTCTGATCATTACACCATGCAGTTCAATTTTTGCACCCCTTTCATAGGCCTATCCTGTAGAGATGGTCAGGTACCACCCTTTATGAGATATAAGCTCTGAAGGCCTGGCCATGGTGCTTGATCTATCTGTCTTTCCTGTGGCAAACAGTGACCCAGAAGCCCTAGTGGTGGCCTATAATATGGCCATATCTACAGCTCTGGATATCATTGCTCCAGTCCATGTTCATCCTCTCTCCCTTTGCCCTTGGTCCCCTTGGTTTGATGGGTCCTTGAGGGAGTTGCAGCGACTTGGACGAAGATTGGAGTGCTGCTGGTGGAGCCACCTTGATGCGGACCACCACAGATTTATGGACCATTACCAAGCCTATCAATCTGCAATCACCTGTAAGAAGGCAGAGTTCTTCTCTGGGGAGATTGCGGCTGCTCAGAGTCGACCAGCTCAGCTTTTTTGAACCATGGACAGACTGTGCAACCCAGCCTGTCTACAGGTTTGGAAAGCATTTGAGTGTGAAGAGCTTATTTGATTCTTTGCGCCTAGGGTGGCTGAGTGGTAGTCCAACCAGCATACTCCATGGGCACTGTTCTGAACTCGTGTTTGGGCACTGCACCTCGGTTTTCCTGGAGTAACTTCAGCCAGCCTGAGCTCTTGGATATCATGTGGACTGTATGCACCCTATATGCTGTAGTTAGGATCCAGGACCAACTACCCTGATTTTGGGTTGTGATGATATTCTTGATCCAATCCTAGCACAGATAGTCTGGTGTTCCTTGGATACAGGTGAGTTTCCTAGATCTCTGAAGGCAGCGGTGGTGACACCCCTCTTGAAGAAAGCTTCTTTGGACCCAGACTGCCATGCGAACTACAGACCTATCTCGAACCTTCCCTTTGTAGGGAAGTTGATCGAGAAAGTAGTGGCCATACAACTGGATGACCATTTGACCATCCATGATATCTATGAGACTCTCCAGTCTGTTTTTTGAAAGAGGTATAGTACTGAGATGGCTTGGTTTGGGTGATCAATGATCTCTTGATGGCTAGAGATCAGAAGAGCCACTCATTCTTGGTCCTTCTTGATTTCTCTTCAGCATTTGACACTGTGGACCATGGGGTCCTACTTGATCATTTGAGGTTCATCTGTGGCCTGTCTGGTATGGCCCTCAGGTGTTTTTCATCTTTCCTCACTGGAAGAACTCAGAGGGTGGTGTCGGGGATTTATTCCTCTGACCCAGTTCCCCTATCATGTGGGGTCCCTCAGGGATCAGTGCTGTCTTCCATGTTGTTTGCAGTGTACATGCTATCTCTTGGAGACATTGTAAGAAGGTATGGGCTGAGGTTTCATTGCTATGCTGATGATACCCAGCTCTACCTATCTTTTGCACCCGACCAGGATAGAGCTCTCTCAGTTTTTAACAACTGCCTCATAGAAATCCAAGAGTGGATGAGTTCAAGCTGGTTGAGGTTGAACTCGGAAAAGACTGAGGTGCTGGTGGTTGATCCAGGTCACTGAATAGGGGGGTCGGGGGTGAGACTATGCTTTGGATTGTCTCTAAGGGGTTTGCCTCTCCCGGACTCTGAATGGGTGCAACACCTGGGAGTAGTTTTTGACGAAGGACTGACGCTGCGTTTGCAGGTGTTGGCCGTTGTCAAAACTTCCTTTTACCATCTGAGGAATATCTCCAGAGTTAAGCACCTTGTTCCATCTGGAGACCTGCCTACTCTGGTCCATACCTTTGTGTCCTCACACTTGGATTATTGTAATGCCCTATACCTATGGCTTCCAGGGGTGGACTTTCGCTGCTTGAAGCTGGTGCAGAATGCAGCAGTCTGGCTATTTACAGGAACCCCCCAGTCCTGTCATACTTCTCCGGTGCTGCATGAACTGCACTGGCTGCCGGTACAGTGGCAAATCACCTTTAAAGTCAGTCTTCTGACATATAAAGCCCTACACGGACTGGGTCCAGACTACCTGAAAGAGCTCCTGGTTCCTTACTGCCCGGGGTGGTCACTCTGCTCGACTGATGAGGGGTTGCTAGAGATTTCAAGGGTTTATTTAAAATCCTTTAGGGCCCTTGCATTTATGCATGTGGCCCCTACCCTTTGGAATTCTCTACCCTGTCAGATACATGAGTGCACAACAGTGGAGGGCTTTAAACAAGCCTTAAAAATCTTCCTATGGACCCAAGCATTTGGGGAATAGTCTGAATAATTCTACTGTTTATTATCTGTATTTTATACTATTTATAAAGTTGTAATTATGTGCTGTAGCTGTTTTATTGTTATGTGAGGCACCTTGGTATCTCGAAAGGCGCCATACAAATAAACGTGATTTGATTTGCTTTGATTTGTTCTGCATTGCTCTGTGCCATGAACTGCAAACCCTTGGGGGTCCATGTTTGATTTTGTATTTCCAACTGTGTTTCAGAATAAAGCCACACTCTAGAATCCCAACCTGGTATGGACAATCGAGTTGCTGCTTTCTGTGTGAATTTACTGGGTGCCCCTGTCCAGAAGTATAAACCTAGCATAACCCTCAGCAAACATTCTCTCCTCAGGTCATGGGTTTTGGTATAGGTCTGTTTGTGTCTAGTACATACACACTTTGTGTTTCTTCTGTATTGTAATTGCTTTGTACCCCCACCCCTCTCTTTTCCCCTAGACATGGGAGGTGTGCCTACTAGTCAAATAAGGGGCCGGTGGGGGGTAACAATTGAATTTAGAATAGCCCATTTTAAGGACAATAAGCTTCTCTACTTTTATATAAACTCTAACTGTAGAACTTCTGTCAAAACTGTTGGCCCCACTATGGATAATAACAACATAATTGAAAATGATGAAATTATTGCTGACAGTTATAACTAGTACTTTTGTTCTGTTTTCTGCCCTAAAGCTCATGGGACAATAAGCCTAGAAAACAACTATGACTCGGAGTACCATTTTTCCATTCATGAAGTCTACTCAGAATTAATTAAGATAAATTGCTCTTCAAGCCCTGGACCAGATAACATAAACCTAAAATTTCTTAAAAATGCAGCCCGTTTTTTGGCATATCCCTTATCTGTCATTTTTAACCTCTCCCTGAATGAGGGCAACGTACCTAATGACTGGTGCCCTGCAACTATTGTCCTCATTTTTTTTTAAATGCAATAGAGGTAGCTTGGAAAACTATAGGCCAATTAGCCTACCATCGCACTGCTTAAAGTTAATGGAACAATTAATTAAAATACGGCTTGAACTATTACTGGACAATAAAGGACTATGTGATCAAAACCAACATGGTTTTACCAAAAGGAAGTCATGTTTAATGAATTTGATTATATTTTACAACCAAATTAGTAAAAGCCTTGATAATGGAATACCCTCTGATGTAATTTTACTAGACTTCGCTAAGGCCTTTAATAAAGTGCCCCATAATATTTTGGTCTCAAAACTATTAGATTTTGGAATAAGACCAAGTCATGTTAAATGGATTGATAGCTGGCTCCAGGATGGAGTGAAAATTGTCTGAATTAATGATGCTTTATCAAATGAGGGTATAGTTGAAAGTGCTGTGCCCCAGGGCTCTGTTCTGGGACCCACACTATTTAACATCTTTCTAAGTTATATGAATAAGGACTTAGAAAATAATATCATTAAGTTTGTTGATGATACCAAATTGGGGGGCAAAGTGGATACTTTAAGTAAACACTTATCTCTATTCAATGACCTAGGCAAAACTGAAAGCTGGGCAGCTAAAAATGGTATGTCCTTCAACATTAACAAATGTGTAGTTATGCATTTTGGCCTATATAATCCAAACTACTACTACATAGTGAATCAAAATATAATGAAGAGCTCTGCCCTTGAGTAAGATCTTGGTATCCTTAATACTAACAAACTGTCTTCGACTGACCACTGTATGTCCACATCAAAAAAAGCTAAGGGAACTGTTAACAGAATCAAGTGTACTTTTGTGTGTAAAACTGAACAATGCATTATTCCACTGTACAAAATTTACATACAATGACTCCTTGACTATGGATCACAGGTTTGGTCTCCTTCCCTTGCCATGGATATTAACCACTTAGAGGGTGTCCAAATCTCAGTAACCAAACTTATCCCCAGGTTTAAAAGCAAATCATATCTAGAGAGGTTGCTAGCTACTGGTCTCCACCCTTTGCAATCTAGGCGGCAGAGGGGAGACTCATTGCTGCTCTATAAAATATTGCAATCTCCTGAACTAATAACCTACTTTGATATACACTTTAGCACTACCAGAGGTAATTTAAGGTCTCATAACAAGACACTTACTGTCCCTCATGTTACAACTAAGAGAGACAATTTTATACTGTAAGGGCTGTTAAAGCATGGAACAGACTTCCACAAAGCATTGTTGATCTCACAACTCTCGATAGTTTCAAAAAATTTCTGGATGATCGTTATTACTCAGAATACAAAATGGTATTAATGGCCCACTAGTGTGGGGGACATTCTCAATGGGCCTATTTGCCTTCTTATGTCCTATTTACCTAGTAAATCTAGTGAGCTGGGCATTGGGACCAGGGCTGGCAGACTAGAGCTAATCTGCACTGAAGTAAATGTCTGAAAGAAAATACTGTTAGTAATTTTATCTTAAAAAATCAAATCAGAGAGACAGATGAGCAGAACAGGAACCAGTTGCCTGCAGGGCTAGTTGCTTGGCTATTTTAACTTAAGAAGAAAAAAGATAGGAGGAACAGTCAGACTGCTCTTGCACAGTTGCCTGAAGGGCTAGGCGCATTTTAACACTTGACCTGATTATTTTTCTGTTAAAAAAAAATCATGGGACTTGTCAATCAGTGTAGTACACATCTGCTTGTTGCCACCTAGAATGCCTGTCTACCTGCTGTTGCATCCAGTTGTGTACTGCTCTGTCTCAGTTGCCTAAAGGACTAGTTAAATGTAAGTACTTGGCTATTTTCCTAAAAACAAACAGGCAAACTAAAAAAATAGTAAGACCAGTCTGTCACTATAATATGGTATGCCTCTGTTTGTTGCCACCTAGCATGTCTGTCTGCCTGCTGTTACATCAGCTTGTGTACTGCTCTGTCAGAGTTGCCTGATGGGATAGTAACAGTTTAAGCACTTGGCTATTTTTCCTTGAAAAAAACATTTGTTGGACCAGTCAGGCAGTGCTGTATGCCTCTACTTGTTGCCACCAAGTGTACCTGGCTGCCTCCTGCCACGTCCACTTGTGTACTGCTCTGTCACAGTTGCCTAAGGGGCTAGTTGCATTGAAGCACTTGACTATTCTTCCTTAAAAAAAAAATTAGTAGGACCAGTCGAAAAGTGTAGTACACCTTTGCATGTTTCCACCTAGTGTGCCTGTTAGCCCGCTATCACATCCACTTGTGTACTGCTCTGTCACAATTGCCCAAAAGGCTAGTTGCAATAAAGCACTTAGAAACATAGAAAATGATGGCATAAGGAGATCAAGGGTCCATCGAGTCTGCCCATGAGATACCCAGCAGATTTTGATGATCATAGGAGCTACCCCCTACCTGTTTTGCTTTTTTGTACCTGTTGAATTGTCCCTTAATTGAGCTCTAGTTCTGTCCCACCCATGCTTGAAACCCATCATAGTCTCTGCCCCCACCACCTCTGCTTGCAGACTGTTCCATGGCTCCACCACTCTTTCAGTGAAGTAGTGTTTCCTTAGGTCCTTCCTGACCCCCCGCCCCAGTTTCCAGTCATGTTCCCTTGTAGTTGAGCTAGGGATCCTACTGAATAGCAGCTCTCTTAGAGACACTCTGTTTATGCCTTGTAAGAACTTAAAATGTTTCTATCATGTCCCCTCTCTCTCTCTTTGTTTCCAATGAGAACGGATTCAGTGATGCCAGACAATCTTCATAGGAAAGTCCATATAGACCCTAGATCATCTTCATTACCCTCCTCCTCTTCATTGCCTGTAGCCTATCCCTATCTTTTTCAGGTGCAGCCTTCAACACTGAAGACAGTACTTCAAGTGCGGCCATATAGAAGGGGACAATCACGTCCCTCTTTCTGCTATCAATCCAAAAGTATAAAGCTGGGGATATCTGGTTAGGTGGGGCTAGATTGGGCAGACTAGGTGGGCCTTGGGGTCCTTCTCTGCTGACATTGTGTATGCATGTATAGTATGTATGTACAGTATGTATGATCCCTCTGACTATGCATCCCAACATTCTATTTGCCTTGATATATGCTTTATTGCATTGGCTAGCCGGTTTTATAGTATCAGTGATGATGACCCTCAGGTTCCTTTTTTCCTGTGAGGTGCACAGCCTAACCCCATTTAATCAATATTCTGCCCTAGGGTTCCCTTTTCCCAGATGCACAACTTTGCACTTTTTCGTGTTGAATTTCAGCTACCACAGATAGACCACCTTTCCAATTTTTGTAGATCCGTTTGCAGGTCCCAAACCCTTTACTGTCTGTCCACCCACCCTCCCAGCTTGCTGTCATCTGTGAACAGGGCAAGCTTGCCCTCAATACCCTCACCAATGTCACCTATGAATATGCTGAAGATGACTGGACCCAACACTGATCCCTGAGAGACTCTACTCATGACCTCACCTTCTCTTGATCTCACCCATTGATCACAGCCATTTGCTTCCTATTAGTGAGCCAGTTACACGCCCATCTGAA
The DNA here is from genome assembly GCA_016271365.2 of Neoceratodus forsteri. Classification (NCBI taxonomy): domain Eukaryota; kingdom Metazoa; phylum Chordata; order Ceratodontiformes; family Ceratodontidae; genus Neoceratodus; species Neoceratodus forsteri. The sequence continues at coordinate 1,229,642,503 of CM057459.1, read as the reverse complement.
CAAGTTTTTTTTGCAGCCATAAGGTCCTATAACTTCTTCAGTGAGCATCTCTGTGGTACAGAATTGAACGTCTTGCTGAAATCAAAGTAGAGAAGGTAGTAGTAGTTGTTAATTTTATTATGTTCGATCAAAGATCATTACAAAAAGCTACATTAAAATTCATAATCATTGCAGTGCATAGGTCCACAAAAACATAAGAATAATACATCACATAACTGAATAACAGGTCTGAATCTTACAAATATTATTAATTGTTAAAAAGAAATAAGTTAGCTCAAAAATGTATACTAATAACTTAGGCTGTAAAAGTCATTTATATTTATTCCGAATGATAGAGCTTGCTCTGAAATATCCTGCAACCTGGTTTATCACATAATTATCCTGGGCTGTCAGCATAAGATATAAGAGTACATTTTTATACATTGTGCAAATGTGAGACCATACAGGGGCTAACCAATACTGCCGTGGCTTGTCATACCAAGTGCAATTAAAAACCACATGGTAAAGATCTTTAGGTTCTTTTATATTACAATTGCAATGATTAAGTGTCTCCTCAGATTGTTTACTATATCTTGCTCTCAAGAGATTGTTCTTAAGCAGTTCAAATCTATATCTAACATAAACGAATATAAGTTCCTGGTCTGTCAGCACCTCCAGATAGTGTCTCAACATATGAGAAATATTATTTCTGACACGCCAATGAGCAATCCTTAAAGTTGAGACAGTTTGGCAGTCTTTCATTTTTTCATTATTTATGATTTTACTACAGAATTATTTTTTGTAATGTAGCCCAATTGTGATCCCCTTCTCCAGGTATGCTTTTAAAACTTACAAGCTGTTTATTTGTAGGGTTTTTATAAATTGTAGGTGCCATGATGATTGTCTACGACCTAACTCTTTCCATCTTTCTTTTTCTGTAAAACATTCCCTCAGTAGTCTTTCAGAAGACATTCTGGTGATGGAGATCCAGCAACCTACAAATCTAGCCTGGCAAAAGCTTCCAGACTAGGAAAGCCTAATTTTACTCTTACTAAGGGGCTGGAGACAGAACTTCCCAGTCCCAGTGCTGATCTGAGAATTTTGTTCAAGGGGATTTCCAGCTTTTTTGAATTCATATAACCCCAGACTTCAGCAAGGTAGACAGCCGGGGGAATATACTTAGCTTGGGAAGCTTTTAAGAGAGGTAAAGTAGAAGAGCCACCAAATATCCTGTTGAATCTTAAAAGCGCTCCAGCCAGTTGTTTAAGTTTAGCAACTTGGGCTTTTATGTGGGGCTCCCATTTCCCTGTATTCATGTTTAAAAGTCCTAAATAAATGTAAGAATTTAGTGTCTCAATCCTATGTTCACTTATTACCCATTTGATCTATATGTTTCTGGAACCAAAAATCATGACCTGACTTTTACTCTCATTAACAGATAATTTGTGAGACACCACATAAATGTGTAAAGCATTTAACTTCTTTTGTAATCCTGATCTGGACAATGAAATTAACACAAGATCATCTGTGTGCGCCAACTCAGGACAATCTCTCTGTCCACTCTTTGGGGAGTCAGAAGAAAGGGCCATAAGTTCTTCAAGTAATTGATCAATATATATACAGAACAATATTAGAGCCATAATACACCCCTGTCTAACCCCTTTATTAGTTTTTATGACTGCAGATTACTGACCCTGTGTACCCAGACTTATCTGTGCCCATGTTTCACTATACAACTCTTTTATGATACTTATAAGTTCTGATTGGAACCCTTTTTCAAGCATCATTTGTCAAAGTTTAGTGTACATAACATTATCGAAGGCTGCACTAAAATCTATAAAAGCAATGTAGAGTTTCTGGCCTCAAAGCTTTACATATTTTTCAATTAAGTGTAACAAGATAAATCAAATATCTGTTGTGCTGTAACCAGTACAGAAGTCTACCCGTAGTTCACTGAGACCTCCCAGATCCTTAAGGTGCTGCAATAGCCTTGCTAAAAGGACCCTGGCAAAAATGTTACCATTAATATCCAACAGGAAAATGGTGCAATACATACATGGATCAGCCCTATCGCTCTTTTTGAAGATGGAAATAATTATAGCACCATTCCATGACTTTGGAACCCTACTATGAACAATAAAAAGATTATAGTACTGAATCAACAGCCTCACCTCCTAGTGATGGGACTATCAGGAAGACCTCAGCAGGGATTATGTCTGGTCCTGGTGCTTTTTTCCTTTTTAACTGAATGACAGCCAGGTAAACTTCCTGATAGGTAAAGGGTTGAAAGTGATGTCTGTTTACACTCAAGTCCCAGTACTGACAGGATGATACCAAGTTTGGATCGAAAAACAGATTTAAATAATGATTAACCCATTGATCTGATGAAATATAAGTATCGAGCTGTTTTTTACTGTTTTGTGCCTTTTGCCACCATCAGCCAAATGGCTTCCTGATTGTTGTGAATAATTTTTAACATATTAAACCATTGTTTTTTTACTGAAAAGCAGTACGTTTAATTTTTGGCAACTCCTTACAATGTTTTCTTTTTTCATTAAGCAATTTATAGGCCCCTATCTTACCACTCTTTTTAGCATACCGTATGTATCTAATTAAACTTTTTTTGTGCTGGAAACATTCTTGATCATACCAGATGGGTGGACCCTTAAAGTGGGTTGAGACTGTCTTTTCTTTTAAAATCAAATTTTTTATTTTATTCAAGCAATGACTCATAGTGTCTTCTATAACAGTCATAGTATCACCATTTGACACAAGTGTCGATGTATTGGAGATGGCTGTACTAACAATTAGAGCCACTTCCTCCAGATTCACCGAGTTTTATCTTATCTTAAAGAGCCACTGACACCAAAAGTGCTACATTGCAGAATCCAAATAAGCATACTCCCAGTAAATCTCATACCAAAAACTAGATTTTTACATTACTTGGTTTTAAAGTTATTCACCATTGTGCATCTTTGATTGCACTACCTGTGCAATAAAAGCAGGTGTCAGTAAAGAGCTGCTGCTGATGTCATGTAGAGACCTCAAAGTCTAGTAATCCCTGTCAGCAAGCTTATAAGACCCATTTCTCCAAAGTTGTAAAGATCATGTGTAATGGTTTTCATAAGTAAAACAGACAGCACCAGTCAGTAAACATTGCTATAAATACTATATATGTTCCAGGTTTTGTAACAAAGTTGATAAAAGTGTATTATTTAATGCTGTTTTGTGTGGTCCATTTCACCAGGGTTGCTGGATACTAAGTCAGCATGCCTCCAGACTGCTGATGCCAGTTAGAGTGCTGCTAATTTTACTGCTGTTTGTCATTGTCTGCTTTACAATATGTTTTAATAGGTGTCTTATATGTTTTAATTCCTACTAGGGGTGGAAGTGTTAGCTCTGGTAAAATGATCATTGTAATTTAGAGTAGAACGTAGATGAGTCTGCCCCACCCAATTAACAAGGAGATGGGATAATTGTTTTAAATTGTCATTCTTAGAAGTTACCTCAATTGACTGATAGGTGTGAATGAGCTCAGCCTTTCATCAGAAACTTATTCAGCCTGCAGACCTCACAGTGTGCTCCTATGATCCTGCATTCAGCAAAAGGACCTCAATAAAAAGGCATACAGACAAAATACTGTCAGTTTTGTTACAAATCCTGAAGCACAACATTTTTAAAGCAATGTTTACTAACTCATGCTGCCTGTTTTACTTCTGAAAACCATTGCACATGATCTTCACAGCTTTAGAGAGACAGGTCCTATAGGCTTGCTGGCAAGGAAGAATAAACTGTAAGGTCCCTAAATGACATCATCAGCAGCTTTTCAGTGGAACAGGCTTTCTTTGACCAGGTAGTGAAATCAGGGTTACAAAATGGCTAATAACTTTAAAATGAAGTAACATAGAAATCTACTTTTTGGTATGAGATTTACTGTGGCTATGCTTATTTTAATTCTGCAGTGTAGCACTTTTGGCCAGATGGCATCAGCAGCTCTTTAAGCTGATTTTTTTTATCTCAAAAGGGTTAAGTCCAGGTACATTTCCTTTCTCTTCCATAACTCATCCTCTATTAGTTAAGGTTAGAGATGTTCATGTATCCATAGGTCTGCTCCATATAGCAAAATCTTAAACAGAAGCTCCCATGGCATTACTATATGTAACGTTTCCTTCAAGGTCTCCCTCAATTCTTCCATTGATTAGTGCTATATTATTTACAGCCAATAATTTCACCAAGCTAAAGTGGATCAATTATGAGTAGTTACATTTTCAAACGGCCAGCAGTGAACGTCATTATCTGCATATCCATCATAAAAAGCTATATGGGTATTCATATCTCCACATAGCAGAATGGTATTGCACCCAGTAACTGCTCAACTATACTGAATTAACTCGTCTAATTGATCCCACATCCTAGGGGAATAATATTTTGAGTTAGATGGTGGGATATAAACGTTAATTAAACAACAGTTTAATCCTGGCATTTGAACATATACTGCTAGTGCATAGCTTTTACTAGTAATTGACTGAACTGTCAGATTCTTAGCAACCTAAGCCCAAATGAGTAGACCTCCTAAGTTTCTACCAGTGCCAGAAAGTGTAGTACCAGGGCATAGAAAACAGGAGTAGCCATTTAGTGAAACATCACTGCCCTCTGAATGCCATGTTTCTTGGAGGCAAATTATATGATAATTGGTGATAAACTCCTTCCAGTCTTGGTCAACAAACTTATTATTTATAACTGAAATGTTCCAAGAAAGTAAAGCCCATACAGGCAGGCAAGATGATGTCTTCTCCTGTTTAAAGGACTGGTCTAGGGGGCATGGCCTGACTGAGAAGAGGAATGGATGCCTGATCCTGGAGCTCAGGGCCCATCCATTGATAATCAGTGCCATCCTACAGATATCACCCAACAAACTCGCTTAAAATGAAAAAGTAATTACTCTTCTTTATGGCAGCTAACAAAAAGTCTAGGAAAAAGCAAGCTCAGCTGAACTTTTTGCCGACAGCAAGCGCTAAAGACTCAGGCCTGAACTGCTCCACGGCCCGCGCACTCCCTCCTACAACCAGCACGGAGATGAAGCATGCAGAAATGGGCAATAATGAGTACCAACCCACACAAAACACCCAAAGCAACATAAAGGGCTTGATCCAGCTGCTAAAATTTGAATTGACTCACCAGATGTGGGCTGGGTTTGAAAACATCGGGGCCCAACTCACCCATCTGCAGCAGACTGTAAACACTCTAGCCAATGTGGTGGAAAGCCACTCGACCAGGCTGGAGGAGTTGAAGCAGTGGGTCAGCAATAGAGAGGACTCCCACAACTGCTTAGAAGGCTCATTGCAATCAGCCCTGTGAGAGACTGAATCCCTCAAAGCCACCCTCGATGATCACAAAAATCATGAAAGGTGCCGCAATGTATGCCTGGTGGGCTTGCCAGAAGGGACAGAGGTACATGACTGCAGAGCATTTATGGGCCCATGGCTAAGAAGAGTCTTAAACTTACCCAAAACAACATCCCTGGAGATCCAAAGGGCTCACTGGTCACGGGGTCACCGACCAGGCCCTGATGAAAGACCACTCCATGTTATCATTAAGTTCGTCTGTTTTCAAGATGGACAACATGTGCTGGAGGCAGCACAATAAATGGAGACATTACCAGTACAAGGCAAGAATTTCAGTATTTTTCCAGACTTCTCGACGAGACTGCAGACGGAGAAACAAGCTTTCACAGTGGTCAAGAAAAAATGACATGTGCTCAACTGCCAGTTTGCTATGGCATACACAGCCTGACTGATTATCAGGCTGAAGAAGCAGGAATCCATATCCTTTACGGACCTGGAGGTGGCAATGCAGTACATCACACGAGTCTTAGAGAAGCAGCACAATGATGTGGACCCCTGCCCAGGCGATGTTTAAAAATGACACAAGTTTTTCTCCAGCCTATCATGGCTGGGCTGGGAGGGCCTCTTCCTGTTCAGTGCAGCCCGTAGCCCGCAACTCCTTTCCGGCTGACTGGGACGAAGTGGTGCAGACTATTCAATTTACCTGTGTGACAAGGCTAGAATTGATCCTGTATAAAAGCTATGGACACCCAGCTCTATGAACTGTCGGGGACGATGTATCTTCATTTACCTCATTTTGAAAAGAGTTCTTTGCTGCTCTGAAATTAAGCAAGTGCAAAAGAAAATGATCATTATGTATATAAGGTTATGTCTTGGTTTTAATACTGTTAAAGTTTAGTAATCTGGCAACTTTACAACGAGGGCTGTAAGGGAGCGGGGCAGAATCTTTCTAACTGGAGGCCACCCAAGAATTAATCCAAGGCCATCGGGGAGAGTGGTGTAAAACCTGGTAATGCTAACCTCAGCCTGCTTTCATTAGGTCATTTGGATCGCACAGGAGAGCGGGCTGTGAGGTAAACAAACTTTTGGGTACAAACAACTTGTCAACTTTGTTTTGTCATATTTTTTTCTATCTTTACTGGATAATCATGGTGGGGAGAGGAGGGAGGAGCAAAACCAAATGGGTCTGGAGGGGTGATGGATCGATACTGTGTTTGCAGGAAGATAGGCTCTAAACTACTTGGGAAGGTGGAGCAATCCTTGGTTAAACTGAGAAGCACATAGTAGGAGCAAGGTGGATACTCTGGGATCCTCATTCAGGAGGCCCATTCAGGGGTCTCTAGCACTGCTCCAAGAGCCAGCCTGCAGCAAGAGTGGGAGAGCTTCCCCCCACAACATACCCAATCCGGTCCAGCAGTACAGCTTGAAAAGTCCCAGAGGGAGGAGGTAATCCATCTCCCACTTCCTCAGCTCCCCAAAATAACAGCACTATACAAGAAAGTAATATGAAGAATTTAATGCTACAACTGATGGGACCCCTCTGTACATCCACGAAGGGTAGAGGAAAAAGAGGAAACACATGGGACAGACAATGGGGGGGTCTTGGGGGCTTCAGGTGGACGTTGTTTCTTTGGGGGGGTATAGGTTTCATAGTTATGCTGTTGGGGTGTTTGGGGTGGATTGTAGCTAGTGTTGTGGGATTAGTAGGCGGGGAAAGAGGGGGATTTAAAGGGGAATATGAACTGAGTAGAGTTTGTAATGTGTGTTGTGGTAAAGAGGGGGGGAAGATGATGTTAAAGTTAAGGTAGCGTTGAAAATAGAAAACAGCCTTCAGCACGCAGGATCAAGAAATGGGAGACAAGCCAGCCCGGTTGCAGTGAGGGTTGATGTGCTGGACGCCACTCTTTACGCCACACTGGTGACCTGTGTTCGTGAACGAGCACAGGTTGCTGGGGGTCGGCAGGGAGGAGATAGATTGAGCATCCAGTGGACTGCTTTCCATCTCTGAGAGGGGGGGGATTCAGTGACAGGTGCTCACCTGACCCCTAGTGGAGGGTGGAGCTTAATGGCACAAAGCCGCACAACAAGGGGTGGGGACACAGCAGCCACTTGATGGGGGGCATGCACAGGAGAGTGCATGGTCCCAGTCACTGGCAGCATTGTACACCATGATCCCACAAGGGGAGAAAACAGCTGAAAAATAGCCTGCAGATGATGACGGAGGAACTTGCAGGCCTTGTACCCAGCTAGCCACAGCACAGCACACTGGATCCTGTTTTGGGGGGTGGGCCCCCTCTCCATCCCCACCAGGGGGGATAAGCCCTGGGGATGACTGCTGTGCTGGCTGGTAGACAACGGAGTGATAGGGTTAGGGTTCCCCCAGAGAGAGAGGGCTGCAGGGCTGGAGCATAAATACTATAACAAAAAGAAAAAGAAATAGGAGACATATCATGGTCTCATGGGAGGTCATATCAACTTAACCATCCAAAATGAGTATGTTGAAATGCATAACGTGGAATGTAAGGGTTGTAAAAACAGTGACCAAAAGGAGAATGGTCTGGAGCTACTTGAGGAAACAAAGAGGGTATATTAACTTCCTACAGGAGATCCATTTGACTAAGGAAGAGGTGAATAGATTGCCGAGCTCATAGGGAGGTACGCTGTTGGTCTCCCCATTCACATCTAAGGTCAGAGTGGTGGCAAACTGCCTGCGGCCTCACATGAGGGTCGAAGTTCATGGATCCATTTCAGACCCCCAGGTCAGGTTCCTGGTGGTGGATGCCATGATAGATGGGGCTAGATATACTCTGGTGTCATTATATGTCCCTAATATAAATGATCCAGGTTTGTTTCCCCATCTGACAGTGGTCCTGGCACCCTATCTGGACAACATCATTATGGGGGGAATTCAGTACATACTGGGACCAAAAAATGGATCATTTGGGAAATAGGGGTAGACCTCCCCCGAGGAGTTTGGATGCATTGAGAGACTTATCAAGAGAAAGGGCACTACAGGAGGTATGAAGACACTCCCACCCCCACCAGAGGGAATTTTTCTACTACTCCAACATGCATAAGATATTTACTAGTATAGACTATTTTCTGGCCTCCTTAAGTGTGATAGATGGAGCAATTAATCCCAGTATGGACTCATTTGCATATCTAACTATGCCCCACTGGAGTTCACCTTCCCCTCAGGATGGATGAGTGCTCCTAACAGGTAGTGGAGAGTGGACCCAACCCTCCTTACCTCTCAGGGGTATAAAACGTATATGGCAGAGACTATTCAGGAATTCTTAACATACAATAAAATGCAGGACACTTCAGTCTCCAACACATGGAGGCTCTGAAGGCAGTCATCTGAGGAGCCATGATCTCTTATGCCGCTCGACTATGACGGGAGAAAACTAGGGAGGAGATGATACTAGAGGCACAAATACTAGATCTGGAGAAACAAATCACAGAGGGTAAGGAAAACAATAAACAGGGGACCCTAAAACAACTGGAGACTAGCCCAAATAGCCTCAAAAAGGATTGAGAGGGACATTATAAAATCTGATGTGGGGGCCTATTTTGAGGGTGACAGAGCAGGCAAATAGCTAACCTGGAAGGTAAAGAAACAGCAGGCAGACAAGGTAATTTTGCCATGGAGGATGAGATGGGTAAAATCACTTCAGACCCCAGGAAAATCAATGACATTTTTATACAGTTTTATGAGAACTTGTATAAGTCTGAGGCTCCGGGGGGAGGGGGGACAGATCCCAAGGGATTCCTGGGGGGACTCAGTTTGAAATCTCTGGACCAAGGGCCGAGGGAGGAACTTGACTGTCCCATTACCACCATGGAGGTGCAATGGGCCGTATGGGAATCAAATGTGGGGAGGGACCAGGGTCCGGATGGCATAGCCATGGAGTTCTGTAAAGTTTTTTGGAAGGAACTTCAGCACATCCTCACACTGATGATACAGGATGCCTTGAAAGTAGGCACATTGCCCCTGTCCCTACAGCTAGCAACAATTATAATCCTCCCAAAACTGGGAAAGAACCCAAACAAATGTGAGTCACACCGCCCTGTCTCCCTCCTGAATGCTGATTATAAGATAATAGCAAAATTAATTGCCAGAAGGTTAAAGGGTATACTTCAGGCACTGATACACCTGGATCAATGCGGATTTGTTAAGGGCATACAAGCAAAACACAATATCTGCAGAACCCTGAATATTAATCATGGTTGGTCAGGAAGGGGAAGGGACAAGGATAGAGGTCTTCTGGCACTTGATGCCGAGAAGGCCTTTGACTGAGTGGAGTGGACCTTCATGTTTGCAGCATTAAAGACATTTAGCTTAGGACCCCAGATAGGAGCCTGGATTAAAGCATTATATACATCCCCTAAGGCACAAATGCTCACTAATGACGCTCTGTCCTCACCATTCCATCTCACACAAGGGACGAGGCAGGGCTGCCCCGACACCTCTCCTGTATGTATTGATGATGGAGGTCCTGGCCACGTCCATCTGACAAAACCCAAAAATACAGGGCTACTCTAAGGGAGGAAAACACCAGGTCATCTCTTTGTTTGTGGATGACATGTTGTTTTTCTTGAGGGACCCGAGGACATCCATCCCAGCCTTAATTAAGCTATTGAGGAATATGGTCCCCTATCGGGTCACAAAATAAACTAGGCTAAATGCGAATGGTTCCCCCTGGGGGGTGCGGTCACTCCCATTCAGATACAGGAGCATGAACTTCCCCCTTCGTCCTCCCTAAAATATCTGGAGTCAATCTCCCTAGAAGACTGGCAACCCTGTTCAAAATAAATTACAAACCTCTGTTGAAAAAGATCCAGGAGGAGTTTGAGAGATGGAAGAATCTTCCCTTTACACTGCTAGAAAAGGTGAATATGGTTAAAACGTTTGTATTACCTCAGTGTCTGTACTTATTTCAAACACTACTGGTATGTATCCCCCAGAGATATTTAAAATCCCTGCGAGGAGCTATAGTGACCCTGCTGTGGGGTAACAAGAGACCTAGAATTAGGCATGAGATCCTATGGAGAACAGTAGTGGAAGGGGGCTTGGGTCTTCCAAATTTACATTTGTACTACCTAGCAGCACAGATCTCCTCATTGGTAGATCTTACTCAAATAAATGGGGAGATGAGAGCATGGATGGAGATGGAGGGTTTCTCTGAAGGAGACCCACTAAATATGTTCATTTTTGCAGCTGCTCTGAACTGCAAATGAGCAAAGCATATAGTGAACCCTTTCACCAGGGCCACGATGCAAGCACGGCTTATGGCCTACGCCGTCATGGGATATCCACCCACATTATCCCCAGTTGCTTCTATGGGTCAGGTGCCTTGGAGGGATGGGCAGACACTGGGCCCAGTTTGCCAGGCACTGAGGATCTGGGCTAAGAAGGGTCTACAACTAATACACCAGACGTATGACCAGGAGCATGTCCAGACATATCAATCCTTAGCAAAAGAATATGGACTTCATCCATCGCACTTCTTCACCTACCTGCAGGTCTGGAGTCACCTCCTAGTTACTAAGGTGGGTGTAGAACAGCCCACTGCCCCACAAAGGTCCCCCTTGGAGGAGGTACTGAGGGGTAACCTGAGGACACATTCAAGTAGGCCAATGACAAACTGTTACAAAAGTATGCAGGGTAGTTGCCACATGTAATGGATAATGTCAGGGAGAAATGGGACAGTGACATGGGACGGAAGGCCCTAACAGAAGGGGACTGGAGGATGATACAGCACAGGGACATGAACCGCTCAGTTAACAACAGAGTGAGAGCAACTCACTTTAATATCCTGCACAGAACTTACTTCACTCCATCCCTGGCCCATATGATAGACCCAGTGAAATAAGACCTCTGCCCAAAGTGTAAAGCCCAGAGAGGAACTTTCATTCACATGATCTGGGAGTGCCCAAAAAACAGAGGATTCTGGGTCAGTATTACAGATATTATGCAAGCAATTCTACAAGATACACAAACTCTGGGGATAGGGGAGGTGCTCCCAGGGACACCAGGAAATTCATGTGGGGGTACAGGCCAGGACCACCCACTATGGTCACTGGCTATGGCAGTGGGAAAGCAAGCCCTGGCCTACTACTGGGGCAAGAAGTCACTACCCACAATTGCAGAGTGGGCCCAAAACTTGCTTAGATGCATGAAACTGGAACATTCCCATTACAAAGCCATGGATAAAGAGGATAAATACCATGCAGTGTGGAGGCCACTGGAAGTGGCCATAGGCCAACCATAGTTACCAGCCTTTTAGGAAAAGCATAGGAGCGGCCAGGGAGTCATGGAAGGAAGAGTTTGCAGCTACCAAGGGTGACCATTAGGGAGGAGGAAATAAGTGACAAGAGAACTTGATAGCCGTACTAAATGGAAATTCCTACAAATGTGATTGTCTGCTGTTCAAAACCCCAGATATGCTGTTGCTGATATTCTACGTAACCCATGATATGGATGTATGTATTTGATTGTAGTTAAGAGTGCTGTATGTGCTAAACTTTAAAATAAAGTTTGAAAAAAAATAAAGGACTGATCTAGGCTTAGTCAGATATTTTGGCTATCTAGCACTTTGAAGCTGTTGTCCAATGGGAGAACGTTAGAAAGTTGTTGCCTCACAGAGCTTGGATCTTCTACCCTCACTTGATTTGTAGGCCGTTTCATAAGTTATAGGACTCTTATTAGCATGTACTTGCTGACCTTTTGCTTCTTCCCACTTAATTAAATGAATACCCATATTGTCCAGGACCACTAAGCATTCCAGCAATCTTGTATATGCCTCTATAGAAATTACACTTATTATCACTTGATCATCCTCGATGTCCTCCCCAATTCTGGTGGGGACATACTGCCTATCTAAATCTATCAGAATATTTAATGTATGCACAAATAGATCCTTTAAAACTTTTTCAATTTAACACCGGTTTCATTTTCAGATCTTGGTAACCCAAAGATTGAAAAGGTTTTGAATATATCTTTATGTCTTAGATGCTGGGCTCTTGGGTCTAAAATATTGCTTGCGACTATGTGAATCCCTAGTGCATCCAACACCAAGGCCTTTTGTTCTACCAAATCAACCATTTCTCTAGATTCTAACTGCACATCTATTCGAGCATGCTTACTTTTGTATGATGTTCTCTGAGCTCTAAGAATTTTCACTTTTTCATCTGACATGCTCATAAAGTGCATAAAAAGGTTTTGTAGTGCATTTTTTAGCTTCCCTTCAATCTCTCTCTCTCTCTCTCTCTAGGGAGCACTTTATAACCAAAAATGTTGATTAGAGACTCATGTCTTGAAGCTTTAGGTGCTCTATCTCTGTTCAGTTTATCTCTGTTCACAAATTCAGCGTACCAGGAGTCACATGATGCAGAGCACCTAGAAGCAGCCTAATCTGGAGCTCCTGCCTACCGACCGCTAATTACTTCATTTTTCTGCCCTTCTAACATCAAAAGAGGTGATCTAAATATCTTTACGTGCTATTTTAGTCACCTGGATTGCGGTAGTGGCTTTTCTGCGGTTTATAGCAGTGTAACTCGTGCTGCAGAAACTATGGAAGCGGAGATGAAGCAGGCTGGCATTAAGCACACCCTGCCGACCACTCCAGAAAAATCATCCAAAAAATCTAAATTCCAAAGCTTGGGGCACACTCCTAAGCAGAACCCCTCTGGTTCCCCAGCGAATCCATTAACAGAGGATCGCTTCCTCCAGGAATTACTACCGTTTAGAGAAACTCTTGATGATATCTCCGAAGAGTTAAAATCCATCCGTGGAGACCTCAGCTCGCAATATTTGAGAGTGGGGGACTCAGAGGCGAGAACTTCCTCTCTGGAAAAATGGAAAGAAAAAATCGGCTCAGAGATTATCCATCTAAGACAACAGATCAGCAAGCTTCAGCTGAAAATGGAGGATCTGGAAGGAAGAAGTAGAAGGAACAATGTGTTGATCCTGGGCCTACCTGAAGCGGAGGAGGGAACGGACACCATTGTGTTCATATAGAAATTCCTCAATAAGGTTGTGGGTCCTTCCCCCTTTAACCCGCAATACCATATCGAATGGGCCCACCGCTCCCTGAAGCCAAGACCTCCTCCTGGGGCACCCCCAAGGCCCATAATAGTGAAGTTTCTCATCTTCCTAGAGAAACAGCATGTGCTAGCCAAATCGAAAGAGCTCCAATCTATTCTGTGGGGCAACACCAAGCTGAGACTGGCCCAAGACCTGTCTTTTGAGACGCACCAGAAGAGAGCTGCCTTCCACCCGACTGTCAATAAGCTTATTGCTGCAGGAATATGATTCAGAATGAACTACCCTGCCAAACTGCAGGTGGCAATAGATGGTGTATGGCACTCCTACGAAAAACCGGAGCAAGCAGTCACAGACCTCACCTCCAAACTACCAAACCTTTTTAAATCAAGCTGAACCCTGCCTTTGTTAGCCAAAGACTATTAGGTTTCTCTCAATGTGGAGTTGGAATTTTAATTTGTACCTGTTGAGTCCTTTTGGTCTTCCCTTTTCTGCCCTGTCATGGCTGGGTAGATAGGCAGACTGTGATGCGGCCTAGCAGGCCTGAGTAGGCTTCAGTGGCTTGGCTGGGTGCTCGGGGGGGCAGCGGAACCTGGTGTGCAACGAATGTTTCCGGATGTCTCCAATTGAGATGGACCAACCGGTCCTACCTGGTTTCGGTTCCCTCGGCTATTTCTCACCTCTTGGAGGCCAGAAGGTCCCATGGGGGGGATAGAGGAGGCGTTTAATTAGTGTTTTCAGGATGTCGCCCTCCGGTGCTACAACTACCGAGCAAGCAGGCCTCCTATGAAATCTACATTGTTGATAGTTCCTGGTGGGGTTTAGTTCGACGTGGCACATTCTGTTTCTCTGTTTTGGAATACCTGGTAAGGCATTCCCACTTCCTAAACCTTTATACAGGCTCTATGGTCATTATGTTAGTTTTGGGCCAGGTATGGAGCTTTTTTCATATAGGGTCTGGTGGGTGGAGGGCTCCAGGATGGAGCAAGCTCTGGGAGAACTGCTTTGCGGTCTAGAGATGGGGGGGAAGTTGCAGTATCTGAGAGGTCAAAAGATCAGAATAGGCTTCGATGTTACCGGTCAAGCTTCACTAAATTGGATCGGGATATCTCATTTCACTTTGGCTTGGTACTGACTTCTCTCGGGATTGCAAATTTTGGGGGTTGGTCCTCACCAGTAGTTCTTAAAAACCCCGAATTTGGCTTCTCAATTACATGGGGATCGTTTGTACATAGTTTGAGGGGGGTTGGGAGGGGGAGTTTATAGATTGGGCGATTTCATTACCAGTCTTTCTGCTCAGGTTTATGACAGGCAAATTACTTTCACTCATTGTAACAACCCTTCATAGGTTTTTTCAAGCTTTTGGGGGGGAAACTATTCCCTTTTATTAACATTTTCTTGCAGAGGGTAGTGGGAATGGGGGAGGAGGTTGATCTACTTGTTGGGGGTTACTTTGTTTGATTATTAATGTTGACGGGGCTGGAGGGGGGGTCTGGGACATTTTCCCATCTGGGTCCAATATTGGTAAGTTACTATTATCCACTACTTTTATGCCTGGATTATTATATGATTTTCTTGGGACTGGGGAATCTCTGTATTTCAATTACTGTTTATTGGGAGGCTGGGGTGGGGGAGGGCCAGGAGTGTGCCATTTGGGTTGGTTGGAAAGACTAATGATCCATGTTTCTTTTACCTTTAACAATAAGATGTATGGTTATGGTGCCTATTAAAATTGCTACCTGGAATGTCAGAGGCGTCAGAGACATATCCAAGAGATATCAGGTTCTACAAAACTGCTCCCTTTTAAATATTGACATTCTTCTCATGCAGGAAACACATTTATTGGCTTCAGAAGCTAATGGGCTACGTCGGCTAGATTTCTCTCAGGTTTTTGTGTCGGGGGGGTCATCAGCTAGCAGAGGGGTAGCTATACTGATTAAAAGACATATCCCATTGGTGGTAGAGGAAAGTCTTACAGATCAAGAGGGCAGATTTGTTATGGTTAAAGGTTTGCTCTGTAATGTTAGAGTGGTGTTGGGAGCAATTTAAGGGCCGGTAGGAGGAGATCCCAAATTTCTCATGAACCTGACTGACAAATTAAGTGGGTTTCTCCCCTCCTTACTCATATTGGGGGGGGACTGGAACATTGCCCCAACTCAAGACCTGGATAAAACCTATAGGCCATTAAAACCCCTTTCCCCTTCTCAAATTGCCCTCAGGAACTTCATGGATTTACTGGGTTTATGTGACCCATGGGGTCTGCTCAATCCCTCGGGCCGGCTTTTCTCCTTTTACTCACAAGTACACCAATCATGGTCCAGAATTGACTATTTTCTAATCAAAACTACTCTCCTGGCGGGTATTCAGCAAACAGGCAGAGCCAATTGTTGTATCCGACCACTCTCTGGCATGGATCTCGGTTTCCCCTGAACCACACAGTCAAAGGGATACTTCGTGGAAGTTAAACACTCAACTCCTAAAGGAAGATCGAATAATCTCTCACATTAAATCTTTGATTTCGTCCTTTATAGAGTTTAACGTGGGCTCTATCTGCAGAGAGGACCTGATCTGGTGTTCCTTTAAGTGCTTTATTAGAGGCGAGTTTATAAAGTTAGCTTCTAGAAGGAAAAAGCAGAGAGAGGCTAAAATTATTTTGTTGTCAAATCAGATAAGGAGCGCGGAAAACAATCTGTCCCTCTCAGCTTCACAAGCTGACTTGGAGACCTTATGGAGGTTTAGGAACGAGTACGAAGACTTACTAAGGGAAAAAATGGAGTACACCATCCTTAAAACTAAATCTCGTTATTTTGATCAAGGCGAGAAGCCAGGCAGAATGTTAGCTCTTAGATTACAGGAGACAGAAAGTTCAAGACTGATTCCTGCGCTGAGTTCCCCCTGATGGTTCTATTAAAACCTCCCCATGGGATATTTCACACATTTTCAAATCTTTTTATAGGGAGATATATGGTAGGGGTACCTCCCAGCCGTCCCACCCCAATATTGAACGCTTCCTGGATGGCGTAAGTCTCCCCTCCCTACAGGCCCACCAGTGCGAGATGCTGGCCTCTCCCATTACCCTGGCCGAAGTGGAGGAGGCAATAAACGGGCTAACTCTGGATAAATCCCCAGGTCCCGACGGTTTCCCCTCCAATTTTTATAAGGTCTTCTGCAAGGAGATATCTCCCCTCCTTCTCCTGAAATTATACGAATACATGTTCACTTCAGATTCCCTTGACCCTACTTTGTTAGAGGCCACGATAGTACTAATTCCAAAACCAGATAAACCCCAGACAGAGCTGGCCAGTTACTGCCCGATTTCACTACTAAATTACGACATAAAAATTTTAACCAAAATCATCTCTCTCAGAATTAAGCAGATTTGGCATCAATTACTTAGCCCTGAACAAGTGGGGTTTGTTCAAGGCAGATCTGCTGCCGACCATTTGAGAACCCTCTCACATATCTTACAAGCTGCCCAGGAGTCCCAGGCCCCCATGGCACTAATCGCATTAGATGCAGAAAAAGCTTTCAACAGAGTAAACTGGGATTTTCTGTGGTCTACCCTTAGGAGAATGGGCTTTCCAGAAACTTTTATTCAGTGGATTAAGACGGTATACAAGTCACCCACTGCTAAAATCTACTGTAACGGGGTTTTCTCATCTCGGTTTCCCTTATACACTGGCACTCGACAAGGCTGCCCCCTGCCCCCTGTCTCCCTATTTGTTTAACCTGTATTTGGAACCCTTGATACTGAGTATCAAGAGCTCGCCCCCGGTCACGGGTTGCTTTATATGCCAGAAACCTCTGACTCTCTCAGTTTATGCAGATGATATTCTTCTGCATCTTACCAACCCAGAATCCTCTTTAATATGCGTCTTACAAATTATTGATCAGTTTGGACAAGTAGCCAACTATAGATTAAATTGATCTAAATCAGTCATATTCCCGTTAAATTCTTCCACGTCCCAAGCTAATTTTACCCAGTTTGGTATGAGATGGTCTCCAGTCTCACTCAAATATCTAGGCATCCATCTCGCCTGAGACCCAGAGGATGTCAAGAAACTTAATTTGGACGATTTGGTGATGAGAATTCAGAAAGATCTCCACAGATGGGGCAACCTGCTGATATCCCTATGGGGCCGCATCAGTATTATTAAAATGAATGTTTTGCCCCGCATTTTTTACCCTTTAAATTTACTAAATATCTGGCTCCCAAGGTCCTACTTTCAACAGATTCACTCTGCTCTCTTCAATTTCATTTGGTGGGGCAAACATCCTAGATGGGCCTTCTTAAAGCTTAATTTACCCAAGGAGAGAGGGAGACTTCGCCTCCCTAATTTTATGTTATACTACTGGGCGAGTCATCTATCCAAAATAGGGCGATGGTAAGAAATCCGTCCCGAAACATACCTTCCCATTTGATTACAGCTAGAGATCAACCTGCTGGACATGTACAATCTCCGTCCACCCAGAATCTTTTACTACACCTTTTCCGCACTACCAGAGGCTATACAAGGTTTGGCCATAGGGCTTTCCATTAAAGTCTTATCCCAGTGCTGGAGTTTCTTTAATATATCACATAAAAGAGATAAGGCGCAACCCCTCATCTTAAACCCTAATATCAAAGTAGGTGGTTTGCCGCTGACCCCTGACTGGCTTCCACAACTACAGGATGTCTCAGTGGAAAACCTATACTCTCAGGGTTCTCTTCTTTCCTCTACCAACATATTAGCCAAACTGAATATCCCCCAGAAACACATATTTAAGGTCTTTCAATTGAGACACCTCTTGGTCAATGCATTTGGGACTGCATTCACATTGTCCCAAACAAGGCCCTTTCTAGAACAGATACAGGAGTGCGTAAATAAACCCCACAGAATTTCCAGGACCTACTTCTTCCTACTGGGCATAAAATACCCTAGCACTCTTATTGGTTCTAAGGTTTGGGCTTCCCTCCTGCCAGACTCCCTTCTGCCCTGGAACCAGATTTGGGCTGACACACACAGATACCTCACACAAGATAGGCACAGGCTAATTCAATTCCATATCCTAAACAATCTGTACTATATGCTGGTTAAGTTGGCCAAATTTGGCAGACTATCATCAACTACTTGTACACGATGTGGAGCAGTTGAAGGGAACCTGATACACATTTTTTGGCATTGTGACAAGGTGGCATCTCTATGGAGTACAAACCAAACCAAGTTGGACCCCTTCCTAGGACTGGGGGAGCTGTTTACCATAGAAATATGTGTACTAGGGATGTTCTCCAATATTGGAGTCCGGGAGCGTAGGTTTCATATGGCTTTAATTTCTATAGCAGTCAAAAGACTGGTTCTCAAACACTGGATGGATCAACTAGCCATTTCATATCCTGAATGGCTAAAAGAAATGTCCCTTTGCTTTAAAACCAAAAGGTTAATAGCAAGCTCCCGGAATCGCATGGCCTCCTTAAACCAGAAATGGGGAAAACTATATGCTTTGTATCTGAATCAAGGCTCACATAATGCTGACCTCTGACTGCTCCAGTTTGTTTTATTTCCCTTGGGATTTATGTCATTGCTAGAGTACTTCTTGATTTTTTGTCTCTCTACTATCTGTTTTTTTGATTTGGCACACTCCAGGGGTCGGGTGGGGAAGGTCGGGAGGGGGGTTGGGGAAGGGATGGGTTTCTTGTTATCTGTTATGAATGTATAGGCATATTTTGTCTCAAAGTTGTTTTGATGACATGTTAGCCTCATGATATTTCATGCCATTGTAGCATGTTCCACTGTCAGTATATCAGGGTCTTCCTGTTATATTATAAATCAATAAAGATGTTGAACTTCAAAAAAAAAAAAAAAAATTCAACGTACCAAATCATTTTTTTAAAGCCTCTGAGTTCATCCATATATGATTGGCAAGACATGTTGAGATACAAAATATAAATACACATTCACTATCACAATCATCTTTATCCTTCCAGACCTACACGAAGTCTGGATCAGCAACATGCACACCTGAAGCTGCCCTCAATAGGTGCACAGTCTTACTTTTATTTCAAACACTGATCAATTATTCTCCAATTTGAACCCATAAAGGAAGAAAATAGCACAGGCATCTAAATACATTTTTTGAGTCTTGGGATCTAAGTAGCTGGTCCCTTCCAGATGGAGAGACTGGGGCACATTAGGATTAATTGTAAAACTGGGAGCAAGCAACAGTTTCACATCTTCCCTAATTGCTTTTAATTCACTACCAAGCATGTTTAGTGCCTTTTCAATTGATTCTGCAGACATAGCGCTTTCCCTATCCATATGAGATGGCTTAGGAGGAGAGAGTGGCTGAATGAATGCCTGTGCCAGGTTTTTTTCTGACCTAACAACAATCTCTACGCTGTCTGCCCCCTTCAAAAATAGACTCATCACCAATCTCCTCCTGACAAGTCACACTATCCCACTTTTTAGCCAGTGCTACTCATATAGTAACTGGCTTCATAATTTCTACACTCTCTACCGAGATCTTGAGATTCTTGTTAACTTCCTTAGCTACCTTGGTTCATCTTAACTTGGTCTTTCTTTTCTTTTCTTTTTTAATTTTGGCTTTTCTAATGTAGAGGGAATTAGGACTGGTGAAGAATCTGGTCTCAGACGCCCTGAATGATCCAACCAGATTTAAGCACTGCCCTAGATAGCTTCTGCCAGAGAACATACAGAGCACCAGGAGGAAGGAGCTGCTGGTATAACTAAACTTCTCTACTGGGACTATATTGCCCTCCTTCCCTCCCCTCCACCCCCCACCCTAAACCAGTTCTGCTTTTATAGGCACAGGATTTAACTGACAACAGGAACTTCCTGTTTGGGAGCAGGAAGTGAGTGATCACAGAGCCACCAAAGACTCACCATCCTAGAAGGGCAAGAGTAGCTCTCTGCTCCCCCCAGCTGCTGGAGGTCTGACTCTGAGCAAGTAAGGAGACTACAGAGAAATATAGGAACTTCTTGTCTTAGAACAGGAAGATCAGGAGCTAAAAGGGCACAGAGGCAGTAAGTAACTAGAGGAAGAGAAAAAAAGAAAAAAAGAAAAGAAACAAACAGAGAAAAGAGTAAGTATTCCAAACAACAGTTGGGGGCCAGAAAAAAGACATGATGGGAGTGGTGCAGTGCAGTGGCTGTGGAGCAGCAGTCTTCCAGGAGACGTTCTGGAGGATGCAGTGGTGTCCCATCTGCAGGCACCTCTCTGGGCTGAGGGAGGAGGTTGCTCATCTCCAGGCTGAGTTGGCCAGGATTTATGGGACCTCCTCTCCCACCCAGGGACCAACAGGGTCACTGCTGTTGCCTCAGAGGTTGCCAAGAAATAGGAGCGGTTGGACCACAGTGGGCTCAGGGAGGGTGAGGGTGGTGGAACAGAGGCACATCCCTCCATTTGTACCTCTCCACAATTTCTATGCCATTCTGGAAAAGTGTGGTTCCTCTATGGAGGCATCCACAGTGGAGACCAAGGAGGATGCTGGGAACCTCCACAAAGGAGACCCACAGGAAGGTGGCATGGGACCCCACAGGAGAAGGAAACAACTCCTGGTGGGGGACTCCATTGTTAGGAATGTAGAACTCGGGGAGGAAGGGGAGAGGGAGGTAAGGTGCCTGCCTGGCACCATGGCTTGGAGGGACAGGGAACAAATCCTCAGGATCACAGGAGCAGCTGCACAGGGGAGGGAGCTGGATGTCATTATCCATCTAGGGACAAATGGTCTGGCTAAGAAAGGGATCAGAGCAGTGCAAGAAGTGTTTATGGAGATGGGGAGGGGCCTTAGACAAATAGCACACATGGTAACCTTCTCGGAGGTGCTGCTTGTCTATGGCACAGATGAAGCTAGAGTGCTTCACACCATGGGATTCAATCAGTGGTTGAAAAACTGGTGCAGAGATCAGGGATTTGGCTTCATTGGGGACTGGGGGTCCACCTGGATGGATGCATGCCTATACTGGTGTGATGGTCTGCATCTGTCCAGGAGGGGAACCAGGATCCTAGGTGATAGGTTTAAATACTTCATTGACAAGCATTTAAACTAGCCAAGGGGGGAGGCACTGGAAAGGATCAGGGAAATCCTAGCCCCCCCAAAAATCAGGGTACTAAGTGAGGTAGACACCTACATAGAAATGTCAATAGGGAGAAGCGCAGGGGTAAATGGAGAAAGTGACAAACACAATAAGGACAGGGATGGGGCAAAAAGGGGTAAGGCCATCAAGAAATGGAGGGTAATGAGTACCAATGCCCATAGTCTGGGCAACAAGCTCCCTGAACTGGTGGCCTTGATGGAAGAGGGATGCCTGGATATCGTAGCAGTCACAGAAACATGGTACACAGAGAACCATGACTGGGATGTTAACATACCAAGGTACACAACCTACAGGAAAGACAGGGAGGGCAGAAGGGGGGAGTAGCTCTCTATGTAAGGGAAGGGATAAAAGCAACTGAACAAAAAAGTAAACAGAGAGGAGTGGAGGCACTGTGGGTCACCTTAGAGACTGGAAATGGCACCACAATCCACACAGGAGTTGTATACAGACCCCCATGTCAGGGGGAGGGAATGGACAATGATGATGGAAGGCATACTTAGGATGGCAGAGAAAGGGGAGATACTGTTGATGGGGGGACCTGAATATGCCAGATGTTAACTGGAGCACCTTTGCTGCAGCCACATCCAAAAGCAGGGCCATTCTTGATGCCCTTCAGGTGGCATGCCTCAGACAGCTAGTTTTGGAACCCACTTATGAGGGAGCAATCTTAGACCTCATACTCTCAAATGGGAACAGTGAGAGGATCTCAGATCTAGAAGTGGGTAGCCATTTGGGAACAAGTGACCACCAAACAGTGTGGTTCATGATAAACTCAGCTGCAGAGTCAAGCGATACAAAAGTGAGGGTTCTGGACTTCAGGAGGGCTGACTTTGGCAAGATGAGAGAGTGCCTTAGAAAAGCACTAGCAAACAGGCTAGAAGGAGGGGTGGAGCAACAATGGGGAAATATCAAAACTGCCATCACAGAGGCAACAAGCCTTTGTGTGAAGCAAATAAACAAATCAAAATGAAAGAAAAAGCCACTATGGTTCTCAAAAGAAGTGGCGGTGAAGGTTAGGGAGAAAAAGATAGCATTTAGGAAGTATAAGGAAACACAGAAGAAGGACAGAGAACTGTACCAGTTAAGGCAGAAGGAAGCAGGGAGGGTAGTCAGAATAGCAAAGGCACAAACTGAGGAAAAGATAGCCAACTCGGTTAAGAAGTGGGATAAAACCTTTTATAGGTATATCAGGGAGCGTAGAAAGACAAAGGGAGGGATAGTGAGGCTGAATAGAATGGATGGTGGGTGGGCAGAGAGTGACAGTGAAAAAGTAGGGATACTGAATGAATACTTCTGTTCAGTATTCACAAAACAGGAAGTGGAGGAGGTGTCTAATTCAATTAACAGAAGCACTCTGGAGAGGGAGGTCGATCCCAGTCCTTTCACAGAAGAAATTTCTGAAATAACTCCTAAAACTGAAGGTGGACAAAGCAATGGGGCCAGATGGAATTCACCCCAGAATTCTAAAAGAATTAAGGGGAGAACTAGTGACACCACTGATTACCCTTTATAACAAATCATGGGAGGATGGTGTGGTACCTGAGGACTGGAAGAAGGCTGATGTGATTCCCTTTCACAAAAGTGGGAGCAAGACAGAGGCAGGAAACTACAGACCTGTCAGTTTGACCTCTGTGGTAGGCAAAGTGATGGAATCACTTCTGAAGGAAAGAATTGTCGAGTACCTAGAGGCCAATGGAGCACAGGACCCAAGGCAGCATGGGTTCACAGCGGGAAGGTCATGTCAGACGAATCTAATTGATTTATTTGACTGGGTGACCAAAGTAGTAGACCAGGGAGGGGCTGTGGACATGGCACCTAGACTTTAGCAAGGCATTTGACACAGTCCCACACAAAGATTAGTAGTCAAATTAACCAGCCTTGGAGTGGGTCCCAGGGTGGTAGCCTGGGTAAAACATTGGCTGAACAACAGGACACAGAAGATAATTGTAAATGGAGTCCACTCTGAAGAAAGAGGGGTTACTAGTGGGTACCGCAGGGTTCAGTACTGGATCCAGTCCTTTTTGATGTCTTTATAAATGACACTGCAGAGGGACTGGAAGGAAAAGTATGCCTCTTTGCAGATGACACAAAGATCTGCAACAGGGTTGATACACAAGGAGGCGTGAAAAGGATGAAAAGGGACTTGGCAAGGTTGAAGGAATGGTCAGAAGTATGGCAGCTTGGATTCAATGCAAAGAAGTGCAAATAATGCACCTGGGAAAAAAACCAGGGAAGATTACACAATGTGGGGGAGGTAGTAATAACAACAAAAATGGAAAGGGACCTAGGGGTAATCATATCAGATGACCTTAAGGTTGGCAAGCAATGCGAGAAGGCAGTAGGGAGGGCTGGGGATACTAGGATGCATAAGGAGAGCATCACCAGCAGAAAACAGGAAGTTGTTATCCCTCTGTACAGACAGTTGGTGAGACCCCATCTGGAGTACTGTGTCCAGTTCTGGAGACCCCATCTCTGCAAGGACATAGACAGGATGGAGGCATTTCAGAGGAGGGTAACTAAAATGGTGCAGGGTCTGCAAGAGAAACCATATGAGGAGAGGCTAAAGGAGCTTAATATGTATACCCTTGAGGAAAGGATGGAGAGGTGGGACATGATAGAAATGTTTAAGTACCTCAGTGGAATCAACAAAGTCCAAGAGGGTAGCATCTTTCAGAAAAGAGACGTGCAAGAACAAGGGACACAATTTGAAGATAGAGGGGATGGCTCAGGGGCAATGTGAGAAGTATTTTTCACAGAGAGGTGGTGGACACATGGAACAGCCTTCCTGAGGAGGTTGTGGGGTCTAAAACTGTGGGAGAATTCAAGAATGCATGGGACAAACATAAGGCAATTTTTGTGGGGGTAGGAAGAAATAGGCTGTTGGTTAAATAGGATCTGCAGCTTATCCTCTAGGTAGGGAAATGGGCAGACTAGGTGGGCCAAGTCATTCTTATCTGCCATCAAAGTCTATATTTCTATGTTTCAAGAGATGGAGAACGGGGTAGCTGGAGATACTTTTTCCTGTTTGTTAAGTGTGTCCTCCAGTCTACAGCTATTTATTGTTTGATTTTGTTTGCTAGTTTCTAGCTTGTTCTGTATACCAACCATCTGATCAAGGATCATTAAGTGAGCTGCATATGGATTTTTAACAAACTGTTTAATATCTTCACTGAGTGCAAAATGGTAGTGAGCTATGTCACCCACGGGGTCCCTATCTCTTGTGGCTGTCAGCAGCTGTTCCTGTTTCTTGAACTCAGAATTTATTAACTGAAGTTCTCCCAATACTACTTCTAAAGTAATATGTAGCCTGGGACTTTTTGCATTCACATTTCTTCTGACAGATATTAGAGTACAGATTTCTGGAGAAAAAGCTAAGGAATATGAGTCAAGAGAATGATAGCTGAAATGACTGTAAGAAAATGTCAGCATTGTCCACTTCACTAACCTGGTTATATTTGACCTCATTTTTCTTACTCATAGATTTTTGAGATCCATGATTACCAGTGGTAGCTAGAATGCTTTCAACTTGCTCAACTTGCTCATCAGAAACCCGATTTATATTCAAGACTATATGGGAAATTTATGGGGTTGAAGACAGTCTTGACATTTCTGTATAGGCTATATTAATCTCATGAGCCGGAACTGAACAGGCACCTAAACAAATTACCTCTTCTGTCCTTTTTGGAAAAATATCACCTATTGTTGGTTGATTTATAGGCCTTGTTTAGGCTGAATGGGGGCAAACTCTAGACTTTTCTTTTTTTCTACCCTTTAGTATTATTCTTTAAGTCAGAATTATTTAAGTTAGTTTTTCTTTTCATTATATTAACCCTTTTGGATTTGATTTTAGGACACTTACTATTTTTAACTGTACATTTATTTTTTAGAGTCCCCCCACATTTGCCCATGAGCATTCAAAGTGCCCCTAAATGCATGCAATGTCAGAAGGTAAGCAACCATGGTCTCTTATTACTACAGTGCCCCCCCACACACACACATACATACACATTCACTTTTCCCCATGTTCCAGCACTACTCCTTCTGAAGGTTGCAACATAAAAAAAAATCTTTATCTGAACACCATCCAGAAATAGGTTTCCTGTCACCAAAGTAAAATAAAACAACACAGCACATTTGTTTTTTCATTTCATGATTCCAACCGTTTCACTCTGCCTCTCTAGCAGGAAATTTTCAGTAGCTCCCTGTTTTTAAGATAAAACCTTTTCACTTCCCTGATGCTCCCGGGTGCAATCACTGAACTATTAAGTGGCTGGTTGTGACAGATCATTTAAAGGTCTAACTCTGCTTTTCCTCTTATCTTGAAAGAGACATTATAGTGCAGTGATTTAAGGCTCCGAACTGCAAATCTGGCAATCTGGGTTTGAATCCCACTTGCATTACTGTATGATCCTGAGCAAGTCACTTAACTTTCTTGTGCTGTCATGTTGCACCTGGACTCAAGCTTCAGCTTAGTGTGCCTCTCTTGGTTAAAATATTTATCAACTATACGTGTTCCCCTGATGTGATGTAATTTCCTGTGCCTGTGATTCAGAAAATGGATGCCTGCAGCTATAAAGGGAGGGGCAACTAATTGGGTTATAATTCTGGCTCTAAAAGTGCTACAGGTTTGGTCAGTAGCTTAAGTAAAGCAGATTTCCATTGGTAACAGTATTGATTAATTTAATCCTACATGGATGTTTCCCTTCAACAGAAAATGGGTGAAATGTTGGAATATAAACACTTACGGGGAAGTAAAACATATGGAGAGTACTGATTAAATACAGCTGATTATAGCTGAATACTAGTTGATAACACACTCATCTTATTTTTAGAAATTAGAAATTATTATTAGTGTTAGTCCAAAATAGTAAATGTAGTAGAAAAACACAATGACTACAGAAACAACTAAAACTTCTTCAGAGTCAATGCACTTAAAAACTGTTTTGACTTACTGTTTCTACATATACTTGAGTGAAACACTCTCCTTTACCAACACACACTTCTGCTGAATCGGAAAAAGGGAGTTCTATGACTCATAAACCGAGGTAGCTTCTCAGGAAACACTTCAGCAAGTAATACCTCACTCCAGGGCTTCTAGCCCCACAAGAAAAATTTGAAAATAAAGCCAACACTTCCAAAGTTAGGTGCGACACTCACTCTGGACCAACGTGCAGTCAAGGAAAAATGGCATCTCTGGAGGAAGATACCACACCTGCACAATTTATTGTCCTACAGAGAATCACATGACTTAAGGCCCTTTTGGGAATGTGGACATCTAAAACTGGGAAGTTTAAATGGCTAAGCAAATACGTAAGACACCAAAGTACTAAAGACACTACTAAAGGTACTATAAAACCAAAAATCCCCAAAAGTATATAAAATGAATAAAAAGATAAAAATAACACTTTCCCTTTTATGCTGAAAAAACATTCAGATCCACAGCATTACAAACAACGTTTGTTGGAAACACTGATATTAAGATAAGGAGACAAAAGTTTGAAAAATAATTCTTCGGCTTGCAGTTTCCACAGTCTGTACGAGTCAGCTTGTTTTTTTCTTTTTTTCATGTCCATTCACTGCGACTGTAACTCCAACTGCTCATACTCCACCACCGATAACCCCCCCATGGGGATTTCTCCTCTGATTCTCCTGAGCTTGGCTACACCCCTGTCTGCACTCTTACTCTGAAAAGAAAAATGGAGACCAGGAACAGAATGGAAGCAGCAAACAAAGCTGCACAAGATGGCTTGAAAAGGCTGTGTACTTAGGTACAGAAAGCTTCTGAAATCGATTCACTGCAATGGTGGCATACATTTTCTAGAAATATAGATAGTGTTACACAGCTCCTGCTTCCCCAGCTTATCCACAGCCAGGTAGCATGCAGCAGCTAGGCTCGTCCTCCTGTAGCAATCAGCAAGTAGAGAAGGTCCACTGTGTGACCTCTATTCAGTTCCTTTGTCACCCAATTGAAAAAAATTATAAGATTAGTCTGGTATGACCTTACTATACCCAAAGAGTTATGCACAAGGATGTGGTACATAGATACATAGATACATAGACAGTGTCGGCAGATAAGGGCCTATGGCCCACCTAGTCTGCCCATTTGAGCTTGTAAGTTCAGTTTGTTTTCCTAGAAGTCTATTTCCCCTTACCCCTGACCTCTAGAATTCCTTTATGTCTATCCCATGCATTCTTAAATCCCATGATTGTTTCAGCCCCCACCACTTCCTCTGGCAGGGTGTTCCACTTATCCACCACCCGTTCTGTGAAAAATTCTTTCTCATGTTTCCTCTGAATCGTCCTCCCTCCAACTTCATCCCATGCCCTCTAGTCCTGAAACATCTTTTCGCTTAAAATAGTGTTTTCCTGCACCCTGTTCCTCCCTGTAAGATACTTGTATGTCTCTATCATATCCCTCTCTCCTCCTCTCCTCCAGGGAGTACATGTTCAGTTCCTTCAACCTGTCTTCATAGGACTTGTGATGCAACCCTACACCATCTTTGTTGCCCTCCTCTGACCTCTCTACCCGTCTATGTCCTTACGTAGGTATGGTCTCCAGAACTGTACACTGTACTCCAGGTGGGGCCTCACTAGTGTCTTGTATAGCGGAATTATGACCTCCTTTTCCTGCTGGTGATGCCCTGCCTATACATCCCAGCATCCTATTTGCTTTACCTGATGCCTTGTCACACTGTTTCCCTACCTTGAGGTCATCAGAGATGACAACCCCAAGATCCCTTTCCTGCTTGGTGCATGCTATATCCTCACCCCCCAACTGATATATTGTGCCAGGGTTTTTGTGCCCCATATGCATTATCTTGCACTTCTTTGCATTGAATTTCAACTGCCAAACCATTGACCATTCTTCAAGTTTCTGCAGGTCCCTTCTCATTCTGTCTACACCCTCTGGTGTGTCTACTCTGTTACAGAGCTTTGTGTCATCAGCGAACAGTGAAATTCTGCCTTCTATATCCTGTGCAATGTCACTGATGAAGATGTTGAATAGGACCGGTCCCAGCACTGATCCCTGTGGTACCCCACTGGTCACTCTTCCCTCTGTGGAGTGACAGCCATTTACCACCACCTCTGTGTCCTGCCACCCAGCCAGTTACCTACCCACCACACTACTGTCCTGCCACACCCATATTCCCCAGTTTGTGTAATAGTCTTCTATGTGGCACAGTGTCAAAGGCCTTGCTGAAGTCCAGATAGGCCATGTCCACTGCCCTCCCTGATCCACCTCCCTAGTCACCCAGTCAAAAATTCAATGAGGTTGGTCTGACATGACCTCCCTGGTGAAACCATGCTGCCTTGGGTCCTGTAGTCCATTGACAACCAGATGTTCACCAATCTCTCCTTCGGTAGTGCTTCCATGATCTTTCCCACTACCGGTGAGGCTGACTGGTCTGTAGTTCCCTGCTTCCTCTTTGTTCCCACTTTTGTATAAGGGACTACATCTGCTGTCCTCCAGTCTTTGGGTACCTCCCTGTTTCCAGTGATTGGCTGAACAGGATAGTCAGAGGTTCAGCCACCACCTCTTAGTTCTTTAAGGACCCTGGGGTACCCCATCTGGCCCCATTGCTTTATCAGCTCTTATTACTTCCAGTTCCTTCAGGACCCTTTCTCGTGTAAAGGGACTTGTGTCCATTTCTGCACCATTCTCACCCCTTGTACTCCCTTCAGACCCATTACCCCCCTCTTCCTTAGTAAAGACTGAGCAGAAATACCTGTTCAATATGTCAGCTTTACTGTTGTCATCCTCCACACGGCTCCCATCCTCCCCCTTCAGTCTCACTATCCCTCCCTTTGTCCTTCTTTTTTCACTTATGTACCTGTAAAAGGTTTTGTCCCCTTTAACCACTGATTTTGCAATGTGTTCTTCTGTCTGAGCTTTGGCTTCCCTTACTGACTTCCCTGCCTCCTTTGTTTCTCCTGGTACTTCTCCCTATCCCTTCTGCCTGTGTCTTTTTGTATTGCCTGAATGCAATCTTTTGGCTTCACTTTCTTTGCTACCTCTTTGGAAAACCATAATGGTCTCCTCTTTCTTTTCCTCTTGCTAACCTGCTTAATGCATAATTCTGTTGTTCTTATAATCCCCATTTAAATACTGCCCACTGTTCCTCAATCCCTGATTCCTGTCCCATTCCTTAATGCGCTTTCAAGCATCTCCCCATTTTCCCAAAGTCTGCCCCCTAAAATCCAGGATACGTGTTTTGTGTGGTTTGGTTCTGCTCTTTCTGTGATTTCAAACCACAATGACTGGTGGTCACTGTTACCCAGGTGCTCCCCACTGTTACCCCCATCACACTGTCCCTGTTTGTGAGCACAAGGTCCAGTATTGCCTTCTGCCGAGTTGGTTCCATGACCAGTTGCTTGAGGAAGGCACCCTGAAGGAGTCCAGGATAAATCTGCTCTAGTTGATGCTGCTGCTGGATGCTCCAGTCCACGTCTGGTATAGTGAAGTCTCCAACCAGTACTACCTCACCCTTGTCTGCCATCCTTTGGATGGCTAGCATCAGCTCCCTATCTGTTTCTTCCTCCTGGGCTGGTGGTCTATAGACCACACCTGTGCGGATGGCTGGCCCCATTTTCCTTTCCAGCTTAACCCACAGTATCTCTCCCCCATTTTGTTCCTCCTGGATCTGTGTGGCCCTGTGGTGCTAGGAAACAACCATGGAAGATAAAAACAAAAATGTTTTTGAGAAAGGGCCTAAGGGTCCGAAACGTGTAAAGCTGTATTTTGGAATGGGTGTGCACTTTATAATAAATATGAATCTTGCACTTTAAACTTTGGTGCGGCATCCCTGTTTTTCAGGTTAGTGTGATCAGGAAACTTTTTTGTTTTTATCTGGCATGACCTTACAGCCATGTATCCATTTTGCTTTTTGTCCTGAAGCCCATCTTCCTCTAGCTATTGCAAGAGATCTTGTTTGATTAAGGTCTCCATTAGTTTTCCCACAATAGAAGTTTCACTTCACTTAGTTTCACTTAGTTGATAGAAGCAAAACAAGTCGGAGCCCAAAAGTAGCTCCATTATGAGAGAGTAAAACTCTGCATATTACCCGCTTCAGAGATGTACTTGTCCAAACTGTTTTTAAATTGCTCTTTATTTGAACTTACTATTACTTCCAATAGTAGTCTATTCCACAAGTTTGCAGTTCGCAGGGTAAAGAATTTTTTTCTTTTAGATGTTTTAAATCTGTCTAATTTTACCTGAAGAGGATGGCCTCTTACATTGAAAAAATCATTTTTGTGTTCAATGCTCATTTCGATCATTAATAATGGGTCATTCATAATGACATAAAGTAATAAATCCCCTCTTTGCCTGCTTGTTTCCAAACTATATAGTCCTAGCTTACACAATTTTTGTGAATAACTATCATTTTTTATAGTTGATATTAATTTTGTAATGTGTCATTGGACCTTTTCTAATCTATTTATTTCTATTTTTTTTGTATTATGTAGGACAGTAGCCCTTTGACCATCTTCTTCAACTAATCTATCCCCATCCACCAATTTTTCTATCCCTCCCCCTTTCTTCCTTTTTTCTTGAATGTATCAAAAAAAGTGCTTTTTCCCCTGATTTTATCCCTTCTGCAATCTGCACTTGCCTATTTTTACTTTAAAATAAAACATTATTAGGACCAGTCAGTCAGTATAGTGCCATACACCTCTGCTTGTTGCCACCTAGTATGCCTGTCTTTCTGCTGTTATGTGCACTTGAGTACTGCCCTGTGATAGTTATCCAATTGGCTAGTTTCAGTTTAAGCACTTGGCTATTCTTCCTTAAAAAAACCAAAAATGTAGGACCAGTCAGTCAGTGTTAGTACACCTCTGCTTGTTACCAGATAGTGTGTCTGGCTGCCTGCTGTCATGTTCACTTGTGTACTGCTTGGTCACAGTTGCGTAAAGAGCTAGTTGCATTTTACAGCAGCTCTCTGAGATTTCCACCTCTTTTTGCCCTCTGCATTCTTAACACTGCATCCTGGGAATTTCTATTCAAAAATGAAGTCTTGTGCACCATACCATAAACAAATGCAAATACCTCATGAACCACAAGTGCTACAAACAAAGTACGAGCGGTAAAGTTGTTCAGCAAAAAATTACCTTTCTAACAATGGCATACAATGAATTTTAAGCAATTTGGTTTTTCTTTTACATTAACTGAAATTTTTTTTTTTTTTATTTCTTTATTTAGAAATTGGTAACTGGAAGAGGCACACTGAGCCAAGGCTCATTTCCAGGTATGACCCTCTGCAGATGGGGAACTGGAGAAGACAATAATAAAATAAAGTGGAGCATGTTGAAATATACAATACAAACAATTCATAAATACAATTAGCAGGTTTCTTGGTCTAGTCTCGTAATACAAAATAGCAAGCAGTAAACTCAAAACCACACTGGAGAGAGATACAACAAGAAGAAGAGATAAAAAAACAGGTATCTGGGAAAACTGAATAGATAGTGGGGATAGGAGCAGACAGAAATATTTAGATGGCTAGAAAGGAGAGAGAAATGGAAAAAATTAAAGTGCCAAAAAGGTGATCTAAGTGAGGAAAAGGGGGAAGAGTATGTAGGGTGGGGGAGGTGAGAGTGGAGCAAAGGGTCAGCAGGGTCAGGTTGAGGATGGACAAGTACAAGCAGTGGAAAGGGATAGGAAAAGAGTGCTTTTTAGGTAGTGCAGAGATGGAGATAGCTGAGTGGAGGTAGGGAGGGAGTTCCAGAGTGAGGGGAGACAGTAAGAGAAGGTCGCTTGACCCGAGCAGGAGTGAGGGCTGCGAAGACAGAAGGTACAAGGATCTCTGAAGTGGAGCTGATAAGAGGAGGGAGATGGGGTGGGGGGAAGGAGAGCACAAAAGTAAGAGGGGAGAGAGCCAAACCAGAATTTGGAAATGAGGGTAAAGGCATGGAGCTGGGAAAACATTTGGAGGGAGGGGATAGAGAGGTAGGAATAGAGAGAACAGTGGTGAGTATGGGGGGGAGTGCTAGAGGTAAAGCGGCAGAAAGAAATTAAAAGGATGTCTAATCTTGTGAGGTAGAAGGCAGGGGTGGAGCCAAGGACTACCTCAATGTATTGAACATCAAGAGGATTTAGTTAGTATCTCTCATCAAACCACAGAGAAAGGGCATCCTTATTTCTATATATGGCTCTGAATTTTGGACAGTGTTTGGAATGAATAAAATCAATGTGTGTTGAGAAGTCAAGTCAACTGTCTAGCACTATCATATGTGGCATTAGTGACCCAGGATTGGGAGCAATCTCAGAGGGCTGGAGAGTCATTTGGGGATTGGAGAATTGAGCACTGGGGACTGCTGTCCTCCTCCTCTGGGGAGGAACAGTTGCAGTGCCCAGCATTAGCTTAGCCCCTAGCAGAGGCTAGGTGAAAGGCAGCCTTGGACCACATGCTGGGAAGTGGAGCAGTGGCTACCAGTAACATACTGGTGCATCCAAAGAAGTGGTCAGATATTTCCTGAGATTTCTATGATAACTATAAAAAAATCACCACCTGCATGCAGTTCCAGAGTATTGTTACCAGAGAGAATATCTATTGAAATACTGCAAAATATCTGGAGATATAGGATGGGTGCATTTGTGATGAGAGAAGGAACCTGACCAACAGCTAATCGATGTTAGTAGGCCTTCTCTCAGATCTGCTGGGATAAGTCAGGTGACCTGAAGAAAAGAGAAAATACACATTAAAAAATATCTGTGAAGTGTTAATATTACATTCCAGTAACAAAAGTCATCCTAATTTTCACACACACCATGTGCATCAGATGCTTTAAGTTATACTTTACACATATTCTGATTCACTAAAACAGAGTATGTTTTCTTGATCTTAGGATAAACCATAACGAAAATTATTGAGTCAACCATTATGTAGTTTTCTGTACCGGGTCATAATCGCGTGGACTAAACCATGCACAGCAAGATCACAATGCCAGTAGCGCGTATGGATTTAGAGAGACAGGGGAATATCAGCGATACAAAAATATCATTACCCCCTGATGCTCTCCATGGAGGAGAAAGTGGATGTAGTGACTGACAGTTGGGTGCTCAGTTGAGCCGCTCCAATGGTGGAGTGGCTAGAGCGCCCAACCCTGCAGTGGGTGGGTTGGGAAGGTTGTGGTTTGATTCCCTGCTAGGGAATATTTTACTTTAATTTTTTTTCTTGCCCATATCCACACTCCCTTAGAGTTGATTATAATAGTTTCGGGGGTGGGAGTGGTGGGCAAAGTCCCCCGCAAAAAAAAGAAGACCTTTCGGGTGTTACCACATGCTATTTGCTGGTATGCGGTCTTGATGTGTGTGTTTTGGTCCATGATATTAAGTAAATTTATACAATTAGGTTATTTCAAGATCGTCAGTTGTTAACACTTCAGTAACAATTTTTCATATATTATACAAAGTTAACATCTGCTCACTTTCCATTCTGAAGCATGAATACTTTAATCTCTCTGGGCAGGATATTCAAACTGTGCCTTGAAAGGGTGCAAGTGGCTGCTCTGCGCAACTGAGATGCGCTGGAGCACAAACCTGATATATTCAAACAAGATGTGCAATAGTGAATCTCAACTGAATATAACATGATATGTGTGAGGCACAAACTGGGGCTGCTGATATGCCAGTGCATCCCCCTGCCAGGTCTGAATACCTGGAATGGTAATGTGTGGCACACCTCGCAGATGTGCCAAGTGCACATTCCAGACATTCAGAGTGGAACATGTAAAGGGGACCATTAGCCATTCAAGGTGCAGATGGGGCCATTTGCATGTCATTATGGCCCCATTTGCATGTCCTGTGCAGGGATGCACCTGGCTGGATGTGAAGGGTGCCCTGAATAGAGGCCATCAGGCCATAGTCCCTGGTAGTCTAGTGGACCCCATCCACTTCCTTGTACCCTGATTGCAAAGGAAGAAATAAATTCCATCCTATCCCTGGTAGTCCAGTGGTACCCCCCTCCCTCCCTTCCCTGATACCCGATCAAGCTGAATAATAACATATGCTACTTCTGGTAGTATAGTGGCCCCCCTCCCTTGCTGACACCCATCCATAGTATTAACAGCCACTACAACTCCCTGATTGCAGAAAAATCCACACCCAAGATTGCCCTGGTGGTCCAGTGGACCCCCCCCCCACTGAGGCAAACAAACTACATCCCGCTACCCTCATTACAGGATGGGCATGATAGCTGGTGGGCAGCAACACCCACTCACACACCTCCATGACTGCCTGCCAACTGCACTGTGACTGAATGACAGGTTACAGTAAGCTCTGCAATACCATTGGTCAACATCGTCGACCAATGGGCTTGCAGTGAGTACTATAAGCATTTATTCACAACTTAGATATGGGCACTGAAAGGCTCGGCGAACACCGTAATGTTATCCTATGGGAAAAAAAGAGAAGTTCGGAGTGCCATAACTTTGGCTCCCTGTAATATTTTTTCACCAAACCACTAAAAGACACATCTATGGGATTTTAGCTGTCTTCCCTCCAAATTTCAGCCCAAAAGACCAAGCTGTTATATTGCAGCAGGGCGCCAAAGGATTGCTACAATGCGTCGGATGCCATAATATTATCCTATGGGAAAAAGCATCAGCTTTTGAGTGCCGTAACTTTTCCACCATGTAATATTTTTGCAACACAACACTGAAAGGCACATCTGTGAGATGTCGGCTGCTTTCCCTCCAAATTTCAGGCCAAAGCACCAAATCGTTCTTTTGCAGCAGGTGCCAAAGAATTGCTGTCATTTTCCCACAGCCTAGAAAAGTACTGTCGCAATTTGCGAAAACTTTCACAAAAATTTGTGATACTTTCGTGAGTGCGACACTACTTTGTGAAAGTACTTTTTCCAGAATTGTGAAAAACATATTTCTGAGGTGTTTTACCCCAAAATAAAGACATGGCTAGTATCCTCAGGGTCCAACTAGGTGAATACAAAAATAATTAGGTTGCTAGATGGTCCCAATTTTAAATGCCAAGCATTTATCTGATCACTAACTGAAAACAAAATGGCGGATTTGTGACAGTAAAAGGGCCATTTGTGACAGTAAAAAGTGCATTTTGCGACACTGTCGAACTTTTTGTTAACTTTTCCCATTGACTTATAATGGGAAATTGTTTTTTGAATAACTTTTGAACCGTTTAATATTTTTTCACGAAATCTTCAAAAGGCACATCAGGGACCCCGGCCGCATGTTCCCTGAAGATTTCGGACCAATTGCGCAAACTGTGTGACCTGTAGGCACGATCGTAGAATTCCAGAAAAAACGTTAAATGCACACGCAGATTATGCTTAATAACTCCGCAGCCATGTATCCGACCAATATGAAACTTGGCAGATCCCAAGGTGTATGGGTCTTAATCAAGTATTCCAAATTTCAGACAAATCCATCAAATGGTTGCAAAGTTATTAAGGTGCAAAATTTGGGGTTTAACATGTAAATGGCTCCTCAACCCTAACTATGGTAGCACTGCCATGCTACCATAACATATATATATATATATTTACTCTCACAAATGACTATAGATGTCATTATGCTGAATTTGATATAATACATCTTGTTGAATATGTTTGCTACTTGCAGTGGTGTCCCCCAGGATGAAACCCAATTCTGAAGCATTTTGCAGCACTCTGCAGAATTCTGCAGCAGACTTATTGGATAAAGCAATGTAACTTCAATGGCTATTAGTCTCTTTTGTCATTCAGGAAAATGTGACATTGCCAGGACAAAGTGAATGCCACCATTTCCTGCATGACAAAAGGGACTAATTGCCATTGAAATTACATTGCTTTATTCAGTAGGTCTGCTGCAGCATACTGCAGAGTGCTTTAAAAGTGGGTTTCATCCTGGGGACGTCACTGTATCATTTGTTCATTTCCCTATTATAGTCTTGGAACATTACTCATTATTTAGGCACTACACTCAGCTGCTGACTTTGTATCCAAATTGGAAATCATTTCTAGTCCTCAAAAAACACATTTTCTAAACAATCTTAAGTACAAGACACACGTATAGAAACATGAAATGGTCGAGATATTATCATAAAATAAAGTATGCATAAAAAGGACTTATCTGAAATGAATACAGATGTGGTCAGCATTTTTAGGTTTGCAAAAAAATAGCTTGGTTGGATAATAACATAAACTGGATCTGTGCATTCTAGACTGCATTTTTGTCTATGTCTTCTGTTAGCACCCATTGCAAACTGTGTGAGAGGCCTTTTCGGCACCATGCAATTCTGCTTAAAGTTGGACCAGCATAACATTCTGTGGTGATTTGCATATGTAGCCCATGATGCTTTGCATTGTGGGGGCATGTGTGATTTTGCATTTTTGTCTCCTTCTTCATTAATAATACTGTACTCTTACCAAGCAATTCAGCAGCATATCATATTCCCAATTTTTGCAATTTGAAACATGAATAACATCAGTGTATAGTTTTCATTTAAATCATCAAAAACAGGGAAATAAAAAAAGTCATTAAACATTACAAAATCAATAACAGATTTCTTTCTTCCTTTCAACTTATCAAACCTGCTACTCAGCATGCATCCAGCACATCTCAGACAGATGGCTAATGGTCTTTCCATTTTTCAGCTATCTCCATCTCTTCAGTGAGTAGACAGATGCTAACATGCACCTATTGTGTGACAGCTTGAGCCATTCAAATACCTCTTTCACCAAGTGTACTTCAACCTGCACTGCCACCTGTGCGCAGCCACCTGGTCAAGAAAGAAGAATAAATTAGTAATACAATAAAATAAAGTATGCACTTTGTAGACAATTTTAAATACTGCTTGAAGACAATTATATAATAATTATTCAGCTAGTGAAATGTCACTTACTTGTGTAATCCCCCTGTTACCCGGGGTTAATAGAATCCCAGTAAGACCAAGTGGTAGGCAGGGAAGGCAGCTTGTGAAACTCCACTTAAATGGATTTCACACTGTCTCACTCTGTTCTCAGTCTCAGCTGAGACTGAGGGATGACATCATCTTAGAACTTTCACAGCTGCATAAGCCACACTGGAATGTTGCAGTTGGAGGTTAGTGTAGAATGTTGGGGATTTTGAATTCAGACTGTGTGCAGTTTGAGCGAGAGACAGTAGTACAGCTGAGTGTGTGCAGGCTCTCAGAGCTTTAAGCTCTGTTTTAGAGCTACTTTTGAAGGTGTGTGTTTCCACCTGAAGAGGAACACAGGAACTGGTAATTGAAGTGGTGGAGACCACTTTCAATGGTTCAAGCAGCCCCATCCCTGAGGGGATAGGGGGGAGGTTTTTGCCTGTTTTCCAGGGGCAACCCCCCTGTGTCTGGCTAAGGGAAAGAAGCGGCCTATTCAAGTTGTGCTGAGGCACCAGAAAGCTCTGAGAGAGAAATTCCTTGTGGAGGAATCGCCTGTGGGGCACCTGCAACCAAAGGGTGAGTTCACTCTGAAAAAGGGCCAAGTGTTTTTTCACCTGAACAGTTGGAAAGTGGGGATTGGATTGCTTAACTCAGTGGGGGGTCTAGAGAAAGGGGCAATGCCACTTAAAAGTATGTTCAAGTCCAGCACAAATGGGAAGCAAGACAAGTAGATGGAATCTGATATACATTTAGCAAGAATCTATATTGCAAAGCTTTACAGGATGAGGTGTTTACTGTCCAGAGAAATGGCCGGGTATGAATTGTGGGAGCAAGAGGTGGGAGACCCCCCCCATCAGTAGTAACCAAATTCACCTCTACAGATTTGCTCTGAGACACCTTTTACTTTCTCTCAGGTGCTTGGCCAGTGCCTGAGGAAAGTACCCAGACATGGGATTAAGAGGAAGAATTCCCTGATGGAGCCGAGGTGCTCTTAGGTGGTTTAGGGAGCCACCAGAAAATGTTTCTATGAAATATGGAAGGTGTCCGAGTGGCCAGCAAGGGAACCGAGCCGGGGAAAACCCAGAACAGTGTACAAGTTCGAGCTATGTAACCCAAAGCAGCGTGCAAGTCTGGGCTGTGTGCCCGGTGAGTTCAGAGCCTAAGGGCTAAAGTGTTGAAGAAGTGTTCTTGTTTCTTTTAATCTGCATTACCAAAAGTGTAGCCCCATGGGGGTCCATCTATGCTTTGTTTATTCTGTTTGCATGTGAATAAAAAGCCACACTTTAGAATCCCACTTCTGGTATTGGACATTACAGTTATTGCTTCCTGTGTTCGGAGCTACTTGGGTGCCCCTGTGCAGAGTAGCCAAACCTAGCCTTTGTGCCGAGTGACCTATTCCTCCCTGAACCCAGCCCACCTGGTATTGCTGTCAGTTTCAAATGGCATACCACCTGGGGTTTACACTTGTAAATATATTCTACCCTGAAATGTGATATTCTGTTAAATCTCCATAGATTTTTTATATTTTTAAAATAGACAGTTTAAAACACATAACATTTTTGCTTGTAAATCCATCAATAAACACATTTGACAAAAGGAAATTATTTGTAAATCTCCTTCTTTACCTCCTCCCACCCCGCCAGCCACCATTTTTGGTCCCCAGCTCCCTGTCCAATTCCTCATCCGGTTTTGGTGGCCGGTACACCACTCATGCCCTAAGATTTTTACCTTTTCTCTTACTCATATCCACCCCTCTCCTCTAGGTCTCCTCTCCTGCTGGAGAACAGGGACCCATGGAGCCTGCCTTAGCTCCTAATACATTCTTTTCCCATTCCATATCTGCCACCCAGTCTGAGCTACATCACTAGTCCCTCCTCCTGCCATCCTGCCCACTCTACACACCCCATTCAGATGTCCCTTGTCTACCAATGTGCCTAATGCCCCTCTGAACTGCCATATCTCTGCCCTCAGCTGATGTGGGCTTCCACAGGCCAGACACCCCTACCTTCCAGAGAACACCCAGGAAAACTGCTGCCCCACACCCCCAGTGACACACACTACTCTACCCATCCCTTCCTGCCCCTTCAGCAATCTCACTCTCCATATGTTGTTCTTTCCTCCCCTTACAGAGTGTCTATACTGTCCGTGTAACCCTGTTCAGTTTTACACTATATAGGATTTTGCTGTGACCCCCTCAGACACCTTCAGTTTGAACTTAGTACTTTGGCCTACTCACAATGTCTGCCTGCTCTAGATAGAAGCTACTAACCTACACGGGGATGGCTGTAAAGCTGCAACCTCCTGGTTAGGCTGTTCACTGACACTAGATAGGGACCAGTTGCATTTCTTGTGAGATACAGTACTTACTAACCTACTACCCTATATGAGAATGACTGTATAGCTGCAACCCCTTCAGCCCTCTTGTAAAGACAACTCAAAGAGATGATACCAATCATCAAAATGTTCTCTCCCTGTATGTTTGTATTTTGTTCTATTTGACAAAAATCACAAGTTGCAACTTCGGAACAGGGTCATATCATGGCCAAGAGGTGGTACTACATCCACAAGATGGGGGGAACTAGTTCTGCATGAGGATTACCAGGGCCAAAAGTGTGGTATTTCAGCATGTAAAGTGGTATGTGAAACTTGCCAGAATACCACTTAATTCAATCCCTGCAAGTGTAAGAAAATCTCTGGAAACATGACCCTTTTTATCCTGGCCAAGTCCTCAAAAATGCAGTGTGTTGGGTCATCTCCATTCACCTCAACACATCCCTTATCTCATACTGCCAGTTTATATGATCTTCTGATCCTCCATATGACAAAACAAACAGTTGCAGGGCATGGCTTGACTTGCAAACATGGTGGTTGCATGCTAGATGGGCTCCTAAAAGCACCTACATTAAATGACAATATGAAATACCCAAAATGTCCTACAAACAAAGAAAGAGGCATCAAACCATAGTTGGACAGTAAGATCAATGTAGAAATTGCAAAAAAACAAAACAAACAGTCTATCTTTTAGTTTGAAGGGCAAGAAAAACCTGCATCGTCTGTGGCAGTGGGCCACACCACAGCTCAGCTTCAGGCATCAGAGAGCACCCAGGAATGGCCAGTACAAGATCCTGTGATCAAACTTTCACAGCTCTAATTACAAACTTACAACAAGAAGTTAGAGTGTGATTTGAAAATGTAACAGCTCAGGTGACCCATATCCAAAATGTGGTCACTGGACTGGCAGAAACATCAGCAACACATATGACAAAAATTGACAAGGCACAGACCCAAATCAGCAACTTAGTGGTCATCGTGGCTGGCTACAACTCCACAAATTGACTGACATCACAGTCGGTGGCTAAGAGGTAGCTCTAAGAGTATGTGTGTAAATAGTGTACCTGGGAGTTGTCAGCCAGTGGTTGGGAGATGTAAACATTGCATTGGGGGTTTGATAACTGAGTTGGGAGGTGAAGTTTGAAAGTGTCCTCATGTAGTGAGGTGAGGTGGAAAAAGGTAGGTAACTCTTAAGAGGGTGTGGGCAAATAGTGCTTCTCAGAGTTGTTAGTCTGTAGGTAGGGGTTTAATTATTGTATCGGGGGATTGGTAACTGAGTTGGAAAAGTAAATATTGCATCTGAGTAATATCCTTAGATAGTAAGAAGGGGAGAGAGAGAGAGAGAGAGAAGTGTCTAGTAAATAGGGAGTAGCGATGATGGAGTGATGCAGTGCAGCAGCTGTGAGGCGGCAGTCTTCAGAGAGACCTTCTTGAGGCTGCGGTGCTGCCCCATCTGCATGCACCTCTCTGGGCTGAGGGAGGAGGTTGCCAGACTAAAGGCTGAGATGGCTTTGGTTAGGAGGATCTACTCCCCCCACTCAAGGACCACCGAGTCCACCTCCACTGCCTGAAAGGGTGCCAGGTATGAGGAGTGACTGGACAATGCTGGGTTAGGGGAAGGTTAGGGTGGTGGAGCTTAGGCACATCTAAAATCCCATACTACTATGGAATTCTTATGCTGCACTGGAAGGGTGGAACTGTCTCGCAGAGGCACCCAAAGTAGTGGCTGGGATGAATGTAGAAGTCCTCCATGGTGGAGACCCGAGGAGGGGTTGCAGAGGTCCACAGAGGAGGAGGAAGTGAATCCTAGTGGGGTCTCAGTAGTAAGGGGGATACAGTTGGGGACAGGTAGGGATGAAGAGAGGGTGGTAAGGTGCCTTTCCGGTGCCACGGCTCATCGAGATGGAAGGAGGATCAATCACTTGCGAGGTAGGGAGGGAGCTAGGGGGAACATGATGTCATTGTCCACCTGGGGACAAATAACCTAACTGGAGAGAGGCCAGAAACAGTTAAGGAAACTGAGGAGGGGCCTTAGACAAGTGGCACAATCTGTTACTTTCTTGGAGATTCTACCTGTCCATGACAAGGGAGATGACAGGAGACTCCACACCAGGGATTTCAACTTATCATTGAGGAAATGGTGTGGAGAAGAGGGATATAGATTCATTGGGGACTGGGGCTTCACCTGGAGGGATAGAGGCCTGTACAGGGGTAATGGCTTGCATCCCTCCGGGAGGAGAACTGAGATCCTCATCCAGGAGTTGAACTGACATCCTCAGTGAACAGTTTAAATGCTACATTAGTAAGGATTTAAACTAGCTGAGGGGGGTACTGGAATAAGGCAGGAAGAGATAGTCTGTCCCCCCACACACTT
Organism: Neoceratodus forsteri; assembly: GCA_016271365.2. Classification (NCBI taxonomy): domain Eukaryota; kingdom Metazoa; phylum Chordata; order Ceratodontiformes; family Ceratodontidae; genus Neoceratodus; species Neoceratodus forsteri. The sequence continues at coordinate 1,229,600,481 of CM057459.1, read as the reverse complement.
ACAGGATCAGCAGTGGGAATCCTGAGGGTAAGGAGTCCCAGAAGGAACAAACATAAATAGGTAACTCAGAGGAAGAGGGAGGGGGCCAAAGGAAAGATAATAGTAGAGGAAATGGGAGAGGATAAAAGGGCAAGAAGAGGGGAGGTGGCAGTACAAAATGGAGAGCTATTTCTGCAAATGATCAAAGTCTGGGCAACAAGATGGCAGACCTAGAGGACACCATGGCAGCAGAAGACCTGGACATAGTAGCATTTATAGAGACCTGGTGCAATGAAAACCAGAACTGGGATGTAACCATACCAGGGTATTCCCTATTCAGGAGGGACAGGGTAGGACAAAAGGGAGGAGAGGTGGCTCTTTATGTGAGGGAGAACATTAAGGCCACGGAAACACACTGGGGACAGGGAGATGCAGAGGTACTGTGAGTCACCCTGGAGACAGGGAGGGGGGGCTACTATTTGAACAGGGGTGGTCTACAGACCTCCAGCACAGAGGTAGGAGGGAGATAAGGATATGATAGAAGAAATCCAGGAGATGGCTAACAAGGCTGAGGTATTGCTGGTGGGGGACTTCAATCTACCAGATGTGAATTGGAGCCTCCCTGTTGCAGCAACAGTTAGAAGTAGGGAAATCCTAGACTCCCTGTCGGGGACATTCCTCAGGCAATTAGTTAAAAAAATCCACTCATGAGGGGATGATACTAGACAAACATTTGTCTTGTCTGGTATTGTCAAACAGGGACAGTGTTACTGACGTCACAGTAGGAAGCCACCTGGGGACCAGTGATCATTGTACGGTGTGGTTCAACATAAGGACTGGGCCAGAAATTAACCACACTAAAACAAGGGTAATGGACTTCAGAAGGGCTGATTTCAAGAAAATGGGAGACTGCCTCAAGGAAGCCCTAGCAGGAATAGGGAAAATGGGTGGGGTAGATGAAAAATGGGCAAAAAGAAGGAAGGCAATTGAGAAGACAACTATCCTCTGTATCAGGCAGGCTAAAAAGAGCAAGAGAAAAAAAAGATACCACTATGATTCTCCAAGGAAGTAGAAGAGATAGTAAAGGAAAAGAATCAGGTATTCAAAAGGTACAAGTCAACACAGAAAGAAAAAGATAGGGAGAGGTATCAGGAAAAACAAAAGGGAGACAAGGAAGGCAGTTAGGAGGGCAAAAGCACAAATGGAAGAAAAAGTTTCCAAGTCAGTTAAAAAGGGGGATAAAACATTCTTTAGGTATATAATCATACAGAAGAAGAGCAAGGCAGGCATAGTAAGTCTAAAAGGGGAATGAGGGGAAGTGTGAATGTGGACCAGAAGAAAGCAAACATATTGAGGAAGTACTTTTGTTCAGTATTCACAAAGGGCAGGGTAGGTGATGGGCCACAGATAAAGGAAAAGGGCATTAGGGGAAGGGAGGTGGACGCTAGCCCTTTTATGGAGGAGCGTCCTCACGGAACTAGCTAAACTAAGAGTAGACAAAGTACTGCTGCCAGACAGAGTTCACCCCAGGATACTGAGGGAACTAAAGGAGGAACTGTCTGCACCTCTGACAGCCCTATTCAGTTTATCACTGGATAGAGGGGAAGTTCCGGAGGACTGGAGGAGGGCAGATGTAGTTCCACTACACAAAAGTGGAAATAGGGAGGAGGCATAAAACTATAGATATGTAAGCCTGACTTTGGCGGTGGGCAAGGTAATGGAAACTCTACTTGAAGAAAGGACTGGGGAATATCTTAAAGCCAGTGGGCTGCAGGGTCCGAGGCAGTATGGGTTCACAGAGGGGAGATCTTGCCAAACAAACCTGATGGAGTTCTTTGACTGAGTTATCAGGGAGGTGGATTAGAGGGGAGCAGCTGATGTGGCCTACCTGGATTTCAGTAAGGCCTTCGAAACCCTTCCACACAGAAGACTAGTAAACAAGCTGAGCAGCCTAGGAGTGGGTCCAAAGATAGTAAACTGGGTATGAAGTTGGCTAAGTAATAGAACTCAGAGGGTGGTGGTGAATGGAGTTGACTTGGAAGAAGGTAAGGTAACCAGCAGGGTGCCTGAGGGGTCAGTATTGGGACAAGTCCTCTTCAAAGTTTTTATTAGTGACATTACAGAGGGACTAGAAGGAAAGGTATGCCTGTTCACAGATGACACAAAACCTGCAACAAAGTGGACACAATGGGGGAAGGTGGTTGGCAAAAATGAGGGAAGATCTGGAAAAGCTGGAAGACTGGTTGAGGGTTTGGCAACTGAGCTTCAATGCCAAAAAGTGCAAAATTATGCACATGGGGCACAGAAACCCAAGGGCAACATATCATTTGCAGGGGAGGTGTTAACAACCACACAACAGGAAAGGGATCTTGGGTCATCATATCTGATGATCTGAAGGTAGCAAAGCAGGTGATAAGGCAGAATGGCAAAGGCTAGTTGAACACTTGGGTGCCTAGGGAAGGGTATCACCAGCAGAAAGATGGAAGTAGTGTTACCCCTGAATAGAGCAATCATGAGTCCCCACTTGGAGTACTGTGTCCAGTTCTGGAGTCCCCATCTCAGAAAATACATGCATCAGATGGAGGCAGTACAGAGAACAGCAACCAAAATGGTGTATGGCCTGTACCTGAAGCCCTACAGTACAAAGAAAGACTCAATGAGTTAAATATGTACTCTCTAGAGGAAAGAAGGGAAAGGGGAGACATGACAGAAAAATTCAAATACCTCAAAGGTTTCAATAAGGTGCATGAGGGTGGCATTTTGCACAGAAAGAGGTGTTCAAAGACAAGGGGCATTTCATGAAGCTGGACTTGGAGGCTTAGAGGGGATGTAAGGAAATACATCTTTATGGAAAGGGTGGTAGACATCTGGAACAGACTCCCAGCAGAGGCAGTGGGTACCAAAACAGTAACAGGTTTCAAACATGCATGGGATAGACACAGGTGGACCTTTGTAACAGGGCTGAAGTGGGGGGGAGGCCGGAGATCAATTAGGGTCTACAGTAGCACAGTGGGTAGGGACCTTGGGGCAGACTAGGTGGGCCAGGAGATCCTTTTCTACCCAAACTTCTATATTTCTATATTTCTATGTTTCTATTATAAGAGAAAAAAAATGCTGATAGAGCATGTCTCCAAATGATTTCTAGTGCTGAAGATCAGGAATATCATTCCAGAAGATCGAATATAAGGATTATCAGATTGCCAGAGGGTGTGGAGTAAAAAAGAAGGTGGCAGACTGATGCAAAGGTGGATCATGGAGAAGCTGGAATTGGCACCCGAGGTTAACAGCTATGAGATACAACAGGCACATCACACTGGGGCCATGCCTAAATCAAGTGAGAAACCTAGCCACTATCTCATTAAATATTGAAGATTTCACAAAAAAAAAATGGTTTTGAAGACTGCTCATGCACATGGATCCATTACTGTGGAGGAAGGATGGGTCTCACTCTACCAATATTATAGCAAGGAGTTGCAAGCACAAAAAAACAAAGTTTGCTGAGGTAAAGGCAAATCTTCACAAATGTGACTGGGAGTTTGCTCTGTTGTTTCCTGCTCTTTTAAGAATCATTAAACCAGGATGCCCACCAAGATTTTTTGACACACAGAAGGATGCTGAACTATTTATCAACACCGACACTGCAGTGAGAACATGAGGCAAAGCGATTCTGCTTGTTGTAACTTTTCAATAAGAGATTGTGATGTGTGCAAATCAGTGCCAGTGTTGTCTTCTGCCTGCCACCTAGCCTGTGGTACTAGTGGAGTCTACTTAGACAATGTGTGAACCCTGGAGTATGTCCAGGTTCTTGTCAGCAATGCCACATGGCAAGGAATTGTACTAGAGGCACCTTGACAGTGGACTTTTGGTGTGGCCGGGGCATTTGACAGGTCTCTGTACTATATTGAACTATTGTAAACGTCTATGCTCTTTGTGAATCAAGATTCAAGGTGCCCTCTGGTGAGTTAAAGAGGGTAAATGGACCTAAGTCTCAACTTGCGGTCCCAGAATTTGTTAATAATATGCTAGCCTTCCTTCAAAATGGTCACATGAAGAAAGGCGCACAGTAAGTCTTGTTCTTCACTTCGTGGGCGGCAACACTGCATAATCAGCGGCAAGGGTGAGCTGTTAAATTGTTGAAATATACAATGTCATCGAAGTCACCAATACAGAAACACCCCGTGACATGCCCACAATGCCCCCTTGCTCCTGCACGATTTTGGGAAATATTTAAAAATGGAGACCAACTCCCCGAGCAGCAACAAGTACACTGATTCCCAGGCAGCTGTAGCGCCGATTGGAGACAGCCGACATAACTGGATGGCAAAAATAATCTTCATCATGCTTTCACAGAATGCATGGCGATCTCTTAGGTAAGTGAGCACAGGATGGCTTACTGTCATTTTGCTTACCTCACAAACAGAAGAATGGTTGCTGACATTTAGATCTTGTGTCTGATTATCTACAATTTAATGGATTAAGTTGTAATCTGTTTTTGCATCAGCCACTTGTGTTCACTGAGAGGTGTTAAAGGGCTACTGCACATCTCTGCAAAAGGGGTTTAACTGTTGCACGCCAGACTAGCATAAGGATCAGAGAGATAATTTTCTCAACTCCCACCACAACCACTTACCAACTATGACTACGGTCACAGGTACATGCGGTACAGTGGCAACAAGGCAGTAGAATACCTCTGACACTGAATCTGTGTTGCACACACAATTTTCCAAACAAAACAACAGAAGCATTAGTTTTAATGCAGTCTTTCTTTCCTTTTGTTTGCCTGAAATTTTAAATAGAAAAGTTGTAATGTCCAATGAATGTTTGTTTAAAGTGATATGAGGAATCCACCAGGGCAAGGAAATATACAGTATGGTAGTTAAAAGGTTCACTCATTTTTGATAAACATCACAGAAGAGGGACCACTGACATGGGGATAGTTCCTCTCCAAGGTCGTTAATTGTGAGTACCAGTGTGTGGGACAACCCAATTACAGCCTATGAGTTGACAGCTCACAGCATAATGGGCCTCCTTATGATTTTATTTAATCAGGAGACCTTGGGGAATGCTCTGCAATGTGATAGCCCAGGATCCCCTATTCTTAAACATTCAGTATACATGAATGGAGTTGCATTTATTCAGAGACCCTGCCTCCTACACGCAAGGGAAGGGGGGAAGATATCTTATAGAATTTAATCATTTTATCATTTAGTTAAATTCTGATATAAAAAGTTTTTGAGGTGCTGGACCATCCACCTGGCTGCTCACCACCAATCAACTACATGGGATGGTACACACAACATGTGTATTCAAAGAGGAGGGGGTGGGCACAGTGGGACAGGGTTCTCTAGTTTTAGTACTTGTGATACTTGTTTTACTATGGGTGGGTCCTTTTAAAGTTGGGGTTATAGACTGGAGGCAGGGAGGAGGGGAAGGGGAGGATGAATTTAGGGGAATGTTCTGTTTTCGAATTATGCTCAGTTTAAATAATTCTGACATACTTAAGTGGGTGGGGAGGGAAAGGTTTTACAGTGTGTGGTTTAAACTTTTATTGTCTGAGTTCCTACTTTGTTCTCTTTACCAAATCTTAAGCTTCAACTTACTCTGTACAGTACATAGAGGTTTGCAGTGGTATGAAGTACAGAATGGAAAATGGATGAAGGTCTAAAAATATGCTTATGAAATGTCAATGGCCTAAAACTCATGTTAAATGTAAAAAGAATTTGGGAAACATGAAAGGTCTTTGCACAGATACCCTATGCCTCCAGGAAACTCATATGCTGGATAAGGAGGGTGACCACATGGCCAAAAACTGGGAGGACAATGATTCGGCTCATATTTCACCTCAAAGGTGAGGGAGGCAGCTGTATATATATTAAGCCTAATTTTCCTGGTACTGTTACATAGGCATGCCTGGATCAGTTAGTAGGGGGTCTCTATGTACTATTATAAATACAGCTGGACCCAGGGAAACAAATGGGGGTTTGATCCATTTACGGGCCATATTTTGACTCACACAAATATTTTAATAGGCTGTCAATAGAAATGTGTAATATGGAGGGGGCATGGATAATGTGCAGACTTCAATTGTGTGTTGGACAACATTCTGGACCGGTCTACTGGGGGGGTGGGTGGGAGGATAAGGTCCAAGAGGGCTCAAGCATTGAATCAGTTAATGCAGGACAATACATTAGTAGATACATGGAGACACTCAAACCCAAGGGAAGGGAATATACTCATAGAAACATAGAATAATAGAAGTTGACAGCAGATAAGGACCCCAAGGCCCATCCAGTCTGCCCATTTCTTTTTCTACCTTGTAAATGTGCCATCGGCCTTTGCTCTGTCAGTGGCCTATCTATTCATAGTCATTTGTATTGCTCCCTTATGCCTATCCCATGCCTGTTTGAAGCCCTGCACTGTATTCATAGCCACCACTTCTTGTGGTAAGCCATTCCATGCATCCACCACCCTTTCTGTGAAAAGAATTTCCCACATTCCCCTTAATCGGCCTCCTCTAATCTCATGCTGTGTCCTCTTGTCCTGCTATTTTTCTTATATTTAAACATGTTAGACTCTTTCACCTTGTTTATGCCCTTAAGGCGTTTGAATGCCTCGATCATATCACCTCTCCCTCCTTTGCTCAAGGGTATACATATTGAGCTCCGTTAATCTGTCCTCATATGTCTTCTGATGCAGTCCCTGCACCATTTTGTTGCCCTCTCTGACTGCCTCAATTTGTTAATGTCCTTGTGAAGGTGTGGCCTCCAATACTGCACGCAGTACTCCAGATGGGGCCTAACTAGTGTCTTGTACAGAGGGATTATTACTCCCTCTTATGACTTGTGATACCCCTACTAATACACCCTAACACCCCCTAGCCTTACCTACTGCTTTAGAGGTCTGCTTGGATGATTTTAGGTCATCAGTGATGATGATGCCCAAGTCTCTTTCTTCCTTTGTGACTGCTAGCAACTCCTCCCAGCCTATAGGTGGCTTCAGGGTTTCTCTTCCCTATGTGCATGATTTTGCACTTCTTTGCATTAAATCCCAGTTGCCACTCTTCTGACCATTCTGCTAGTTTATCCAGATCTCTTCTCATTCTGCCCACCCCATCTGGATCATCTACTCTGTTGCAGATCTTGGTGTCATCTGCAAACAGACAAGCCTTACCCTCTAGTCCATCTGCAAGGTCACTAATGAAGATGTTGAAGAGGACTGGCCCCAGGACTGATCCCTGAGGTACCCCACTTGTGACTTGCATCTCTTCTGACTGTATACCATTTACCACCATCTCTGTTTTCTGTCTGTCAACCAGTTTGCCACCCAGTTGACCAACTCTGACCCACCCCGAGCCTACCCAGCTTATTTATCAATCTTCTATGTGGAACAGTGTCAAAAGCTTTGCTGAAGTCAAGGTAGGCGACATCAACTGCTCCCTTGGTCCACCACTCTGGTTACCCAGTCAAAGAAATCTATGAGATTAGTTTGACAGGACCTTCCTTTGTAAACCCATGCTGTCTTGGATCCTGTGCCCCTATGGATTCCAGGTGTTGCACTATCCTTTCCTTAGGAGTGCCTCCATAATCTTGCCCACTACTGAGGTAAGACTGACCGGTCTGTAGTTCCCGCCTCCTCCTGCTACCACTCTTGTGGAGCGGGATCACATGAGCCCTTCTCCAGTCTTCTGGGACCTCTCCTGTGCTCAGAGACTCACTAAACAATTCTGCTAATGGCTCTGCTAGTTCCTCCTTTAGCTCCTTAATACCCTGGGATGTATGCCATCAGGTCCCATTGCCTTATCCACCTGAGGCTTAGCAAGCTCTTGTAGGACCCTTTCTTTTGTGAAGGGAGTAGTGCTCACCTCCCTCCCCTGTGTCCATGATGCTGAGCTGTGGGCCCTGCCTCACCTTCTCTTCAGTAAATACTGAGCAAAAGTATCTATTTAGGATAGATGCCTTTACAGGGTCCCTCCTCCTCACATGCTCCCTTTTCTCCATTAAGCTTAGCAATACCCCTCTGGACTTTCTCCTTTCACTAATGTATCTATAGAAAGTCTTGTCACCTTCTTTACTGTTCGTGCTAGTGTTTCCTCAGTTTGGGACTTTGCCTGCCTTACTGCCTTACCTGCTTCCCTTAGGGCAGTTTGGTATGCCTCCTATCTTCATCCCGCTGTGTTCCCTTATATTTCCTGAAGGCCAGCCTTTTGGCTCTGACCTTTTCTGCTACTGTATTTGAGAACCAAAGTGGTTTCCTTCTTCTTTTGCACTTCCTTTTCTGTCTGACACAATGGGATGTTGCTTCAAGTATTGCATCCTTAATGCTTGCCCACATTGCCTGTACCCCCTCACCTGTGTTTCTTTTTGCCAGGGCTAGCTTAACTCTGTTGGCCATCTTATCAAAGTCAGCTCCTCTGAAGTCCCATATTTTTGCCTTGGAATGGGATGATTTAGATGTAGTAGCCAAATTGAACCATACCATGTGATGGTCACTGGCCCCAGGTGACCTTCTACCTGGAGATCTGTGATCCCTTCTTTGTTAGTCAGTACTAGATCTAGGATAGCCCTGTCTCTTGTGGGTTGCTGTACCAGTTGTTTGAGGCCCTCCCCTGCAGGGAATCCACTATGAGTCTAGTTCTGGCAGATGTTCCTGCTGGTATTGACCAATCTGTATCCGGCATGTTGAAGTCTCCATTATCAGAACCTCCCTTTAGCTGTCATGTTTTGTATATCTTCTAACAGTAATGTGTCTATGTCCTCCTCTGGTCTGGGGGCCTGTAGACAACCCCAGTTCTTATGGCTGTCCCATTTCCTGTTTCCAGGGTGACCCACAGTTCTTCTGGCTCCTTATGTGTATTCTGAATTTCTGTAGCTTTGATATTTTCATTAACATACAGGGCCACTCCTCCCCCCCTTTTTGCACCTCGGTCTCTTCTGAACAATACATAGCCAGGTACTGAAGTCTCCAAAGTGTGGTTACTGGTAAACCACGTCTCACTAATTGCTACTATGTCCAGTTTAGCCTCTGACATTATTGCCTGCAGGTCTGGGATCTTATTTCCCAGGCTGTGAGCATTTGTGTACATGATTTTCCATTGGCCAGATTTTGGTGTGTTAGTTGTTGGGTGAAGTTTCGCATTACCCCTGTGCGTCGTATGGGGAGACAAACCTTTTTTCTTACCTGGTGATGCAAATGAACGGCAAACATGCTGAATTCCTGTTTGACCACTAGCTGGGAGGGGGGGGTGTTCTTCCCATTCGACGTATGGGGTGCTGCTACTCAGTACTGCCACTCTGCTAAAAATGAGTTATGGCTCTATCTAGCCCTGGTATCCCAAGAATTGTTAACAAGTGTGGAACAATGGCCATTACTGACCACTCCCCTATATGTCTTTCCCTGTCTGCAATGGGATCATTTGGGGGCTACCAGGCATGGTGCCTGGACCCTACCTTACTTAACTCATTGAGGTTTCAGGAGCTCTTTGAGACTTCCACTTGTGTCCTGTATACTCGGCAGGGGTCGACGATAACCTATCCCTAATTTGCAGGCTTTACCTTATCTAATCCCCTGGAATATCAACTGTCTTTCAGGGTTTTTACAACAAACTGCTAATGTGAGGGGAGAGAAGATGGCTACAATCAGAGACAAAACAGGTGGTAGAGGGTACTCATGGCTTCAAGCTGGGTGGACCAAGTCTGTAACTGGGTGATGTCCCCTTCTTAACTGAGTTTCTGGCACCTCCCGCAGGGCATACCGGCAGAACCCAGGTAGAAGTGTCTTCAGATCCTGTGGTCCAGGCAGCCTCCTGTACCTAAAATGATAGAATGACCCACAAAGGAAAAAAGTCTATACAGGGGTGCCAGTTGAGTAATGCAGAGTTGCCCTATGAGGCCCTTGTGTAGCCCCTGCTTATGCATTATTACAGACATTAATATAGCCAGCCAGGCCCCCATACAACAATGTGGGGATCCGTAGATATGTCTCACCTGATGTTGAGCCTGTGCTACCTACCGATCAACCTACCTACCTGTCCCTCCCCTCAGTGACATGGTGTGCACACCAGCTCAGACTTCCCATTGTCTTGAGTGAGATTCTGAACATAATATGTCCTTCCGGAGTCCAAAAGGCATCAGCCGATCCCCTGTGGGGGGTTGATGTACTGAAGGTACTGGCCCCAGCATTGCTGGATCCTGTTCAACTGATAGGACCTGAGGTGTGAGAATCTGTCCAAGGCTGCTAAGTTGGAGAGAGAGAGGCCAGGATCTCTCCAATTGTGGGGGAAACAGTGGAGCACCATTTGCATACCAAAGCTCTTTTTGCCTGACTAGCCAGGAGAGCAAGCCATCAGAGTTCCTGCGTGGTAAGATGTGGGAGGCCTTCCTTTAGGCTTAGGAGAAGGAATGCGGGTTCTGGGAGGATTGGTTTCTGCAGCACCTCTGAGGCTATCAGGCATACCTCCTGCCATATGAATTGAATCTTTGGGCATGACCACAGAATATGAAGGAGGTCCAACCCCTGCCCCTGGCAGCGCCTGCATTCGTCCGATGCCAGGAGTTTGGCTTTGTGGAGAACAGCTGGGGTTTTGTACCAGGATTGGGAGACTTTGTTCTGGATTAGTCTAGTACATGCGTCTCTGAACCATTTATGTGCATCCCGCCATGCCTGTTCCCATTGGGGGTCCTGGGTTTCACGGCGCAAGATTCTCTCCCACCTAACCTTTGCCTCCCCTGATTAGGATGGAAGGGTGTCCCTGAGTAGCCTGCAGATGCGGCTGGCCAGGCCTTGAATGGAGTGACCTGTTGAGGTTTTTCTGGGCTGGGCCAACAAGGGATGAAGAGCCACCTGCATCTGCGGGTATCTCCAGAAATCTGATTGTGGTAGCTGCCATCTCTCTCGGAGTACGTGGAAGGGAGAAGCCCTCAAGTATGGGAGGTCCAGAAGGTTGCCTACCCGCAGTATACCTCAGGTGCTCCACTGCAGCCAGGCCACTCTTCTGTTATCAATGGTGATACTGGGATTGTGCCACAGGGGGGCCGGAGCAGTGGGGAAGGGTTCCATTGCTGGTTCTATGATAATAAGGTGTCATATTTTCCTAGAGGCTACTATGGTGGGTGAGGCCATGGGGTAGTTACTCGAGCATGGTGGGCATTTCTGGGAGAATGGGAGGGAGGCAGCATCCAGGAGTCTCATTTGTTCCCGTTCCATTTCCGGGCAGCCAGTACAAGAAAGGGGGCAGGAGGAAACTATCCTGCCCCTGTCCAAATACTCACTAGTTACAAGGAGCAGAGAGACAAGTCAAGCACAGATGGTAAGGAGTTAGGAGTTAGTGCTCGTCCCCTCTGCATCCTCCTCTCCTTCAATTCATATTCCCCCCTTACACTTCCCTGCATGCTGCCCCACAAAGAAATTGTACTTATTTGTAGCTCCTGGAAAGGGAGCTCATCTCCTGGGAGCAATCAGCCTTCATCCTTCTGCTGGTAGCTGGGTCTTTCATGCAGTCACTGTTCCACAGCTGCAGGCCTTGTAAGTGTCTCATTGCAAAGGGCCACTACCAAAGGATCTGCTGCATCTACTCAGTCCAGATTGTAGCAGGCCTGATCCTCGGGGGCCCCCTCTGCAGCTTCAGCATCCATCTCTTGTGGCTCTGCAGATTCATTAGGTGGGGTGACCAGCAGCAGTGGGGAACATCTATTTTTTGTAAAGTATGCACTGGTCACCATGCATCTTCCTGGTCTGCAAGGTGAGTCGTGGAGTGCTGTCATGGGCTCCCCTCCACACGGTCCTGTGGATGCCATCTTTTGGTGTGGGCCTCGACCAGTGGGTGCTTTTTATGGTGTGTGGGGCTTGGTTCCCACAGCTTGCATTGAGAGGTGGACTCAGGGATCTGCTGGTTGCACTTGAGTGGGGAGCGACAATCTTCATAGTCCATGTTAAGGGCTGGGGGCACTCTCAGCACAGGGCTGCACCTCTGACTATTAGGTGGTTCTGGGAAGGAGTTGTTGAGGAACTCAGCGGCTGCCTCCGGGGTAGAAAACTGCAAGGGCGAGCCATTGTGGGTAAGTCGCAGCATTGCAGGGTATCAGAGAGCAAAAGGGGTGTTCAGTTAGTGCAGTCTATTCCTAACCCCAGTGTATCCCTTCCTACGTACTGCCAATTCCTTGGAGTAATCCTGGAACAACATAATTTGGTGGACCTGCCAGTCCAAAGGTCCCAGCTCCCTAGCTCTCACCTGGATGGCTTCTTTATCAGCATAGTTGAGCAGGCATGTTAGGATAGGTCTTGGTCAATCCCCAGCTGCAGGCCACGCCTGCAGTGTATGGTGGGCCTGCTCTATCGTTTTCCTAGTACCTGGAGGCAGCTTAAGGGTTTCTGGTAATGCCCTTTGCAGAAATTGTGTAGGTCACCCCTCTTCACAGCCCTCCAGAAACCCTAGGAGGCGAAGGTTCTTCCTGCAGCTTCTGTTCTCTAATTCCTCCAGTTTTTCTTGCATGAGTCTGATTTGCACCCCCTGATCTCTCAGCATTGCACAGTGCCCTTGCTTTACTGTGTCCTGGCTCACTATTTTCTGCTCCACCAGCTCTATATGTGAGTCCAGATTATCCAGGGTGCCAGCAGTATTGTTGCTGACAATTGTAAGCTTGTCCATCCTGCTAAGGATGGAGGCGAACATTTTCTCAGATTGAAGGCTCATGGCCTTCTTTGCTACTGCATGCCATGCGGTTCCTCGGGCAGGAAGAGTTTGCTGTTGCTGCCCACAGTATATGAACAAAAGTCCCACAACTCACTGAGGGGAAGTGTTGTGGGTTCCGATGGCCTTCAGAGAAAATTAGCTGTCATTATCCCTCAGGTAATCTGATTAAATAATGGGTATTGAGCTCCAGTCGGTCACTGCTATGTGATTACGCAGCCATCTTAGTTGATATCCAATCCATGCCCCCATGTCCTGTATACTCTTAACACTGCATCCTGGGACCTTTCTAAGCAAAAGCAAGCCATAATCAGCATGCCGCAAACAAATGAGAATACCTCATGAACCACAAGTGCTGCACACAAGGTATGCATGGCAAAGCTGTTCAGCACAAAATGACCTTTCTAATGGTGCTATGAAATCAATTGTAATCAATTCATTTTTTTATTTTATACTAGCTTAAATACCAAAAAACTGTGGGTTTTTTTTCGGATTTATTCAAGGTGCTTAGATGAGGCTTGAGAGACAAATGTCAGTCATGCACACCATATCATAAACAAATGTGTATAGCTCCTAAAGTACACATGATAGACACAAAGTATCATGGCAAAGTTGTTCAGCACAAAATTACCTTTCCAACTGTGCTATGCAATCAATTCTAAGCAATTTCGTGTTTATTTTATACTAGCTGAAATACCAAAAAACTGTGGGTTTTTTCAGATTTATTCAAGGTGCTTAGGTGAGGCTTGAGAGACAAATGTCAGCCCTGCACACCACACCATAAATAAACGTGGATAACTCTCTAAGTGTACTTGATAGACACAAAGTATTAGTGGCAAAATTGTTCAGCACACAATTACCTTTCTAATGGTGCTATGCAATCAATTCCAAGCAATTTGGTTTGTTTTTAATATTTAGGTAAAATCTGCTGACTTCCTCAGATGTTTCTAGGCCTCAAGTGTAAGACAGCTGAGTAAATCTACAGTTGTTATTTTCTTCAATGATTATGCTTTCAGATGCCACCTACAGGTGTATCCAGGCCTCAGTGAGTTAAGAAAGAGGCCTTCCAATAATTCATTAAGGAACCAATAAATGAATATCTGGATAATAATCCGACCGGATTAATGTCTGTAGCAGTAAGATGGGACGCCATGAAGACAGTCCTTAGAGGGGTTATAATTTAATTAGCTTCTTAAAAAAAGCATATTAGTGATCAACAACTACCAGACCTTGAAACCAAAATTTCCAAGGTGGAGAGGGACCATATGATGCGTCCCAGTGCTGAACAATACCAGATCCTCCAGTGCCTTAAATGGGAATTTAACACAGCACATAGTGCTAGAATTGAATGTACCTTGCTTCTAACCTATGCTGGTAATGACTTTAAGGGTGACTTCAGTGGAAAATGGCTAGCCTGACAATTAAAAAGCTGGGAAGGGGTTATAAATGTAGCAAAAATTAGGAAAGAGAAGGGTGATGAGGTAATCATTGACTCTGAGATTGGAGGCAGCTTCAGAACTTACTACAAATCATTATATACAAAAAAGGCATCTCACACAGATGACCAAATAATGGAATTTTTGGACAAAGCTTCCCTTCCCAGAGTGGATGAGGACAGTAGGGGAGTGTTGAATGCATCAATTGAAGAGAGTGAGGTAAGGGAAGCCATTAAACACCTCAAGAGGGGTAGGGTTCTGTCATCGAGTCACAGGTCAGGAAGCATCAGAAAACTAGAAGCAGTTCCAAAATTTGCAAATAGCATTTTATTTTTCTCAATAATAGCAAAATAAAAAGAAATATTATTAAGTATCACTATTTACAAAGGCACTACAGAGAAAACTAAGTCCTTCTTCTGAGGGTATCTCTTAATTCCAAGTTTCAGTCTCTCAGTCTCTTCCTCTCCTTGTCTCTCTAGCAAAAGCATTGCTGCTCTTTTTATAAGTCTTTGTCTGGGAACTCGTTAAGAGAGCCTACTTCTCAAAGAATGTTCTTGAGAGTTTACAGAATGTTCTTGTCAGTTTCGATGCAGGTGAAGCAAAAAGAACATAGTGACCCAGAACTGACCTGTTTATAGCTCTGCAAAAGGGTTAAAAACTGCATCTCAGGTTAACCTCTTGAGTTCCAAATAGCCTTGCAATCATTTCAACAGTATAACTATATACAGTTTTAAATAAAGGGATCCCAGTTTCACATACATTTTTACTATTCACATATATGTTTTATAACTGCAGATATGCAAGAGGGAAGAAAAGACAGAACAGCAAGGGAAGGCAGAGAGATAGTGAGAGGCGGAGAATTGTGAAACCATTGGAGTGATCAATTCCTAGGTCTTGCAAGAAAATTTGGTTGTGCAACCAGACAGACAAGAGTCAGAAAAAGGACTGGATAGAACAGATCCTTGCATTTAACTCTTTCTGCATAACAAATGGGACAGGGTCTTATTCAACCATGTCACATACCCCCATCTTCAAGAGGGAACCTATATAACAAAAAACAGGTTTTCAACACTTTCTTGTAATTATCTTCTAGCATTCTAGCCTCCCCTCCAGGATAGTACTAAGAAAGTGGGCATGAGGGAGAACAGAGACGGGGAGATGGTAAGGGAACCTGGTGGAAGGACTTAGCAGCCAATGCCAGGAGCTTAGCAAATAAGATGGTGGACTTGAAGGCCATCATGGAGGATGAAGGACTAGACATGGTAGCTATAAGTGAGACCTGGTGGACAGAGCTGCACACCTGGGAAATGACTATCCTAGGTTACAGACTGTTCAGAAGGGATAGGAAAGGTAAGAAGGGGGGAGGAGTTGCTTTACACATCAGGGAAGGCATAAGTGTAACTGAAGGACAAGAGGAGGATGGGGAGGCTGAGCTACTGTGAGTAACACTAGGCAGGAGGATGGGAGAATCCTTGCAACTCGGGGTGGTATACAGGACACCTACACAAGGAGAGGAGGGTGATCAACAGTTAATTCAGGCAGTCACAAGGCTGGCCCTAAAAGGAGCACTACTGCTGGTAGCGGACCTAAACCTCCCAGATGTAGACTGGGAAATCCCAGATGCAGCATTGTCAAGGAGCAGGGAGATACTAGCAGCGCTTCAGGGGGTATTACTTCAACAGCTTGTTAGGGAGCTGACAAGGGGCAACAACTTGCTGAATGTGGTCCTGACAAATGGGGAGAGTGTGGAGGAGGTGCAGGTGGGAAAAGCCTTTGGCAACAGTGACCACAGCACGGTAATGTCCAGGGTCAGGGCAGGGAGGGAGGGAGACAAGTAAAACCAGTACTACAGTCATGGAATTCAAATGCACAGACTTTGACAAGATGAGAAGGATAGTAAGGGAGACAATGGAGGGTACAGAGAATATAGGGGCAGTGGAGGACTTATGGCAAGCTATCAAGGGAGGGATACTGAAAGCTGCAGACATGTGCATAAAAGGTTAGGAAGAGCAAAAGGGGGAGGAGACCACTTTTTTTTTACAAAGGTGGTTGGGGGAGCAGTCAGGGAAAGGAGGAGGGCTTTCAGAAAATTTAAGAGGACACTCAGCGAGGAAGATAAGGAAGAGTATAGGGAAAAGAGGAGTATGGCAGGGAAGAATATCAGAAGGGCAAAAGCAGATATTGAGGAGAAAATATCAAAAATGGCCAAAAGGGGAGATAAATCCTTTTTTCAGATATGTGAGGATGAAGAGAAGGGCAAGGCAGGGGATTACTAGGCAGAGGGGTGGGAGAAATAAAATTGGAAAGGGACTGTGAAAAAACAGAGTTTTTTAATAAGTACTTTAGCTCGGTATTCACGGAGGAGGAGGACGGTAGGGAACCATGTATAGGATAGGGCAGAGCTAGATAGTTTGAGGGTGGACAAGGAAATGGGGCCTGATGGGTTACACCCCAGGGTAATCAGGGAATTGAAGGAGGAGTTGGCTGCACTTTTGACAAGGCTCTTCAGCTTGTCCCTGGATATGGGGAGAGTGCCGGAGGACTGGAAGAGGGCAGACATAGTGCCTTTACACAAGGGAGGTAATAAGGAGGTGAAGGGGAACTACCAACCTGTCAGCCTCATGTCAGTAGTGGGAAAAGTAATGGAGGCATTTATCAAGGAGAGGGTGATGGATTATCTGTAGGAGAGTGGCTTGCAAGACAGCAGACAGCATGGCTTCATGAAGAGAAAGTCTTGCCAGACAAACCTAATTTAGTTCTCTGATTGGGAGACTCAGGTGATTGACCGGTGGGGGCAGTGGACATGGCCTTTCTAAACTACAGTAAGACCTTTGACACCATCCCCATAGGAGGCTGGTGAGCAAGATGGAAAGCCTGGGATTGGGAAGAAAAATAACAAGCTGGGTGGAGGCCTTGCTGTCAGAAAGAACTCAGAGGGTAGTGCTAAATGGGGTGCACTCTGGGACAGTGAGGGTAAAGAGTGGAGTGCCACAGGGGTCAGTTTTGGGTTCGCTTCTCTTCAATATCTACATCAGTGATATTGCTGAGAGTTTGAGGGGGAAGGTGTGCCTATTTGCTGATGATACAAAAATATGCAATAGGGTGGACACCCGGTGGGGGTGGAGGACATGAGGGAGGACTTAAAGATGCTTTACAAATGGTCTGGGACATGGCAACTGAAATTAATGCTGAGAAGTGTGCTGTGATGCACTTGGGGAGTAGGAACAAAAGACCAGGGTACACCCTAGGTGGGGAGGAAATTAAAGTAACAGAACAGGAGAGGGATCTGGGGATCATAGTCTTCTCGAATCTTAAGGTAGGGATCCAAAGTAGCAGGGCAGCAGGAAAGACCAATGGAATGTTGGCATACATAGACAGGGGCATTATTAGCAGAAAGAGGGAGGTAATAATGCCCCTTTACAAAGCCATGGTGAGACTGCACCTGGAGTATGGGGTTCAGTTCTGGAGGCCACATCTCTGCAAGAATATAGATTCATTGGAGAGGGTTCAGAGAAGGGCAACCAAGATGGTGCAGGGTATGCAGGGAAAGTCATATGAGCAGAGGTGTAAGGAGCTGGATCAGTACACGCTGGAGACAAGGAGGAAAAGGGGAGACATGATTGAAACTTTTAAATATGTAAAGGGGCTCAATTAAGAGGGAGAAGAGGGTTTACTTAAGAGGAAGGAGGGGGTCAAAACTAGAGGGTAAAGCCTCAGACTGCAAGGCAAAAGATACAGAGGCAATGTGACACGATGTTTCTTCATGGAGAGGGTGGTGGAGCCCTAGAACAGACTTCCAGACAGAGTGGTGGGGGCTACATTGGTGGAATAATTCAAGAGGGCATGGGACAAGAATATGGGGCTGAGTATCGGGGAGAGGCGAGGGCTGGCAGGGAGGGGGAGGTGTATGTGGAAAAAAAGGGCAGACAAGACTGGCCGGCATGGTCCTTTTCTGCTGTCAAGCTTCTATGATTCTATTATTAGCTTATAACTTTTACAGTTCTGTGAATATGCAGAATAGCAAACAGAAGTTTCAACTCACATATTTTCAACCTTCAGAATTTTTTAATTCCTGATCCACATCTTGACAGAAAATCAGTATTGACATTCTGTTTCCCAGAATTGTGCGTCACTTTAAATTTAAACGGCTGTAGTGTCAGGTACCACCCTGTGATTCTAGAATTTTTAGCCTTCATTTGGTTAAGCCAACAAGGAGGATTGTGATCTGTTATCAATACAAAGTCAGCTCCTAGAAAATAAAACTTATGGGACTCCATGGCCCACTGTGCCGCAAGGCAATTCCTTTTCAATGGTGGAGTACCTTTTCTTTCTGTTGTGCAATTTCCTACTGATACATAGAATAGGATGTTCATTCCCATCTACGTGCTGAAACAAGATTGCACATACAGTAGGCCCACCTCCGATGCATCTGTCTGTAACAGAAATTGTTTCTCAAAATCTGGGCTTCTTAAAACAGGAGCTAAACATAATGCAGCCATAATAGTCCAAAGCACCTCATCACACTATGGGGTCCATTTCATATTATTCGGGAACCATTTCTTTCTGAGTTCAGTGAGGGGAGTAGCTAACTTAACAAAGCTAGGAACAAATCTCCGATAATAACCAGCCAGCCCTAAAAATGACCTGACATGTTTCTTGGTTTTGGGAACAGAGCTATTAGATACAGCTTATGTCTTGGAAACCTCTGGCTTGACTTATCCATTACCCAAAACATTACTCAAATATCTGGTTTCCTGCTTGCCCAATGAACATTTGGTAGGATTAATTGTCAGACCTGCCTTTTTGATCGATTGTATAACTGCTCATAGGTATTCTAGGTGGCTTTTCCAGTCTGGACTGTACACCATAACATCATCCAGGTACGCAACACAATAACAAGTGTGAGGGGATAAAATTACATGCATGTACTGCTGGAATGTAATGGGTGCACCATGTAAACCAAACAGCATGGTGATGAACTGACAGAATCCTATAGGAGTGGCAAATGCAGTTTTGTCTATGGATTCTTTAGCTAGGGGGGATTTTCCAATAACACTTGGTGAGATCTAGGGTACTGATGTACTTGGCATTCCCCAGTCTGTCTACCAAATCATCTATCCTTGGCATAGGATAACTGTCAAATTCTGACACTTGATTAAATTTCCTAAAATCAAGGCAGGTTCTTACACTCCCTTCTTTTTTGTTTACAATCACCACTGGTGATGACCAAGCACTACTCTACTCTTCTATGATACCCAATTCTTTCATTTATTTGTATTTCCTTAACCACGACTGCTCTTAACTGCTCTGGTAATCTGTATGTCTTTTTTCTAATAGGGAGAGCATTCCTTGACACTATTACATGCTCTACCCCTTTTGCTTGGCCTGGTAGTGATAAAAGTACTGTTAAATGTCTTTAGCAAGTTACAAATTTCTGCGGTTTGTTCAGAGGTTAAGAAAACATTCACCTTTACAGCATCAGCACTTACAGTTTGTTCCAGTCTATCATAAGCTACATCAATATCTTCTTTATCAGTTTCTGGTGAAACCAGCAAAACAGCTTTTGGTGTTTTTTTTCAACCCATTTCTTGAGGAGGTTAGCATATTATATCTTAGTAGGATTTTTCCTATCAGGGGTCTCGGTCACATAGTTAACTGTGCCAGTACATCTAAGGACTTTATAAGGCCCTTGTCACTTCATTAACAGTTTATTTTCTGTAGTCAGTAACAGTAGCAAGACCTTTTCACCTGGCTCAAAAAACCTTTTCTTTTACCCCATAGTCATAATACACCTTCTGCTGGTTTTGGGCCTCTTCCCGATTACTATGGGTGATTTCAACATATTTTGCCAGTTTCTTTCTCAGGGCACACATGTAAGATGTAATAGATTGTTTCTGATGGGGGTTATCTTCCCATGTTTCTTTTATTACATCCAGTGGCCTCTAGGTTGTTTACCATACAGCATTTCAAATGGTGAAAAACCTGTCGATGCCTGTGGCACCTCTCTGTAAACAAAAAGCAGGTAAGATAAGCATTGGTTCCAGTCATTCTCTTCCCTTCCCCTTTTACAAATGCTTTTAACATGCGTTTTAGGGTTTGATTAAAATTCTCAACAAGACCATCTGTTTGAGGATGATAAGGGGAGGTTCTTATGGCAGTGATACCTAATAGTCTGTACAGCTCCTTCAGTAATGCAGCACCAAAATGACTACTCTGATCAGTAATAATCTCTTTAGGTATGCTCACCCTGGTGAAAATTTTGGCAAGCTCTGCTACCACTTTTGGGGCTGTGACAGTATGCATAGGAACTGCCTCTGGGTATCGAGTAGTATAGTCACATACTACCAAATTGAATCGATTACCCTTTTTACTTTTTTCTAAGGGGCCAGCTACATCCCTTGCAATTCTCTCAAAAGGCACATCTATCAAGGGTAGGGGCACCAAGGGCACCTTGTCTTTTTTAGTCACTTGGGCTACTTTCTGACATTCAGCACAAGAACTGCAATAGGTGGCAACACTTTCATGAATTCCAGGCCAGTAAAATCTGTACAGCAATTTGGCAAGGGTGAGAACCCTCCCTGAGTGACCAGCCATAGGACTATCATGTGCTATCTGTAATAACTCAGATCTATACTTTTGTGGTATAACCAATTGTTTTATCTGGTCCTGTCTCTGAGGTTTAACTCAAACTCTGTACAGTAGCCCATTACTTTTTTAAAACATAGATTCACTCTCTTTTGGTTTCACCCTCAGCTGCTTAAAATAACCCTGGAGAGAAACATCATTAGCTTGTTCTGAAAGAAAATCACAATCAGTGATCAGTGTACTTTCAGCATTTTCATATGTTAACCCCTTATGTCCATCAGTCTTTCATTGCCACTGTCTCTTCAGGTAACGTCTTTCTTTCCTGGACCTCTGAATCTTGGAGCTGTGCACAAACAAATCCGAATCAAAATCAGCAAAAAGAAGAGATCCCACCATCTGAGATTTTCTTTGCTTGAGCTCTTGTCACCACAGCTGCTGAAACATTAGGATTTACTACCTCTTTGGTTAACTCAGTAAATCCTGGAAAGTCATTTCCAATAATCAAAAGGAACATGTAACTTAGGAACTACCCCCATTTTCTTATGGTGCAATACTCCATTAATGGTCAGAGTCACTTGGCTGGTGAAATAGTATTGAGTGACCCTGTGTTTGCAGATGACACCAGTACCTGGTCCTTTTGGACATTGTTTTCCCAGCACTTCAAAATGCTCTAGGGTCTGTCTGCTTCCCGAATCAATAAGTCCCTTCGCAGTCTTATCTTCCACCTTCACATCTGTACTTGCCCCAATTTGCTAAGGACAAATCTGATCCAGTGTCACTCTTCTTAATATGGGGATTTCTTGCAATGTGACCTGGCTTAATACAGTTACAGCAAATAAAGTCTTTGAGTGCAGATTTTTTATGCCTATCAGAATTCTTATCAGACTTAGAGTTTAAATTGTAAAAGAGTGTCTTAATGGGGCTTGGCTGTTACCTCACTGCTGTGGCATCTGTCTGGCCATTTGGTAGTCTTCAGCCAAAGAAACAGCCTTTTCCCCACTTTCTGATCAGTGTTCTTTTACCCAAAGCTGTACGTCTGTGGGAAGGATGGTGATAAACTACTCCATTACAATTGTGTTGATGATCTGTGGGAGTGTTTTGCCCTCTGGTTGGATCCATTTCATAAGGAGTTCTCTGAGTCGGGTGAAGGCTTGAGGATTGTCGACTGAGTTGTACTTCAGAGACAGAAATCTCTGCCTGTTGGTCTCCCCTGAGATGTTATATCTTTTAAGGACCTCTTTTTTTCACCAGGTCATAGTTTTCTGGCTGTGCAGTGTCTATATTGCTCTAGGCAAGTTGGGCTTTACCTGTCAGGTAAGGTACCAGTCTGACTGCACCTTGCTGCTTTGGCTACTGGCAGACTGCGGCAACCCTTTCAAAAGTTATTAAGTATACTTCAATATCATCCAAGGGACACAACTTTGTAAGTTTAAGGTCTTTTAAGTTGTTGGTGTTGTGTTGCTCTGCTGGACCTGTGCCAGAAACTTCAGCTTTGATAGCTTGCAAGGCATCCGGCCATCGCTGCTCCAGTCACTGCATCTCTGCTTTTCTCTGCTGCTCCTGTCACTGCATCTCTTCTTTTCTCTGTTGCTCCTCTTCTTTCTCTGCTGCTCCATCTCCTTTTGTTGTATAACCCACCATTTGAAAAAGGCAGTCATGCTTTCAGGTTCTGTCACTGCCTGCTCTTTTTTTTCCATCACTGGTGCTGGCTGTACAGTCTCAGCTTGGACTTCTGTTCCTGCTAGTTTGGCTGCCATATTTCTGGTAATGACTCCTGGGCTTGCTGCTGCAGAATCCATAACTTTCTTCTATCCTTCCCTAGTACCAGGTCTAGTACCCACACACAAAACTCCTGGCTTACAGTATGCACGATGTAAATCCCACGGTTCCATGTGAAAATCATGACTATAAAACCATGACTGACACAATCGCAAAGTTTTTCAGCGACTGTCAGAATAGCGAGCAATCATAATAGCGCCATAACAAAATTGCAACCATGTAACAATAGCGCTCAGTGCAGAAAGAGAGTTAATTGCTTACACTTACAGGCATGGTTGATGTTTTCTGTCTGCTTATCTCACTGAACTGC
This sequence comes from Neoceratodus forsteri, assembly GCA_016271365.2. Classification (NCBI taxonomy): domain Eukaryota; kingdom Metazoa; phylum Chordata; order Ceratodontiformes; family Ceratodontidae; genus Neoceratodus; species Neoceratodus forsteri. Next base: position 1,229,577,707 of record CM057459.1, on the reverse strand, counting down.
ACCATTTCCTATGGCTACTCAGCTTAGTGCACCACTTCCTGTTGCTTCCCCTGCTCTTTTCCCAGAATGCTCCTAGTGGCCCAATGATTATGGTGAACAGGTGTAAAGCATGAAGATTTATAAGATATTGTATGTGCCACAGTCAGTCAGGATGACATCAGCAGAAGGAATGGAGGTTGAATTTGTGACAAGCCAGAAAGGTAAGTCCCTTGCACTCTTTGCTGGGTTCCTGTACTGGAAAGACAAGGAGAAAGCCGGTAAGGTATACTGGCAGTGTGTAGATGTGCATTGATTTTGCTGCCTTGCTCAAATTCATACTGTGGATGGCAAAGTTACAGCACAGATCAAGGAACACACACATGTTGCTGATGCTTGTGAAGGTGGGGTCAGGAAAGTGATGGCAAGAGTAAGAAAGCAGGCAAGAGGTGGTGTGGAAAGTATTTCTCTGGTGGTTGTGCAGTGCACAGCAACTGCACCGCAGTGTGTTGATGGTCGCTTGCCTGATGTACAGCTTATTAAAAGAACTGTACAAAGAATATGGCAAGTGGAGTGTGGGTGCCCAGCAATGCCCAGCACTGTTGAGGAAGTGGTTATTCCGCCCAAATTCACTTTAACTGACTCAGGTGAGATGGTCCTGATTTTTGACAGTGGGAAGGAGCAGGGCGGGATTTTAATGTTTGCAACACAAGCTAATCTTAGATTCCTGCTGGAGTGCACAGATTGGTTGATGGATGGTACTTTTAAGTCCTGTCCTACACTCTTTGATCAGCTGTACACAATTCATGGAGTGAAGTCTAGCACTGTTGTTACAGCAGTGTATGTTCTAATGTGCTCTTGTAAGGCAACTTCGGATGGCAGGGTATTTGCACAACTGAAATCACTGTGCCCTAACCTTGCACCTAACAGTGCCATATTAGACTTTGAAAAGTCCACATGGAATGCATTTACAGAAGCCTTTCCAAATGCAGATGTTCGGGGGTGCTTTTTCCACCTAGCACAATCTGTATGGCACAAGATTTAAAAGCAACAGCTGGTGCATGAAAAATACTGTGCAGACCCTGACTTTGCACTACACATTCGAATGTTGCTTTCACTTGTGTTTGTGCCACCTGATGATATAATGAATGCTTTTGAGGACTTGAGAGAATTTGAGTTTTTCCAAGCTCATGAAGAGATTCTAATGCCAATAATGGATTACTTCGAATCTACATGGGTCGGTAGGCCTCGGGGTAGATCAGGATGCAGGAGGGCTGCATTCCCACCACACCAATGGAACTGCCACAGTGCAACTGCCCTTGGAATAGCTGACACAAATAACACTGTAGAAGGATGGCACCAAGGATTTAATAACAGTACAAAGAGAGAAAACTAAGTCCTTCTTCTGAGGGTATCTCTTAATTCCAAGTTTCAGCCTCTCAGTCTCTCACTCACCTTGTCACTCTAGCAAAAGCATTGCTGCTCTTTTTATAAGTCTTTGTCTGGGAACTCGTTGAGAGCCTGCTTCTTACAGAATGTTCTTGTAAGGTTACAGAATGTTCTTGTTAGTTTCAATGCAAGTGCAGCAAAAAGAACATAGTAACCCAGAACTGACCTCCTGTTTACAGCTCTGCAAAAGGCTTAAAACTGCATCTCAGGTTAACCCCCAGTGTTCCAAATAGCTTTGCAATCATTTCAACTGTATAACTATATACAGTTTTAAACAAAAGGGTCCCAGTATCACATACAGTTTTATACAGAGATTCACATATATTTTTTATAACTGCAGATATGCAAGGGGGAAGAAAAGAGAGAACAGAGATAGCGAGAGGTGGAGAACTGCAACACCATTGGAGTGATCAGTTCCTAGGTCTCATAAGAACATTTGGTTGTGTAACCAGACAGACAAGAGACGGAGAAAGGAATGGATAGAATAGATCCTTGTGTATAACTCTTTCTGCATAACAAATGGGACAGGGCCTTATTCAACCCTGTTACAGGCTCCAGGACTGGATGGCTTTCCTATTGATTTTTTAAAATGCTTCCAAGATGAATTAGGGGCCCTTCTCTTAGATATGATTAAAGAAAGTTTGGTTATGGGAGTTATGCCCCCCACTCCATGTGATCTGCTAATAAAGTTGTTCTCCCCAAAGCAGGAAAGGATCTGCAGCTTTGTTCTTCCTATAGGCCCATTTCACTACTAACATCTGACTACAAATAGAAGCTTGCATTTTGGCAGGTGGGTTGAAAATTCTTTTGCCCCATATAATACATGAGGACCAGACAGGCTTTGTTAAAGAAAAGCAGGGGAAGCACAATGTTAGGAAGACACTTAATGTAATATGTCAGTAAGCCTGGTGGGGGGGGCAGGGCTGCTGTTCTTTGCTTGGATGCACAAAAGGCTTCAGACTCCATGGAATGAGGGTATATGTTCCAGGCTTTGAGGTTGTATGGAATTAGGGATAATATGATTCAATGGGTCAAAGCCCTTGATCATCAGTCAACAGCACAGATCATAGTCAATGGTACGCGATTTAGGACTTCCAATTAATGGGGGTAAGAGGCAGGGATGCCCTCTATCACCACTGCTACATGTGATCACTTTGGAGCCTTTGACTGCAGTAATGAGATGGGATCAATGTTTGAAAGGATTGAGGGTGGGGAGTTTGGAGTACAAACTAGCTTTGTTGGTGGACGACCTTCAAGTATACTTAAAAAATGCCCACTGTGGCCTACTTACACTCCAGGATATATTAAGAGAATTTGGAAACCTTACCAGTCATAAAATAAATTGGGCAAAAAGTGAATTGTTGCTTTTGTGGGATGAAACTATGGACTTATTAACTGCTCTTTTGATGAGGCCAAAAATTGTCAAATCCCCAAAATATCTAGGTATACATATACCAAGGAATATGGCACATCTTTACAGAAACAATTTCCATCTGCTTTTGGATAGTATCCAAAATAATTAGGAGAGATGGGAGTGCCTGCCTATTAGACCTCATAGGCAGAATAAATACAGTTAAGATGACCATCCTTCCAAAATGCTTGTATTTATTCCAAATTATGCAGATTAGAGTCCCAGAGTTATTTTTTAAGCAAATAAATAGTATAATTCAGTTTTTTATTATGGGGGTGAGTCAGAATAAAAAAAGTATTTTACAATTATATATGAAGGATGGTGGATTGGTACTGCCTTGCTTTAAATATTATTATTGGGCTGCAGGCCCACACAGTTGGCTTTCTTGCAAACCCCTAACACAGGCTATGTTACAGACTAATGATGAATGGAAGAAGAATCAATAGCAGGTGAGCTACTGTGGGGCCTCCTAACTCCATCTCTTAAAAGGCAAATTTCAACCAAATTGCCTAATCCCAGCTAACAACTCTCGGGCCTTTGCTGTCAAAATATTCCTTGAACAACAAGGGAGATCACTTACCATAGTCTCTGTTTATATCCCTCCAAGAGATCAGACATCCAGCTTTAAAATGATCATTGACTGCTTGAAAAACTCCCTCACCAATCTGAGACAGTGGTAATGGGCAATTTCAAAAATAATTGGCTTACTGCTGAAGCTGTCCCATTTAAAAATGCCATCACAACCCTTGGCATCACCCAGATGGTCACCGCCCCTATGAAAATTAATCAGAGGACTGGCAACAGCTCCCTCCTGGATCTGATCCTCACCACCCAACTAAAAAGAATTGCCAGCACCCTAGTTCTTCCTGACTCACTGAGTGACCACTCCCCAGTAATGTGTCACTGGGTGAATAAGGCCCCCAAACCACCAGCTAAAGCTACTTACCAACGTGTCCTCAAAAAGGTAAACTTGAAAACTTTAAAGTTTACCTCACACTGTATGACTGGTCCCCCTTAAATGGAGCCAATAGCATGGACCATGCTCTGACCTACTTTGTCACTCAGTTCAATAAAGCTTGTGATCTGTTTGCCCTGCTCCATACAACAAAGACAAAGGGTTCAACTAACCCTTGTATCACCTCTGCCTTACTTAACTTGATGAAAGAGAAATGCAATCTCTGGCATCAGGTGAAAGCCTTTGGGAAACAGGTTGATATGCAGAACTACAGGGCTGCCAGAAACTTGTGCACCCTAGAAATTTGTCGGGCCAAAATAGAACACTTTTAAGGGACACTGTCACCCTTTTTGCATCACATTATTTTTAGATAAAACCCCACATTTTATGATTGTGTACCCTCTCTAGAATTCATTGATGCAGCTGGTTGTTTTATCTGCTTCCTTGCTTATTAGAACTGAAATGTATAGTAAAGTATAGCTATACCCAGCTTTGTTTTGCTTCAAATCATTGAACTACTCTTACTGCATACTTACTGAACATTAAAAACACCCTCAAATAGTGCAGCCACTTCTGATACAATAGTCTCCTTGACTCCCACTTCATAACGAATGCCTAGACTCTGTTGGGGGTGCACCTGAGTCAAGAAAAGATGCTGTGGAAGTTGGCTAAGTTATGTAAACAAACATGTTTTGGTGTGGTAACAGCAATATGGTGGGCACTCAAGTTTTCACTTTTTAAAAGAAAAAAGGGATCTGATTCAAACTACCAGCTGCAAAAACAGTCTCTATAGAATGTGAACAACCATAAAATGTGCTTTTAAAACCAGGGACACTTTGAGGCCTAAGAGAGTTGACAGTGTTCCTTTAAGGGCAAGCTCACTAACTCCTGGTGTAATAGCCGGAGTTTCTGGGATAAGATAAAAGACCTTACAAGTAAGCCCAATAAAACATCCCCTTCAATGTTTAAGGTAAATGGCATTAACACACAAGACCACAAACAAATAGCAAATACTTTTAATGATGCTTTTACTGATTTTAGTGGAGTACTCCCCTCCGACTTCTTTGATGTGCCTGACAAGGTGGATGTAGCTGATACAGTGGCCCCTCCTACAAGTATCCCTCCCTTCTACTTTAGGTCAGTTACACTGGCTGAGTCCAAAAGATACCTTCAGAGGGTCTTCGGTAAATCCAGGTTCAGCAGTGACTCCCTAGATCTTAAACTCATTAACTTCTCTATTGATGTCATCCTTGCACCTCTCTCCAAACTTGTAAGCTTCTCTCTCTCTCTCCCTTAGGCAATTCCCCCAACCAATGGAAAGCAGCCATAGTCATGCCTGTCCACAAAAGTGGTGACAGGTCACAATGTAACAACTATCACCCCATAATAATCCTTTCCCCTCTCTAAAGCCCTTGAGTGTACAGTATTGTCTCCAACCAGCTTACAGAGTACCTAATCAAATGTAACGTTCAGTGCCCACAACAGAACGGCTTTAGAAAATCATATAGCACAACAACTCCCTTCTCGTGTACACTGACCACATACACACGGCCTTAGATTGTGGCCACTTAGTTTGGTCAGTTTACATTGACCTAACTAAAGTTTTCAATATCGTTAACCACTCCCTCCTGCTGTACTCACTCCCTGCCCTTGGCCTGTCAACTGAGGTCACCAGTTGGTTCAAAAGCTACCCTGGAGGTAGAACAAAGCAAGTGAAAATTTGTGATACTCTCTCCAACAGCCTTCCTGTGCACTCCAGTGTCCCACAAGGATCCAACCTTGGACCCTTACTTTTTAGTCTGCTAATCAATAACCTCCCTAAAGCTTGTAACAATAGCATGGTCCTTTATGTGGATGACACTGTTCTCTTCTCTAGCCACCCTAATCTACTCCTTCTCTCTAATGACCTCCACTCCAACTCCAATATAATTGAGACCTGGTTTGATCACCACAAACTACTCATGAACTACAAAAACAAAGGTCATGCTTTTCTCCAGTCTTCACAATGAACACAAAGATGCAAGCTTAGATATTCGTAATAACCACAACCAACCACTTGAACAAGTCAATGAATTGAAATACCTTGGTAAAACACTCAATGCCACTCTCTCCCACAGTCTGCATGTCAACCAAATTGCCAGGGTCGTTAACTCCAGGATCAGAATCTTTTATTGATATCACCACTGTATGACCCCCTGAGGCTCTGAGATTGGCTGTAACCATCTCAATCTTATCAATAATAGACTATGAACTAGTTATTTATGGTGTAGCCTCCAACACCACCCTCAAAAGAATAACAATAACACTGAATAAGTCTTGCAGACTTGTATCCAGGGCTAACAAATGCACCCACACTTGTGAACTTTACGAACAGACCAACTGGCTTCACCTCAAGGGGAGGGTCTCCTACCAGACTTGCTTACTCATGAAAAAGATCAGCCTAGGCATCACTCCCCCTGCCACTGAAACCCTTATAATGCTGATGCCCAAGTCCCACTGTACGCATAGTACCTTCAAACAGACATAGCTCATCCCTTTCTGCAGGACTTCTCACGCATAGCTGACCTTGGGTTACAGAATGCCCATATGGCTCAATGGCTTCTCATGGGACATCCCTGCTGAACCAAAGCTTGGTTCTTTCAAACTCTAAATGACTCAACACCTCCTTGCACTAAGTAGCTATGACTGTACCACCTAGCTGGCTACTTGCATTCTACCCTCCCTTACATCTCTCTTTCCCTACCTCCTGTTTTCCCCTCTGTCCTCATGGTCCTGTCTTCTCCATCCACCCCTTGCTCTCTTCACCCCCTGCTCTCTCTTCTCCTTCTTCGCTATGCCTCCCTGCCTTCCTCATGTCCCTGTCTTCTCCATTTCCTCTCCCTTTTCCTCCTCCTCCTTCTCAGCTACTCCCTGCCTTCCCCACATCCCTGTCCTCTCCATTTCCCCCTGCCCTCTTCACCCCACTCCCTCCCTGTCCCCTCTCCTTCCAATCTCTTCACCTTACCCTTCCCATTTATCTTCTTCTTTACCACCATCTCCCCTTCCTTCCTTCCCCTCACCTTCTGTTTTCAGAGGTTCCCTAAGTTCTCAGTCCCTCCCCTCCCCCCTTCCCCCTCTCCCACCCTACTATGGCCAAGCTCTAAATTGTACTACTAGCACTTATGTTGACTAGGTCATGTTCTGACTGCTGTATAATCTGCACTAGCAGCACCTTCAGGTCTGCTCTGCTTTTATCACTATTTGTAACATGTTTGTATTGGATCCATATTGCATTGTAACCTTCTTGATTTGTAATCTCTGTTTTATTATTGTACCTAACTTGTTTGATGTGGAACCTTTGTAAAAGAACCCCTGGTTCAAAGGTATTTGTAATCCTACCCATCAATAAATAAATAAATAATCCCTTCATGAATCAAATGCTTAGAATCTGAAGGGAAGCGCACCAATGTATAGGCCATTCTTGGGGTTATCTACTAATATTTCCACACATTCTAGCTATACCAAACAAAAAGGGTACAACTTTTTTTTATACTCAGCACTTTTATGATAGGGCAAATTGAGCATTTAGGGGATTGATGACCTTTATTCTGGTGGATGTCTTAAACCCGTTTCCAAACTCAGACAGCATTATGGTATTAAAACAGGAGACTCCTCTGCATATTTGCAAATAAGAAAGTATTTGTTTGGCATGTGCCCCTTGTACTCCCTGACTGAAGAAATTTTTTACAAACCATGACCTAATATGCATTCACAAAACTGGAAGAGAGCATTCACCCCTTGCAACAGGGATCTAGATAACAAAACTCTGTAGTTGTGAGAAAGTTAGTTTTATTTCATAGCCATTAAAAAGTGCAGCACACACAGAAGACTCAGATGATGGTGCCAAAGCAACCGTCCACCTTATGTTTCTCCCTTCCAATCAGGTGCCTCATCACAAGATACAATATTGTAAACAGGTGTCTATACAAATTTTTCACCAACAAATGTGTTACATCCACCAATCAAAATACAATGTAGCATACTTGAATTGTTACTAACACATAACAGCATGTGACTCTTATTTAACCAACAGCATTATAAATATATAAAAAAAGTGTACCCACAATAAACACTTGCAATTCATACACCAACATAAAGTGAAACTAAATTATGCACTTGTAAAATCCAATTCCGGTCCTTGTCCATGCTTGTTGAAAAGCCATGACATCATAGGATGCCTGCAAATCAAAAAGCGCCAAAGAAATAGAAGGGTTCATTTCACTGTTCAACTACTATTCAATGGACCAAATTGTGAATGTATAAGTCCAAAGTACCAAACATATGTTGTTTTTTTTTTGGGGGGGGGGCATTTTAACAGTTGCAAAAGTTTACTATATACAAGTAACTGTTTCATAGTTCGAGTACTTAATACTTTTCATAGTTCGAGTACTTAATACTATCTAAAGACAAAAATGTCTGCTGCAGTTAGATAAAGTACATAACCCATGGTCCATTTTATTTACATAAAAGTGGACTAAGTTTGAATTTCCCCATTCAAATCTGGTGGTTTTAAAGCTCCAAGTCTGAAAATCCATTGCTGTTCCTTCATATTCAGAACATTTTCCAGACCCCTACCTCTCACATCTTTAGCTATGGATTCAATGCCAACAGCTCTCATCAAATGTTTTGTTCTGTCTGTTGCGGTATGAACATGCATTGCCATTGCATAGTCCAGATTATCATTTTTGATAGCTAAGGCATGTTTATTCAGTCTCAACCACAGCTTTCTTTTCGTGCACCCAACATAATACCTACCACAGGAGCAAGATAAAAGGTACACCATAGCTTGAGTTTCACAGTTAATGTTTCCTTTAATCCTTTCCATTTTGCCCATTTTAGAATTAAGGAACAAATCTTTCCGTTCTAACAAATGACATGTGGTAGTTCCCACACAGCTTGCAGACCCATCTCTTTGGTGTCAAATTTGGATGTACGTTTGGTTGGTAGCTATGAACCAGATGGTCTCTTAGATCATTGCCACTTTTATATGACACCCTAAATGGTTTGTCCAAATAGGATTTAAGCTGTGGCGTACCTCTAAACATGATCAAGTTTTTACGTAGTATACTCACCACTTCCCTCATACCCCCCACCATAGGCAGTAGCAAATGTTAGTGGCTGTTCATTTTTTTCTTTTTCTTTTTTGGGAACAGTAAGGACTCTGTTTCTATTGCTTCAACATGTTTGATTGCCGTGTCTGTGTCGGTCTCTCTATAATCCCTCTCAAGTAGCCTGACAGTGAGTTCATCTGCTCTTTCCTTATACAGCTCAACAGTACCACCATTATGTTTGATTCGCATACATTGATCTTTCAGCAGATTTGTAACTATATGGGCAGGATGACAACTGCTTGTATGTAACAAACTGTTACAATCCATAGGTTTTTTTTATACATATTAGTGAACAGTGTGCCATCAGCCTGATTTGGATGGTCAAATCCAGAAAGTTAACACTAAGCAAATCTGCTATCACTTTAAATCTTAGATTTTGGTTTATATTTTCAAAGAATGCAACAAATTCAATCAGTTTTTCCTTGGATCCCCTCCATATCATAAACACATCATCTATAAATATATTTTAGATCTCAGTTTTGTCTATGTAAGAGTTATTGTCTTCACAGTAAATGGACCTCTCCTCCCACTCCCCCAAATGTATATTAGTGAGACTTAGTGCTAGTGTTGCACCCATCACTGTCCCTTTTTATCTGCATGTAGTTTTTCCCTTCAGACATAAAAACATTATATCTTAACACCAGATCAGTTAAGTCAATTAACATGCTGGTCCTATTTTGTGGTAAATCCGTGTATTTGAGGAGGTGGTGTTCAATAGTATGTAATCCTTCATCATGCGTAATATTGGTATACAACGTGTCCACATCCATTGTTACCAACCACCACTCCTCCATTTGTATCTCTTGTAAGACTGAAAAATGTTACTGGTGGTTCTCAAATTACTTCTGATTTTAGGTGCAATAGGGAATAGAAAGCTATCAATGTGCCTCGATAGAGGCTCTGTCAGCCACCATAATTGGAAGAAAGTGAGAACACCCCTGTGGGGAGCAACACTTCCTTCAATGTCATCACCTGCAGCAGTTACAGGGACAACCCATTTGATTCTGAAGAGGACTAAAACAAACACCAATGGATTACAGCACAGGTGAAAGTGTGTCCAAAATAGACAAGTGTGAAACAGAACCAGGACAAGGTCCTTTTTAGTGGTGGATCCTCCTGGGCACAGTCAACTCAGGAGGAATACGAGATGCACCCCATTCAGATTCTCAGAAGATGAACTTGTTACTTGACTTAACCGATTTGGTGTTTCTGGATGTCTTTATATTTGAAGGGAAAAACTATATGCAGATTAAAGGAACAGTGATCACGCTCTGATAATGACTCTGTTTGTTGATACATACTGCAAGTGCATACAATGCTCTTTTGCTTTGCAGTCTTGGTGTCTTTGTGTTTTAAGGTATCCTGTTCATTTTAGCATTTTTTTGAGCTTGCAGCAGATGTTTTCCTCAGCTTTTTACAGCAGACCTGCACTAACACAATAACAATTACATTGGATGTGGGTAAGCTTTCCTTGTGTTTATTTATGTGCAAATAAAGGCTGTTATTCTGTTTACTAAGTGGTCTATGTGGTATGTTTAAACTGTTGGTGCTGACCTTCCCTACTTATATGTGGGTCTCTTTACAAGTTCTCACTCATAAGTATTTGGGGGAGTGGGAGGAGAGGTTAATTTACTGTGAAGACAATAACCCTTACATAGACAAAACTGACATCTCTAAGAGATTTATAGATGATGTGTTTATGCTATGGAGAGGATACAGGGAATAACTGGCTAAATTTGTCACATTCTTGGAAAATAAAAACCTAAATCTAAGATTTAAGGTGACAGCAGATTTGCTTAGTGTTAACTTTCTGGAATTGCCCATCTAAAAACAGGTTGATGGCACACTGCTCACTGATCTGTATAAATAACTATGTACTGTAACAGTTTGTTACCTGCAAGTAGTTGCCATCCTGCCCATACAGTAAACAATCTACTGAAAGTGGAATTGTGATACTGTTGAGCTGTATAAAGAAAGAGCAGATCAACTCACTGTCAGACTACTGGAGAGGGATTATAGAGAGAGATCAACATAGACAGGGCAATCAAACATGTTGAGGCAATGCAAAAGGGAGTCCTTACTGTTTCCAAAAAATAAAAAGAAAAAAACTGAGCAGCCACTAACGTTTGTTACTACCTATGATGGGAGGTACGAGGGGAGTGGTGAGTATAGTACGTCATAACCTGAGCATGTTTAGAGCTACACAACAGCTTAAATCCTAGTTGGACAAACCATTGAGAGTGTCATTTGTTAGAACAGAAAGATCAATTTCTTAATCCTAGAAAAGAGGCCAAAATGATTCTGCTGCACAAAGGCGGTGACCACTCCAAACCTGGTAATTACCACCCCATCTCCCTCCTCCCTGCTCTAGCAAACTATAAGACACTCTCGTCCTCACCAGACTTACTAACTTCCTCACCACCACAAATTTCTGGTCCCATTATCAATCAGGCTTTAGGAAAAAAAACACTCAACTGTTTCCTCCCTACTTAGGGTTACTGACACCATTCTCACTGGTATGGACCAAGACCAACTCACCTCAGCCATATTTATACATCTGGACAAAGCATTTGACTCCATCTCCTATCCCATCCTTCACATCAGACTCGAACATGCTGGTCTCTCCTCCCTCTCAGTCAAATGGTTCAGCTCCTACCTCTCTGTGTACTCTCAATGTGTTCAATCTGGAGATATAATACCCCCACTCCCATACTGGCTTGAGTTCCACAAGGGTCTATCCTTGGCCCTATCCTCTTTTCAATATTCATCAGTGACATCCTCCTTGTATGCTCCTCCTCCCACATACACCTCTATGCTGATGACACTATCCTCTATAACTATGGCCCCTCTGCCTCAACAGTGACCTCCCAACTGCAGACTGATTTCACCAGTGATCTGAACTGGTTTGAGACAAATCAACTGAATGTCAACACCACAGAAACAGTCTCCATGAACTTCAGCTCCATCCAGAAACTAGCCAAACTCCACTCACCCCCTACCTTCATGACCTGTGATGGCAAAACCCTGGACATAGTCCTGGCCTACAAATACCTCAGAGTCTAGCTGGACCATTGCCTGGATTTCTCCACTCATGTTAACCATATTCACTCCAAGCTCCTCCATAAACTCGGGACCCTCTATAGAAATAAAGTTGCCCTCTTCCCCCCTGTTCACCAGACACTCCTTACAAAAAACATTTTGTCACTTTTCAACTATGTCAGCATTGTGTTCAGGTCCACCTCTGCACCCAATGTCTCCATACTGGACATTCTCTTCAATGCCTTCTGTCATTTAATCCTGAATGCCCCCCCGAACCCATCATTGCACCCTATACTCCTCACTATCAATCCCCTCTCTAACATCCCACCAAAACATCCATACCTCCATTTTCACCACTAAATACTTGTTTGGCTCACTCCCTTCCTCCCTAACCTCCCTCCTATCCCCCAACGGCCACACCTCCTATAGCCTTCATTCTCGTGGTCTACGTTCCTTTGCCCTACTGCTCACTCAAACTCTGGCAAGGCTGCCTTCTCTTTCCACTTCCCCCAGGAGTGGAACTCTCTGCCTGCATCACTGCACACATTGCCTTTCTTAAGTCTCTTTATTCAAACCCTTTACCTCTCTCCTCCTACTCCTTGCTCATGCCTACAACCTGAATAACCTCTAAGTTTCTACAGTACCTTGCCAAACCATCCCTGATTACCTGTATCCCTGCATGCCAGGTCCCGTGTTTTTTCTGAAATTAGTATCTGCCTAAGTCTCCCATGTGTCCTACTGCCTACACAGGCCTAAATCTATACCTGCTGCTGTTATGTTGAACAATGTCTTATTGTTATACATATGTGGTGCACCCTTTTTGTATCTGTCTGTAACCTTCCACTGATGTTTTTGCTTACTGTATGTGTTGTTGTTATTCATAATGTTTGGTACAGTTTTATACCTACCTGTATAATCTGTTCTTTCCAGTCTTTATGCACTTTGAATCATAATTTCTGTATTATTGCACTTTACTTATACCTCCTATCCCCCTCCCTCGGGTCATACCTGGAAACGAGCCTCGGCTCAGTGTGCCTCTCCCAGTTACCAATATTTAATTAAGTAGAAACATAAATAAAATGCGCTAAAATGGAAAGCATTAAAGGAAACATTAACTGTGAAGCTCAAGCTGTGGTGTACCTTTTATCTTGCTCCTTTGGTAGATATTATGTTTGGTACACTAAAAGAAAGCTGTGGTTGAGAATGAATGAACATGCCTTAGCTAAGACTCAATGAACATGCCTTAGCTATCAAAAATGGTAATCTGGACTATACAATGGCAATGCATGTTCATACCTTAACGGACAGAACAAAACATACGATGAGAGCTGTTGGCATTGAATCAGTAGCTAAGGATGTGAGAGGTGGGGATCTGGCAAATGTTCTGAATATGAAGGAACAACAGTGGATTTTCAGACTCGAAGCTTTAAAACCACCAGGTCTGAATGGGAAATTCAAACAAACTCCATTTTTATGTAAATGAAATTGACCACGGACTATGTATTTATCTAACTGCAGCAGACACTTTTGTCTTTATACAGTATTTGGTACTTGAACCCTGAAATTGTTACTTGTATACAATACATTTTTGAGACTGTTAAAATATGCCCCCCCCAAAACAGATGTTTGGTACATAGGACTCATAAATTCACAATTTGGTCCATTGAATAGTAGTTGAAAAGTGAAATAAACCCTTTTATTTCTTTGGCGTTTTTTGATTTGAAGGTATCCTGTGATGTTATGGATTTTCAGTGAGCATGGACAAGGATCTGCATTGGATTTTACAAGTGCATAATTTAGTTTCACTTTGTATTGGTTTATGAATTTCAAGTATTTATTGTGGGTAATCTGTTTTACAGTTTTATGATGCTTTTGGTTAAGCGGGGGCCACATAAGCAATAAGGCATGATGGGGTGTGCATGGAACACATTTTACCACATGGCCAGGGGCATAATAAGGCACAAGGCCGAAGGCCGAGTGACTTTAGCTGCTGGCCGTGCAGTAAAATGTGTTCCATGCACATCCCAGAGTGCCTTATTGTGCTTATAAAATGGGCTCCTTTTTTTTAAACTTTTTACAGTTGGGAAAACTATATTTATATGTAGAAACAATAGATTTACTTGTGTGCATTTATCATCAAATAGTCCTTCCACCCATAACAAATGATGTAATTTATGATGTCATTGTATTGTTGCCTATTTTCTTCTTTCTGTTTTTTTTTTTTATGTTTTTCCCCACATTCAAGATATGGAATGTTTGTCATGGAATGTTTACTATAGAATACATGGATTCAAAATTCTGCTCAGTTCCACTACTAGAATGTTACTTTCCTAACATACTATACACACACAACAAAGGCCTCTGTTACAGCCAGAGTCTCAATTATCTCACTGTGAGGGCAAGGAGAATAGATTTCCCTGATGAGCAGGTAAAGATAGAAGGGGGATTTTTCATTGACAGCAAAGAAACTGTTGTAATATAAAATAATAAACAATACTTAATGGTTCTAATTTGCTTATGTGTGTAAGGAGAATGTGATGATCAGGGAAGCAACATTTAATCTGTTTTATTTTGTATTTAAGGTACTTTTATTTTTTGGGCCCAGTGCAATTAAATGTGGTGCTTACAGCTACAGGGCAAAAAACAATGGCTGCCAGTTGAGTTCTTAACATTCTATTAGCTTAATGATTCTAGTGGTGATCAGCCCACATTTGGCTGCCCTTTTTAATTTCCATGCATGGAACATAATTGCTACATGAACAACAGCCAATCAGATTTCAGGATTTTTTCTTACCATTTTATAAATGCTCGTATTTGTTAGTAACAATTCAAATATGCTACATTGCATTTTGATTGGTGGATGTAACACACTTGATGGTGAAAAATGTGTATAGATACCTGCTTACAATATTGTGTCCTCTGATGAAGTTCCTGATTGGTGGGATGAAAGGTAAGGTGGACAGTTGCTCCAGCACTGTCATCTGATTTTTCTGCATGTGCTGCACTTTTTAATGGATATGAAATAAAACTTCAAGTTTTTCACAGTTACTGAGTTTTGGTGTCTATTTCCCTGTTGCAAGGGGTGAGTGCTCTCTTCCAATTTAGTGAATGCATGGACTTACTTGACAGAAGCACCATCATCCCAGTGCATACCTGTAATGGATGTGGAGTGCCACAATCTAATATGTTTATCCTAACCTGCCTTTATAGACTAGTTCTAGGAGCCATTCACTCCACTGTAGTTAAAGCCAGGGCCCCATGTTTTCTGTGATTCTGTGGTTGCAGCAGTGGCCGCAGAAATCGGGGCTGACCGTAGAAATCAGCACTGGCTGCAGAAATTGGGAAAGCCAGCCATATGGTCTCAGATATGTTAACTATGCTATACGATGACACAAGGTAAGGGCATAGCTACTGATATGTTAAGTATGCCACGGCATACATACTCATTAGAACGGGCAACAAACTGATGCCGCCCACTACAAAGCTGAAAAGCTAGTGACCACATGGCATCTTTACTCATGCTGGCTCTTGTCACATAACTCCAGCCAGCCAGTATTGTGGGGGGGGGGCTGACACAAAAGTAGCAGAGCTTGATTAGGTCCACAGCAGTTATGATTTGCTGCTGTGTAGGTGTGGCTAGCTCAGCCATGGTAATTTTTTCATTGTGATGCTGCTGACGGTGCATGCTGAATCCCTGGAAGATGAATTTGGAAAGAAGAACTGGTAGGTGAGCAGTAGTCAAGAAGTGAGAAGATTCAGTGGTGCCCGTGGAGGTGGACTCGGTCTCGTTGTGGTGGCAGGTATTGGAGGAGGAGCTGATTGCAGAAACATGACTGGCAGCAGACTGAGGAGAGGACTCAGTCCCCACCGATGGACATTGATCATGGTTTTGATTTGTGGTCTGCAGATCTATACTTGCAAGTGTGAGGGTAATTTCTTGACAGATTTGAACCTGCAGCCTAAGTGGTGGCATCAAGCTCAATTCTTGAGGGGGGTCAAGTTGCCCAGCTGCAGCAGAGTTGAGGACCAGGGTGTACTAGAACTGAAGTGAGCAGATAAAGAAAAAAATCAGAATGGAGAGTTGTATTGATTGCTGCTATACATAAGTGAAATGAGGGTCACTGACTGAAGAACACCCCCAACCCCTGAGTTGCTGGGAGAAAACATGCTAACCAAGGTTACTCCAGCTTAATATGAGTGACTTGCTTGCATTTTTTAGTGTACCTCAAAAGAAAAATCAGGAGTCAACAAATACTATAGACACTGCAAGTTACACCCTCCATCACCATTATAGGAAAACAACCCCCCCCAACACACAGATTTACACACTGTACTCAACATGTTTGTTGCAAGACAGTTGGGGTATTCCTAGTTTAAAAAAAATTACAATCAAAAAGAACATTGATCAAAATCAGAAAAAAAATAAAATGGCTTTCAATTTGGAGTGTCTCTTTATTTCTGCTAACTGTAAATTTAACCGGAAGAAATCCAAGCAGGTTTTGCCTTCTGTGTAGTTTTAGCTGAATATTCATGTCCTCCTCCAATTATAACCTAGGAGAACAACAAAAGCTACAAATTTCCAGAAGAAGAACAGATGAGCCCTCAAATTGGGGTGGGGGGGAGTCATTAAAAGAGAACACCAGGTTTGGGTTATTGCAGTTTAATATTTGTGATAAGAAGACTACATACTGTTAAATGGCATGCTGTTCCACTTTCAGTGTAGCGGAGTGGTTGCATAACGGCAGTCATAGGGTAAACTAAGACTTAATCCCCTTGAAGGTATGCTGTTTAACCACAATTTATCTTCTGCAGAATGGCCGCAGAATAAGCAGTTGTTCTGCCGAAGAAAGTATGAGGTCCTGCCGCAGAATATAGGCCCACTTTGCTGCAGTAAACACAAGGCCCTGGTTAAAGCCAAATCAGAGTGAGAGCAGGATCTGGATATCACTATAGATAATGTAACATGGATGGCAGGATTTACCTATGCTGAATAGACAACACTGTTGTCGAAGTTTGGCATAGAGAGAACCCCAATGTAGACAGGCAAAATCTTGCCTGTCTGACATTGGAGTGTTTCTCAAGAGGGCTGCACCCCCCAAAAACTCCCATGTTGGGGGCTGCGCCCCCACACTCCCCCTTCTAAAGATTATCAGCTCCGAGTTGGAGTTGATTTGAAGGGGCGGGCAACACACGGTGAAAGGGCGAAATTTCGCCTCAGGTCCCCACACCAACAATTTCGAAACCTGTCAAAATTGTCGCTGTGGGGGATTTCGCCATACAAGTTTCGATATTCGGTCAGCATACCAGATGGCAGCTGTTAGGCATGTACATCTATGCTCCAGATCCAATAAGGTACATAGGATTCAATATTTCTTTCTACATATAACCTATCTCCAACCTTCCAGGCTACACAGATTTGATAGTAATAGGAATACAATGTGCCCAAGGTGTCATGTGGGGGTAGGAGACTTTGCCCATATGACCCTGCTGTGCCCTAAAGTGTCTTCCTTTTGGTATAGCATACATGAACAGATAGAGAAAATACTGAAGATACCCCTGCCAAATTCTCCTTTGGAACTCATCCTAGGTGCAGAACCTAAGCCAGCTACACACCCATGGAAGATCAGACTGTGGCACACTACTTTAGTAAATGCAAGGAAGACTATTACACAACATTGGGTTAGTAAAATCCCACCCAACACAGCCCAGTGGCTTAATAATTTCATGTTGTGCATGAAGAGAGAAAGATACCAACTTAAATCATTGGGGCAGGCAACAGTCTTTGATAAAATATGGAATCCTTTACTGGACACCATAGCGCAGGGTGTTATAGATGTTATGACTTGAAAGTGGGACTTATGCTTTGCTTACCAACATGTTATCCACCAGAATTGGGTTGATGCAAATTGGATGAGTTGTGGGGGCAGGCAGTTAAGGTGCTGTGGATATGGATTCAAAATTTGTTTCTGTTCATATCATCCATGTATAAACCTAATGATTTCTATTTCTTCTAATTTTAAACCTTGTGAGATCTTCACTTGAAATTGTTCTTGTGTATGTTTCAGTATGTCTGAAGCTTTTTAATAACATATGTTTACAAAAAAGGAACACACAGTCACAGCATCAGACACATCACACACACTCACCCCATGATGTGCAGGCCCAATAAGTAATAGATGCTCCATCACATATCACACAGCTCCTAAAACAACTATTTCTGAGGCCCCAAGCCTTAAGCTTAGCACTTTACCCTCCATGAAACCCCATAAACATTACAGTAGCATACCATAAAGCACCCAAAGCACAGAATCCCCACACTTCACAGTACCAAGACACAAATCACAATGCCCAGCACAGCACAGCCACCACACACTGCAATGGTCATTGTCCCACAGATGCCCTCTCACATACAGTACATCATATCAAAACCGTATAGAAACATAGATAGGTGATGGCAGAAGGAGACCAAATGTCCATCAAGTCTGCCCTTGAGATCCCGAGAAACAAACTGAAGGATCAGGAGTGCAGTGATCATGTGTGGATAGCATTATGTGCCACCACTGCAGTGCCGCACGCTGTTTTCCATGCGCAGGTGTGATGTGTGCAGTTTCTTCTGTGACATCATGACCCCATGCTGCTTAAACCATGTACTGATCTAACTGTTGCAGCATTTAGCTGCTTAAACTGTTGTACCAGCAATGCTTGGCATGTAGCAGGCTTGGGGAGCCAGCAGCTGGGTGGACATCATCAGGAAGGTGGGTTTGGCTACTTCAAAAGCCTGCACTGCTTGCTACTGAGCAGATTTGCACTTTCTTGGCAGCAGCCATCTGAAGCAGCACAAACCCTCCCGGACATCGGAGGAAGGAGAAGCAGCCTGCATTTGTCATCTGTTGCAGCATTTGGCTGCTTGAACTGTGTACTTCTCTAACTGTTGCAGCATTTGGCTGCTTAAACTGTTGTACCAGCAATGCCTGACATGTAGTGGGCTCGATGGAGCTGGCTGCTGGGTGGTTGTCATCGGGGGGGTGGTCTTGGCTACTTCAAAAGCCTGCACTGCCCACTACTGAACAGATTTTCAATTTACCAGCAGCAACCATCTGAAGCAGCACAAACCCTCCATCAGAGGAAGAAGAAGCAGCCTGCATTTGTCATCTGTTACAGCATTTGGCTGCTTGGACTGTGTATGGCTGTAACTGTTGCAGCAGTTTGCTGCTTAAACTGTTGTACCAGCAATGCTTGGGGTGTAGGGGGCATGGGGGAGCCGGCAGCTGAGTGGTCATCATCAGGGGGGTGGGCTTGGTTACTTCAAAAGCCCATGCTGCCCACTAGTGCAAGTATGAGTGGTGTGAGTGCCACTTGGGGAAGAAATTTACAGATAAAAAAGGTAGGGATTGTTTGGTATTTATAAGCTTTAAATAGGTGTACTGCACTTAAAAAAGTTATCCTGAAGTATTGTTGGGACCCTTTGAGTTTAAGGGGTAAATGTAATCAATAACCAACTCCCAAAAGTAACTGTTAAGAGTTAGTAACAAATATCTGAGCCAAGTGTAATTTCTTCTAACTTAAGTATTTTAAGTAGTTGTTTTGGTTTTTAGGGGCTCAGGGAGGTGCCTTGTGCTTTTTTTAGTCCCAGGGTCTCATTATTGAATTGTGGGGAGGTATTAAATATAGTTATAATTGAGCTTAGTCTTACTGAAATAGACACCCACAATGTTACTATAATTTATCATCTGTGGCAATTTTTTTTTTTTGTATACTCTATTTATGCACCCCGATTGCCCTGTGGAACTCTCTCCAGCTGCTGCCCATGACTGGCTCTACCTCCCAGTCTGAAACTCACTCAGACCATTCAGATCATTGGACCACTCCAGAGGAACCTCTGGCTGTGACCTACAGTAATTACGGTTGCCAGCCACTCCAGCCCAGTGATCACTCCAGCTCTGAGCCCTCTGAGGTAGGGTTGCCTGCTCTGGTGCTCTATCTATAACCTGAAGCGCTGATCTGGAGTGGGGGCCGCCCCTGACCCAGTAAGTCTGACGGCAGGAGTGTGGCCAGATAACAGGCAGAGCTTTCACCTATCTGCAGATCAGGAGGGTTTCATCTTACTTCCCCCTATTGGCCCAACAGTGCAATGCCCTCCAGTGCAGAATGTGCACACTCGCGTGCATGTCCGCAGGACAGCCTCTGTGGCTGATCCCTATTGGTGGACCCTGACTGCTGAAAGTGACTCCCAGTCTCCACTGGAGGTTTGCCAGATGGCAGAGTCATCTTCCCCCTCCCTCTCAGGGAAGGAGAGCAGTCCTCCAGATGCTTGATCCTTCCCTGGCCCCACCTACCCCCAGCTACCCGAGTCTGTTCCTGAACGCAGGTTGCTGATGTGGCACGAGGTGTGGCATCCAGTGCTTCAGCCCTCTGTGCCACCAGGCTGGTGGTGTTTTGTCTTTTCAATACAACTCCATCTATCCTAACCTGGTTATAAGAACTGCAACTTGCTTGACTGAGATAGTATAGAACACTGGTTGGTATACCTCACAGAGTCAGGGAAACCTGGATAAAGGCCCTGTTTATATTTTCTTATCCTGGCAGGATGTGCCCCTTTTGAAAAAAATACTTAGTTGCTAAAGTTTTGGGCATCACTCTCTTCATATTAGTACTGGATTATGACGGTTTATTTCTAAAAGGGAAAGAAACTATTACAATAAGATTATGTTAAGAAGGTTGTTAGCCCTATTATTGTTAATTTCTGGGTCAGTTCACCCACACCTGGGCCCATATTACTCAGGTAGTGGTGATTCAGATCCAGTTTTATTTTTGAATTATGATACTTCTCTGAGGGTGCCCATATTAAAAATTGTACACATATATATAGTTAATAATTGTTTAACCAGGAGTGGCACATTAATCTGAAAGCTTGTTTACAGGTGTGACCTGGGAGCACAGGGAGGTTAAATGACTTGCTCAGTGTCACACAGTATGCAAGTGAGGGCTGTGGAATTCAAACCCAGGTCTCCAGATTTGTAGCTCAGAGCCTTAAACCACTGAGCTATACTGCCTCCCTCCAAAGTTTACCTGCCAAATGGAACCAATTTGTTGTATGGGTAGAACAGTATAAATTTGATATCATAATCTTTCTGAAGCTTGGCTACATAATAAAACTGAAGACACCAAGGTCTCTTTGGTAGGTTATAATCTCTTTAGACAAGATAGGGTCAGAAAGACAGGGAGGGAACAATGATCTACAATAACACTAAATTTAAATCCCTCTTATTGGACCACTTCAGAGGAACCTCTGGCTGTGACCTACAGTAATTACAGTTGATCTGCTACTGAGTCAGGATAAACATTTAACCATTAGTTCAATATATATCCCCACCTTGTAACTGGAATGGGTTTAGTTGCCATGGTTAAAAAAAAAACTTGCCTGTTAATAGAGAGTGGATAATATCAGGAGATTTTAATTGTGATTGGGTTGTTGACCAACAAAATAAATGTGAGGTAATCCTTTTTGGACATGGGTGTTCAACAGATAGTTGAAGATGTAACAAGATACAACTATAAGACTGGTAAGGGGACCACACTAGACTGGATAGTGGTCACATATTTCAATAAGATCACAAACTCAGGTGTCTTGTCTGACATTACTAGTGACCACTGTCCAGTCTACTGTGAATGATCAGCAAGAATAGTTAACCCCCCCCCCAGTTTATTGACTCAAGAAATTTGAAACGGTTAAACCCTGATATAGTTAATGAGGCCTGTATGGGGGTTGATTGGGCTTTACTTGATTCCATTAAGGGCATGGATCTATTACTTGAAAGATTTTCAAAATTATGTATTTCAGTAATTGATACGGTTGCACAGAAGAAGAAGATGAGGATAAGATCCAATAAAAATAAATGGATAACCCAGGACTTATTAAAGCTAATGAAATCCAGAGATAAAATGTGGAGATTATATAAAGTAAACAGGGATGTAAATTCTCTGCAGAAATATAAAATGCTGAGGAAGGAATGAATGTATGTCAGAAATTAGAAAAGCAAAAAATGCACTTTTGCTGAACTGAATGGGGTAAATTCATTTGGTAATCCTAAAAAAAACGTAACAGGCCCTTAACAACTTATTGGATAAAGGCACAAAGGAAATGGTAATCTCATTACAAGATGGTGAACTGTTGGTTAGTAATCCTGGTCCTGTATCTGAAAGGTTTAATCATTTTTTTTGGAGACCTGGATAGGTTTAGAATTGATTCCACTGCCTCGCTCCCTTTAAATGATCAGCAACATGCCAGTTTTGATGTGCACCCTAAATTCTAATTTAGAAAGGTCACACCTGATCAATTTAAAAATGTGTACAAAGACAGGATCCCAGGCCCTATGTTGTCCATGATAGAATCAATTTCAGAGTTATAAAGTTATGAATTAATTCCTTTTCTTAGCCTTTAGCAACAATATTTAATTTCTCATTGTGTTTTGGAGGTTTTCCACATCAATGGAAAATGGCAACCATTAAACCAATTCTCAAAAGTGGTAACCTACTACATATTTCAAATTACTGTCCCATTTCCCTGTTAACTCCTCTTTCAAAGATCCTGGAGAAAATAATTTTTGATCAGACAACTGAGCGTCTTGAAAAGTTTAGCCTACTCAGAGAGTGCCAACATTGCTTTAAATTAAGACATACTATAGAAACAGCCTTGGTGGGGTTCACTGGTAGTATACAGGGTACCCTAGATAAGGAGCTCTCTGTTGTAGCCATATTTGTGGACCTCACCAAGGCCTTTGACCTGGTTGAGCATCACCTACTACAGAGTATTCTCTATGATCTGCATTTTTCTAGTGAAGTGACTAAATGGTATTCTGACTATTTGAATATTTGATTTCACAGAACCAGAAATGAAGATTATCTATCTCAACCAAATTGATTAAATGTGGAGTGCCCCCGAGGACACTTTGGGGGTCACTCATTTTTTCTCTTTCTATGAACACTACCCCCAACATCTGTATGGAAACTTTTATGACTTTATACGCCAATGATGCAGTCATTTACAGTGTAGGTGCTCAGCCAAGGGATGCCATGGAGATGGCACAAAATGACTTTCATTAGTTTGAGAATTGCTTATTTCAAAATGCATGGTATTAAATGCTAAAAAAACACACAAAAACTATGCTTTTTACAGGCCCAAGAAAGGTAGAGGATGTTATCCCAATTGTCGACTTAAATGGGGACGCTATTGAACTTGTGAATAGTTTATGATACTTAGGGATAACTTTTGATCCAAATCTTACTTTTGAACTGCATAGTAATAATAATAGTAATTACTGCATAGTAATAATAATAGTAATTACTGCATAGTAATATTCTTAAGAAATCTATTCATCAACAATTAGGGTTACTCTACAGAGTAAAACTCTTTCTGACTTCAGAGTCTAGGAAATTACTTTCTCATCGTTTTTGTACTAAGTGGTTTGGATTATGGACTTTCCATATATACAGCTACTGTACCTGTGAAAAATATATAGACAGTTTAAAGGTTACTTATAATTCCATGACTAGCTCACCCACCCAGATGCAGCATTGTGAATTATTAAAGTTGTCAGATTGTTCCTCCATTAAAAAATAGAATCAAAACAAGAATGGGTATCCTTATGTTTAAAGGGATCATTGGTCTTCTCCCAACATCTGTACAGGCTTTATTCCCTCAATCTATTAACTCATGTGGGACTAGATCCTAAAGCAAATTTGTTTTAAAACTGCTCCTTTTTAAAAAGGTGATTGGACAAAAATCTCTATTTTATAGAGCTCCCCTTTTTTAAATTCTCTTCCAAAGGAAATTTTTAACTGTTTCACAGTTCAAACCTTTAAAATAAGGCTCAGAACATGATTTGATACTCATAATGAATACTGTATACTTGTTTATCAACTTAAGAAATATATTACTGTTTAACTAGAACATATATTGCATTTTGATAAAGGACCTGTTGTCCGAAACGCGTCAAGTTGGTGTGTTGCTGCTGAAATAAATGAATATTTAAATGAAGCTCTGGATCCTAGATGTTATTGGGTATGTGTGTGCATCAGCTTTTTGTTAAAAAGGAGTATTGTTTAGCTGTTTGCACCACGAAGTACCTTGTGCATGGTTCGTTTACGAAGAAATATATTGCATTGTCTTTGAGTATGTTTGTTCTAACTGTGTCTGTTTGTATTCATATTGTTTATTCTTGTAATACTTGTCACTTGTGAAAAGGGGCAATATTGCTTATCTTTCCTACAAGCATGAAAACAAAAATAAAAACCAAAAATGAAATGAAATAGTCTACTAGGTCTTGTTTAATCAGGGCCTCCATTTGCATTCCTAGCACTGATGTGAGGCTGACTGGCCTATGGTTACCAGCCTCTTCTCTGCTTCCACCCTTATGCAGAGGTACCACATTGGCTCTTTTTCAGTCACCAGTGCACTATGAGGACTGCTAACTCACTTGCTTACTCTTTAATTATCCTCAAATGTATTCCACCTGGACCAGATTTGTCAATTTTTAAATGTTCAAGCACCTCTTGACCCTGCCTGTGGTAATACTTGGTGTTTTCATTTTTGGCACTCCCCTGCCATCTGCTGTAATGCTACAGTCAGGCACTGAGCCACTGTGTTCTCTGGTGAACACTGAACAGAAGTATTTGTTCAGAATGGTGGCTTTCTGCCTGCCCTCTTCTACTATCCTATTCCTATCCCTGATTTTAACAACCTCTCCACCCTTCTTTCTCTTTTCTTGCAAATATCTGAAAAAAACTGTTTGTTCCCCTCCCTGACACCTTTAGCCATCTGAAGTTCCACAGCTGCCTTTGCTTGTCTCACTGCTGGCTTAGCCTCCTTATTCTTTAGTATGCATAAATTCTTTCCTACCCCCTTTTTTCCCACCCCTTTCCCTCTCTCTTCCTTTCTCTCTCTCTCTCTCTCTCTCTCTTGCTAGGCTATATCTCTGCATTACCTTTCTCCCTACCTCCTCCTAATAGCTGTTTTCTTTTCTTCAAGTCAGCTGGCTGTATGATACTATTACACCGTAATGTTACTCTGTGGCATTTTCTGCACTTTAAATGTAGTATTACTATAGCTGTTTACTCATGGGCACTTACCTTCTATTTGTATAATTTACCTTACGTGCCTTGGTACCACTATTGTCTTAATCTTGTTCACTTCTGATATGTGATGTATTTGTATATTATTTGACACTGTATTCCATGTACCTGTCTGTGTTGTTGACCTCCCGGGTCGTGCTTGAAAATAGTCACTTTTGTGTCTAGTGCACCTACCTGGTCATCAGAAAATAAATAAAAATAAATAAAGCATTTCTCCCATAAATCGTTACCCGGCTTACTTTTGAAGTTGCTGAATGCTTCCCTCTTGACCCTAATGGCTGTCCTTACTTGGCTCATGAACGAAATGGGGCATTTGTGTCTGTTTCTTTTGGTCACTGTCCTTGTACATGCCTTTGTGGCCTATGTAATGGTTTGTTTAATCAGTCCCCAAGTGTCTTCTACTACAAAATGTTGGTGAATCTTAATTTTTCTCTTACTAGTTCACTCATTTTATCAAAATTTGCCCCTCTGAAATTTAGGACTTCTGCCCTTGACTGGGATTTGACATCCATCAGGGCTATTTTAAACCAACCTGAGTTGTGGTCACTGTTAGCCAGCAGCTCCCCAACTCTGACTGCCTCAATTATTTCCAAGTTAGTGAGGATCACGTCCAAGAGGTTGGTCTACCTAGTAGGATCGGTGACTGTGTGAGAAAGCAATTCTGTAAGGCTTCTACCACTGATTGACTCCTTAATGATCTAGCCACCGGGATACCCCGCTCCACATCTGGCATGTTAAGGTCCCCCACTACCACTAGTTCTCCTTTTAGTGACATTTTTTTGATTTCCTCCAAAAGCTCATTATCCTTCTCCTCCACTTGGTTCAGAGGTCTATATACCACCCTGACCTGGATTTTCTTTCCTGAGGATGAACTAATCTGAACCCACAGGGATTCTACTCCTTCCCTGAAGCTCATTTTGCAGGATGTAGCCTCTATCCCCTTCTTAGCATAGAGTGTGACCCCACTCCCTTGACATCCCTCCTGTCTTTCCTAAAGAGTGCGTAACTGGGACTAGGAGATCCCAATTGTTGTTGTCAGATGCCCAGATCCCTGTGACTGCCACAAGATCCATACAGGACTCTGCCATCCATGCCTGAACGTCACTCATCTTGTTATCCAGCCTTCTAGAATTAAAGCATACCCCTGTCCATGAGTCTGTGGCTGAACTGTTGCTTCTTTCATCTGGTAAATTCCTGTGTTTCCCATTATCCTAAACTCTTTTTCAGTTCTTCAGCACCATTTTTTTGTTTATTCTGGTTGTACCTGTGGTGCGATTCAGTATGTATTGATTGTGAGGGAGTTGTGAGTAAGTTTCCATCTTCTAAATTATTGCTGATTGGAGCGCCATACTCCACTTTGCCTAGTTTAAACGCCCATGGTGAACATCAAACATCTGTTCTAATGCACTTGTTCCTTGCCTGTTTAAGTGAAATCTGTCCAGCTCGAACTGTCTTCTATCCCAGAAGCTTCCCCAGCCATCTATGACATGGTAACCTTTTTTCTTGCACTATTCCCATAACCAACTGTTGAATTCCTCAATTTCCTCCTCCCTGATCCTGTTCATGTCGACGCTTTTTCCCCATACTAGAAGGTTAGCGAAGCTGTCAGGACTTCCAGCTGCTCCTCCAGCTTTCTGAAGTTTAGCTTGACTTCCACCACTGTCTGATTCACTAGGTTGTTGGTGCTAAGATGGATAAGGATGTTTATTCCTTCATCTACCTGGTCTATTATTCTCTCAATTTTTGGGATATCTCTCTTGGCCGAGGCGCCCAGGGAGGCATCAGACTTTTACTGCAGATCTATCCAAATGGGACTCAACTCCTCTAATCATAGAGTCCCCTAGAATGAGTGTTTGTTTTTGGTTCTTTTTCTTCTACTTTCCTTTGTGTCCATCTGTAGTCTTTCCTCTGGTCTGCCTTGTTTCCTCCATAGTGTTTGCTTCAGATTTGGCTTCCTCAGCCCCTGTGTCCTGCATCTTCTCCAAGGCTGTGAAATGATTGCGGTTGAAATTTTTGCTGGTCAGTTTAGATTCCTTGTCTGTCTGCTCCCTTCTCATCCCACCACTTTCCATTCCACTGGGCCAGTGGGTCACCGGGGAAAGGGAAGGGGGGTGTACTTCAATAAAGTTGATGGTGCAGTCTGGCAATTTCTCTTCTCGCCTCCTCCAGCTGAGCACAGAGCTCATTCAGTTTCCTGCACATAGGACAGTTCCCAATCCTCCATAGTTGGCCCCAGAACACAAGTGTCCCATGCCTCTGGTAACTAACCATGTCCATTGCTCCTGTAATGCAGATCTTCCTGTACGTAGTGGCAGAAATCCTCCCCTGTGAAAAGAAACAGAATAAAAACTAAGAGAGAAAAAACTCTCTAAAAAATATATATATATTTTTTTCTCTCCTTACTTTCCTACTGCCTTTGTGCCCTTACAGCTCCCGCCTTTCCTGTTCTGGGAAAGGATGTTCCTGTATTTCTCAGTAGTCTCCTTCTTCCTTGCTCAGAGTTAGACCTCCAACAGCTGGCGGGAGGGAGAGCTACTCTTTTGCTTCAACATGTTCACACATGTTCATACCTCAACACATGTTCATGCCTTCAGCATGTTCACACATGTTCATGTCTCAAGCTCCAAGATACACCAGTTGTCAGCCCTAAAGTCATCCCCCCCAGATATTTTGGTAAACAACAAACAACTAAAACACCAATTTCCAAATTGAAGTCACCCAATGCACATAACACAAAGCCTCACACACCACAAACACATTATTGCCAGTCACAAAAAGTCACAAATGCATATTCACATACTACACATCTCCCAAATTCCCCTTTTTCCTGGAACCAGGCACAAAAACAGCGAAGTACCCACACCAACCTCCCACCCCCCCGGTACCCATGTGTCATATCTCACACACCTGAAACACACAGTCTTCACCAAGTCACCAAGACACCCCTCACAGCACAATGCAACCTACAAACATCACATTGCCATGCACAGTGACACAGAGATGCCCTCTCACATAACACACAAGCCTCTCAAGCATACCTTTTGCTTGCCCCATACCCTAAAACCAGCCAATGTCAAACCCCAGAGACCTCAGATGCATGTAAAGACAGAAACATACAATTACATTGCCTAACTGGATGAGAATTACTGCAAGGTTAATTACAGTAGATACACAAAAAAGAGGTTTGCAGCCAGTATCATCAATCACCCTCCTCAATGCCTCAAATTAAAATCAGAAGGGACTCATGTATAACCTTATAAACAATTACCACACTCCACTTCCCCTTTCAAATAAGATTTCTAAGATGATAATTAACTCCTGCATACATTTTTATTTTGCAGGATGCATTCTACGGGCCCTTCATTCATACCAAACCAGATGGCACCATTCCAACTCACCAAATACCTTTGCTTCTCTTAGTGTCTGAAGACTGATACCACCACAATATATGCATCAATATGTTGGTTTCAGCAAGTGCACATGTTTGTGCTGTTGTTGTTATTGTTTGTGATTCTGTTGTGTCTTGATGCACAGATTTCAGATGGCCCAAAGAGTTGAGGGGCCTATGTAATTGTGTGGGATAATCAGACACAGCAGATCAAGAGTTAGGTGCATTAAAGAAATGCAAACGTGTTTATCATTTTAGTCTGAAATAATAAAAGAAAATAATAAGAAAAAGTACTTTTATACAGAAAGCAAAAAAAAAAAGGTTATGCAAAAGAGTCACTGCTTAGTTTCAATAGTTTCTGAGGCTTAGCTTTAGCCTATCATCCACTTCAAAGAACAGTGTGAAATCAAGCACACTGCTGAGGTCTTTCTCCTCCGACTGTCAGTGTTCAACTGACCTCCCTATCTGAATAATGCTTCTAGTGGTGAGCCTTTTATTCCTACCTAGGGATTACCTCACCATCAGGTGATCCACCCCTTTTCTTAAAATCAGTATAACTTACCGCAGGTTATTATTTATTTATTTATTGCATATTTCAGATTCACAACCTCTGAGTCAAAGACTCATTTACAAAGGCATCTTGTCACAGGGAGGATAGACAGCAATTGGTGGTGAAGTACAACAATGGAGAAACATTATTTCACCCTTCAACAACATCCACCAATATATGTAAGTGCTTATCAGGATATATGCCATATAGTATCATTGCCTTAGTTGAATGGCAGAAAACAACACTTGCAGGAAATCACGTGATGCCGCGGATGGAATAGCAGCTCGGAGACCCCATCTCCTTCCCAGCTCTGCCTTACTGAGAAAATTTAACAGTAACTACTCCACTGATCCCAAAAGTACATCTGCTAAATAGCTCCCAACAACTTCCTGAACCTGCTATAAAACAGGCAAAAGCAGTAGCAGCAGTGGCCAGGAGAAAAAGCTGAAACAAGAATCAGCCCTACTTAAGAATGGAGGCAGAGATGCGACAGGCACCTCCCCTGCATACACCACCACAGACGCCAGAGAAGAATTCCAAATGGGCCAAAGGACAGCCCAAGGCAGCTACTAAAGCGGGCTCACCATCGACTACTGGACCACCATCCACCCCCTTACAGAGCAGAAATTCTTAGAAGAACTAAATCCCTTTTGAGTAGTGCTCCAGGAACTTACCTCAGAAATGAAAGCTATGAGAACAGAACTTACTAATACTAATCGAGCGATCAAAGATGTTATGGCCAGGATGGCCTCATTGGAGGGATGGAGGGCAACAGTTGACTCTGAGCTCCCGGTGCTGCATCAAAGATTGAATAAGATGGAGGTTAAGTTGGAGGACCTGGAGGGGCCGTAGCCGCCGAAATAACATCCTCATATTCGGCCTCCCAGAGGATTCAGAAGGGGCAACCCCAATCACTTTCTTGCAATGGCTGCTAACTAAAATAGTGGGCCCCTCACCTAATAACACCACCTACGTGATTGAGAGGGCCCGTCGCTCGCTTAGATCTAAACTGGCTACTGGGCAAGCACCAAGACCCCCTGATCTTAACATTTCTTAACTACCTAGACAAAGTGCATGTGCTGGGAAAGGTCAGGAGCCTTCAGGAAATTCTATGGGAGGGACAGAAGCTGAAATTTGCCCAAGACTTCCCAGCAACCATAAGGCAACAAAGGGCTGCCTACCACCCCACTGTCACAAAATTAAATCACTGCCAGCATCAAATTCAAAGTTCAGTATCCATCCAAACTGTCAGTGTACCATCAGAATTCTTGGAGGAGTTTTGATACAGCTGAGCAAGCTCAGGCGGAATTAGCAGGGATGTTTCCAGATCTGTTCAAGCTACGCTGAATTTGTTGCTAGTTATGGTGTTTAGTGAGCAGACAACCGAGACAAATGGTGTTGAATAAGGATCTAACTAATAAATATCGGTTTCAGTAAAATTTTGCTATGGTTCTGGATCTCATTGAAATATAGCAGAATGATGAGGGCTTCTAGCGAAAGGGAAAGACCGCATTTACTGCAGAAAATGAGCAAGAACTGGCTTTAATCTCGATTCTATTCCCCCTCCCCCGGTTCTTGGGCTCTCGCTCCTTCTAGATGACGAAAAAACTGGGAAAGGAAGAGATGGAATAACTGGGAAGGATATAACACCCATGGAATTATTAGTCTTTTTGTGTCAAGGTTTCAATATGCTTTGTTGCCACTTTTTTGTATTGCCCTAATGACATTCATATTTACCATCACAAGAGGGTGCTCAAAGTCTGCGGATTGATTGGACTCCTTAAATTGTGTTTTTTATTTTCCTTTTCATCTGGAGAACTGCATTTTTTGATAGGAACTGCCCCGTACCATGAAGATCAGAGGGTTGACTGTGCCGTTCCTGAACTAGGAGGAAATATTTCTTCCCCTTTTTTTATTTTTTGTTTTGTTTCTTCAGCAACCTTTGTTTCTTCTTCTCCATTCTTCCCCTTCCATTAGTCACGACGCTGCAGGGACACCACTGCTATGCTAAGATAACATTATTAGAAGCAAGTACTGGAACAATACAGATAGACTGAAGGGTCAGAAGAAGGGAGGGGGGGATCGAAAATTAAGAGGGCTCTAATGCTGTTCTTAACAAGGTTGATATGAGGGGACTTGCTTGTAGTGTCTTATAATATTATTGTTTACCCCCTCTCTTCCCCCTTCCTTTTTTTTTTTTTTTTTTTTACATATTCTATATTCCCATTGTGTGGAGCTGGGGAGGGAAAGGGGTAGATCTGGATACTGCAATTTCAAGAAGGGTGTTGCTAACCAGGATGAAGGGAGGGGGGAGTATGCAGCCTTTGGGTGGGGGGCTCCCCGGGCTTTCCCCAGGCTTGATGTCTTGGTGGCCTGGGAATACTCAATATAATATGACTGGGAGATGGCCCTGGGAGGCCTCTACCAAATGGCTGTGTACAGGGAAGGGTGATGTACAGCAGAGGGAGGGGGAGGGAGAAGCAGGGGCTTAAAGGGAATGGAGGTGGGTGGGATCAGGTATGCAGCACAATAGACTTTTCAAGAGAGCTATCTCAAGGACAATCTGAGCAATGCTAAAACTCTTGGAATAAAACTGGATAACCCAGTAAAAAACTGCTAACAACGTGACTTCATATAAAATATGTTCATGGAATATAAAAGGGTCCCAGTCTCAGGCTAAACGTGCAAAAGTATTGTTACATCTTCGTAACCTTGGCATTGACATAGTGTTTCTCCAGGAAACCCATTTGCCTCCTTCCCAGGTCTCACAATTTAGAAGATCCTGGGTTGGTCAGGCCTTTGGAAGTGGACCGGATACTCGGAAGGGAGGGGTTGCCATTCTCGTAGCAAGAAGAGTCCAGTTCAGACTTATAGACACCATAGTAGACTCTCAGCATGGATACATTTTGATAAAGGCCCTGTTGGGCCAAACCGAGGTAGTGCTTGGTTCCACATACGGCCCCAATATGGAGGACCCATCCTTTTTTGTCTCTCTCATGAATGAATTTACCCCATGGTCCTATTTTCCCAAACTGCTAGGAGGAGATTGGAACCTTGTTTATTGTGATATTATGGATCGCTCTCCGAGTCGTTCTCTGTCTCTCTCCCCAGCACAGGTTGCCATCAGAGAAATGATGGACTCCATTGGATTAATAGACCCTTGGAGGGACCTTTACCCTCACCTGAAAGAATATGCGTTCCACTCTATTCCACACAACTCATTCTCTCACTTAGATTACTTTCTCGTAGACGTGGGACATCTCTCAGCTATAACAACCTGTAATTATCTCCCCAAGGTGATCTCAGATCACCATCCCACTTTACTAAGTTGGAACCCGGGCCCGCCTATATCTAGGGACAAGGTTTGGAGATTTAACTGTCAATTATTTCAGTCAGAATACCTGAAGAACCAATTGGCTGGATTCATTTCAAAATTTATTGATATAAATGCCCTCTCCATGACCAAGACAGACATGCTATGGGGTGCCTTAAAAAGTACGGTTAGAGGAGAGATAATTTGCATGGCAACGGTTAAAAAAAAAACAACCTCAAAAGTCACTTCTGCTCTGTTGAGGGATATCAGGGACATGAAGATGTCACTCTCCCCGAAATCCACAAAGGATCAGTTTAAAGATCTAGAAGTTTTAAGGGATCGATATAACTCAATTCTGACTGAACATGTAGAGTATCTTTTTATACGTTCTAAGATTAAGTACTTTGATCAGGGTGACAAAGCAGGAAAACTTTTGGCTTTGTGACTTAAGGCACAGGCCTCACATAGAATGGTTCCCAGTATTCAAAATTCTGCAGGACAAATAGTTACTTCCCCGAGAGAAATTACTGTTTTCAAGAGTACTACAAAACTTTGTACTCCCATATCTCCCATTCTTTTTGCCCAGCAGCACTGGAACAATTCTTGCAGTCGATACAACTCCCGCAACTCAATACACCCCAAGTAAACTTGCTTAAAGCCCCAATCTCTCAGGACAAGATAACACAGGCTATTGATTCCCTCCCCACAGACAAATCGCCAGGCCTAGACGGATTCACAGTAGAGTTCTACAAACTTTTCAAAGAACAAATTGGGCCAATGCTTTTAGACACCTACAACTATATGTTTGAGCATGGCATTACTGACCCTACCCTATTTGAGGCCACCATTGTGGTTATCCCAAAACCTGATAGGGACCCTCTTCAAGTCACAAATTATCGTCCGATATCATTAATTAACGTTGATATAAAAATACTGGCAAAAATTATGGCCATTAGGGTATCCAAGGTTTGACAAAGTCTAATAAGCTGTGAACAGGTTGGCTTTGTAGCTGGTAGGGTCTCGTCTGATCACATTTTTGTTGTGTTGTGGAAGCTCAGAGTGGAAGAGTGCAGCAATAGCAAGTAATGTGTGTTGGAAACCTGGGATGGGGAGAAATGTGCAGCAGTAAGCACACTGGCCAAACTGGAACTTTTTTAAAACACTAGAGTGATGAATAGAAACAGTGCAGCCATATTATGAGTGTGAAAACTGTGAGCAGAGGAGGGTGGAGTTCTATGAATGCAAATGAAAATGCTGTTGACACAAACTTTTTTTTTACTGTAGGTAGGTGCACGGATACCCCTATAGCTGTTAGTTAATCATGTTTAAATATAAATTTTAGCCATTGGATGACTGCAGAATAATGCACAGCAGGGTGTGGAATATCATGGGTTACTGCCATACCTCTGGTGCATTGTAAATCATGAGGTTGCAGATTGAGTGACTCAGGCACCAAATATGTGGAAATATACCAAAATATCACTCACCCTGAAGTGTTATTAATTTATCCAAGGGCCTTTATTGTACGTAAAAAAAGTTACAAAATATTTTTTATGATTCTTTACAGTACATATGTACAGAGAAAAAAAGGTTCCATTGCTTTGTTATATGGACAGTAGGGGGTGCTGCTGTAGTAGTCTCCACAGGAGAGGACAGAAGGAAGCAGAATGGCACTATTCTAAGACTCATAATTAGGATTAAGTGAGGAGCGAAGGACAACATGTCCATAACATGCTCCTATCAAACAACCCTTAACAAGCATATTTCTCTAGGTTGAGAAGCCAATTGTCAAGTTTATGCTTACAAATTGATTTGTTTTCACTTAGAATTATGTAAAGTGGGATTGCATTCCAGGTCTAACAACTCTTTGAGTGAAGAAGAGCTTTTTTTCTTGGTAGTATATCTTGAGCTATGCAACTGAAGCGAGTGACCTCTGGTCACAATTATATTGTGTTTGAAGGCAAAAACCATTTCACCTGACAAATAGGAATCATTAATTACATCCCACATAAACAACAGGTCTCCCCTATATCTTCTCAGTTCTAATGATTTAAGGTCCAGGGTGGCTAATCTGTTCTTACAATCTTTGTGTTTTAATCTATGCACCAACTTGGTAAATCCTCTTTGAATTTTTTCAAGCTGATTAATTTCGCAATTTTTATAAGGGGACCATAACTGTGAACAATAGTATAAGTTAGGTCTAATGTATGATCTGTATAGAGGTAGCAAGACTTGGACATCCCTGGAGTTAATGTTATTTTTAATTGTCCATAGAATTTGTGAGATTTGACTATTGTTTTGTTAATTTGTCTAGTGAATCAGAAATTATCAGGGATGTAGACTCCTAAGTCCTTTTGTATTGGTGAGCTGTTTGCCACACATAAAGTAATTATACTTAGGGTTACTAAAGTCCAGATGTATTACAGTACACATTACAATGTTAAAGCTCATTCCCCAAGTACAAGCCCAATTCTTAATTAAAGATAAATCAGCCTTCAGTCTTGCAATATCTTCTTCTAAGCTACGCATTCCACCAAATGTTACATCATCTGTGTATTTAACACACAAGCTTTTAAATCCCACTCCAATATCTGCAACATACAAGTAAAATATATAGGGGCCCAGAACCGAGCCCTAAGGGACACTGCTGGTCACCCTTCCCTCGTGTGACTGACATTCGTTCAAAACAACCCTCTGAGTTGTGTCCTCAAGCCAGTTGGAAATCCATTTAATTAGTTTATTAACATCCAGCTGTTGTAGTTTTGCAACATTAGATTCTTGAGGTATAGAATGGAATACCTTACTAAAGTCTAGGAAAAACTCATTATGCTTGGTAACGCTCCAAGGCAATCTCACCCTTGTGTCAAATCCTGGAAATGTTCAAAAACATGTCAGGGCTCAAATAAATCATAACAAATCAGAGGTATTCACCCTTAACAAACTATGTAATGCTGTCCAGTTCCAGCATACTACCTGGAAGTGGGCAATGGAGGGAATCACTTACCTAGGGTTCATATCGTGCTGGCTGTGGGCGACATATGCAAGGCGAACATCTCCCATCTGCTCACTGCTCTGACAGCTGACATTAAGATGGCAGGAGCTGTACCTACCCCTGACAGGGTGAGTTGCAGTCATTAAGATGATGTTGGCACCAAAGGTATTATGTATGCTAGCACATCTACTGATCCATATCCCTGACAAAATGGCTCACATCTCTTCATAAGCTCATGGGACAATTTCTATAGGATGAGAAACCCTCATGGATTAACAGGGCCAAACTAAGGAAGCATTGGAAGGAGGAAGGATGGAGTCTGCCCAACTTTGTTCAGTATTATCTGGCATATGTCATAACGCAAACACTGCAATGGTGTTCAGGCAGTGAGGGAACACTATCTCAATGGATCAACATGGAAGGCCACCTGGTAGGGTCCCCCTGGCACTTCCTGTATGTAAACCCCTTAGCAAATGCCCTACAGTTCCCTATGATTGCCATCTCTCTTCATTACTGGAGGCAGACTAAAGGGAAATGTCCATCTCCTGACAGGTCCCACCTCCCTGTGAACCAGGGCTCGATTAGCAGTTTAATAAATATACAATTTTTTGTTACTTACTATGCCATTTTTTATTTTAAATTCTATCTGGTTGATCCTGCAACCTGTCTGCCAGAAATTTAGAACTCAGAGCCCTCCCTAGCACAACCACAAGCACCCACAGCTGTCCCTGTAATGATGTGTCCTGCGGGGAGTAGCCAGGCTTGTCCATAAGCTAACAGTATTAGGGAAGGTGCAAACAGCTCTAGTTTGGAGTCTATGTGTTTCTGTGGTATAATGAGACCATGTTCTAGCTGACAGGCACCCTGCCAGTCAGCACCTGGTCTTAGTATATCACAGACACATGTAGACTCCAAACTGGAGCTGTTTGAAGATATGGCACTAGAGTGATCTGTATTGCCATATCTTCAAAAGCAAAAAGAGAGCTGGTTGAGGAGTGGGACCAAGATGATGCTGTGAGGCAGAGTGGTGTAGGATGGAGCAAATCTGTCCTTGTAGTGAAGCATAGAATGTTGTGGAAAATGTGGAGATTCTACCAGTAAAGCACTGAATCTGGGCAGCTGTATGTTTGGTGTGTCAGTTCCTGCTTGCTGTTTTTCCTCATTGTCAGTCACTTTAGAAGTCTGCATTGAACTGACTATGCCCTTTCTCTCTTTCACATGGAAATGCTGAATTTGCCTAGTAAATCCTGGAGGAACTGTTATGTGTGGCTGGACCTCTGGTTTTGGCTGAATTAATTTACTACAGTGAACTGACAGTAGAGTCAGCTTACATGCTGTAAAGACTGCAACAGAAAGCCTGCAACAGAATAAAGTTTGCAACCACGTTACAGCTAATAATCCTATCTATGGTACTGTCTAAAGCACTAAGAAAGTTGAGAGAAACAGACACCAATTAACAGTGGTAACTCTTGGAGAGCTATATGTGACCACAAGCATAAAATCAGACGCTCTGAGTGGTAACTTTTTTCAACCTTTATTTAAAGGTAATATTCCATACCTTTAAGCCCTATGGCTAAATCATTGAATGGAGGAAAATAAATGATTCTGAGAGCTATAGAAACATAGAAACATAGAATCTGATGGCAGATAAGGACCGCTTGTCCCACCCAGTCTGCCCATTTCCCTACCTAATGGATAAGCTGCAGATCCTAGTTAACCAGCAGCCTACTTCTTCCTACCCCCACCCCCTAGAATTGCCTTATGACTGTCCCATGAATGCTTGAATTCTACCACTGTGTTTGACTCCACAGCCTCCTCCAGAAGACCGTTCCATGCATCCACAACCCTCTCTGTGAAAAAATACTTCCTTAAATTACCTCTGAGCTGCCGCCCCCTCTATCTTCAAATTGTGCCCTCTGTCCTTGCACACCTCTTTTTTTGAAAGATGCTACTCTCTTGGACTTTGTTGATTCCCTTGAGGTACTTGAAAGTTTCTATCATGTCCCCCCTCTCCCTTCTTTCCTCGAGGCTATACATATTAAGCTCCTTAAGCCTCTCTTCATATATCTTCTGGTGCAGACCCTGCACCATTTTAGTTGCCCTCCTCTGGACAGCTTCCATCCTGTCTATGTCTTTGCGGAGATTGGGTCTCCAGAATTGCATGCAGTACTCCAGATAGGGTCTGACCAGCTGTCTGTACAGAGGGATAATAACTTCCTGTTTTCTACTGGTGATGCCTCTCCCTTTGCATCTCAGTATCCCCCAACACTCCTTGCTGCCCTCTCACATTGCTTGCCCACCTTTAGGTCATTTGATATGACTACCCTCAGGTCCCTTTCCATTTTTGTTGTTGTTAGTATCTCAACCCCCATTGTGTACTCTTCCCCTGGGTTTTTGTTTCCCAGGTGCATTACCTTGCACTTCTTAGCATTGAATCTAAGCTGTTATACATTTGACCATTCCTCTAACCTTGCCAAGTCCCTTCTCATCCTTTCCACCCCACCTTGTGCATCAACTCTGGTGCAGATCTTTGTGTCATCTGCAAAGAGACATACTTTTCCTTCCAGTCCCTCTGCAATGTCACTTATAAAGACATTGAAGAGGACCGGTCCTAAGACTGAACCCTGCGGTAACCCACTAGTAACCCCCGTTTCTTCAGAGTGGACTCCATTTACTATTACTCTCTGTGTCCTATTCTCCAGCCAATTCTTTACCCAGGCTGTCATCTTGGGACCCACTCCCAGGCTGGCTAACTTGTATATTAATCTTTTGTGTGGGACTGTGTCAAATGCCTTGCTAAAGTCTAGGTAGGCCATATCCACAGCCCCTCCCTGATCTACTACTTTGGTCACCCAGTCAAAGAAATCTATCAGATTTGTCTGGCATGACCTTCCCGCTGTGAATCCATGCTGCCTTGGGTCCTGTGTCCCTCTTGCCTCTAGATACTCAACAATTCTTTCCTTCAGAAGTGATTCCATCATATTCCCTATCACTGAGGTTAAACTAACAGGTCTGTAGTTTCCTGCTTCTGCCTTGCTCCCACTTTTGTGAAGGGGAATCACATCTGCCCTCCTCCAGTCCTCGGGTACCACCCCATCCTCCCATGATTTGTTAAAGAGGGTAGTCAGTGGTGTCACTAGTTCTACCCTTAGTTCTTTTAGAACTCTGGGATGAATCCCATCAGGCCCCATTGCTTTGTCCACCTTTAGTTTTAAGAGTTCTTTCAGAACCCTTTCTTCTGTAAATGGACTCGTATCAACTTCTGTATCCAGAGTGTTTCTACTGTTTGTTTTAGGTACCTCCCCCTCTTCATTTGTAAATACTGAGCAAAAATATTTGTTTAGTATCTCTGCCTTTTCAAGTCACCCTCTGCCCACCCTCCTCCCCTTTATTAAGCCTCACTATCCCTCCCTTGGTCTTCCTTCGCTCCCTGATGTACCTATAAAAGGTTTTATCCCCCTTCTTAACTGAGTTGGCTATCTTTTCCTCGGTTTGGGCATTTGCTGTTCTGACTGCCTTCCCAGCTTCCTTTTGCTTTAAATAATACAGTTCTCTGTCCTGCTCCTTCTGTGATTCCTTGTACTTTCTGAATGCTTTATTTTTCTCTTGAACCTTCACTGCCACTTCCTTTGAGAACCATAGTGGTTTCTTACATCATTTCATTTTGTTTATTTGCTTCACACAAAGGCTTGTTACCTCTGTGATGGCAGTTTTTATTATTCCTCATTGTTCTTCCACCCCTCCTTCCTGCCCATTTGCTAGTGCATTTCTTAGGCACTCACCAATTTTGGCAAAGTCAGCCCTCCTAAAGTCCAGTACTTTTGCCTTTGTATGGCTTGACTCTATTGCTGTGTTTTTTTGAACCATACTGTTCGATAGTCGCTAGTTCCCAGATGGCTACCCACTTCTACATCTGTGATCCTCTCTCCATCTCCATTTGAGAGAACCAGGTCTAAGATTGCTCCCTCTCGAGTGGGCTCCAATACCAGTTGTCTAAGGCATGACCCCTGTAGGGCATCTAGAATAACTCCACTCTTCGAAGTGGCTGCTGCAACTGCACTCCATTTAACATCTGGCATATTCAGATCACCCATCAGCAATATCTCCCCTTTTTCTGCCATTCTAAGTATACTTTCTATCATTTCCTTGTCCATTTCCTCCCCCCTGGGAAGGAGGTCTGTATACAACCCCTGTGCGGATTGTGGTGCCATTGCCTGTCTCCAAATTTACCCACAGTGCTTCTTCTCCTCCCTGTTTACCCTTTTGTTCTGTTGCTTTGATTCCTTCCCTTATATAAAGAGTTCCTCTTCCTCCTCTTCCTCCTCTATTACCCTCCCTTTCCCTCCTGTAGATAGTGTATCCTGGTATGTTTACATCCCAGTCATTGTTTTGTGTGTACCATGTTTCTGTGACTGCCACAATATCCAGATGTTCCTCCTCCATCAAGGCCACTAATTCAGGAAGCTTGTTACTCAGACTATGGGCATTGGTACTCATTGCTCTCCATTTTTTGATGGCTTTACCTTCTGTTGCAGCATCCCCCACTGATCTTTCTACCTCTGTCTTTTTCTCATTTAGCATCCTGTTTTGTAAGGAGAGGCTGGGATTTTCCTGCTGCTTATCAGTGCCTCCCCCCTTGACTAGTTTAAAAGTTTGCCAATGAAGCATTTAAACCGATTGCTCAAAAGACTTGTTCCCTTCCTGGACAGATATAGACCATCCTGCCAGTATAGGCTGGTGTCCCTCCAGGTGGAACCCCAGTCCCCAATGAAGCCAAACCCCTGTGCTCCACACCATTTTTTCAACCATTCATTAAACTGCATGGTGCAAAGTACCCTCGCCTCACCCATGCCATTGACAGGCAGCACCTCTGAGAAGGATACTGTGTGTGCTACTTGTCTTAGGCCCCTCCCCAACTATACAAAGTCTTCCTGCACTGCTCAAATCTCATGATGAGCCAAGTCATTTATCCCTAGGTGGACAATGACATCCAGCTCAGACTCCCGTGCAGCTGTTCTCATAATCCTGAGGGTGCGCTTCCTGTCCCTTCAAGCCATGGCACCAGGCAGGCACCTTACTTCAGTTTTCCCTGCTCCCCCAGTTCTATCCCCCTAATAATTGAGTCCCCCACCAGGAGCTGCTTCCTTTCCCTGTGGTGTCCTCTGCCTCCTTCCTGTGGGCCACCCTTGTGACAGTTGTCCTCAGCCTCCTTAGGCTCCTCTGTGGGTGCATCCGTAGGGGAGCAATGCTCCCCAGAATGGTGTATGGATTGTGGAGTGGAACAACTGACTGGGTGTGCCTCTGTTCCACCATCCTCACCCTCCCTGAGCCCACTGTGGTCCAACTGCTGTGCTTTCTTCGCAACCTCTGAGGTAGTGGTGGTGGCTTTGGTGCTCCCTGGATGGGGGAGATTCCCTTCTTACTGTCCAGTGTGGTATGGGTGAAGGTTCCCTTACTACTGTCCAGTGTGGCCTGAAGACGGGCAACTTCCTCCCTCAGGGCAGAGAGTTGTCTGCAAATAGGGCAGCATCTCAGCCTCCAGAAAAACTCCTGGAAGACTGCTGCCCCACAGCCATTACATTGCACTACTCCCCACATGTTTATCTACTTTTTGTGTGTGATTGGTTTGTTATATAGAAATATATGTATATTATACAATGTGTATACTTACATTGTCAGTGCAGTGTGCTAGAGAGGATATGACAGTAATATGCACCTTGCATTCTTGAGGAAATGATGTCAGAACCCCAGGTATAAAGGAACTATTTCCAGGGGTGGGTGGGGTGAGGGTGGGCAGGGTTGGGCCTAAACTGTGCCCTCATGAAACAATCAGCTAAAAGCTCTGACCCATCACTGCGATGAGTGCCTTCCTGTCAGCAAGATGCCCTACACAACAATTTGACAGAGAAAATACCCTGCTAATCAAACAGAAAAATCCAGACATCCAAGTCAGACACAGGTGAACCTCCCCAGCCCCAAAACAGCCTAGTGGTTTGTGCTCTGAAAGCAGTCAGCCCCAAAATAAGTCAGCTGTGCTTTAAACTCTTCCTGCACTGAAACTGTTAAGAATTGTAGCAAAAGTAAAGCTAGATCCACCTCCCTCTGTTGCTTGAAAGACTGTCTTTTCCTGATAATTCTAAGTTCCTTATTTCTCCTTTCAGTTAGAAGTAGCCTCCACCTGCAGAATATCTGCTACAAACCAAAGACAACTGTAAGGTTCACCTCCCTCTGTTGTGAGCACAACCCGCTTTCTTACAAATCCTATGGTCAGTATTGCAGCTTCCAGCCAGAGGTAGCTTCACCTGAAGAATATGTTCTATCTTTTAATTTTGGCCACTAAAGGAGGTGGATGGTGTTTAAAGTAGAAGTCTGAAGTAAAAAAGTAATTAAAGACCAATATGCAGGTGTATCTCATCCCACAAAGTCTGTTGAAGACATTAATAACTATTGATATTTAGTGGGACAGAGCAGTTAAAATAAGAAACTAATAATCCAGCCAGAGGCAGATACCAACAATAGAAAAAACGCCTGCTAAAATATAGGTGGTGAAGAAAAACAAGGATATTAAAACATTAAGACATTTTTTTCCAATAACAAATACCAGAAATTGCAGCTAACCTGACACTGCAGTTAAGAAGTACGCAAACACAGCACTAAAGATTACAACAAGCTCTTCTCTAGAAGTACAACTGGGAGAAATAAATAGTTGGATATGGCCACCAGGTCCAGTATTCACACAGAAAGGTCTGTAATTTCAATTTTGAACATGCTCTGACTTCTCTCCCTGGTACTAGAATGAGACAAAATATTCAATCTACTAAAGATAATTTTGAAAAAAAGTATGGAGCAGATAAAGCAAGAAGAATCTAAACAAAATTTTAAAATGTACATCCTGAACAAATAGATCGTATGTTTAAAAATTCAAGCCAAGAAAAAAATTGGCTCTAATAAAACTTTAAGGGTACGAGAGTGGAACAGAATTTTAGCCAACAAATTAAAAAATTACAGATAATTTCCATAGCGCTACACAAATAATGCCAGTCTACACAGCGCAAGTTTGTGTAGCGTTAGCACAGACAGCTAGAGGGGATATACAGCACTTTCAGTAAGTGCTCCCCCGGTCACTGTCCATGATGCTGTACAGACACAAGGGCACCAGAATCCAGGAGGCTGGCAAAGCTGCTCCCATGGCATAGAGGGCTGGTGCATAGAGCAGCTTGGCCAGCAGCAGTGGAAACCAGGGTTCTAATCCTGCTTTCTAAAAATCTTTGTGCATTGGGACATCATTTCTTTTTACACAGGGCCATGGAAATAGTATTCCACTACCCCACAAATTTAAACTTGCCCCATGATCCAACCCCACCCTTCACCTTCAAGTGAGAATACTTCAGTCTGGAGGGTGCAGGGGGGCTGTAAAACAAAAATCAGCCCTATTTTTTCTGTGCGATTCTTGTTAGAACTGTTCTGACCCACTGCCTCCGCCAACACTGGGGATGTGGCATTTCATCATGTTAGAGATATATTTTATGGAAACATTTATAGTAACTCAACAAAAACAACAGGAGGAAATTGAGATTCACTGGAGACCTTAGTTTTTTTTATTACGCTTCTATACATGAACATTGGCTTCCTTAAGTTCACACAGTAGTTCTGGACTTATGATCAGTTCCCCTTTTGTAGGGAGTAGATTACAATAGGATTATTAAAAAAAGGTTTTGTGCTGGATGTGGCCTGTGCTGGGTTGCCCCTCCCACACCAATTCAACAGGGATCATATGTCTGACTACTTTCAGATTTTCATTTCTTTTTACTTAATTCAATTTTGAATGTTTACACCTGATGTATACGATGAATATTGGGTGCAAACCCCCCTTTTTTTCTTTTCTTTTCTTGATTTGTATTTTATACTACCTTGTATACCAGATATTAACTGTTGCCTGTTTTTGTATGCATGTTCTCTTTTATGTAAATAAAATACAAATATAAAAAAGGGAGGGGGGAACTGAAGACAGGGACTGGCAAGTAGAGATGCAGAGAAATTAAATTCCGCTGGTGAAGTGAATGTGAAGTGGCCACTTTGCATTGTCCCAGCGCTACATGGAGTGACCACTGTAAAGTGCTCACTTCACTTTGTTATTATGACTTTGCGTTGTCAGTCCACCTTAGCGTGAAGTAAGGTGGAATGACAACAACGTAGGCAGCCCCCCCACAGATCACATGGCTTACAGTACTGTAAGTCACATGCTTTGGGCAGGCAGGAAGAAAGCGAGTCATAGAAGCAGATACTTTCACTTTCTCCTTTGCAGAGGTAGAGAGAGGAAGCAATTTGTGGAGAAGAGAGTTATTGACTGCTTGTTCTGAAAGTTGATCAGATTCAAAACCCAAAAGCTTTTTTAAAAGCTAATTTGTTTAGTGTTTTTTTGTACTGCTTTGTAAGTTCATTTTTTCTTTATTTCTTTGTTTTATAAGTTTTGGTGTCAGTGTGTGTGTGTGTGTGCCTGTGTTATGTGAGTCTGTGCGAAGTCAGGACTCAACGGAGAGGGAAGGAGTGTTTTTTATTTTGTAATGGAGGATCAGGGACAATATGTGGCCCGCGGCAGGAGAGGAGCAGTGCACACACATGGAGGGCATAGCCAGGTGGTGTTGGACCAGTCCAGAGTGTTTGGTCATCCCCCCCTGCAGAAGCAGCAGCTGCAGCACCACCAGTGCCATGTCCAGCAAGTTTGCCACCACCACCACCACCAGTGGCAGCTGCAGGAGCTCCAGCAGCACTGCCTTAACAGCAGCAGGTGGAGTCCCAGGTCCATGAACATGCTGCTGGCAGTGCATCTGCCGCTCCCATGCCTGGTCCGCCCATGCAGATCCTCAGTTTGGCAGTTTTTTAACTGTGTCAGGGGGGACAGCAGCCTTGTGGTGTGTCTGCTTTGTGAGG
Source organism: Neoceratodus forsteri (assembly GCA_016271365.2). NCBI lineage: Eukaryota > Metazoa > Chordata > Ceratodontiformes > Ceratodontidae > Neoceratodus > Neoceratodus forsteri. The sequence continues at coordinate 1,229,533,422 of CM057459.1, read as the reverse complement.
GTGCAAGTGCACTGTGACCCCCGGGGGACACATCTGGGGACCAGAGGCCAGTGCACCCATGTGTTGAACCACCACAAGATGGAGTGGCAGGCTGCCACAGAATGGGCCAGGCCTCCACCTGCTGGCCGTTCTGTGACAGTGGCAGAGGATGCTGCTGTTGTGCTTCATTGCAGCCAGAGGTGGGCCACAGCAGCAGTTGCTCCAGTATTGACACCAGCATCATCCTCACAACCACATCTACCTGGTGTTCCCCCCACCAGTGGACCTCACAATGCCTGTAACTCAGGCAGACATGGAACTTTTGTGGGCCGTGATGGAACAGAATAATGAGAGGGTGGGTGCTGTAGTGTTTTGTCTTTTGTTTATGTTTAATAACAGACAGAGGGAAGGCCATAGTGGTAGTTTAAAGGGAAGCAGCCAGCAACAGCAGCTCCCTCCCCCTGCAAGGCATACCCTCCGGTTAAACCTTTGAAGTATGTTTTGGTGTTTTTCTCGTGCTGCAACATACTTTATTTTAATAGAGAAAAGTCCACAACCCGGAAGTATGGAGAATGCTATGAGGGCTCTATTATGTGTAAAAGTGCAGCGACGCACCATGCGCTTCAATACTTTTGTATTGAAGCACATGGTGCGTCGCCTCACCTTTACACGTAATGGAGCCTCATAGCATCCACCATACTTTTGGGGGTCATTGGCCTTTTTCTATTAAAATAAAGTATGTTGCAGGTGATAAAAAAGCTGCAACATGCTTCAAAGGCTTAACCAGAGGGTTAGCCTTTCAGGTGATGGGAGCTTCTGTTACTGACTGCTTCCCTTTAAATATGTACTTACATACATGCTCCTTGTTGCCCTGTTATTATAATCCGGTGCCTCAATAATGTCTACTTTCTGTTGTGGAGTGGTTGTGGAAAAGCTGGACTGAGCAGTGCAAATATAATGTGCTAAATTGCATGTGTGCAGTCAGTGTTGTTTCCTCTGTGTTTGTGACGTCAGAAATTGTCCAGCTTCTTGCAAACATATATATGCTGACTTGTTACAGTGTTTATGGTATAAAGAATAGAGATAAGAACATATAAAAGATATTTTATTGTCACCATCATCATCAGTGGACTAAGTGATATGATATTTTTTTCAGAGGTGTCTGGCCAGAATGCATCTCAGTCATGTACTGCACACATGACTTTTAGGAGAGCATGTGTTTTTTTGTGCCATTATCTCCTCAAAGTCATGTGTGCACTGTGAGTGACTGAGGTGCACAGTGACCCGAGACCTCTGAAAAAATATCTTATCACTTACTCCGCCGGTGCTGATGGTACAAACAAAATATACGTCATATATTCTTTCTTATCTTTATTCTTCACATACTGCAACAAGTCACACCATATATATGTTTGCATGAAGCTGAACAACAACTGCACACACAGGAAAGAACACTGACAACACACATGCACTTTAGCACAGCATACTTGCGCTGCTCAGTCCTGCTTTTGACAAACACTTCACGAGTCCCGACACAAAGTAAACATTACTTAGGCTCCAGAAATATTTATTTTTTGAAATAGACATTAAAGCAGCAGTGCAACAATCTGGTGAAAATTTTGACCTATACTTTTTCATGCTATTTTACATTGCCACTTTACTTACCTCCTGACTTGTATGATACCATTCTTTCCAATATTTGAGTCTGCTTTAGTACTTTTTTTATGTCTGAAATAATAAAAGGAGTGCTCCTTTTAATACAGTGCAGACCAGGTCTTCATCAGTATTTTCCACTGTTTTTGTCCATCAGTTGTTTATATATAACTTCTGTTCTGGGTAAAATTAGCAATTATGCAGCAGACAGTGTTTTCTGGCCTCACAGAATAATATTTGTTCAAAAACATCTGCAAATAGTGATGAAAACCTGGTCTAAGCCATAGTAAAAGGAGTGATCCTTTTATTTTTTCAGACATGAGAAAAAGTACTGAAGCAGGCACAAATTGTGAAAAGAAGGGTATCATACAAGTCAGGAGGTAACTAGTCGCTGGAAATTTAAATAGCATAAAAAAGTATAGGTCAACATTTTCACCACATTGTTGCACTGCTGCTTTAATTTATAATTTAATTATGACATTATGTGCTCACAATCACAACACACAAAATGTAACTGTCTTGTGTACAGAAAATTCCCAATTGCTGATGAAGTGCAATGGAAGCATTACACCACATGCAAAGTCTCCCAGAATTTATTGCACGGTCACTCATGTGCGCAGTGGTCACACAGAGTAACCTGAATTTTTCTGCATCCCCAAAATGCAACTGTCTTGTGTCCAGAAAATGAACATACTGTGATGATGATGTCATGATGCACAGTATCTTGCCAAACCATGTGGAGGAGGGATAACAAGACATGAATCCATTCAGTGCTCCATCAGAAATGATGACCGTGAGAGAATTGTTGCTGGTCCAAAGTGTGCTGCAATTTCTGCGAATGCGATGCCATCACCTCAACCAGATGGAAGGATGCCCTTTGTGTGTACACTAATAGTAGCCTTGGTGAGTTGATTATATATATATATGTATTTTCTAGGTGGGAGTTGACATATATATACATGTACTCATTGTATTGTTTTATATCACAGGTCACATACCGTTGATGTGCACATTGCAGTGCTTGATGAGAGGTTTTGGCTTTGGAATTGGAAATGGTATGCTCTCAAGACAATGAAGGTAAGTATTTTTTTTTGGGGGGGGAAGCATATTTGCAAGTAGGTCTCACTAACGGTTTATTATTTGGTTACTTCTTCACAGATTTCGTCTGCATCCTTCTCCAGTCTGGTAATGATGGTCATGGTCATCGAATGAAACAACTTCTGCTTGTTGCATGTCTGCCTTAGCCCGGGAGGGGGGAGTGGCATGATGTTGAAGAAGTTCTTTGGATAAGGCAACTATGACACAACAAAGCATCTGGAAGTTTCCCTAAAAAAGAAATGAAGGACTTTTTACAACTTGATTGCAGCAGTAAGACATTATGTTTAAGCTGTGGCTGTTCCACTATGAGTATCTGGATTAACACAGATAGCAAGCTGTCCCACTGCAATTATCAGATCGTAAATAAATTTAGTACCAGGCTGTGTAACAAATACACTGTGCAAGTGTCCCTGTGTCTCAACTCAAGTTACATTTTAAAACCACATATTGTCACGTAACATGACCTGGGTCCAACTTATTCAATGCTGTCATGGCTGCACAGCTGCAAATTTGGAATACAGTGCATGATATGTTGCAGAAATATTTTCTGTGACGTACATGTCACCTAGTTTAAGAATCATCAGTCGGATTTGTTGCACTGTTATGAAAAAAAAAAAGGAGCAGATGAAATAAAACTGATATACTCACCAGTATGGATTGGGAATGGATATCCCATAGATTCCTGTAGACAGTACTACTGCTGTATCATTGATACAGACCTTCAGCAAAGGACAGTCATTTGTTGCTAACCTGTAAAAAAAAAATAAGTTGACAGTATGTGTTTGACCATCTCAGAAAAGCAACAGAAAACAAAACACACAGCTAAAGAAAGTTGAATAGCATGAAAAACATTAGTACACATACTCACTTTATAGTTTTAATAGTAAGAAGCCTTGTGCCTGTGGCTGATGGATGTGGTCTCCTGTTTAACTCCCTCTGCCTTGGCATGGTCAAGACATGTAATGGAAAACATTGTCACAATGGTGGTGGTGGTGGGTGGTGGTGGACTGGTGGTCATAGCTGAGGCACATGATGATATTCCCTCTCACATCTTCCTGTATCTGATGGTGGTGGTGGTGGCAGTTGCAAACAGCAGTCTTATCTCTTATGGTAGATGGGTGGTAGTCCAGGGGACACATGGTCACATTCCCAATGCTGGCAGTTGCGAATAGTGGTTTTATCTCTTATGGTGGTGGATGTGTGGTAGTCCAGGGGGACACACGGTCACATTCCCTATGCTGGCAGTGGCAAACAGGTAACAGCGGTGTTATGGTGGTAGTAGTCCAGGGGACAGGATATACTGTGCTCTGTGTTATAAATGTAACGTCACACACAAACTTTGAGTCAGTATGAGTGGGACACTGATTTAACTTTATGAAAAAGAAAACATGTATCATACAAGAAATGTGACAGCCTTTTAACCACTTAACTTAAAACCTGACAACATTAACCTCATCATCATTCATCATCATCCTCATAAAGAAAGCTGCCCTCGCAGTCTTCTATGTCTGAATTCTGACCACTGGGAAATTCTTTCTCCATTGTGTTATCATCTACGTCAGTGGTAGGCCATTTCATGCTGCCACTGCCACCAGGATGGTCCCTTTCTACAGCATCAGCTAAACTATATCTATGCCGTGGTACGAATACTGAGGTTGCAGTCTGAGCTGGTATGTGCCTCTCATTCATTTTTATGAATTTCAGCAAACTGACATTTGCAGGAAAGAGGTTTGTACAATGATCCCGAGCTATTGCACCTGCTGACCTGAATACCCTCTCAACACTCACACTGGAGAGTGGGCATGTCAGGTACATCAGTGCCACAGCGGTCAGGTCTGGCCATTCACTGACCTTTCCAATCCAGTATAAAAGGGGATCATCAGTGATTGACAGATGCCTGTTTTCAGACCATTCGCTGAGCTGCTCTAAGTCCAGTGTTTGATGCATCATTCACTTCTCCGGAATCATTTATGTCACAGATCCTGACTTTGGACAAAGCCTCCCAAAGTGGGTTAACACCAACCGCTGTTGATGACAGACCACCTGGAACTGCAGTCCCTTCCCCTTACAGGATATGCTTGATACTACTCCTCCAGGTTCACCTTCAGCATGATTATGCTGCTGAGGTTTGCTGACCTTGACACGTAACTTCTGTGCCCCATGAACCAAGCACACCAGTTGCCCACTGACAGTTTTTACCTGTTCAAGCCCACCCTCCAGTACTGAGGCAATTCCACGTTTGTATCATGGGTCCAGCATTGTTGCTATTGCAAAGTTGTCACTATGCTGAATGCTCAAGATGTGACGATTCTGGTCAAATACTGTCAGCATGTGTTTCAGCAACACACTGCTAGCACTGTCTCAGGTAACATCAAAGCTACGCTGTACATACATCAGTGTCTGCCTCAGCACCCGCAGCAGTAGAATTGATTGGCTAATGGAGGCAAACTCATCACTCACTGCCTGTGTGGCATGTTCAAAAGTCCTCAAGATTGTTATTATTATTGAGTCCATAAGATGCCACTCTTCATTCGTCATAGACATGGAGGCCCCAGAACTGTCACAGCTAGTGTGCATGACAAGATATTCTGAGATGGCTTTGCATTGTTCATAAAACCTCTCTGCCATGTATAAAGTGGAGTTCCACTGGATGGCAACTTCTATCTTCAAGCGATGCTGCGGGAGGCTGTTTCGGATCTGCAACTGCCGAAGTCGGTCACAGGCCTTTGCAGAGCATGAAAAGTGAGAACAAAAATGGGGTGCAACTGTCAGCATTTCCTTTATATCAGGGTGCTGCAGAAACTCCTGCACCACAAGATTTAAACAGTGGGCCATGCATGGAACCCAAAAAAAGCGACTATTCGTAATGCATTTTACCACATTTGACCCATTGTCACTTGCTATGAACCCAGCTCTCAGGGACAGGGGGTTCAGCCACTAGTCAATTTCAATCAGTACCATGTCCAGCATGTTTTCACCAGTGTGTGAACAGGTCACATTGTGCATAGCAATCGTTGCATGCTGTTGAATTCCTGGAAGATTGCTACCATGACACTCCACCTTACTACACTGATTATTCACACTACCAACAGCACAAACAACCCCAGCACCCAGTGTGCAGTTATACACAAATATGAACTCCCGACTGTTTTGCCACTTGTCCACATATCCATACTTAAATGGATGAATGGAGAGGAGGAATGTTGAAGGGCATGTCTTATTGAGTCTGACACAGTACAGTACAATTCGGGGACAGCATGGGTCGAAAAGTATGTCCTGGATGGGACTTTCCATTTTGGACAGGCACATGCAGCAAACTGCTGAAACCCAGAATTCTCCACAAAGGAGAAGGGCAAAAGATCAATTGCCAGCATTTCAGCTACAGCAGCATTAAGTTCACGTGACACTGTATGATTGGGTGGGTACTTCAGCTTATGCACAAAAACACTCTGTAACGTGGACTGACTTAAACGTTTTACATGGGGTGTGATGAAAAATGGTTCTACTCTGCGAATCATAGGGGGTGGAGTGTGGACGTGTGATGCAGACAGTTGCATAGGTGATGACAAACCCAGAAATCTAGTCATTTTTCCATATTCACCAACAGGGGTTGATGTACCACTTGCACTAGGCATACTGCATTGACCACCACCACCACCAAAACTAAAACTGCTACTCTCACCGTCACTGGACAAAATTTCAAAATCATTCAGCTCCTCCACCTCATCATGCCTGTAGTAATCATCTGCTGTTATTTCATCACTGCTACACACATTTAATTTTCTACTTGATGTTACAGTCATGGAAGGGGATAACATGCTCATTATGGTTGATAACAGGGGTGAACTCCCCACTGTGGTACAGGTATTAGCTGCCATCTTGTGCTGGGTTCACAGTGCCATGTGCCTGTTCTTAAGATGTGTATGCTGTCCCCATGTGCCCAGATGGCTCCCCGTTTTACCTCGACTTGCACACACCTGGAAAAGCCAGCAAGTTGCAACTGACTCATCATTTGCATCTTGCACAAAAAAATCCCAAACAAGGGATTGTGGTGCTCTAGTTTTAACATGCTCCCCCACCCCGATGCTGCTTCTTGGACTCCAGATTTTTAAGCCATGAAATGGGGGTGTTCTACATGATTTTTCAGGCAGGACACACTTGCACTGCAACTGACCACCATGACTACCTATCATTATTACTGGGTCATCATCATCAACTGAAACTGGTAAATCACAACTTTTTACAAGGAGGGGGGGATGCAAACAGACCCAGACACAGCCACCTTGAACTTCTTTTTCTCTGGTTCCCAACAGGGGTCACTGACATCATCATCATATTCATCAACATCATCCACATCTTCTGCTTGGATGCTAGCATGTGGACTGCATGTTGCAACAACAGCAACATCATCATCATCATCAGCACCACCATCACCCAAAATTTTTTCAACACACTGTAATCACTGCATGGCAAATGTGTGACCTGAACTGTGGTGGAAGAAATGCGACATTGTGTGCTATCACTAACATGATGATGAGAATCCTCAGGTTCAGTTACTGGGATGTTACTGGGGAGTATGATATCATCTACACTGTCACTCACTGGCACTGCTTCACACTCTACTATATTTCTGGACATGGTAAACTAGTCAGAAGTGGAACTTGAGGCAGCAGTAATCATACAACCACCAGCAACTGCACTAACACCACCAGCTGGGACAACATCATCTCCTTAAACTATGAGTGAAGCTACTGATTGCAATGTAAAAAACATTGAAGGAGAAATACCTTTCCTCATATCAGCAATGCACTTCTGCAACTGCGTACTACCACACCCATGGACAATCTTACCACTGGCAGCAGTGCCATGGTGAGAAACAGCTTTGCTTGCATGTCTCTTTGTGGGCATTTGGGGGCATCAGCAAGAATATTCTAAAAAAATTTCGATTTTGGAACATTCACTCTGGGTGGGGGCTGGGGGGGCTGCTGGATGTGAAGCCATAAAAACAGCTGTGGCTTCAACAAGAGATACAGATGCAAAGTCATAACAAGTTCAACAACACCTTAACTAACCAGTGGTGTCTCAAGTCACAAACAATCCAATCTGGAAAATAATACATTTTGCCAGTGGAGTGGGGGGAGGGAGCACTGACTGCAGATTACTGCAGTGCAAAACCAAGAAAAGATACCACAATGGCAGTACAAAATCATGCAGGTGCAGTGGATAGCAGGTTCACACTGCTGCATCTGCAATTACACTGTGGCACAATAAAAGGTGTATTATTTGATGTCATGCACTGCACACACACTCACACAATTTGTCAACAAGTAATGTGCAGCAAACTGAAAACTTCAGTAATATACAACACATTTTAAACAACCTAAAATTATGCACTGCTGCACCAGGTTCTCCAGACCACAACACGCACAATTAGCTAAAATATGTCAGCAATTACTGAAAATGTTACTGTCTGTACATTAACACAGTCGGATATACAAGAAAAATATAACCAAAAAACAAACTCCCTATTTCTCCTACTTAAATCTACATACACCACAGATATGCCCCTCCCCCAAAGCACACTTCCACTGTCTCTCAGTACACAGACTGAATGTTGTACATTAACATTCAGAATCCACACACAAACAATAAATGCTCGATGATATGAGCACAGGAGGGTTTCCTACAATCGACAAGCTAAAGCTTCAGCAAAAACAAGCATTTGTCAATGCCAAGTGTTGCTTGCTGTCATTAACAGTGGAAGTGCAATAGTTAGACAGATGCAGTATAGGAATGGCAGTGAAGTATTGAACTGACACCAGCTCCACCCCCACCCTGCAGAGATGGACAGGCATTGGGGTGCGCCTTTGGGTCATCACCCATAATAGTGATGAGATTTCACCTCACCCTACCCTGCAGACACAAGTGTTAAGGTGTGCTTTGAAGTGTTCGGGCTTTACATTCACCTCATAAGGAAATACACTGAAATGGGTGCAGTATAGGAGAATGGGTGAACTCTGGGGCCAAAGGGTCCAAGGTGCACCTTGATGTCTGCCACTGGCTGCAGGGTGGGGGTGGAATGGCATGAGCACTACTATCGACAATCCGAAGTCACACCCCTGATGCCTGTCTGTCCCTACAGGGTGGGGTGTTCTGGTCAAAAACCCTAACACCCTGGGCTTTTCTTGTTATTTTTCAACAAGTTTTCAACATGGGCTTTTTGTGGTCCCACCGCATGAACAGTGACACTATCAGTTCATTAGCTGAAAGGTGGTTTTGCACAGAGACTGCGCCATTTGGAACTACAGGTGCAAAAGCACATTTCGAACAGGATGTGAAAAATGACAGCTCTACCGTTCATGAAGCAGTGTAAAAAATGGCAATGTAGAAAATCTGGAATGAAAATATAAAAAAACTGGTGAAGTCACAAGTGTGAGTAGAAACTGCACACCGCACACCTGTAATGTAATTAGTTCTGGGATTTTTTACAGCAGATTTTCAACATAGGCGTTTTGGGACCTCCGCTCATGAACAGTGTCATTGTGATTTTCTTAATCTATCCCAAACACTGATTTCCCACAGTGATCGTGCTATTCTGCGCTGGAAGTGTGAAAACACATTTCGGCCAGGGTGTGAAAAATGACAGCTGTACTGTTCATAAGAAGGTGTGGAAAAATGCCAATGTTGAAAATCTGGACTGGAAAGATTATGAATTTGTGAACTTATGAGGGTGCATGGAAATTGAACAATGCACACTCATAACAGTCATTTTATGGACTTTTGTCACTGCATTTTCAACATAGCCAGTTTAAGACCTCTGCTCATGAACAGTGTCATTGTGATTTTCTTAATCTGTCATGAACATTAATTTCGCACACTGACCACGCCACTGTGCAATACATGAGTGAAAACACATTTTGATGAGATGTGAAAAATGACAGTTGTACAGTTCATAAGGAGGTGTGGTAAAATGACAATGCTGAAAATCTGGAGTGAAAATATAAAAAATGCTCGAAGTAGCCAGCCCAGTGGCACTGTGATTGAGGTGCTGGATGCCATACCTCGCACCGTGCCGGTGACCTGGGTTCAGGAATGAGCCCGGATTGCCAGGGGTCGGCAGGGGAGAGAGAGGATTGAGCATCCGAAGGACTGCTCTCCTCTCTCGGGGGTGGGATCCAGGGTAGCCTGGTGCAATACTGGCCCTCTGGTGGAGACCGGTGGCACTACAATGCACTTGGGCATGTAAAAGTGGGATGACATCGGGCAGCTGCCTCTGGATGTAGGTGGGAGCACCTACAGTACAGGCTGACGGCATTGCACACCTTATGTTGGGGGGGTACCAGTACAAGGGAAAAAAAACAGCGCCAAGGATCAGGTGACAGCACCAGTCCCCCATGCCCAATGTCGGGCTCTTCTTGACTGGCCTTTGGAAAAAGAGTTGACAAAAAAAATGCTCGAAATTATGAGCATGCGTAGGAACTACACAATGCACGCTCATAAAACAGTCATTTTGGAGAATTTTTTCACCAAATTTTCAACATAGGGTTTTTGGGGGCCTACCTCATAAACTGTGACACTGTTGTTTCATTACTCAGTCACGAAAGGTGGTTCCACACAGTGACCACAAAATCACCTTTCGGGACCGAATAACAAAAAGACAGTGACTGAATTCATGAGGTGCGGTCCCAAGAACCCCATGTTGAAAATGTGGTGAAAAAATTCCCCAAAATGGCCAAGATATGCACCAAAGTTGAAAAAAAGCATTTATGCCATTATACAGCTTACCAGCTTTTCTTCAGTTCATGGTCGGTTTTGAAGAGTGCAGATGTGTTCTCGGTCTGCCGAAGATCATCGCGCCAGGCTCTGGAGGTAAGTATGGGGTGAGGGGGGTGTGGGGAGGTGGGTAAGCAGAAGGTGAGTGCGGGTTGGGGGAGGGACCACCAGAATCAATGAGGGACCATTTTCTAATTGACAGGTATATTTAACAAAAAAAAACTCACCGGAAGGTTTTCTTTTTTGCAGTGTTATATTTAATTTTGGCATGCTGAGATGGGGTCCCAGCATGCCACCTGAGTGTTTGGGGGGGCTGTAGACCCCGTCGGCACATACCGAGTGCTGGGGGGGGAAGAGCTGAGGGGCTTGGGCACCCCCCTCAGCACACTTGAAATTAGAGGGGAGCATTATGTTGATGGGGAGTGGGCTCCCCTGTCAGCAAAATTACCAGGAAGGGGGCATGCTGATAGGGGGATTGGGCACCCCTGTCAGCACATATAAGTGCCGGGGGCAGCAAGATCCGAGGGGAATTGGGCACCCCCCCTCAGCACACAACAAATTTGGGAGGAGGGACCTTATGCCTACGGGGAGTGGGCTCTCCCATTGGCAAATTGCACTGGAAGGGAGTGTGCCGACAGGGGGATTGGGCACCCCGTCGGCCTTTTTTTTTTTTTTATTAAAATGTTTCACCATGAAGGAACACTGAACAGTGGGTGGCAGCTTTCTATTGGCTTCCTGGGGACTGTGAGAGACCAACGGAGAAACCATCACCATGGGAACACAGCACAATGGAGCTGTGTAATTGGCTGCTGCAGTCAGGGATGCCCCACAGCAAAAACAGCTGATTACAGTGGCTCAGTTCCTTTGATCTAGTGGCCTGCTCATTAACTGCCAGTGATCAACAGCATGCTCCTCTATTGGCTGAGTCAGAGACCAGTCCCTGAATAGGCAGCTGCCATTTGTCACAACACTGCCATGCCTCCACAACCCACTTGTGAAAGAAACCTGACGCAATGTGTTTCTTGCTTGTAGATGCCATCAACACAAAAATGACTCAAAAAGGCTTTTTTAACAGCTTTTATAAGGTTTGAATCGCAGAGAGCTCTCAGAGCAGAGTGTCTCCAGCAGCTTCCTACATACACTACCCCGAACTGAGGCTGTGCAGAACAATCTAGAGCCCATGTGACCTGAAATCCCATGAATCACTGCAAAATCTGCCTTTGGAGCTTAAAACTAGGCAAAGTGAGAAGAAGTACATTGTTTTCAATGTGTTTTGCCTTAATTTTTGTGGAGTAGTGGTTTGGGGAAGGTGGAATAACGTGAAGTCATTGTTTTCAATGGACTTCGTGTTACCTCCTAGGATGTGAAGTACTCCACTTTGTGCTGCGGAGCACTTTTGCAAATCCACCTTCACTCTGTGAATCACTCTATGGAGCAAATTGAGGCCACTTCGCCCACCACTACTGGAGAGCTAGGTGGAATAATTTAAAGTTTCTCAACATTCCAGAAGGGACAGAAGAAACAAACTTTATCTCATTTATGACCAGCTGGTTACACAAAAGTTAAACAGAAATGCACAAGAGGAGCATGACCAAAAAATATGTTGCTCCAGTATTAGTTCATCCCTGTGTGTTTTAACTGAATTACACCAATTCACTGAGGGTTAAAGGGCTTTTTTTAGTTACGAATGCTGTTTTTCCGCCCTAGGTTGCTGCCAGGGGAGAGCCCCTCCCCCCCATATCAGCCAGGTCCTGGTACTTATTGGGATCCAACTTCATGGAACTTGCACCATGGGATTTTTGCCCCAAATATATCCCCTCCCAAGCCCGCCAAGTCGGGGCAGGTCATTCCATTACCTAGGCTCATGACCTGGCATACTTCAACCCCAAACATGCAGAGGTCTGCCAACCCCCACCTCATTGGACTTCTCTCTATGGTCCCAGCTTCCATGGCTCACTGCCAATGCTAGGGGTTAGTTGGCACTGAGTACCAAGTATCCTCCCTCCCTGGAGAAGGTGAGCAGTCCCTGAATGCTCAGCTTCCTCCCACCCCCAGCTGACCCTCCGATGTCTGAGGTTTGTTCCGGAACCCTGATCATTGGTGCTGCAGACAGAATTGCTTTCGCCTTGCCAGTGGGACAGCCAGTCTATGCACCCTTTCAAGCTCAATGGGATTTTGATCTGCATTTCTGAGAAAACCCACACTAAGAACTCTGGATAATTTTAAAGAGATATGTTTGAGACAAAAGGTTACATGCTTCCTCAATATGACCACAAACATTGAAGGGTCTGCATGTCACCTTACACTTCCAATACTGCATTCATGAAACTTTTAGATCTCAGGTGACCATTCTCTGACAGTGAAAATATGGTTTATATTGTCCTAAATGAATCTCCTTTTCAAGGATTAAAAGAACATTAGCACTAGATTAAAAAATGAGAATGGGATCATTTAAAGAGTGTTTACTGTCATATTGTTTATTTCATTTGCATCAGCTATGCATACTGAATATTGTTTATTCCATTTGCATCAACTATGATAACTTGTATTTGAGGCACTCCCCTTAATGACACACAGGTTCCTTGGGCTGTAATTTGAATGGATGCAAACTGCGGTCTTTGTTACCAGGTAAGACATACTGGACACAAGTGCCTGTTTACAGGGGTGATGCAGGAGCACTGGGGATGTTAAGTGACTTGTTCAGAGTCACACAGTATGTAAGTGGAGGTTGTGGGAAACAAACCAAGGACTGCTGGATGTACCAACTTATTTACAGCTCCTTACTCTAACCTCTAGGCTATACTGTCTGCCAGCCGCATTATAGTGTAGATAATCACTAACCAGACTGTCACAAGCCTGGCAAGTTAGATGAAATGTTGGCAACCTGTCTAGTGCAGATTAAAAGCATATAAACAGAACAGATTTTCCAATTCTGTTCTTGTCTCCTGCTTTATTTAAAAAGCAATTCTGAAAACAGCAGTTCTGGACCACAGGATATACTGCCACACAGGATAGGACAGCACTGGATATAGATGAGCAAAATCCACTAAACCATAAAAATGTCATATTTTATGACTGGGGTTACACTAGATTATTCTACCAACTGGTGTATATAAGCAACCATAAACTGTAGGGTTTTACATAGAAATAACATGATGCAAAATAGGTAGACAGTGTCCTTTTAAACCTTTTTCTGACTGGTGCTGCTGCTTTATCCTATAACTTGATCTTATTTTAATCACATCAACCGCATTTCACTGCCCCCAGAAATCCCTAGTCTTTCTTCTTTGATTTGTACCTGCAAAAGCAGTTAAAACTTCTTGTTGCATTCTATAAATTAATAGCCATAACTGTGTAGCTGCTTTTTACAGCTGCAATGGCCAGAACCTGCAGCTGTCTTGCAAAAGCTTTAAAAAACTGCCCTCCGGATCTGTCCGAACAACAAATTTGGAGTTGCAGCATGATAATTCCACAACTCTGAAACACTACACTAACCACCATCCCCCTCCATGAACTCACTGCTTTTGTTTCTGAAGCCAGCTGTGCTCGAGATGACTGCCAGTGAAGTCACGCATGCGCACTGAGCTCACGGCAGACTAGTCCTTCTTGCCCAAGATGGCCACTGGAGTTCAATGCACATGTATGACTTCACTGCGGCTACAGAAGCAAAGTCTTGCATGTGCAACTGCTCATGCATGTGTACTGAGCTCTGGTGGCCATCTTGGGCATGGCAGACTGTTCCATTGTTAGCACAGCGAGCACAGCTGCAGCTGTGGTGGCTTTGGCCAGACTTGTTGAATACATGATATATCAGCTAGTGCAGAGATTCGCATTTTAGAGCAGCATATTAGCCAAGACTGTAACAAAAAGACTTGCGAACACGTTTTCTCCAAACTGCATACATTATTACCATGATGACTTCTATTACAAACCATATTCAGTACAGTGCTAACTGTATTTTTAATGTATTTAGGTTAACAGAATCATTGCAATTCCCCAAGGATAGAGCAAAGACAAGCAATCACTTACGTAATTAACATATGCAGGACAGAACTCAGATGGTACTGCTGATGAATTAGATTTTGTGTACATAATAAACTCGCCTTATTGGCAGTGCCTGTATGAGTACTTCCTCCAGTCCACTACAGAGCTACCTCTTGAGTCTTTCTATAGAACTTCCCCGTGTCATGGGGTGGGAAAAGAAATTGAAAGCCCCTTTTGCCAAAACTAAGTACTGTAATCGTATCAAAAAGGCAGTATCAGCAATTAGAAATAAAACACACACACAATGAGCTGGCTGTAGACAGTAAAAAGTATACAGATCAATATTAGCTAAGTGACAGTCATGTAGCACAGAAACAGAACCATATAGCCATGTTTAGCCCTTGCCTTGCTTGCCACTGCTGGCTCTCAGACATAACATTAGGAAAACAAAAATGTTTTTAATTTTTTAATTTGGTAAAATAAAATATACAGATAGCTGATTTAAAACCTAGAAGGATGCTTGTAGTGATCGGTATTGCACTGCCAGCATGGCCACCTCTGCAGAAGGGCAGAAATATGGTTCTGGACTTAAACAACTGAAACAACATTTCATGATTTTCAACTTACTTAGTTACAGTAAGTTGACTAACTGTAGTTCTCTGGTTCTGTTCAAAGTGTGACGCTGATATGATGCTCAAGAATGATCAATGATCAATCTAGTGCTGTGGCAAGTAACAAAGAAAGACAAGCAAAATAGGGCACATATGGCAAATAATGAGCCATGGGCTCATTGGGCTAGTCTTTACGATTCCATTAAAATGCAGCACAAACAAAGCAGGTGCCACTGCTATGGGACAACGTTGATACTGCCAGCATATAGGCTGTTAGGATGAAGGAAATAGCAAGTGAATGTTTATTTACTGAATGTAGTAGTCTGTATTTCTAAGTTCTAATCTGTGGCCCCCTGGGGGCTATGACAAGGAGTCTCTCTGGGCTGGGGACTGTTGTTTTTCAGACTGTCAGCTAAGCAAACCCAACATGATGTAAAATAAAATCTGGTCAGATCCACCACGGCTGCATAATGAAGTTAGTGAAGTTGTGTGGAATTGTTAAGGATGTATGGAGAAACAACACAATGATTTGTAAGTAGTAAGATTTGTTTTAATTCTAAGGAAGGCATACACGTTATTAGGAAAATACATGGAGGTGTACATTTTAATGGAAGGAATAGGAAGCAATATAGGTTTACAAAAGAACCTCAGAGCAAATGCCACTGAGGTATGTGTTATCCCGGATGATATTGGCTGGACAGCCAACTTTTAAAGAAAACACAATTGCACATGCCCCAATAATGCAAAACATCTTGGGAAACATATGCAGATAACCATGATAGTACAGAAGGTGGCAGTACATGAAAAAGTAATGGCTGGTGTATGCTCAGCCTTGGGATTATTTACACAGGTTATTTTTTTTTTTTTAGAGAAACAGGGATTTTGTCCATGAGGTGATGTAAATTATATTTCAGCAGTGTGTTGATGTCAGGAAGTCAGGTGTAATGATGATGGACTGTTAGCAGAGAAAATGTGATAGTAACATTCAGAGGGGGTTGCTTTCGATAAGGGCAAGGTAGTTATGCTTGTGATAATGGAAATATAAGGAAAGTATGAGGTCTATGCAGAAGTGGAGTACAAATATGCACAGTTTCATAAGTATGTGCTCAGAGTGCAGGCAAATGTGATATGCGGGTCTGTTTTAGAAATAGGTAAAAATAGCAATACATGCAATTGATAGAAAGATAGATAATTACATAGACATGCAGGCCCTGTCCACACTACACTAGAAAAAGCTATAATGGATTCAAACTGTTACAGACTGTAAACATTACAGTGTGTCCACACTGCCAGTGAACAGTGTGGATAATGGTTTGAAAACATGACAGCCTGTCCACACTGAGTGTGATAGTGTGTGTGGTCTCAACCCTGTAGTAGCAGTGCATATACCATGGTGCACTCAGTGATGACAGCTGCATTTTGAGATGCCCTCCTACATGTCCTATGGAGTACTGTGTATATGGCACAGTCATATTATGTAAATAACCATATTTCAGTGTTATGAGGCACACTTATTTTGAGGAGGTGACAGACAGAGGTTCGTGGGAGGGGGAGATCCATATGTTGGAATCAGGGGCTACATCAGTGAGAGGGGGGAAAGGGGAGGGAGGGAGAGAGGAGGGGGACATGGCATCAGTTCTGCCAGTATTAGGGCACCTGGGCACAACAGACATTCATGTACTGCTGCTGTATGGCTGAAGGCAGATCCTCTACTACCACCTTCAGTGTTCCCCACTGCTCCACTGTACACAGTGCCACATGTCTATTGTCCATCACAGCAGTGCTCCATGATGCACTCAGGAGCTCTACTAATGTATGTGTTCACTACTGGCACTGCTCTGCAGGTAGTATTGCTGCCACATCACACATGGGCAAGCAGGGTACTCCCAACACTTGGCACAGTGAGAAGAGTAATCAAGAACAGTACACAGTTATCATCAGGAGGTGGCCCTCAGGGAGGCAAGTGTGGACAGAGAGGTAGGTTAGGTGGGGACATGGGGTACACTTGGGGGGTGCACATACAACTGTCAAGCTACTGTAGTATGGAGGCATCCCAGTATTGCAGCCTACACCCATGCTCCACACTGCCATCTGCATATGTCCTGGAAGCATCCGACCTCCCTGCATGCAGTGAAACAGTACTGCAATGCATGTAGGTATAGTGGGAGGCTGGAGGCTACATGGTGGAGCATTTAGATGCAATTGCAATTAAAAACTGATAAGATGTAAAGCTATAAATAAGAGTGAAATAACCACACTGGCATGCACACCACATAAAGTGGTTCTTGGAAGGATACAGATTGGAGATGGCTCAATTAAAGAAGTAGTCCACCCAGAATATGCAGAAATATATGTTATGCAGAGTGTTTTGATTTGTATGTAAAGTACTAGTGTGTCCTTCCCTCTGTCTGCTATTAGGCATTTTTCCTAAATTAGGCTGCTAGCTTTAGGGTAGTTTTATTACCCCTGGGGATCTCCATCACAAATAGGTTTATTGCCTTCTGCCTCCTACAATGCACCCTGTTTCATATGACAGTGATGTAGCCAGGCCCATAGATTTAGCATATGCAGTGCTTTTTAAAATCAGTTCAGAACAGCAGAGCTTTGTAACTGTTCTTATCCAGTGAGCACAAATGGCAACAGTTACAATTTAGCAGATACCTGCATGCTATCTAACTGGGGTTTCTGTAAGAAAACAGCTGCTAAATAGCTCTAATTCACTATTTGTGTTTTCTGGGTGTGTCACATCTAGCTAGCAATAATATGTATTTTCATTTTAAATTTAATTTCATCAAACTACGCACAACAATAACAAGCACAGAAATTGCCCCAGATCATCACTGCTATAATTAGTAAAGACTATAGCAGTTTTCCTACAGAAAACTCACTCAGTTAGATCTAAAGTATTTGTTAAACTGTTAATGTAGGTACCAGCATTCTTTTCTTTTTTTTTCCAGGAGAGACACACTAAAGCTTGTTTACAGTTGTGACCTGGGAGCACAAGGTAGTTAAGTGATTTGCTCAAGGACACACAGTATGCATGTGGAGGCTGTGGGATTCAAACCCAGGACACCACGTTTGCAGCTCAGAGCCTTAGACCACTGCACTATACTGCCTCCTCTATTCTAATAGGTAGAACTGGCAGTTAGTGCTGATTTTGCTCTGTGACATGATTTTCAATTTTTTTTTTGGTTACAAATGTGAAGTGTCTTTTTAATAAAGTATAAAAATATTTATGTGTGAGTTATTTAGTTTGGTTAGTATTTGTTTTATTATTTGAAAAAGTGGGATACACAAAATGTGTAGTACAATGAACCATTGTAAAATGGGATCAAATGTGTAGCTGAAATGGTCACTGTCATCCTGTTGTTTTCATGCTATACCACACACAGGAGAAAAAGTGACTTTAAAGTATTTTGCCATTTCTAGGCTGCAGCTTCATACCATACACTTTATTAGTAAAAAAAATGAAAATCATGTCACAGAGCAAAATCAGCACTAAATGCTAGTTCTACCTAACAGAATGCTGGTACCTACATTTATAGTTTAGCAAATACTTGAAATCTAACTGAGTGGGTTTTCTGTAAGAAAACAGCTAGAGTCTTAACTAATTATAGTGCTAATGATCTGGGCAATTTATGTGCTTTTATGGTTGTGTATAGTTTGATGAAATTAAAAGTTTTAAAATTAAAACACTCCTGCAAGCTAGACCTGACACACATAGAAAACAACAATAGTGAATTAGAGCTTAATTTAGTAGCAGTTTTCTTACAGAAACCCCAGTTAGCTAGCTCTCAGGTATCTGCTAATAGGTTAATTTAGGAAAAACTCCTACTAGCAGACAGAGGGATGGACACACTAGGACCTAACATACAAATCAAAACACTCTGCATAACATATGTTTTTGCAAATTCTGAGTGGACTACTCCTTTAAAACTGCAAGCCCAGTAAAAATATACACTGCAGCCTCTTGCTGTACTGACATGCTTCAGCTGATGAAAAATACAGAGCAAGGTGGTGGGACAGGGTTGGAGGACAGGTCTGAATAACACCATACACCCACCAAGAGGGACTTTCCATTTCTTGGAATATATTTGTGAAAATGTGTGACCAGGAGAGGAATGTAAGCTGAGCCAAGGCTGTTTAAACAAGTGCTGTATAAGGATACATTTCAGGTTTTTTCTTTCCTTCTGAAGCTTAAGCTCTGATGCCCCAGGAAGCTCTGATAGTCAATTGTTCCAGCATGATAGATCCACCTCATGCTCCTCTCACATGAACCAATAAAAGGTGAGGTGGATCTTTCGGAGCTTCTTGGGTGAAGGTGGGGATGGATCTTACTCCCCCCCAAAAAACTAATGCCACCTCCCACTACTCAGGTTCCAGTTCTTGTACATCCCACTTAAGAAAGAAAATAGTGCACTGCAACCCTTGACTAACATGAAAGCATATTTATTTGAGGGCAGAAAACATTTCTTGGATGAGAGTAAGGCGGAAGAGACTATTTTCACCTTCAGTCAGTTCCACGGACAGAAAACATGACATCACTCCTTTGTACATGCAAAACGTCTGCAGGCTCTGCCTACTGCAGCCGTAAAAAAGGTGAAAATCACTTACAACAAAAGGAAACCTTGTTCCAGGTTCAATGCAGCCAGCATTCTTAGGTGGGGTGGTGGAGGGAGAATTGACTGTCACACGACCTAAACTGGCTGCAGTTTTAAAAGACCATTTGCTGTTTTACCCCCCTCATACCCAAGAGCTAGTTTTGTGGCTCACTTTGCACTGAGTTCTATTTAATTCAGGTGTATGTGAAGGGGTTAACTGGTGCTGTAAAGATGCCAGCAGCTTAAAAAGGGCATTTGATTACGTCCTAAAAAGATGGGAGTGAGATAGCACCTGCTGTACCCAGCTTCCGATGCCTCTGCTCACAAGGGAGTGATACAGAGGCAACACCATCTCCCTTCTCCTGATAGATATCCTCCTCCCTATGCACTACAGGTACCGGGTCAATACCACACATGTAAGAGAGCACGGCGTTAACTGTGCTGTGTCTAGCATGACTGAATTTACAGCAACAGAGGTATAACAGTGGTAGGGAATTACTGCTACCCATGTTGCTGTAAGCTGTTGACATAGACAGATCAAGTTGCCATGTGCTGTGTGACTGGTAGAGTCGCTCCCATGGTGGAGTGGCTAAGGCACCAGCACACGGCAGAACTGGATGACCTGGGACTGTGGTTCCGTTCCCCCAGGTCTGCCCATGTTACTGCTTTTGTGGTTTTATTTTTATGAAAAAAAATATGAAGTTCCCCCTACAAAGTTTCTCCCCATACCCTAAGTTCCCCCCGGAGATTGTTATATAAATTCCAAGGGGTGCAGGAGTTATAGCCACCCCAAAAAACACAAGAAAGCCCAATATTTTTAAAGGGCATGTGCTGTTTGTGTCATGTTGGTGTTTTATCAGATGTTATTGCAACTCATGCTCTTTGCTTGTGGTATTCATTGCCACACTTTTTTTTTTAGGCAGCATGACCCCATGCCTGCACTACAGCATCTGGTTTGCATTGCCTACTGCCCTGCCACCTTGAGATCATCAGCTGTGATCATCTGAAGGTCCCTCTCTTGCTTGGTAACTATGCTAGGGCATCCGCAACCCTTATGACTAATGTCTCTACTGCCTACAATAGTGCCTGTAGCTTTGCTTTGCTGGCCCCTTTTTCCACCCACCACTGTATCCTTTACCAGTTGCTTGGATGGGTCCCACCATAAGTGCATGATGTTTCACAGTTTGGCATTGAAACCCAGCTGCCACTCCCTAGACAACTCCTCTAGTTTCCCCAGATCTCTTTGCATTCTTTCCAACCCCTTCTGAGTGTCCACCCTGTTGCAGATTTTTGTGTCATCTGGAAAGAGACACACATTCCCCTCCAGTTCCTCAGAAGTGTCACTTATGAAGTCATTGAAGAGGACAAAGCCCAATTCCAATCTCTGCAGTACTCCACTGGTTACTTTCCTAACTGCCATCTCGCTCCCCTCCTCCCGGTACATCCCTCATGCTGCCTTCCTTGAATACTGGATGGAAGGGGTTAGACTGGCTACTTAAACAGAGAAGAAGGATTTGGGGATCATAATCAGGGACTACCTCAAACAAATGAGTCAAAGAATCAAAGCATACAGCAGGAACTCAGGGATGCTGTGGTGAATAGGGAGGGGTTTTGACAGCAGGGAGAAGGAGTTATTTCTGCCAGTGTACAGATTCCCAGTGAAGCCTCACATGGAGTACAGTTTGCAATTCTGTAGTCTTCATCTGAGGAAAGACATTGACATAAAGTACTACAGTCAGCACAGCAAAGGGTCACCAAGATGATCCAGAGCCAGCACAGCTGAGCATGTGAGGATCAGCTGGAGGCCCTAAATGTGTACTCACTGGAAGTGAGGCAGGAGTGGAGGGATATGATCAAAACATAAGTTTCACAGGGATATAAACAATGTGAATAGTGGGGACCTATTTGTAAGAAATAGGGATGCACTCACTAGGAGACATGGCTAGAGGTAGGTGGGGGCAAGTTCAAGAGAAACATGAGAAAATTAATTAGTTCATTTATTTATTTATGACTTTGGTAGCCGGGTAAGTGCACTGATCCCAGGGACCATTTTGAGGCACGACTCGGGGTACGTACAATGGCACAGAAGTAGAAAATAAGCACAGTACATAGAACAGTAAACAATTTAATAATTATACAAAACAAGGTTGCAATTGAATACAAGATACAATGCTGCAAAATACAATAATTCTGATTTACAGCAAGTGGTAGAGATTATAAGCAATGTTCTCTAGTAGTAGTTGGACAGATAAGCAGAGCAAGAAGAACCTGGATGTTGGAAGGTAAACCCAAGAGAGGGGAAGTAGAAGAGAGGAGAGGGGAAGGGGTGGAAGAGGTAGGGATTGGAGGAGTAATACACAAGGGGAGTTGCTGAGGCATGGAAACTCAGGTGGTATGGGTGGCTGGGAATGGGGGACTACCCAGGGAAGCAGTGGCAGCAGGGTTCCACCAGGAACCAGTCTTTGAGGTGAGATTTGAACTGGCAGTGGGTGTCAAGGGAGTTGAGCTCAGCAGGCAGTTTATTCCATAGTGAGGTGGCTGCAACTGACAGGGCTGTCCTACCCATATTGGTGGATACACTGGGAACAGTTAGGGGAGGATACTATTGGAGCGGAGACAGTGGTGTAGTTTTCGTACCTTGAGGAGGGCTGCAAGGGGAGATTCCTGGCCAGTACAGATGGTGGTATCAACCATGTAGCAAAGGGCAAGGTCAAAATGGCCTTGCAGTGGGACCCATCCAAGCAACTGGTAAAGGACACAGTGGTGGGTGGAAAAAGGGGCCAGCAAAGCAAAGCCACAGGCACTATTGTAGGCAGTAGAGATATTAGTCATAAGGGTTGTGGATGCCCTAGCATAGAAGAGGAAGCAGTAGTCCAGTATTGGGAGTAGGCAGTAGAGAGCTTAGCCATAGGGGTTGCAGATGCCATAGCATAGATGGGGAGCAGTAGTCCAGTATTAGGAGTAAGTTCCTCTGAACGATAGCAAGTCAGGCCTCAGGGGTGAGGTATTTCTGGAATCTGTAGGCAGCACTTAGTTATTGGTGTATCCTATGAACTACTGAATTGATATGCTCAGAGAAGGAGAGGGAGGGGTCAAGTAAGACTGTTAGTTATTTGAAAGTATTGACATCTTCAAGGACGTGGCCATCAGGGGAGACAATGTTGAGAGAGTAGTGTGTTTTGGACTTGGATAGAAAGAGCTTGGATCTGAACAGCATGGATTTCATTTTTTTGGCATTTACCAGGAGGAAGTTAGCTGCAGATCAGTTGTGGGTAGCAGCATTTTTAATAGTGAGAACTGAGGAAATGTGGGTGAGGGATTTATCCCTGTAGAAAAGTACAAGGTCATCAGCATAGAGGAGAGAGTTACAGCTGAGACTGTCCAAGAAAAGGAATTTAATTAATAGGGAAAATAGAAGGGGGCCTAGAATGGAGCCCTGGGGGACACTGGTTGAGACAGGCAGGGTAGGGAAGCAGGCAGGGCCAATACACATGAATTGGGAGTGATTGGTGAGCTAGTTCCTGAACCAGTTTGTTTTCTCCTACGAACAGCCAAGGACACATAGTTTGGAGAGGAGGAGGGCATGGTTGACCATGTCGAATGCTTTGTAAAGGTCCACAAAGACTGCACCGGTGGCGTTTCCATGGTCCATATTCATGAGGCTGTGGTCAGTCAGCAGTGCAAGGTTGGTGGCAGTACTATGGTTCTTGCAGAAGCCATGCTGTTGGATACACAAGAGGTTGTATTTGTCTATGTGTCCAGCAAGCTGATGGTGGATGGCTTTCTTGAGTAGTTTACTAAAGTGGGGGAGGATGGAGATTGGACGATAGTTGTCTGTGGATAGGGGATCATCAGCTTGGAAAATGGGAATCACCTTGGCAGTCTTCCTGGGTTCAGGCAATGGAGGAGGTGAAAAGGGTGATATTAAAAATAAAAGTGAGTGGTTCAATGATGGCTGGGGAGATGAGCCCAAGGAAGACTGGGGATAGGCCATCTGCCCCAGGGGAGCCATGGTTGGGGAGACTTTTGAGGAGCTTAGAGGTGTCAGCACTTGAAATTATATTTCTGTTCAGCTGCTTTACATCATGTCATCACTGAGACTGTCCATTTTCCACCAGGCTGCTGCAATCTGAAGCCCCTCCCCCACCTTAACTGACTTCCATATCACTCACCTCGGTATGTCCCTCTTGCTGCCTTCCTTACCAAGTGGTGATGTGAATCAAGGGGCGCAGCCAGTAACTACTAAAGGAGCACCATTGCATGTACTAAAACAGCCCCTGTCCAACTGCTTTCTGTCAGGTCATCACTGTGACTGTGCTTTCTCCACCAGGCTGCTGCCATCTGAAGGCCCCCCCACTTTGACTGACTGCCATCTCGCTAACCTCTCAGTACGTCAGTCATGCTGCCTTCTTTACTGGGCAGTGATGTGAATCAAGGTCTGGGTACAGCAACTAAAGGAGCATCACTGCAAGCAGCACTCTGCATGAGTGACTCCTGCAGAAGTGGCGGAAGTCACTCTTGGGAGTCAAGCAAGGGAGGCCTGTGGGGAGACTGCTTATATATTTTTACTTATAGTTTGTTTTAGTTTGTTAGTTTTTACTTTAAAATAAAAATAAAAGGGTTATAAAAATGTGTTTCTATAAAAAAAGACCCAACATGCCAAAGGAACTTGGGACTCACAACTTTGGGTTTTACAGTTTGCTACTATGTTGTTAGGCTATTTTACTTTAATTGACTTCCTGATGGGAGGATTGAGTGCTAGCCTTATACTGAATATGTCATTAAGTAATTTCCTTACTAAGTCAACTTATTCCTTAAATCGTGGGTAACCAGGCAAGGCCAGCACAGACCTGCTAAAAATGGTGGTTTACTGTCAGCAATTTAAATGAAAACATTTATAAAGCAGACTAGTTAGGGCTGTGGGCGGACCCTACAGCACTATTGGGATTGTAGCTCTAAAACAGCTGATTGTGGAACTCCATTTTTGGTCATTTGGAAGTATTCCTCCACAGCTGCAAAATAGTGCACCCCCCTCTGATTTTTGCTATTACTGCTCTATGTTAAAGGCATCTGAAAGGATCAAGGATGCTGCTGTATTGTACTACAGAACTTCTCAGGATATTAACAAAAAAACTTTTTAAACTGCTGTTTCTATCATCTGTCTAGCTCAGTTTAATAGATTTATTCTATTTCTTTCAGCAACCTAGGGGTTAACGCATTATAAATTGTCTGGAGTTTACTGAAGCTCAGACTACAGTGTCAGATTACAGACAATGCAGTTTGCAGCCTGTGTTAGCTATCTGATTCCTATGGGCACACACACTCAAACACACACACACACACACACACACATATGCACGCACGTGCACACACACACACACACCAGCAGCAGCATGAGCAGCATGTACTCTAGAGTCAAGAGGACTGAAATTAGCAGCATGCCAGTTTTTGATGGTTGTGACTAAACAGCACTATATGGCACCAACAAGAAAATAACTTTGGTGATTTGGTAGCTCTTCATAGCCCTATCAGCTCTGGCTAGAACTTGTTTTTTACTTGTCCTATCTAAACCTAAGTATGTATATGTACAGAAAGATAATTTACAGTCATCTGGTTTGGGAACTGCTAAATGCTGAAATGTGATAAAAATTATTCAGAAATAAAACTTTTTTATTCAGACACCTATTTAGTTTGATTCTATTGATCAAAGATATGCAGCCTAATACTAGTCCCGTTAAACCAGATTTAAGAACTACAGACATATTTAAATCCCATAATATGTCTACTGTACATTGCAGTGTCAACAATTTATTACCTAAGATGGATTTGTTGCCAAACCGGGTGTACTTGAATACCCCTGATTTTCTAGTAACATCAGAATCTTGGTTATCATCAAAAATCTAGGATGGTGAAGTGGCAATTGCTGGTTATAATACCTGGATATGGGGTAGGGAAGGGGGGGGCGTGGTTTGTGATCTACTGTCATAGAAAGTATGATAAATATTTGTTGCAAATCTCTACCAGGCAGAACAGTGTTAAGATTCTTTGCTTGGAGGTTTGTTTGAGAAACACTTCCCCAATTTGTCTAATTATTTTTTATTGTCCCACCCCCCCCACACACACACACACATACCATCTCATCATTTTGTAATCTTAGAAAAGTTAATCTTTACTTACAAACATAGTCAAAAAATATTAATGTTGGGTGACTTCAATGTAAATTTGGGTAATTATTCAGGGTATCCAGTGAGGATAGCTACTGAATATGGGCAATCATCAAAATGGTGACTCATATTCAACACTTTTCTGATGGGCTACCCTGCAAGGGTAGCAACCCTACATGAAAGCAAGCATAGGGAAGGGTGACCAGAAAGAGAGGGATAGCGAGGGGAAGGGGAGAGACAGAAAAGGGGTTTTAGGGGATGGTGTGCCTGGTGCTGCCAAGCTAGCCATGTGGTGTGGTGGTGGTGGTGTGGGTGGCTAGCTCTGGTGCAGCAGGTGCTGGGGCCAGGAGCATGGGAATTTTGTCACTGCCTATGGCAGCGGTGCTTAATTTATTTGCAGAATTTGAATTTTGCTCCCTCCTCAATATGCACCCCCCTCCGGAGTTGAGAATCTAATTTCAGTGGGGTTCAGAGGGGCAAAGTCCCCCCACAAGAGGGGGCACACCCCCCACAAAAAACATTTTAGTTTTCCGGATGTTGGGTTGCCTGGAAGTGTATATCACCAATTTGCTTTTCAGCGATATACATTCGCCATAGTAGTACTTGCTGTTTTGAAATCATTATTACGACATAGAACCATTATTTAGTCTCCTATTGTCCCAAAGGCATTACTCTTGAACTGGGTTAAGTGCAACTGATAGCTGGACCTACTAGACTTAATAGTAGAAATGTTGAATCATATGCAGTTCTTGGCTTAATTTTTTCCGATTGCCCCGAGAGATATGGGAAAGCTGGTGTCCTCCCTGATTCTTTCGGTGATCATCAGCTAGTGCACAATACTGCATTAGCAAGTGACAAAAAAGGAAGGGGGTCCCTGACTTTAAGTTCACTAGATCTTCTTTGATTACACTCAATTCATGAGCGATATAAAAAATATTGATTAGGATTGTTTACATTTTATTCCTGATGTGAATAATGCCTGTACCTACTTCACTTTGGAGTTTGTTGAGGTATGTAACTGGCATGCTACACTCAGGAAAAGACTGGTGCATGTTAACAACTCTCCTGGGTATTTGCCCTTTTTGGCGATAACTCACACCTTGGACAGTAAGACTTGGAAACGAGCAAAACATGCACACCTTCTTTCTGACTGGCAAACATATATATGAAGTCCACCACCACATGTCATTTAAAATTCAACCCCAACTTGAATATAAGTAATATAATTACTCACAACTTGATGAGTATTTTAAATTGAACAACCATATTGCAGTCACTGTTAAAATGCAAATGTTTGAACAGTGTTTTTGAATCAACATAAAGCTTGTTTCATGATGTTTGGCAGAGGCTAGTTCAGTCTATGATTGTCCCATTAATAGACTATGGGCATGTTAATATTTTCGGGACTTCCTCAACCTATGTTTCCAAACATAATGTTTCTTATCACAAACTTGCAAGATTTATTCTTCAGCTTCCAGGTGTAGCCACCATTGTCCTCTGCTTAGGTCTCTTGGATGGTACAACCTGGATCAGAAGAGACTTATTTTGACATGGAAGTGAGTTAATCAGAAAATACCTTTCTATCTTCAGGCTTTACTTACATTTCATTGGACTAAAAATAGTCTTACATAAGCAATAGGTGCTAAATTTGTTATTTCAGTTGTCAAACACTCCATAGTGCATCAGTCTTTACTTATAAAGAATCAAAATTTTGGAACTTCCTTCCTATGCATTTACAACCTGCTGCTGGGTGGCACAAGGTCATAACCTCAAAAGACAGAACCGTGCAGCACTGTAACGCACTGTAAACTCAGCAGCTACATTGCTGATTCACAGACACAGTGCTGAAAAGCATTTCAGTGAAGAGAACATGTGGGTGTTCTGTTTTCTGCAGGGGGCTCTGCCTCCACCCTCATTATGGGGGACTGCACCCCCAACCCCCCCCTATTAAAATAATCAACTACGGGGAGTTCAACATGGGGATGGGGAGAAATACTGGGAACAGGGACAAAAAAAAACACACAATGCAGTTTCCAAAAAGTCTGGGACTGGGATTTGAGCCCTGGTCCACAGATGCACAGCAACCTCCTGTACTGCTGTGGCTTATTCCACTGAGCCATGGCGGCAGCTTGGTGGACCACCTCCCGAATGGAGGTGTTCACCTACACAACACTCCTCCTCCCCACCCATGCGAGACAGGGTACAAAACTGCGTGTGCCATATATGTTTTGTGGGGTTTGTACCTTATCACACTACTGCACTGTGCAATGTATTCTGTGCAGTATTCCATGCACAGTTCTATGTGTGAGATATTGACCCAGTAGGCTGCTGGGCCACTACCTTCAATTAAAGCTTAAAAAACGGGTTTAATGCTAATACACTGGTCTGCTGTGACTCTTTTTCATAAGTATTATCTCTGCATAGAGATGTACCTTTTAATTGCTGTATAACTATTGTTTCTTATAATATTGTCTACTGTAATTTTAAACAATCATTCATCTCTAATAGTATTTTGTATGTTTTGTCTATATCTGATATTTAAGGCAATACATTTTGTATTAGTGCTCATCAGGAAGCCATTGTGAAGGAGCATCAACTCAAATGGTTTGTACCGCCTTTCCTGTTTTTTAATAAAAAAAATCTGAAAATCTGAATTTTACTGAGGGTGATGGAACCATGTAATAGACTGCTGGTGGAAGTGGTGAGAGCAGCTATACTTTATTGATGAAAATATGGCTTGGACAGGGCAGGGGGACTCATAGTCCTCAAGAGGGGACACAACACAGGTTTGAGGGGTAGGGAGTAACATACCACAAGCAGAGTTGGTCAGTGGGGTGAGGTAACATAGTAAGACCAGATTCAATGGACGTTTGATCTCCTTCAGCCATCACATTTTATATTTCTGTTTCTGTAACTTAGTTGGCTCCTCATAATTATCTCCCAGTGCTCACAGATTGATTTGGCATTTCCCTGTAACACCAGAGTGATTTTCCCATGTTTTCCTGAAGATTACATTATTTCCATTCGAAGTCAAATTGCTCTGTTTTCCTGTATAACTAATGCAAGCCTATGGGAAGAATTCTCCTGTTGATGGCTCCAAATCCCAGTAAAATACAGGAATACCTATACATATTTGAGACCGGGGGTGGGATATTCAGAAGGTTTGCACATGGTGCAACATAGTTGCGCCATGTGCAACCCATTGATGTGCCCTGGTGCGATATTCAAAAGGGGAAAGTGCATGGCACAAATCCCAATGCACCGGGGTGCATCAATAATGTATGTGGTGCAAGTAGGGGGGCATGCCCATGCATACCCCTGCACATCCCGATGTTCAGCCTGGGATGTGCACAGCCCATGCAGGTGCAACCCCTACATGCGCCGCATACAGTTGTTCCAAAAAATAAAAGAGCAATAGCCAGCCAGCCACAGGTGAGCTGCCATATTGCAGGGTGCAACATGGCAGCTGCCAGCTGTGGGTGACCACCCGAGCTCCAGAGGCACCCTCCTTTGGGTAGCGCGCCCCCATGCCCGATCATGGGCAGAAGTAGGAAATTAAACAGTCCTATATCCCTGGTGGTCCAGTGGACTGCTCGCAGCCTGATCACAGGTGTAAGTATAAAAATAATAAACTCCTATATCCCTGGTGGTCCAGTGGACCGCACCCAGTCCAATCACGGGCGGAAGTCTAAATAAAGATTAGATCCCATCCCTGGTGGTCAAGCGGTACCCCTCTCCCACTGAGCCCCACCACCCTGCTCCCCTCCAGTCAGCAGCAGGCGGCAGCTCCCCACCCACAAGCCACCTGGCCACCCACCGGCTGACTGCGTACAGTACAGATGTACGCCCATTGGTCCACAGTGTGGGCCAATGGGCATGCAGACCGTACTGTACTACACAGTCCAGATATGTGAATGGATTCATTCACATATCTGGACTGTAGTACAATGCACGGTCTGCATGCCATGACACGCTGTGAACAAAGTGCGAAGCTATACTGGATACAGATCGTCGATGGGTGGCTGGGCGGCTGTGGGTGAGGAGATACCACCCGCCACTGACTGGGGGAAGCGGGTGGTGGGGCTCACTGGGTAGGAAGGGGTACCGCTGGACCACCAGGATGGGACCTAATCTTTTTTTATACTTCTGCCCATGATCAGGCTGCGAGCGGTCCACTGGACCACCAGGGATATAGGAGTTTATTATTTCTATACTTATGCCCGTGATCAGGCTGCGAGTGGTCCACTGGACCACCAGGGTTATAGGAGTTTATTATTATACTTATGCCCACGATCGGGCTGCGAGTGGTCCACTGGACCACCAGGGATATAAGAGTTTACCACCAGGGATATAGGAGTTTATTATTTTTATACTTATTCCCACGATCAGGCAGTGGGGCACTTTGCCGCTTGTGCAGGGGACATTGGTTCCCGATGGCTCCAGCCTCGCAGGGCACCAGGCATAGTCACCGGGGATAGGTGCACCTGCATGCAAATGGGGCCATAATGACATGCAAATGGCCCCATTTGTGTCTTGCATGCATTATGGCACCATTTGCATGTGCACCTTTGAATATCATGGTTGATGCACCTAGTGCAATGGCACTTGAGCTAACGCATCCCTCTGCCCCTCTCTGGCCACTTGCACTGGTGCAGTGCCACTGTGCCATGCACAATGTGGGTGGCCACAGAGGGATATTCAACAGTGCTGAGCCATGGTGCAGCACTGTTGACTATCACCCTGTCAGCACCCTGGCACATCCCAGTTGTGCTGCACCCAGGCTTATGCCACAGCCTGGTGCAGTCTGAATATCCCACCCCTGGTGTCCTCTACTTTGGCACAATTCCTACAGTTATACTCCTTATGTAGTATTATATTCTCACTACAAAAAATGGTAAAAAAGGCATAACAGCAGTTTATAGCATATCCCAATGAATATATTGCTGTATGACTTGGGAGGTATTTTTACAGTTTGTCTGCTTCTTTGTGTGCCAGGTACTGCAGATGCTTACCTTTCTGTGCACACACTTCACAGCATGATCCCAACTGTGCTGCCACAACATTTGTCAGAATGCCCCTGGCTGGCAACTGGCTCAACCCACTTCACTAATGCTGCCACCATCCTTTTGTGAATTTACTACTGGAATGGTCTCTTCTCTTCTCACACCACTTAGAAAATGCAAAGAAAAAAACAAAACTGCAGTGTCTGCCAGGATGCAGTGCAGTGCTTTTTTAGAGAAAAGACTGGCACTTGCCAAATAGGTATCATATGACAACACTGTTCCTTCTCAAATTCACAGTGGACTGGATAATAGGAGTAAGGTGCAACAAACTTTCATTTCTTCCACAGGACACAGTGAGTAATAGTAAATGGAGTCCACAGTGAAGAAAGGAGGGTTACTAGTGGGGTACCACAGGGTTCAGTACTGGGACTGGTCCTTTTTAATGTCTTTATAAGTGACATTACAGAGGGACTAGAAGGGAAAGTATGTCTCTTTGCAGATGACACAAAGATCTGCAATAGGGATGATACACAAGGTGGGGTGAAAAGGATGAAAAGGGACTTGGCAAGGTTGGAGGAATGGTCAAATGTATGGCAGCTTAGATTCAATGCAAAGAAGTGCAAAGTAATGCACCTGGAAAACAAAAACCTAGGGGAACAGTACACAATGGGGGGGTGAGATACTGACAACAACAAAAATGTAAAGGGACCTGGGGTAGTCATATCAGATGACCTAAAGGTGGGTCAGCAATGTAAGAAGGCAGTAAGGAGGGCTGGGGGAATACTGGGATGCATAGGGAGAGGCATCACCAGTAGAAAACAGAAAGTTGTTGGCCCTCTGTACAGACAGTTGGTAAGACCACATCTGGAGTACTGTGTACAGTTCTGGAGACCCCATCTCTGCAAAGACATAGAGAGGGTGGAGGCTGTCCAGAGGAGGGCAACCAAAATGGTGCAGGGTCTGCACCAGAAGACATATGAAGAAAGACTAAAGGAGCTTAAGATGTACAGCCTTGAGGAAAGGAGGGAGAGAGGGGACACGATAGAAACTTTCAAAGACCTCAAGGGAATCAACAAAGTCCAAGAGGGTAGCATCTTTCAGAAAAAGAGATGTGCAAGAACAAGGGGGCACAATCTGAAGATAGAGAGGGTAATGTGAGGAAATATTTCTTCACACAGAGGGTTGTGGATGCATGGAACAGCCTTCTGGAGGAGGACGTAGAGTCAAGAACAGGGGGGAATTCAAGAATGCATGGGACAGACATAAGGCAGTTCTAGTGGGGGTTGGAGGAAGTAGGCTGTTAGTTAACTAGGATCTGCAGCTTATCCATTAGATAGAGATATGGGCAGACTAGGTGGGCCACGTGGTCCTTATCTGCCATCAAATTCTATGTTTCTATGTTTCAGTAAAAAAGTTCAAGGCTCACATCAATGATGGTTCCATGCAAAAGTCCATAGTTAATTCACAAACTGTAGAAGAAAGAAATTGGGCATACAAAGCAGGACTGCATCTCAGCATTCAAGGTGAAGTGGGGGGAACAAGGTTTATTTATTTATTTATTTTAGTTTTTTGTTTACCAGGTAAGTGTATTAGACAACAGCAAATTTCCAATTTTCAGGCATGATCTGGGAGGGTTACAGAACAAAATGACTGAAAATTACAAAAATGATTGCAGAAGATAATGTAGCATCAGAAATGCACAGGATACAGTCATGAATATGTAGTCACTAGTAACTACAAAGCAATAAAAGAGCAACACATGAACACATAGACACTTCTAACTACAAAGCAATAACAGAGCAATGCCATATTAATATGTAACAGTAGAAACCATATAAGTGATCTTTGAACCTTGAATGTTGAGCTGCGTCCATAGTTAGTCCAAAATTTTTAGAAGAAGGATATAGGACATACAAAGCAGGAATGTAGATAGCATTCAAGGTGAAGTGGGGCAATGGGGTTTGAACCTTGAACGCAAAGCTACAGTCCTGCTTTCTATGCCCAATTTCCCTCTTCTAAAATTTGTAGATTAACTATGTACTTTTGCATGGAACCTTCACTGATGTGAGTTTTGGACTTTTTTTCTGCACCTTGTGGAAGAAATGAAAGGTTTTTTGCACCTTACTCCTCTTGTCCAGTCCACTGTGAATTTGAAAAGGAACATTATTGTCATATGATACCTTTTTGGCAGGTGCTAGCTTTTTCTCCAAACTGTTTGTGTCTTCTATAGCTGAGCACTGCTTGTCCCTGGATGCAGTCATTTTTTATTCTAACATTGAGTGCAGTACTTTGTAGTATTTCGGCAGAGTTCTGCAGTATGCTGCAGGGAACAGTACAGTTCAATAGCAGTTAATCTGTTTTCATCATGTAGGGATTTGTGGGCTGTATTTTATTGTGCTGCATCCTGGCTGACTCCACTGCAAAAATAGACTAACCTGAACTATGCCTAGATTCTTACTCACATTAGCCATTCCTTGAAAATAGACTTGTATAAGTTCAACATTTTCAGCCTTATTTTACTTAAGCCATTTGTGCACTGTAGGATAAAGAGCTGCTTTTCCAAAATTCCATAGACTTGGGCTCTCATATTTTTGGATGATCCCCATGTTACACAAGAGGTCAGGGGTCCGATATTCAAAACTGGGCAAAACAGAGTGCAAAAATTTGTGCTGCCCCTTGCAGTTGCCCAAGTATCCAAAAATGCTATATACAGTGGAATTGCGCATGGGCGCTATTCAACTTAATATAGAGTCATTGTGGCCCAGCACTAAGTCACTTAGTGCTGAGCAGACAATGACCCCAAAATAGGGTGTCACAGTGGCTTGCACCCATGCTGAATTTCCTATATTCAAAAGGACCCATGCAAATGAGGCCACTGGGCATGCAAGGCACTAAGGGCCATTTGCATGCTCAGTATGGGCTCATTTGCATTGGGAGAGTAGTTGGATCATGTGATGCCACATCCCAATTGCTTGGTCTCTGAAAGCTATCCCTGGTGCTAGTGGTCCCTGCCCCAACCCATCACTGGCCTGATAGTACTTGGTATACTTTCCCTGGTGCTAGTTGTCCATCTCTGCTGATCACTGTCCCAAAGGTGTACATGATATCTTCTCTGGTGCAAGTGCTCCCCTTCCGTCAATTGCTGCCCCAATGTAATATAAAATCTTTCCTTGGTGTCCAGCAGTCCTTGCCCCCACGTGATCATCCATCTGACATACAGTATATATATAGTTTCCCTGGTGAGCAAAGGTCCCTCCCTCCACCTGATCACCCTCCTGACATAAGTATATAGTTTTCATGGTAGCCAGTGGTCTCTGCCCCCAACTGATCACCCACCCATCATATGTATATGGTTTCCCTGGTGGTCAGTGGTCCTTCCCCCCATCTGATTATCCACTCAACATCATTGACAGCTCAGTTGGCAGTTGGGCATGGTGATAAGTGGAGGGCTATGCCAATCAGTGGCTTAGGGCTGGGATGGGGGGAACAGGGTGGTGGTGGTGCACTACCTGCTGGAGTGTGGCATCCACTAAACACCAGTAAGTGATGTACCATTATTTTACAGGGGATCAGGTTGAGGCAGGGACCACTGGCTCCAGAAAAACTGTATACTGTACATATGTCGGGCGAGTGATCAGGTGGGGGCCAGGACCACTGGACACCAGGGAAGGATAATATATTACATCAGGATGGTGATCAGTGGGGGCATACTTCTCAACCTTTCATCACCCAAGTTTGTGATAAGGTGAGTGACAACTGGACAAAATGTGTGACACATCATCAAACATGACACTGCAAGCTCAGAACACTATGGAAATAAGTGTACTAATGTTTATATTGCTTGCTGATGATGTTGCATCTTATATAATTATAAATTTCTGCTTAAAAGTGTCAGTGGTCTATGCTTGCTGTTACCTTCGCAGTCTGGGACAGAGAGTTTCTAAGAGATCAAATGAGTGACATACCTCGTAATGTGGGACAGTTGAGAGGTATGAGTGGGGGGGGACCACTAGCACCAGGGAAGATGTCAATTACAACTTTGGGGTGGTGATTGGTGGGGGGGAACAGTAGACACCAGGGACTACTGTGTTGGGGATGGGGGACCACAGCAACTCCTCTGCCAGCTGCTAGGGTTGCATGAGAGTAAGTCAGGGTTTTGATCAGTGGTATGTGTGCCATACAAAGGCAATGAGCAAAATGGTCTTGCTTGGTGCAAGCACTCTGAATACTGGACTGTGCCAATATTCAGGTCCCCACCCCTTCATTGACATTGCACCCCTTCCTCCAAATATTGACCAGGCACAAACCCTGTTTGCCCACACTAGCTGGGCTTTTCAATATTTCAATTCCATACAAAACCTGGTTTGCATGGGCAAACTCAAATTTGTGACCATGCAATCATTTGAATATTGGGCCCCAGGTGCTGTGAACCCACAACATCAGGAATTGGCCACTGTAAAAAAAGACTAAACTGAACTATATCTAGATTGTTACGCACATTAGTCATTCCTTGAAAATGGATTTTTGAAAGATCAACATTTTCAACCTTATTTACAAACACCATTTGTGCACTCCAGCATAAAAAGCTTCTTTCCCTTAAATTTCATAGATTTTGACTCTCATATGTTTGGATTGCCCCCCTTCAACACATTATACAAGAGGTCAAGTGCTGTGACCCCACAAAGTCAGGTACTGTCCATATTTTTAATTATGTATCTTACTAGACCATAGAGATAAGCTGCCCTCTTTCACACTGTAATCTGCCTAGGCTAGATAAATCTAATGCAAGTTATTCCTTTGTTCTGAGCTGGCTAGAGGTACAGCAAGACATCTTTTGTACTATCACAATACCACACAGAATGGCATTTCCTTTTGTCAGCACCCCTGCAAAGCCTTAATGACTAATTTCAAGATACATTAGCATCTGCAGAAGGCTTTAGGATCTTATCTTTTAAATTTCAGAGTCATTAAATAGATACTCACAGTCAGTTTCCCCTCCCCAGTTACAGAGACCTGTGCAGTTCTATGGTTTAACACAATGTTCCCATTTGACATCTTTACATGCAGGAGTTTAACTCATGGTAATCAACCATAAGCAAACAAATTAGGAAAAAACAAAAATATTTTCATCTGTGGCAAATAATTCATAAAGAAATAAAAAGCTCCCTGAGGAGGTTGTTTGTACTAAAACTGTAGGGAGGTTCAGAGGGGTGGGTGGGAAGGGGCAAGTGAGGCAGCAGGGGCGGGAGGGAGGGATGTCTGCTTGTGAGACATCTAAGTACTTGGCAGGCTTGTAGGCAGACTATGTAGGTTGCCAAGCCTTTGTCTGCTGACAGTGTATACAGTATGTTTTTATGTATAAGCTAACAGAACTTGTATCACATGAATGCCCAACAAAGAAAACATTTATAATAATGTGCTGACTGCCAGTTAAAAACACTATTCCTCAATTGAAATGTACCAGAAATATAGAACTTTGGGGAGAAAGGGATATTTTTTGCTTGTATAGTTTATAGGCCTCCACATGCATTTTATGTTTCTTTGACCATGCCTGAATTTAAATTTAGGGCCCATGAATTTAGTCAATGTTCTGTATGTTGAGTTTGTTGTGGTAACTTTCTTTCTAACTTGTACTGCAGCACCTCACAACACAGAATATTTTACATCTGTGGAGTACTAGCACTTTGTGGGTCTTGAGAGAGAAATAATTTGGACAATCTGAGAGTTAAATATTGAGGCCAGGAATAACATGGACAAGCTGAAAGTTGTGGTATCCAGTTGAGGCATATTATGAGCAAGATGAGAGTTGGGGTGTCCAGGAAAGGAATAATGTGAACAAACTGAGAGTTGGGGTTTCCAGGCCATGAACAAAGTGGAAAAGCTCAGAGTTGGGTACTCAGCCCAGGAATGATGTGGACAAGCTGGGAGTTGGGTATCCAGGCAAGGAGTAATCTGAATAAGCTTAGAGTTAGGAGGGGTTTCAGGCCAGGAATAATGTAGACAAGCACAGAGTTGGGGAAATCAGGCAAGGAGTAATGTAGGCAAGCTGAGAGCTGGATATCCAGGCAAGGTATAATCCAGATAAACTGAAAGCTGGGGTATCCAAGCCAGGAGTAATGTGGACAAGTTGACAGTTGGGGTATACAGGCTAGGAATAACACTGACACACTGAGAGATGGTGTAGTCAGTCCACTTAATTCCATTCAGTTACCTACTGTGTAACAGCTGAGCTACCATACCAACAGGCTAACTGAGGAATAAATATGTGTATCATGTTAGACCAGCACTAGGTAGGGCTGGTTGAAATTAGCAAATTCTAATCTTGTGGGATGTTTGTGAAATTTTGCAAAATGTTGTGGACTTTTCTGAAATTCTTTAATCGGTCATAACTCAAGTCAGTGTTATAACTAGAAACCTAACATTTGGCATGCGTATTGTTAGGTGACTGCCCTAAAACTGTATCAAATTTCGGGACATTTTGAAAATGGGTGGATAAGTTATAGGGGATCAGAACTGGCAATTTATTATGCATGTGAACATTTCTGAAAATGTTCCTATGTTTACAACATAGCCATCTTTGGAGTTAGATAACTGAAAATTAAATGCATACTTTCTTGAAAGAGCCATAAAAACTGCTACATAGAGAAGCAATTTGTTATGTAAATTGTAAGCAACAGGAGTTCAACATTTCATAATGTATTTATTTGTTAAACTGTGTGAAAATTTTCAAAATACTTGGATGTTTCAAGCTCCACTACTGTTGCTGGTATACACTTAAGATTTGTTATGCATACCAAAGTAAACACGTCCTTGAATCTAATTAAGATGGATAATTGTGGTTTAGTAGGTTAACATTCATTGTGGATACTTTAGAAATTACCAATTGGTAAAATGTGCTCAAAAATGTATGGATGCATATTAAGTAATGCCTCTAGAATTCCATGTGTGGAATTTAAGTTTTACAAAGTACTTATCACCGCTGAATCATCTTACCTGCACAAGCATTGTGGCCCTGCAATACCCTTCCAACACTGCTGTGACAATGATGCCCAGTATAGTGCTCCACTAGGACTAAAGATGTGCAGATACTTCTGTCACAATTGCCTAAGTCAAAACTAGTTGTAAGGCATGGTGTCACTTAATGCCACTGCTTTCAGATAGTAAAAATATACATTGTTATTTACAGGATTATTAAAGAGTCAGCAGGTGGCATTGTACAGAAACAATGCTGCACATGCACGTGCTTCCACAAGTCAGTAAGTCAGTGACCTTTAGTGGTCATCTGGCATATTGCAAGAATTCAGGTTAGTACACAGTGATGTTCATGACTACAGTGGAGTTAGCCACAATGATGTGCAGTAACTTGCAGTAATGACATGTCACAAAATCCTACATGACAAAAGGGCTTAATTGCCATTGACTTACAATAGTCCCTGCAGTAAACTGCAACATTCTGTGATATTCTGCAGCATTTCTGTACTTCATCCTGGCTGTCATGGACATAATTGTGCACTAGCCTGAATTCCTCACTAGTGCTGTGCAGAATTTTCGAATTCCCGGCTGAATGAAATTCTGCAGAATATTTAAAATTCTGCTGAAATTCCATCAAATTCTGCCGGATTCTCAGCATAAAAAAGTTGCAGAATGATTTTCTGCAGAAAAATCACTGTTCTGCGGAATATTATTCCGTGGATCTTAATATTTTCCCTGGAAATTGTTGCAGAATAATGTTCCGAGGAAAAAACAACTGTTCTATTCTGTAGATCACAGTAGGTGGAATTCTGCAGGTAAACAAGTGAAATTCCACCGGCGGAATGGTCATTCCACACTAATTCCGCTGGTGGAATTCCACATTCCACACGGCACTATTTTTCAACTCAAGAATAATGAACTGACATTTGGCACCACTATACATTTGCCATGGAGCCACCTATGAATGCTACTTATTGCCACCTTACCCAGCCTTTACCTTCCTCTACAATGGCACCTCTAGTGTGTGACTGGGCAAAATGTATGGACATGGGTTCAACAAAAGTATGGCAACATTCCACAATTTCACAAAAGCCTATGAAATTCAGCATTAATAACTGATGTTTTTTTGGAACCTTTGACTGCTTATGACTTGGCTAGACTTTAAGCAAAAAGTTGCAGAGTTGACAGACTCTTTTTTTTTTCTTTTCCATATTGGTTTTCCTCTTATCTGGCATCTCATCTCTTAGGGTTATATCCTGTTCACAGGGATAAACCCTGATCAGGCTGAACCAAGCAACCATTCAGATGGCTATTGGTTTTTTCTCCAACTTTTTTCTCTCTCATCTCTCCTGGTGGGGTTGGTGTCTCCATCAGCCTCACACAGCCACAGCTTCCCTGTGGCAGAAGCAAAGCTCCCCAGCCCTGCCACAAGGCAGGTGTCTCAGCTGCGGCCTGCCTCCCAATGTGACTTCACAGGCTCACTTTCAAACCCAAGTCATCAGCATGACAGCATGATGCTCTGCTGCTGGGACACAAGGGTGGCATAAAGCCTAATAATTAGGGTCAATGAACCTAACAAAATTGGTGATATTCTGTTCTCTAGTTTTAAAGTTATAGGGGCTTAGAATTCTGTAGTTTATGAAATTGCAAAGTGTAATTTTAAAATTTCTGAAGTCTGAAGGCTTATAACTTATTCACCTTTAAAGATACAGATCTGAAACCTGGTGCACTTCTGTATGAATGTTGATACAGTCATCATACTGAATTTGGTGCAATGTGGATAAAAACATTTTATATCAAAGTGAAATAACTTGAAATAAAAATGTTGGCAACATTTTGTGAAATTTCATGGAGGCAAAATTGAAATTTCACCAGAATTTCAGTCTCAGAACATATATTTCACCCAGCTCTAGCACTACAGTAGGTAAAAGAAATACAATATTTTGAGACATCATACAGAATGGTCACTATCATAGAGTTATATGGGTTACATTGTTGACTTGAAGCTGTGATCCCCAAAGTTCACTCAGTTTTGTGAGTTAACATTTGTTAGTGACTCAGCAGGTTGCCCACTCACCACTGTGGCTGGATGATCAGAAGGTTATGTGTTTGTTCATCCACAAAGGAGTTTGGCTAATACCTGCTTCCCCTTGTAGTACAGCAATGGGAGCTGCACTACTGAGGTACCCTCCTTCATCTTAGATGTTCAACCAAGTCCTTTCTGCCAGTCTCTGATGGCAGCCCAGGTGGAAGGTAAAGATCCCATGGCATTTGTCATAAGAGCTGGTAATCGTTCCGGGTATCCTGATCAACATTTCCTCTGCCAGTTAAACAGGCTTATATAATCCTGCCCACAGGATGCATAGATACATATATACACAGACGTTGTCAGCAGATAAGGATGTCTTGGCCCACCTAGTCTGCCATATAATCCCTACCTATTATGAGTCCCAATGCCCAGACTGAACTCTGGAGCACCCCCTTCTGCTTCCAAGATACCATTATGTCTGTCCCACTTACTCTTAAATCCCGTGACTGTTGTAGCCCACACCACCTCCTCTGGAAGGCTATTTCAAGTGTCCACCACCCTTTCCATGAAAATATACTTACCCACGTTACCCCTGAGCTGTCCCCCTCCAACTTCATACTGTGCCCTCTTGCCTTTGTGCATCTCCTACTTTGGAAGATGTTCCCTTCCTGTCCTCTGTTTATACCTATAAGGTTTTTGAATGTGTTTGTCATGTCCCCCCTCCTGACCTTCAGGGAATACATATTAAAGTCCTTTAATCTTTCCTCATAGGTCTTCCTATGTAGGCCCTGCACGATTTTAGTTGCCCTACTCTACACTGCCTCCAACCTGTCTATGTCTTATCTCTGATGG
The DNA here is from genome assembly GCA_016271365.2 of Neoceratodus forsteri. Classification (NCBI taxonomy): domain Eukaryota; kingdom Metazoa; phylum Chordata; order Ceratodontiformes; family Ceratodontidae; genus Neoceratodus; species Neoceratodus forsteri. The sequence goes on along the minus strand of CM057459.1, from coordinate 1,229,492,703 downwards.
GGCCTCCAAAATTAAATGCAGTACTCGAGGTGAGGTCTCATACTAGAGATATCCCTCCCTATGCATGCAAGCATTTGACTAGCATTTCCCACCACCTTGTCACACTGTCTAGCCTCTTTTAGGTCATCCGAGATGATAACTCCCAGGTCTCTTTTCTGCTTTGTGAGTATCAGTTCTTCCCCTGCCAGTTCTTATGTTGCCACTGGGTTCTTGTGCCCTATGTGCATAATCTTGCACTTTTTTTGCATTGAATCCCAGCTGCCATGCTCCAGACCATTCCACCAGTTTTTTAAGATCCTCCCTCATCTTTTCAACCCTGCCTGGCGTGCCCACTTTATTGTACACCTTCATGTCATCTGCAAATAGGCATACCTTCCCATCCAGCCCATTTGCAATGTCACCAATAAAGACATTGAAGAGGACCAGCCCCAACGTCGACCCCTGCGGTACCCCACACATTACCTCTCCCATGTCAGAGTTTTCCCCATTTACTACCACCCTTTGGCTCCTGCCAGTAAACCAGTTCTCCACTCCTTTTATTATTTTGGGACCCACCTCTTGGCTGCACAGTTTGTTTATCAGTCTTTCATGAAGGACGGTCTCGGAAGGCCTTTCTGAAGTCCAGATAGGCCATGTTCATCACCTCACCCTGATCCACCACAATAGTCACCCAGTGAAAAAACTGTATTAGGTTTGTCTGGCAGGACCTCCCTCTCGTGAATCCATGTTGTCCCAGGTCCAGCAGGACACTCGTATCACGGCATTTAACTACCCTTTCCTTCAGCAGTGATTCCATTACCTTGTCCACTACTGAAGTCAGGCTGACTAGCCTGCAATTTACACCCTCTTCCCTATCTCCACCTTTGTGGAGTGGGACCATGTCCACTCTCTTCCAGTCATCTGGTTCATTCCCTGTCTCTAGTGTTAGGTTGAACAGTGCCATGAGGAGAGCAGCCAGCTCTTTCCAGAATTACTTCAGCACCCTGGGGTACACCAGGTCTGGACCCATCACCTTGTCCGCCCTTCACTTCTTTAGTGCACTCAGGACTCTTTCCTCCATAAAGAAACTGGTATCCATTGCCCTACCCTTTATGCTCATGTCCTGTATCTCTAGCCCTGTCCCATCCCCCTCCTCAGTGATTACTGAGCAGAAGTACCTGTTTAGCATGTCCCCTTTTGGACAGTCCTCCTCTACGTGACCCCCCACCCTTTCAGCCTAATTATTATAATTATAAAATGTATTCAATAACATTCATCAGATTTGTTCCCCGGTGCTTCAAGGGCATAGACCCTCTTTAGTGACGGGGTGGTGAAGAGGGTCTATGTCCTCAAAGTGCTTGAATAAATTTCTGCCTGGAGTCTCCTTTGTTTATTGCTGCTTTTTTCATGTATTTCTCTACCCTTTCAGCTTCTCCCTGAGGTATCTTGATCCTACCACATTAAGGTGCAGCCTATCCTTTGAAAAAAGTCTCTCATCCAAACACCTGTTTCCCATTTTTCAAGACAGACACACCCCTCTGCCATGCACCAGTCCCATCCTACAACACTCTGCCAACTCCGTGAGCCTTTGCTGGACCACCCCCACCTCATTTCCTGAAAAATAATTTGTTCCCAGGTGTATAACACACCTTGAAGTCAGTGGTTACAGCACAGTGTGCCTTTTCTGGCCAAAAGTTACAAATGAATAAATAAATAAATAAACTCCAGTTCTCTCACAAAGGCAGTATGGGGTGCTGATATGCAACCATTCTGATGATCATTCTTCCATTTTGATATTTTTTAGGGCTGCAGCGTGTGGAGTCCAGCAGACCAATTGCTTTCAAAAAAGGACTCCACATGCCTTGCATTCTTTGCGAACGAACAACATGCCTGCACTATTTTTTGCAAAAAACAAACACATCGGGGGCATCCTGATCACAACACAAGGAGATTGGGCACCCCCAGTGTCACTTTTATTTTTGTGGAGGGTGGGGGTGCTGAGAGGGTGGGTCAGGTGGGGAGTTATCTATAACTTAAAAGCCAAAAATAAATTGTGGTCTTGGCACACTCCACAGTCTCTCAAGATGGCCACCACAGTGTACTGAGCATGTGCAATAACCTGAGTGCATGCTCAGTGGATTCTCAGTAGACCATCTTAATCATGGCGCTGTGTACCATGACTGCTGATCTTTTTTGTCTTTTAAAGTATAAATATCCCCCGGACCCATCCTCTCAGCACCCATCTCCCAGAAACATAACAGTTTCACTGGAGAGCCCAATCACCCAGTTTCACAATTGTTTCTGTGGCCCCCTTTTTTTAATACTCCCCCAGAAACATTAGCATGATGCTTGGGGTGCTCAATCCCCCAGTGCTACCATCAGTACTCCTTTGTGTTTTTTGTAAATATTCCCCAACTGACCCTCCTCCAGCACCCACCCACCCTACAAACATAACAGTGACACTGGGGATTGCCCAATCCCCCAGTGTCATGATCCGGAGCTTTGTTTTTTGTTAAATCCTGTGAAAAGAAAACTGTCCATCAATGTCTTTTGCAGACAATTTTGTCCAACCGCCCAACCCTCTCACTCAGCATCCACCACTTGCACCCCCCAAGCCTTTACTTACCCTTTGCGGTCCAATGCCATAATCGCCTCTGTATCACAGACACATCTTCACTCCTCAATGCCGGACCATGAACTCAGGAAATCAGGTATTATGCGGTTCAATGTATTTCAATGGGGTTTGGAACTTAGTAGCATAACTTGGCCATTTTTCAATATTTTAACCCCAAATTTGCAACATACCTTTTTTTGAACACCACCTCATATACAATGCAATGCAAGTGATGTTAGCTAAATCTGTCCCAAATTGTGATTTTGCAGTCACTGCGCCAAATCAAAATTTGGGCAGAAGTTGAAAAATGTCTCCACCATTGTTCATGAGTTGTGGTCATAAGATGGCTACAGTATGTTGAAAATGTGATACAAATATATTAAAAAACAATGAAGTTGTGAGCCTTCATTGAATTTTGAGAATGCAGGCTCATAACTTTGGTAATTTTCAATATTTGTATCCCAAATTTACAGTATAGCCATATCTTTAGAGTACCTCATCAATGTGACAGCTGTCATTCTTCAAATCCTGGCCTAAATGTTTTTTTACATTCCAAAAGGTGATTTTGTGGTCCCTACATAAAATCACCTTTCGGGCAGGAGTTGAACGTTTTCTCTGTCCTTATTCATGAGGCAGGATCATAAGAAGGCTATGTTTTAAATGTGATATAAGCTGGCTCTGTAGCAATGAGTGATGGGTTTTGCTCACCACACTGGCCACCTGAGTTTGTGCCCCAAGCCCAGGATGAGAGGAGTGGATGCCAGCAGGGAGGGGGTTCAGAGCATCCCTTGGATGCTTCCCTCCTGAGAGGTGGGTGGTGTTGCACTACTTCTATAGTGGCTCCTGGTGGCAGGCTGAAGTGGTGTCCTAGGCAGTGTGGTTGTGCTCACACCACTGGGCATCCACCACAAGATACATGCCATGGCCGTACCAACGCGGGGTGGATGGGGACAGAAAATGGTCTGCTCAGCCCTGCTGGATGATGATCACTCCTCCATCCATGCTGAGGTCCCCAGAGTGCACTTCCTCCATCCCCCATGTCTGTCCAAGGGGCACCATACATGTAATCTTCTCTATCTGTTCCCATCCAGGGGGAAGGGCCCTTCCATTAGGGTTAGTGCTAGCTCCCTCCAGATGCAGGGTGCACAGGGCTGTGGCTGAAAGAAAGAGGCAGTGGGGTGAGACCTGCATGCATAATTGAATTAGGGGATCTGAAAGAGTGGTGGGCTGGAGCCATGTAGGAGTATAAACAGATAAAGCAAAAAAAAAAATGGTATAAAAAAAATTATGAGGCTATGTTGAACTTTAGAAATGCAGGCACATTACTTTGGTAAAATTCAATATTGTAACCCAAAGTTTCAACATAGCCATTTCTTTACAGCACCTCATGAATGTGGCAGCTGTCATTTTTTGAACTCCTGCCCAAAATGTGTTTCTGAGTCCTGAAAGCTGATTTTGCAGTCCCTGCACAAAATAACTTCTATGCCAGGAGTTGAACATTTTCTCTGCCCATCTTCATGAGTCAGGGTCATACCAAGACTATATTGAAAATTTGGTGTAAAAATATTAAAATACCAATTTTCAGTATTTTTACCCCAAATTCCAGTGCTGCAGCCCTAATGGCTCTGGCCAGTGTTTGTTTATTTAGCTCTGTTCCCTTGTGCTCACGTGCACTGCTCAGAATAATATTTGTTTTAAGTTTAAAATATCTGTCAAAGTCTGACATGTTGTCATTCTCCACACTTTAGTACAGTAAGATCAAACTGAGAATTGCAAACTTGCATCAGCAAGGGGCATCAAATTCTACTCTAACAATGAGGTGTTGATTGCCATATTTTTAGTTGCCTGAATGACAGCTCATTTGACTTACTCACTGTTGCCATCAATCAGTCAGAGGGCTCAGTGGTTATAACAAATGACTAGAAATTGGCATTTGGGGTAGAGGATTCATAAAAATACATGTTATCTTGAACAACTTGTTTCGTGAATGTAACTTCTTTGAAGTTTATCACTGATGAAGTCAACACTGATTTGATAAATCTGACCCTTTTGATTTAAAACAAGAGACTACAAGTGTATTAACTTGGACAACTATGACAAGCATTGACACAAGCTCTGGTAGTTTATCAGAACTACTGACTTTGAAAATAGTCATGATGTGTGGGTGACAGTACACGGGCATTGTGATGCATGGTCTCTGGAGTGGTGAGAAAAGGAAGTGTAATTTAATCTTTTATCTGCTTCTGAGTTTGAAGTGGCATCCCCCAACACTACTGATACAGGTACTACTGTATGATATACCAAGTGTTAGTGCTGTCACTGCATTCAGATACTACACAACTAAAAATACTGTGCCTGTAGCAATGCTTTTTGTGTTGTTACAGCTTATTAACCCAGGATAGCACAACTGATGTGCAGCTTTGTGGTTCCAGTGCGGTTATGCTTCTACACATTTTGCAGTTGGGGATCTGGAGCACAGGAGGTTGAATGACTTGTACAAAGTCCCACTGTAAGTATGTGGCTCTAGCAGGATTTGAAGCTGTGATCTCCTCTCCTCTTTTCTAGCCTGGTGCTCTAACCCCTAGACTACACTGCCTCTCACATAGGTTACTATAATGGTATGCATTTGAAGAATGCATGAAGGCAGAGTAAGACACAGAGAGAGAGAGAGAGAGAGAGAGAGAGAGAGGCAGAAAGAGAAAGAGTACCTGGCAACTCACAATGAGTCCTAACAATAGACAGCAATGGTTGCTTCTGCATTAGCATAATGTGTGAGTTTTTATTTTATTTACTGTATTACTGTGATGTAAGTATGTGATAATACTTTGGGATTTGAGAAGTAGCTTAAGAGTTACTGTATATCCCACATTTATACTACTTCTCATCCTACAACGTATTAGTACTAGAAGTCGCAATATGAAGTTGGAGGGGGGAAGGATCAGAGGGAATAGGAGAAAGTATTTCTTCACAAAAAGGGTGGTGGACCTTGAAACAGACCCCCAGTGGAAGTTGTAGGAGCTACAAAGGTAACAGGATTTAAGAAAGCATGAGATAGACTCTATAGATACATGAATATCATAAAAACTGGTAGGTAAGGTAACCCAGAGTCCAGACAAATTCCTCAGCTGCAGTCCTATCTGCTCTGACCATCTGTCCCTTAGTTTCCCTCCCCTGCTTCACCACTTATCGTATCAGGTCATATTGCTTATTCCTGTTGTGAAGTCATCATAATCCACAGTGTATAACATCACAAATTGCTACCACAGAAATGATTCAGATGTCACAAGCAGGGGATTATGTCTTTAGAACAGGAAAGTCAGCAAGAAAAGATGAAGTCTGAGGAGCAAAGTGCTTGTTTTCATGTAAATATCTTCAGTAATAAAGAACAGAATATCCTGAAATTCAGATTTTTGGAAACATACAGTAATCATATTTTAATCCTACTGATGGTAACTGTCTGTTTTACAAGAAACTGGGAAATCGCTTTAAATAAAACTTTATACATAAAGTTAATGCAGAAGATTTTTTTTTTAATTCTTTGGTAACCAGGTAAGGCCCACTAGGCACAATGCCTTTTTTCAGGGGTGCCCGAGAGCACTGGAAAGATTAAATGACTTGCTCAGGGTCACACAGTGTGAACGTGGATGTTGAGAGAATCAAACCTAGGTCTGCTGGATGTACCAAGCTCATTCATAGCTTGTTACTCTAACCTCAAGGTTATACTGCCTGTCATCAAGGTGCTAGTGGGGGTAGGTCAGTCCTTGGATTGCCTTGCTCCTGGATAAGTGTACCAGAGATATAAACACAGTAAGACACACACACACACGCATGCACACACGCATGCACACACACACACACACACACACACGTAACCAATCACTCCAAACTTACCTTACTTTTGCACTCTCTGAGCTCTAATGTCATCTTTTCCACTTGCAGTCCAATGGGAATTAAACTGTTACAGCATGGTAACTGTGTGGACAATGAAGTAGCCTCAGCTAGGTGTTTTTAGTGGGACTAGAGCCATGACACTTTTGACCATCTGTTCCTCAACTCAACAACTGGCTGAGTGCCCACCACAATGAACATTTTCCTGGCTCCAGGATGGGAAGAGGGGTCAGGATTTAACAAAGATGCCCTCCAGGCAACAAAGAACACAAAGCAAAACTGCCTAGCACAAAAAAACAAATGTAAATAAGCATTGCAGGGCCATACAGCACAGAACTCTTTGATCACACTGGGACTGATGGGAAGGGTCCAAAGTTGACAGAGTGTGCCTAGAGAAAGTTTCAATTAATCCTGTACTCAGGGTTGTAAATAGAAGGGGGGATGTGAAGTTTAAACTTTGTGGGCATGTTATCATGAAGTGGGTTCATCATTTTGCAGAGCTTTCTTACTATGGCTAATTCAGACTGTGCCACTTTTATACGAAATTTAACTTTGCAACTTTCTCATTTTGAGGTAAAAAATTATCACAAAGTGAAGAATTACCACACTTTGTGTAGGTTTTTCTACATAAAGTGTGAACTTCCCGTAGCAAAATACTAAACAGTGCTGTTCACTTCAGAGTGAAACATGCAAAGTGTCAAGTTAAAGAGCTAGTAGAGCCAGAACAGATTGACAGAAAAATAGACAGCCATGGCCTGCATCACAAGCCCTATGTGGAAAGACTCAAGGAATTAAATATGTACTCTCTAGAGGAAAGGAAGGAAAGGAGAGACATGATGGAATGATCAAATACCTCAAAAATATTAATACGGTCAAGAGGGTAGTATTTTGCATGGAATGAGATGCTCAAGAACAAGGGGGCATGATATGAGGCTCAAGGGTGGGGGTTCACAGGGGTTGTGAAGAAGTACTTCTTCACAGAAATGGTGATGGACATTTGGAACAGCCTCCAAGCAAATGTGGTGGGAACTGAAATGGTTGTGGAATCTAAGAATGCATGGGATAGACACTAGGGGACCTTAGTAACAAGACTGGGGGGCTTGATATTGAATAGGGTCTGCAGTAGCACAGTAGGTAGGTATTTTAGGGCAGACTAGGTGGGCCATGAGGTCCTTTTCGCTAACAATTTCTATGTTCCTATATTTCAAAACAGACAGGAAAATAAGGATCCATGACAGTTGGTCAACAATTTTGTTGTCAACCAACATTACAGTGACTCCTTTCTGTCGACCGCATTTGTGGCCAGCATAAAGGGAGTCACTTCAGACTGTGTTTTCTTCAGCGAGCTTTGACCCCTGAACCCACCATGATGGGGGCTCTGGTCCCCCCACATCCCAAGCTACTAAATGAATCAACTATGAATCAGAGTTGCTCTGGGGAAGGGGTACAATACCCCCAGATTTCAGTGCCAGGGTCCCGTACTGACATTAAAGCAACCTGGTGCTGTTGTTGCTGTAGTGTCGGTTATGTTAAAGTTGTCAGTATAGCAACAGCATACCAGAAAATAATACAAATTTTAAGAAGTAGTCAGTTATAACTTGTTATTTCTGAAGTATGTTTTCCTTTTGCTCATTAAAAAGTCATCTACGTGATAAAATTGTGCTGGATGTGTGGAACAGCACTTAGCCTGGCAGCTGACTTATCTATTTCTATCCACCCTACTATGTCATCAGCATTGTGGTCTCACTGACAATGACATCACAGGTTATTAACCTGGCAGCTACTGAGTGCTCTTTTCCAAAGCAACAGTGATATTACAGTCAGCGAGGTAACAATGCTGATGATGTAGTTGGGGGATAGAGACCGACACATTAGCTGCCAGGCAGAGCGCTGTTCCCCACATTAAGTGTAATAACATTAGGTAAACAATATTCTATTTAACCAAAGGGAAAAGAAAAAGTACCTCAGATATAAAAGGCAATGGTTGACTGCTTTTAAAAACCAATAGCAGTTTTAGGCAGTACACTAGCTCTTTAAAAAATATCTTACGTTGTTAGTTGTAAAGAGGCCTGCATGCAAAGCTGACTCATCTGACACAGATTCTAATGCAAGGTTCACTCAGGAACAGTTTGACCATTCACATGTCTAGTTCAGAACGTTATAAGAGAGAGAGTGAAACCAAGAATTTGGGCTCTGGAAAGGTCATGTGATGAGCCTGGCATGAGAGGACGTCTGCAGTGCTGCTCCTTGGCCCTGACTACTTTATAAAGCTATAAAAACTTCATTTGGATTGCTGCAGTTGATCGCTTTCATTGCCTCAGTCAGTGAAGTGCTCCTGAGTGATTCCTGCTGATAAAATATTGCAGATTTAGAGGGTTATAAGGAAATTTCTCTCCACCTAATTGGTGAATCTGATGACGGTGCGAGGCCTTGTAAAAGTGCCAAGATGGAGGGTGAAGCTGCCGAACCCCTCGCGGCGAGAGCTCCTGCAGTCAAGCGGCCGAAATCACAATCAATAGAACCCCGGGAGCAAATGGATGAAACAGATCAAGAACAAGAGGGGGGAGACACTAAGAGTACGGATGACCTAATGGAAATAAAACAGTTGCTGCAAGGTCTGGTGGCTGACTTTTTTTCAGTGAAGCCGGCCCTTCAGTCCCTGGCACAAAGAATGGGGGATGTGGAAGCTAGAGTCTCCTCGTTAAAATGGAAGGTCTCTGAGTTAGATCAGGAGTTGATTTTAGCTCACAAACAGATTAAAAAATTAGAGGACTGGATGGATGATCAGGAGTCCAGAAATCAAAGAAATAATCTTATCCTTGCAGGGTTACCAGAGAAGGCCCAGGGGTCGGACTGTGTTACTTTTGTGCAGGATCTGCTTCTTAAACTGCTAGGCTCTACGCCATATGGAGAAACCTATAATCTGGAGCGGGCACATAGGGCTCTAAGAGAGATGCCTCGACCAGGAGCAAGACCCAGAGTACTAATTATGAGGTTTTTAAATTATAAAGAGAAATCACATGTGCTGGCTAGGGCTCGACAGAATAAAGCCTTGCAGTGGAATGGCGATTCCATTTGGTTATTCCAAGACCAGACACCCTCGGTGCAGGAGAAACAAAAGTAATAGTAGGACATAAAAAGAAGCTTTATCTAGCTGGCATCAAATTCAGGATGCAATACCCTGCAACCCTGTCTGTTCATCTTCATACGCGGGGAAAAGATATTTGACTGCTCGGGATGCACTGGAAGGTCTCAGGTTCGAGTTGCCTGCTCTATTTCAAACTACGACTTGAGTTCTTGTAAGAGGAAGGAAGAAGTGGTCTGATTAATCTTTTATAATGGGGACTTGAGATAAGAAGACTGCGATGAATGGGGTTTTGTTTGCTTCTCTTCTAAGCAAGTCATTTCCTATTTGGGTTGTCAGTATGTTTATGGACCTGTGGGTAAAAATGGTATTTGGTGGAGGGGTGTCTTCCCCTTTTTTTTTTGGTTTTGAATTCACAGCTGAGTTGTTATCCACAAGAAGTGGGGGAGGTCCATAATGGCAGTTTAGCAATTGAATGAAACTGGGTGTGTTTGGGCTATTAACTCGACCATTTTCTGTTGTATGGGGGGCCTCTCGTGGTATTATACTGTGACTACATTTTGGAGAAGGCAAGTGCTAGGAATATGGGGCAGGTCTCCTCCTCAAAGATTGAACCTGATCTGGATACTGGGGGGCATGGGGAGGTTAGATACCAATTTGTAGGTAATGAGGGGGACAGGTAATTTTCAAATTCTCTTTTGATGGCGTATGCAGCTAGGGGGGTTACTGGAGTCCCCGTATGGGAATGAGAGCTTCCGTACCACCTCATGATGGAATTGCATAAGTGAAGTAGGGGGATAATGGGCATTTTAGTGGTCAGGTACCTTTTTCTGGACTGCCTGGCCTTCTTAATGGGACAGAGATCAGGTGCCATTTTGGTTGGTCAATTCCTGATCTCCAGCTTCAAGTTGACGGCTGGGAGACTCTTATAGGCAATGTTTTTAGTTAACAGAGAAGGAGTTCAAAATTAATTTAGGCGTTAACTAAGGGAATAAGATATGCCTATGGGGAATTATATGCACGGGGAATAGGGAAAGCCGGAGTAGCTAGTTGACTGTAGGTTGCTAAAGAGGGGCGGAGTCTTATGAGCTACGCTGGTGGGCTTGTGGGGCTTGGGAGCACACTGCAAATGGCTCATCAATGAACCATGTTTCCTTAGGAAGGAGATCTTGGGATCGGGGCTGGGGATGGGTGGGTTGGGGAATCTGGAAAGAGAGACAGTATACCATAGCACAGGAGAGAGAAGCTAACCCAGAGATAGTTACAATAGCTGGACAGGGAATCTACTACATTGGTGTAAAATGTCTTGTATTAAAATCATCTCATGGAATGTAAAGGGTCTTAGTGGTAGACATAAAAGAATTGTAATCTTGAGACAAATGGGGGTGCATATTGCTACACTACAAGAGACTCACCTGTTGTCGGAAGAGTTGACTCAGTTAAAGAGGATGTGGGTGAACCAGGTATATGGAACAGGTAAAGAAATAGCCTCGGGTGGGGTAGCGATTTTAATTGGGAAAAATTGCCCATATATTATTGAAAAGGTGTCAGCTAGAGAGGATTGTAAGGGGATATACCTTTCTGGTATCATCCTGGGTAAGGATTTGTCAATTGCCTCTATATATGGTCCTACTCCACCTAACCCTCAGTTTTTGTCTTCCGTGGAGACAGATATTGCTATGTTGTCCTCACATCCTCTCATTTTGGCAGGGGACTGGAATCTTTTTCTAAATAATTGGGAGAATAAATACCGCTGTTCAGAGGTCCTCTATCCAGGGCTCAGGTGGCTATGGCCAGATTATTGGAGGTCGCTGCATTAACAGACCCGATAAGGACCCATGCAGCTGGAGGTAATAATATGGCATTTTATTCCGCAGCACACAAGAGTCAATCCAGAATTTATTTTTTTCTGGTAAATAGGGAGGCACTCTGGGAGGTCAAGAAGATATCCACCAAATGCTGGATTCTGTCAGATCATTAGCCAATTCAACTAACCTGGGAACCAGAGAATATTCCTTCTTGACCCTATAGGTGGAGGTTAAATGACTCCCTTTTCGCAGATACAACAATCCAGAGTAAATTAGAAGATTCTTTACAGGATACTATACAGAACCAACTACCTACATTACAAAATAAGGTTTTAGCTTGACCTACATGTAAGGTATTATACTCAGGGATTGCATGGAGATATGTGGTAAGGTGAATTAGAATGAGAAGAGCAAAGGAGGAATTCTTACTGGGGGCTGTTGACTCTCTGACTCCCCAGGAGGGGGACTTCAGAAGAGATAGACTCTGAACTCCAAAGCTTAAGACAGGAGAAGGCTGGCATTAAGTATAGTAAAGCGGAATTTTGGCTTGAAAAGATTCAGACCAAATACTTGCTGCAGGGTGATGCTCCTGGACATCTGCTGGCAGCTAAAGTTAAGGAGTGGGAAGCCAGTAGAACAATCCCAGCTATAAGACAGGGCAGGTTTGTCATTACAGACCCTCAAAAAATGGCGGATGCATTTGTGTCCTACTATAAAGAAATTTATCAATTACAGCAAGTTGGTGGGGAAAGGGAAATTAAGACATTCCTAGATGGTATTTTTTTACCGGTTCTGGATGTAGACCAGGCTAAGGAACTAGCTAGCAGCTTCGATCAGAGAGGAGGAGATAATAGCGGCGATTCAGGCTTTACCTTCTGGTAAAGCTCAGGGGCCAGATGGCCTTATGGCTAAATTTTACCAGGTCCATCTGCATACTATACTTCCCCTGTTAAAAAATGTATTTAACAGTATAATGCAGGATGGCGTGCCCCACCCCCCGTTATACCAGGCTTATAGCATGTTGGTTCCTAAACCGGATAAACCTAAAGAATTACTTGGTAGCTACTGACCCATCTCCTTGATGAATCAGGATATTAAGATTCTCACAAGGATTCTAGCTAATAGAATCCTGAATATTGCACCAAATTTCATTAGTCCTGAGCAGATGTGATTTATGCCAGGGAAGGGAGCTCATGATGCTCTTAGAAAATTACATCACATACTTAGTTATGCGCTGGACTCCCAACTACCCTTAGCTTTGATATCTCTAGATGCCGAGAAGGCCTTTGACAGGGTCTCTCATCCATTTCTGTTTGCCACTATGGAGAAGATGGGTTTTCCGAAGGGCCTTCTCAGAGGTATCAGAAATTTATATTCAGCCCCCACAGCTAGGGTAATGTGTAATGGGTATATTTCCTCAGAATTTTTGCTGGTTAATGGAACAAGGCAGGGACGTCCTCTCTCACCAATATTGTTTAATATATATTTGGAACCATTAATAATTGCTATTAACAATGATGCAAACATTAAGGGGATCTCGATTGTGGGGTGGGAATTAAAATTTACCGTCTATGCGGATGATATACTTCTGCACTTTGCCAATCCTGTGGTAAGTTTCTGCAGAACAGTTGATCATATAAGTCAGTTCTCCAAAGAGTCAAACTATAAACTAAATTTGACTAAGACACAGATACTTTCTCTGATGCCTCACATGTGTAGATCTGACTTCGCACCAATGCAAATACATTGGTCTGGAGACTGGAACAAATATTTGGGTATATGGATTACTGCGTGCATGGAGGCCGGTGCTGCGATGAATATGAATAAGGTACTGGCTGTAATTAATGGGGATCTGCTTAAATGGAATAAGCTTCCTTTAAATTTTGCGGCTAGATTGGGCCTAGTCAAAATGAATCTCATGCCAAGATTATTGTACCCAGTCTATTTAGCCCCGTATGCTATCCCCAAATTATGGTTCATTAAAATAGAAGAATATTCTCTGAGTTTCTGTGGAATTCCAAGCCCCCCAGGAGAAAATATAAGGGCCCAGATATTCAAAAGGGTTGCGCCATGCGCAATAGGGTTGCGCCTGCGCAAGTCCGAACTTGCTCCATTCTGCGATATTCAGCAGGAGGCAGTTGCGCCACTGAAAACAGGCTGAGCAACAGCGCAATGCAAATGAATGCATGCTGAACTGGAGGGGGAGGAACCATGCATAAACTGCACAGCCCAATATTCAGCTGGGCTGTGCAGAGTTGTGCAGGCGCAACCCCCAACCTGCGCCTGCACAACTTTGAGCAAAAAAGGCTTAAGTCGAAGGCCACCCACAGGTGAGCTGCTGCATTGCAGGGTGCAACACAGCAGCTGCCACCTGTGGCTGGCCTAACCTACTCCTGTGCCCCCCTGCATCCTGATCCAGGCAAAACAGTGTAAAATCCCCCCCACCACCCCACCGGCCTGATTGCAGGCATAGTTTAATCCCCAACAGCCCAATCACGGGCAGCAATGTGTCTCCCCAACACATCCCTGGTGGTCCAGTGGACCATAAATCCCGATCATGGGATGGAGTAAAGAAAATCCCCAACACATCCCTGGTGGTCCAGTGGACCATAAATCCCAATCGTGGGATGGAGTAAGAAAACCACCCCCACCGAACACATCCCTGGTGCCAAGTGTCCCCACCCACCCACCCACGAAGCCTCTGCCCGCTCCCCCGGCAGCCAGCAGGTGGCAGCATAGTTCAGTTTTGTGAATGAATGTATTCATTCACAAACTGACTGTGTTAGATGGTATGGCTGCACGCCATTTGGCTCTTGCTCTGCACTAATGGGTGCGCCCTACCAGGCAGCCGCCGGTGGGCAGCGGGTGGCAGGCGGTGGATGCTGCTGCTCACCGCCGCCGGGGAGCGGGGCAGAGGCTTCGTGGGTGGGTGGGGTGGGGACACTAGGCACCAGGGATGTGTCTGGGGTGTTTTCTAACTCCATCCCACGATTGGGATTTACGGTCCACTGACCACCAGGGATGTGTTGGGGGAATTTCTTTACTCCATCCCGTGATTGGGATTTACGGTCCACTGGACAGCTATGCACAGTGGTTGTGGTTAGGGTGATATTCGTGCGATGCTCAATAGCGCAACTCCTTTGAATATCACTCCGGCCACACCCCAGCACAACTATTTTGTGCAGCGCAAGGTCTTACGCCACAAAATAGTGCAGTTTGAATATCCAGCCCAAGGTGTTATATTTGCCGCAAGATGGGGGGATGAAACTACCTATTTTACACCTATATTATGTAGCGGGACAATTGGGTATCATGAGTCGTCGGGGTTTCTGTGATAAGGTGGAACTATATACTCCAATATGGCTCCACATGGAGAGGCAGTTGTTAAAAAAAATGGGCTTATTGCCGGAGGCACTGCTCTTTGCCAATCCAGGAAAATACTTTGGTAAAGCAACAAGGACTCCAACCGAAAAAACTGCAATGGCCTGGTGGATGTTTCTTTCACCTTCCCAGAGAAGGGAGCAGGCGAGGTCCATAGATCAGCCGGTGTTGGGAAATCCCAATTTTTTGATTGGGGTAAAGTCATCACTAAAAGTTGGGCAGTCCAGTTAGAGGCCCTCGCATTAAGTGATGTCATGCAAGATAATAGGGTTGCCCTTCCGGCGAGATGTGAGTCTATGCACTTTTTTAAAAGAATACAGCTGGTCAAAATGTTGGAAAGGGCTGGGAAAGACCTGGGGGGGTTCACCAACAAATCCTATTACCTGGGAAAACTTTTCTTCGATAATCTATCTTCTAATCCTCTATCAAAAGTACATAAGGAATTATTGGACTATCTTAGTCCGAAGTCCCCAGTAAAAATATTATACTGGGATGGTGCAGTGGCCTCCCAGCAATGGGCTTGGAATGTTATCTGGAGAAGTATCAAATATATACCTATACCTAGGTACAGAATTATGCAGTACTTTATTGTCTCAAATATGTATTTTACCCCTAAGAAATTGTGTGATAGACAGCTGAGACAGACAGACTTAAGCTTTAGATGTGGAGCCGAGCCAGGCAACATCCTACACGTTATGCGGAATTGTAAAATACAGTCACTCTAGGTGGAAATTAAGCTACAAATGGACACCATGTTAGATTATTCTGAGTTCTTGTTGCCAGAAGTTTGCATTTTAGGTGATATATCACAGTTATCAGGATCCACACCTAAATATCACCTATCATTGATGTCGGCCATAGTTAAATTTTTATATTGAAACATTGGAGAGATGATCAATGTTATAATTACAAACATTGGGCGAGGGATCTTATATGGGCCCTGGGTAGAATCAGTAGATTTATGTGCTTAGAGGGCAAGAAGGGTTTGTTTGATAAAAGATGGTCAACTTTGGAGACCATTTATCTATTACAGGTTGACAGTACTGAGACATTGATCTGTCTGTTGGGTTGTGATTAGTGATAAGATTATTGTGTTGTAGATTCAGTTGGTTTAAGTGATCACTATACAGTGCCTAGTGGCAAAAATCCATAAGTCTGTGTCTAGCTCATGTAGTTTTATGGAATTATTAGCAAGCTCTGGGCTATGCCTTGCTGGGGTGATAAATAGGTGGGGCTCTCTCTCTTTACAGATGACACAATGGAGTTTTTCCCTTCAAGTTAATCAAGTTTTCAAGTTTTCATCTATTGAGTAATATATATTACAGTTGGTGAGGACTCTGAAAAGATCTCACCCTTGGATTCAAGTTTTTTTCCTTTTTTCCTCCCTTTTATTTTCTTTCTTGGACTTAATTATTTGTAACCAAGTGTTGGTCAGACTGTGCTGAATGCAATGGAGGGTCAACCCCATCACTGTGTGTGTACATAGTTTTATGTGTATGTAGGTTACACAACCAGTTTTGGGTTGTGGATCCTGGATTAATCCAGAATTGTGTATATATGTCTTGTCTGAAAAAATGGAAACTTAATAAAGAATATTGGCTCTTGGTTTGCCAGTTTGCATGACCAGGGAGGCTGTAACCCAAAGACTGGTTCAATACAATAGTTCTGCAGTCCTGGTAGGTCACAATATGTGTGCATACTAAGACACTGGGAGGAAGTAGTTTCAGTCTGAGGCTTAACAGGAAAAAAGCATTTAAGTGGAGCTAGATTAGTTTGCCCTATGGAAGACAAACAGAGCGCATCACAGACAGCTTTGCTATCATCACCTGCTCCTTATATCCCCAGTGCCCCATCAACCTGCTTGTCTCCATGAACGATGGCACCAGTTGCTGGTTCAACAAAGAAAAATGACAAGTCTGCTAAATTAGTGAAGAAATGCCACTATGCAGACAAGGACAAACAGAGGCAAAGGGAAAAGGATCCCTCTCCAGAGCGGGCCTGCTTTCCTTTAAAAAGAGGTAAATCCTTGGATAAAAACAGTTCCTAGGCCAAGGCCTTGGGTTCTGCTGCACCCTGACCATCTCTCAGACACTAATTTCAGGGTTTGGCACAGGCTCTGATCCCCCACCATAGAGCTCTTAGTTGAATCTGCTATTGGGTACTGTCCTGTTAATGGTTCTGCCACTGGTAACCCCATCAGGGCCAGTTGATGCATAGATACAGTATCAGGCAATGTCTGAATTCTTTCAAATTCTTTTGCTCATGACTTCACTGATGATATTAATCCCATCACTGCAGTCAGTACATCCACCATCGACTTAGTTAATGAGGCAGGCATTCCCTCTGCTGCTCATATTTCCTAGCAAGGAACTTCTTCCATCAATGCCTGACCCCTTGATGGTTCTTCCAAAGCTCCTTCTTACTGCCATCGACTCAATGCCATTTAAAAAAGGCAGACATATTAAATAATTACATTTGTTCAGTATTCATGGAAGAAGAGGAAGGTGACAGGCTAAATATAATGGGCAAGGGCATTAAAGGAAGGGAGGTTGACACGAGTCCTGTTTCAGAGGAGAGAAACTCCTCAAGGAACTAGCACAATTAAAAGTAGACAAGGCAGTGGGACCTGATGGGGTGCACCCCAGGATACCAAGACAGCTCAAGGAGGTGCTGGCTGTACCTCTCACAGCTCTCTTCAACCTATCACTATAAACAGGGAAGGTTTTGGGGAACTGGAGGAGGGCACATGTGATCCCACTACACAGATGTGGAAATAGGGAACAAGCAGGAAATTACAGACCAGTTAGCCTGACTTCGGTAGTAGGTAAAGTAATGGAATCACTACTGAAGGAAAAGATTGGGGAATACCTTGTAAACAGTGGATTACAGGATGCAAGTCAACATAGTTTCATAGACAGGCGGTCTTGCTAGGCAAACCTGAACAAGGTTTTCACCTGGTTGACCAGGGAACTGGATCAGGGAGGAGCAGTAGATGAGGTCTATCTGTATTTTAGTAAGGCCTTTGACACCATTCCACATACAAGACTGGTGAGCAAGCTGGGCAACCTAGGATTGGGTCCAAAAGTAGTAAAATGGGTAATAGGTTGGCTAAGCAATGGAAGCCAGAGGGTGGTGGTAAATGGGGTCCACTCTGGAGACGGTAAGGTGACCAGCCATGTGCCACAGGGGTCAGTACTAGGCCCAGTCTTCTTCAATGTCTTTATTAGCAACATTATGGAAGGGCTGGAGGGTAAAGTATGCCTGTTTATGGATAACACAAATATCTGCAACAGAGTTAACACAATGGGGGGTGAGGGTGAAAAGAATGAGGGTCAACCTGAAAAAGCTGGAAGAATGATCAAGGGAATGGCAGCTGGTTTTAATGGAAAAAGGTGCAAAATCATGCACTTGGGGCACAGAAACCCAGGGGCAACATACCACTTGAGCAGGGAGGTATTAGCAACAACAAAACAGACAAGGGACCTATGGGTAATCATTTCTGATGACTGGAAGGTAACCAAGAAGTGTGATAAGTCAGTAGGGAAGGCTAGTAGGATGCTCGGGTACCTAAGGAAGGACATTACCAGCAGAAAGAGAGAGGTAGTTTTACCCCTTTATAGATCACACGTGTGACCCCACGTTGAGTATTATGTCCAGTTCTAGAGTCCCCACCATGGAAGGACATAGATTGGGTGGAGGCAGTACAAAGAAGGGCTACCAAAATGGTGCAAGGCCTATGAGGAAAAAGTCAAGGAACTAAATATGTACTCTCTAAAGGAAAGGGGGATATGATAGAAACATTCAATTAACACATGGGTATTAATAAGATACAGCAAGGCAGCATTTTCCATAGAAAAAGATGCTCCAGAACAAGGGGTTACACTATGGTGCTGGGGGGGGGGGGCTCCAAGGAGATGAGGAAATTTTCTTTACACAGAAGGTGGTGGACACCAGAAACAGCCTCTCAACAGAGGTGGTTGGTGTTAAAATGGTAACTGGATTCAAGCATGCATGGGATAGACACAAGGGAGCCTTAGAAGTAAGACAAGGGGGGAGAAAACTAGAGATTGAGTAGGATCTGTAGTGGCACAGTAGTAAGGGAATATAGAGCATACTAGGTGGGCAAAGAGGTGCATATCTGCTCACAACGTCTATGTTTCTGTGCAACCATCAACCAAGATGAGGAGCTGGAATATAATCCAGAGTAGTAAGGAGGAGGAAATTAAAGTGGAAAAGGAAAGTCTAACACCCCAAACAGATTTAGTGGGCTCTAGTTCCACACTCTCCTCCTGCTGTAAAGAAAATATTAGAGATACACCTAGGTCCTCTCCAGAGGATGCCTCTTTCCAGGCTTTCCTCCATTAGGCCAGTCTAAGCTAGGAATTGCTGCCCAGGAAGAGGATTCCTCTAAGAGAAATCTACATGAGTTCTTAGAGGCCTCTGTTTCTCCCTCTGTGATTATTCCTCCTGTTCACATAGTTTTGGAAGATGTCACACTGGCTGCTTAGCACCAGCCCTGTTCTTTACCAGCTGTACCTCGTAAGGCGATAGCAGTATTCTGCATCTTCTGATAAGCCTTTCTACTCCTCTCAACCAGAGATGCGGGTTATCATGGCTGCTCATGACAGTGTCAAAGGTCCTAAACATATGAGGTCTCTCCCTCCAGATATGGAATCAGAGATGCTTGATCTAATGGGCAAAACATATATGCTTTGGTGTCCCATTGCCTTAGGACTGCAAACTACCAGATTTACCTGATTAAATGTGAGAACAGCCTGTGGAATTCTATGGCTGCTATGGCTGACAAACTGCCTGATGGCCCAGAGAACACTGAGGTCTAGCAGACCATGGCCTGAAGGCAGGTAAGCACCTGTTAAGGTCCGCTTATGATGCCTCGGATGCATCAGCTCTTATTGCTGCTTCTAGCATTTACCTGCACTGCCACTCCTTTAAGGATTGCTGGCTTTGCTTCCGAAGTACAACAGTCCATCTTTAATCTTCCCTCTAAAAGGTAAGCAGCTTTTTAGTACCAATGTTCAGTCTGCCTGTAGGAATATCCAGTGATATGGTCGAGTCAAACAGAGCAACTCAATGTGAGCAAACTCAATTTGATTGCCTGTGAAGAGAACAAGAATGTAGGGGCAGCGAACATTGCTAGAGTGAGTGTGGAAGAACAATAACCATGAGGAACAGATAGAACCACAGTAGGAGGGAGCTCACATTGAAAAGGATATGGAAGGATGTTTGGTCAAGTGGTTTTCAGCTGGCCATCTGATCTTGTGAAGGTGGTGGATGTCTATGATACAGCAAGTGCTGGGTTCTACACTGTCTTGGGGTGGGTAGATAATTTTTATTTTTTGTCTTTTTTGCAGTTTTTTTTGTGACCTGTTCCCTGATCCCCTGGAGTTTTGCTCCATGATCACCTGTTCCCCCATTCTGGTTTCTTGAGATCTCCCCTCAGAATAGTCCCCTCCTGGGGTGTCTCCTGTTCCCCAGTGTCAGGACCCCCCTCGGAGTTGATTATATTAATGAAGGGGGTGTGTGGGATGTGAAGCCCCCTACATGGGGGGTGCAGTCTCCTTATAAAAAAATGTATGCAGCATATTGGGTCCCGTAGAGTGTGTTGGGACTGTTGCCTATGTTGCTTTTGGTATAGAGCATAGTCACCATATCTCCTTTCAGCAACATGCACTCACAGAGATGCCTGCCATTTTTTTCATTCACCATTATGACATGGAATCCCTTATGGGACCTCCAGTTATCAACAATGACCCTGCAGTTCCTGCATACTTTGAATCCTCTGCCCTGAGGTGGGGGGTTGGGGTTCTTTTTGCAGGACCTATGTCTTCCAAAGTAGGGGCTACAACTGAGGACCTGCCTATGGCTATCAATGGTCCCAGGCCTTCTCTCAGGCAATGTTGCCTCCTGGTGCCAATTCCAGGCTCACCAAAAGTATAGGTAGTAGAGGTGCCCATGCTGCCCTCTGACTTCTCTCTACCTCTTCTGCCCCCTGCAGATCATGGCATCCTTGTAGGGAGCACATCTCCCTCTTCCTGTCAAAGTGCTGGGAGATCACGACAGATGCTTGGATGCTGGAGGTTGTTCAGTGATGACACACCCCAGAACTCCTGTCTGTCCTTCCGGTGCCCCATCCCTTGCCAAACTAATACTGTCCGGGATATCTCGCCCTCCTGCTGGAAGAGGTTCAAACCCTCTTCAGTAAAAGGGCCATAAAACCTAATCTGGCTTCAGAACTGAAGATGGGCTATTATTCCTATTACTTCATGGTATCAAAATGAACTGTGAATTTATGTCCCATACTGTACTTCTGAGAACTCAACCTGTTATCAAATTCAAAGGATTCAGGATGGTCTCTGTATGGTCCCTTCTCCTCCTGCTACTGAATGGGGATTGGTTATGCAACTTAGATATGAAAGACATTTACCTTCGTGTCAAAATCAACAAATCCCACAAGAAATTCCTGTGGTCCATGCTTCAGGGCTCACATAATTGAGTTTTGTATCTTTCCTTTTGGTCTGTGCTTGGCACCATGTGTATTTACCAAACACTTTGCAGTGGTTGCAGCTAGTCTCTGGCAGGAGGGTCTCTATGTTTTTCCATATGCTGCTTAAGACTCCTTGAGAGAGGCCATAGAGTATACCCTTTTCTGAAACAGGCAACTCTTCAAGCAGTTGGGCATTCTGGTGAATGAGCTGAAGTCAGACCTCAACCCATGCCAACATCTCCAATACATTAATTCAGTTCTGAACAAAGGACTATGTCTGTGTTTGTCCCTTCAGACTACGGTATGGAACTGGTTGCCCAGGCTCAGCTGGTCTCATCCAGTGAACATGTCTCAGGCAGATGTTTTCTCAGATTGATATGCCTCAAGGTTGCTGCTGTTTTAATTGTCCTTCTGTCATGCTTGCTCATGACGATTCCACAATGGTTACTCTGTGCCAAGTAGGCTCAATATTCCAATGAGCTAGAGTGTCTCATCAAAGTGATGCCTCCACCCCACTGCTCCCTGCTCTCATGGTTATATCTGTATCAACCGCTAATGATGACAGTGGATGCCTCAGGTTCCAGATGGGGTGCATTCTGGACTTAGGATCAGTGAACTTCCTCTGATACAGTTCTACACAGCAATACTCTGGAGATGAGGGCTCTTTTGATCGACTTTTCTGATGACTGTTCTGCTTGGCCAGCAGGCCTTTCTCCCTCCTTCCAGGTCATCAGCTGTTGATCCATACAGACAGCATCTCTGTGATGTGCTACCCAAATTGGCAGGGTGGTGTCCACTCATATCTTCTCTGTAGAAAGGCAATGAGAGTCTGGCACTATGCCATGGAACACAACATGCTCTTGTCAGCTGTCTTCCTGCCAGTACCCTTAGTGCCCTTGTGGATCACCTCTGCCAATATCAGGGTCTTGCCAACAAGTCACTAAGAGTGTCCAATAGGTCATAACATAAGGACAGTCCTTCAAGAAGTTAGCCATCATTTCCAGTTCCTGTTCACAACCCACCCAGGGACAATACCTTTCTTCCAAACTTTCATGTTTAGCATTGGCTTTGACACTCAATCTCCCTCGGCAGCTCAACCAAAGGACATCACACATTTTAGGGGGAGCTCTAGGATCCACTAAAGAGGAATGTAAGGTTTAATGATCAGCTGAGTGTATGCCAGGGTATGACGTTTCATCTGTCTAGGTATTCATTATAACTGCATAAAGAGGACTTGAGGGTTATTGTACATACAGGGGTGTTATCATAGACTGTGACATATATTTTTTTAACTCTGTACATATTGGGGTGTGATATCTCATTTGCATGGGGGTCCTGGACAGATCTTTGTACATTAGGCTAATGTTGTAGTGATTTGTGGAAATGTATGTATGTTAGACCTCTGGTCTTACTCACATACTTTATATTTACTTCTAGTTACCTTATCCTGGGGAGGGTAGCAGGTTTATTTCATTGTAGTTGCATCCAGAATCCTTGGAAATGTGTGTGTGTGTGTGTGTGTGCATCTCCTTAAAGCTAGTTATCCCCCTTCCCCCCCACACACATTATGGGGATGTGGGGTGGGGTAGGGTTTATTTTTTGTGGGAAGACAAGTAGGAGAGAAATTACACTTTTATCTGTTTTTCAGATTCCTTAGACACTTCTGGTACATCAAGTTGTTGAATGCTCAGTGTATATTGACATCAGTACATATCAGGCTACATGGACTTAATTCCTTGGTGGTCCACGACTAGAGTTTTTTGTTTGACATTGTAAATTAGCTGATGCTAAATTGGGTTTTATCCTGTTTCTGATATCAGAAATAAACTTTTTACTACTACTACTACTACTAATACTGTCAATTTATATTTAAATTATCATTTATAAAGTCCTGTCACTACACTAGAGGTTTTTTGAAATGTATGGGGCATGATATCTAGCTGGAAAGTACAGCAGGGTGACAGGTGCAGCTAAGTTGTACACATCATAGAGTGTGCACTGATGTTTTTAAAAAAACTTTACTGGTAATTTCTTATCTATAAGGCATGCATTGCAACTTCTTGGTAGTCCTAAGACAACCTTAGTATGTCTTTAATCTGTGTGGATGCTGCTTTTCAGTAATCACATCCTTATACACACTGTGACACCCATAGCTTGATCTTGGAGTCATCTGCTCCAGCAGTGTTATCTTATGTCAATTAAATTTATATGCAGTAGGATTCTTTATATGTGTGTTCCACCAAGCACCTTTTGACCATGGGAGACTCCTAGCTGAAGGTATTATGGTGCTGTTAAACTTCTCTGACATCATTTTCTGTATTTTTCAAATGAGTATTTTAAGCCAATGGGGATTTTTTCTGTTTTTTTTTCTGCATGTTCTAGCTGTTAAAAGTATTGTTTTTTCTAAACAACTGCCATTAGGCTTCTGACGAAGGACTGGTTGGTCTAAAAGCTTAAGCATTTTGTTCTTCTTGTTACATCTATGTTGGTCCATTAAAAGGTATAAAATCATTTGCTTTTGGATCTGTTCTTGCAAGGACCAATACGGCAACTACTAAAACCTCATTTCCTCCCAGTTATGCAACGCCATATCTCCAGTACCAAATGTAATTCCCAACATTTTGAGTGACGTAGAAGTAACTCCAGTTACTCCAATGTTACCCACAGAGCTCCCAGAGAACCAATGACTAGTCCTTGACATTTATGTAGGTTAAGTTTAGTTCCCAATATCGGCATGAAAGATTGAAAAATATCTATTGCAATACATCCCAAAGGCACATCCCAGACAAAGTGACATTATCTGCACAAGCCACTATTTTAAGTTCACTGTTTCCTGCAGTATTAGTAATACCCTGAATTTGCAGATGTTGTTAGAGTTTGCAGATGATAGGATCAATGCAAAAGGTGCATAACAAAGGGTTGAGGGGCAACCCTATCAGACACCCATCTGCAACTTAATTCTACAGCCACAATGTCTATTAATAAGCGGAAGGATGGTAGCAGAGGTGTATAGTACACAAAGCCAAAAGCAAAAAATATCAGAATATAATGTGTGAGCACAGTGAACAAAAAATTATGGGAAACCCTGTTAAATGCCTTCTCTTGGATGAGTGACAGAATGAATCCTACGTTTGCCTCTGTTTCCCCCTGCTTAGCACTTCACGGAACAGGATCAAGTTATCGGCAATATGTCTATCAGGTATGGCACAAGTCTGAACAGGGGAGATAACATATTTGGTGACCTTGGCCAGTCTTTTAAACATAGAAACATAGACTTTGACAGCAGATAAGGACCACTTGGCCCACCCAGTCTTCCCATTTCCCTTCCTATTGGATAAGCTGCAGATTCTAGTTAACCAACAGTCTACTTCCTGCAACCCCCCACTACAATTGCCTTATGTCTGTCCCATGCATGTTTGAATTCCCCCAATGTTTTAGACCCAACAACCTCCCCAGGAAGGCGGTTCCATGCATACACCACTTGCTCCGTGAAAAAAAATGTCCTCACATTACCCCTGAGCCGTCCCCCTTTATCTTTAAATTGTGCCCCCTTGTTCTTACACATCTCTTTTTCTGAAAGAATACTACCCTCCTGGACTTTGTTGATTCCTTTGAGGTACTTAAAAGTTTCTATCATGTCCCCCCATCCCTCCTTTCATCAAGAGTATACATATTAAGCTCTCTCAGTCTCTCTTCATATGGTTTCTGATACAGACCTTGCACCATTTTAGTTGCCCTATTCTGGACTGTTTCCATCCTGTCTATGTTCTTGCATAGATGGGGTCTCCAAAACTGCACACAGTATTTCAGATGGGGTGTCACCAACTGTCTGTACAGAGGGATAACCACTTCCCTTTTTTGACTTGTGATGCCCCGTCCTATGCATCCCAGTATCCCCCTGGCTCTCCATACTGACTTCTCACATTGCTTACCCACCTTTAGGTTATCTGATATGACTACCCCCAAGGCCCTTTCCATTTTTGTTGTTGTTAGTACCTGCCCTGCTATTGTGTACTCTTCTCCTGGGTTTTTATTTCCCAGGTGCATTACTTTGCACTTCTTTGCATTGAATCAAAGTTGCCGTATGTCTGACCATTCCTCCAACCTTACCAAGTCCCTTATCGTCCTTTCTACCCCCCCCCTTGTGTATCAACTCTGTTACAGATCTTTGTGTCATCTTCAAAGAGGCATACCTTTCCCTCCAGACCCTCTGCAATGTCAACTAAAAAGATGTTAAAGAGGACTGGACCCAGTACAGAGCCCTGAGGTACTCCACTAGTAACCCCTCTTTCTTCAGAATGTGTTCCATTCACTATTACCTTCTGTGTGTCCTGTTGTGCAGCCAGTTTGCTACCCAGGCTACCACCCTGGAACCCACTCCCAGGCTGGATAACTTGATTATTAGCCTTTTGTGCTGGACTGTGTCAAATGCCTTGCTAAAGTCTAGGTAGGCCATGTCCACAGCCCCTCCCTGGTCTATTACTTTGGTCACCCAGTTAAAGAAATCAATTAGATTCATCTGATATGACCTTCCTGCTGTAAATCCATGCTGCTTTGGGTCCTGTGCCCCGCTGGCCTCTAGGTACTCAACAATTCTTTCTTTCAGAAGTGATTCCATCATTTTCCCTACCACTGAGGTCAAACTTACAGGTTTGTAGTTTCCTGCTTCTGCTGCCATGCTCCCACTTTTGTGAAGGGGAATCACATTTGCCCTCCTCCAGTCCTCAGGTACCACCCCATTCTCCCATGATTTGTTAAAAAGTGTGGTCAGTGATGTCACTAGGACCTCCCTTAGTTCTTTTAGGATTCTGGGGTGAATCCCTTCAGGCCCCATTGCTTTGTCCACCTTGAGTTTTAGAAGTTCTTTCAGGACTCTTTCTTCTGTAAATGGACCGGGTGTCAACCCCACTACCCAGAGTGCTTCTATTGTCTGATTTAGGTAACTCCTCTGCATCTTCTTTTGTGAATACTGAGCAAAAGTATTCATTCAGTATCTCTGCTTTTTCACTGTCTCCCTCTGCCCACCTCCCCTCTCCTTTATTAATCTTCACTATTCCTCCCTTAACCTTTCTATGCTCCCTAATGTACCTATATAAGGTTTTATCCCCCTTCTTAACTGACTTGGCTATTTTTTCCTCTGTTTGGGCCTTTGCTATTCTGACTGCCTTTCCCACTTCTTTCTGCTTTCATTGATACAGTTCCCTGTCGTGCTCCTTCTGTGATTCCTTATACTTTTTGAATGCAGCCTTTTTCTCCTTAACCTTCCCTGCCACCTCTTTTGAGAACCATAGTGGTTTTTTACTCCGCTTCATTTTCTTTATTTGTTTCACACAAAGGCTTGTTGCCTTTATGATAGCAGTTTTGATTTTTCTTCATTGTTCTTCCACCCCTCCTTTTTTGCCATTTGCTAGTGCATTCCTCAGGTATTCACCCCATTTTGCCAAAGTCGGCCCTTCTAAAGTCCAGTATCCTTGTTTTTGTATGGCTTGTCTCCATGGTTGTGTTTATTGTGAAGCACACTGTGCAGTGGTCACTTGTTCCCAGATGTCTACTGACTTCTAAATTTGTGATCCTCTCTCCATTTGAGAGTACCAGATCTAGTATTGCTCCCTCCCGAGTGGGTTCCAAAACTAGCTGTCTAAGGCCTGCCCCCTGCAGGGCATCGAGAATGACCCTGCTTTTGGATGTGGCTGCAGTACGTGTCATCCAGTTAACATCTGGTATATTCAGATCCCCCATCAACAGTATCTCCCCCTTTTCAGCCATTTTGAGAATGTCCTCCATCATTTTCTTGTCCGTTTCCTCCCCTTGAGACGGGGGTCTGTATACAACCCCTGTGCAGATTGTGATGCCATTCCCTGTCTCCAAGGTAACCCAGAGTGCCTCTTGTCCTCCCCCTTTACTTTTTAGTTCTGTAGCTTTGATCCCTTCCCTTACGTATAGAGCTACTCCACCTCCTCTTTTACCCTCCCTGTCCCTTCTGTAGACTGTGTACCCCGGTATGTTGACATCCCAGTCATGGTTCTCCGTGTACCATGTTTCTGTGACTGCCACAATATCCAATTTTTCATCTTCCATCAGGGCTACTAGCTCAGGAAGCTTGTTTCCCAGACTATGGGCACTGGTACTCATTGCCCTCCATTTAATGTTGGCTTTATCCTTTTTCCCCCATCCCTGCTCTTATTGCCCTTGTCTATTTTTCCATTTACCCCTGTCCTGCCCTCTGTTGAGCTCTGAACCTCAGTGTTTACCTTGCTACCTGCCATGTTTTGTGGGGGGGAGGCTTGAAATTTCCTGCCTCTTATCAGCACCTCCCTCTTATTTAGGAAATTCATTAAGACTTTCAGATCTGTGTTAGGGAGACACGAAGGTCTGCAATTATTCAAGTCTGAATCCTGTCCTTTCTTATACGGAAGGATTTGGATTTCCTCTGCAAAAGAAGTAGATGCCGAGCCTTACTGCAAAATCCAATTGTACACCATGATCAAAATGTCTGCTAAAGGATCTTGAAAAGTCTTATAAAATTCCAAGATGAGACCATCTGAACCCGTGGCTATATTCGTGTGAAATAGGGAAATGGCTTGCTGTACCACTAAAGGGATAATGGGACTGGTTATGTCAAATAAATCCCAGTGAGAAACACCAGGGACTTTGATGGAAGCTAAAAAGGCATCCAATTTGAGGGGCTAGGGTGTTCAAACATGGTAAAAAGATGTGAGTGCACTAGGGACATTATACCATCTTTATCTGCAGCAGTCTCCCCCATCTGTGTTGAGATCTTTGAAATGTTTCTGTTACACCCTTTTTTTACAACTCCCAAATGGAAAGGCTACTTTATGCTATTTAAAAGTTGAAGCTGTCTGAAATCGGGATCCAAGGCTCCATAAAGAATTTGAACTGAGAATAGTGGACTGCTCCCGGGGTTATTGAATGACAAAATAATTTTTTTTTTGTTTGTTTCTTCCTATGGGATATCTTTCTCCACTGCATGAGAGGCAGTGGGCGTGACTTTTTATATACTTAACTGGAGTGGTGAGAGGACTCCAGTCTACTACATTTTCTTCTCCCCTGTGTGAGAGGCAGTGGAGGTGACTGTTCTGGACATCTAACACTGGAGTTGTGAGAGAACCCCAGCATATTATACATAGTTTACGGTTATTATTTTTATATATTATAAAAAGTTTTTGGAATTGTTAGTTATCTGAGTTTAGTTGGGAAAGTTTGGAGAAAGAGGTGGGTGTATTATAGGTTTTATTGTCAATAGAAGATGTGTTGGTCAGTTGCTGTCCCAGTCATACACTACTCCCCTGCCAAACTCCATGACCTCCAGCCCTTTTATCCCCCCCTTTGCCTGCAGAGGTTTATAACCAACATAGGGATTTGGGTATTGCTAGGAGAAGGGGGGATGGACTGGGGGCCACAGACATTGGGAGGGGAGAGAGCGGAGTGGTCGTATCTGTGTTGTACAGTCCAGGAGATGCCCTGGGGTGAAATTGTCTCTAGATCATGGCTTGCCATGTCTGGTTACCATACCCAAGGGCTCCTGTAAATCTGGGCAGACAATACGGTCACCTCTGGAACCCCATCTGACTCAAGTGGTGTTATACAGTGCCAGGTCTATTAGAAACAAGACAGCTATTATTGCCGATCTTGTTAGGACAGCCGACCTGGCATGCATCACCGAAACCTAGCTTGATGACAACACTGGCCCCATTTTGGAAGCGGTGGTCCCAGATGGGTATTCAGTGATACACCACTCGAGACCAGACCGCAGGGGCGGGGGGTGGCTATCTCTTTTAGATCAGAGTTGGGCCTTACTGGTGTACCAATAGAAGTGACCAGATCATTTGAGTCTACTGTAGTAGTAGGTGTGAGCTGTAGGATCATTCTCATCTACCATCCACCCAGGGGTGAGAAATTGTTCCTGCAGGAAGTGGCAGACTTTGTCACGGATGCGGCATTGGAGTCACCCAGGCTGATGGTCCTGGGTGACTTCAATACCTGGGTCGATGACGAACTCTCGCAGTTCAGTCCAGATTTCCTCCAACTTATGTCTTCATTGGGGTTCGCACAGGTAGTTGCCTCTGCTACTCATAATCAAGGTCACTCCCTTGATCTGGTCTTTCTCCTGGGGATCAAGTCCTTTGATTTGGTAGTGGAGCCAGTCATATGGTCCGATCAATACACAATAAGATTCAAACTCCAGCCCCCCCTTATAGGCCCGCCCCATGAAGATGGTCAGATTCCGCCCATTGTGGGGTGTTACCCCAGAGGGTCTTTCGGTGGTATTAGACCTATTGGGAGTTCTGAGGGAGGGCAGGGATCCAGAGAATCTAGTTTTGGCCTATAACAAGACTATCACTGGGGCTCTGGATGCCATTGCCCCTGTCCATGTTCATCCCCTCTCTCTTCGTCCTTGTTCCTCTTGGTTTGATGGGACCTTGAGGGAGTTGAGATGGATGGGACGAAGGTTAGAGCATTGCTGGTGGAGAACTGCCCTTGATGCTGACTGCCGTAGACTGATGGATTATTACCAACGCTATCAATCAGCAATCTCACATAAGAAGGCAGAGTTCCTGTCCGGTGAGATAGCTGCTGCTCAGAATCGACCAGCTCAGCTCTTTCGAACCATGGACAGGCTGTGCAACCCACCCTGTCTACAGGTTCGAGAAGCATTTTCACAAGATAAGTGTGATGAGTTTGCTCATTTCTTGACAGATAAGGTGTCTGGCATCAGGGCTGAAATCTGCTCTGCACCCTCCATGGGGGTTAGTGGTGGTCGGTGCAAGGTCACTGCCCCTTGGTCATCCTGAACATCTTTTGACTGACCAGAGATAGGGGACATCGTGCGGATTGTCCAGAAATTGCTGCCAACTTGCTGTAGTTTGGATCCAGGCCCTACTCGCCTATTATTAGTGTGTATGGAGATCATTGGCCCGATCCTTGCAGAGATTGTTTGGTGCTCTTTAGACTCAGGAGAATTCCCTAGCTCATTGAAGGAAACAGTGGTGGCACCACCTCTAAAGAAAGCTTCTTTAGACCCAGGCATCTGTGCAGACTGCAGATCTATCTCTAACCTTTCCTTTGTTGGGAAGGTGATTGAGAAAATAGTTGCACAGCAACAGGAGAACCATCTTACCATACATGAGGTTTTTGATCCTCTCCAGTCTGGTTTCTGGAAGAGACATAGTACCGAGACTGCTCTGGTTCAGGTTCTCAATGATCTCTTGATGGCAAGAGACCAGAAGCGTCGCTCCATCTTGATGCTTCTGGATCTCTCTTCAGCATTTGACACTGTAGACCATGGGGTTCTGCTCAAGCATCTGAGGGTCATCTTTGGACTGGCTGGTCCAGTTCTTAGATGGTTCCATTCCTTCCTAGTTGGCAGGTTTCAGAGGGTAGTGTCAGGGATTTTTTCCTCTGAGCCATTCTCCCTGCCATGCGGGGTGCCTCAGGGCTCAGAGTTGTCCACCATGTTGTTTGCAGTGTATCTCCTGCCCCTCTGAGACATTGTAAGATGAAATGGGCTGAGTTTTCACTGCTATGCAGATGATACACAGCTCTGTCTTTTGTACCCGACCAGGATAGTGCAATCCTGATGTTTAGCAGCTGTCTAGTGGAAATTCATGGCTGGATGAGGTCTAGTTGATTGAAACTGAACTCTGGGAAAGCTGAGGTGCTGGAGCCAGGGCACCAGATAGAGAGGCCAGTGGTGGGGTTACCATCTGGGCTTTGGCTCGACAGTGCACTGCTGCCCACCTCTGAACAGGTGCATTATCTGGGGTGGAATTTGATGATGGGCTGACATTGCAGGCACAGGTGTTGGCAGTCATCAAATCTTCCTTTTATCATCTTAGGAACATCACCAGAATTAGGCACCTTTTTCTGTCCAATGATTTGCCCATGCTGATCCACACCTTTGTGACCTCATGCCTTGACTACCACAACTCCCTATACCTAGAGCTTCCAGGGGCTGATGTCCGCCACTTGCAGCTGGTGTAGAATGCGGTGGCATGACTATTGACTGGGACTTCTCATACCAGTCATATTATGCCTGTGCTGTGCAATCTGCACTGGCTGCCTATATAGTGGCGGACCACCTTTAAGGTTGGTCTTATGACCTACAAAGCCCTACATGGACAGGAACCAGGTTATCTGCAAGAGCTCCTGGTTCATTACAGCCCTTGCTGACCTCTCCACTCTACTGATGAAGGGTTGCTAGAGGTTCCCAGGGTACAGTTGAAAACATCTGGTACAAGGACTTTTATGTTCTCAGCGCCATCCCTTTGGAAATCTCTACCTCATCAGATCAGAGAGTGCGAGACCATGGAGAGTTTCAAGACCAGTTTAAAAACATATTTATTTAAACAGGCTTTTAACGTGAAATATTGTGAATTTGGAAATTTTTAAATTGATGCTGTTGTGTATGTTTTATATGATTTTATTAAACTGTTTTAAAATGTTGTATGTAAAGCGCTTTGATATTTGAATTGCACTATTTAAATAAAATTATTATTATTATTATCTATAACTCTGAGTCCCATTTTGGTGTTCTGGCAATAAAAAATGGCTCCTGTCATATTGAAGGGTCCGCATCCTTCCCTTTATACTAGTTATCTGGGAGCTATAAGCTCCCACACTGGTGTGCATAAAGGTAAGGACCTTAGTCAGTTGAGAACGTAAAGTGAAGTATTCAATGTATTCATGCTTTCTCTTGGTTCTGGACAATCAGGTGAATAAAACTAGCAATTCCTTCTTGGTGTCATCCCATCAAGTTCCTAAGTCATCAGCCATGCACACCAAGGATTGTCAAGCTCCAAGATCAAGGACTTTCTTCTGGTTCAACGAATCAAGTAACAAGGAGCTATTTAAATGCCAGTAGCCTTTACCAACCCAGTAATTGATTATCTGAAGTTTCTATAGGTATTAGTTGCACATGCATCTGGTGGAGGTGGGCAGAGACAAACAAAAAGTCTATCCTAGTGGCCAGCGTTCTTCTATGATACTTGTAGCCACCTGTGTGATGTTGAGTTCTGTAAGCATCTACCAGAGAGGCATCTTTTAGGATTTTAGTGAAGGAAGTGGTATCACAGAATAGTTTTGAGGTTTTAGCTCCCATTTCAGCATGAGAAGGTCCACAATTAAAGTCACCTCCAAAAGCAACATGTCTGGATTATGTAAGTATGGCTGGATGGACCAAAAAAGATCTACCCTAGCTTTTTTCATCTGAGGTGCATAAATATTGATAAGCCAGAAAGGAGACCCCTGATACTGAACATCAAGCAGAAGATCCCTGCCTGGATCTATATCTAATAGGCATTGTACAGTAAAGGAACATTCCCTAAATAATATCCCTCCCTATCACAGGCATCAGCCCCAATGGACCAGAAAGAAGGTCCCAGCACTAATGTCTTTGAGCTTGAGAAATGTCGAAGGAGGTGTTCAGTCTTGTCTCCTGAAGGAAAACATCAAAGGCCAGATCCTTAAGTAGGGCAAAGAGAAGTGTCCTACAGGCCGCAGTTTTAATACTGTTCAAAATTAGGAGGCTCTGTAGAAGATGAAGTGCCCTTCTGAAGGAGAAGATGAGCAACATCAGAGTCCTCCTGATATGCAAGAGTTGCTGCCATCTCCGTCCACTGCCTTTGCTGTAGGTTCCTTTGTCCTTTTTCCAAAAATTAATCCCGTGGATCCACCTCATCCCTGTTATGCATAGCCCACTGACACTGGCAATAAGAATGACCTGATTCCTCACACAGACTACAACAGAGGCAATTGGGACATTGTGAACTAGCATGTCCCAGGGTTAAACATAAATTACAATGAATTTTATCACAATTGTTGCTTAAGTGGGTATCCGAACCACAGCAAAAACAAGTTTTAGGTTGTCCTAAGTAAAAACAATACACCCTGTCACAACCCAGAAAGAAAACACTAGGGATATGTTGCAAACCAGAGGTAGAGTATTTAAGTTTGACCTTAAAGTGCCAATATCCTGTCCCCATTCAGAAGTATTCCATATCCAAGATCGGTTATGGAACCCCAAGCACGTCACATCTTTGCGACAACCAATATCTTATGTCCTGTACATTAACTCCCTTGTTTGTCAACATTACCTTTAATGTGCAAACAGACAGTTTTTGTTAATGGTATTGCCTGAATGGGGAGAGAGAGGGGCGTATATTTTAGCTTGTTATAAAAAGACCAAAATCCATCCAAGAAAATAGAGGTATTGAAGCTAAGGTCATAATAGCCATCATTCAGAGCATGCAACTAAGCATACAACTCATTAGGAATGACATGAAGGGAGTCTTTCAACAGGAACCTGCCAACAAATGCCCTATCGGGGGTGTATCAAAGCTACCTTTATATAGTAAGTGCACAGCATTTCGCAGTTGAGCTGGTGCAGGAAAGTTTGAAAAAAATATCAGACTGATGAAAACAGGACCATTTTTGCGCTGATGTCTGTTTACTGTCATGATGGGGGCGTGTTCGAGAATAAAGGGGGAGGCAGACTCAGCAAGATCTCTACCAAATCAGCCCAAGATAATGTGGTAGTCAAGGCCTGTGCAGTACAGGCAGTAATATCTTCAATTACTGAGGCTGCTACAAATCCGGGTAGGAAATGCCCAAACCAGGTAGCCATTCATCACAGCCCGTTTCAGTCCCAGGAGCATTCTGACTAGGAAAGTGCAGTCTCCTGGTCAGTCAGGCAAATCGATAAACAAAAGAGCAGAAACAGGCTGCTGGCCTTTAGAAATATCTAGGATGGCACTGCAATTCGGGGGAAGAGAAGGAACTGTATCAACTGTATTAGTGGAGGAGGAAAATGAGGCAGTGATCAGGCCCAAATCACTAACTGCAGTCAAAAGAACCTCATCCAAGGAAGCGAAGAAAGATGACATACCTGAGGAAAAAAATGGCACTGTCATTTCTCTCAGCAGCTGTGAATGCCATTGTCCTGTCTCATCCCTCATCCATCCAGCAGCAGTCAAGGCTCATACAGGTGACCAAGCATTCAGAGAGTAACTCTAACCCCAGCATCTAGTGTTTTCAATAAGGGAGGCAGACAAATCAGCATTTGACTCAGTTCCATGGAATTCCAGTGTCAGTAGCAGGAGCTGGACGTCCCATGGTACCAGAGGGTTGCAGCACAGCAGTACTCAAATTCAAAATCAAGGAGTCATCCATCAACAATGGTACACAAGCAGAGGGTACATTGGGTTCCTGATCAGCAGAAGGTTTCTTCAGAAGAGAAGCCACAATATCCACAGCGGAGTGCAACAAGAGAGAAGTTGAAAGAGCAGCTCCCATGACTGCAGTCAGCGGCCCCTTTGATGAAGCTGTGTCGCATGGAGTGACAGGCGCTGCACTCCTCCCATCAGGAACAAGCTCTGATAGAAACAAAGAAACATACAATTTGATGGCAGATTCAGACTGCTTGGCCCACTGCCCATTTCCCTACCTATGGCATAACCTCCAGATTATAATTGATCTGCATCTCACCTTCTCTTTCCCATTACTAGGGTAGCCTTCTGTCAATACCATGCATTCTTAAATTCACCTATTGTATTAGCTCCTACGATCTCTGCAGGAAGGCTATTCCAAGAATCGATGACCCTTTGTGTGAAAAAATGCTTCCTCACATTGCCCCTAATTCCCCCCCAGACTCATGTTGTGACCACTTGTTCTTGTACATTTCTTTTTCTGAAAGATGCTTCCCACTTGAACTTTTTTTATCCTCTTAAAGTACTTGAATGTCTTGGATGTTCCAATTCAACCTATCAAATTCCATTCCCCCCACCTTGAAGTCTTCACAGCCCTCCTCACCCTTAACTCTACCAAGTCTAGCCTAGACGGTCTTCACCCCAGGCTTCTCCATATTGCTGCCCCAGCTATAACTGCCCCACTCACCCACATTCTCAACCTCTCTCTCTCCTCCTCCTCTGTCCTTAAGGTATGGAAATCTGCAAAGTTCATGTCCCTCCACAAGGGAAGTGACCCTTCTGCTCCTGGAAACTATAGGCCCATCTCTCTCCTTCCCACTCTCGCTAAACTTCAAGAATCCCTTATTCACTCCTGGCTGTCAGATATCCTGGCCACTACAAATACTTTATCAACAGTTCAGGCTGGCTTCAGGAAGCACCACTCGACCACCTTCTCATTATTGCAAGTAACAGATTTAATTTTTTCAGCTATGGACCAAAGCCATATTACAGCAGCCATTTTCATAGACTTGGCAAAGGCCTTTGATTCAGTCTCCCATCCCCTCCTGCTACACAATCTTAGTTCTATAGGCCTAGCTGAACCCGCAGTCAACAGGTTCCACTCCTATCTTCACAACAAGTAGAAATCAGTGCAATTAGGTTATACTATCCCCACCCTGTTCACTATCCTTTCTGGGGTCCCTTAGGGCTCCATCCTTGGCTCCATCCTTTTCTCCCTATTTATAAACAACCCCCTAGTTTGCAAATGTTCTAACATGCATATGTATGCTGATGATACTATCATTTTTATCTCTGGGACCTCTTCCATCAATGTACAGACCCACTTCCAAGAGGACTTCAATAGAGTTCAGACTTGGTTTCAGAAACAACAACTCAAACGAGATGCAAAAAAAACTGTGGCCATGACTTTTGGTTCCAGTCAAAAACTGGCCACTCTCTAGTCTTCTACTGTCTTCACAACCCTGGATGGCACTCCTCTTGAAAATGTCCCATCTTTCAAATACTTGGAGGGTATGGTTGGATTGCCACCTGAACTTCTCCATCCACGTCAATACCATCTGCACTAAACTATGCCCCAAACTGGCTGTCCCATATAGTCATAATGACAGCCTCCCCCTCCCCACCCACAGTGACTTGGTATCCAAATTGATCCTTCCCATCTTTGATTATTCTGATGGGGTGTATGGTACACATTCTTCATGGCCTCACATTCTTCACTTGCCAGATTAGACACCCTTCTTAATGCTTTGCCACCAACTCCCCTTACCCACCATTGTCTCCTGTACTCCACCCTATCCTTTGTGCCTCAGTCTCATAGGAGAATGGTTCACTGTTCCTCCTTTGTTGCAAAATTCTGGTTAGACACCCTTCTCTCCTACCTCTCTGCCTGCATATCCAAAGCTGCCTCCTCAAACTACTCACTCTACCAAAGAGATCCATACACATTTTCTATCCCCCGCTGTAGGAACAAAACTCTTGATGGAAAAATTATCTTATTTTTATTATCAGGAATTGATTTTAATTATTATTTTGTGTGAGTTTGTATGAGATTAATTATGTGAAGTTTTACTATAATTTCTGGTTAAGATTACTGTTTGTGTGAATTCCTAAAAGCAAAACAAAAGTGCTAATTAATTCTTAAAACAAGGTATCTGACTTTAATACTTAAAAGGAAAAAATCTCTATCTGTTTCCTGAACACCTCTTTGCCCATATATGGCAGATGAGCTGTGCCTGAACCAGAGATCCTACGGTTCTTTTAATATAGGATATTAGTGAGCACTTTTCCAAGTTGAGCCAGAGCTTCAATCAGATAAAGTCATGTGATGTGATGTTTTCTGAGAGGCCCTCAAATTCCAAAAATTCCTAAGCTGAAGCCAGAGCTGGGTATCCATGGACTACAATCAGATAGGAAGTCATGTGACTGATGTAGGCTAGCACCAAAGGGAAAACAAATCTTGTCTTAGGAAAATGCAGTTTAAAATTTCCATAGAGTTTGTATTAGAATAAAACATTTTATTTATATCTTAATGCAATGTACTGCTGCTACAAAAATTTGACAGTTGATAGACACTAGTATGAGTAATAAAAAAGTATACCACAAGTGCTGGACCAAGGGTTCGAAAGTTATGTATTAACATTTTTAATAACTTTTTTTATTGATAAACAGACAAATCTAGTCTCTCATGATAGCTGACATCTCGAGGAGTCTGAAAATATAACTCTAAAGTATGTAGTCTGTTGCTATACAAAAAAAGATCAAAGTTTGGTAAAAACAGTTAAGATTTATTGCTTCTAGACAAGACAAAGAACCTCATGTGCTTCTACAAAGAAATAGTTTTGAAAGCTTTGATAATGGATTTTTCTTTTAAATCTTATATTATTCTGTAGCTTAGAATATTTAGAGCAAAAACTATCACTTTATTTTAAGACGTTTTATTAGAATTATGAAGTTATAACCTTTAACAGTCTAACTTGAATATGGGAAGCACACCAAAAAGCTCCATTTGGGGGTGATAATTAGAAGCTGAGCAACTAGATGTGTTTTCCTGATGCTCCCTACCTCAGGAATAAAATCTAAATATTTTAAACTGCATCCGCAGGTAAAATCTTGAAAATTGTGAACCAGATGACAGAAAACACAATAATGGATGATTATCTGATGAATTTGTCCATCAAACCTGCTAGAATTGCCACAAAAAACTTCAAGAAGCAGGCAGCTTCAGGCACAGCAGAACCGCTAGGCCCTATATCATTTTCTGCTGCAGAGATGGCTGTTTTGGGGAAAAAGCTTACCTCTCAAGTTCTGGCTGAGCTGGCACCATGCTTGGAAAAGATGGAGCAGAAGATCAATGGTAAATTCCATGAAAGTTTGGACCAAATGGCCATGTATGGCAGCAGACTCACGGAGGTGGAGATACCGTGCACCTGCTCCCCAACTGATTGGCAGCACTTAAGAAAGAGAATTATCACAGAAGGCTCAACTTGAGGATTAGGGGCCTCTCTGAGGGACATGAGGGTCTGGATAGTCTGTTGTTTTGTGCTGTAAAGCTACCGCAACTTCTGGGCCTGCAGTCGAAGGGGAGAAAGCACAAGTTAGAGAGGGCCCATTGAGCAGTATTTCCAAGAGAGGAAGAGGGGCAGCCTCCCAGGCAAATAATCATATGCTACCATAACTTTCAAGACAGAGAGGAAGTCCTACAAGTGTACAGACAACAATAATTGCTGCAGTTTGAGGGCACAAGATTATTCATCTCACTGGACTACTTTAACCAATTGCTCAAGAAAAGAAGGGGTGTTTAATGTGGTGATGGTGCAATTACAGGAGATGAAAGCTGAGAACTTCCTCACCTACCCAGCAAAGCTGAAAATATGCCATGCAGGAGCTACATACACCTTCTGGGAGTTTAGTAAAGCAACCATCTTCGTTGCTGAACTGAAGAGAAAAATTGATGAGCAAACTCATGGTTCTGCTTTTGGAGCTGACTGGCTCATGCCTGCTAAATTTATGCTTAATGACCTACTGGATCAAGACTGTGGGGCTTATAGTTTCGGATGGCGGCTCTCCTTCCAAGTTATGGCTGAACTCTGGATAAACTTTTTTCATATAACCTGGAAAGCCTAACCTTGAAGAAGATTCTTGGACTAAAATCATGCTGACATTTAGATCCATGATATAATTGTAATACCTGGGCCCTTGCAGCCTTCCCCTGTGGACGTGGTTGGACCTGGAGTTCCTACGAATTTCAAGTGGGGAGCTTGCTCGATCTGACTGAATCTAACAGTGGAAGAGATGTACCCAGGTAGGCGGGGGGGAGTGGTGGTTGGAGCTTGGTGCATGAATCGAGCTGCGCAGCTCCACCCACCATTGCCAGTCTGGTTCCTTTAAAAATCACTGTTAACAACCTGAACATTTGGGCATAATGAAGAGAGGATAGGCTGGGAGATACAGGCCTGTTACACAGTGTCTCTGGGTATTTCATTAGTCACTGGAGAGGGGGGCACAAGGTCAAAGCTTAGGAGATCTGGAGCTAAAATTAGATGGGAACCCTCTTCTGAAAGAGGCAAGGTATATAGGACAGTGCTGGGTCTCAGCGGGGAGGTTCTCAATGCAAATTAGGTCTGTGATATGTGGAAATTATGAATCAAGTTACTTGTCTGCCAACAGCTGATTTTAGATGCTACTGACATAAGTTCATAGCCTTGTGCTCATAATATTGTTCCTTGGGGGGGAGTGTTCATTTGTAAATGTCTGGGGAAATAGCCATTTGGGATGACAATGGCAAACAGGAAAAAAGGAAGAAGGGTGGCATGGGAGGGGAAACTTAAATGTTATTTCAAACATTTAGAGAGTTGTAAGGTGAAGGAGGATTTTACAGAATTGTTATGTTGGTGGAGTTAATTACTTGTTACATGTTAAATGTGTGTGTAGGGAGGGCTGGGTAGATACTGGGATGTATAGGGAGAGGCATCAACAGCAGAAAACAGGAAGTTGTTATCCCTCTGTACAGACACCTGGTGAGACCCTATCTGGAGTACTGCATCCAGTTCTGAAGACCCCATCTCCGCAAGGACATAGACAGGATGGAGGCAGTCCAGAGGAGGGTAACTAAAATGGTGCAGGGTCTGCAAGTGAAGCCATATGAGGAGAGACTAAAGGAGCTTAATATGTATCCCCCTGAGGAAAGGAGGGAGAAGGGGGACATGATAGAAACTTTTAAGTACCTCAGTGGAATCAACAAAGTCCAAGAGGGTAGCATCTTTCATAAAAACAGATGTGCAAGAACAAGGGGACACAATCGGAAGATGGGGGGATGGCTCATGGGCAATGTGAGGAAGTATTTTTTCACAGAGAGGGTGGTGGATGCATGGAACAGCCTTTCTGAAGAGGTTGTGGGGTCTAAAACTGTGGGAGAATTCAAGAATGCATGGGATGGACATAAGGCAATTTTTGTGGGGGCTAGGAAGAAATAGGCTGTTGGTTAAATAGGATCTGCAGCTTATCCTGTAGGTAGGGAAATGGGCAGACTAGGTGGGCCAAGCGGTCCTTATCTGCCGTCAAAGTCTATGTTTCTATGTTTAATGAGTTCATATTGTTAAGGTCCATCTGGCTAACTAGGAAGCATAAAATACAATGTGCACTGGTAGGAAGAAGCCCTGTAGATATACTGCTGCTAAATCTGTTCAGGGAAAGATTCAAATGATACCATGGCTACGCAAGCTGATTTAAATATCTAATCCTGAACTGGGTGAGGATTTTCCTCTCCCATTAAGAGGGCTGCTATCTTGACAGCCCTTCATAGATGTCATATGCAGGTTGCTGTCTTGCAGGAGACACACCTAACACCTGCAGAATATAAAAAACAAATTTGTGGGTGGATCAGGTCCTGCTACTTCTTATCCTTCTCCTCAAAAGAGGGGTGGCGATATTGATTCACAAGCATCTACACTTCTAGGTGACCAAAACAGTGGCAGATCCAAAAGAGGGGAGATATATATTTGTTCCTAGGGTGTTATATGGGGAGAATGTCAGATTTGGTAGTGTTTACGACCCTGCGACTTTAGACCCTCAATTCTAGCAGGATATCCTGGATATTCTAATTAGAGAACAATTTCAGGGTTTAATTATGGGTGGGGACTTCAGTATGCCTGACCCCAAACTGGATCACTCACTGGGGAAAGGGAGAATATATTCTTGCATTAGAAGGTGGAGGGATGGTGTATCAGAACTTAACCTGGTGGATGCCTGGAGGTCTGCTAACCCTACAGCATGAGAATATACCTTCTTCTCGAATTCTTATAAGTCATGGTCCTGAACAGAGCATGTATGTGTCAATGTGAGATGGTATTCTAGATTGGGGAAGATTAAGCATGGTCCCATACAAGTTTCAGACCACTCAATGGTCACAGTCTCTTTTAGAACATTGAGAGAGGGGGTATTTCTTGGAAATTTCCTAAATATATGTTGGACTTGAAGGAATTTAAGTCCTATATAAAGGAACAGTTGAAGCAATATAAAGAATTGAACAAAGTCTACGCCCCTTCAAAACAAATCTTTTGGGATGCAAGTAAGGCCTACATTCGCAGTGCTATTATTAGTTATATGGCAAACTTTAAGAGAGAAATACATAAAAAACAGTGAGATCTTCAGGACAAGGTGAGAGAGCTCAAGGGTAGGGCAGCACAAGAAGAGGGAGAGGAGGTTCTCCAAATGCTTGCCTTGGCTTGTGAGTTTCTCAATAGTCTTTTAATGGACAATGCACGAAAGCAACTGTTTTACATTAAGCCCAAGATATATGAATGGGGTAACAATCCTGGACCTCTATTGGTAAACTTGATAAAGGGTAGGAGGGGCCCATCACATATATTGGAAGTCAAAGATTCTCAGGGCCAACTTGCTACAAACTCTAAGGACATTAGGTAGAAATTTAAAGACTTCTATCAGAATTTATATAAAGTGGAATGTGAGGACAGGGAGAGGATTGCAAAAGAATTTTTGGATAAGATAACACTCCCACAACTGTCAGAGCAGCAACAAAAGGTGCTAGGTAGAGAAATCACCAAAGAAGAGATCTGGGCAGTGAGAAGAGGGTTGAAACCAAGAAAAGCAAGTGGTCCTGATGGTCTCCCAGTGGAGTACTATAAGTTAACAATATACATATTTAAGGAGATAAGGGGAGGGGGACACTCCCTGAAACTTATGGTCATTCTGAAGCCTGGGAAAGATTCACAGGACTGTGCCTCATATCATCCAGTATCTTTGCTGAGTTGTGAAGCCAAATTTATGTGAAGATCTTGACATCTAGACTAGAGGGACTGCTCCTGGAGCTAATCACCCAGACCAAACGGGATTCATAAAGGGTAGGCACTCATACCATAACCTCAGGAAGGTCCCTCAATGTGGTTTGGCACTCTTCTCAGCTCCAGGGAGGCACTTCAGTGCTGTCCATGGATGCCAAGAAGGCATTCGACTGAATAGAGTGGAACTACTTTTTCAAAATACTAAGTAGGTTAGGTCTGGGTGAACAGTACGTGAAGATGGTTAAGGCCCTCTATAGAGCTCTGACGGCCTCAGTCCTGGTTAATGGCATCCCCTCTGACCAATTTTCACTCCATAGAGGAACAAGGCAGGGGTGTCCCCTCTCCCCATTGTTATTCGCTTTATCCATAGAGCCACTTGCGATCACTGTAAGAGAGGACCAGACTATTTTGGGGGAGGGGGAGTAGAAGTGGAGTCTAACACAAAGTCACCCTATAGTGTGGATGATATGATTTTATATATGGTAGACCCACCATGATCACTGCTGCCATTACTGAAATTGATCTCTCAATGTGCTGCATTTTCAGGGTAAAAAAACATAATCAGAGAAAATCCGAGATTATGTTGTTGGGACAGGCTAATATGCTGGGTGGGAAGTGATAGGGTTTGAAGATTGTTAACACCTCCTTTAAATACCTAGGGATTAATATTGGTAAGGAGCTAACCTCCTTGTACCAGCTAAACTACCCTCCTCTGTTGGCCTCTATAGTTGAGGAGTTGCATAGATTGTGGGCCTTGCCCATCTCTTGGTTAGGGAGGATTAACTTAATTAAAATCAGTGTGTTACCCTGAATATTATACATCTGTAGATGTTACCCATAGAGTTATCAGGGTGGGATATTAAAAAAACTAGAAAGGGTGTGTGCAGACTTTATTTGGCAGGGGAGGAAACCTTGGGCAGTTTGAATTTCCAAGATCTATGATCTTATGTTCTAGCAGCTCATCTCTGGGTAATTAAAGACTGGGTAGGTAATGGGAAAGAGGCTGGATGGTTAGACTTGGAAGAAACAGAATGTGTGGCCTGCCTATTGTCCTATCTAGCTGAAGGGGGCTGCAAAGCATATGCGACCCTGAAGTATACAAATCCTTTAGTAATGGGGATATTGAACAGCTGGGGACAAAATAAAAAGATGTCTGGACATCTCCATGGAGAGTCATATGTGCCACTAGTGGCTGGGAACCCTTTTTTCCCTCCCAGGCTTGGACAACCCTGCCTTTCAAGAATGGGAGGAGAAAGGCATAGTATGCCTAAGTGATCTGAGATCAGGTGGTATCGTGTGCTCCTTTGAGATGTTAAAAGATAGCCAGGATGTACCAAATAGTCACCTATTTAGATTCTTCCAGATTAGAAAATACATTCAGACTATAGACAAGCAGGAGAGCAAGGATCTCAGTTGGAGCAAATTGAAATATTAATCCAATGGGCCAGAAGAGACCCTAAGGGGATGATCCAGAAAGCTACTCATTTATTGTAGTTGTCCCTATCTGATAGGTCAATTAAGACTAAAGCACTGTGGGAGAGAGATATGGAAATCAGCCTATTGGAGGAGAACTGGACAGCTATATTGGGAACACACCAGGGACTGCTGATTTGTGGTAAATACAAACAATACATTTAACATAGGTTATATTGCCCCCCCCCAGTGGTGGTAAACCGATTCAATCAGGAGATATCAGCGACATATAGGAGATGTGGCTCTGCACTGGGTACATATATCCATTCCTTTTGGTTGTGCCCAGTCTTGCAAGGCTTCTGGGGGAAGGTGGCACAGGAACTTAACACCGTTCAGGGTTTTGGGTTCCCAGTGACCCTTTTGATAATGCTCTTTGGCATAGAAGAGTCTGAGGAGGAGAGTTGCCCCCTCTACAAGAGATGGATAAGAGTTTTTTTAATGTTATATCACCAATGTATTCTTAATACTTGGGTATCTGGTGATTGCCCCACTATATCATACTGGCATACCCTAGCAATTGGGGCACTAGTCCTTGAAAGATTCTCATACTCAGTGAGAGAAAAAGGAGAGGCCTTTGCCAGGGTATGGAAGCCCTTTCCAAAAACATTAGGTCCCCTTGAACTGACATTAATACACTACAGGCTCTAGTCTGCCTTAGAAGAGAGGCTAAGGCTTAGGCAAGGGAGGGAGGACAATTAATGAACTTGGTGGATATAGGGGGCAAAGAAAGGGGAAAAGTTTATGGTGACTGGTATTTTAAACAACCCTATTAACCTGAACCCCTGAGGCATGAAGATGCATATGGCGATAAAATCTAGATCTGGGACTCTAACACTGACTAAATATATGTAAATAGTG
The DNA here is from genome assembly GCA_016271365.2 of Neoceratodus forsteri. NCBI lineage: Eukaryota > Metazoa > Chordata > Ceratodontiformes > Ceratodontidae > Neoceratodus > Neoceratodus forsteri. The sequence goes on along the minus strand of CM057459.1, from coordinate 1,229,448,588 downwards.
GTTAAATGTAGAATGTTGAGCTCTTCCTTCCTAGATGGACTACTATAAGTAATTTAATAACTGATGGACTTATTTGTAAATAGTTTGTTTACAAATTTGTTTATGTTTTGTCTTTCTTGAAAGTGCGTTGTAATGTATGTACTATATTGTCTGTTATCTTATAAAAATCAAATAGAAAGAGTAAGTTTAAAAGTTATACTATTTTGCATTAAGAAGTTATAAGGAAAAAAGTTTTGAGAATAAAATGAGTTTGGAGTCAGTGGGCAGTCCTTGAAGAGGCATGTTCACTGTCACCATTTGTCATCTGCAGGGAGCCACAAACCTGGTCCCCTTAGTGACTCAGACCAATCAAATTCTGGTGATGACGTCACCCAGAGCAGATTCATATTAATGAACTCTGCTAGCCCCACCTTAGTCTTGGCAGAAACACTGATGGTAAGAGGACCTACGACAGGCTAATTGAAAATTTAGCTGCAACCTTAATGGCTTCATAACTTGCTAGGCCTAAAAAGCCTTATCCCACGCCTCTATTTGGAATACTGGGACCAGCCTTGGTTGGCCATTGATGTATTCAGAAGGTGGATGCTAAGTAGAAGCTTGAAAGCCTATGTGGTGTTGCCACAAGGACCAGTTGCAAAACGTTTTGTTACAAGGACATTCCCACTGTGGTATGAAGCAAGGTCTGTGTTTTATTTACAGAGCATCTTGACTGAAGTAATGTTGCCTGCTAAAGCATGGACTAGAGACTTGACTTTAAAATTCACGCAAGTTGTAGTGTTGTGAATAAAGGAAGTCTAGTTGACCTAAGGTTTTGGGTGCAGATGAGTCAACATGAAGAAGTCAGAATCCAGTTATTAAGACAACTTTGCTATCCAACAACTTCCTATTATTGTGTTTACTTATTGTCACTGTCTGTTATGCACTGCGGTCATAGACCGCAACTATGACATAGAAACTCATGCACTCTGGTCTAAACTTGTAATAAATAACAAATGCATAGTCCAGCCTGTAACAGTTCTGGACCTGATGTTATCACCCTATATATACCCACTCTGAACCTGTTGTAAGCACCATTGCCTTTGCACCATTTGTATTGTATGTATGTAACCCCCAGGTCGCATCTGGAAATGAGCGTTCCCTGCTCAGTATGCTTATCTGGTAAATCTCTTAAATAAATAAATAAATAAATATCCACGAGAAAGTTATTTGATACAAGTGTTGCTGTGGGACTGTTCAAATGCGGTTGTCTGTTAAAATCCGGTTGAATCCTACAAACTGACTTTTAATTAAGTGACATTCCAAATTAATGCAAGAGAAGGTTCCAGTTCAAGTTCCAAGAAAAAACAAAAGAGGCAAGCTGATTGAAAGAGACTTCCTTACTCTGAGCCAGACTCAACCAAGATTTCTAAGTTGAGAGAAAAAGAACCCCTTCTACAACCAGAAAGTTAAGTATATCTTAATTATTTATACTAATGCATTTTTAATCAATAGTTTTTGCAATTCAAATTGGCTTCTCTGGGAAAGTAACAAGGAAACTTACTTTTAACTACAGAACTTGGGGTATACAGTACATGCCGCTTATAATGGACTCAAATGACCAAAGGCATTTCAGTCGCTATAAGCATTGTCCGTATAATCGCAAAAAAAAAAAAAAAAAAGCAATGCACAGTGATTAGTGAATACAGCTCTTTTTTTTGAGTATGTGTACATTGCTGTGCAGGCATCCTGTAAGTAAAACATAACTTTTATTAAATTCAGTAACTTAAAAGTAACTTTAAAGAGTGTGCAATGGTTTGATTTTCATGCTGTACAGTATCAGTCCTCTTTCCCAGACTCGTGCTGCCGGAAGAACTGTGATATTTTCATTTGGTGCATTTTCTTCTTGGCGTATTTTCTCCAATGCCTGTTTGTCCATGCCATCATCTCCCAGTCAGGCAACAGATCCTCCCTCTGCTCCATTGCACGTCTAAGTGTGAGCAGTGCACTCTCTATGTCTGACACGGTCACCATAACCTCGGGCTCCCCTTAGAAATCATCCTCCTAATACTCCTCATCAATTGCTGCCTCTCAGCTACAAGTCCATGAAGGGCATCAGCTATGTCATCCTCCTGTGGTTGCGAGTCGTCTTCTCCCCTATGGCAAATCTGCTCGAATTCTTCCTGGGTTAAACCAGGTGGTGGTGCAGTTTCTTCCGGGGTGTCAACTTGTGGGACACACTCCTCGACTGGTTTAAAACCTCCCTTACGAAAGCAATTAGAAATGGTCTCAGAGGACACAGAGTGCCAAGACTCGGCCATCATTTTAACTGCATCAAGTAAGATAATTTTTTTCACACACTCAGCTGCAGTTAGATCTTGTGAGGTATCTAGTAAACTGAGCATTCTTACCCACATGTTCTGCACATAGTGGTGCTTAAAACTATAAATGATGCCCTGGTCCAAGGGCTGCACAATGCTGGTGGTGTTTGGGGGAAGGAAAATTAATTTAATGTTACACAGCCCAGGGACTTCGGGGTGTCCACTAAAGTTATCAAGACGGAGTGCAATTTTATGTCTCATAAGCCGCCTATCCCATGAATGTAGCCATTCAGAGAAAATATCTCCTGTCATCCAAGCTGTTCTGTTTGCCCTGTAAATGACAGGAAGGTGGGACACCCCTCTGAAGCATCTTGACTGCACAGACTTCCCGATGACAAGCAGCTCACACTTTTCGGACCCTGTCATGTTGCAAGTGAGTAGGACAGATACCCTCTCCTTAGCTTTTTTTAGACCCATATGCGTCTCAGCCTTAAATGAGAGGGTGCCATATCCTACACACCTGAAAAATAAGCCAGTCTCATCAGTGTTGAAAATGTCATTAGGAGAATAGCCATGGAGAAGACCAGGCAAAACATCCCGAATCCAACCACCAACGCTGTCAGCATCGGCATTCTGCTTCTCACCATGTATTTTTTTAAAGCAGATGTGCCGATGCTTCCAACCAGTAAGCCAGCCATCGGTAGCTTTGAAATCTGGCTTACCCATTGAGAAAGCAAGCTGCTAAGCCTTCTGTACGAGCAAAGGTCAGCTGATGAGAGCTTCATGACCATGGGCATTTGAAAACCAAGGGAGGAGAGCCTCCTCCACATCAACGTCTTTTACATCCTGTTTTCTCTTGAGCTCAGGGTTCTGATTCGAGTGCCAGTCAGCTGTGAGATGCTCTTTTGCTTTAATCAGGTCGCTTAGTGTCGATTTAGCAATTCCAAAGTGAATTGATAAATCTCTGAGGCTGAGCTTAGGAAGAGCGTCGATTTCTTCGAGGATTTGAATTTTATGGCCAAGAGTCATCCCGCTTCATTTACTTCTGGCCATTACTGTGCACAAACAAGCAACTCGGGATACCTGCACAATAAGGAAGCAAATGCTAGTGCTAGCTTTTTATTTTGTGCTAATTGAATCATTTATCACCTTGTTAAATGCTGCCAGAAGGTGTTGGAAGGGGACTTAAATGGGCAGTATAGACGGCGGCCAATGTACGGGTTAACGATGCGGTTTAATAAGCAGGCAATTGGAAAAGACATTTGGCAATTAAATTTCTGATGAATAAAATGGTGGTCCGAATTAAGCAAGGTCGTATTAAGTGGCGCATACTGTATAGCTTAAAAGGTTTAAAGAGAGAAATATTTTGCATGCTCTAAAAGTTAAAACTGAGTTTTATAAAAATATAATACAAAACACTAATGTAATGAGTTTGCAAGTTCTCATGAAAAGAAAAGGTCATGCTAAATACTAAGTATACCAAAAGCATGGTATATACAATAATACATGGGAAGGAGTGCATAATGAGAATTTAATGCACACCCATGGTGTGGGATGCTACATAAACCCGAGGGTGAAACTCGAGGGGTTTATCAAAGCATCCCACACCGAGGGTATGCATTACATAGAGAATAATGGATGGGTAGGTAGTTATAATGAGGATTTTACACCCCTCGAGGGGTGGGATGCATAAAACCCAAGAGCAAAGTTTGAGGGGTTTATTATATCCCACCACGGGTGTGTAAACTGAAGTTTTGCACACCTACCTATCTTTTATATTTTTTGTATAATCGCTGGGTGCCATTTTTTCACCACAGCAATTATACAAATAATTCAGTTTTGGTATGGAGTCAAGCCGCGGACCATTGGAGTTTTAGCATTGTCCATAGCGTCTGCCTCGTAAACTGAAGCAGCTTTTTTTTTCTTACTTGAAGCCAATTAGTTCATTGTTGTTTTTTTGTGCCCAGTAGTATTGTGTTAAAATAAAAGAAGAACTTACCGCCGACTTCTGTCGGGGAAGTTGTGAACACTGAAGAGCTGGGACAGACTGTGCAGAGAGCAGGAAGTTTGTGGCAGATGCATGTGCTGAAGTAGGAAAACTGGGTGCGTGAATGTCGTTATAACCAACTGGTTATAATGTTAGAATTATAACCCGGTTTCCCTGTGGGAAAAAACGGTAACCAGTTATTATATTCTCATTATGCACTCCCTACCTCCCTCAATGTATTGTTTTATGTAATTGCTGGGGGATGTTTTTTCCCATACCAGATGTCTTGAAATAAATGTTTTTTTTTAGTAAAATCTTGTGTCTTTTTTTTTTTTTTTTGCATTACTATGTTTCACAGCAGCAGACAATACTTGGCGGTTATCATGGGAGTTTGAAATATTTGCGGAAACTAGTTTTAATATTTCCCTGTCAAGTGGTTTCACTTCATATTTTGGATTTTGTTTAGGTCTGGGTGGTCATTGTTATGGTGATATGTAAATGAGGTTCAGTAATTCTATAGATCATTTGATTATGTCTGTGACAATGAGGAACTGGACCTGAAAAAAATCTCAGCTAAAAAGCATTTGGAGCTGTGTTTATATGTGTGTTTTTTTTTTTTTTTTGGGGGGGTGGATGTATGGTTTAGTCTATCTCTTCACATCCAGAAATTCCAGCAATTGATTGCTGCTTTTGTGAGAGTAGCCTGAGTGACCGAGTTAGAGTGAGGCAGAGCAGAAGCTGGGTCTGTAAGAGTGAGACCGTAAACTGCCCGATACTGCTGCTGAAGGTTAGGGATTTTTATTTTGTTACTTTAGTTCTGTGAATATTTAATAGTCATGGGTATTTTGGCAGACTGTTTCTCCATTGCCATTTGACAGCTGTTGTGAGAGCACGCTGAGTGAGTCAGTGTAAGCGGGGCAGAGGGAAGCTGGCATGTGTTCATGATGATAACCTGTGGGTTATAAAGGTGAATTATAGTCAATTTCCCCTATGGGAAAAAATGTCCCCCATTTATTACATATAGTTAATGTATTTATTATGCTGAATATTGCTCATTCATTTACATTGCTTATTTGCTGAAATTTGTTTTGCTTTATTTCTTTGTGGTTTTGTTTAATTTTCTGAAACAATTTTGTTGTTTATGTTTACAGTTACTATGCTTGATTTTTATGATAATAAGGAATATTTAGAATTAATGTATAGGTGTTAATAATATATATATATATATATATATATATAAATTTCATATTCATAAGTGTGGTGGTAAAAGTGTTATGGCCATAATCGTGAATCTAGAGAACAAGGATAATATCATATATGACTTTTATAATTATTTTTGGTAATTTCTGAAAAATGTTTGGGTAAGGCCCAAGGTGAATGCAAGTGCTATGTTAAAAGTGATAACATTTGTTCCGACATTGCCCCAACTCTGCATCTGGTCAATCTGCTTTCTCCTTCCATTTCCCTTCCCTCTAAAATAAACTCCCTTCTGATCTCTGACTAGCCTCCTCCTCCTCCTTCTACCCAAATGCCTCTTTAAACTTCTACCTCATCCACAGTGCTATCAGTGTTTCCATCCCTCACCTCCTAATTACTTGAAGATACCCCTCTTAGTTGTCAACTCCTCTTAAGCCCACTATCCCCTCTTTTTGTTGATTTCTCAGTATTTAATCCCTGGACCCTACTCCTGTGACTAGTGCCTGGTCACAATTATACTTTGTGTCACTGCAGGTCCAGCACTCTGATATAATTGTAGTACAACTGTGGTTTGTTTTTGTTTTTTTTTATATTGTTTCCCTGTATCTGGATGTTACCTACCATTCTGGGTCTTGTAAATGTGACCCATGTTTCATTTATCTGCTATTTTCATTCTGCATGGAAATCAGTTTTATTTCTAATTTATGTCCCTGTATCTGGATGTTACCTACTGTCTTGGGTCTTGTAACCATAACCCGTGTTTGCTTAACTGTATTTTTCTTGTTTTTTATGCAAATTTATCCTTACATTACACTTCCCCCAGGTTGCTTCTGGAATCGAGCCTAGGCTCATTGGTGCCTTTCTTCCAGTGTATACATATTGAGGTCCTTCAGTCTCTCCTCATATGGTTTCTGGTGCAGTCCTTGCACCATTTTTGTTGCCATTCTCTGGACTGCCTCTATTCTGTCTATATATTTTCAGAGATGTGGTCTCTAGAACTGAACACAGTACTCTAGACGAGGTCTCTCCAACTGTCTATACAGTGGCATCACCACCACCTGTTTTCTACTGGTGATACCTCTCCCTATGCATCCCAGCATCCCTCTGGCTCTCTTCACAGCCTTCTTGCATTGTTTGGCTACCTTCAGGTCATCAGTTAAGATTACCCCCAGGTCCCTTTCTAGTTCATTGTCATCAGTACCACTCCCCCCCAAAATTGTGTATTCCTTTCCTAAATTTTGTGTCCCAAATGCATGATTTTGCACTGTTTTTGCACTGTCATTGAATCCAAGCTCCCACACTCTCAACCACTCCTCCAACTTGTCTTGGTCTCTTTTCATTTTTTCAACCCCCCTGGAGTGTCAACCCTATTGCAGATCTTTGTGTCATCTGAAAAGAGGCACACCTTCCCTTCCAGACCCTCTGCAATGTCACTTATGAAGACATTGAACAGGACAGGCCCCAGCACCAAACCCTGTGGCACCCTGCTGGTTGCCCCTCTCTCCTCAGATTGAACTCTGTTAAATGCCACCCTCTGTGTCCTATTGCTCAGCAAATTCCTGACCCAGTTTACCACCTTGGGCCCCAACTTCAGACTGCCTAATTTGTTTACTTGCCTCCTGTGTGAGATGGCATCAAAAGCCTTGCTAAAATCTAGGTATGCCATGTCTACCGCCCCTCCCTGATCAACTACTCTGGTTACCCAGTCAAAGAAATCAATCTAACTACTGTAGTTTGACAAGACATTCCTGCTGTGAATCCATTGTTGCCTTAGGTCTTGTACCCCAGTGGCCTCAAGATACCCCACTATCCTTTCCTTTAACAATGATTCCATTATTTTCCCCACCACTGAGGTCAAACTGACCAGTCTGTTGTTTCCAGCCTCTACCTTGCTCCCACTCATGTGGAGGGACAGCACATTTTCCCTCCTCCAGTCCTCTGGTACCACTCCCTCCTCCAATGATTGATTGATTAGGGCTGTCAGTAGTACCACCAGCACCTCTTTGAGCTCTTTTAAAATGATGGGATGTATCCCATCCCACCCCATTGTCTTGTCCACTTTCAGTCTTGAGAGTTCCTTTAGTACTCTGTCCTCCATGAATGGACTGATGTTCACCTGCCTTCCATGTGCATGTCTTCCACCTAATTGTGGTCCCACTCCTTTCCCTTCCCCTTCTTTTGTGAATACTGAGCAGATGTATTCATTCAGAATTTCTGCTTTTTCTAGGTCCCCCTCCACACACTCCCCCATACTTTATTTAGTATCAGAATTCCTCCCTTGGCCTTTTTCCTTTCACTGATATACCTGAAGAAGGTTTTGTCTACTATTACTGACTGGGCTGTTCTTTTCTTCATATGCACCTTTGCACTTCTGATAGCTTTTCCTTCCTCTGCTTTGCCTGATACCATTCCCTGTCTCCTTCCTTCTGTGTTTCTTTGCACTGCCTAAATGCCATTTTTTTCTGTCTACCCTTCCTGTCAGTTCTTTTGAAAACCTCATTGTTTTTTTCTTTCTTTTTGCTTTATTTACTTGTTTCACATAAAGTCTAGTTGCCTCTGCTATGGCTCCCTTAAGGATCTCTCACTGCTCCTCTACCCCCTTTCCTCCCTTCACCTTTGCCAGGGTTTTCTTGAGGCATTCCCTCATTTTTTCAAAGTCGGCCCTCTTGAAATCCAGGACTCTTGCCTTCGTGTGGCTAGACTCTTCCAATGTCTTCACCTTGAACCACACTGTATGGTGATCATTATTTCCTAGATGGCTGCCTATTGATACATCTGTTATTCTGTCACCACTGGTGAGAACCAGATCTAATAATGCCCCCTCCCTGGTGGGCTCCACCACTAGCTGTCTGAGGCACACCCCCTGCAGGGCATCCAGGATGTATCTGCTCCTGGCTGTGGCTGCAGTATACTGTAGGTGTCCTAGTTAATACCTGGCACATTTAGGCCACTTCCACTTTCTTTGCCATTTTGTGGATGTCTTCCACTAATACCCTGTCTATTTCCTCTCCCTGCACAGGAGGTCTGTAAATAACCCCTGTGTGGATGTTGGTGCCATTCCCCACCGCTAATGTGAACCACAGTGCCTCCTCCCTTTCCTCCCTTCCCCTTATCTCAGTTGCTTTGATCCCCTTTCTGAAGTAAAAAGCTACCCCGACACCCTTTTGCCCTCCCTGACTTTTTCTGAAGACTGTGTGCCCTTGTATGGTAACATCCCAGTCAATGTTTCCCATGTACAATGTTTCAGTGATAGCAACTATGTCTAGGTTTTCCTCCACCATTGAGGCCCTAGGTCGAGGATCTTGCTAACTAGGCTATGGGCATTTCAGTTCAGTTCAGTTTATTGTGTAGTGACAGCTTCCATTGAGCATGCTCATTCACAAAGAGGTCCCTGATACAAAGTACTAAACATCACAGACAATCAGTACAATGATACATCATAGTAACACAGCAGGTATATCATGGTACGTAGAGTAGATTGGTTGTAACAAATACATAAAGGCAAAAGCATCACATGACAGTAAGTTTACCACCACCTAATAAAAATCATCACAGACAATCAATACAAGCAGTACATCTTAGAAAAACAGCAGGGATATCGTGGTATGTAGAGTAGGTTGGTTATAGCAATACATGGAGATAAATTAGAAGCATCACTTATCAGTAAGTTTACCACACCTAATAAATATGAGAGATAACAACTTAGGTAGAATGGACAAAAGGAAGGAAGGGAGGGAGGGAGGAGGGATGGAGGAAGGAAGGAAGGAAGGAAGGAAGGAAGGAAGGAAGGAAGGAAGGAAGGAAGGAAGGAAGGAAGGAAGGAAGGAAGGAAGATGCATGCCAGTACACACAGGAATCTACTAAGACAATAGGAGAGGAATGGGGAGAAGATAGACCTGCCAGGGAAGCTAAGTGCAGTTGCAGGTCTCAGCAGTGATTTCCTGATGCCTTTGCACCATCCTGCTCCCCTCCTATCCCTATGCCCACACTCTAAGCCTCCACTGATTTTACCCTCAGCTTCAGTACCTTTTGTTGCTTTATTAGTCCTAGGATTCTCTCTTCAGACTACCATAACCTTGGGGTGATCTGGATTTTTCCTGCTTATTTCCATTGCCCACCTTAGCTAGTTACAATGCCTGCCAATTAAACATTTAAAACTCTCACTCAGGATCCTGATCCCACTCCCCCCGGGACAGATGCATACTATCCCTCCCATACAAGCTTGCATCCCTAAAGGTGGGTCCCCAGTCCCCAAAAAAGTCAAATCCCTCTGCTCTGCACTAGTTCTTTGGTCATTTGTTGAATCCCTTGGTGTGGAGTCCTCTGGCCTTTCCAATGCCATAGACAGGCAGCATTTCTGAGAAGTTTACTATGCATGCCACATGTCTAAAACCCCTTCCCAACTCTGCAAACTCCCACTGTACTATCCTAAGCTCATCCCCAGCCAGATCATTTGTCCCCAGGTGGACAATGGCATCTACCTCACCCTCCTATCCTACAGCCCTAGTGATCTTTTGGATTTGCTTTCCTTCCCTCTAAGCCATGGTGCTAGGTAGGCCCTTGAACTCCTGCTCTTCCACCCCAAAGTCTACCTTCCTAATAATAGAGTCCCCCATCATGAGTTGCTTCCTTCTTTCCTGAGGTCTTGTGCCACCCTTCTATGGGTATCCGCTGTGGAAGTTCCCTGCATCCACCTTGTCCACCACTTTGGGTACCCCATGGGACAGTCCTGACCTGCCAGATTGGTGTTGGAGTTATAGGATGGAACCATGGGAGGGATGCACCTCAGACCATCCTCCCTAACCCTCCCTGAGTCCACCATTGTCTAATAACCCATCATTACCTGCATCTTCTGAGGCAGCAGGGTTGGACTTGATTGTCCCTGAGTGGGGAAAGAGTCCTCCTAAACCATAGCCAACTTGGCCCAGAGATGAGCAACCTCTTCCCTCAACCCAAAGAGGTGCCTACAGATGGGGTAGCACCCCAGCCTCCAGAACATCTCTCTGAAGACTGCTGCCCCACATCCACTGCATCACACCACTCCCATCATTCTGTCTATCTGTCTACCCCTTACTAAGTTTTAGTCACTCAATCAAAAAAGAAAAAAAGAAGGAAAAGCAAATAGTTTGGTTACAGTTTAAACAGAAAAAACAGTTCTGACAGTAACAAAAATAACCCCTCTCACTGAACTACTGAACACACAGTTTAAACAGAAATGCCATTTCCCTGCAACTTAGTTACAGTTTAAACAGGAAAACATTTTCCCTACAGTAGAACACTAAGCCTTAATCACACAATTCTTTAGTCACTCAGTCTCTATCCACCACCGTTTTTTTTAAACACCAACTACTGATCTGTCAGGAACAAAAACAACAACAACAAAAAAAATTGTTCAGTCTGGAACAAACAGAGTGCCTCCCCCCCCCCTTTTCTACTTATCTGCTTTATTGTCCCCACTCCAAATCACTTCCCTTCCTGTTTGTTCCTCCAGTCAGGTGTCCACTGATCCTATTTTCTTATTGGATGGGCAGGGCGAGGGGGGGAGGACCAAGAAATGCTGTGCAGCTCTTCTGGCTGCCCCTTCCTCTAGTGCTGCTGATATCTGTAAAGTGCTATTTCCAGCTCCAGTATCTGGCTGCTGCCGAACAACAATCAGTGGTGTCCTTCGACTGCTAGCTCTGTTTAAGAGATGAGTTTGGCCTTGTGAAGAAAACAGTTTCTCTTTTTCCTTAAGTACAGCGCATCAAGTGCTACTTTTTTGATCTGAGTGCATCCTGTAGTCTTAGGTCGGAAGCATGTAGATAAGGCACAGGAAAGGTATCAGATGAGGACACAGTCCCAGTACAGGCATCAGGCAAGACAGTCTATGCAGGAAAACATGCAGCACTAGCATCTTCAGCTTCAGCTCTAGGCAGTGAGGTAGGTAGTGGGGAAAGGGGCCAGCTTTCCCCCACCTGAAGCAGCAGTTGGTCTATCAGGCACTGAATCCGCTATCTTGGAACCCAAGATATCAGCAACCCCTACCACAAGAGTAGGGGAGTTTATTAACAAGAAATCAAACAAGCAAATACACATACAAGCAAAAAGACAAAAAGTGGAAATATTGCAATTAACATCATTGCAGAAAAACAATAAAAAAGAAAGAAAGAAAAAACTTGTAAACATGCTGTCAAAGAAAAAGAAAAACTAGTTTCTGAAAATAAGCATGCCATGTAGCTTCAAAATATCCATACACAGGAATGAGTATCAAAAAAAAAAGAAGAAACCAAAGTAATATGGATTACATTTAGGTAATGGGAGCATCAGAATCAGTAATTCAGGGCATATTTGTTCCAAAGTTTTATAGCAGAAACATGAGTTACATGTCTAGATTCAGCATACTGTAATATATCTGTCTAAGGTCAGTTGTAACTTCATTAATGAGAGCTATGTAAGAAGTTTGCTTCTGCTGTAAAGAAATAAGCATATTGTATGCCAGATATGCCATTTAAGAACAGTAAATGTCATCTGCATATTTATTTTTTTTAGTTAGTTTTTGTTGACTGGGTAAGTGACTAGACAAATTCTACTTATTTTCAGGCAAAACCCAGAGAAGGGGGATGCAGATGAATGCCAACTGACTTTGAACCAGATTAAGCTGTTGGTGGTATTTTAGTGAATGGGGGGAAATTTGGCCAGGGCACTGGGGAAATTCCCCTACTTTGCCTGCTGGCGGCTTGACTTCCTGCAGAGTGGAGGAGCTCAGTTTGGAGCTGGACTGCAGAAGAGGAGGAGGAAGTGCTGATGTGGCAGTGGGGAACCCATTGCTGGCAAGATGGCCACCCAGATGGATCCAGGAGAAGCAGGACTGCAAACAGGAGAGGTAGAGGTTGTTTTTGCATCTGCATCTCCAGAGGAAAATAAAGATGTGAATGTGCTGCCTGAAGAAGATGATGCACCAGTATGCTTTTTTGATGGAGGTATGGACTGGTCACAAATCATGGAAAATGCTGAGAGCAAAGCTCAGGTATTGTTCCCTTTATCTGTTAATAGTATAAATGTAACTGACAAAGAAAGACTGGTAAAAGAGCTATTAATAACAGAGGAGCAATGTAAAGTAAAAAGAGAAGAGCTACAGAGACAGCTGTCAAACTTGCAAGACAGCTCTTCAACAGGAACACTCAGTGATTCACCAGCACCTCAACTGAATGGTGACATGGCAAAAAGTATTAGCACTATGGAAACAGAAGCTATTACCAAAAAACAGGAAACCTCTCCAGGTGGCAGTTGCAAACAGCAAAGTACTGGGTGCCAAGAGCCGATAAAGCCTCCTCTTCTTCCAGCAAGACATAGGTTGGGACTTTCAAATATTCAAGGAGCACTCAAAAATAAAATCGCTTCAGTCAAGGTAGCCTCGATGTGTTCTGAACTGTTGGATACAAGTGCGGTAAATAAGACGCATTCCCAACTGAAAAAAAAGTAAGAAATGAGGAATTAATAGCACTGCAGCAAAATTGGTTCCCTGCCGGTGCCCTAGAAGGTGTAGGGTGGTTGCAAAGTTAATCAGGAGTCTGGAAACTAGAGTCTGAAGATAAACAGTGCAGAAATTTTGTGCTGAGGCTTTACAATGTGAAGCTTCTACTTCTAATGACCAGAATAATGCTAGCACACCTCTAAATATGAAAATGAATACCTCTACAAAGGATATGGGCCCAACGTTGAAAAGAATGAACATTTTATAGTACATGAAACTAACTCTACAGTTCAGACAAATTAACCATCACTTAGATTGGGGCTAGCAGAACATATACTACAGGATCCTAATGAAAGGGCTTGGTTGGACCCCATGTTTAAACTGTCTAGAATCTATGTTGCCAAGCAATTATTGAAGGGAACAATGCATTTTTTTCATCAGAAATTTTGGCATTAATTCACCTAAGAAATGGAAACTTTGATGTTAGTTTCAAAACTGTCTCTAGTCTAGACAGATTCTGGTCTCAGTACCAGACACTGAAGAATAATCCTTTGTGGATCCCCTACATGGCCGTCACTCTTACAAAACCAGCTGTAAAATACGTCACTATCATGTTTCGTAATGAGGGAGTCCATGTAGAAGACATACTTTTCTGGTTAAGACAATGATGTGAGCCCCCATTTTAGACAGCGAGTAAATATGGAATGGGGTCTGGAAAATAAAGGTTAAACTATATTCTACAAATAATGGACCAGTACATTTGCCAAGTATTTTTTACCTGGGGAGAGACAGAGGAGTTCTATTTTACACGGGGCAACCCAAATCATGCTTTAAATGCAGTTCCCATACCTATTTAAGTACAGCTTGTGATACCCACAGATGTAGCCATTGTCTAGACTATGGGCATACTTCATCCACATGCGTGAACCTTTTTAAGTGCAATTAATGTGAAAACACAGGACGTGGTTATGGAAAGTGCCCTTGGGCCTCCCATAATCATGAAGATTGTCCCTCGCAAGATGGCCTCATTGACAGAGCGCAGCAGTTGCAAGCCTAAAAAATTGCCACTGCAGCAAATAAAGAATCCATAGTTCAAGACCCTTTACTTACTAGTGTTAACCCCCAACCAGGGATAGTGGAGGAATCTCATGAAACAGTTAAAGATCCTACCCTCGACACTGATAATCACTCTGAGATGTAGCCTGCTGCAGAAGCTGAAAATCCTGAGGGAATAGGAGAAATAGAGAGGTGAAGAGTATGCCCCCACCCCACCACCCAGCCAGGAGACAAAACATACAAAAGCAGCTGCCAAATGAAATAGGTCAAATAAAACACTCAAAAATAAAAACCTGGAAGAGAAAGTAGGGAAAGAAGCTATGAAAAAAAAAACATGGAGGAAAGGGAATAGATATGAGGCTCTGGTTTCAGAAAAATCTGATGAGGGTACTGAGGGAGAAATGTCAGACACTTCATCTACAAACACAGGCACCACAGAAGTAACCTCCGACACAGAAGGGGGGGGGAATACACATATTGCCCAGAGGACACAGAGTCGGAGATGCAGTAAAACTCCTTGATGTAGTTGAGTCTTATGAGTATTTTTTTAATTTGGGGGACCCTTTAACACATGGAATCCCTTACTTTAACAATAGTAAATGTAAATAGCATTTAAAGCAATTCTAGAATGATTCTGGTTCTAAGCTCTTTAGCCACGGAAAAAAATGACATAATATTCTTCAAGATACCCGGCTTAAGACAAATATAGAACTACAGCAAGCTTCTAAACACTGGACAAAGAGATCATCCTTTTGGTCAGTAGGTCAGGAAAGATGTGATGGGGTAGGAATTGTAATAAACAACTCTAGCATCAGGGTTACTAAATTAGTAGACATTGATCCAGGGAGAGCTTTAATGATAGATATTTCCTGATATTCAGAAAGATTCCAGATAATAAATATTTATGCACCCCATACTATAGCTCTCAGAGTTGATTTATTTCAAAAGGTACAACCATACTTGCATACATCCAGATTACTGTTATGGGCTGGACATTTTAATTGTGGATTGGGGAAACTGGATAGAGGACTTAAAACAGAAAGAATTTTCTGTGATTCCACAGCCTTAAATAAAATAGTTGATAATGTAAAATTAAAGGATTCTTATAGAATAAAATATCAAACAGGTAGAAACACTTTTTGTAAGGGACATTTATCAACCAAGATTGATTTTGTTTTTGTTGCTGAAATCTTAGTTATTTTAAATGTTACTTTGTTAGGAAGAGAATTTTCAGACCATAAGTCAGTAACTATAAAAGTTACCTGGAAAGATACTCCTAGATCAAAGAAAAACCTATGGAGACTGAATAGCTCAGTCATAACAGACAGACAAGTGCAAAAAAGTGTGTAAACAAGAATGGCAGGCTAGGTTATCAGTGGCCATAATGTATGATAGTGCTGCTCTCTGGTGGGAGGACACAAAAGCATCCTGGAAACATTGGTTTCAGAAACTTACAAAAGAGAAGATGAATGGTAAATATTTGAAATATTTCCAGTTATGGGCTCAACTGCAGGCCTTGATTTTGAAATCAGAGACATTAAAATTGAACTTAGATAACCAAATTCATGGAATCAAAAAGCAAATGTGCATATTACAATATGACAGAGCCAAAAGCCTGGAACAAGAATTAAGATTTGGTACCAACATAAAAAAGGATCAATGGATACATTTAAAGATTCCAAAGATAGAGTAGAACTCAGATTTCTACATAAATTAAAGTTAGAATCTGGACAGATAACTTCCTCACCAGAAGAAATACTAAACCAAGTGAATACTCATTTTTTAGAAAGTTTTGGAACAGCACCACAGACATTTGGGGGGAGGACATGCTACAAGACCTACCTAAACTTGATAAAAAGGACAGCATTCAGTTGATAGCACCTATACTGGGACAGGAAATAAGGAATGCTATAAAAGGACTTAAGAGTGATTCTGTACCTGGGCCAGATGGAATAGGGGCAGAATTCTATAAAACATTTTGTGAAGATTTAATACCAGCACTAGTGATAGTATACAACAGTATGTTATAAGAAGGTATGTTAGCAAGATCTATGTATGAAGCATCACTAATTCTACTCTTTAAAAAGGTGAAAGAGGAGATTTAAAAAACTGGATGCCACTTAGCTTATTAAATGTGGACTTTAAAATATTAAGCAAACTATTAATGAATAGCCTAGTGTCTGTTGCAGACAAATTGATCAGCCCCAGTCAGACATGTGCAATTCCCAACAAGAAACAAGCAGATAATTTAATTGTGCTAAGGGATATATTCTATAAAGCTGAGAAACCAAATCTGCAAGGATTTATAATATAAATTGACCAGGAAAAAGCTTTTGATAAAATATCACAGCAATACATGTACAAAGTTCTTACAGTATATGGCATACCTCAAGAATTTATTAGATGGGTGGAGGTCTTATACAAACAAACTACTTTAACACCCAATAAAAGTGGATGGATAGGTAAAAATATTAGAGTAAAAAGAGGTGTAAGACAGGGGTGCCCACTAAGTCCCTTATTATATATGTTTTGTATCAATGTGTTTTTAAGAAAACTAGAACAAGATGATAGAGTAGAAGGGTTGGAACTATGTTCTTCTTCACCCAGAATTAAGAACTTAGCTTATGCAGATGGTTTAATTTTATGTATAGACTTCAACAAATGAAAATATTCTGCTAGAGCATTACCAGACTTTTTATGATTTGTCAGGCTCAAAAATAAACTTTCATAAAAGTGCAGGAATAGCATTAAGTGTTATTCCTGTCCCAGAGAATAAGTCCTTGTCTGGGATTAAAATCAATAAAGGCACCATCCCAGTATTAGGAATAGTATATGGAGGTGCAGACATGGTTAGGCTAAACTGGGACACAAAGCTAGAGAGAGCGTAACATTTAGTTAATGGGTGGATAGTTCAGGCAATAGGGAAAAAAAAGAATCTTTTTTTTTATTAAATGTACGTTATTGATTTATATCCATACATACAGGTAAAGCAAGGAATTGCACAGGTACAGCTTGATACAGGTAAAACAAACAGGAGCCTTAGGGTTACATTGACTCAATTCACACAATCTACCTACCCCTCAATCCACCACCTCCCTCCACCCAAAACCATCCCACCCTCCCTACCCTACCTATTTCACATATCTTTATAATATATGGTTATAATTAAGGCAGCAAGTTAACTGAGCAGAATGATTTATACTTGAGGCTAGTTTCCATATTGAGCCTGCCACTTGATGCAACAAAGGGCTTAGCCATTGCCATCAACCTCTGAAGTACTGTGAGTTATAGATTTAGTAAAATCTTCACAGTGGGAGAGGCCTTATTTGTTAGGTAGGGAGTATAGTGTATAAATTTTACCCCATCACTTATCAAAAACAGCTGGAATATGTCTAAGAGATGCTATCATTTCTTCCGTCCTCAAGTTGAATAGGAACTCATTTAGCCACTCAGATTAGGAGATGCTGGTGGAGTCCTTCCAATGTTTTAATACCAGTTTTTTGACTGTGTGGGAGATAAGAGTCATGGTATATCTTCTTTCGTTTACCAGGATCTGTGAGAAATCCCCCAGCATACAAATTTCAGGCTTAAATAGATCTTCAATTCCCAGTAGGGGATCCACTCTGGCCCTTATCTCACTCCACAGTGGTCTAATTATGGGGAAGTCCCACAGAACATGAAATAGAGTACCTTCACTTAGACCACATCTGTTACAATTTGCATTCTGTACCTTCCCCATTTTAAATAGTTTCAGTGGGGTATAGTACATATTATGCAGGATATAGAATTGCATGAGGCGAAGCTTATCATTTGAAGTGTACCAGTATACTGCTTTCCAAATCTTATCCCAGCTAATTTCTTTATCAGGAAACTGGTGTGCCCAGTATGGAGAGGCACCAAGTCCCTCAGAGCAGATGGAGGGGTATGACAGTGAAGTTATCTGGGAGACTGCATGAGGTTGCCATGCCAAGTTGTGGAACGAGATAATGAGTTCAGAGTGGTCCGTGTGCCATGCTCCCATGCCTAATATAGTACTCAATAAGTGCCAGATTTGATATCCCTTAAAGATCTGCTTCTTTGGGAGATTCAAGAGGGGTAAAAGGTCTGGCGTAGTCTTAAGTTTTCCGTTCTCTAGTAAATCGGATATTTTAATCTCTGTCAGGGTGGAGTTCTCTTGCAGCTTCAAGCAGTGCCCATTCAGCCTAATGTTAAGGTTGTAGTATAAAGGCTGTGAGATGCCTGTACAGTTGTCGTATTTAAGTGCTCTGCATAGCTGGCCATGTACTCTTATTGAGATTAAAATCAACTCATTTTCAATAGCAGCAGAGCAGGATTTAGCATTAATATATAACAAAGTGGGGATGTGCTGCTCTGGCTGATTATATAGCGTTCCAGGTGAAGCCATGCCAGAATAAAGGAAGAGCCATTTTGTTGAAGGTTGTGGGGTATCCAGCGCATATATTTGGCTATATGACTGGCTAAGTAATAGTGATAGAAGTTGAGAAGCTTGAGCCCGCCTTTGAGAAAAGAGAATAATTTTGATAAAAACCTTATTAATACTGATCTTTTTGTACATAAGTTATGTTTTTCCCCCTCCACAGTCATTATGGGTAACAATATATAGTGTGTTCTTTCAAGCATTATGGGGGAGGAGGCTTAACCCTGTAAAAAGATTAGTGACTTACAGAAAAACAGAAGAAGGAGGCCTAGAGATGGTTAATCCTACCGCCTTTTTCTATAGTATATTTTTGTCATACAATCTTGGGGGGGCATTGCATTCAGGATTTAAGATTTGGAAAGAAAAAGTTATGAATGAAATTGAATTAGGTTCTACAGCTTGGTCTTTAAAGAAAACCGTTGATTTACATAGAGTCCCAGGACTTACAAAATATGGGGTGGAAATTTTGAAAAACGTAATAAAATGTAATATTACAAAAGAAATGATTCAACTCAAGAATAGGAAAGAACTATGCTCCCACATGTTAAATGAGAAGATATCATTCAGATTTGAGCCCTTTAGTTTATTCCTCTAAAGCTATTTCCAAATTATATAATATACTTTATGATTGGCACTTTCCTGACTCTTTTGGACCCATAAATTATTGGTTGGATTTTTTCCACATTGGAATAAAGACTGGTCTGCCCTATGGAGTAACTGTCACCGTTTTGTAACACAAGACAGGATCTTACTTCGAGACACAGCTCTTGCAGCAGGTTACACCATTAGGACCGAAGCCGCCAGGCGCCAGGACCCAACGGAAAAATTCTAGCTAGCTAACTGTGGGACACATCGGCGGGTCCGCCTCCGACGTCAGGCGTGGTACAAAAAGGCGGTCCAACAGATTCCCAGTTCTTTTCCCGCCGTCGACTTAGCTACCTGACCCCTTCGGTTACCAGTCTAGCGCGCGACGAGTGAATAGTTCCTTTCTCGATAAAATTTTCGATAAAATTTTCGAAAATCTGCAGAATCTTCAAGCAAGATCTTGATGTCATCACCAACTTCTGGCCATCCATCGAAGTGCGCTTGTGGAAAGCAGATCCCGTTCAAGGACCCCCACACGGCCTGCGTCCGGTGCCTAGGCCCAGACCACGATACCCGGGCCTGTCCTTCTTGCCAAGGGTTCAACAGCCGTACCCGGATCCGGCGTCAGAAGGCTTTGCAGGCGTTTCTTCTGGAGGAACAACTGAAGACCATGTCCTCCAAGGGGGAAAGCTCCAGGGTCCACAAGCACGCGGAGAAGAGAAGGGAGAAGGCCCCTTCCAGGTCCCCTTCCAGGGGTTGAGTCCCGTAGTCGGTTCGAAAATCTCCCGGCTGCAATCAAGAACCTTCATCTCAGGAGAAATCCATGAGCCTTCCTCCCCTTCCAGGGCCTTGGCGAAGTCCGGGGAATGACACCATCACCACCGCAAGTCGGGTTCCCGCTCCTCGGTACCCGACGTCAGGTCTTCGTCGGTGCCTCCACGCAAGACGCTGGAGCTCACGCCTTTAAAAAGGCCTGTAGCCCAGACGCCGGCTCGACAGCCGTCAGCCGTGCACCCTTCTTCCCTGGAGCTGCCGTCGGCCCGACGACCGACGCCGGCCATTACATCCCAGCGGACGCCGGTAGGGGGACCGACGCCCGCCCCTCCTGAAAAGAAGAAGGCCCTGTTGCCTCCGACCGACATCGGTCAGGAGCCTCTATCGGAGGAGGACCTAGAGCAGCCCGAGGACCAGACGGGCGACCCTGGTCCCGTCGGTACTCCCAGGGAACCCTCGCCATTACCAGAGCCCCCTGTGGAGCCGACGCCGGGACCCGACGACCGCCCACCGGCACCCGGGCCGTCGTCGGGCCTCTCTCTAGTGGAGGTGAAAGATCTGTTCACCTACTGGTGGGATACCATTAAAAAAGACATGGTTCCCCCTCCTCCTCCTACTCCTCCTCCTCCTCCTCCTCCTTCTACTCCGGTTCCTGCCCCCCCCTCGCCATCGGGGTCGGCAGGCCGTGTTCCTCCTCCCCGGGAGCCTAGAACCCCTCCCAGGGGGAGACCTGATAAACGGAGACCTCCGTCGAAATCCTCTTCTGGATCACCCAGCCCCAAGAGATCCAGGAGATGCTGACGTTCGCCTTCAACGGAGGACACGGGATCAGACTACTCCACCTCTAGATCCCCATCTCCACTCTCCATCCCTTCTCCGGACCCACGTGAGATGCCTAGATCTCCTCCGGATGATCCCTCGTTCCTTGATATTATGAGACATATACAAGAGAACATGGGATGGGATGCTGAAGACTTAGACCCGAAGAGTACGACTCGCCAAATATCTTGACAAAGGACCCCAAGCCTGTGGTGGTACCACCCTTGGTTGACACTTTCGTGGACGTCACCAAGGCCGCGTGGAAGCGTCCACACTCGCTCCCGGTGAGACCCAAGAAAGCTGATCGCTTGTACAAGGCTCCTAAGGACGACCAGTACTTGACGCTGCATCCTCAGGCCGATTCTCTGGTCATCACAGCCTCACATGACCGGTCACAGAGGCCACAACATTTGAGCACCCTGCCACCGGACCCAGAGTCCAAACAACTGGACGCATTGGGTAGGCGCACGTATGCTTCCGCTACCTGCGCCATCAGATCCCTGAACTATTTAACCCACATGGTTCAGTTCCAGAACGCTTTGTGGGAACAGGGTCTGGAAGCGGCTGAAAAGATGCCCGAAGGTGAGCAGAAGGAGGAGATGCTTCAGCTCCTCCGTACGGGTTCAGACGTGGGGACCCAAGTGCTAAGAGCCGCGTATGACTCCGCGGACTCATCGCCCGAGCAGCAGCTTCTGGCGTTGCCTCGGAGACACTCTTGGTTCTGGTCTCGGTTTTACCCCTGACGTCCAAAAGAACATCTTGGACGCCTTTGAGAGGAGAAGTATTGTTTGGTAATCCTACAGAAAGATCCTTACCAAACTCCAAGAGGCCGGGGAAGGCGGTAAGGTCGGTTCAGGCCATGTACCGACTAAGCTTGGTTCCTTCGTAGGAACCAAAGCCGTTTCGTCTTGTGAGACGCAGAGGCAACAGACCCACTCCGCTGCACCTCAGAGGGCTCTGGTTTCGTAGAGCCCAGGGCAAACACCCCCGCCAGCCGAGGCCAGCGCTCTCCTAGGCAGGCCCAGCCAGCGGGTCCATCTGCCGCCACAGCCTGACTCCTTTCTCGCCCGCCTCAGGATCAACAGGAGTTTATAGTCGGGGTCACATTGCGAACTTCCTGCCGGGATGGCAGGCCATTACCACCGACAGGTGGGTTCTTCAGTTGGTCAGTCTAGGCCACTTTATAGAATTCGCAGGAAAGCCACCCTCGAGGCCTCCTTTGCTCTCCCGGTATCAGGGTCAGCACAAAGCCTTGATCTGGCAAGAAGTACTCGCGCTACTACGAAAGGGAGCGATAGAGTACGTCCCAGAGAACCAGAGAGGACTAGGATACTATTCCCACTTCTTCCTGGTTCCCAAGAAAACAGGGGACCTCCGTCCAATCTTGGACCTCAGCGACCTCAATGTGTCGGTCACTTACAAGAGATTCCGCATGGTGACCCTTCCGGGTCTTATCCCCATGCTCAAACAGGACGCCTTTTTAGCGTCTCTAGACATGCAGGATGCCTACCTGCACATCCCTATGGCTCAGGCGCACAGGAGGTTCCTGCGCTTCGAGTTTCTCGACCACCACCTTCAGTTCCGAGCCCTTCCTTTCGGACTGTCTTCCGCACCAAGGGTCTTTACCAAGTGCATGGCAGTCGTGGCAGCGTCTCTGAGGAGACAGGGCCACTACGTGTTCCCGTACCTGGACGACTGGCTTCTCATGGCCGCCTCCAGAGAGGCGTTGCTTCTTGCAATCAAGAGCACCCAGGATCTGTTCCGATCCCTGGGCATCCTCATAAATTACGAGAAGTCTCTCCTGGTACCGTCACAGAAACTGCAGTTCATAGGAGCAGTTCTGGACACTGTTCGGGAAAAGCCTTTCTTCCGGCCGACAGGCGGAGCGCATCAGATCCCTCATAAGGGACCTATCATTAAGCAAGGTTGTACCTGCCAGGTCGGTCCTTTGCTTGCTCGGACACATGGCTGCGGCCATTCCTACTGTCCCTTCGCAAGACTCCACATCGCATTACTCAGTGGATGCTCAAAGTGCAATGGGACCAAAGGCAAGACCACTTGCAGCATCCGGTCAGACTCACGAATTCAGTGATTCAAGACTGGCAGTGGTGGCTAACCCAGGTCGCTCTCATCAGGCGTCCCGTTCATTGCGCCGTCCCGGAGGTCACCCTCACCACAGACGCTTCCGGTCTTGGGTGGGGGGCACACCTGGACGGGGTAAAGTCCCAGGGTACGTGGACCCAGATGGAAGCTCACCTTCACATCAACGTGCTGGAAATGAGAGCGGTCCTCTATGCCCTGCAGGCCTTTCAGTCAGTTATCCCACCGTGTACTCTTCTACTTCAGACAGACAACACGGCGGTGATGTATTACCTCAACAAACAAGGAGGCGCACACTCTTACCCCCTTTGCAGGGAGGCCATGAGAGTGTGGGATTGGGTAATCAGACACGGCGCGAATCTGATCACTGTGCACGTTCCCGGAGTGGACAACACAGTTGCAGACGGCCTGAGTCGTTCTCAGGCCAGAGTCCACGAATGGGAATTCCTTCAAGAGGTAGCAGAGGATCTGTTTCTTCGATGGGGAACTCCAGATCTAGACTTGTTCGCCTCCCCATCCAACGCAAAACTGCCCAATTTTTGCTCGCTAGATCCAGGGCCTGGTGTTTTCTGGCGAGACGCGTTATCCCTCTCCTGGGCCAACAGATTCCTCTACGCTTTCCCTCCTTTCCCGTTGATCCAGAGAGTTCTTCTCAAACTGCGCAGGGAGCACGCAATAATGATCCTGGTGGCCCCATTTTGGCCCAGACAGATTTGGTTCCCTTTGTTGATTCAACTATCTCGGGAACCCCCGCTCCCGTTGCCGCTCAGCTCCCACTTACTGTCTCAGGAGAAGGTTCACTTGTCACCGGACCTACGTTCCTTGAACCTGCATGCTTGGCTCCTAGAGACATAGCCATTTGCGTCCACGGGTCTGCAGAGGTTGCAGAAGTCCTTTCTGCAGCCAGAAAGCCGCAACGATATGACGACGCCATGAAATGGCGCCTGCTTAGGTATGGTCGCGACACGCGACCTTCCCTTTAGGTTGTCCTGTGGAGTAATATTAGAATATTTGCTCTCCCTCTTTCATTCGGGTCTAGCCTACTCCTCTATTAAAGTGCACCTCTGTGCCATTTCACTTACCACCTCCCGGTGGGAATCGTACAGTGGCTCAGGTGGACGCCTCGAAATTTCTTAGGGAGTGTTGCACCTTAGGCCTCCTATTAGAGACCCTGTGCCTCCATGGATTTGCTTTTGTCCATGAACAGCTCACGCTTCCCCCTTTGAACCTGCGCGGATTGGAAACTACGTTTTCTGTCGTGGAAACGTTGTTTTTAGTGCTGTTACCTCGGCAAGAAGAATTTCTGAACTTCACGCTCTCATGTGCAAAGAGCCTTATTTAGTTTTCCACGGGACAGAGTATCCCTGAGGCGAACCTAAATTCTTGCCTAAGGTGGTTTCTTCACTCACTCTGAACCAGGATATCGACCTCCGGTCTACTTCCCGAACTACTCTAATAAGAGAGCTCTGCTCCATACCCTGGATGTTCACCGCAGCCTGAGGTTTTACCTCAACAGAACTCAGTCCTTTCGTAGTTCTGAGCAGCTTTTCATTTCCTTCTGAGAGAATGATGGGCCAATCAGTATCCAAACAGTCCCTTTCTCGCTGGCTTGTCCAGTGTATTTCTCACTGTTATGGTATCAAACAAAAGCCCTTCCCGGGTACAGTCCGGGGTCATTCCACTAGAGGGGTGGCTACTTCCTTTGCAGCGCTCAAAAATGTTTCCACTTCTGCTATATGCGCTGCAGCCACTTGGAGTTCTGTGCATACCTTTATCAGGCATTATAGCCTGGACATCGCCTCTCGGCGAAGGGCTGGTTTTGGTTTGGCCATACTTCAGGGTCTCCTGTCCTAGGTTCAGGACCTGGTTTTTATCCTTTATTTTCCTCCTCCCGGATTTTCTGACAGCGTTACTGCTCGGGAATCAGTCCTAATGGTGTAACCTGCTGCAAGAGCTGTGTCTCGAAGTAAGATAGTACAGTTACGTAAGAACTTACGTAACAGTAGATCTTCGAGAACAGCTCTTGCAGCAGTCACCTTCCCGCCCACCTTCCCCCTTGGAGGAAGCATGGCTCAGTCTTTCTGAGCAGGAATTGTTATCTTTCTGTCTTCTGACGGCGAATCCTAGGTCTCCCATTTTGATGTCAGCCTGCGGCAAGAAGTCTCCGGTGGGAGAACTGGGGAATCTGGCGGGACCACCCCCTTTTGTACCACGCCTGACGTCGGAGGTGGGACCGACGTCGGGGGCGGTCCCCGCTGTAGTTAGCTAGCTAGAATTTTTCCGTGGGGTCCTGGCGCCTGGCGGCTTCGGTCCTAATGGTGTAACCTGCTTCAAGAGCTGTTCTCGAAGATCTACTGTTACGGTAAGTTCTTACGTAACTGTACTTTATGTCTCATACAGTTCAATATATTGTATAACCTCTACTATTCTCCACAAAAACTGGCCACTTGAGGTGTAATAGTTTCCAATTAATGTACAAGGTGCTTACAGAAGGGAGGTACTCTGTTTCATATTTTTTGGGATTGCCCCAAGATAGCCCCTCTCCGGAATGGTATAAAGGATAGAGCAGATCCATTATTAGGTCTATCAGACTTATTCACACTGGAGGTATGCCTTCTAGGGGATTATTCTCAAATATCAGTGATGAATCGAAAATACCACATCGCCTTGATTTCTATGTCTGTTAAAAAACTGGTCCTTAAATATTGGAAAAATACAGAAACAGTCTCCTATTCTGAATGGCTTAATGAGTTTCTAGTTAATCTTAGAACAGAAAAAATTATATCTAGCCTTAATAACAATAATACAAAGTATAAGAAGATATGGGCCCCTTTACATACAGTACATTATATTCTACCTAAGTTGTGTTTTGTGATTTAATTATTTCACTTCAGATTGTCAATACTTGGGACTGTGGAGGGGAGGGGTAAATAGTAACCTGGGGGTAAGGGGAGAGAGGGGGATGGGATCATGTACCTTGACTTTGATTGTACAAGTTTGACATTGATAAGCATGATCCTGTCAATTGTAAATTTAAAAAGTTTCAATAGATAATATATTGAAAAAAAATTAAATGAGGAAGATAGAGACACTCTCTACTTGGGGAAATGTCCAGATAATAACTTACAATTAAACTTTGACATGTTAAAATCTAAGCGTATGCCAGAGTTTGTATGGGATACAGTATGGCTCAGTCTACATGGGAAATTGGGCTTCCGAAACAATAACAAGCACAAACAGGTTCAGGATAGGTACTGCTTAAGACAATTATGTGTTCAACAGTGGGAAATGCAAAAACATCTATTTGTGGAATGTGATTATGTAAAATATTTTTGGGCATATCTAGCTAAAGAATGGAATGAGCCATGTTTTACCAAGTTATCTGATGGTGCATTGATATATGGCCAGGTGGAAGGGGGGCATGGGGAAGTATAATTTTGAAACACTGTATATAGTATTGGCAATTATGAACCGGCGATCGTAAATGAAGGAAGATGATTGGCCGAGAGATTTTCGCCGTCGTGATGATATCGGCTACATCATCACGGCTTCAGAAAACCCCGTCACTAGCCTCCTCACTGACCGCGCAGTGTTCTTAATTTCCCGCAGTCCAGAGCAAGTCATACTTGTAGTCGGCCGCTATTTAAAAAAAAAAATAAAAAAATAGAAACGAACTCTCGTTACGCTAAACCAACGATACTGCCTGCTCTCTCCAGGACCAACAACATTAAAATGAACATGAAAGACATCATAAAACCAACCTGCTGCCGCTCACAGGCTACACTGACCAGACGACGGTTCCCAAGTATCGCAGGCACACGCAGATTCAAAACGGCATCGCTAGACACAATTGTCCTCTCAAACCCACTGCTTCCTAATCCACTGATATTGCTCGTTGGCTTCATTTTCAATATAATTTCTCGTTACTGCGATCATCTACTGCGGGGGTGGATACAGACAAAGACACTGTTGTAGAGTTCACAGGTCACACCATCACAATACTGTTACCTATTATGTCAGCTCCAACTACAACAGCCACCTGCTGTCTTCTAGAACTATTTTTTTAAATGTATTCCTACACTACCAAAAAGCTTTTTTAACAGGTTTAAAGGTTTTTTTTACTCTTTTATTTATAAAATCATTACTCCTGTTCATAATAGCAATAAGGCACTCCAGGGTGTGATATATATGGGATATCGTCACTCGGTGTTGGACGACCTCGGCCTGCGGCCTCGTGCCCAACCACCCGAGGCGTGACGATATCCCATGATATATCACACCCTGTCGTGCCTTATTGCTTAATTATGAACTGGAGATCATAAATGGACATTGTTGATTGGCTGAGACGTTTTTGAAGCTGTGATGATATCGGGCTACATCATCATGGCTTCAAAAAACCTCCGGGCACCAGCCTCCTCACTTGCAGCCAAGTTCATCCGACCTCAATGTTCCCTGCCATGTCCCGTGGAAGAAAATCCTCCAACCTCAACGTTTCCCACCTAGAACTGCTGTCAGCAACAGTACATTAATCAAGAAAGGGCATCACCTGCTCTCACCGGAACCCACATCACACATTGAGATGGGCCTTTAAAAAACCCACTGCAGAACTCACAAAAGCAACCGACTCTCCGCTCATAAATTTCCATACCTGACGGCAAAGGTGAACTTGTGGTTTTATGAGAAGCGGGCAACTCAAAACAAACGCCTGATCAAATCCCCAGTAACAGCATCTCCCACATAACCAAACAGAACTCAAATTCTCTGATCACCCCCCAAAAAAAAAAAACATGCTGGCTGCACCGACCATACCAGCATTCCCATCTCACATAGGCGGCCGTGCACGTACATTCAAAACACCAATGCTTCATACAGTTACTGAACTACTTCTCTCAATCCCGCTGCTTCCAAATCCTTTAATATAGCTCATCAGCATAATTTTTCAGTTTCTAGTTATCGCTGGGTGGGGGAGACAGACAAACACAAAGGCACTAACAAAGACAGCAGACACTGTGGTAGGGTCACAGCTTGGCACACTGACTGATCAGTCATCATTTGGCAACAGCACCACCTGCTGGGGAAATCAGAAATTGTGGATTTTTTTCTCAAAAGATATACTTCCACCATCAGAAATGTATAAAAAAGTATTTAAAAAAATCTTTTTTTTTGTTTTTTTTTTTATAAACAAACTAAAACATTAAGCCAGTTCATAATAGCAATAAGGCACTCAGGGTGTGGCATATCATGGGATATCGTCACTTCTCGGACGGTTGGACGTACTCGGCCTGCGGCCTCGTGCCCAACCACCCGAAGCGTGATGATATCCCATGATATACCACACCCTGTCATGCCTTATTGCTTAATTGTAAAATATTATATATGGCAAACCTGATGTGTGTGGGCAACTCAGCAGAGAACAGTGTCATATATTGAGATGGGTAGGAATATTGGCATCTCATTGCATAAATTGAAGGGGTTAGACACTAAGAAATATACGGAGGAAAAAAGGAAATTATTTTGGATCAGCTGTGAACATCAGGCTAAACCACCTTAAAATACTGAACAAGTAATGTTAATGGTTATGTCTAGTATCAATATCGTTAACATTTTTGGCATAATTTAAGGTACCGGATGACTGTAACTATGTGAAGAATCATGGTGTATATATTGTAAATATGATGTATGTTTTCTTTTCTGTCTGTAAGTCCTCTAAATAAAAATTCCCCTACTCTTTTCGAGAAGTGCTATGGGATCTTTAACATCCACCTGAACTACCACCAGGACAGGTAGGTGGGACCTCGGTTTAATGTTTCATCTGAAAGACGCCACCTCAGGAGTACAGCACCCCCCCTCATGCTACACTGCAGTGTCAGCATTGCGATATTAACCCAAGTGCCTGGTGTGGGGCTAGAACCCACAGCCTTCTGATCTCCTGGCCTCAGAGGTGAGTGTGCTACCTGCTGAGCCACTGACACTACATATGCTATGACATATGCTAGAGATGTGTAAGGAACCATACCTTCTTCAGTTTGTAATGGTGTAAGTGATGGAACAGAATTTAAAGCTCTCAATAGAGGGTCAATACAGAATGCATATACAGTAATAAAGGGCTCATAGGGCACTCTTGTTGAACACCTCTTTTTACCGGGATCATAGGACCCCACCAGCCATTAACTACCAGGGAAACAGTGCCTGTTTTATACATAATTTGAATCCACTATACAAAGATTTGAGGGAGGCCATATCGAGCAAGTTACTCCAAAGCTATGTATGTGCTATGGAATCAAAGGCCTGTTTTTGATCAACCAACAAGACAAAACCCTGGATTCTATTCCTATTACCCTTCCTATTACCCTTCTATATAAGTTCCTCAAGTAGAATCAGATGATCAGTACAAGATCTCTCGGGGAGAGAACAGGATTGAGAAGGGGAGATGAGATGTACTGCTGCTGTCAATAGTCTTGTGTTAAGTATTTTTGCCAACAACTTAAAAGCAGTATTAAGGAGACATATTGGCCTCCAATTTCTTAAAAATGTTTTATCCCAGCCAGCCCGATGGTGCTGAGGGTTAAGGCACTGGATGCCACACCTCCCGCCATGCCGGTGACCTGGGTTCGGACTGCCAGGGGTCAGCAGGGGAGGGAGAGGATTGAGCATCCAATGATAGCTCTCTTCTCCCAGGGTGGGTGGGCATGTCATTCCACTCCTTGGCTCCCCCCTGGTGGAGGATGGGGAGCAGTGCCAGACCACAGGAGACAAGTAGCATGGTGACGTGATACACATGCACCACCATGCATGCGCAGTCAAGGCCGTGAGGGGTAGGGGACACAGAAAAATGAGAAAAATGGCTGCCAACTCCATGAAGTCCCTGCTGGCTTGATGATGCACTGCCCCCTGGAGTGACCATAATTGCTAATTAATCAGGGCTTGGGGTCCAGAGGGGGAGAGGTGACTGTCAGGCTGGAAGGAGGATGGATATCGTCGGCAGGCCAAGGAGGATAAACACAATATGGAAAAAAAAATGTTATCCCCTTTTTTAAAGAGAAAAATCAAGAGACCTTCAGTCATTGTAAAAGGCAGAAGGTTAGAATTCAACAGAAAAGAAACACAGAAACATAGAAAGTGACAGCAGCCGGGGACCAAAGAGCCATCTAGTCTGCCCTGAGTGCTACTCCCCCTTAGAATTTCTTAGAGACAATCCCCTTATGCCTATCCCAAGCAAATTTGAATTGCCCTACTGTTTTGGAGTCAATGACTTCTGCAGGTAGGCTATTCCATGAAGCCACCACCCTTTCTGTAAAGAAGAACTTACTCATGTTACCCCAGAACATCCCTCCCCTTAATTTCATTTCATGACCCCTTTTCCTTGTGGAGCTATTGATCAGAAAGAGTTCCTGGGTAGGAACTCTGTTTATGCCCTTCAGGAACTTATTCTTCATGTAACTCCTATCTCTGCGCTGCTCCAGTGAGTACATGTTGAGCTGCTGTAATCTGCTTTCATATGGCAATACATGGAGCCCTTGTACCATTTTTGTTGCCCTCCTCTGTACCGTCTCTGATCTCTCTATGTCCTTCCTGAGATAAGACCTCCAGAACTGTACGCAGTACTCAAGAGGGGCCTTACCAAGGACTTGTATATTGGCATGGTCACTTTTTTCTTTCTACTTGTGATTAGGGTTACTACCTTTTAAGAAGTCCAAAGTGGGACATTTCTTACTGAAACATGATTTTTCGCAGGACAGTACGTAACCTTGACCAATGCAACAGACTTGTTTTCTCTATATAATGAGAATTAAGGCTAAGTATTGTAGTTTCTTAGTTGCTTCTATTGTTTCTTATCATTTTAAGGTATCGTAGTTAAGATATTGTAGTTTTCTGCAACATTTTGTGGAAAGTTAGAAAATATTTTTTCTACTGCAAAATCAGGACATGTAGTATTTTTCATGTTTTTTTGCAGGACACAACTGCCCAAATCAGGACTGTCCTGCAAAAATCAGGACCGGTGGCAACCCTACTTGTGATGCCCCTTCGTATGCATTCCAGCATTTTGCTGGCTTTTGCATTGCCTTTTCACATTGTGTGCCCACTTTTAAGTCAGTAGAGATGTGGACCCCAAGATCCCACTCCTGTTTGGTGGCTCTTAGCTGCTTCCCTCCCAGATAGTAGACTGTCCCTGAGTTGCTGCTGCTCAGATGCATCACTTTGCATTTTTTTTGGCATTAAACTTTAACTGCCACATGTTGGACCATTTCACTACCTTAAGCAGGTCACTTTTCATTTGTTGCACTCCCTGAGCAGTGTCCACTCTGTGGTTGATCTTTGTGTCATCGGCAAACAAACTCACCTTCCCATCCAGCCCCTCAGTGATGTCACTTATGAAAATATTGAAGAGTAAAGGACCCACTGCTCGCGCCCCATCCTCTGATGCTACCTGTTGACATCACCGACTTGTTCCTCTCACTAAGCCAGCTCCTAACCCATGATACCACTTCCTGTCCCACTCCTGTATGCTCAAGCTTATTTAGTAGCCTCCTGTGTAGGACCAGGTTGAAGGCTTTCTTAAAGTTGAGGTAGATAAAAGAGAATACCATTGCTAGTTCAGTCAAAAGGAGAGGGCCTATGAATTTATACAGTCCCCCATAAGGCCATCTTTAGCAGGGGCTTTATCATTCTGAAAAGTAGAAAGAGCAACATCTACTTCTGCTGAAGTAATGGGTTTAATTAATTTTTGAAGTATCTCAGGATGGCAAGTAGGAAGGGGGAAGTAGTAAAAAATGACTCCACATCTGTGATATCGATAGGTGCTTCTTGAAACAATGTTTGGGTGTGTTGGATCACTGTAGCCATAATTTGTCTTTGAGTTGTATGATACGTTTGAGAATGATCAACCAACCCTTCCATCTGTTTCTGGTTTATCCAATAAAAACAACCGTTAAAGGGACAGATTTTTCCCAATTTACCCTGTGTTCCAAAGAGCTGTTGTTGGTGTAAGCTTGTTGTCTGTCTGGAATGGTAAAGGGACATTTCTTGCTTAAGAGTTTGAATTTGTTTTGAATAATTATGACTTGTAGTCTGAGAAAGAGATATCAGTTTTTGCAGTTGTTTCCTAGTACATAAATTCTGCAAATGCAAGGAATTCCTGTTAGTCTTACTCAGGGTATGTAACAGCTTGCCCAGTTCCAGTTTAGTATTCTCCCACCACAGTGAAGGATTGTCATATAAAATTAATGCTGATTTTTGTGCTTCAGTAAAATATGCTATACTATATTTTGAGAGACTGCAGGGATATATAATAAGGATGAATTAAATTGCCAAGTACCTGGACCATTTGTAGAAATGGTTGGATACCCAATTTGGAGTATAACTGTATGGTGATCAGAAAGTTCCAATACTGCAGTATCTATATTATGAATGTGCAGATTTTTGGTGATAACAAAAAGGTCTGTCCTGGTGGCCAGAGTGCCCTTTTGAAATGTGGGGTCTGATTTACCTGGGGTGGTGTGGTATGTATTCACAAGACTGGTGGTAGAAATTAGGTTTGTTAGGTAGGACAAGTCACAAAATAGTTTAGTTGTCCTAGCCTGCTTACCTCTGTCATGTAATGAAATTCTGCAATTAAAATCTCTGCCAAAAACAATGTGTTGTGCAAAATAAAGGTGGAGCAGACTAACTTAAAATGCTCCACCCTATCTGCCTTGGATTGCATGGCATAAATATTTATAAATTTGTAAAGAACTATACCAATTCTGGTATCTAAAATCAAAACTCTACCATGCAGTAATCAATTAATTTAATAACTGTAACCTCCATTGTATGAAAAAGTGTCCCAACCCCAAAACAAAAATCCAGCCCCATGGACTAATATGATGGTCCTCCATGCCAGTGTTTTGTTCCCAAAGTCAGTTCAGAAAGAGTATGCAATCTGGTGTCTTGAATAAAATACATTCCTGGTTTCTGAGAAGTAAGTGCAGAGAAAACCTCCTGTTTTTTTCTGATATGTTTTATACTATTAACATTAATAGTATAAATACATACAGGTAGTTCCATATTAAAGGCCTGGGAAAATTAAAACCTAACTCAGCAAAATATTTTCCTCTTTTGTCTTAACAGTCCCTTGACTTTCATTTTAGCCTTGGGTTTAGTTTTGGCCTTGTCAATAGATTTGTGTAAGGGACTAGGGCCATCACCCACTAGGTCAGAACTAGGGTCTTTTTGTGACCACCAGAGGGAGAAATTATCTGAGTCATCCTCAGAGCCCTCTTCAGCATTTTACAGAACTTCAGACCTATTTTGGAGTGGGACTCCTGTTGTATTTGCAAATTTTGGAGTCGGTTCAGTCCAGCTTTGTCTGTGTCTAGTAGTCATACCAGAACCTGCAGGTCATTGAGGCAATGGGGGAGGAGGGGGTATGGAGGAGGTGGTGTTGACAGAATCAGTGGAGGTGGTAGCCACTGGGGAAGTGATTTCCATAGGCAAAACAGTAGGGGCATCTTCAGTGTTGGATCCTAAGGGATCTGTACTCAGAGTACTGGAGGTGGGTAGATCAGTGGTAGTAGGCACAGGCATTGCAGAATGTCTGGGAGGAACTGTAAGATGGGGAGAAGGAGTAGAAGAACCCTTAGCTCTTTGGGCAAGGGTCACAAGCAACCTCTGTTCTTCACTGTCAGTATATTCAGGCTGGTTATGCACTGCCCAAGGGCAGTCCTGGTAAGAGTGGCTCTTAACCTGACAAAGATTACATATAATGTCATTTTTGCACTAACCACTGGTATGCCCCAGTTCATTGCAAAACAAACAGCGAAGCCTATCACAGATACTACTAAGGTGGGTTGGGGAGCCAAATTAATAGCAGACCTTTGGCTGACCTGCATAGAACAATACTCCCCGGTCATGTCCTAAAAAGAAGCAGTAGGGAAGGTGCTAGAGACCTGAACCAGTGGAATGGAGAACTCTGATCCACCACCTACCAGTCCAAAGATGCTCACTATCAAAAATAGCCTCAGAGTTGCCTAATACAGAGCATTTTTGTTTTAACTAATATAATAAATCAGTCACACTAACCCCCTCATTCTGAAACAATATAGTTACTACTTTCATGGCAGGTCTAGTTAATGGTATAGCCTTAAAAACAGCCCAAAACAGGGGATTTTTAAGTTCATTATATTTAGTCCAAAAACTACACCGTCTCTCACAAGCACAACAGTAAAATCATCTACCTTTTTTTACTGTCCCTCTTATTTATGAACTTGTATTAAAATATGCCAAACAGCAAATGGAAATTCTTAACTTTGCAAAATAGGTGCTGTTTTTCATAGAGTGAACTGAGTTGAATGTTTGTTTGGTCACAAGCTCATCGTCTAGGAAACCGGGTTATCATAACCACAGTGATTTTGCTTTCAAAAGAACTCAGCTCACTCTAAGAAAAACAATTCATATTTTACAATGTTAAAACATTATTTTGCAGTTTTCCATGTTTTAATGTGAGTTCACAAATACAGCATTTCTTGTTTCAAATCCCTTCTCCTTTTCACATGTTCACCACAACTGAAAGTGTTCTGGGACTCACAAGCTTATATTTATGTAATTGCGGAAATGAAAAATGTGATCCCAGCAATTATATAAAACAATACATGGGGTAGTAAGTAAAATTCAAGTTTTACACACACCCTCAGTGTTGGATGCTTGAACAAAACTCCTTGAGCTTTAATCTTGGGGTTTATGTAGCATCCAACCCCTTGGGTGTGTGTAAAATTTTCATTATACACACAACCCCATGTATTATTCTATACATATATATATATATATACATATATATATATATATTATATGTATCAGATATATTTTGTGCATAAATCAGATATTTCAGATCAATCATTTTGAGATATTTCGCACATACTTCAGACATATTAGGAAACAATATTTTAAACATGAATTACAAATATATTTGAAATATACATTGAAGAAGAAAAACAACAAATATGTTGCAGGCGATAGAAACATAGAAGGTAACAGCAGATAGGACCACAAGCTCCATGTAGTCCGCCCAAGATTTATAGATTGCTAGCCCTATCCTATTTGCCCTTCTGTACAATGATACCTTTGTGTATGTCCCATGCACCTTCGAATTCCCCACTGTTTTCACCCTCACTAACTCTGGAAAAAGGCTGTTCCAGTCATCTGCCACCCTCTCTGTGAAAAATAACTTCCTCATATTGGTCCTGAAATGTCTGCCTTTTATTCTCAGATCATGACTCCTTGTTCTAGATTCAAAATGGCAGCCACACTGGGCTGCCGTCACTAGTCACTAGAATGATAGAACTATAAGGGTTTTTTTAAACTCTTGTATTGTTCATAAAATCCAAAACCAAGTCATACACATAAAAAAAAGAAAACAAATTGCTTCCTAGATTTTACTTAAAATATTAATGCATGTCACCTTTAGCATTACATCATGATGCAATAAATTTACAGATGTTATTGTTACTAGAAGCTCATACAAGTACAATCAGTCAGCGCTCTTTTAATTTCTCCACCTCTCTATCTTATTTCCATACATATATATAGCTCTCTATCACTCTGTCTCACAGCCATCTCTCCACACATTTAGTAACTTTACCTGTATTGTCTTCTAACTTTTCCCTCCCAGAATGAGCTACTCCTCAATTGGAAGCACAGAAGAGTATGGAGTACATATTTGTCCTACCTTCCTGAAGTCTTCCTGCTCCTCTCCAGTGACCCATTTCATACCTTATGTTTTCCCTTACCAGCTTCACCTTGATTTCCAGTTCTCCTGGTATTTCATGGCATCACCAGCCTAGAATCAGATGTATGAGGGATAGCAACTTAGTGAAGATACAATTAACACTATGCTATGGCACTGAAGGAAGAAGACCCAAGATGGTGTAAAGGCTAAAAACAGAATGAGCTTTGTTTGGACCTTGTTTGGATTTACATCTGTTACTTCATACTATAAAGTCTTTTTTTTTAATTTTGAAATTTAGACTATTGAATGATTTGAGGCAAATTATAAATCACAAAGTATAAAGTCTGGTTAAGCTGAATTTTAGTTTAGTTTGGGAGTGTAGTCAGGGGCAAAAGTGAAACAGAGTTAGGAGATTACGTTTGTTGTTTTACTGGGTTTGTATAGTTGCAAGCAGATGAGAGCAGAAATAAAATAAAGCTGCTGAGATAACAGCCATTACTTACTGTAGCAGGGCTTCTGAATTCTGGCAAAAAGGAGCAGAGTCAGTGGAGCTTGAAGGTAGTGCTGGTCATGGAGGAATGAGGACCATTCAGCCGCCCAAGAAGATTCTAGAGCCGCTACAGTTTGAAGAAGGAGGTGATGATTGCCGGCCCTTGGAGCTGGAGGTGCGGAGAGTGGCTGGAGGGAAAAGGAATAAGAACCAGAATTAAATCTGGATGGTGGCAGGTGCACAGTTTCTGTGTCCTGAATCTGCTAGAAAGTTCATGGAAAAGATTGCTGGTGAATTTTGTGTGCCTTGCTTAAGAACTGCAGAATGCTTTGTGGAGTTAGTAGAGTTCAGTTTGGACTTGGAGGATTTCACTTTTGAGATTGGACCATAGTTTCTCTGGGCAACTACTGTAATATTGCTGTTACAGTGAACTCTACCAGGAGTGAAGCTGCGTAGTGAGAGGGACCTGGGTCTGCAGAACCAGAGTGGAGTACCAGATTGCTTAAAATATTGGTTGTCAGACACAAGTCGAGGGTGAACTGTTAATGTAACTTTTTGGAACTCAATGCTGTGAGAGGGCAATGTGAGAACTGAACAGCTGAATTCTTTATTGTAGCTCAAGGGGGTGAGAGCCTCTTTAAAGTCAAAGACTCTCTTGTGGACTTTGGAATTCATCTCAGTGAGCTCCAGCTTGAAATATCCTGAGTAACTGCCTGCTTTATGAACCCCCTTTATTAAGAAATTTAAACTGTTTAATTTGGGGAAATGGAGGGTTGGGTAGGGGTGTGTGTGTTTGTGTGTGTGTGTGTGTGTATTTGAGTGTGTGGATGTTTAAGTGTGAATGAATTTTAAACTGCAGTGTTAAATTATTGATAGATTAGTTCCTCATGAGGTTAGCCTTTATTTGGGAGTGTGGTTAACTGTTACTATGAGCTAGTCAGCAGTGCCTTTGAGAAGGTGCTATTCCCCCACTGGGCTTCATGGCCTGTGGCCCTTCCACTATCCTTCATTACCAGCTGAGACCTACAGAAGATGTAGGACACTGGGGATAGTTTGTAAGGGAAGAAAGCGGGGGTCAGCAGGGCATATAGAAACATAGAAACATAGAATTTGACAGCAATTAAGGACCGCTTGGCCCACCAAGTCTGCCCATTTCCCTACCTACTGGATAAGCTGCAGATCCCAGTTAACCAGAAGCCTACTTCTTCTTACCCCCACCACCTAGAATTGCCTTATGACTGTCCCATGCATGCTTGAATTTCACCACTGATTTTGACTCCACAACCTCCTCTGGAAGGCTGTTCCATGCATCCACAACCCTCTCTGTGAAAAAATACTTCCTTAAATTACCTCTGAGGCGCCTCCCCCCATCTTCAAATTGTGCCCTCTTGTTCTTGCACACCTCTTTTTTTGAAAGATGCTACCCTCTTGGACTTTGTTGATTCCCTTGAGGTACTTGAACGTTTCTATCATGTCCCCCCTCTCCCTCCTTTCCTCAAGGCTATACATATTAAGCTCCTTTCGTCTCTCTTCATATGTCTTCCAGTGCAGACCCTGCACCATTTTAGTTGCCCTCCTCTGGACAGCTTCCATTCTGTCTATGTCTTTGTGGAGATTGGGTCTCCAGAACTGCACACAGTACTCCAGATGGGGTCTCACTAGCTGTCCGTACAGAGGGATAATAACTTCCTGTTTTCTACTGGTGATGCCTCTCCCTATGCATCCCAGTATCCCCCCAGCCCTCCTTGCTGCCCTCTCACATTGCTTGCCCACCTTTAGATCATCTGATATGACTACCCCCAGGTCCCTTTCCATTTTTGTTGTTGTTAGTATCTCACCCCCCATTGTGTACTCTTCCCCTGGGTTTTTGCTTCCCAGGTGAATTACCTTGCACTTCTTAGCATTGAATCTAAGCTGCCATACATTTCACCATTCCTCTAACCTTGCCAAGTCCCTTCTTATCCTTTCCATCCCACCCTGTGCATCAACTCTGTTGCAGATCTTTGTGTCATCTGCAAAGAGACATACTTTTCTTCCAGTCCTTCTGCAATGGTAACTTATAAAGACATTGAAGAGGACGATCCTAAGACTGAACCTGGGTAACCCACTAGTAACCCTCCTTTCTTCTGAGTGGACTCCATTTACTATTACTCTCTGTGTCCTATTCTCCAGCCAATTCTTTACCCAGGCTGTCATCTTGGGACCCACTCCCAGGCTGGCTAACTTGTATATTAATCTTTTGTGTGGGACTGTGTCAAATGCCTGGCTAAAGTCTAGGTAGGCCATTTCACAGCCCTCCCTGATCTACTACTTTGGTCACCCAGTCAAGAAATCTATCAGATTCATCTGGCATGACCTTCCCGCTGTGAATCCATGCTGCCTAGGATCCTGTGCCCCTCTGGCCTCTAGATACTCGACAATTCTTTCCTTCAGAAGTGATGCCATCATTTTCCCTATCACTGAGGTTAAACTAACAGGTCTGTAGTTTCCTGCTTCTGCCTTGCTCCCACTTTTGTGAAGGGGAATCACATCTGCCCTCCTCCAGTCCTCGGGTACCACCTTATCCTCCCATGATTTGTTAAAAAGGGTAGTCAGTGGTGTCACTAGTTCTACCCTTAGTTCTTTTAGAATTATGGGATGAATCCCATCAGGCCCCATTGCTTTGTCCACCTTCAGTTTTAAGAGTTCTTTCAGAACCCTTTCTTCTGTAAATGGGCTGGTATCAACTTCTGTATCAGAGTGTTTCTACTGTTTGTTTTATGTACCTCCCTCTTCATTTGTAAATACTGAGCAAAAGTATTTGTTTAGTATCTCTGCCTTTTCACAGTCTCCCTCTGCCCACCCTTCCTCCCCTTTATTAAGCCTCACTAACCCTCCCTTGGTATTCCTTCGCTCCCTGATGTACCTATAAAAGGTTTTATCCCCCTTCTTAACTGAGTTGGCTATCTTTTCCTCGGTTTGGGTCTTTGCTGTTTTGACTGCCTTCCCAGCCTCCTTTTGCTTTAACTGATACAGTTCCCTGTCCTGCTCCTGCTGCAATTTCTTGTACTTCCTGAATGCATTCTTTTTCTCTTGAACCTTCACTGCCACTTCCTTTGAGAACCATAGTGGTTTCTTACATCATTTTGTTTTGTTTATTTGCTTCACACAAAGGCTCGTTACCTCTGTGATGGCAGTTTTTATTATTCCCCATTGTTCTTCCACCCCTCCTTCCTGCCCATTTGCTAGTGCATTCCTTAGGCACTCACCCATTTTGGCAAAATCAGCCCTCCTAAAGTCCAGTACTTTTGTCTTTGTATGGCTTGACTCTATTGCTGTGTTTATTGTGAACTATACTGTTCGATGGTCACTAGTTCCCAGATGGCTACCCACTTCTGCATCTGTGATCCTCTGTCCATCTCCATTTGAGAGAATCAAGTCTAATATTGCTCCCTCTCGAGTGGGCTCCAATACTGGTTGTCTAAGGCATGCCCCCTGTAGGGCATCTAGAATAACTCCACTCTTCGAAGTGGCAGCTGCAACTGCACTCCAGTTAACATTTGGCATATTCAGATCCCCCATCAGAAATATCTGCCCTTTTTCTGTCATTCTAAGTATACTTTCTATCATTTCCTTGTCCATTTCCTCCCCCTGAGAAGGGGGTCTGTATCAAACCCCTGTGCGGATTGTGGTGCCATTGCCTGTCTCCACATTTACCCACAGTGCTTCTTCTCCTTCTCCCTGTTTACCCTTTTGTTCTGTTGCTTTTATTCCTTCCCTTATGTAAAGAGCTACTCCTCCTCCTCTTTTACCCTCCCTGTCCCTCCCGTAGATAGTGTATCCTGGTATGTTTCGTCCCAGTCATGGTTTTTGTATTACCATGTTTCTGTGACTGCCACGATATCCAGATGTTCCTCCTCCATCAAGGCCACTAATTCAGGAAGCTTGTTACCCAGACTACAGGCATTGGTACTCATTGCTCTCCATTTTTGATGGCTTTACCTTCTGTTGCAGCATCCCCACTGACCGTTCTACCTCGGTCTTTCTCGTTAGTACCCTGTTTTGTAGGAGAGGCTGGGATTTTCCTGCTGCTTGTCAGTGCCTCCCTTTGACTAGTTTAAAAGCTTGCCAATGAAGCATTTAAACCGATTGCTCAAAAGACTTGTTCCTTCCTGGACAGATGCAGACCATCCTGCCAGTATAGGCTGGTGTCCCTCCAGGTGGAATCCCAGTCCCCAATGAAGCCAAACCCCTGTGTTCCACACCATTTTTTCAACCATTCACTAAACTGCATGGTGCTAATTACCCTCGCCTCACCCATGCCTTTGACAGGCAGCACCTCTGAGAAGGATACTGTGTGTGCTACTTGTCTTAGGCCCCTCCCCAACTCTGCAATGTCCTCCTGCACTGCTCTAATCTCATGATGAGCCAAGTCATTTGTCCCTAGGTGGACAATTACGTCCAGCTCAGACTCCCTTGCAGCTGTTCTCATGATCCTGAGGATGCGCTTCCTGTCCCTCCAAGCCATGGCACCAGGCAGGCACCTTACTTCAGTTTTCCCAGCTCCCCCAGTTCTATACTAATAGTGGGTCCCCACCAGGAACTGCTTCCTTTCCTGTGGGTGTCCTCTGCCTCCTTCCTGTGGGCCTCCCTTGTGACAGTTGTCATCAGTCTTCTCTCTTGGGTGCATCCATGGGGAGCTATGCTCTCCCAGAATGGTGTATGGATTGTGGAGTGGAACAATTGACTGGGTGTGCCTCTGTTCCACCATCCTCACCTCCCTGAGCCCACTGTGGTCCAACTGCTGTGCTTTCTTAACCTCTGAGGTAGTGGTGGTGGCGCTAGTGCTCCCTGGATGGGGAGGTTCCCTTCCTACTGTCTAGTGTGGCCTGGGGGAAGGTTTCCTTACTACTGTCCAGTGCAGCCTGAAGATGGGCAACT
Organism: Neoceratodus forsteri; assembly: GCA_016271365.2. Taxonomy (NCBI): domain Eukaryota; kingdom Metazoa; phylum Chordata; order Ceratodontiformes; family Ceratodontidae; genus Neoceratodus; species Neoceratodus forsteri. Next base: position 1,229,407,772 of record CM057459.1, on the reverse strand, counting down.
TCCTCCCTCAGGGCAGAGAGTTGTCTGCAAATAGGGCAGCATCTCGGCCTCCAGAAAGACTCCCGGAAGACTGCTGCCCCACAGCCATGATGGGGAAAAGGGGTGGTGGGGTGGATTGAGGTGGTGGGAGTGAGGAGGCACCCTGGGGTGAAATGGGCTCAGGAAAGGGGTCCTCCCTGTCTTGTGCCCATACCCAAGGGCTCCACAGTCAGTGGGCAGACAACTGGTCCAGCCTCATCTACCTATCCTTCTCTGGCAGTGCTATGCAATGCCAGATCAATCAAGAACAAGATGGCAATTATTGCCAATCTTGTTTCAACATCTGATCTGGCTTGCATTACCAAGACCTGACTGGATGAAAGTGTTCCTCCAGTATTTGAATTAGCAGTTCCAACTGGGTACTCGGTACTGCACTGCCTGAGAAAGGATCATGGGGTGAGGGGTGTGGCAATTTGTTTTAAATCTGACTTGAACCTCACAGCTTTCACAGAAGGAACAACCTTGTCCTTTGAATTGTGGCAGTACAGGGGGATGCAGGTGTAGGTTACAGGATCCTTCTTGTCTACCATCCTCTTTGGGTCAAGAGGGAATTCCTGAGAAAGTCGCAGACTTCATCATCGGGGTGGTGTTGGAGTCACCCAGATGGATTATTCTGGGTGACTTTAATCCCTGGGCTGACAACAAGCTCTTGTAATTTGGGCAAGACTTCCTCCAGCTAATGTCTTTGTTGGGCCTGACACAGGTTGTTACCACTGCAGCCCATCTATATGGCCACTCTTTGGACATCGTCTTTCTCACTGAGACTGAGATCACAGATCTCATGGTGGAACTGGTCACATAGTTGGACCACCATACTCTGAGGTTTCTGGTTTGATGCCCCCCCCCAAAAAAAGACCCTCTCCTACAGAGAAGGTCCGGTACCATCCTTTAAGGGGTTTGACTCCACAGGGTCTGATGACGATGCTGGACCTATTAGATATGATAGGTGCCTGCGATGACCCGGGTGAGCTGGTTACAACCAAAAACAGGGCTGTGATTGCAGTCCTCAACTAGATCACACCTGTCCATGCTTGACCCCTCACTTCTCACTAGGGATCACCTTGGTATGATGGAACTCTCAAAGAGTTGGAGATGAGTGCTCAAAGGTTGTAGTGACATTGGCAGAGATCTCGGTCTGGGGAGGAGGAGCTTATATTGATGTCTCATTATAGAGACTATCAATCAGCAATATTCTATAAGAAGGTAGAGTTCCTGTCCAGGAAAATTGCTGCAGCAACTAACAGAGCAGCTCAGCTCTTCCAGACTGTGGACAGGCTGTTAATCCTGCCTCTCTTCAGTCCAGGAGAGTTTTTTCACAAAAAAAGGTGTGATGAATTTGCTGTTCTTTGCTGATAGTGCCACCTCCCTCGGGTCAGAGATCTGGTCAGCACCCTCTAGTGGGGAGTACAGTGATGAGACAGTGGTCATGGGCCTTTGGTCTCTCTGTGGCAGTTGTAAATGTTGTGTGGGTCATCCAGAAGTTGAGACCAACCTGCTGTAGTTTAGACCTGAGCCCAACACGCTTCTTAGTGGGCTGTGTTGAGGACATCAGCACGGTCTTAGCCAGGATAGTCCTGTGCTCTTTAGTGACAGGGGTCTTTCCTGGGCCCCTGAAGGAGGCAATTGTAAGACCGCTCCTAAAGAAACCGTCACTGGTCCCAGACTGCCTGGTCAACTACTTACCAGTCTCTAACAGTCCCTTTGTGGGAAAGGTTATTGAGAAAGCGTTTGCCCTTCAACTGCAGACCCATTTGTCAACTCATGACATTTATAACCCTCTTCAGTTGGGTTTTAGGAAGAGGAACAGCACCAAGAACACCCTGGTTCAGGTTCTTGATGATTTCCTGGTGGCGAGGGACAAAGGAAGGCATTTCATCCTTATCCTCCTCGATCTCTTGGCAGCATTTGACACAGTGGACCATGGGGTATTGTTGGAGAGCCTGTGGGTCTGTTGTGGACTGGCTGGTACAGTTGTTAACTGGTTTCACTCATTCCTTACTGGGAGGACACAGCAGGTGGCATCATGGATTTTTTCCTCAGCATTTCTGCCCTTCCCATGAGCACATGGGTCCCGTAGAGCTCCATTCTTTCTCCCATGTGGTTTGCGGTGCATGTGCTAACACTAGGGGACATTATAAGATGGCATGGGATGAGTTTTCACTGCTATTCAGATGACACTCTGCTATACCTGTCTTTTGCATCTGATCAGCAGCATATGGTCTTGGTGATTAATCAGTGCCTCACCGAGATCCAGGACTGGATGAAGGCAAACTGGCTGAGACTGAATATAGACAAGACTGAAGTACTAGTGCTGGAAGCTGGTTGCCTGGGCAAGAGTGGGCAATCTTGTAGATTCTCTGGGCTTAGGCTTGGGGATTCCCAGTTACTTGCATTGGATGTGGTGAGGAATCTTGGTGTGGTTCTGGACTGTGGTTTAACACTTAAAGGGGCACTGTCAGCGTTACCCTTCGTTTTTTGGTTATTTTCTATCACTGGGTTGCTATGCATATAACTGCTGAATGGTCACTGTAGAAAGCATCCAAGTAAAGCACACATGATTCTGCTTACCAATTTTGGTGAAATCTGTATTATTTGCAACCCTGCTGTCCCAACTGAAAGTCTCCATACACTGGAAGCAAGTTCATGCGAGCGCGCGCCAAGAACACACGTCAACCTATAGCACGGTCCCGTCATACATAATTTCATATGCCCACTGTAATAAACATAAGGTCTGTTAGCACCAGTTATTCTATATCTCTCTCTTGGTATGTGAAACCCAAAACTGAGGGCTCATTTTTGCACAAATTAGTTTGGAAAACTGATGCCCAAATCCCGTACATGAGCAGCAGCAGCTCATTCTCACACATGCGCGGGATCTTTTACCTGAGCACTACTATGCATGTGCAGGATTTGGGCACCAGTTCTTCATTGTGATTCTCAAAGAAGATAGACTGACGTCAGGTGCCTGCGCCAAACATAAATTGTGCAAGTGGCACCTTGCATCAAAAACTGACCCCGGAGCTATTCATAAAAGAAGCCTTCATCAACCACAGACTGCCTGACTCAAAGGGGTATGCCGCCTATGCACTCCAAATGGGCTGGAGTAATTAGGGGGCATGTGGCAGACACAAGCTGCCACATTCCCTAATGTGGGATTCTCAGAACTCTCTCGGGAGAAATTCTAAGTACACTTAGACCAGCCAGGGCTGACCTAAGGGTACATAGATATGCTCCTTCAGGAGAGCTGCCTGTTTGCGGCAATGTGCTGCAGTCCCCCCCCCCCATGGCTCCATTAGTTGAAATAAATAAATGTTTCCTTCCCTGGTGGTCAAGTGGTCCTTCATCCCTGATCCCTGATGGCTCTGTTAATTGAAATACAGTAAATAATGTACCCTTCCCTGTTGGTCAAGTGACCCTCTCTTCCCAATCCCTGATGGCTCCATTACTTGAAATAAATAAATGTCCCCTTCCCTGGTGGTCAAGTGGCCTCCCACCCAACCCCCGATGCCACCCTAAGACCCCCACCCCAATCCCCGATGTCACCCTATTAAGTTATATGCATGGCCACTATACAGTACAGAGCTCAATGACAGTTCAGTCAGCGCTGGCCACGGAGGTGAGAGTAGGGCTGTGCCAGTGCAGGCTCTGTTACAGGATGGGGGGGTTGGATGGTGGGCACTAATTGCTGGGCTGGGGGGCCACTAGATCACCAGAAAGGGCATTTTGTATTACATTATTACAATGGTGACATCAGGAATCAAGGTGGGGGCTTAATATAACTTAAATAATAAGGCAACATTGGGGATCAGGGTGGGGGGCTAATTATAACTTGAATAATAGGCCAACATCAGGGATTGGAGTGGGAGCTTATTATAACTTGACTAATGGAGTGACATTGGGGATTGAGGTGGGGGCTTATTACAATTTGAATAATAGGGTGACATTAGGGATTGGGGTGGGGGCTTATTTTAACTTATATACTAGAGTGTCATCAGAGAGGGGGCATATTATTATTTAAACAATGGCAGCATAAGGGATCAGAGAGGGGGGAGTCCAATATTACATGGGAAGGGGATGTATATTTTATTATATTAACACAGGTGATGTCAGGGATGGGAGGCATTTGCATTTGTTGGAAGAAGCCTGCAGCAGACCTTTCCCATGCACCAGGTGTTTGCCGCATGGGAGAGGTTGCCGCAAGTGTGATGACTTAGGTGCTGGGACCCATCCTGTACCAGAATCTGGTGCAGGATCCCTGGCACAAGGGGCTTCAGAGCAAGCTGCTATCTGACACAGCTTACGTCGATCTAAGTCCTCTTTGAGAGTCTTGCCCCTAGCATTTATAACCATCGCCCTCCATGTGCATACCTTTTCCCTTGTGCGGTGGTGAATTCTCTTCTCTATCTTGATCTCAGCATATGAGCCCTTTTTTATTTAAACCACGTCAGTTTCCTCTACTGTTATTTGCAACGTGTTTGTTTTTTGGGGAGTGGTGACCCGATCACTTGCTGCATTGGTGAGTGCCATTGCCATCCCCTCTCCTCTCAGTTTAAAGAATTCTTACACATGTCAAACTTTTGGTCAAACGCCCTCACCCCTTCCCTGATTAGGTGCAGGCCATCTTGCCAGGATCCCTTTTATTGGACTAACACAATTATTTCTGAGACTAGCTTTCAAGAGATAATACTCTTTTCTTCAGGTCTCGTCAGTACAGATCAGGCCACTGACCTGTCCAGGAAAATAGGGTGTTATCTCTCAAAAGCTAGTCTCAGAGTTTGTTAGTCCAATAAAAGATATCACCTGCAACATATCTGTCATTTTTTTTTCTTCTACATTGTCACATGGACTAACACAGCTACCATGCTTCTTTTTTCAAATATACATTAAATGTATTTATAATATACTTATTTTCCATATGGGGTAGATCAGCTGCACATCCTCCCCACAGGTTTTCACAGACACCCCCCCATCCCTTACAAAACCACTCAGACCTTCATCAGATTGTCTATATCTTGTTTACCTTGCTATGCTTTCTCAGAAACAGGCAGTACCAGTGCCAAAAAACTGAACTTGCTGTAAGATGATGGATTTCTTTCTGCTACTACTGCAGTCCCAGATGCACAGCTGAGCATGCCACTACTCCACCTTACTGTATATCCTGGCTGCTCCACTCTTGACACAGAGGTAGAAGACACTATTGCCACAACTCTGATTGAAGCCAAACAAAACCAAAGCTGGACATTTAAGACATGCCATGATGCTATTGTTCCAATTGTGATACTAGCTGCTCAATTTTCTGTTGGACAATGGGCATGTTGATATACATGGTACCAAGTGAATATGTAAGCAATAATGCCTGACAGGGTGGGCGGTATTGGTCTATACGGACCACCCAGGGGCGTAATGAGGCCTGACGCCACAGGTTGAAGGCCTTATAGCCCTTGGGCGGTCCGTATAGATTAATACCGCCCACCCTGGAGGGTATTATTGTGCTTAGAAAATGAAAAAAAGCTCTCAGACACATTTTTTTAAAGTTTTAAACATTTGAATAATTTTATTGTCTTTTTATTACATATTTTGTGAGCTTTGAGATAAAGTAGTCCCTTTTTAAAAGTGGTTGGGTTAAACTAAAAAACACTGAATTGAGCAGTCAGTTGCACTGTGCTAAATTACTGCCGATAAAACAACAAATAACAGTCACCACTACTTGTTTGTGGAGATAAAATTAATTGGGGCATTGAAGGTGTAATTCACTGGGTTGAAGTTACTGGTTGTGGTGCTGGATGTTGTTGGTTCAATCACCCGGAGTTGAGTGCTGGCTCCTACAGGTGGCATACTTGCTGCTTGCTGCTTGCTGCTGCTGCGCCTGCTGGTTGGATCCTCCTAGGATTGTAATCCAATTTTGTCTGTTGTCTATGGATGCTGACCAGTAGTGCTGCAGACTGGCTTCACATCTGTGGCCAGTCACTCTGGTGATTTCACTTGCTGGCATTCCTGCTTGAGTTAACAGTTGCACAGCTGTTGAACGTATGCTGTGATTGGTGTATCTTGTGGATAACTGTGCTTCTTAGCTAAGTCTTGCCATCGTATTTCTGAGGAAACTCTTTCCCATTGGATCCTTTGTGTACCAATAGTCCTGGGTGTCAAGGTGAGTCTGAGGTAGCTTCCTGGGATGAAGGTAGAATGCAGGGGCATCCTCTGGCAATTTTGAGAGATACTTACAGAAGGATAGAACAAGGCAGAGAGGGTTACCACGATCCTCAAACAAAACCACGTGCATTTTCTTTGTTGACCTCTAGTGGATTCTTGTGATTTTTTGAGGTAGGATTATGGGAAAGTGTCACATACTTTTGCCCATGTTCATCACTCTTGACTGAATGAGTCTGTTCCCAGGTCTTGCAATCCTTCTCTTCCTCGGCGGGCCATGTGCAGCTGGAGGTCAAACCAAACCTTGCGGACTAATCCCTGTGCTGTATCTGGTGACATGGCTGGTGAACCTTTTAGCTTCTCCAGGTCTGTTTCAGTGATGGATGGGTGGTGGGCAGCAACATCCTTCTGCTCCTTGTGAAGTTTCTTTAGTATGGATGTCATTATATTGTTGCTGGAATGAAATGCTGGTTCTGAGATTATACTGGTGTGACGCCCTACTTCCAGGGAGTTTAGGTGCCGATTGATGGCTGCACAGAGAGCGCAGTACCCAGATACTGAGTACTGCTCACCTGATGCACTTCTGGCTTCTGCAAAGAATTTACACAGGTGGCTATTTAAAATGTCAAAACTGTCGTTTTTCCAGTCTATTTCTATGCTTTCTTTTCTAGCCCACTCTGCTAGGACTGCCAATGCCCACTGTATATTTTTCTTTGTGTTAATTTCTTCCCTCTGACTCTCAATGCTAATTAGGTCTGATGTACTCACACTGATAAAATGTGGTGTAGCTTTAAATTTGTTACTGCTGGGTTCTGGTGCCTGCTCAATTATGTTATCAACTTATGGGAACAAGCGATTTACTGTCTCTTCAGGTGACATACTGAATATACTTCTGAGGTAATCTGACATTTTTTTATGCCTGTTGTGTGCTCTGCATGTCCTTTTACTGTTTTATGGCAGTTTGATTAATTTTGAAAACTTCATATGTTAGCGTGTATGTGACATCCCTGCTCGTGCTGTGCTCTGGACTGCCTTTGGCTGCTGCAGGTACAGAATGAGCGATTGAGCTTTTTATTACTTTTTCTAATAAAAGGAAAGAAAGATCACAGAGGAAGCTAAAAACAAGGGAAATATGGAAGGAACAAAAAAGAAGAAACCAAAGGAGTCAAAGTTTGGGGGGGAGGATAAATGCAAGTCTAGTATCCAAAATGAGTACATAAGGTGTCATAAAAGGTTGACCTGCAGTCCTGGAACTTCTTCCATGTTAGAGTAGAAAAAGCCATGACTCGGTCCGCATGAAGGGTAGTCACAAATTCTTGTCACCATTCTGAAAAACATGGGGTCCAATCTCCCCTCCAGTGACATAAGATCAGTAACTTGGCAACCAGGGATACTATAGCTAAATGAACCTTCTGTTTCACTGTAAGTATCCCTGAATAATCACCTAGTACACAAACCTCAACTGCTAGGTAGGGAGATATGTCCAAGTACTGAGCAAGTCATTATTTAACCTGTTTCCAAAGTGCTCCTGTTTTAGGACAGGATCACAGCTTATAATATAGTGTGACTTCCTCTAATTCATAGGCCATACAGATAGGAGACTGCAGTTTACCCATTTTGAAAAGTTTAAGTAGCGTATACTAATTATTATGCGACATATTAAGTTGTAGAAGCCTGAGGTGATCTTGTTTAACTAGGTGAAATAAATCTGACCAAATATTTCACCAATGAGAATCAGTATAATTTAACCCTAGTATATTTTTCAGTTTTATGTGATAATAATAATAATAGCTTAATTCTTATAGCACCTTTCAACAGCCAAGGCACTGTACAGCTTTAAGAACAAATAATATCCAATAAAGCTTGAAATTCACCATACAGTGAGTCTGTAAGACTGCTGATCACACAAAGCGAGTCAACAACCACCTGATGTCAAAAGCTCGAACCGCACAGCACCTACCATTGCAAATAGTGATGGTCGCCTACTTAATAAAAACCAAAAAAAATAAAATAAAGTTTTTAATGCATGGGGTCAAGCCCCCCCCACACCCCCGAATTTGGGGTGAAGTCCCCCACACCCCCAAAATAAATATTTTAAACTTCAGGGGGCACAGACTTAGGAGAATATAGCAACTCCCCCCAGAAAGCAAAATACATTCCTGCAGCGGGATCTGAACCCAGCACCACGGACAGTGGCTCAAGCCACTATGCCACATGGTCAGCTTAGCAGAGCTTAGCCAAATTGTTGTATTTATCCCCTTTCTCATGAGAGTAGCTCATATCCCTCAGTGCTGCACTCGGTATAGTCATTCGGTACTCTTTTTCTCCACTCGCTCTACATGGGAGCGGTATTACTGAGTCGCTCATATTGAGCCATTCAATAATACTCACCCATATAGGGTGTTACCCATTTTTCCAGTAATATGCCACCAGAAAGGACTTGTTCCAGGACTGCTGACCTGTTTCTAAATACAGCTTGGAGATGGGTTTGTCCTTAAGGGATATATTTGATAGGGTACAAAATAATTCTCCTGCTGAAACACTCCAGGGCTATGGGCCTAAAAATTGCCGGACACAATGCCATAACTGAACTGTTCTAAAGTAAAATTTTTGAGCTATGGAAAATTTGGCCATGAATTTGGATACTAACCCTGCCACTAAATTGTCTAATATAAGCTTTGATGGGGCCAACCACCCTATAGCGCAGACAAAAACTCCTGCCACGCAGATCAGGGTTGTTAAACAGCAGCTGTCTAAGGTCTTTATGGTAATTCAACCTTAGACTTTTGCAGAGCTGGAAGTGCACCCTAACATCCCATCCCATAGGAGTCTCTCTTAAAACCTGGGGAAGACCCTTCCAGGAAGCAAACCATAAGGACTGCAGGGACAATTTATTCTTAGTGGCTGAAGCATATTCTATAGAAAGTCAGCTAGGAATAGGGCGGGTACCATGTCTATGTGCAGACCATTGAAAATATCCTGCCCCATGTATGACCAAGTAATAATAGTAGAGATCAGGTAATTGTAAACTTCTTAATTTATGAGCTTTACTCAGTTTCCCGTAGGCTGTTCGGAAAGATTTCCCTGCCCATATAAAATCAGTACATAGGGAATGGATTTTAGCAAACCAAGATTTAGGTAAGTAAATGTTTAACATATTTAGTGTGTAAAACACTTTGGGTAATACCATTATTTTTATCACATTAATTCACCCCTGGAAGAACATAGGAAGGTGACACCAGTGACGTATGTCTCCTAACTTTTTAAGTAATGGATCCAGGTTATGGGATTTTAAGTTATTTAAGTCCCTGGATAATTTGACACCCAAACAGGACAGAGCTGTAGCCTCCCACTGTAACCCCATGCCCAGCACGTCAGATTTAATACTGAGATTGGATGCGGGATAAACCACTGTCTTATGCTTATTTAATTTATATCTGGAAAAGATGCTAATTGGGCAATTAATTGGAGAACCCTAGGCAACAAAATGTTCCAGTTAGATAAATGTACAAGCAGGTCATCTGCAAATAAACACAATTTAAATTCAAGTCCCACAATTTTGATGCCACTAATATCCTTCTTCTTGTTAATTTGCCTTGCCAGGGGCTCCATATATAAATTAAAAAGGAACGGTGAGAGGGGACAGCCCTTATGTGTTCCAGTTTCTAACCAAAGAAGGTCTAACAGTTTATTATTGCATAATATGTGGGCAGAAGGGAACTGATATAGAACTTAAATTTTTCAATTTCAACAAAGCCTTTAATTCAGTTCCTCATGGGCAGCTGGGGGTAAGTTGCAATATGTGGGGGCAGGGACAAAGATGGTAAACTGGATCATGAACTGGCTGAAGGGGAGGCAGCAACGGGTGGTGGTGGTTGGGGAATTCTCATCCCCAAGGGCAGTGACAAGCGGGGTGTCTCAGGGCTCAGTGCTGGGTCCGGTGTTGTTTGGGTTATTCATAACAGATACCTCACATGGCATTAGGAGGAAGCTCAGTCTGTTCACAGATGATACCAAGATAGGGGCAGTGGTGGATGACATAGAGGGGTGGCAGAGGCTACAGGAGGACCTGACCAAACTGGGGAGTGATCGGAGAAGTGGCAATTGACCTTCAATGTGAAGAAGTGCAAGGTTATACACTTTGAAGCAAGGAACCCAGGGAGGCACTACCAGTTGGGAGAGGTTCAGATAGGGGTCACCGAAGAGGAGAAGGACCTAGGGATGATCATGATGGGTAACATGAACAACTCAGCTCAGTGCAAGAAGACGGCAGCTAAGGCCAACAAGATGCTGGGGTGTAAGAGGAATTCCACCCAGAAATAAGGATGTGATCTTGCCGCTGTACAGGTCACTAGTCAGGTCACATTTGGAGTACAGTGTCTAGTACTGGCACCCCTTTATGAAGAAGGATATCAGATTGTTGGAGGTGGTGTAGCGCAGGACAACTAAGATGATACAGGGTCTGGAGGGCAAAACCTAGGAGGACAGGCTGACTGAGTTGAATATGTACACCCTGGAGGAGAGGAGGAATTGGGGGATATGATTGAGACCTTCAAATACTTAAAGGGGATTAACAAAACAGGCATAGAAGGGACAATTAAGCTGAGGAGGAGAAGGGACACAAGAGGGCATCGTCTCAGGATGGAGGGTGGAAGATATCGGATAGAGATCAGAAGGTATTTTTTCACAGAGAGGGTGGTGGAGAAATGGAACACTTTACCTGAGAAGGTGGTGTCCTGTAGGATGGTGGGCAGTTTTAAAATGGATGGGACAGGGTGTTGGAGGGGTAACAGTGAGGGGAAGGAGGGTGGGGCTGCTGCAATGTGAAGGCACTAGCTGCGATACGAACAGACTTGATAGACCATAAGGCCTGTTTCTACTGCAGGACTGTACATTCATATGAAGAAATGCCATAACTACTTAGGGTTTCGAATATGTAAAGGCCAGGTTACCTAGTCAGGTAAGTCTTTTCTCTCAAGGCCCAGGGACACCAGAACAGCTTCTTGGTCTGGGTCTCTGGACTCAGAAAAGAGATACAAAAGTTCCCGAAAATGCTCACTAGCAGTGCAACCAGTGACAAAACAAGCCTGTTCAGGTCCGAGTAATGAAAGCCAAACATTCGCAAGCCACATTGCCAGAATTGCCAGTAAACTTTTATGTCAGTATTTAATAGGAATTTAAGCCAGTAGTTCTCCACCAAGGTGGAATCTTTCCCCGGCTTCGGCAAGAGAACCACCCTCACTTCAAACAGGGATTTCTCAGTAATAGGAGATGTACTCCAGCCACTGAAAAGGGAAACCAGCAGCAGGAGAAAATCCTCCATATAAGTTTTATAAAGTAAGATGGTAAACCCATCAGGCCCGGAACACTTGTCTAATGGTGATGAGTCTATAGCTTTAAGAATTTCAACCTCAGTAAATAGGACCAACAAAGATTCTTGGGTTTTGGGGATCACGTAATGATAATGACCCAAAATGAGTGACTACAAAAATATCGACTCATTTTGAGCACTATTATTCTGGGCTACCCTGCAGAATAGTGAGGGCATGGGACAGCGACTATGAGGAAGGGCGAATGGAAGGGGGGAATAGCAAGAGGAAGGGGCGGGACAGGGAAGGGGGTTGTCAAGGACTGGGGTTTCTGCTGCTGCCAAGCTAGCCATGTGGTGTGGTGGTGTGGGAGGCTAACTCTGGCAGAGCAAGTACTGGGTTTGGGACTGGGAACGGGATACCTTTTGCCGTAGCTGCGAACTGCAAGCACCTAATTTTTTCACTGTCATCTGGATTTTGCAGGTATCCTGTGACTTCAACTATCTGCAAGTGGGCGCTTACCAAAAATGGCAACCCACGTGCAGAGACTGCCCTGATGGTGAGGGTGTAGGGAGGGTGACCAGATGGGGAGGGGTCATGAAAGGTGACAGGATGTCATGCGTGTATACATGCACAGCAGGGGTTGAGCGCACTGAGCAATGGGTGGGAGGATTTGTGAGGGGTGATGCCACAGACTGCTGCAAAGGTGGTACCATGGCATGGTGGAGTGAATGCTGGCTTGGGGTGGTGGGGATGCAGGGTTCAGAACCGGGCGCCAGCATATTTTGTTTGCACCCGGCCCAAGACAGGGATTTTTTTCCATGGATGTACTCCCCCGACATGCAACTCCCTGGAACGAGAATCTATAGTAGGGGTGCAGGGGCAAAAGCCCCTGCAGAGGGGTGTGGGGCGTGCAGCCCCCCACATTAATGAAAAATACAGAGTTTTTACATCACTTTCACTGGTACTGGAGTTACACATCACCGAAATTGAATTTCGGTGATGTACACTAGCCATAAGGACGATCGCTGCTCGGCAATCGCCCTTATGACATAGAACCGATTTTGCCCCCTCACCAACATGCACTCCCCTGGAGCTGAGAATCCTAATTCAGGGGGGGGTGCAGTGGGTGGGCATGGAGAGGGGGCACAGCCCAAGATTCTGCACTTCAGTCCAGGACAGGGAGAAATATGAGCACAGCACAATCGGTAACATAGGTCCTTCAAAAGAAATTCCCATGTAATGAGTGGAGTATTATGCTGAGCTGCATTTTCTCTCCATTACTTAAATGTTTCTGGAAAACGTGGAAATATAGGAGGCTCCCAAACTTCACAGGGCATTAGCAACTGGTACTAAAAAGAGTTCTATGCCCCATCACAGCAAATAAACAGAGTCCTGCCCAGTTGGGTGTCACTAGCTAGGTTTCCACCACCACCAGTATAACTACTTTAAACAAGCAGGGTGCCATCCATATCTCAGCCATAACAGCTAAACTCAAAATAACAAAAAAGTGACAGTCGCAGCCTAGTCGTAATAAGGTAAGTTTTCATGAAAGTCTCACTGGGTTGACGGCCAATAGAAACATTATTAACTGGCTGCCTCCAGCTGGTGGTTGCTGCCCAAATCATTTAACTCAGTTTCTTACAAATAGATCAGGAAAATAGTCAGAAAATCTTTAGCAGACAGCTATGCCGATTCATATCTTTTAATACCTTTGGAAGTAATCACTTCAGCTATGCTGGATACAATAAGTGATGGTGGATACTGGCCACCTAGAGTTTTGAGGTCAGTTGTCTGTAGGCAGCTAGGGCTTGCCACACTTTAAATGTTAGGTCTGGGACCAGATGCAGCCTTTTTCCTTCTCACTGTATAGCTATAAAATTCCTGGCCTCGTTCAATACAAAATTCCTGTCAAGAAAATTAAACAGTTTGAAAATGATGGATCTGGGTGCTTCTCCCAGACCAGGTTTAGCCCTCAAGGACCTGTGAGCCCTTTCAATCACCATGTTTACATGCACTCAGTAATCTGATTCAAATTGGAATGCTGAGAAATCTGATTACTGAATCAGATTTTGCAGAGCCATGTAAGCAGGAGAATTCTCATTCAAATCAGATTTCTTGAACGTGTAGAAATCAGATTCACATACCTGGGTTTTCTTGTTCAAATCTTGTTCGAATCTCATTACTGGATCATGTAAACAGATCTGGTAGCATTTTCAGATTAACAAATATTATCTTCTGAAGTTTTAACAGGCAAAACCTGCAAGAACAAGTAAAGGCTTGGGGAGGGGTGATGATAGGTTTGTTAGGTGATTACGTATACTAGATGAATGTGTGTGCATGAAAATGTTCTAGAATTTTAGTTAAAAGTACCTAAAAGAGAAAGAAAAAAATGTTTTTTTAAAGAAAAATATATATTTTATATAATACTGTTTTCATTTTGAAAGTTGCAGTGCATGTTAGGATAAACATTTTTACTTACATCTTTTTATTACAGTTTAAATTGACCCTTGCCTCCTGTCTTGTTTGATACCCTTCTTTCCAAATTTTGAGTCTGCTTAGCCCTTTATTTTACATATGTAGTAGTAAAAGAAGTTCCGTTGGACCAGCTTTACAGCAGTATTTTCAGAAGTGCAGTGCCTGTTCTTTAGCATGCTAGATCTATATTTTAATCACAGGAAAACAGTGCTTGAGAAAACATACAAACATATGAAGAAGCCAGCAGAAGAAGGCCATTTAGTCTATCAAGTCTGCTCATATTGCAGGGTCCACAGTTTGAGCTACTGTCCCTCCCTTCCCTCCCCACTCCTTCCATCCTCCCTACCCATGATCCTTACCTTCCCCCTATGTCTATCCCAGCCTCTCTTAAAGCTGCCAACTGTCTTCAACAAGATGACCTCTTCCGGCAGCGCATTCCAAGAGTACACCACCCTCTCTGTGAAGAAGTGCTTCCTGACTTCTCTCCTAAACCTCTCACTCTCCAGCGTAACACTGTGCCCCTTGTGTTATGGCTGCCACTCAGCTTAAAGAGACTTTCCTTATTCACCATATTTATCCCTTTCAAGTATTTGAAGGTCCCAATCATGTCCCCCTCTCTCTCTCTCACTCTCTCTCTCTCTCTCTCCTGTCTTCCAGGGAGCACATGTTCAGTGCCCCCAACCTCTCCTCATATGTCTTACCCTGCTGACCCACTATCATCTTTGTAGCCTTCTGCTGGACCTTCTTCAGCAAGTTAATGTCCCTTTTGAGGTGTGGGCACCAGTACTGAATGCCATACTCTAGATGCGGCCTTACTAGTGACCTGTACAAGGGCAGTATAACTTCCTCTCTCTTACTACTGATCCCCCTAGATATGCATCCCAGCATCTTGTTTGCCTTTGCTGCTTCTTTCAAGCACTGCTTGGAATGCTTCAGGTCACTAGTGATCATCACTCCCAGGTCCTTCTCCTCTGATGCAGACACTTGGACTCCACCAAGGTAGTACTCTGTCCTGGGATTCTTGGCTTCAATATGCATAAAGTTGCATTTCTTGGCATTGAAGCCAAGCTGCCAGATTCTGGACCACCTCCCCAGCTTTTCCATATATTTTTGTAGGTCCTGTATCCCTTCAGCTGTGTCTACTCTCCCAGAGAGCTTGGTGTCATCTGTGAAAAGGCATTTTGCCCTTAATTCTGTCCCCAATGTCACTGATGAAGACATTGAACAACACTGGCCCTAGCACCAAGCCCTATGGAACCCCACTGGTTACCTCTTTGGTACCAGATAAATCTCTCCCCACAACCACCATCTGAGTTCTGCCTCTCAGCCAATTTTCCGCCCATCTGGCCATCTTTTCCCCAACCCCAAGATCCACCAACTTCCTGATCAACCTTTTGTGGGGGTACAGAGTCAAAGGCCTTGCTGAAATCAAGATAGAGGATGTTTACCACTTGGCCCCTATCTACTGTCTTAGTGACATAGTCAAAGATGTCAATCAGATTCATTTGACACAATCCCCCCATGAACCCATGCTGCTTCGCATCTTGGAGACCATGCTCCTCTAGATATTCCACCAATATTTCCTTTAGTATGGTCTTCGTGAGCTTGCCCACAATGGAGATCAGACTGAATGGTCTGTAATTCCCTAGGTCATCCTTGGTAATGCTTTTGTGGAGGGGCACTACATGTGCTGTCCTCGAGTCCTGCGGTACCACGCCTGACTCTAGTGAACTATTAAATAGGTCTGCCAGTGGCCCTGCCAGCTACTCAGCCAGTTCCATTAGCAAACAGATACTTTATTAGAAGCAGGGGGTCTCATTTAAGTAAAAAAAAAAAAAAAGGAAGAAAGTCACTGTGTGTTTCTCTCTGTTTGGGGAAGGGGGCTGTATCAACTTAGTTTGCTTAATCAGAAGCAGAGGAGACAAGTTAATTAGGGGTGTGGCTTGAGCAGTAGAAAAACAGCTGTTTCATTACAGCTTCCTGCTGCTAGTTTCTGGCAAAGGAAACTTGCTTTCAGAGCAAGCAGCTGACTAAAAAAGCTACAGAACTTCTTGCTAATTACCCTCCTTCCCACCCTAAACCAGTTCTACTTTTATAGCCACTGGATTTGACTGACAACAGGAACTTCCTGCTTGGCAGTAGTAAGGAAAGGATCACTGAGACACATTAGTTTCATCAACCTTGAAGGGGAAAAAAAATAGCTCTTTCTCCCTTCCCCCCCAGCTGCTGGAGGTCTGAGTCCAAGCAAGGAGGACGGAGACTACTGAAGACTACAGCAAGTTCCTGTCCCAGAACAGGAAGGCTGAGCGTTGTAAGGGTACATAGGCAGTAGGAAAGTAGGTGGAAAAATACGTAGAGGGAGGAGAGAGTGAGCATAAAAAGCAACAGGAGAGGGGACACAGAATAAGTCATGATGGGAGTGGTGCAGTGCAATGGCTGTGGAACAGCAGTGTTCCGGGAGACATTCTGGAGGCTGTGATGCTGCCTTATTTGCAGGCACCTCTCTGGTCTGAGGGAGGAGGTTGCCTGTCTCCAGGTTGACCTTGCTAGGATGCTTGAAACCTCTTCCCCCCACCCAGGGACCACCAGGGCTACTGCCACTACCTCAGAGACTGCCAAGAAAGAGGAGCAGTTGGACTAAGGTGGGCTCAGAGAGGGAGAGGGTGATGGAAAAGAGGTACATCCCTCCAGCTGTACCTTTCCACAATTCATATGCTGTTCTGGTGAAGAGTGGTTCCTCTATGGAAGCACCTGCAGTGAAGACCAAGGCAGATGCTGGGAACCTCCATAAAAGAGACCCATAGCAGGGTGGCACAAGACCCCACTGGGGAAGGAAACAACTCCTAGTGGGGGACTTAATCATTAGGGGGATAGAAGTGGGGGAGGAAGGGGAGAGGGAGGTAAGGTGCCTGCCTGGCGCCATGGCTTGGAGGGGACAGGAAGCAAATCCTCAGAACTGCAGGAGCAGCTGCATGAGGGAGGGAGCTGGATGTCATTGTCCACCTAGGGACAAATGACCTGGCTGTGAATGGGATCAGAGCAGTGCAAGAGGAGTTTGTAGAGTTGGGGAGGGGCCTTAGACAAGTCGCACATACGGTAACCTTCTCAGAGGTGCTGCCTGTCTATTACAAGGATGATGCTGGAGTACTCCACACCATGAGATTTAATGAATGGTTGAAAAACTGGTGTGGAGCTCAGGGTTTTGGCTTCACTGGGAACTGGGGATCCACTTGGAGGGATGCAGGCCTATAGTGGCAAGATGGTCTGCAATTGTCCAGGGGCGGAACAAGGATCCTAGATGATAGGTTTAAATGCTTCATTGGCAAGCATTTAAACTAGCCAAGGGGGGAGGCACTAAAAAGGAGTAGGGAAATCCCAGCCTCCCCCCACAAAACACAGTAATTAGCAAGGTAAACACCAAGGTAGAGAAGTCATTCAGGAGCAGAACACGGGTAAATGCAAAAAAAGGCAAAGACAGTAATGACAGGGAAGGGGCTAAAAGTGACAAGGCCATCAAAAAATGGAGGGTGATGAGTACCAATGCCCATAGTCTGTGTAACATGCTCCCTGAATTAGTGGCCTTGATGGAAGAGGAATGCCTGGATATTGTGGCAGTCACTGAAACATGGTATACAGAGAACCATAACTGGGATGTCAGCATACCAGGATACACAATCTACAGGAGGGACAGGGAGGGTAAAAGAGGAGGAGAAGTAGCTCTCTATATAAGGGAAGGGATTAAAGCAACAGAACTAAAGAGTAAACATGAAGTAGATGAGTCACTATGGATCACAATGGAGAAAGGAAATGGCACCACAGTCAGCATGGGAGTTGTGTACAGACCCCCATCTCAGGGGGAGGGAGTGGACAATGAAATGATAGAAGGCATCCTTAAAATGGCAGAAAAAGGGGAGGTATTGTTAATGGGGACCCGAATATGCCAGATATTAACTGGAGCACCTTTGCTGCAGACACATCCAGGAGTAGGGTCATTCTTGATGCCCTATGTGATAGGGTGGGTGACCTTACCCCAGTTGAAAAACTGTAGTGATGGTTAAAGCAGCTCAGCTTCAACAAAGTTTACCCCATGATGCTAAATTAGGGATATGTATAGCATGCAGTAGTCCCTGGAAGTAAAATAAAGTTGTAGTTACCTTTTCCTTCCTCTATGTAAGTCTGTTGTACTTTATATTTTGTTGTTTATCTTTGAGCCTTGCTAGCTGGCCACTATCAGGGTAATCTTTAATCTAGTTCATATTCTGAAATTCCGTGCCCCCCCCCCAAAGAATGTGGCATGCTGGTATATAGAGATCACCATAAGAAGTATTACATGAGGGCTTTGCTTTTAAATAAGAGTAAAATAAACTGCCCAAGGGGTGTAATCTGCCAGCTAACAAATGAATAAAGCTCTCCTTGCTGTAGAAACTCTGAGCATGGCAGTTTGGCTATGTAATGGGAGGATGCAACCCCCCCCCCAGTACAAGTGTAACAAAGTGCTGAGCAGTAAATCCAGGGAAACATACCTGTGCTAAATAGTTTGCTGTTTGCAGGCTGCTGCTGATTTTAGGAAACAGTTGAGACTATATTTCTGTGAAACAAAACATGATATAAAGAAGCATTTAATAGCTTTAGAAAAAGAGATGTATATAAACTATAAAAGTACATGCAGGATAACAGTTAAAGGTTGAGTTCATCTCTAGAAGAATCTATGCTTTTTAAAGGTAGTTTGTACCTGGAAGCTGGGAGTTCAGAAGCTCCTGTATCTGTGTTTCTGCTGTTGCTATCTCAGCAGCTGCAGTCATTTTAGAAAGATGTTCCCTTAGGGAAGGGCTGACCCTTAATTGCATTAGTATAGGGAAGGCTTGGGTTTTGTCCTGCCAGGAAGTGATTAGTTTAGAGGTATGAACTTTCTGAAAAGGATATTTGTTTGTATGTTCTTGTGTTTATGCTTTTGTAAGGGGTTTAGCATTGTGTAACAATTGCCCCCTATATATGTATCCTGTATATTTCTTTGAAAAAAATGCAGTTGTGTGAATTATAAATCTGGTATTCCTCTAATTGTTTAATAGAACATGACTGATAAATCATGTGACACCTAAGCTGTATATAAGGGATGCTCAGGTAACCTATAATTAGTTTTACTTTGGGCTGAGGAGCAGGGAGGAACCTCAGGGAGAAGCAGCGTGGAGCCAGAGAAGCAGCCAAACATGAGAGAGACATGCAGTGTTGAATTACTGAGATCCTGGTTACCCAAAAGTGAAGGTGAGGCAAGCTTAAGGTGGAGCTCAGGTTGAAAGTCCTGTAAAGCCTAAAAGCAAGGAGGAATCACTGTGGCCTGGGATTGGCCCTGGACCTCCAAAGGTCAGGTTTGGACTACCTGGATGCTAGAAGCTGCTCACAAGGAATTTACCCAAAGGGAGAGGACTCAGACTGGTGAGAAGCTGCAGAGGCCTGAGTGGGCAGATAATCAGACTGCAGATGAACTTGCAGAAACCCAGGGGGTATTGGCAGGGTGACCATACCATGAAATGGGTTCAGTTCCTGATCTCTAGAGGGCATTGTAAGGTCCAACTGCAGTGTCCTAGTGAGAGGTCTTCTAGCTTAACTCCCAGCCCATACTCTTTATGGTTTTTCTTATAGTAACCTGACAAAAGTTTACATCTGAAAATGCCATCTGTACACACCTGGCAATAAAACAGCACCTCAGGGTGTTTTACACGATATTTTATGATTCCTGCTGTCTTCCTGAATTGAACCCCGCGACACCCTACAATGGGCATGCCTCAGACAGCTAGAGTTGGAACCCACTCGGGAGGGAGCAAACTTAGACCTGATACTCTCAAATGGGAATGGAGAAAGGATCTCAGATTTAGAAGTGGGTAGCCATCTGGCAACAAGTGACCACCAAACAGTGTGGTTCACAATAAACACAGCCATAGAGTCAAGCCATAAAAAAGCAAGAGTATTGGACTTTAGGAGGGCTGACTTTGGGAAAATGAGAGAGTGCCTCAGACAAGCACTACCAAACGGATGAAAAGGAGGGGTGGAGGAACAATGGGGATTAATCAAAACAGCCATGACAGAGGCAACAATCCTTTGTGTGAAGTGAATCAATAAAATAGAACAAAATGAAGGAAAAACCCACTATGGTTCTCAAAAGAGGTGGCAGGGAAGGTTAAGGAGAAAAGAATAGCATTCAGGAAATATAAGGAAACACAGAAGGAGCAGGACAGAGAACTTTATCAGTTAAAGCAGAAGGAGGCAGGGAAAGCAGTCAGAATAGCAAAGGCCCCAACCAAGGAAAAGATAGCCAATTCTGTTATGAAGAGGGATAAAACCTTTTATAGGTACAGTTGTTCCTCGTTATAATGAATGCCACGGGGGCCATCTGCTTAGTTCGTTATAGCGAGTATTCATTACAAATGAAAAGTAAGACGTGTAATAAATTTGCAATGAATTTAAGTACACCTTGTCAGTAAATACTGTATCATAATTTATTACAAACAAACATAATAAACACATGACAGACTGGAGAAATCTCATGTTGAAATGTTAAAATGTATTAACTCAGCATACAGTACTATAGTATACATTATTTATTTATTTATTTAAAATAGCAGTCCATTGTTTTCTGTGTTAGACCGTTGTTAAGCACATCCTTGTTACACAGCAATATGAGCTGTCTTAACTGTAGCAGCTGTAAGGAGGACACAAAGGACTGCTGCTTCAGATACCGCAACTCTGTCTCCAGTCCTGCTATTTCCTCGGCTGAGCTTACTTTGATTTCTTCAGCGCCTGTCGCCCCTTCGACAGAATCTTCACTGTCTGATAAAGTGCGGTGCCCAGATTTCATTTCAGCCATAATGTCTTCATCTGTTAGCACATCCGACACAGCCACAGTGTCATCCTGAGCAAACCACTGCTGAAGTTGATTGTGGGCATCAGAACCAGTCCCTTCAATAAGGCCCAATTGTGCAGCAATGGTGATATCCTCTCTGTCAATTTCATCATGTTGAATGGACAAAACAGGGGTAACAGTGGTGCTGTCCTCGAATATTGGCCCGAGACCGTCTCACAGCAATTGGTAACTTTTTCAGCTATAATTGAGTCCCATGCAGTACCAGCAATGTACATCATATCCTTAATGTTGTATGCCTTTAGAAATTTTATCAGTTCTGTCCCGTTCTCTTGTACAATAATCTCCCTTAACAGCTGCTTCCAGTAAAGTTTTCTCAGATTTGCTATTACACCCTTGTGCATTGGCTGGATGATTGATGTGGTGTTACTGGGCAGGTAAAGAACCTTTATTTTCCCATCTCTGCTCACCATTTCTTCAACTTTTGGATGTGCAGGGTGCTGGTCTAGTAGGAGAATAGCCTTGGTGTCCATACCTTTTGATCGAAGGAACATGCGTACAGAAGGTATAAATTCCTGACGGAACCACTGTCCAAAAGTATTCCTGGTCATCCATGAGTTTGCACTGTAGTCATACAAAAAAGGGAGGGAATCTCTGTTTATGTGATGGAAACATCTTGGGTTCGCAAAGCGACCGATACATAGAGGTTTTAACTTATGGTTGCCAGTTGCATTTGTACAAACAAGAATTGTCACCCAGTCCTTATACACTTTGTATTCCTTTGAGGCATCTGTCTCAGTTCTTGCAGCAAGGGTTTTGTCAGACAAACACTTGTAGAACAACCCTGTCTCATCAATGTTGTACAGCTGGCAAGATTCATAATCTCCCTCTTCTAAAATGTCTGTCAATTTTGGCATGAATTCAGCAGCGGCAGTATCATCTGCCGACCTCTGCTCACCTGCAATTTTAAGTTGTCTGATGCCATTTCGACACTGGAATCACCACAGCCAGCCAGGAGAGAATTTGAAATTGCATTCATCACCCATTAGCTGTTTTGCCAAAGAATCAGCCTTCTCTTTAACAATGGCACCGGAGATCAGAACACCAGCTGCACGCTGACTCTCAAACCATATTTTAACGGCTTGATCCACCTCAGCATTGCCAGCAAGCCTTAATTTTGTTTCGCTGCATACCCTTCTTCTCTAAGCAGTTGTCCATGAAAGCCCTCAGAGACTCCTCTTGTTTACGGAAGGTGCAACTCGTCGACATGGCAAGTGAAAATTCGGAGGCAAGTTTCGCGAGTCCCTCTCCATTTTTCAGCCTTTGTATGATGGCCAGTTTGGTATTGACATCCAGTGCCTTCGTTTTTTTTATCTCAGCCATGAAGTTAGGACCAGGGTTGCTGTTGAGAACTGCAGTGTGAATGAGCTTGTATTCCCCCCCAAAAGTGCTTTCAAGTGCTTAACAACTTAATTGCAATGACTGCAAAAGACTGAAGCTAGTTACAGCTACTACAGCTGCACTATGCTTGATAACTTGATAGCTAATTAGTCAGGAATTAAAATGACAACAAGGAAAGCATACTCACAGGTTGTCTCAAAAATAAATTAAAACCATCAGCAGATGCTCTTTGATTGTTAGCTTATTGCCCGTTTATGAACTGACAGTTTGTCTAATTGAATGTGAGCCTGGAATAAACAAAATTATCAAATTTCAAATGAGCAGATGAAATGAATGTATTATAGCGGGAGCCATAAATAACATTCATTTTAAGCGGCATTCATTATGATGAGATCCGCTATAATGAGGGACAACTGTATATTAGGGAGTGAAGAAAGACCAAGGGAGGGATACGGAAACTTAATAAAGGGAAGGGAATGTGGACAGAGGGTGATAGTGAAAAAGCAGGGATACCAAATGAATATTTCTGCTCAGTATTCACAACAGAAGAGGAGGGTGAGGTACCTAAACCAAACAATAGAAACACTCTGGATATGGGGGTCAATACCAGTCCATTCACAGAAGAAAGGATTTTGAAAGAACTCTTGAAACTGAGGGTGGAAAAAGCAATGGGACCTGATGGGATTCACCACAGAATTCTTAAAGTTCTAAGGGTAGAACTAGTGACACCACGGACTACTCTTTAACAAATCATGGCAGGATGGGGTGGTACTTGAGGACTGGAGGAGGGCAGATGTGATTACACTTCACAAAAGTGGGAACAGGGCAGAGGCAGGAAACCACAGACCAGTTAGTTTGACCTCAGTGGTAGGGAAAATGATGGAATCACTTCTGAAGGAAAAAACTGTTCAGTACCTAGAGGCCAGTGGGGCACAGGACTCAAGGCAGCATGGATTCACACTGGGAATGTTGTGTCAAATGAATCCAATAGATTTCTTTGACTGGGTGGCTAAAGTAGTAGACCAGGGAGGGGCTGTGGATATGGCCTACCTAGATTTTTTTTTTCCATTCAACTTTTATTAAAGTTTACAATACAGAGAACGAATCCAGAAAACAATGTACATAATGGCCTACCTAGATTTTAGTGAGGCATTTGACACAGTCCCACACAAAAGATTAATATATAAGTTAGCCAGCCTTGGAGTGGGTCCCAAGGTGGTAGCCTGGATAAAAAATTCGCTGGACAACAGGACGCAAAGGGTAATAGTACACGGAGCTCACAGTGAAGAAAGGAGGGTAACTAGCGGGGTACTGCGGGGTTCAGTAATGGGACCGGTCCTCTTTAATGTCTTTATAAGTGACATTGGTGAGCACCTGGAAGGAAAAGTATGTCTCTTTGCTGGTAGAAAACAGGAAGTTGTTATCTCTCTGTACAGACAGTTGGTGAGACCCAATCTGGAGTACTGCGTGCAGTTCTGGAGACGCCATCTCCATAAAAACATAGAGTGGAGGCTATTCAGAGGAGGACAACTAAAATGGTGCAGGGTCTGCACCAGAAGAAATATGAAGAGAGAGACTAAAGCAGTTTAATATGTATACCCTTGAGGAAAGGGGGGGGGGACAAGATAGAAACTTTCAAGTACCTCAAGGGAATTAACAAATTCCAAGAGTGTAACATGTTTCAGAAAACGAGATGTGCAAGAACAAGGGGGCACAATTTGAAGATAGAGGGGGGATGGCTCAAAGGTAATGCTAGAAAGTATTTTTTCACAGAGAGGGTTGTGGATGCATGGAACAATCTTCCTGAGGAGGTTGTGGAGTCAAGAACAGTGGGAGAATTCAAGAATGCATGGGACAAACATAAAGAAATTCTAGTGGGGGTAGGAGGAAGTAAGCTGTTGGTTAACTAGAATCTGCAGGTTATCCATCAGCTAGGGAAATGGGCAGACTAGGTGGGCCAAGCGGTCCTTATCTGCCATCAAATTCTATGTTTCTATGTTTCTGTGTTACCCTTGGATGTACTCTGTCCAGGCCTGGTGATTTGTCCACCTTCAATGCCAGCAGCCCCCTCCTTTACTCTATCCTCATCTATCACTACATCTGTGTTCCCTTCCCCCTGCTCCTCTTTCCCTCCTGAAGGCAGTGTTTCATCCATCTCCCTGGTGAAGACAGAACAGAAATATGCATTTAGTGTCTCTGCTTTTCCTCCATTATCCTCCACCGACTCCACTCCTTTCTTAAGCCTAACAATACCTTCCTCCTTGTTCCTTTTCTCACTTATATAGTGAAAGAAATTCAAATTTTACACACACTCTCTGTGTTGGGTGCCTAGACAAACTCCTCAAGCTTCGCTCTCAGGGTTTACAGCATGTGGCACCCAACACCTCAGGTGTGTGTAAAATTCTCATTACACACACCACACCATACTATATTCTATTTTTAATGCATGCCCCAGGGGTGTGCAGCACAGACCTGAAGGCCAAGTGTCCTTACATCCCTGAAAAGTGCATTCAGATACTTGCAATTTTAAAATGGTCTGCTGCTCTTTTGTATTATATGTGAAGTGAAACTTTTTTACATCTTTTTTTGCATAATCCATTTATTTAAATTGTTTTTTCTTTGGGAGATAATAGATAAAACTGCTGCAAACCTCCAATCCTGCAAGTATGACAATACCAGTGTTCATTCACCACCAACATCACAGAACCTATCTTACTATTAAGGTCACTCCTCTGTTGCCAGCAACTGTGGGATGGATGTTGGGGTCACATGGGGGGGTTGAAAGTTATTAACATTTGTGTAACACCAGCTGGCCCGGTGATGCTGAGGGTTGAGGTGCTGGCACCACACCTTGCACCATGCCGATGACCCAGGTTCGGCAATGAGCCTGGACCATCGGGTGTTGGTGGGGAAAGGAGAGGATCAGGCATCCGAAGAACAGCTCTCTTCTTCCAGGAGGGAAGGGGAGGGGAGGGGTTGAGCTCCTGCTGAATGGCTGCCCCCAAGTGGAGGCCTGGGGGAAGTGTGGGTCTGCAGGGCACATAGAAGGGAGGGTGCTGCCAGACTTCCGCTGATGTGTGCATGCCTTCACTCATGCACGTTAGACATGTGCACCCCAGCAATTGGGAACAGGGAGAAAATTGATGTAAAATGGATCCTCTGGCTGCAGGATGAAGCCCGGCCCTCCTCAGGCTCCTCTCCTGGGCTGGGCAGAAAGTTAAACCCTGGTAATTCTGGGATATCAGGGCTGGGGGTTGGTATGAAGGGGGTACTGTAGGACAGGAGGAGTATAAATACAATATGGAAAAAAAAAAGAAAAAAAAATTGTGTAACACCAGATTGTGTATTTGAGAAAGAATGAGTGTCTCTGGGAGTCACAGGTTTCCAGTTCTTGGGTAACACAGTTGGTTATGCAGCAGAATGGTATTCAGAGTAGCCTGGGTTCAAATTCCAGGTAGGGCACTTCATTGGTTCACATTACTTTTATTCATATATATATATATTATAGTGGCACGGTAGTGCCACTATAGTTAGGGTTGAGTACCCCATTTAAGGTTAAAGTGTGAAATTTTGCAGCTTAATAACTTTGCCACCGTATGATGATTTGCCTGCCATTTGGCAGGCATGGAGCGGTTCCATAGATCTCTGGATCTGCCAAGTTCGTAATGGGCAGATATACAGTTGCAGAGCTATAAAACACAATAGAAAGTCACATTTATGCTCTTTGTGCATTCTTTGCTCGTGCCTACAGGTCACATGGTTTGAGCGACCAGTCCACAACCTTCAGGGAACATGCAGCCAGGTTCCCCGATGTGCCTTCTGAAGATTTCATGAAAAAATATTAACTGGTTCAAAAGTTATTCAAAACACAAATTTCCCATTATAGCCAATGGGAAAAGTTAACAGAAAGTTCGACAGTGTCACAAATGCAGTTTTTAGTGTTGCAAATGACCCCTCTAGTGTCATGAGTCAGCAATTTTTTTTAAGTTACTGGTCACAGAAATGCTTGCCATTTAAATTTGGGACTCTCTAGAGACACTATCCTTTTTGTGTTCACCTAGTCAAGCCCTGAAGATGCTAGCTATGTCTTTTTTGGAGAGATAAACACCCCAGAAATATGTTTTCCAAATTTTTGTAAATTGTAGTGTCACAAAGTAGTGTCGCACTTGTGACACTTTTGCGATTTTTTTTTTTTTATTTGCGAAAGTGTCGTGATTTGCAACACTACTTTGTGATACTATGTCCAAAAGAATAAGAAATCTTTGCCACCCTGCTGCAAAAGAACAGTTTGGTCTTTTGGCCTGAAATTTGAAGGGAAGAAAGCCAAGATCCCACAGATGTGCTTTTTGGTGGCTTGGTGACAAAATATTAGAGGGCTGAAAAGTTATGGTACTCCGAAGTTGACTATTTTTCCCATAGACTAACGTTACAGAGTCCGCCATGCCTTTCAGGGCCCGTATCTCAGAAACGCTTGGAGATATGGACTTTTCATTGGAAAAATGCTTAGCCCCCTAGCAAGGGGCTAAGTTCAAAACTAACCAGAAAAGTAATAAATTATCTTAAATTTAAATTTTTTTTCTACATAGTACGGTTCCTGAGATATAAGCAATTTAGTATTCCAAGTGCTCATTTTCTGCTCCGAGGCCCATTATCTTTCTTTGTATTTACTGTGTTTCTCTATGCAGCTTTTTGGGGAAAAAAAGGGTGTGCACTTCTGTTACTGTTACAGTTAGCATTTCCACTTGCGTTTCCATAACCATTTGCGTTAGTGTTCCCGTCTACACCACCGTGTGCATTACCCTTTGCAT
Source organism: Neoceratodus forsteri (assembly GCA_016271365.2). Classification (NCBI taxonomy): domain Eukaryota; kingdom Metazoa; phylum Chordata; order Ceratodontiformes; family Ceratodontidae; genus Neoceratodus; species Neoceratodus forsteri. Next base: position 1,229,380,734 of record CM057459.1, on the reverse strand, counting down.
TTTCATTTGTGCTTGCATTTGCGTTACTGTTACCATTTGCATTTCCATTACTGTTTCTGCTTGGATTTCATTTTTCATCACCGTGTGCATTACCATTTGCATTTGCATTTGTGTTTCCTTTGGCGTCATCATTGCTGTTACCATTAGCATTTGCTTTTCCAATTGTGGTACCGTGACCGTGCACATTATCATTTGTGTTTCCATATGAGTTTGCGTTGCGTTTCCATTTGCGTTACTGCTTGCGTTGGCATCATTGTTGCTGTTACTGTAACTGTTTGCATTTCCAGTTGCATTACCATTACTGTTTGCATCTTCGTCACCATTTGCATTTCTGTTGCCCTAAGCATTTGCGTTTTCAGTTGCATTTCCATTAGCAATTGCATTACTGTTTCCTTCTGCAGCGCCATTGCCTTAACCATTTGCATTTGTGTTACCATTTGCATTTTTCTTATCGTTTGCATTTCAGCAGGCGTTACCATTTACGTTACTGTTTTCGTTAACGTTTGCATTTCTGTTGCCATTAGTGTTTGCATTACCATTTCTGTTTTCATTAACGTTTGCGCTTGCATTTCTCTTACCGTGTGTTACTATTTACATTTGCGTCACAATGTGCGTTACCATTTGCATTTGCATTACCGTTAGTGTTAACGTTACTATGTGACAAAAAAATCACATTCCATTCACTATTTTAGTGCTTATTCTCAAAAAGAAGGGAAATTCATGGCAAAAAAACTCCACTTAATGCATCAGTTAGGGTTGTTCCACAGCGACAAAAGTGAGGAAATTCGGTGTTAGGGTTGCCACCTTGCCCCCAAGCCACACCCTGTCCCCACCAACAGGCATTGGGGTGTGCGTTGGGGTCATTGGTCCTAATTCTCACCCCATTCTCCTATACTGCACCACCTCAGCTTGTTTACACATGGGATGGGGTGAGAGTTAGGATCGATGACCCCAATGCACACCGATGCCTGTTGGTGGGGACAGGGTGGGCTTGGGGTGCAAGGGCTGGCAACCCTAACACCAATTTCCTCACTTTGTCACTGTGGAACAACCCTAACTGATGCATTAAATGAAGTTGTTTTGCCATGAATGAATATATATATATATATATATATATATATACACACATATATATATATATATATATATATATATACACACACACACATATATATATACACACAAGCACATATATATATATATATGTCTAATGGGATATACAATGGTGAGCTGTCAGATAAATGTTTTATCTACACAAGTACTGTTTGACCTCAGGTAACTTCATGAGTGGAGTAAGCCACGAGTGACGTGTCCAAGGTCAAACAGCACAAGTGTAGATAAATCAGTTATCTGACAGCTCACCATTGTATATTTTATTTATGCAATAGGGATGCTTCTTATCAGTGCAGGAACATTTGGTTTTGACTATCATCTTTTTTTTAAATGATAATTTCTGGGACTTTCTGGGACTTTCAGTTAACATTCCTAGTGTATGTCCGCCTAACGGGGTGGTTGCTATTACATGAAACACCACTCATTTTGTAGAGAATTTCTTGCTGAACAAATGTCATGGTCACAATATCATGCTACCTTTTTTGCTTTAAAGTTATTCACATTTATTTGATGAAAAAGTGAAACAAAAATTGAATTTTATGCTGTTTTTTTGCTAATTATAAAAAAACTAAAAGGTATTTATTAATGAAACACTGCTCATTTTGTAGATATTTTTGTGCTGAACATTTTTTGTGCTCACAGTACCATGCTATCATTTTTCATTTTAAAGTTATTTATATTTGTTTGTCTGAAAAGTGAAAAGAAAATTGGATGTTATGCTTTTTTTGCTAATTATAAAAAAGCTAAAACGTATCTATAAATGAAACACCACTCATTTTGTAGATATTTTTGTCCTGAACATTTTTCGTGCTCACAGTACTATGCTATCATTTTTTCATTTTAAAGTTATTCACATTTTTTTGTCAAAAAAGTGAACAAAAAAGCTTTGATTGACAGTTTGCATTTATCCCACATATGTGGGATAAATCTAGGATGGTTAGATTTATCCCACATATGTGGAAATAAATGGATTTATGCAATTGCTTTTGGTTCAACACCTATCGCATAAATATATATATAGAGAATAAAGTGTGAGGTGGTGTGTGTAACGAGATTTTACACTCACCGAGGGGTTGGATAGCATATAAACCCCGAGAGAGAAGCTCGAGGGGTTTATCCAGGCATCCATCCCGAGGGTGTGTAATTATTCACACACCCCATATTATTTTATATAATTGCTGGGTTAGGCTTTTTTGTCACAGCCAATTATATAAAATAAATGGTCTGGTGCGGCTGCGGTCTGGATGATGTTTAGCCGAGTCCTCAGTTGCTTAGCAGAAGTTTACTTTTTCTTGTTTTGTTGTCCCATTTACGGTGTGATTTTGGTTAGGAAATTTTTTTTTTTAAATAGTTACTTACCGCCTAGAGACAGTGGCAGCGGTGCGGTTTCAACCAACGAAGAAATCTGGTAGTGAGCGGTGAAAACCTGGAAGAGCTGTAGGTTGGGCATGTGCATAGCGAGGGAAACTGTGCGCATATTAGCCATTATAAATGCTCCTTTATAACGGCAAATTACGCCACAGTTTCTCTATGGTAAAAAGTATAACCCAGTTATTATATACACATATCACACCCTTGCTGAACAAAATGCCAAAGTCACCTAAGGAAACATGCCCTTGTGACCTCCACCAAGGTCTGATTCTTCTGGCTCCTAGCCTCTGAAGTCCCCGTTCTATGTCTGGAAGGTTGTGGCCTCCCACTAAAGAATGGGAACATTGTGGGGATGGTATCTTGATGTTGGGTAATTAATGAAAATATAGCTGTAAGGTAGTCCCCACACTGTAGTATCTACCCCACCAATACCCCCATCCTAGTATATGCCAAGAACCACCACAGACCCCAGGTTGTGCCCATGACTACTATCATACTTCAATTTTTGCTCTGCAAATTGCCTTATCCTTGTTTTCAACTCACAGCTACTCTCCAGGACATACCCATAATCAGCTCACACCCCAGTAGCTGACTCAGTACTACTCTTCAGTGAAATGAGGATTAGTTCAGGAATTGAAGATGGGTATTTGGTAGCTGTGTAGCAACTACTGGGGTGTAGTGGGGGTGATGGGGCAGATACTGGTATATGGGTGATTTACACAGATACTGTTATGTGGTATAAATGTGTGATAGATAGAAGGATGAAGGGTAGTTTCTGATCAGGTACCACGGTGTAGGGTTATTAAGGGGCAGAAACAATGGTGTGTAGACTGTGTATAATACATTGATGGGTAGTTGCAGGGCAGATATAGGGGTGTGGTGTAGTTGTTAGAATAATATTGGATAGTTTTGAAGCTGATATCAGAGTGTGGGTATTTGGGGGCAGATACTGTGATTTAGGATGGACACTGTACTAGTGTGTGGTATACTAGTTTAGATCAGATGCTGGGGTAGGGGGAAGTTGTCAAGTATATGGATAAAGGGCAGTTGCTGGGCAAATACCATGGTGTGGGGTAGTTATGGGGCAGATACAGTGGTAAGTAAGGACATATACTAAGGTTTGGGGTAGTTGTAGGGCAGAATGCTTGGTAAGTTTATAAGTGTTATGAGATTAGGGTAGTTTTGGAAAATATATTAGGTTGTAGAGATTTTGCAGAGCAGGCAACTGGGTAGCTGCATGGGTGTTACTAAGGAGGTAACTGTGGGGTAGATATTGTGGTGTGGAGTAGTTACAGGAAAGAATATTGGGTTATGGTAAGTGTGGTACTTGACTGGTTTAGTTGTGGGATAGATATAGTAATGTGGGGTAGTTGCAGGACAGAATATTGGAAAGCTGTGAGAATGTTGCTACATTGGGGTAGTTCTGGGATATATATTGTGGTGTGAGGCAATTGAAGGACAGAATATTGGGTTACTGTGAGTGTAATACTAGTGGTGGGGTAGTTGTGGGACACATATTGGGTAATGGGGTATCTGCAGGCCAGAATATTGGGTAGCTGCAAGAGTGTTACTAGAGTGGGGTAGTTGTGGGAGTAGATATGGAATGTGTGGTAGTTACAGGACACACCATTGGGCTGCTGTGAGAATGATACTACAGTGGGGCAGTTAGGAAAATATTTTGGCTTGGGGTGGTTGCAGGGCAGAATATTGTATAGCTGTGAGTGTGTTAGTAGAGTGGGGTAGTTGTAGAACAGATATTGTGGAGTGATTGCTTCAGCATCCATCGAATCCATAACTGGACACTCTGTACTTTCAGAATAAGGCAGGACTCTGGAGGCAAAATTGGTAAGTGTTTAAGTAACTTCAAGGTTGCTAAAAGGGCTTTTATAAATGGGAGATGCATGGAGCTCAACTTTACAGCTGCTTAACCCAGTGCTGACATCATGTGAACCCCCTTCTCCTTTCAATCTTACTATCCCTCCCTTGGCCTTCCTCTTTTCACTAATGTATCTAAAAATATTTTATCTCACTTTATTCACTAATTTGGCTATATTTCCTGTTTCCATTTTTGTGCTCCTAACTGCCTTCCCTGCCTTCCTTTGTTTCTCCTGGTAACTCTCCTTATCTTCCTCTTTCTGTGTTCTTTTGTAGTTTCTGAAGGCTAGTTTTTTTGCTATTACTTTTTCTGCTACCTCTCTAGAAAACCACAGTGGTCTCTTTCTTTTCTTGCCCTTGCTGAGCTACCTGAGACAGAGTTTAGTAGTTTTTTCAGTTCCCTCTTTTATTGTAGCCCACTGTTCTTCTACTCCCCCTTGTTGCCCTATCACTGACAGGGAGTCCCTAAGGAATTCTCCCATTTTCTTGACATTGGCCATACTGAAGTCCAGGACTCTTGCCCTTGTGTGGTTTAATTCTGGCCTTATTCTTATGTTAAACCACACCATCCAGTGATCGCTGGTCCCCAGGTGGTCTCTCAATGTAATGTGAGCAATGCTGTCCCCATTTGTCAGCACAATGTCCAGCAATGCTCCCTCTCAATTGGGTGCCTTAACCAGTTGCCTGAGGAATGCCCCCTGAAGCAAGTCCAGGATGTCCCTACTCCTGGTCATTGCTGCAGCAGGGAGGCTCCAATCCACATCTGGCAGATTGATGTCCCCTACTAGTAACACCTCTCCCTTGCAAGCCATCCTATTGATTGCTCCAACATTTCCTGATCCATTTCTCTGCCCTGTAATGGAGGTCTGTAAATGACCCTTGTGCTAAGAACTTCCCTTTTTCTCTTTATGTAGATGCCTTTACTGTAGTAAATATTTTATATTTCACAATGGAAGGACATCTATATATTCCACAAGTAACACATCCCATGGGAGGTGGGAGTAGTCAACTTTCTCTATTATTAATAATAATTTATTATCAGTTTTTGGTTGCTGACTGTGGCCCAACCTATCTGCTAGGTTGGTCACCACCTATAGACAATCCTAGATGGCACTGCTATGGCCTCACTCAGAAGTGGATCTATTTGGAGAATGTGATGATTCTCCCATATCAGTTTCTGAATTGCACTAGACTGGCATAAAAAGGTAGTGACAAAGTTTAGATGTGGGTGACCATTTAACAATTCAATTTCAACTTAATTCATTGTATTTCTATGTGCAATAGTCTATACCAAGTACGAATAATGGATTAGTGCAATTGTTCTTCTATCAGTTATTTTAAGTGCAATATTTCCTACTGTATGTATATAGAATGTAATTAACCATGGGCTGTTCCTGAGAAAGGGACATTCTGTGTCAGTGGGCCAACCTGGTTAGCAAAAATTCAGATAAATAAATACATACATAAATAAATAATAAACCAGCTCTGCCGGTACTCAAGGGATGCTGATGTGCCTCCTCAATTGTATTCCTACTGTACCCATTTGAAAGAACCAACTCCTGAGTTCTAAACTCCTGGTTTCACAATCCAGATGTTCACTACAGTTCCCACAGAACTGCAAGAATTAACTTGGGGATATTATGTATGATAATGTGAGGATGGCAGCTGGTCAAATGCAAAAAATTGCTCCGATCTGTTCTCTTCTTATGAAGAACATTTTTTTTCAGTACCATCAGAATTCTTATTGACCAACATGCCAAAAAGGAGGCTGAGACCTACACCTGAGGTTTGAGTCAGTGCTCACAATGCAACAAACAAACTGGTTCCGTTTCACCCTGTCACCTTGCCACACCATGAAGATGTCATCTATGTAATGCTACCAAAGATGAGTCCTCTTACAACAAAGATTGGCTGTGCCATCATAGGCATGTTCCTTTCACCATTTGCTCAGGTACAAGTTAGCATACATGGGGCCAGATGTTTTCCCCATAGCTTTACCTTAGATCCGAAAATAGTAATCACCCTAGAATAGAAAAGAACTACATCTCAGTGCAAACTTGGAGCAAAAAATCTTTAAAAGGTTTGTCATAGCTTGCTGGCATGCCCAACCAAAAATGCACTGCTAAGAGGCTGTTGTTGCACCATTTGCATAGTGTCATTTGAATATTGGTCTTGGAAGCTGGGTTATCGTAATGATAAAGAAGCTCCTTGTGACCAGGTTTTGACCAATTAGGACGCAAAAACTGGTCAGTAACACTCCATAATTCATTATACTGAAAGTCAATCCCTGAATTTCAGAAAGTGCTGTATTTGGCCAAATTTGTTTTAAAGTGTTTTAGGAAGATTCCCAGCAGACTTGTAATATTCTGTTACGTTGTTTTTATTTGTGCTGCTTTCTTTATGTAGTATGTCACCTGTCAGAATTTCTTTTACAAGACTGGGATGCTTCATATTTGTTCTGCCCTGTTAGTGGAAACCTGATATACAACACAGCTTCTTATTAAACACCGACGGGCATCTGCGTGTTGAATCCAGGGGCAGCAGGAGAAATTGTATAACAAGAGGCTGGCAAGCCTAACATGTACCCACTGGTGGGAAGAAGGTAGAGTGGGCATGATACATAAATAGTTGCAGGGGATCCACAGGGTGGATTGCAGTGAACTGTTCACAAGAAAATTAGAGTACTGTGATGAGAGGTCATATATGGAAATTATTGGGGGAAGGCTCAAGAAGAAAGTAAAGATATTCATGGAAAGGGTAGTGTACAAATGGAATACAGTGTCTAATGAGGTAGTCCATGTAATGTCCCTAAATGGGTTAAAACACAGACGCAACAGGCACAAGGGAACAGTGTAACATGTAGGAAAAGGGACAGAGGGTATAGTAGGTATGTGAGTATCGAAAAACTACCTAGTATATGGTTAATAACTCTAGCCTGGTGTAAGCTGGGCAAGGCTTCAGGTATGCATGCAGGCAGACTTGAAACATAAAATTTGTCAGCAGATATGGACTGCTTGGCCCACCTAGTTTGCCCATTTTTTCCTGCCAACACTGTCACTGCAGACCCTATCTGATTTCCAGCCATCTTCTCAACCTGCTTTCCTACCAAGATTCCTTTGTGGCTATCCCGTGCATACTTGAAGCCTGCCATTGTTTTGGCCCCCACCACCTCTGCTGGAAGACTGTTCCAGGCATCCACTACTCATTCAGTGATGAAGTATGTCCTCACATCCCTCCTAAATCCCCCCCTTCCAGCTTTACTGCATTCCCTCTCGTTCTTGTGAACCTTCTCCTCTGAAAATACACCCTCCATACCTTATTCACCCTGTGAAGTATTTGTAGGTCTCTATCATGTCCCCCCCTTCCAGTGTTTAAATACTAAAATCCCTCGGTGTCTCCTCATAGGGCTTTTGATGCAGCTTCTGCACTTTTAGCTGCCTTCCCCTGGGCAACCACTATCCTGCCTATGCTTTTTCTGAGATGTGGTATCCTGAACCGGACACTGTACCCAGATGGGATCTCACACACAACCTGAACAGTGGTAATACCTCGATTACTCTTTTGCTGGTGATACCCCTCCCTAGGTCCCTTTCCTGTCAATACCTCTCCCTCTATTTTATACTCTGCTTCTGGGTTTCTGTGTCCTAGGAGCATGATTTTACACTTTTTTTGCATTAAAACCTAGCTCATACAATACCCTTGAGCACTCTTTGAGTTTTATCAGGTCTCTACACATTTTCTCCACCCCCTCTGAAGTGTGAAGCCTATTCCAGATTTTGGTGTCATATGCAAAGAGGCATAGCTTCACTTCCAGCTCCTCTGCAATGTCACTTGTAAAAATATTAAAAAGTACGGGTTCCAGTGCTGAACCCTGAACCTTATATTGGATTTATGAACTAAAAGTACTATCCCCAGATGGGCTTAGCCAAGAATGGAACCTGAAGCCTTATCTATAAGGAACTGTAATTATTATCATAAAAATTATTTCTCATCATACTCCCCCCCCACATTCCACCTCCCATGATCAAATAGAAAGTTAAAACAACCCCACCTCACACACACACACACACATAGACATTACCTTGTTTTTGTTAATAATATTCAGATAACGGAGTCACGTGATGAGCCGGCTCGGGTAAGACGCGCTCCACGCTCCTCTGAGACCCAAGCGGCAGTTTTCGGTTTAAAAGCCGGTTTTGGCATCTTTTAAAGCTTTAGACAGACCGGAGTGTCGTCAGGGTGCCTCTACTTATCCCTGTCTGGTGAAATCGGGATATCGGCGGGGGATTAAGAGCGACGCCGATTGTCACAAGGAGCTTGCTGCAGGCGGGCCCGAGCTCGATTAGTGATGGAAGCGGACTTAAAGGAACCGCTGGTGGGGCGTGCCCCCACATCAAAACACCCCAAGCCTCACTCGCCTGACAACATAGACCAGGGGGAGGAAGTGGCATTAGAGGGGGGGTCCCTGCAATAGCATGGAGGACATTAAAGAAATTAAAGCATTGCTTCAGGAACTGGTGCTGGACTTCTCAGAAGTTAAGCCTGCTTTGCACTCGCTGGCCCAAAGGATGAGTGACGCTGAGGCCAGAATCTGCTCGCAGGAAAAAAAGGTTTCCTCCTTGGAGCAAGAGGTGGTGATGATCAGGAAAAAACTCAGGAGGATGGAAGAGAGATTGGAAGACCAGGAGGTGAGGAATCGAAGGAACAATCTCATCCTAGCAGGGCTTCCAGAAAGGGCTGAAGGTCTAGATTGTGTCTCCTTTATTCAGGACCTGTTACTAAAAATGTTCGGCCCCTCGCCCTTCGGGGATGGGTACAACCTGGAAAGGGCTCGTCGAGCGTTGCGGGAGACCCCACCTCTGGGGGCTTGGCCTAGAGTTATAATTATGAGGTTTCTCAACTATAAAGAGAAGTCTCATGTCCTGCAGCTGTCTAGGTAAAAGAAACCTCTGCATTGGAATGGGGCTTCATTATGGTTCTTCCAGGATTTAACTCCGGGCATTCGAGAAAAGCAGAAAGAATATAGTGATATTAAGAAGAAGCTTTATTTAGCAGGGATCAAGTTCCGTCTTCTTTATCCTGCCATCCTTATGGTGCGGCTGTCTTCTGGAGAAAAGAAATTTTTAACAGCCAAGGATGCACTGGAGGGGCTTCGCAGTGACCTGCCAGATCTCTTCAAATCGTCAACCTGACTGGGATCTCCTATGAAGTTTCGCCCCTGTGGGGAAGAGGACTTGTGGGGGTGAAAAGATCGCTTACAGAGAGCGATGTGGTCAAGCTAACGGCGGCATGAGCTGAGACATTCATTGGCAAGCTCTGGGATTAATCCGAGGGCTTTCTACTGTTTTTTTTTTTGTTTTTATCCTCTCCTCCCAGGGAAGGAAAGGGGTAGGGAAAGACAGAAAAAGGACAACAAGGAATAGATACATGAAAAGAAGAAAAGAGGAAAGACTGGGCTGCTCAAAACCTATTGTTTGATGGACTAATGGACCGCCGTCTAGGGACTGGGTTTTGGGAGTGGGAACAAGGCTATTCCACCCTTTGTTTGGCAATGAGTATATTAGTAGTTAGGTGGGGCACCATGGCTGATGTTTTATTTTATTTTTCTTTTCCTTTTTTCGTTTACTTAATTGGGAAAGGACTATCTGGGTCTGAGAAAGATTTAAAGGCCAGTTTCGAGTAAGGGAGTCACTGAGTGGGATCGGGGGGGGCTAGGAAACCGGTTCATCCATGGCTCAGCAGGAAGTGGTTCGGTCTTGGGACCAGGGGTCATGGGGGGGGGTTTAAGGATGGAAAGAGAGAGAGTCCCTAATCGGGTAATCTGGAAAGCAGGCCTCAAAAAGGCTCTGTCTTTGATCCTATATCTAGCCCCATATTAGCCAGATGGTTTTGTATAGCGTGATTTCATGGAATGTTAAGGGTTTGAGGGAACGACATAAAAGATTAACAATCCTGAGATATCTGGAGCAGCGGGGGGCTCATATCGTAGCTCTCCAGGAAGCACATTTATTGACTGAGGAGTTAGATTATTTAAAGAAACGTTGGGTGGGTCAGGTGTATGGAGTGGGTAGGAAGAGAGCATCTGGAGGGTGGTGATTTTAATTAATAAGTCCTGCCCTTTCGAGGTGACCAAGTTCTGACTCGACAGGACAGCAGGGGGATCTATGCTTTGGGCACTTTACACAGCAAGGCAGTAGGTAGCCTCTATATGGTCCAACTCCCCGGAACCTGAATTTTGCCTCAATAGAGGAGAATATTGTGGCATTTCCATCACTTTCACTGATATTAGCGGGTGACTGGAATATTTGTTTAGATAATAAAGAGGACAGGATGCCGGGGTTCAAAGGCCCCAGGTCTAGGGCTCAATTAGCGCTGGCTAAGCTTTTGGAAGCTACAGGTCTGACAGACCCAGCCAAGTTTTTTTCTCAGGGAGGTCTCCAAATGACATTCTACTCGGCGGTTCACAAAAGCCTTACCAGGATAGACTATTTTTTGGTAAATAGGGAGACGTTAGGGGAGGTCAGAGTTTAAGACAGAGGTGGGACCTTTTCAGACCATTCTCTGATCCAGATGCAATAGGAACCTAAGTTCTTACCTCCTAGGCCTTACAGGTAGAGGCTTCAGGATTGGCTTTTCTTGGTGGAGGAGAGAAGGGATGAACTGGATGGGGCCCTTCAGGAAATTATTAGAGTGCAGTTGCCCTCTTTGACGGTTAAGAGGCTAGCTTGGCCAACCTGTAAATTCTTATATTCCATGGCTGCTAAAACCTTGGCTACCAAGGTGAGGCTGCTTAGGAAGGTGAAAGATGTGTTTTTGGAGGGGGCAATAAGTTCTCTATCGCAGCAGGAGGGGCTCTCAGAAGAAATAGATAGGGAGCTCAAAAGCTTAAGCAGGGAGCTGTCAGGGATTTGGTATGGGAAGATTTAATTTTGGTTAAATAAGATTAAGGCTAAATATCTTTTGCAAGGGGATGTTCCGGGGCATTTTTTGGCATCAAGGATTAAGGAGTGGGAGGCCAGCAGGACTGTTTCTTCGATCTCACATGAAGGGAGGCTAGTGACAGACCCCCAAGACATGGTTGAGGCGTTTGCCATATTTTTTGAAAAGATATACCAAGAAAGTGCTCCTGGGGGGGAAAAGAAAGTTAGGGAATACTTGGAGGGAATCCAACTCCTGATAGTGGACCCCAGTCTGGCTAGGGAATTGGAGGCCCCTATTAAGTCTTCCGAAATTTTAGAGGTGGTTCGGTCCCTCCCATTAGGTAAATCTCCAGGGCCTGATGGTCTAACGGCGAAGTTTTATCAAACTCATATTCATACTATAGTTCCTATCCTAAAGGAGTTTTTCCATACTATAATGCGGGAGGGCATTGACCATTTACCCATTTACCAAGCTTATATAATGTTAATACCTAAACCAGATAAGCCCAGGGATGTTATGGGAAACTATAGGCCCATAGCTCTAATTAATCAGGACATTAAGATACTTATGAAGATCTTGGCTAATAGGATTTTAGCTGTGGCCCCGAGCATAATTAGTCAGGAGCAGGTAGGCTTTATGCCGGAAGGGCTAAAAGATGTGCTCAGGAAGATACATCATATTATAAACCAGGCTCCTGATTCCCGGGTTCCTCTAGCCTTGATCTCCCTAGACGCCGAAAAGGCATTTGATCGAGTTTTGCATATATTTTTGTTCTCTGTATTGGAGAGGATGGGATTCCTGAAGGGGTTAATTAAGGGTATCAAAAATTTATATGCGGCGCCCACAGCTAGGATTTTATGTAATGGCTATCTGTCGAGGGAATTTCAACTTATAAATGGTACGCGGCAAGGGTGTCCCCTTTCACCGATATTATTTAACATCTATTTAGAACCCCTCTTAAGATCTATTAATAGGGAGGTCGGGGTTCGGGGAATCAGGGTGGAAGATTTGGAGCTAAAAATTTCAGTCTTTGTGGATGACATACTGCTCCATCTACGAGACCCAGTAACTAGCTTCGAGACGGTTAGAGAATTAATATATCGGTACTCTAGGGTCTCAAACTACAAGCTGAATCTCACTAAAACCCAAGTTTTACCCTTGATGCCACATGTCTTTAAAGTGGATTTTGCATCTCTGGGGGTACAGTGGAACAATGATAAGTTGAAGTACTTGGGAATCTGGATTACGACAAATCAGGCATCTGGCACGGAAGCTAACATGGGGGGAATTGTCTCAGAGATTTCGGGGGACATCTCAAGGTGGAACAAACTACCTTTAAATTTTACAGCACATCTAGGTATTATCAAGATGAATATTTTGCCGAGGCTGCTATACCCGATTCACTTAGCTCCATATACTATCCCTATAAAGTGGTTTAAGCTAATTAGGAAAATGTTAACTGGGTTTCTCTGGAATGGCAAGCTGTCTAGGGTTAACTATAAGATGCTATGTAGGCCGTATGAGAAGGGAGGCATTAGACTACCTGACCTCCAGGCTTATTATGTGGCGGGTCAGTTGGGCTTGATGGCTCAATGGGCGATAGAGGTCTACGAGGGTAAATATTGCCCTGCCTGGTTACAAATAGAGAAGAAACTGCTGAGGGGTAGGGGATGCTCTCCTGACTCATTAATATATGTTGGGTCCCAAAATGGACTGGGCAAAATAGGGTAGGAAATCCAATCGGAAAACCATGGAGGCTTGGTGGCGGTTTTACACAGCTCAAAAGGTTGCCAAGTGAAATCTAGGATCAGCCTATATTGAAATCCCAATTTGACCACTGAGGGCATGGTGCTTGGGCAGAGATGGAATGTATACTTGAAGGGTCTTAGCTTGAGGGTTATGCAGCAGGGGGAGAGAGAATTCTTCTGCCTCCACAATGTGATGGCCTGCCCTTCTTTCAAAGGATACAGCTTAAGCAAATGATTGTCGGGGGTTCGGGGGAGGAGTGGTGATTTTACGGAGAGTTTTCTCTCGTAGGGAAGTTTGAAAGAGGCTGCTCATAGAGCTAGCCCATTTCTTGTGTATATAAGCTGCTTTGATTCCAGATTTCTGAGTGCCCTTCCTCTGTTCCTTATTGGGACAAGGTGATGACTTCTAGGTTAGAATGGGATAGCATCTGGGAAGCTACCAAATATAATGTTATTCCTAAACATAGAAATATCCAGTTTATGTGGTTCATAACATATACTATACCCTGCTAAACTCTGTTCTGGGGTTTATGACGAACAGATCTATGTTTTCGGTGTGGGACAGCATCAGGAGATTTGCTTCATATCCTATGGAGTTGTGACAAAATCTCTTCTTTATGGAATAAGATTAGTCAGGGGCTGGACCCCAGGCTAGGCTATAAGGGATATCTAATTCCAGAAGTCTGCGTGCTGGGTGACTATTCGATGATCGGAAGGTCATCCAAGATTTCATCTTGCTTTAATGGGGTCGATTGTTAAAAGCATTTATTGTGCAACACTGGAAAGATGGCCAGGTTTACTCTTATGAACAATGGGTGAAGGATTTGCTTGGGGCCTTGGCCAAGATTAAGAGACATCTAGTGTCTGAAGGTAGGCAGGAGGTCTACAGTAAAAGGTGGACAAGGTTAGAGGCAGCCTATTCGCTGTAGAACACAAGCGTTAGCTTACAGAGCTGTCTGTCAGATGGGGATTAGTAGAGGTTTAGGTAATGGATTGTGGGTCATCTCAACGGGCAGGTACAGTTGGATTTAGGATTCTTTTTTTTTCTCTTATCTCTTCTTGTCCAACTCTGCATGAAAATCCCCTATAGCATGGGTTGGTATACCTATTATCTAGGGCTAGAGCATAATGTGGACGGATAGAGATGTAGGCTGGATGAGGAGGAATTTTTGAGGTTATAGTTTTGTCAGGGGCGGGACTCTCTCTCTTTCTGGGGTCACACTGGATATTCACTCGGGAAGGACAGATAACCAAGCGGCTTGGACGTTAACAAGATGAGTGTTATTATAGGGAAGCTGGAGCTTGAGAAGAGGCGTTGTACTATTATCAGGGGTTACTGAGAGCTTCCCGGGAGTTGAGTTTAGTATGGGAGGAGTGCTATCCCGTGTGTCTGTAAATAGGGGATGTATATAGTTTGCACAGCCAGTTTTGGGGTGTGCGCCCGGTTTCCGGGTTATTTGTGTGCTTGTATGTTGGTTTCTTTGGAAAATAAATAAATAATCAAAAAAAAAAAAAAATAATATTCAGATAACTATTTTCCAACAAAGAATCAGGCTCATGTGTTGGTTGGTTAACTAGTATTTATCAAAAATATTAGATTTGTTTTGGAAAATGAATATTAGAATGATGATATTTGTTTTATTGTTTTTTGTTCACAGCCATGCAACAAAGTGAGTGCAGATATCTGCAAACAAAAGGCCAAGAGACCAGGCTATAATGTAGATGTCTGGGACGTGGGCAACAGGCTCCTTAACTCTACTGTCTCTAATTAAAACACAATTTTTCTTCTCATTTTTTAATTTTAACTTATAAACATGTTTTATGATTTTTGTTGTTCATTTTCCTATTTAATGTTTAGTAGCTCTTTAATACCTTATCTATTGATCTTACCCCAGATTTCAATCTTTGTTTTTGTGATCCTTAAACTTAATTTCATTGTTGGATAAGAGGACTGCAGCCTCAACTATGTACGCAGAACTGAAATTTCCATAACAAATATCTGTCTTTTTGTCTCCCATTTCCTCCTCCACACTAATCTCATTCCTCCTCATACTCTCGCTGCTTTCTAACATGTAAACTTACATGCATGTAGTCAAGCAACTGCAACTAAAACAGGGTTTGGAAAAATGTGATGGTGTCAGCCCTGTTGTTTTCAGCAATGTGTTTTTTCCTCTCACACACACACATACACGCACACACACACACACACTGTAAATGGGGGGGGGGTGCAATCGAGGCCAGTCTCTTAAGGTCCTAGATAAGAAAAAAGGATTACATTAACTTTAGGTTGGAACATTAATTTAGATAATAAAAGTCATCAGGTTAGTACACAGCACCATGTAGACCCTGCAGGCTGACTGTGTGTGTAAGATTTCAGTAAAAGAGACTTGGTTCCACTTTGAAATGCATTGCTTGCCAAGGAGCAGAACTTTGGATTTACAGTACAATGATGTTTGTCTGGAGGCAGTTAGCTTTAAGCCATATCTTGAGACAGGAGAATGCATGTTAAGGAGATTTTCATTGACCAAGCCAAATGAGATGCAGAGTTAAATACTTGAAGGCAAAACTAATATTGCAAGCAAGCGAGGCATACAGAAGTGTTTCTGGCAATGTGAACGTACAAGTCATTTCTGATTAGCTAACCTATTGGTGGAGCAATATCCCATAATAATGTTGTAGGCAGATTATGTAGCCTCACAGTGGACTGCAGTCATATTTCAACCTGATAAGTAGGTAGGATACAACATTAATTTAACAGTTCAGTAAATATATTTGGCCATACTAAAAGGATTTAAACATGAAAATGTATCTAACTTAATACATTTACAGGTATTCATATGGCAGAAATAATGCTTCATGTACTGTACTGTTCCCCCTATGGGCATGTTTTCATGCAGTGCAACATATTGTAAGACACTCCAGAACTATACATTCCAGATTGAAACTCAGACCTTGAGAGGTTCTGATTCTCCTGATCTGGCATGTCATTTTCTATAAGGTCATGCTGAAAATTTCAATCCCATGTCCTTTTCCCCAACAAGTTAATTATAACTGTTCGCCTCTTTCTCCTGTTTACATGAGCATAGTCTGGCAAGTACAGAAGGGGATGTACTGTACCGGGGTAGGGAGGTGATAAGATTGCACATAAAGGCCATTTTAAGAATAATGCAAATGCATTCATAGAATCATAGAAATTTGATGTCAGAAAAGGATCTTTGTGGCCCATTCATTCTGCCCACCTCTCCTCTTTCACATATTCCCCTCCCCTCCCTTCCCCTCCTGCCATTACCTTCCCCCAATACTCAGCCCCATGTGCCTATCCCATGCCCTCTTAAATTCCTCCACTGTTCCAGCCCCCACCACACTGTCTGGCAGTCTGTTCCAGGGCTCCACCACCCTCTCAGTGAAGAAGCGCCCTCTCACATTACCCCTGAATCTATTTCCTTGCAATCTAAGGCTATGCCTTCTAGTTCTGGCTCCCTCCTTCCTCTTCAGTAGTCCCCCATCACCAACTTTATTGAGCCTCTTTACATATTTAAAGGTTTCAATCATGTCCCCCTTTCCCTCCTTGTTTCTAGTGAGTACAGATTCAGCTCCTCACACCTCTGCTCGTATGTCTTTCCCTGCTTACCCTGCACCATCTTTGTTGCCCTTCTCTGAACCTGCTCCAATGCATTTATGTCCTTGCAGAGGTGTGGTCTCCAGAACTGAGCCCTGTACTCTAACTGCAACCTCACCATGACTTTGTAGAGGGGCATTATCACCTCCATTCTTCTGCTAGTAATGCCCTGACGTATTTATTTATTTATTTGCTTTTGTTTATTTGCTTTTGTTTACCGGGTAAGTCACACTAGACATCCATGTGCCTATTTTCAGGTGTGACCCGGGAAAGTTACAGACGTGAATTTTACAGGTACAATGAGTAATACAACTTATACATACAGTGAAGTGACTGGTACATCTTTTCATACAGTGAAGCAGCTGAATATAATTTTTACATACAGAGGGGTATCAGAAGACATAGAGAAGTGACATTCAGTACAAAACAACACATGAGCCGGGGGGGGATTATAGGTGGCCTGGGAGAGTTAAGAGCTAGGCCGCATATAGACAATGAGCGTTAACCCAATTTGTCCTTGCTTGGCCAGGTAGTCAGGAGAGTAAGTGCAGAGGTCCCAGATGACGTGGAGGTCCTACGTGCCAGCATAGTGTGGGACAAGGCTACGAGGTGCAAGGGCAAGTGGAGGGGCCCTTCAGAAAGTTCCAGAGGGAGGTTTTAAATCCATTGAGGGAGGGGGTGGACCGTGTAAGGACTGGGAATGAGTTCCATAGTTTCAGGGCGTAGCTGGTGAAGGCCCGGTCACTGGCAAGGGATCGTGTCCTAGGAACTGGGCTGGAGAGTGCTGCCCTTGACCTAAGATGGTAGGTGGAAGTGTCAGAGTAGATGCATGCCAGTATTCCATTTGCCCTGCCCGCTGCCGTGCTACATTGGAAACCTACCTTAAGGTTTGTGGAGATTATGATTTCTAGATCCCTTTCCTGTTCTGATACTTTGATTTCCTCCCCATCCAGCGTGTACTCTGCTTGCCTGTTTTTCCTCCCTAGGTGCATCACTGCATACTTCTTGACATTAAATTTCAGCTGCCATTTCCTGGTCCACTCCTCAAGTATCTTGAGGTCCTTCCTCATGTTCTCCACCCCCTCTCGTGTGTTGACCTTATTGCAGATTCTTGTGTCATCTGCAAATAGGCACACCCTCTCTCTCAAACCCTCAGCAATATCACTGATGTAGATGTTGAAAAGGAGTGGACCCAGAATTGACCACTGTGGCACTCCACTCCTCACACTAGCCATCCTTGAGTGCACCCTGTTTAGCACCACCCTTTGAGTTCTCCCTGCCAGCCAGGCCTCCACCCAGCTAGCTATTTTCCCTCCTAACCCCATGCTTTCCATTTTACTCACCAGCCTCCTGTGAGATATGGTGTCAAAGGCCTTCCTGAAGTCCAGTTAAGCCACATCCACTGCCCCTCCCTGGTCGATTTCCCGAGTCACCCAATCAAAGAACTCAATTTGTTTGGTCTGGCATGATCTCCCCTTGGTGAAGCCATGCTGTCTGCTGTCCAGCAAGCCACACTCCCCAAGTAAACCACAACCCTGTCCTTGATCAATGCCTCCATTACCTTTCCCACCACAGACATGAGGCTGATTGGGCGGTAATTCTCCTTTTGCTCCCTACTATCTCCCTTGTGCAAGGGCACCATGTTGGCCCTGCTCCAGTCTTCCAGCACCCTCCCCATATCCAGTGACAGATTGAGAGCCTCGTCAAGTGTGAGGCCAGCACCTCCCTCAATTCCTTGATCACCGTGGGGTGTAATCCATTGGGCCCCATTGCCTTGTCCATCCTTAGTCTATCCAACTCTGCCCTGACCCTATCCACAGTGAATGGGCTGTGATCCACCCATGTGCCCTCCTTCCTCTTTGGCTTTAGTACTGGACTCCTGCTTTCCATCTCTTCCATGAATACTTCTGCCTTTTCATAGTCCTACTCCAAGTTTATCCCTCCTTCCCCACTCAGTCTAGCAATCCTCTGCCCCTGCATTAGGGACTCAACATACAGGATAATGATAATCAGAGAGGAACCCTGACCATTTGGCTTACACAGCCACTGGAGCACCAGGTAAGACATGTTTTATCTAAAACAAACGTTACTTGATAGATTGCCAATCTATGCCCTCCTGGCAAGTCAGTCAGAGTGCATTAAAAATAGCAAACATGAATTAAAGAAGACAAAAAAAACATAAAGAATAACAATCAGAACCTTTTCTAAAGCAAATAGGTCTTAAGCATTGATTTTAAATTCAAACTGGAGATGCACTGAGCAATGGGGAATCCACTCAGCACACTGGTACTCAGAGATCATTCCCCGAGCCCTGTACTTCAAGAGTAGGAGCTGGCAGAAAGGAATCAGTGCCCCTAATTGGATGCCCTCCACCCAGGAGGAAGGATTTTGTACTGCTAGTGTAGTGGCTCCCTGTGGCAGCCTGGTGCTGGTGCCATTCACAGCATGGGTGACCACAGATCACCAGGCATCCCCCCAGGTTAGCCACATATATGCATCCCTGCAGGTGAGAGGGACCCTGAATAATGGAAACAGTCCAGCCAGTGCTGTCTTAGTGATGGCTTCCAGACACGTTTCTGCCTATCACCACCTGATATTCTATGGTATTGCAGAAGCTGCCTGCGATGCAGTCACCATGAGACTCTGCCTTACCTTCTGTCTAGTTAAAGCAGAGGAAGAACCCACTGGAAAGGCTTAGTACTAGCATTTAGGAAGTCTGAAGCACCATGGGGAGTTAGGAGGCATATGCTGATGACACAGAATGAGTGACAGATGAGATTCACTGTTGGAGGCCCAAATGACGGTAAGCATTTGAAGACAGAGGGAGGTGGTATAAATAAATGATACAAAACAATTGAAACAGTATTTTAAGAATCTGATATCCAGGGGAAGAGAATGCCAAAGTCAAATAGCCACAGCAGAAAATGTCCTATCCCCAGTTAACAGCTGCTTCACTGAATCTAGTGGTCATACATTCATGAAAAGCATCAAGAAATAGAATGGCAATTTGAGGGATTATGACAGTAACAGTGTTGGGATGACAGATGGGGAGAACATAAAAATGAGAAGGCTAGACTGGAGCTAGTTACAAATAAGACCTAATCTTTGCAGTTACTGACATTTGGAAGACTTAACAAGACTGGAGGCAGCACAGCACAGTGGTTTAAGGCTCTGAGCTGCAAATCTAGAGAACTAGGTTTGAATCCCACAGCCTCACTCGCATACTGTGTGACCCTGAGCAAATCACTTAACTTCCTTGTGCTCCCAGGTTGCACCTGTAAACAAGCTTCAGCTTAGTGTGTCTCTCCTGGTTAAATAAAAAAAAAAGATAAATTGCTTTGGCCACAATTTAGAATTTTTGTAAAACTTAAAACTGGTCTGGCTTGTCAGTGTGTCTGTGTGTGTGGAGTGGGGTGGGGCAGGGTGGAGGGCAGAGGATTATACTTCTCAGACAATACGCTTCTTCAGGGAAGGAGGAAACCAGTTTCTAATCACTCTTGATAGGGGGGTCGATCCCAGTCCTTTCACAGAAGAAAGGGTTCTGCAAGAACTCCTAAAACTGAAGGTGGACAAAGCAATGGGTCCTGATGGAATTCACCCCAGAATTCTAAAAGAATTAAGGGAGAAACTAGTGAAACCACTGGCTACTCTTTTTAATAAATCATGGGAGGATGGTGTGGTACCCGAGGACTGGAGGAAGGCGGATGTGATTCCCTTCACAAAGTGGGACCAAGACAGAGGCAGGAAACTACAGACCTGTCAGTCTGACCTCTGTGGTAGGGAAAGTGATGGAGTCACTGGAAGGAAAGAATAGTTGAGTACCTAGAGGCCAGTGGAGCACAGGACCCAAGGCAGCATGGGTTCACAGTGGGAAGGTCATGTCAGACAAATCTAATAGATTTCTTTGACTGGGTGACCAAAGTAGTAGACCAGGGAGGGGCTGTGGACATGGCCTACCTAGACTTTAGCAAGGCATTTGACACAGTCCCACACAAAAGATTAATAGTCAAATTAACCAGCCTGGGAGTGGGACCCAGGGTGGTAGCCTGGGTAAAACATTGGCTAGACAACAGCACACAGAAGGTAATTGTAAATGGAGTCCACTCTGAAGAAAGGGGGGTTACTAGTTGGGTACCGCAGGGTTCAGTATTGGGTCCAGTCCTTTTTAATGTCTTCATCAGTGACATTGCAGAAGGACTGGAAGGAAAAGTATGCCTTTTTGCAGATGACACAAAGATCTGCAACAGGGTTGATACACAAGGAGGTGTGGAAAGGATGAAAAGGGACTTGGCAAGGTTGGAGGAATGGTCAGAAGTATGGCAGCTAGATTCAATGCAAAGAAGTGCAAAATAATGCACCTGGAAACAAGAACCCAGGGAAGAATACACAATGGGTGGGAGGTAGTAACAACAACAAAAAAGGAAAGGGACCTGGGGTAATCATATCAGATGACCTTAAGGTTAGCAAGCAATGTGAGAAGGCAGTAGGGAGGGCTGGGGGTATACTGGGATGTATAGGGAGAGGCAACAGCAGCAGAAAACAGGAAGTTGTTATCCCTCTGTACAGACAGTTGGTGAGACCCCATCTGGAGTACTGTGTCCAGTTCTGGAGACCCCATCTCCGCAAGGACATAGACAGGATACAGGCAGTCCAGAGGAGGGCAACTAAAATGGTGCAGGGTCTGCAAGAGAAGCCGTATGAGGAGAGACTAAAGGAGCTTAATATGTATACCCTTGAGGAAAGAAGGGAGAGAGGACATGATAGAAACTTTTAAGTACCTCAGTGGAATCAACAAAGTCCAAGAGGGTAGCATCTTTCAGAAAAAGAGACTTGCAAGAACAAGGGGACACAATTTAAAGATAGAAGGAGGGTGGTTCAGGGGCAATGTGAGGAAGCATTATTTCACAGAGAGGGTAGTGGATGCATGGAACAGCCTTCCTGAGGAGGTTGTGGGGTCTAAAACTGTGGGAGAATTCAAGAATGCATGGGACAGACATAAGGCAATTCTTGTGGGGGGTAGGAAGAAATAGGCTGTTGGTTAACTAGGATCTGCGGCCTATCCTGTAGGTAGGGAAATGGGCAGACTAGATGGGCCTAGAGGTCCTTATCTGCCGTCAAAGTCTATGTTTCTATGTTTCTAATATTACACTGCCACCTAGGTGCTCACAGGTGGTACTGCAGGCAAGAGCAACTAGCAACTCGGAAGAGGATGTTGACTTCCTCTGCACATGTCCACACTCATTAACATGCACACATATGCACTAAAGCCCTTTTGGATGACGTACTTTGGTGGGGGATGAAAAATCATAAAAGCCTTGCCTGCAGAATGATGCCCAGAAGGCTCGGACAGAACCCGCTCTCTTTCCTTTCACCTGTACTCACCTGTGTTCCAGAGGGCATTCTGAACCTCTGGCTCTACAATGGGGTTAAGCCACAGAAATTGAAGGAGTTCTGCAGGTAAAGGATGATAGGGCTGTTTGTTAGCCAGTAACTGGTGGGGAGGCTTTAAAGAAGGAGACATGACAAACTGCAGATTTAAAAAAAAGAAAAACTCCCATAGGTGTGTTGTTACTATTGGGCTGTGAGCACTTGCAGGACCCATTATTCATGGCTGCATGCTCAAGCACTTCAGTCTTGGGAGGTCCACTTATTATACAATATGCAGAACTAGCATCCTGCTGAACAATATATGTTGTGCAGCAAAATTCACTATACTTAGTGATTTTTCAATAAATGTATACAGTATTTTCATAGTGCCTAGCTCCCTTTCCCTTCATGTTTATCCTGAAGCCCTTTTTCTTTGCATTGCCTATTATGTCATTGATGACATCACATTATATTTAAGTCTATAGCAGGATTGCATTCAAAGCAGTACATTAAACAGAGATGAGCAAATGCAGCTACAGAAGCCTAGGAGCCCTGCCAAAGAACTCAATCAATCAATCAGTCAATCAAATCTTTATTTATTCAGGTGGACACTATTGAGCAAGCTCATTTACAAGGTGGACCTGTGTTACACATGGTCATAAAGAAAACAGATAACATAATTGCAGGGATACAGAAATAAGACACAGTACAAACATTGATGTAAAAAACAGTAATAAATGTGTTCAGTGGAACAGGCAAATTAAATATCTATTCTAACTCTGAGGATTAATCAGTACATCAAACCCAGATTGGAGGTATAATCCATATAGGGACTCAGAGAGTGAAGAATTAGGGATGGCCAACTATGGCACCAGGAGGCACCGGCATCCAAGCTCACAGCAAGGGGGTTTGAGGCTCTTAGAGGTGGGGTAAGTAACAAAGAGCATGTTATGGCACAGAGAGGCGACGGCCGCCCAGAGACAACAAGCGGCATCCTAGCAGTACTCCCAGAGGAATTTGAAGCTTGAGGAGCGTGAGCTACTCTGGAAAATTAAAGGTGAAGGTTTCGGAGGCTCCACCGTGGATATACTTGATCATGCGGTGGCTATCCTTGGAGGACTTAGGGGGTCAGTGGCCCTAGGAGAGGAGAAATCAGAGCAAGAGTAAGATGATGAGAGGAAGGGTGAAGCAAGGTAGGGAAGGGGGGAGTTGATGCTGTGGTAGTAAAAGCATGAGGTGAGTACAGAAGCTATAGCAGAACAAGGTCAGTGGAAACAGTGACATTTGTCTCCGATTAGCTTTGCATATAGGGACATAAACACTGCGATAGTTACTGTGGTTCTTAGCTTCAAAATTTTCTGGATTTCATTCCAAAGCAACGGAAGTGAGTAGCTTATGGCCACATTCCCATATTGTGACCGAAGCGCCATGGAAAACTGGGAGCCCAGTTTATATGTCAGCCATCAGTAAGGACCAATGGCAGATGGTTGACAGCTTTTTGAATTGCACTTTTCCTGGGGCTTAAAGTTCACCTGGGAGAAGTGGGGAGAAACCCAACAAGAGGTAATTGTACTGCATTGCTGTTGGGTCTTCTCATGCTCTGTTTAGCATACTATAAGAGCATAGGAGAATACAACTGAAGCAATCTATGAATCCCATTGAGAGCATCTCCCACTCCTTAGTAGTTCACTATGTTTAGTCCCATTTCCCTTAAGTAGTATGTCTATGTGGTCCTTGAAGGAAATCAAGGTCTCTGCCTGAATCACAAGCCCTGGCAAGATGATCCATAAGCTTCTTACATTACTTGGGAAGAATGTTTGCATTGCTGTCCCTAAAAATGGCTTCCTATAATTATTTTTTTGCAGTGTCCTCTACTTTTGTTTTCTATTGAATTTTACTATATATTTTGGGTGGCAGCTTCACCAAGTAGTAAGCATGCATATCTATGAACCTAGTGACTTGGATCTGAATCCCAAAACTGGCACTAATGTACTGTGACTCTGAGCAAATTTCTTAACCTCCCTGTGCGTAACCTGGTTTTTCTTTAAATTCTGTTTTATTGTTTTCAGTATAAAAACTCTTTAATGCATTTTATAGAAGGTATTTAGAAACAATATAATGTCTATATTTTAGTAAACCGAGAGGGCACCCTTCTATTCTTTGCTTGTAAGGTGTGAGAAAATTCATGAGCTGCAGTGCATGAGAGACTTAAGTTGTGTAGAAAATGGTTAATACAGAGAATTTTCACCACAGCATATACAGCAGCTATACTGAATAACCCATTTTGTATGCCGGATCAGTGCCCCATCATCTGAGAGCTGAGACCCCAACCGAGACATCTTCAGATATGTTTTCCTGTGGATTTGCATAAAAAACTGTAACATAAAGAGAAGAGACACAGTATAGAGCCTCACAATGTCTCTGGTAGGGCTGTTGTTATTGATGGGAAGGGGTGCACTAAAGGCTTTTAAATAATATGTACTATTAACCAGCAGCACCTCTAATGAGAAAAGTGATTAGAAGTTTATGAATTAGCAACAATTGACCTTCTGATTTTGTGTTTGTTTAATGCCTGGTAGATGTATAGCTGTGTCCATTGGCAGACTGTCCACCAGTCACCTGAACATTGATTGGAGATTGTACCTTATTAAAAAAAGGCATTTTATTTAATGCAACATGTTTTTTGTAAATACATTTTTATTGACAATTTCAAACAAGCACTTCAAAATGCATGCATTAACTAAATAAAATTCACTCAATAAATTGGAATAAAACGAAGTTCAGTACATTCCATGAGCTGTACTCTAAACTGACATAGCTAGAACCTAGATCATTAAGCTATATTAGAAAATAGGCACCCCAAAAGCCCCATTCTGATTGGCTGAAACACCCTTGCTGGTATTTTTTAACAACACCTGGAAAAAAACAAGTTCCAATTCAGGGTGCTCCATTACTTAGGTGATCCTTGGGCCACCCTGAATTTTGAAACAGGCCAGCTGACATTTTTCCCCACTCATTTAGCGAGTGAGTTGGCAGTCAGCCAATCACCCCCTCTTTCTCAGGCTCATTTATTTAAAAAAAAATTACTCTTTGGAAAGAGTAGGCAATCACCTCTGACCACTGAGTAACTCAATAATAACTGCCAGCATTTCTTCCTGCTAGGTCACACAATCCCATTCTCCAGTAGTGATCAAATGGCAAACACAACAAACCAGCAAGGAAGGAAACAGCAAACAGAGCTGTCTCCTCACCTTGTTAATTATTTCTTTTTGCAGTTAATCTTTTTATTGAATTTTCCAACTTTTGTACAGATACAATAGCTGCTGTTACATACAGAATTTTCATCAGGTGGATTTACCTTATTTAAACATATAATAATACAAAGGGATGTTGCATTCTTACACAAATGAAATTAACAAATTCTGTGCTTTACAGTTCTATACAGACAGTAGTAACATGAAACACTGTTTTCCTTGTCTGGGGCGCTTGCAAGGGGTGTGGGTAGTGGTGCCCTTCCAGGAGGTAAGTGCTGTGGAGGGTGTGGAGCAGGCCTGACAGCGCCAAGTTCAAAGCTGTTGATGGAAGTTTAAGGGCCTCTTTTGTGGCTGATACCCAATTGGTAGTTTCATGGAGGTTTTAGTATGTCTTTACTTTGGTGTGGCTGTTGGGGAGTTAGCCTTGAGGCTATGTAAGTTTGAAATGGGGTCCACCTGTTCAGGAATTTGGAGGAGGTACCTGCTGTAAAGTAAGACAACATTGAAAAGTTAGCCAGCCTTTCCATTGCCTGCAGCCATTCCTGGCAGGATCCCTGTGGCTCACAACTTCTGTAGTAGGGTTCTTTTGACCTCTACTGAGGCCTGAAGTAGCTACAGCCTGTGCTGTCCTGGTAGTCGTAAGTCATCTGGTGGGAAGCCTAGAATCCATAATGGGAGTGTTGCTGGGAGTATCTTATTCAATATCTTGGGGCAGCAGGAGATGACATTGACCCATAGGGGACGAATTAGGGCACAGGGCCATAAAATGTTCAGAAGGTCTGCCCCTTGGGTGCCATATCTCCAGCAGTCGTCCATGGGCAAAAGCCCCATTGCTTTTAGAAGGGTCAGGGGTGCAGTGCCAAAGGTGCAGCACTTTGTTTTGAATAAGCAGACTACAAGTGTCTAAGCAAGACTTTGTGGCAGATAGCCAGCACCCCAACCAGTCTGGTATACCGTTGTAACAGCGACACTCTTATAGAGATGCTGTTACAGTGACAGCAACCCACCGACACCCACAGTGTCGACCAGGTTGCTGGAGCAATGCCAGAGTCATTGATTCTGGAGTTTGGTCGCTTTCCCCTGAGATCTGCCCCCCTCCCCAAATTGGAATCCTTAAGTCCGGGGGGGGGGCACAGCCCCACCCTCCCCACATGAACACTGATCAGGTGTTGGTGCATTTTCAGGTCTGGGACTGAAGTCTGTGGCATCAGGGATGTCAGTAACCATGTGTTGCTGTAGGGGAGGTCGCCAACATTCCTGTCACCACGGCATGGTGGAACCCTCCAGTCTTCTTCCAATACAGGGGTGTTGAGCATATCTTGCCATCTAGCTCTGATCTTCTGTGTGGGATCAGGGGCTGCATCACTTAGCATCTTATATACCATGCCTGCTAGGCCCTTGGGTTTCTTTGACCAGCTCATGAGAGGGAGGGGGGATCTCTTTTTTGTTATGTTTACTAAATGTAGAGCAAGAGCAGGGTTCATGTGCCTTAACTACATAGGCATGTCTTAACTGGAGGTACCTCCAGAAGTCACACTGAGGGAGGAGAAATTTGTCTTTTAAGGTAGTGAAGGATTCAAATGTATTGCCATCCTGATCTAGAATGTCTCTTACCCTCAGCATCTGGTTACCTCTCCATTAAGCCAGTCTGTTTGTTTGCGGTCAATCAACCATGAGGGGTTATTCCAGAAAGATTTCCATATGTCTGGGTTGGTGCAGGATTTGGTAATATGGACCCCTTTCTGCCAGGCCCTGTGTGCATCATGGATAACTCTCCATTTACGTGTGTGGGGAAATGTTTTCCCTAAATAAGCTGACAGATCAGTGCCTCCTAAAATTTCTTGTTCCAGGTCGCACCAGGTTCGTCTACTTGGGCCCAAATCCTGAAACATCCTGCACGTTTTGGCAACAGAGCAAGCATATGAGTATAATCTGAAGCTGGGCACCTCCCATCCCCCTCTATTCCATGGAGCCCTTCATTTCACTATGCTGTATCTGGGCTTGGAGGTGTCCCAGAGGAAACTGCCGATCAAGGAGTCCAATTTCTGGATCCATTTCCCTGGGATCTCAAGCAGCAAATGGGACATTAGGTAAAAATTCATTGGGCTAACATCATTTTGATTGCTCCTATTTTACCAGGCATAGCTAACTTCAAGTGTTTCCATCTTTTTATTTCAGCTTGCAGTTGTCCAATTGCAGGGGTGAGATTTTTCTCCACTAGGGTATGTATATTGGGCATTACTAGGATCCCCAGGTATTTTACAGTATGCCCTTTAAGGATCAGGCTAGGCCAGTGCTTATAAGCATGGCCGGGGAGGTGGCCTGATTGAGTGGGAGGACCTCAGTCTTACTGATGTTAATTCAGAGGCCAGACATTTGAGCAAATGAATTTATTAGTGCCATTATGTGAGGTAAGCTGGCTTGCAGGTTCTTTGTCAGGATAAGGCAGTCATACACATATAACATTGCATGAGTTGTCATTCTCTCTGTCTCTAGGCCTTGTATGCAAGGGTGCTCCCGTATTGTGCATGCAAGAATTTCTATAGCCAAAACAAAGAGCATCGGGGAAAGCGGGCACACATGCCTGGTCTCTCTGTATAGATTGAAGGGTTTTGAAAGGGTGTCATTGGTGAGTACGCTAGCTGTGGGGTTGGTGTATAGCACTTTAACCCAGTTGCTGAAAGTAGTGCCAAAATTGAACTGTCAAAGGGTGGCATGCAGAAACTCCCACTCCACTGAGTCAAAGGCTTTCTCAAAGTCAACAGTTATGGCCACAGCAGAAGTGGAAGAGACTGCTGCCCCCTGCATTAGAGTCACCAGGGCTCGCAGGTGGTCTGAGCTCACTTGGCGTTTGACGAACCCAACCTGTGAGGGGTGTATTACATGTGGTAGAACTGTTTCTAACTGGGAGGCCAAAGCTTTGGCCAAGATCTTGGTGTTGGCATTAATTAATGAGATTGGCCTATAACTACCAGGCTGGGTGGGGATTTCCCTTCTTTGGGAAGAATTGTTATATTGGCTTCCCTCAGGGTGTCAGGCAGACCTCCTTTTCCTTGGACTTCCTGGATCATGTGCAGCATGGGATGGGAGACAGTGCTTTGGACTAATTTATACAGGTCTACAGGGAATCCATCCCCCCAGAGGCTTTATGTGGGGCCATGCTGCTAATTGCTTCACTGATTTCCCTTTCTGTAAGCAGGGAGTCAAAGTATTCCTTTTGTTTGTCCAATAGTTGGGGCAGCTTTTGCTTGGAGATAAAGTCTGTGTACTTCCGCATGTCCCACTGGACATGTGTAGTGTACAGTTCTTCGTAAAATTCCACCATAGTGGTATTAATCTCTGTCTCCATCGTTTGAAGTTCCCCTTTATTATTTTTCAGCTGAGAAATGTGCCTCTCGGCTTGGCATTTCTTAAACCTGTATGCCAGTAATTTCCCTGACTTTTCTCCCTGTGCCCAATATTTATGCTGCATCCATAGCATTTGTAGCTCTGCCTTTCTAGTTGCAAGCGTATTGAACTGAAGCCTAATGTGAACTATCTCATACATAAGGGACTGGGATTTAAGTCTATTTGGGTTAAGCTTACACAAGGATTCCTTTCTGGCCAGTTTCTGCTCTAGCTCCATTGCTTCTCTCTCTCTCTCTCTCTTCTCTTTTCCTGCGTTGGGAGGGAGGGAGGGATAAGCTATTATTTTGCCTCTTAAGGTAGCCTTTTAGGCTTCCCAGATTGCTGCTGCTGAGGCAATTCCTGGTGGATTGTCTGCAGAATAGGTTTGGGTCTCTTTGACCACCCATATTTTGAACTCCTCATCCAGTAGAAGCAGAGGATCCAGCCTCCATGCCACCAATTTCTTAGGAGAGGGGCTGAACCACTAGGACCATAGTGAGAGACGCGTGGTCAGATAAATCCAGTGGGGCAATTCCTGTGTTGATTGCCATATGGGAAATCCATGGGGAAGTAAACCAATAATCTAGCCTACTGGTCATTTGTTTAGGAGCTGAGAAATAAGTGTAATCCCTATCCGTGGGGTGTTGAAGCCTTCAAATGTCCTGTAGCCTATGAAGACTGGCCAGTTCCTTGATGGCTGCCAGAGATTTTGGATGAGGTTCAGGCCTGGAATTTGACCAGTCCATGGTCAGGTTTAAGTCCCCCCGATAATCTCTGAGTTATTGTCTACAAACTCAGAGAGAGCCTGGGAAATCCCGTGGTAAAAGTCTGTGAGGTCCTCATTGGGAGCATATATATTTGCCAGCATTATTGCTCCCATCAGGGTAGCCACTTTGGCCATTACCCACCTCCAATCCCCATCAGATCTCTGGTCTATAAGGTTCCACTTCAGCTTTTTGTGTCATAAGATGGATACACTGCAGCGAGCCGATCTGACCAATCTGTGCACCTCCCAACCCACCCTTTCCCATGCCAGCTTGATTGCTTCAGATTGAGGTAGTTTGGTTTCTTGGATAAATGCTATATGTGCATTAAGTTGTTTAGTCTATTTAGGTGTTTTTTCTTTTAATGGAGGAGTTAAGGTCCCTCATGTTCTAAGAGAAGGCTGTAATTGCTCCAGAGTTAGCCATTGGGGAATTTAGTAGAAGGTGGAGGAGTCTTTATAACATGAAACCAAGCCTTTGCTCATCTTTGAAGCTGGCTACAGCATTACCTTTCCACTGACGGAGAGTAGTCAGTCATTTGTAACCTCTCCCTGTACTCAGTCTTTTCTTTAAACATACCCTTGCTTTGCCCCTTAGTCGGGGTCTCACATGATAGGTAAGCGAGCAATACCCACTACATACACTTGTGTACCAGGTAGACTGTATGAGCAAAATCCATAAAAGTAATCATATACTGAACATATTTAACAGATTTACCAAGGTGAGATCAGAAGGTTCTTTCCATTGCTGCCTGGCGACCCTCCTTCCTGGTTGCCAAAGGCATAGATAGTCCTCCGAGGCAGTATTCTTCAACAACCAAGCATTCAGAGTTAACACCAAACATTGCAAACTAAACTTTAGCATAACGTGACCAGGGAACTCGTCCCCAACTATTACCTTATATAATACCCAGAGTGAAGGAGGGGAGGGGGAGAGAGAAGGAGGAGAGTGCAGTTCAAAGGGTGTGGATCAGTGTTCCCCTCCATCTATGCACCCTGTGAAGGGTGGTACAGATAGGATAGGTAGCTGTACAGGGAAAGAGGGAGCCACCACTTGGTTGCCCTTGTTTAGCAGAGAGAGCGGTAAAAACAAAAACCCTCCTGTGGTGGTCATTCCCATGATGTGATGAAGGATGGGGGATGTCTGTCCTCTGCATTCTCAAACATCTGAATAGTGTCATTACCTTAGGCAGGGGCACTTAGGAGAGAATGGGGGCAGAGCCTTCCCTTGGGGTAGCCTCATGTCCGTCCTGCCTATTCGTGCAGCTGCAGTGTAACATTTTGGGTGAGCTAGCTAAACCATATGTCATACTGGAAGGCTGGGAGTGGAGGGCAATCTTAAAGTGAGGAGGGCTCCCATCCTCCCCATCCTCCCATGGCAGACCATGTGGCCTAGTGGTTAGAGCACTGCACTACGATATAAATTACCTTTCAGTCGGGGGTTTTAATCCTGTCTCCACCATATCACATTTACCTTTGGGTGCAGGAATACACTATGTTTAAACAAAAAAGATGTTCCAGGACTAGAGTTCATGGGATGAAGTTGGAGGGAGGACGATTCAGAGGAATCGTGAGGAAGAATTTATTCACAGAATGGGTGGTGGACAAGTGGAACACCCTGCCAGAGGAAGTGGTGGGGGCTGAAACAATCACGGGATTTAAGAATGCATGGGATAGACATAAAGGAATTCTGGAGGTCAGGGGTAAGGGGCAACAGACTTCTAGGAAAACATAAATTGAACTTACAAGCTCAAATGGTCAGACTGGGTGGGCCATAGGCCCTTATCTGCCGACACTGTCTATGTATCTATGTATCCATGTCAATATCATGAGCAGTAGGGTTGGAACATGTGTGCCTGTTTCTATGAACATCAGGTATATATCCCTGGTCTTCACTGCCCACTGCTTATATCAGACAGCAGCCCATTACCCGTTTGTGGCAAGACAGTAATATCCCTTCCCCTGTGAGTGTGAGAGAGACTTTGTGTTGCCCCAGTTCAAAATTCCAGGTCTCTTGTATTCTTTCGGTCGAAGGGCTCATTGTGGCTGCATTTATCCGGTCATGGAGCTGAGTTCAGACAAACGTAAAATGGCTGCACCGTATGATCATCCCAACTTAGCATGCTTTAGGAAATAAGGGCAGACCAGGGCTCTATTTGGATTGGGATGTGGACAATCGCACAGAGTTTACACCACAACAAGGGAGCAGAACTGGGTGATATCCATGTAGGAAAACCATGCACAGCATAACAGTGCTGTGTGTAGTACAGATGCCTTTCGAGCATATGAATAATTACAGCAATCTGAAAGTTTCTCTACCCCCTGATGCTCACCATGAAGAAGGAAGTGTTTATGATCACTGCTGGTCAGGTGCTCGGTCAAGCCGTTCCCATGCTAGAGCACCCGACCCTGCAGTGAATGGGGTTTGGAAATGGGGTTTCATTCCTGGCTCAGGAATCTTTTATTGTTTTTTTTTTCTTGACCCTAAGTCCACATCACCTCGAAGTTGTTTATTATAAGTCCAGGGGGTGTGGGGGGTGTGAGGGGGTGAAGCCCCCCTCACAATAAATGGAAAATGGTTGAGTGTATTTTCACACTGTTTGCTGCTGCACGGTTGTGGTGTGCATGGTGGCTTCTGCAAAATTATGACCCCATGCCCAAGGGAGCCCACCCTAGAGAAAGAGATCAGGTGATTCTGGTTGTCAAAGGGAAATACTGAGGGGGACAGTACACACCTGCATTGCTGGGAAAAAAAAAGAAAACTCTCCTGCCAAACAAAACATGGAGCAAGTTGCACTGGCTCATAGCTGGCCTAGTGGCACAGAAAATTGAGACAGTGGATGCCACACCTCACGCAATGCAAGTGACCCAGTTTCAGGAACAAGTCTGGGTCATTGGAGGTCAGTGGGGAGGAGAGGATGTGAGTAAGGCTGCTGGCTGGCAGCTCTCCACTTCTGGAGGGAGTTCTCTGTTCCCTCAGAGCTTGGCCACCTCCGGTGGAGGCAGGAGATACGGTGTCACTCTGAGGAGAGCCGGTGCTAGACTGAGGGAGGGCAGAAGAGACCTGGCACTGGAGCTGCGGTGCGCATGTGTGTCTCCACTTGCAAGCATCACCGCTTCTGGGGGTCTCGGAAGCAGGGTTCACACACAGGATGAAAATGGAGGAAAACATGGGGGTCACCTAAAGATGAAGCCTCTGGACCGGGCTCTGGGGATCTGCCAGGGAGCACAATGGTGCTACAAGACCCTGAAAGACCCCGAGCTCCCCTAGGGTGGAAGACAATTGAGGCGACCCACCGCAGGAGGATACAAAGAGTTGTAAAAAAAGAAAAGGTTGCATTGGCTCCACACCCAGAGACAGCATTCCAGATTTCAGCAGCCTGCTTGAGCTTTGACAGACTATATATGCTTCCTGGGCTTGGCTCGGGTCAGTAGAGGAGTTAAAGTTTTCCCGCATGGTGACTGCATGACGGAGCTCACAAGGTTCTATTCAAAACAGAAGTTCAGAAAGTCAATGTCATTCAGAGCTCCTCATGGTTCCCGAAGAGGCTCCCTTTTACTGCAAAGTTAGAGAGGTGTCCCTTCAGCCAATGTATTAACAGTCAACAGGCGTAAACTGAACAACGTGCCTGTCTCACCATTGATTCAGGAGATACAACTGAAGCCAAAGGGATTTTTGTGTGGCATTAAGTGAGAGGTGTTTCTCTTCCAGGATTTGGATTAGCAAGCTCCTGTTGTTCCTCCAGGCAGTTTGTCCACTCCTGGCACAGGGGGTCCAATCTGTTAGGGTCTCCTCTGTTAAGTCAGATTTATGGGTGGTCAGTGGCTCATTTGTTTGGAAGGTTCAAGGTAGTAGGAGATAGCTCTCAAAAGGCATTATACCAATTGGCAGTTTTGATTAGAGTGTCACCGGGGGACACACGGCTTGTGTCAGATAGCATTTGGAGCCTTTGGCAGCTCCTGGATCTATTTATTCTGGGCAGGGTTTTGGAGGTAGCAGAGTGTTTGGACTGTTTTTTGGTCTGCCTCTCTTGACTTTTTGGCATGGAATGTCTGCCCCTGGCATTAACATGTGGTGGCAGTATGCTGGGCAGCGACTCCTCAGACGCAGTCTCCATTGGCTGCCAGGGTGATGTACATTGGACAACTTAGTGTTTCACAACCCCCCATGTCTCTGAATATCATTTAAAAACAGCTCAGCTTTGGGGGGGGAAGTTAAACAGTAAGTGTTCACCATTAAAAGTCACTCTTTACATAGCCGAGTACCAGGAGAGCCCCTGGTATGTTCAGCTGGTACAGTCTTCTTTTCCCCTCTGCATACACTCTCCATTTCTTCAAGAGCCTGTAAGAAAAGTCCTGATAAAGCTGTACAGCGTGCCACTGCCATTCTAGTTGTTTAAGCTCTCTGGCAGTATGTGAACAGTGTTCTTTTATAGGGTATCTGAGAAAGTAGACCAAAATGGGTCTGGGTCTCTCCTGGGGAGGGATGTCTTGGGGCAAGACATCTTTGAGCCCTCTAGAGTTCCAAAGTTGTATTATTGTCCATCTTTAACATATCAGATATGGCAGATAGTAGGAAAGCTATCATGTCCTGTCTTTCCATGCCCTCCGGAATGCCCAGCACTCTAACGTTGTTCCTTCTGGAATGATTTTCTATATTGTCCACTTTGGACATCAAATATCCAATTTGCTACTGCTGTTCATGAATGTTGTCCTTTTGGTGGTGTAACTGCTAGTCATGCTGCTGAATTATTCCCTCCAATTTAGAGACTCGCTGAATCACTGGATGTAATGCTTTATTAATAATAACAATAATAATAAAGTTTATCAAGTGCAATATCTAAAACCAAAGCACTGTACAAATCTTTAGAACAGTTAAAACAGATGAAACAGTAACAAACCAATTCTGATCAGTAAACTATAATTACAGGCTGAAGCAGGATATTATATGGAGTCACCAAATGCCTGGCAGAACAAATAGGTCTTCAAAGCTGTCTCAAAGCTCTCTGGTTGTTAGTCCTTATAGTTGTTAGTTTAAGTTCAGCTGTATCAGAGAGGACCTTATCCAGCATACTGGTGATTTTCGCAAATTCAGCCGCTGGGTTAAGTCCTGAACTTATAGATGCCATTTGCACAGTGTGACCCCTGTGGGCAAATGTTCCTCAGAGCTTTGATGTGGGATCGTGCCAGCTGGGACTCCACTGCTGTGCCCGCCCTGTTGCAGATGCCATGAGACACTTCACCGTTCAGTCTAATAAATTAAAGATCTCTACTGCCCCTGGACTGATTTTCTTAACTTTTAGAGTGGGTTGCAGCTCCAAAACTCCGGTTCCCAAATCTGCTTCTCTTTCCTTTTCTAGGTCAGTCGCTTTTGTAAGATTCTTGTAGGTAGTGGTCAAAGGGTTCTCCCTTATAAAATTAGCTTGTCACCATTTTGGTTGCCAGGTCATGACCCAAACCTTATTAAATTATTAGGCAAATGAAAGAAAAAGTGCAGCTCAGTTAAATATAAACAAACAATCATTAATTTATAGCACTGCCGTCTGGAATTGTATTTCACTGTCTACACTTCCTGGATTAATGTGCAAGTTGCACAAGCTCACATGCCTGATAGCAGCCTCTTCCGATTGCAAAAAAAAAATAATAGTAATATAGCAATTGCTTTGTCACCACAAGCAAGGATGGCAAGACACTGCTAAGGGAACACTATACAACACAGGACAGTTTGCAAGTTGGGAGAACAGTATTGGGGGGAGTTACTGAAACAGAATGACCGGGACCTCTGTCTGTGTGTGATGGGGAAGGGGAGATGTCACATGGAACAGCACACAAACATAATGACTACTTTAAAAAAGAGTTTTTTTTTTAAATATTAAAGGTGATTTCTTTTGTTATTCTGTTATTTAATTTAAATTTATGCCATGCCCATTTTCTAAGCACAATAATACCCTTCAGGGTGGAGGTTATGGGATATAACGGACCTTCCAGGGGCTTTAAGGCCCTCCTCCTGGAGCGTTGGGCCTCATTACACCCCTGGGTGGTCCATTATATCCTAATATTGCCAATCCTGTTAGGTATTATTTCTTATTTAAATAAATAAATTCTCATTAAACTTATCAAAAGCTAATAAACAATTTAAATATATTTTAATCCCTTATCATTTCAGGGAAATAACATTCATATCTTTTTTTTCCAATTAAAGTTTATTAAGTTTTTAACAAACAAAAACAAAAACATACATACATACACACAATAAAAGAGAGAAAGGATCCAACAGAACATTGTAAACGTAACAAGAGTAGGGATACATTATACAGGAGACATTCTCATACCCTCCCTCCTCCCCCCCTCCTCTAACAAACTCCAAAAACACAAAAAACAAAGAGTAACAAAACAACAAAATCCCCACCCACCCATCCCCTTACAACGTAGTTCAGACAAGTGAGAAAATAAATAAGTCCAATGAATCTAAAAGAAATGAGCCAGAATGTACACAGTGGATATATTAGAGTGAGAATAACGTGTGTAACAATTCACATTTTTTCTTGTATCTCTCAGGTTTATTATTAAGACTGGCAATAGTTTTCTCTGTCCTCAAATTAGCCAATAATTCATTTAGCCATTCAGAATAAGCAACGTCATCACCATCTTTCCAGTGTCATAGAATTAATTTCTTAACAGTCATAGAGATAATGGCCATATGATATCGTCTGATGGGAACAGTAATTTTGGTGTAATCACCTAATACACAAATTTCAGGGGTAAATAAGTCATTCAGACCTAGTAAAGGGTCTGTATGTTGTTGAATATTGTCCCACAAGACCACAGCTTGGAACAGGTCCAGAAAATATGATAGATATAACCTTCTTCTTTCTGGCATTGGGTACAAGTAGAGGTAGCTAAGAGACTAAATATAAATAGTTTTTGTGGGGTATAGTATAAACTGTGCAGTATATGAAATTGAGTAAGATGTAGTCTGTCTTGGGAAACATATTTGTGACAGTTCAGCCACAAAGTTTCCCATTGTAATTCCTGAGCGGGAAAAAAATAAATCCAGTAACCTGTAGGGGCAAAGCACTTCGGATATGCCCAGTTATATAACATTTTATAACATTTAGAGACCATTTGTTGGGAGCCAATTAAAATATCCAGTTCACTCCTAAATGCTATTGGGTTTCTTTGGGAGAGATGTCCCAAATACCTTTCAATAAGGTGTCTTAATTGATAAAGATTAAAGACATGTTGTAGGTAGTTTGATTATTTAGGATTTGTGGAGGAGAGCCTTATGGTCATTTGAAATTAAAGAATTATAGATACGTTATCAGGTACAAGCCAATTAGTAGAGAGTAAATTATCATTTATTTTCAAGTTGGGATTGCCTCAATAGGTTGCATTAAATCCAGTGTATGATTGTATTTAAGGAAATTACATAGCTGTGAATGGACTTTAATGGAGATTGCAATAGGTGTGGCTTTTAACTTGGCTGGCAATGAGCTAGCCTTAATATAGAAAAGTGCTGCTGAGTTAGACCATGAGGTAATGAGAGATAGTTCGATTTAAGCCACAGAGGAGAGAAAGAAGAAAATATTTCTCCCTGGGTGAAAGCCAACGCAAATATTTGGCAATGTGTGTCTATCTAATAAAAAGTGAGATGAGGCAGGCGCAGGCCTCATCTTTCTTTTGGAGCAGCCAACTTAAAATATGCCAATCTGGGCTGTTTATTCACCCATATAAATTTGGTAATGATTTCATGTACTTTGTGGAACCAGGAAAGGGGTAACCAAATATCAAGTAGGTAAAGGGGGTAGAAGAGCCTCGGAAAGACGTTCATCTTAATCAGATTAATTCTTCCTCATAAAGAAATAGGAAGTTTAGACCATCTATCAAGGTTCAGTTAATAATTCTGACTAAAGAGTCCAGATTAAGCTTCTGTAAAAGAGCAGGATTTCTAGAAATAGTAATTCCCAGATATTTTAAAGATTCTTGCTCCCAGGAAAGACCGAACACCACAACGGAGCTTTTCAGGACTTTATGATTGAGGGGGAATATGACAGTCTTATCTACATTTAATTTATAATTGGATAAGTGACTGTATTCATCAATAAGAGTAAGCAGAGGGGGGATCGAACTGTCTGGATGGGATATTTGTAAAAGAAGGTCATCAGCATAAGCCGAGACCTTAATTTCTTGATCATGAACAGGTATGCCTTTAATCTGTACACAGCCAGTGAGATGGTGAATCAGAGGTTCCAAATACAAATTAAAAAGTAAGAGAGATAGAGGGCAACCCTGCCTAGTGCCAGATTTTAGTGAAAAAATGGTTGACATCTCCCCATTAGCCGTAATCTGTGCAGAAGGATCATGATATAGAGTCTTTATCCATTGTTGAAAGATAAGAGGGAAATTGTAGGCTTTGAGAGCACAAAACAGGAAATTCCAATTCACCCTATCAAATGCTTTCTCTGCATCCAGAAAGATAAGGGCTGCTGGGAAATGAGCATCCCTCGAAATTGAAAGAACATGTGAAAGCATTCGAAGATGATCCACAGATGAACGACCTTTCATGAAACCAACTTGTTCTGGTCCAATAAGAGTGGGCAGTACTATATTGAGATACACAGCTATTAATTTAGTCAAAATTTTAATGTCCTGGTTTAATAATGAAATAGGACAATAACTAGTGGTTAATTCCGGGTTACGACCAGCTTTGGGTAACAGTACAATCAAGGCCTCAAATAATGTGGGATCTACTTCAGCTCCCGTTAAAATGTATTGAAATAATGATAATAATAAAGGGGCCAACTGTTTCTGGAATTGTTTATAGAAATTAGCAGAATACCCATCTGGGCCTGGTGATTTATCAGAAGGTAAACTTTCAATTGTCCTAGCTATCTCTTCAGAAGAGATAGGAAGTACAAGTAACTGTTGTATATTGGTAAGGGTTGGTAAATTAGAAGACATTAAATAAGAATCCAATTCTTGGGAAGAAGGTGGATTTAACATTGAACTATACAGATTGGAATAATAAGTCTTAAACTCTGAGACTATGTCGGCCGGAGATGTTTTCAGTGTGTCATCTTCCAATGAACGGATAGAAGGAATATATTTGGCAGATTCCTGTTGTTTAATTCTGAGTGCTAAGAGACATCCTGCTTTTTCTCCCTGATCTGTATAAGAGGCCTTGGTTCTCAGTATAGCAAATTCCACTTTTTCTCTTAAAATTTCTAAGTATCTGTCTTTTAATTTAGACAATTTTAATCTAACTTCTTCCGAAGAGGAGGGATTTAATTGTGCTTCCAACAAAT
Organism: Neoceratodus forsteri; assembly: GCA_016271365.2. Lineage (NCBI taxonomy): Eukaryota > Metazoa > Chordata > Ceratodontiformes > Ceratodontidae > Neoceratodus > Neoceratodus forsteri. Next base: position 1,229,342,011 of record CM057459.1, on the reverse strand, counting down.
GTATTTGTGTAAGTAGGGAGGCTGATTCTTGTTCTTTTTTTCTTTTTCCTTTGAAAGGAAAGGCTAATCAAAACCCCTCTAATATAAGCTTTAAATGCACACCATAACAAGTCAGACCTAGTTATAGATCCAGTATTAATTTCAATAAACTGCTCAATCTGTTTAGTAATAGTGGTGACCATAGTATTATCTTTTAACAGCTGGTTATTAAATTTCCAACATTTCATTCTACCGGGGGTAGATGCTATAGACAAATGACAGGTTACTAATGATCAGATGGAGGGCCTGGTTGAATATATGTCTCCAAAACTCCAACCAATAGATTTCTAGAAATAAATATGTAATCTTTTCGAGAGGTTGTCTTATGAACAGGGGAGATAAAGGTATAGCTCCTGTTGGTGGGGTTAAAATTTAGCCATACATCACATAGGCCTAAATTATCAATAAATTCTCTGAAGGCCCTTTGAGCAGGTGAAAGTCCTCTATAATGCCCTGAAGAACGATCTATCATAGGATCATAAACTATATTCATATCACCACCCAAAATTATAGGTAGTGATAGGAAAGGAGTTAAAACATTCACCAGCTGCATAAAAAACCCTGGAGAATCAGCATAAGGTACATACACACTTCCTAACATCAGTTCAATAGAATATAAGCAACAATGAATAAAAACATATCTTCCCTGGGAATCATTAAGTTGCTGAATAAATGTAAAGGGAATTTTTCTGGATATCAATATTAACACCCCGCAACTTTGGGTAGTACCTCCAGAGGAGAAAACATGGTTTACTTGTTGTCTCGGCATACAAAGAGCCTCAGAGTCTATCAAATGAGATTCTTGGATAAAAGTAATGTCTGCAGCTAATAGTGCCAAATGCTTAAGAACTTTATACTGTTTCAGTTGTTGCCTAATTCCCTTTACATTCCAGGTGGCAAACTTAACTGTACCAGTCATGACAATTCAAACAGACCGGTGAGAAAATAAATATATGAGAATCCCTTAATAACCCACTGTTTTAACAAAACAATTAACAATCCTACAGCTGCGCTGTAAGTACCCCACCAAATGACCAACCCCCCCAACCATTTAGTCCTTCTAATACCATTAAAACCTGAAAAAGAAACATATATTCTAACCCCAAATTTACCAAAATCCCACCCCCTCCTTACTATTTTGGCCCTAGCAAACAGCTATCCAAACAGTAACCTTCCTACCCAGCCATCCTGACCAACCAAAACTAGTTGCAAAATTAGCTTAGACACCCAGATTATAATATAACAACAGTGAAAAATGAAGCTTAATCAGGGTCTTGGTGACTCTGTATCTATTATATATCATACATGGGAAAACAAACCCCACAATTAAACTATTATACCAGTAACTTGGTACCAGACACCCCCCATGATTATAGATTAAATGAGGATTTAAGTTTACCAAACTTTTGTAGCTATGAGCATCACATGATTCAAGCCCTCAAAGTAATAAAAACAAAATAAATGATGGGAAAATAAAGAAGGGGGAAATAAAGAAGAGAAAATAGATGGTTACTTCAATTAAACATCAATTCCCAATCAGAACATAATTTAAATCTTATAACCCCAAAATAGTCCACCCTAAATAGGGTGGCTTAGGAAGTAAACAAAAGAAAGAAAACTACATACTACATCACATGCAAACGAATGAATGTCCCAAACAGTAAAACCGTCAGCTGTAGAATTTAGTCCCGAAAAAAGTATATGCAAGCGAAGCGGTAGATATTTAAGGGGATGCCCATAGAGCGGTCTGTGGGTCCCTCTAGTGGCCAGTAGCAAAAATGACATTCCACATGCACTTGTTTATGCTCCACAAGTGAAAAGGCATTCTCCTTTGTTCTGTGCCTTCTGAGCAGGGGCGTTGGCCACCAACTTTTCAACATTCCCAAGAACAGCTAGTTAAACAGAGAATATCGCCATCTTTCTTTCAAGATGGTAACTAGCATAAACATTCTTTTCAGGCAGGAAAACTGACAGGACCATCAAAGAAATGTGTTCTTCTGAGCATACAAAAGGGTATTCTCATCCATTTCTTTATAGATGCAGGATTAGAAAGATGCTCAAACGAATCCATAGCTAACCAGCCACATATAGAGCCTAATCCACCAGGAAATTACCACATTTTCTCAACGATCATGAAATAGCTCAGGAAATGCCATTTTTAAGTTAGTTGCAGCAGAATCTGCACCTTCAAAGGTGGTCCCGCTACCAGCTATAAGGACCTGGAATCTCGCCGGATAACCCATCCAAAACTTTATTCTGGCAGCAATTAATTTGATCACCAACTGGGGAAATAAGGCTCTTCTTTGCCTCATAGAAAGTGGCAGATCCTGGGCCACTCAAATTTTCACATCAGCCCATTTGATTTCTTGAAGCCCTTTCACTTTAGTAATAAAATGTTGACGCTCCTGATAATTCAGAAAGTGGAAAATAAATGTACGGGGAGGGGACCCCAGAGGTGGAGGTGGGCAAAGGGCTCGGTGGGCTCACTCAACAATGTATTTATCCCCAAAAGGAGATGGCCCAGCAACAGACTCTATAAACTTTTGGGCAAAGCCAATGGCATCGGGACCTTCCTCCTTCTCTGGTAACCCAATTAAAACAGCATTATTACGCTGACTGCGACCTTCTAAATCCTCCACTTTATTTTTCAGACTTTTTATCTGTTGTCGAGTAGAGGTTAAATCCATTTCCATTTTCTGCTGCTTTCGTTCAGTTGATAGCAATCGGGCTTCATTATCAGAAGTACGAGAGGCAACATCTTCTATCGCCTGAGACATAGATTTTATTTAATCTGAAATCACCTTAAGTTCCGATCTGAAGGGTTTAAATTCTTCCAGGAATCGGGCCAAAGTAAGAGGTTCCGTTTCAGGATTGACGGGCATCGCACTTGCAGAGCTGGCCATTCCTGTAGCCCTTGATTTTTTTTTAACCTTTTCTGGGGTAGATGGCGGAGTATGTTTGAGCTCTGATTTCTTCATGCCTTCATCCATCCAGTCAAATATCTTATGGTGCCGTGGAGGAGAGGGTATTCCGATATACAAAAATGCTCAATTTCACTTGAATGAATTAAACTTTAGGAATTTTTTAGCCGAATTCAGTGGTCAGATGGCTGGAGCAAACTCAGGAGGCTGCTACTTAGAAAGCTGCATCACGTGGTCCTCATAACATTCATATCTTATAGAACCATTCTTCTATTCCATTTCAGAGCATTTAATATTAACACAGAGGCAGTAGAGCACAGGGTTTAAGAGCACTGAGCTGCAAACCTGGAGAAATGGGGTTGAATACTATAGCCACCACCTGCATACTGTGTGATCATGAGAAAGTTACGTAACTCCCTGTGCTCCCAGGATGCACCTGTAAACAAGACTAGGCTTAGTGTGTCTTTCCTGACCTAACAGTGTATAAAAAAGAAAAATTCTTATTGCATTTCTCCTGATGTTCTTTTCTTTACAGTAGAAAACCCAGATGAAAATTAGGAACAGGACAGATAATATAAAGGAGGAGGAAAGTATTGTATAGAGACCAGTAAGAATGGAAAACAGAGATGTAGATGGAATATTTGTTTCTTCTTGATTTAAAAAAGTGAAGAGAGATATTGCTGTTTAGATAAAATTGGTTTTGAAATTACAGACTGCAGTCATTTTTATTAATCTATGATGAATTATTAATCTCACACAACAGTCTACCAGTTTTCCCAAATTTCTTTTCAAAACTTTATTTGCTTTCTTTGAAACCATGTGCCAGTTTTTCAAGTTTTAAAGATTCCATAAGTTCAGTGTGCCATTCTTGAAATGTTGGGGGGTCTGCTATCAATCAATAATTTAAATATGGAGTTCTTAGCCATACAGTAGCTATCATGTTTATATTATTTATGTCACTAAAGGATACATTATCATTCTCTTCAAAATGTCCATTTATACAGGTTTTGATGTTTAGGTTATCCTTCAATGTGGGGAATGCTTCAAACATTGTTTTAATTCTGTCCCATACTTGTAGTTTTTGGCATTCCCAAAACATATGAATTAGATTAACTTCACTGCTTCCATATTTTGGACATATTAAATTAGTTTTAATGCTCATTCTAAACATTTTTGCCAGGGAAAAGTATATGTGTAAGCTTTAAACCATGACAGAGCATAGTTCTACTGTGGCATTAATCCATGGTTGGGCTAGTTGGCACACAAGGCCAAAGGCCGAGTGCATCTAACCTGCCAACCATGGATTAATGCCACAAGTAGAACCATGCTCTGGAGTGATTTTAATGCGCTTGTAACATGGCAATGATTGTATGATTAATATTCACTATATAAATGAGAACAGACAGACTGATTTAGGATTGGAATGCTTTATGCTGAACTGTTAAACATGGTATACAGACAGTACAAACCAATTGGAATACGCCTATTGGAAATATTGTAGCTGCTATTTAACTTTCACAAAAAATAGCTTTCATTACAAGTTTTAAGCTTCCTAACATCAAAACATATTTTAAAACTTTTCAAAAACTTGCAGTAAACTTTCTACGCTAGGTTCTTTAATTTTCATGTGTGTGTATTACAAGATATATCGGTTGCACTGCATTATGGGAACATCCTAGAGTGGATCTTCCTGTTTTTGTCCTGCAGTTCCATTGGCAGGTCAACAGATGGTTGTGAAACCATGCTAGAAGCACAGCACTGTTTTACAGACCAGGATATTTAGATCAGTTTCCAAATGTACTTAACTGAGCCAATCTGAAAAACCTTTCATAGACCAAGTATTATTTTTGTGAGTATTAACTTCACTTGTTTCCTCGCCAAATTATCTGGCTCAGCAGGAGATAGAACAACATGACATTTACTGCTCTCAGCTTTCAAATACTTGTTTTGACTAGTATTGATACCCTGATTTCTTTTCATTTTTCTCAACTTCTTTATTTTTCTTTTCACCTACAGAAGCGGCCCCTTTCTTTGATCTTGCTTTGTTTATCTCACTGTCTTCACATAGAAACATAGAATTTGACAGCAGATAAGGACCGCTTGGCCCACCCAGTCTGCCCATTTCCCTACCTAATGGATAAGCTGCAGATCCTAGTTAACCAACAGCCTACTTCTTCTTACCCCCATCCCCTAGAATTGCCTTATGACTGTCCCATGCATTCTTGAAATCCACCACTGTTTTTGACTCCACAACCTCCTCAGGAAGGCTGTTCCATGCATCCACAACCCTCTCCATGAAAAAATACTTCCTCACATTACCTCTGAGTCATCCCCCCTCAATCTTCAAATTGTGCCCCCTTATTCTTGCACACCTCTTTTTCTGAAAGAGCCTATCCTCTTGGACTATGTTGATATCCTTGAGGTACTTGAAAGTTTCTATCATGTCTCCCCTCTCCCTCCTTTCCTCGAGGCTATACATATTAAGCTCCTTAAGTCTCTCTTCATATGTCTTCTGGTGCAGAACCTGTACTATTTTAGTTGCCCTCCTCTGAACAGCCTCCACTCTATCTATGTCTTCATGGAGATGGGGTCTCCAGAACTGCATGCAGTACTCCAGATGGGGTCTCACCAGCTGTCTGTACAGAGGGATAACAACTTCCTGTTTTCTACTGGTGATGCTTCTCCCTATGCATCCCAGTATTCCCCCAGCCCTCCTTACTGCCCTCTCACATTGCTTGCTAACCTTAAGGTCATCTGATATGACTACCCCCAGGTCTCTTTCCATTTTTGTTATTGTTAGTATCTCACCCCCCTCCCATTGTGTAATCTTTCCCTGGGTTTTTATTTCCCAGGTGCATTACTTTGCACTTCTTAGCATTGAATCTAAGCTGCCATACATTTGACCATTCCTCCAGCCTTGCCAAGTCCCTTCTCATCCTTTCCACACACCACCTTGTGTATCAACTCTGTTGCTGATCTTTGTGTCGTCTGCAAAGAGACATACTTTTCCTTCCAATCCCTCTGCAATGTCTCTTATAAAGACATTAAAGAGGACCAGTCCTAGTACTGAACCCTGTGGTACCCCATTAATAACCACCCTTTCTTCAAAGTGGACTCCGTTTACTATTCCCCTCTGTGTCCTATTCTCCAGCCAATTCTTTACTCAGGCTACCATCTTGGGACCCACTCCCATGCTGGCCAGCTTGTTTATTAATCTTTTGTGTGAGACTGTGTCAAATGCCTTGCTAAAATCTAGGTAGTCCATGTCCACAGCCCCTCCTTGATCTATTACTTTGGTCACCCAGTCAAAGAAATCTATTAGACTCATCTGACATGACCCTCCCACTGTGAATCCATGCTGCCTTGGGTCCTGTGCCCCTCTGGCCTCTAGGTACTCAACAATTCTTTCCTTCAGAAGTGATTCCAACATTTTCCCAGTCACTGAGGTTAAAATAACAGGTCTGTAGTTTCCTGCTTCTGCCCTGCTCCCACTTTTTTTAAGTGGAATAACATCTGCCCTCCTCCAGTCTTCAGGTGCCACCCCATCCTCCCACCCTCCCATGATTTGTTAAAGAGGGTAGTCAGTGGTGTCACTAGTTCTACACTTAGTTCTTTAAGAATTCTGGGATGAATCCCATCAGGCCACATTGCTTTGTCCACCTTCAGTTTTAAAAGTTCTTTCTGAATCCTTTCTCCTGTGAATGGGCTGGTATCAACCCCCATATCTAGAGTGTTTCTATTGTTTGGTTTTGGTACTTCCCCCCTCTTCATTTGTGAATACTGAGTAAAAATATTTGTTTAGTATCTCTGCCTTTTCACAGCTACCCTCTGTCCAACCCCCTTCCCCTTTATTAAGCCTCACTATCCCTCCCTTGGTCTTCCTTCGCTCCCTGATGTACCAATAAAAGGTTTTATCCCCCTTCTTAACTGAGGTGGCTATCTTTTCCTTGGTTTGGGCCTTTGCTGTTCTGACTGCCTTCCCGGCTTTCTTTTGCTTTAATTGATACAATTCTCTGTCCTGCTCCTTCTGTGATTCCTTGTATTCCTGAATGCTTCCTTTTTCTCCCTAATCTTCCCTGCCACCTCCTTTGAGAACCATAGTGGTTTCTTACATCATTTTGTTTTGTTTATTTGCTTCACAGAAAAGCTTGCTGCCTCTGTGATGGCAGTTTTGATTATTCCCCATTGTTCTTTCACCCCTCCTTCCTGCCCATTTGCAAGTGCATTCCTTAGGCACTCACCCATTCTGGCAAAGCCAGCCATCCTGAAGTGCAGTACCTTTGCCTTTGTATGGCTTGACTCTACTGCTGTGTTTATCGTGAACCATACTGTTCGATGGTCAGTAGTTCCAAGATGGCTACCCACTTCTAAATCTGTGATCCTCTCGCCATCTCCATTTGAGAGTACCAGGTCTAAGATTGTTCCTTCTTGAGTGGGTTCCAATACTAGTTGTCTAAGGCATGCCCCCAATAGGGCATCTAGATTGATCCCACTCTTAGAAGTGGCTGTTACAAATGTACTCCAGTTAACATCTGGCATATTCAGATCCCACATCAGCAATATCTCCCCTTTTTCTGCCATTCTAAGGATACGTTCTATCATTTCCTTGTCCATGTCCTCCCCCAAGATGGCGGTCTGTATGCAACCCCTGTGCGGATTGTGGTGCCATTGCCTTTCTCCAAATTGACCCACAGTGCTTCCTGTCTTTCTGTTTATCTTTTTGTTCTGTTGCTTTGATTCCTTCCCTTCTGCAGAGAGCTCCTCCTCCTCTTTTACCCTCCCTGTCCCTCCTGTAGATAGTGTATCTTGGTATGTTTATGCCTCAGTCATGGTTCTGTGTGTACCATGTTTCTGTGACTGCCACAATATCCAGATGTTCCTCCTCCATCAAGGCCACTAATTAAGGAAGCTTGTTACCCAGACTATGGGCATTAGGACTCATTGCTCTCCATTTTTTGATGGCTTTACCACTTGTAGCACCACCTCTGTCCTTATTGACTTTGCTTTCTTCATCCACCACTGCCCTGCTCCCTACTGACCTTTCTACCTTGCTCGTTACCTCATTTAGTACCCTGTTTTGTAGGGGGAGGCTGGGAATTCCCTGCTGCTTATCAGTGCCCCCCCTTGACTAGTTTAAAAGCTTGCCAATGAAGCATTTAAACCGACCGCCCAGAAGACTTGTTCCCTTCCTGGACAGATGCAGACCATCCTGCCAGTATAGGCTGGTATCCCTCCAGATGGAACCTCAGTCCCCAATGAAGCCAAACCCCTGTGCTCTGCACCATTTTCTTAACCATCCATTGAATCGCATGATGTGAAGTACCCTCGCCTCACCCTTGCCATAGACAGGCAGCACCTCTGAGAAGGATAGTGTGTGTGCTACTTGCCTTAGGTCTGTCCCTAACTCCACAAACTCCTCCTGCACTGCTCTACTCTCATTTTGAGCCAATTCATTCCTCCCTAGGTGGACAATGACATCCAGCTCAGTGTCCCATGCAGCTGTTCTCATGATCCTGAGGATGCACTTCCTGTCCCTCCAAGCCATGGTGCCAGGCAGGCACCTTACTTCAGTTTTCCCTGCTCCCCCCAGTTCTATCCCCCTACCCACACACACAAAAGTTGACATTAAAATTATGTATTGCTCTCTTTCTGTGCTTCACTTGTGAATGATGATCCACTGGGTGGGTGGGAAAATCAGAGAATTCTGCTATTTTACGATAGCTGTGACATGATACTAGCAGCACAGCACTGATTGACAGCCATCTGTTGGGCTGCCATGGGAACTGCACTTGAGCAAAGAATTGCTGGAGCAAGCATGAATTATTAGAGAACTGTGCTGTGTATTTTATTGTGATTCATAGTGGTATTACACAGGCAATCATGGTTCTACTGTGGCATTAATCCATGGTTGCTTTGTGATCACCTGACACTGTTTAACCAATCTTAGACAGTTATTTTAGTCTTATATGTATGCCATGTTACAATATGTACTATTTCACACTGTACTTCCAGTAACTGACTAATGAAAATACTTCATGTGGCATTCCTTAGATTTTTTTTTTAGTTCCAATTACTAGTGTCTTCCATAAATGCCTGACTCCACCGTTGTACTGAGTCATTCACTTCGCCCCTTATTTTCCCTATTAAGACGTTTCACAATATTGATATGATGGGTGCCAAATTTAATATTACAAAATAAGTTTCTGTTGTGCTGCTGGGTTAAAATTTTCCCTCCATCTTCCAAACAGGTTTATGATAGCTTTCTGAATGTGTTCATAAGTCTCAGTGTTCTGCTTATCTAATTAAAAATTCTGTCTCGGTTCCTGTATAAAGTATTTAGTAAGTCTTTCACCTTCCCAATATTTTTACTGCATAGATCCCATATTCTTCCTAGTGCTAGACTTCAGATTTCTTCCCTTTCAGTGTGATATTTGGATGACCCAAAACCAGTTGTTCAAGAGATCATTCGGAATTTTGCTGTTTCATAGAATCTCTCATTATGAAACTGTTAGATTTGTTTGTGCTTCTGCTAAACCATAGTGCTCTTATATTTAATTTACTAGTTAAATGTATTTTTCTGTTGATAGCCACTCTGGTGAATATACTGATTCCAGTCTGTTTATCAACCAAGAAGCACATTGTTGTATTCTCCGTGCAATAAACTACAAATGCAGATGGGGCATTTTCAATCCAGCACTTTCTTTAGTCCTCACTAGCTTAATACAATTCTGGCTGTTTTTTTTTATAATTCCATATGAATTTATTGAGTAAATTATGTAGGGATAAAAACCAAGCCTTTGGTATTAAACTCAGTGTCATCAAGAAGAGGCATAGCATATAGGGACTTAATTCATTTTCACCTTTTCTAGTCTGTTTGGAAAGAGGGAGGGTCACTGGAGACCAATTAAGGTTTGTGGAGATATACGAGGTAGAGAACATCTGGACAAACAGGGTGGGCCAATCAGTCCTTTTCTGCTGACAGATTCTATGTTTCTATGTCCCATAAGTTCAAGGGCCATTTCTTCCATTTTCCAAGTCTTTCTCTATTTCACATCTAAGTTCTTTTAAATTAACTTTGATAGTCATTTTACAATTTTTTCTGTCTTAATCCCTAGCTAGATATTCATTTTTTTACCATTTGAGTCCCATGCTTTGGACGTCCCATTGAAAGACAGACCCCATTCAATGACAAAAAGCTTCTTTTGTCTGTATTAATTTTGAGTCATGAAACATTCTCAAATTGCTCCATGTGCTGTAGTGTGAGTGGAACCAATCATAGTGGGTCCATTATGGTACAGAGAATGTCATATGTGTAGATGGAACAGAGGTACCCCCTCCCCTCAAAAAAAACAACTTATTCCTTTGATTTTGACGTCCTCCATCATCTTTTTGATTAGTGGGTATTAAAAGGATGAGTATCAATGGTGAAAGGGGACATCCTTGTTTTGTCTCTCTACTAATATTAAACTCTTAAACTCACCTGAGATAAATCTGCTTGTACAAGCCGCAGCCCTTGGTTTAGTACAAAAGTGTGTCACATTGTAAAAGTATCTAGTAAAAACATTAGAAACATAGAAACATAGAAGTTGACAGCAGATAAGGACCACCAGGCCCATCTAGTCGGCCCATTATTTCAACCTGATTAATATTGCCATAAGTCTCTATTGTGAACATTGGCCTATTTAATTCATACTCATCTGTATTATTCCCTTGTGCCTATCACATGCTCTTTTGAAGCCTTGCACTGTACTCCTTTCAACTGCCTCCTTGGGTAGACTGTTCCATGTATCTACTACCCTTTTTGTGAAAAAGAACTTTCTCACATTTCCCCTTAATTGGCCTCCCTCTAATCTCATGTCCTGCCCCTTGCCTTGCTATTTTTCTTATACTAAAACATGTTAGACTTTTTCACCTTGTTAAGGCCTTTTAGGCATTTGAACATTTCTATCATATTGCCCCTCTCCCTTCTTTATTCCAAGGTGTACATATTGAGACCTTTCAATCTGTCCTCATATGACTTCTGTTAGAGCCCCTGCACCATTTTGGATGCCCTCCTCTGGACTGTTTCTATCCTGTCAATGTGATTTTGCAAGTGTAGCCTCCAGAACTGGATGCAGTACTCCATCTGGGGCCTAACTAGTGTCTTGTAAAGAGGGACCATTACTTCCTTTTTATGGCTTGTGATACTCCTGCTGATACATCCCAACACCACGCTAGCTTTCTCTACTGCCTTTGTGGTCTGCTTGGAGGCTTTCAGGTCATCTGTGATGATGATGCCCAAGTCCCTTTCTTCTCTTGTGATTGTCAGCAACTCCCCCCCCCATCCTATAGTTAGCTTCAGGGTTTCTCCTCTCCACATGCATGATTTTGCACTTCTTAGCATTAAACCCTAGTTGCCACTCTTTGGACTATTTCTCTAGCTTTTCTAAGTCTCATCTCATCCTACCCACATCGTACGGATCATCAACTCTGTTGCAGATCCTGGTGTCATCTGCAAACAGGCAAACTTTACCCTCCAGTCAAATCGCAATGTCACTGATGCAGACATTGAAGAGGACTGGCCCAAGGACTGATCCCTTCGGCACCCCACTTGTGACCTGCATCTCTTCTGACTGGATACCATTAACCACCACTCTCTGCTTTCTGTCTGTCAGCCAGTTTGCCACTCAGAAGACCAATTTTTGACCTACCCCAAGGCTACCTAGCTTGTTAACCAATCTTCTATGTGGAACAGTATCAAAAGCTTTGCTAAAGTCAGGTAGACTACATCAACTGCTCCCCCTTAGATCCACCTCCTGTTTATCCAGTGTGACAGGACCTTCCTACTGTAAATCCATGTTGTCTTGGATCATGTGCCACTATGGATTCTAGGTGTTCCACAATTCTTTCCTTAAGGAGTGTTTCCATGATCTTTCCCATGACTGAGGTAAGACTAACTGGCCTGTAATTCCCTACCTTCTCTTGCTACCACTCTTGTAGAGTGGAATCACATGGGCCATCCTCCAGTCTACCCAGACCTCCCTATGTTTAGTGATTCAGTAAACAGTTCTGCCAAGGGTCCGCTAGTTCCTCCCTTAGCTCCTTTATTATCCTGGAATGTATGCCATCTGGTTGCATAGCCTTGTCCACCCTGAGCTTATTGAGCTCTTGTAGGGACTCTTTCACTTATAAAAGAGTCCTGTGTTCCTCCCTTCACCCTGTGTCTATGGTGTCAAGCTGTGGGCCCTGTCCTTCCTTTTCCTCCATGAACACCGAGCAGAAGTATATATTCAGAATGGATGCCTTTCCCTGGTCATCCTTCACAAACACACCCTTTTCCCCCTTGAGTTTAGCAATCCCCCCCTCTAGACTTTCTCTTATCGCAAATGTATCTGTAGAAAGTCTTTTCACTTTTCCCATGTCAGTAAATAAGGTATGCTAATCTACTCTGTCAAATACTTTTACAGCATCTATTGACATTAATTGCATAGGGGACTGCAATGTTTTAGCTGTTTCTATTAGAAGGAGGATTTAGCTTATATTGTCGGAGGCAATCTTTCCAGCATAAAACTCACCTGCTGTGGGCCTATTCATTTTCCTGTTCCTTTTTTGTATTCTGTTTGCAAGTATTTTGGCCAATATGTTACAGCATGAATTTATTAAAGGTATTGGCCTATAATTTCTTCCTTCCAACAGGTGTCTGTTAATTTTGAGGATTTATGTGATTATGCTTTTCTCCAGTGTGTTTAGTAAGGTTCTTCTCTCCCGTGCTTCCCTATAAACTTCCAAGAGCACCAGAGCAATTTTATTTACCATGGCTGTATAAAAGTTGATGGAGAAGCCATTGCTCCCTGGTGTTTTATTCCTGTTTAGTGTATTGGCTGCTATTTTATTTGTTGGAGTGAAACCTCTTTTCTAAGAGTATATCTTTCTGTTTCTGTGATCTGTGGGCTTATTATGTCATCTAGAAAAATATATTAGCAAATTACATCTATTCCTATTTCCTTTTTTTCCATATAAATTTTCATAGCTGTCTTTAAATATTTTGTTTATCCCTTTATTTTCTTATCATAGGTTCATAGGAAAATACAAGACATTTAACCAGTGGCCTTTGTGACTCGACTCATCTTAGGAAGAAAACAGAGCAGTCCAGTTTCCCATAAAGTTCTCTGATACTTTTTTTGAACCCATTCAAGGAATTGCTTTGGACCACGTGATATGGTACTGTAGTTCCTTCCATATCTTTACCACTGTTTGATTAAACCACCCTCCTCTTTGTTTGTTTATACAGTTCACTTGAGTTGAAGCCTATGGAATCTTGTCTGTCTTTCTATTTCTTTTTTCTTGAGACTCAAGCATTCCCAAAGGTCCATATCATGGAATGCCTTAAACACTAGACACAGATCACCTTTGTTTCTCCTATGCTATAAGGAAAGCATCCCTAGATCAGTCAGCCTCTCTCCATATGGTTTATCCTTCACAGTCCATATGCTTCTGGTTGCCCTTCTTTGTATTCTTTCAAGTAACCCTATTTTACTTTTAGTGAATGGTGCCCAAAACTGGACCAGCATTCCAGGTGCAGGCAAATCAAGGCCCTATACAATGGCACTATCACCTCACCCTCTCTGCTCCTGATATTACATAGGATACATTCCAATATCCTACCACCCCTCTTTGCCACTTCAGTACACTGCTCAACAGGTTGTAGTTTGTTATTAATAATCACACCATGGTAATTTTCTGTATCAGTAACCTGTAATAGCCTGCTTTCCAAGAAATAAGGTGCCATCATGTTTCTACTACCAAAATGCAAGACTTTATACTTAAATATATTAAAGACAGCTCATGCTTTTGTCCATTCTTCTAAGTGAAGGATTTCCATCTGAAATGTCTCTATAGCATTTGTGTTATTTACAGTAACCCCTAATTTTGCATCATCCATAATTTGCAAAAGCATGCATTATATTTTATCTCCATTGATGCCATGCAAATATTAAATAAGGTTGGCCCCAACACTGACCCCTGCACACCCCACTAGTCAAGGTTCCCAATCCCGAGAAATAGCCTGTTACAGAGACTTTCTCCTCCTATTGCCCAACCATGACCTAATCCAATTAATAATATTTACAGGAAATATTAGTTCCTTAAGTTTTTGTATTGGTTTTGGGTGAGGCACCATGTCAAATGCTTTAGAAAAATCCACAAATAGTACATCACCTAGTAATCTAATATCCAGTGCTTTCCTAAGGTATGCTGTTGTTAGGGCAACGTTATTAGGGTGCCATAATGCAGGCACTGCAACAAGGTCTTGAGTGACATGGGAGTTCTGGATTTCAGAACATCCCACACTCACAGCATGTTGGGCACCACCACAGTTCTGCTGCTGGCATGCCCAACCCAGAGGATGTTGTATTTATGTTTGGGGTTTGTGGAAGGCAATGCAAAACTTCACTTTTTCATCCGACGGTCCTTGCATACTGTACAGCGATTATGGCACAATGTCACCCACACTAATGTTACATATTGCTTGTCCCCTAAGTTACCTCTCCTATATTGCCTAGGTTCTGTCACAGATGAACCCTTTGCTAATAGGCTCAAAAAGTGAAACAGATTTAAATCCATGTTGGCTGTTATCTTGTAAACCATTTATCTTGATATGCTTGTCTATTTCTTCTTTAATAAATTCTTTGGCAAGCAGTGACTCCTGGTGGAGGCTGAGGAAGTGACAGGAAGCTGGTATCCCTGGGGTATGATTGGTTGCAGGCATGGGCTGGCAGCCAATCAGCCTTGGGGTTACTCCTTCACGGAAGGAGGAGGGGATGCTACGGTTACCAGCAGATGCCTTGACGCACGCACGTAGGCATCCCTTGGGGAACATGGGAAAATCCCCCGAGCCATGGATGAAGGAACACCGAGCTGGCACTATGTCTCCAGCACCTGCCTGCGACCTGGGATCCTGACAAGATTGAAAATTTGGGAGTCCCCAACCCTGACCCCACCTGGGGGTCCCATGGCAGGATGGAGGGACCAGAGGTTGCAGGTAGGTGCTGGCAGGGCAGACTTAATGGGCATTTCTGAGGGATGAGGCTCTTGTGGCAGGAGGAGGAAAAGAGAAATATAAAAAAAAAAAAAAAATTTAATTAATGCACTTCTGGAGAAGACAGTAAACCTTAAAAATGACCAAATGAATGAACTGGTATTTGCATAGATTAACACCCTAGAGAGTAATTTTCAAACTTATCTAACCTTGTAATATGACTAGCAGTATAAGTGCATCAACTGTTGTAAAGTTAATAATATTTGCAGGATTACAACACTGCAGTGACTATTATGGTTAACTATAGTATACCAGAAACTTACGTATAATGTCATGACCAAGGTTAATAATAACCTACCAAAGAAGTACATTTAAAAAATATAATTAAGCCTCAGATATAGGTATATCCTAATAGACAGGAGAAGTAGGAAGGGAAGAAAGAAAGACTAGGGAGGAGAAGTTGAGAAATATCTGAGGATCTGCTAGGGACTCTGCCATGCCTTGCATACTGACCACTGGTGTGTGAGTAATCTCAAAAGAGGTCTGAACCCAAATAGAACAAACAAACACAATACTATCTAGGTCTGAGTGGCTACACAGAGACACCTGTGAATGGTGTCCCACTTTTTGAAGAATTTAGAAATGTTGTCTGTCAAAGACAGTGCTAATGTTTCTAACCTGAGAATTTATAATAAACTATTCTCCATTCTTGCATGTGGTACTGTGTCTTCTAGCCAATATTTCAGAATACTATCCTAATGGAGGCACTTATTAGAAGAAGAGTATATTTCTGTTCATTGACCCAATGAGTGTTTCATTCAAAGTGACCCAAAAACAAGTATTTAATTGAATGTAATTCAAGAAAATGGGATCCTTTTGGAATAGATGGCCCACTTCCACCAATAGTGGTTGGAGAAGGGGCAATCCACCAAACAGCGATGTAGTAAAGTGCCTGAACTAAGCTTGCATTTGTGGAAAAAGTGGGGAAGGGGACAAACCCATCTTAAATCTTTGAACAGAGGCGTAATAAAGGTTATGCAATGTCTTAAAGTGAATTAGTCTAAGATCTACTGTGCTGAAGGTTTTATATGCCAATGACCATATGCTTTCCTAGTCCCAGTCATCAGTTGGAGTCCCCAGGGCTTATAACCACCACCTAATTGAGTCTGTTGCTGTCCCCCTGACCAAATCCACAAGTAGTGCATACAGTGTAGAGATAAATGGTGAAATTTTCATGCAGCCCAGAAAGGAGAGATAATTTTCATTGAGAGGCATTGATAAATCTAGTCTGTTTTGGATTATTTGTTGTATGAATTTGTAAAGTGTGCCCTCTGTAACGGAGATCCAGAATTTATCCACTAGTGTTGATAAGGATAAGAAGGAATCATTCATAGAAACATAGAAACATAGACTTTGACGGCAGATAAGGACCGCTAGACCCATCTAGTCTGCTCATTTCCCTACCTACAGGATAGGCCACAGATTCTAGTTAACCAACAGCCTTTTTCTTTCCTACCCCACAAGAATTGCCTTATGTCTGTCCCATGCATTCTTGAATTCTCCCACAGTTTTAGACCCCACAACCTCCTCAGGAAGGCTGTTCCATGCATCCACTACCTCTCTGTGAAATAATACTTCCCACATTGCCCCTAAACCGCCTCCTTCTATCTTTAAATTGTGTCCCCTTGTTCTTGCAAGTCTCTTTTCTGAAAGATGCTACCTCTTGGACTTGGTTAATTCCACTGAGGTACTCAAAGTTTCTATCATGTCCCCCTCTCCCTTCTTTCCTCAAGGGTATACATATTAGCTCCTTTAGTCTCTCCTCATCGGCTTCTCTTGCAGACCCTGCACCATTTTAGTTGCCCTCCTCTGGACTACCTCTATCCTGTCTATGTCCTTGTGGAGATGGGGTCTCCAGAACTGGACACAGTACTCCAGATGGGGTCTCACCAACTGTCTGTACAGAGGGATAACAACTTCCTGTTTTCTGCTGCTGATGCCTCTCCCTATACATCCCAGTATACCCCAGCCCTCCCTACTGCCTTCTCACATTGCTTGCTAACCTTAAGGTCATCTGATATGATTACCCCCAGGTCCCTTTCCTTTTTTGTTGTTGTTACTACCTCCCCACCCATTGTATATTCTTCCCCTGGGTTCTTGCTTCCCAGGTGCATTATTTTGCACTTCTTTGCATTGAATCCTAGCTGCCACACTTCTGACCATTCTTCCAACCTTGCCAAGTCCCTTTTCATCCTTTCCACACCTCCTTGTGTATCAACCCTGTTGCAGATCTTTGTGTCATCTGCAAAAAGGCATACTTTTCCTTCCAGTCCCTCTGCAATGTCACTGATGAAGACATTAAAAAGGACTGGACCCAATACTGAACCCTGCAGTACCCCACTAGTAACCTCTCTTTCTTCAGAGTGGACTCCATTTACATTCCTGGTAATGTCATGTATTGAGTGAATGCCCTTATGTTTCCAGGTTCTGTTATTGATAGTTTCTATTTTTTAAAAGTTGGGATTCTCCCAAATCATCTGAGGCTCTAGCTTGACCTAAATTGAGATCTAGGATCAGGGTTGTTTACTTAATGTGTTTTAGAGAATTAGTGAGTATTTTATTTTATATGGTTCCAGAGGTTTTGAAAAGAAGAGCGATCTTATATCTGTCCCTTGCAAGCTCATAAGTTCCTGTTCAATATATACCTAGTCAGGGGTGTATGTCTGTGTTGCTCATATTTTAAACCAAAGGTGTGTTATTCTGGCAGCTAAAAATATAAGTAAAAATCTGGTGTCTTCAGACTCCCTTTATTTTTGGTTCTACACATTTTGGTATAGGCCAGCCTGTGTCTTTTGTAGCCCCAAATAAAGTGAGCAGCTTGAGATGAAATTCCCTGGATCCACCTCTTTGTCAAGATGCAAGGTATCATCATGAATAGGTAAGGTAACCTTGGTAGAATATTCATTTTAATGGTTTCTATTCTCCCCCACAGTCCCAGAGGCATTTTGTTCCATCTAATTAAATCTTCTGATGTTCTTTGTCTGAATCTTACTGCATTTTTTGATATTGTCTTTTACTATTTTTATAAATGAGAATCCTAAATATTCAGTGCATTCTCTTGACCACGTGATCCCTGCATTATCAACAGTATATCTTTCTTAATACAATGCCTGTTAAGTGTTGGTCTTTTCCTTATTTAGTTTATAACTGGATATCGTTCAAAGCTACTGTATGTATGATGTTAAACACATGAGATAGTGAGGTGGCTGGATCAGATATCATAGAAGTATATTGTCCACATAAGCAGCTACCTATTCTTCCTTTTGGCCCACTTTAATACCTTTAATTTCCTTTTCATGGATTAGTCATCTTGTTAATGGGTCTATGGTGATGTTAAACAGTAGAGGCGATAGAGGCAGCCCTGTCTGGTGCCACTTCCTATTTCAAAAATTTGGAGATTACCCCATTGGTTACCACAGCAGATGAGGAGTTTTGATATAGAATATGAACCCATTTTAGAAAGGAATCTGGAAAGCCATATAGTTTAAGGGAATTGAATATATGAACCAAAGTTATCTACCAAATGCCTATTCGCATCAAGTGACATGAGGCCACTGGGAATCAACTGATTGCTCACCACCTGCAATACATGAAATTATTTTCTTTTGTTGTTAACTGTGTATCTTCCTTCATAAAATCTGTTTGATGTTTATATATCAATAAATGGCTACTATCTCTAGTCTGTCAGACAATACTTTAGCAAGAAGTTTAACATCAGGATTGATTAAGGATATCGGTCTATATTTCCACAGTCCAAGGGATCTTACCTTGCTTCTGTGTCAAGGTTATTAGACCCTTGGTCATTTCTTAGGAAAGCTTGCCATCCACGAATGCTTGATTAAAACTTCCACTAAGATAGGGGCTAATTTCAAATCAAATATGCTTTCAAAATTAGCTGAGAAGCCGTCCGTCCTGGTGCTTTGTTTTTTAATCTGTTTGATGACTGTTAAGATCTCTTCTTTGTTATTAGGGCCCCCAGTCCTTTTAAGTAGATCTGGTATGGTAGGAATGCTGATATTATTACAAAATTCCTGTAGGGAGATAGTTTATTTTCCCTCTTCCTTAGAGTATACTGTAGCTCTTTATAGAAGTTATAGAACTCCTTGCTTATTTGGAGATGACCTGCCATTATGTTACCTGTAGTTAGAGATTCAGCAAAATAAAATGTTGCTGGTGAAATTGTGGTGAAATCAGCAATTTTGCTGGGAAGTGTTTCACAAAATAGCAGTAAAATTTTGGAATTTCACCCATCGTCACTGGCCACCACAAGTCTGTAAACTGAATCCTCCCACATGAACAAGTTATCCTGCACCCACCGCCAGTTGTTTTATTTAAAAAAAGATCCACCCTCCACTCCCTGATGTCTAGTGGCCCCCCTGGCTAATCACTGTCTGTAATAACATGAAATAAGCACTCCCCCAAGTTACTCTGACACCTCCTTTTGTTTTATTTCAAAAACAAAATGCACCCTCCACTCCCTGGTGTCTAGTGGACCCTCCACCCCCCATCCCATCAACAGATAGTAGCACCCACCAAGTTCCCCCCCACAGTAACCCAAATGGGCCACCGGCACAGCCCTCAACTCACCTCAGTAGCTGGCAGCCTGACTGAGCACCACTGAGAGCTTGAATGAAAGAATGAATGAATGAACACAGTACACACTCATTCATTCTCATCCATTCAAGTGCTCAGTGGTGCTCAGTCAAGCTGCCAGCCATGGAGATGAGTGGAGGGCTGTGCGGTGGCCCAATCAGGGTTACTCGGGGAGCTGGGTGGGTGCTGTATTCATTGATGGGGTGGGGTGGAAGTTAACTAGACACCAGAGAGTGGAGGGTGTATTTTGTTTTTTTTTTAATAAAACAAACAGAGGTGGCTGGATAACTTGGGGGGTGCTTATTTCATGTTATTGTGGCCAGTGATCAGCCGGGGGGGCACCACTAGACACCAGGGAATAGAGGGTAATTTAAAAAAAATAAATGCGGGGGCAAGGTAACTTGTGTGTGTGGGGTGGTGCTTATTTAATGTAATTTCAGCTGGTGATCAGCCAGGGGGGACCACTGGACACCAGGGAAAAAAGATTTTGGCTAGTGAGCAGCCAAGGGGGTGTGGGGACCACTAGACACCAGGGAGAACTTTGGCCAGTGGCCACAATATTTCACCTTGGGAGGTAAAATTACTCCTGCAGGTAGCAACATTTCACAGTGGGTGGTGAAATTTCACCTGCAGGTGCAAAATTTAACCTGCGAGCAAAATTCTGCCAGCTTGGGGGTGAAATTTTGCGTCCAACTGTGGGCAAAATTTTCCAATTTCACACATCCCTACCTGTAGTTTTGTTTTTGATGGCTGTGATATTAGTAGCATTACTATTCTGTGATATTCACGTGGCTATTATTTTTGCAGCTTTGGGCCCTGAGTCTGCATAATTTAATTTAGCTTTTCTGATATCAAAAGTTGACTCACTTCTGATAACTTCATTACACTCTAGTTTATTTTTAGATCATTCCCTTCAGACCTCAGGAGAATCTGAGCTCACTAATGTTTTCTCTAATTCATTGATTCGTCTTAGAGTGTCTTGCTGTTTTTGAATACTTTTTCTTGATAACAGAGGACTCCTTATCAACAAACCCCTCAGATGACACTTGAGGCAGTCCCAAGTGTTATTCCAGGAAGTGTCGCTCAGTTTGTTGAAAGAGAGGAATGCCTCAATATTGGTATTGACCCTGTTGCAAACCTCAGTGTTCTCCAATAAGAATTTGTTGAGCTTCCATCTTCGTGTTCTGTGAGGATTAGTGAAGGTGAGGAATAACATGGATGCTGGGGAGTGGTCAGAAATTCTTGTGATTCAATAGTGACATTAATAATTCTCAGAATAAAAAATGTTGGTTTATATATTAGGTCTAGTCTGGAACCCAAGTTGTTACGCTGGGACCAGAAGGTATATTCCCTCCACTCTGGGTGAAGTATCCACAAGGTGTCCACTATACTCAGGTTATCTGCCAGGTCTTTCAAATCTCTATCAACCCTGGTTATGTGGGGTCAGTACCTCATACTGTCTGCCTGTGAGATTCTGAACGGCGATATATTTGCAAACTGACATTGTTGGCTGCAATGATTTTCTAGCTTTGTTTTGTGCCACAATATTTTGGGGCATGATGTTCCTGGCCAGATCCAATAGTACTATCAAGCAGGTTACTGACTTTGGTGAGTATCAAATTACATACCTCTTGTGACTTGGAATTTGGGCCGCATTCATTAATGAATGTGAAACACTTTTTCCCCAGTCTGCCACTGACAGTGATGTAGGGGTCTGATGGGTCTTCTATGATTGTACTTGAGTAAAAATTCAGACTCCTCCAAAACAACACTAGAACCCCAACTTTTTTTGAATTGTCTCCTGTCCCAAATATTTGTCCTACCTACTCCCTCTACATCAGGGTATAATGTTCTTTCTTGAGGTGTGTTTCTTGTAAAAAAGCTATAGATGTATCTAATTTCATTAGGTGCCTTAGAACAGATTGCCACTTAATTTTGTGGTTCAGACCTCTGATATTCCACGTAACCAGTTTTAGCTTATCATTTACAGACATAAAGAGTACCGTCAGAGCAAAATTCACTTGAGTACCTTGAAGATATTAGTTCTGTGTTTAGGTGAGTATTCTGCATGCAGGGACCCCAAACCCTCAGTCCTCCAGAGGAGAAGTTAAGAATGGAGATAGAGTTACAGTATATGATTTAGAATGAGAGAAAGAAATTAGCTCACAGTAAAGAACATAGATTACATGACGATAATCATAGGTAGCGTTGGAATGTTCATTGTTTTACACCAGATTAGTAGTCAATAAAGTAAAGTACCATAATACTAGGTGCACCAGGACACCCAACCAGCACATTCCAAGATGGGTTTGTTCAGACACAGACTCCCCCGCCTCCCTCACCTGTATCTACAGCCCACTGGATAAGTGACTCACTCCCCAGAGAAACACCTTTCCTCCTACTGTAAGACCCCTGTGATTTATAAATATTGTCTAAAAACCCATAGTAAGTTGTTCCCCCTAGTGTTTCCCCCTCCCCTCCCAACTACTTTCCTATCATTTTGCTCCCCTTTTTTCTGTTCTTTCCCCATCCCTTCCTCTTATTCTTTGTGTTAAGAACAGGCTGAAGTTTTAAATACATAAAAGAGGGGGTTACTGAAAATGATGCAGTCAGTAGACCTTATGGTTTTATGAAAACAAGCTTAAGAGAAATGTTAATTATACTCCCCCCTCAAAAAAAACAGCCCCCCCTTTAATAAAATATTTAGTGAGTGGGGAATGTTATAGAGTATAACATTGCCACAATGCCTGAGTTACAGTATAACTACTGAGAAGACGTACCAAGTAAAGGGAGATATACAGCACTCTGTCTTACACCATTTGAGGCACCTGTTAGTTTCAGTAACAGTAAAACCAGTACTACATTCATTAAGTAAATAGCTTCCAGTCCTTGCTGAAATTTTCTTTGTTTACAAACAGAGCCAGTCTTACCCTCAGGTACATGTCTTGCTAAGAAACTGTAACAATGAGTCTCACATGTCTGCCTCTTTGTTCCCAATCAATTCTGCAAGCAGTATTGTAGATAAAAGTCAGCAAAAGACTATTAAAAGAGCTTTCTTTTCTTTTAGGCCCTTCAACTCGAGTAAATATGAGGAGGATCTCCCCACAAGCAACCCTCCCTCCTTGGCAGAGAGGCACACAGAGTTCTACAAAATAGCGATGGTGCGCAGATGTTTCACATCCGACAGATCGCAAAGTTGACTTCTTAGCTTAAAAATTGTCAAAATGAGAAAGGAAAGCCCCATAAAAACATTTAATTGGAAACCTGTTAGCTGTGTGGTAGGAGCCACCTCTTTTTGTTTCTAAGAAATTAATCAGGATGATCTACCCATTATACACTACCAATTACCCAGCCACCTGGAGAAGTGCAGAGTGTAGAGTTCCTTTAGGTTGCCTCGTGTGATCACAAGACTGCTCATTGTGAGTGTGCCCCACCAGTGGGACCACTCACAGGTTCATAACCTTCTGGAGGAGGCCTATGGAGGAATCTCAGAACTCTAAGGTAATTTTTTTAAAAAGGGTCTCTAGCTGAAAAAAACATGCCTAAAATTCTCATGCCATGCAAGGATCACGTAAGCAGCCTCTAAAAGCCCCTCACACATGGCTACCATGATTTACTTTAGCAGAGATTAAAACCCACAACCCCCACATATGAGACACTACCAGTTCTCTGTAAAAACATAAATAGAGACAACGGAAAGGGAGAGACTCTCCAGGTATATAACATAACCAAATACCAGTACAGTGTCAGTGGCTCAGCAGGTAGCACACTTGCCTTTGAGGCTGGGAGATCAGAAGGTTGTGGGTTCTATCCCCACATCAGGCACTTGGGTTAAATCCCAATACTGACACTGTAGTGCAGCATGAGGGGGGGTGCTGCACTCCTGAAGTACCGTCTTTTGGATGAAATGTTAAACCAAGGTCCCATCTGCCTGTTCTAGTGGTAGTTCAGGTGGATGTTAAAGATCCCATGGTACTTCTCGAAAGGAGCAGGGGCATTTCATTTTTATTGTAATTCACACAAACAAAACATGATATACAAATATTTACAAAAGAATAAGAGAAGAAAACCAAAACAAAAATTCAGAAAAACAGTATGCCTATATATATAATATATATATATATATATATATATATATATATGCACATACATAATACCCCAGGAAGCTTCCAACATTTTTGAATACAGCATAAAGAAGAAAAAAAAATGAAAAATAAATAATAATATCAAGTAATCGGTGCATCAGAGTCCGTGATCCAAGGAAGATTTCTCCAGGATTGAAAAGCCCAAATATACAAACTTTTTTTTATTTCCTTGTGATAGATTTGTTTTAGTTCCCAAGTGATTTTTTTCTATTAACTCTATAAGAGGTACATTTTTCTTTTGTAACATGAACCAATGACATGAATTCCAAACATACCATTTAACAACTGTAAAAATCACTTGCAAAGTAGAGGTTTCTCATGTTCCCCAAGTTTTATCAAAGTGACCGTACAATAATACATCCAAATGCATTCTCTGAAGATTAGGCATGTTCCAATTATGTGCTAGTAAGTTCCAAAATGATGAAATATATCTGCAAGAAAAAAATAGATGTGAAATTGTTTCTAACTTCATTCTAGCTTAATCTGGTTCAATTTCAGTAGCTTACCATCTGTATCCCCCATCCCCCCCGGTCGCCCCTGAAAAAGGGACTTCTAGGCCCAGTGAGCTTACCAGGTCAACAAAATTCAATAATAATAACAATAATAACTGCTGTGAACATTGGGGCCTGGAGCACATTCATTCTGGCAGCTGCTTGTGCTTCTGATTGGCTCTTACATTGAGCCTCTTATGACAACCTAGCCAGTGTATGTCCTACCTTTTTGGGGGGTATTCTAGGCCAATTTAAATAATCTAATAATTCTGGAGTAAGGTTTCTGGACAGCTGGGAAAGGAAACTAGTTCATTAAACTTAGCTTGTAAGATTTGTTTATACAAGAACTTCCTATGCAAGTTTGCAAACCATTTGAGCTGTAATTTGCCAACTTTAAGTTTTACAAAACCTCCTGAACATAGTATTTGAACACTTAACTTGCCTGAGAGAAGCAGTTGACCATTGGGGAACCAAGTACAACATGAAATAATATACAAAGGTACCCAGGCCAAAGTCGTTCATGATAGTAATGGCCTTAAGTTGGCTGCTGGTGTACATACAGTAAAATATCACTACGGGTTCACAATACTTAGACCTCCTTGATTTCATGATACAATATGTTTTGTTTCAGAGGATTTAACCTACTCCCCCACACGGCTTGGAAGAAAACACTATACAGTGTAGCTTCCATATTTTGGGGGGCGGGGACAGAAGACTAATGTGTAAACAAACTGGGTAATAAAAATGTTTTTACAAGATGAACTATTTTTGTCTTGCTCATTTGCTATTTGTTCCAGTTCTGCACTAGTCTTTGTGCATGACAAATCTTAGGACTCCAATTAAGAACATCAAGCTTTTCAGATCTAGAAAGAATTCCTAAGATATTTATGGGTTCTTGGGTAAAGGTAATGCCAGCTAAATATGACAATGGAGACTCTTTCTTAAGTTAAGAGAAGTTCCAGACAGTCCTCCAAACTTATGACACATGTTAATCGCCTGTTCCACGGAAGCTGTGTTTTGTACCAAAATAGTAATATCATCTGCATATGCCTGTGCAACATGAGGTAAAGTATATGTATCTATCTGTATGTGTGCAAGTGTTGGAGTGGGTTAAGTACTCTGAGAAGGGGTCAATATCAAAACGATAACAAGGGACTAAGTGGGCAGCCCTGCCTACACCTCTCTGTATCCGAATCATTGGTCCTAAGCATCCACTAATGTGTGGAATCACAGTTGCTGTTTTGTATAGCATTTTTAGCCATTGTACAAAAGGAACTGGAATACCATAGTGGGTGAGGACCTCCCATAAATATTGATGCTCTACTGTATCAAAGGCCTGTTTTTGATCCAATGAAAGAAGAAACCCTTCTATACCCTCACTATTATCTCTTTCAATTAATTCTCTCAATAATAGGAGATGATCACTCATTTTTCATTCTGGATTAGAATAGGATTGTGTAGGTGAAATAAGAAAAACAACAGCTTGTAATAATCTGGTATGTGATATTTTAGACAGAATCTTGTAGTCAGTATTAAGAATGATTGGCCTCCAGTTGGATATGTCAGTCCTATTTCATTTCTTAAAAAGGAATATCAGCAGTCCTTTTGCCATCTCTAATGGAATAGAATCATGCAGCAACATATATGTAAAAGCTAAAGTTAATTCTGTAGAAATAGAGGTGCCTAACATTTTGTATAGTTCAGGGGTTAATCCACCTACTTCTGGGGCTTTATTATTGTGCAGTGATTTAATAGCTGTTTCAACTTCCCAGCAGAAATGTTCCTGGTTAGTTCCTCTAATACAAATGGGGCAAACCGTATTTGAGTTTGGGTAAAACTCTGTCACTTTATCTGCCAAGGAGTGTGTCTGGGTAAAGAGCTTTGTCACATGTTGTGAAACCAGTCTTAATAAATTATCTTTTATCTGTAAATAAAGTGCCTCTGGGTCCATATGGGAATCTCTGTTTTGTTTGATTCTATCTTTAACCTGCATGAAGGGCAAATATCTTCAGCCCTTCCTTGTACACCAAAACTATGCTGGTGCTGCAGGCTTTCTTGCTGTCTTAAATGGAAGACCTGCATTTCTTGTTTTAAAAGTTTTATTTGCGTTGAAAAATTGTGGTTCGTAGTTCTAGCTAGGGATAGTACTTTTTGAAGTTGTTGTCGCTGTCATAGGTATTGAAAATACGCTTTATCTCTATTTTTCTTACTCTCAGTTTTTAAAAACCACTGAAGTGCAATTTTCACATCTTCCCACCAGAGGGTAGGGTTGTCATGCATTTCTAAAACAGATTTTTTCAGACCAATAAAATAGTGAATGCTCTGTGAGATCTCTGTATTTAGTAACAAGAAAGAATTAAACTTCAATATGCCTGGGCCCTGTAAAGTTATTGGTGAACAGCCAAGTTGTAAGTCAAGAATTTTATTTTCTTAAAATTCTACATCTGTTACTTGAAATGAAGAAATAGGCAGAGTGGCCAAAATAAAAAAGAAATCTATTCTAGTGGCTAACTGTCCTTTTTGAAATGTCAGGTGTGCTCTGTTATAAATTGACATAAAAGCATCTCATAAATTAGAGGTGGAAATAATGGATTTTAAGGTCAACATACCAAAGAAAATGTTGGTAATTTTAGTATTGTTGCCCTTGTCCTGTTTGTCCAAACCACAGTTGAAGTCAGCCCCCAGTATGTCTGCTTGGGAAGATAATAAATATGGCTGTAGCATTTTAAATGATGTAATTCTTTCTGCCTTAGTTTGTGGGGCGTAGATATTAATACATCTATAGTACTGATCCGAGATTTATGTATCAAGGACCAGTACTCTGCCCGGAATTAATCCACAAGCTTTATCAGCTTTACTTGAATGTCTGATTTAAAAAGAAACCCTACCCCAGAGCAGGTCTCTGTCCCAATAGACCAGTAGGATGGGCCTACATGGCACAATTTTGTGGTCAGCCGAATTTCAGAAACAGTATGGAGCCTAGCGTCTTGCAGAAATAGTACATCAAAATGACTAGAAAGGAGATAAGACAACACTGTGTGTCTTTTCCTGTAGCTCTTCATACTGTTTACATTAATAGAGCCAATGGCCAAGGGAGTGAGTAATATCAGGGAGAGAATATAGTGTGCTTAAGAAAAATTAAAACTTTCAGGGGTTTTTTTCATTCTTCTAGACCTTTGTTTTCCTTTTGGTTTCTCTTGTTGCATCTCATGCTCAGATTGAGGGTCAACTTGTGAAGACCAAAGAGTAGAGTCTTCTGAAGCTGCATCAGAGATTTCTGAAGTGGGCTAAAAGACTGAAACCTGTTGTGTAGTGGTAGTTCTGAGTTTCTAGAAACCATAGGAGATGGTTGTTCAGAGGCTAGAGTCCATCTGGCTGCCCTTTTTACCGACCTGGGGGGCATTGCTACAGGGTCAGCTAGTGTGGTTGGTACCACCTCCTTGGAGGGCATTTTCATCCTCAATGTTCTGTGTGGGGATGAGGGAGAGACCTCATTGGCCAAAGGAGATGGGGCTCTAGGAAGGTCTGGTGGAGGTGTCTGGACCCTAGGGGGTGGGACTTGGTGGGGGGATGGGGAAAGATTCCCTCTGGGCAATGGCAATCAATAGCTGTTGTTCTGTATCATCAGCAGAGTCTGCTTGATTACGGGCCACCCCTGAACAGCTGTGGTAGATATGTCCCAAGGAATCACATAGATTACATTTCAGTTCGTTAAAGCAGTGCCCACTAGTATGGCCCAATTCCTGACATAGTGTGCATTTGACCTGATCACATATACTGCTTAGGTGAGAAGTGGAACCACACTTATAACAGGCCTTTGGTTGGCCTGCGTAAGCAAGAACCCCTCTGTCCCTGCTTAAAAAAAAACAGTTTGAAAGGTGACTTAAACCAGTATCTGTGGAGTGCAATATGACCTTAACCTTCCATTCCCCCCATCCATATGTGCTCAGAGTCAAATATGGCTTCAGGAGCTCCTAGCACAGAGCACCTCTGTTTAATTCAATATGTTAAGTCTGTGACGCTCACCCCCTCATTTCAAAACTGCACAGTGATGGTTTTGTATGCAGGCTTCATCAGGGGTATAGCAATAAATGGGGCCCATAATGGGGTTTATTTTAACACATGATATTTTGTCCAAAATCTCTGTAAGCCTGCATTTAACTTAAAACTGATATCAAAAGTAGTCTCACCAGAGACATGAATGAGAGCATGAATTTCATTAGCAAAGAATTTCATGGAGCCCTTTAACAAAGTTCTGGCAACAAAAACTCTTATCTGGTAATGTGTCCATACCTCCTTTATAAAGGAGTCTAACAGCATTATGCCTTTTAGCAGGAAAAATAGGCTGGTAGAATAAATATGCAAATGGTCTAGATGTAGTCCTGTTTATAAGTTGAAGTGGTGCTCCTGGGGGGCCCTCCAGTGCAGCTGTAGCAATAGGTGGAGTATCAATGACCTTTGTAGTAGAATTTCGTGTTTCAACAGGTATTTGTAACACAGAGTTTACAGTTAACTGCAGTTCATCAGGTAAGTTTAACAGGGAGTCAGAAATAATATTAGGAATGTCTCCACTTGTTTGCTGTCTAATATTAGAAGAGGATAAGTCTGGAGTTGGTACCTGTGTTTGTTGTTGTGGGAAGGTAGAGATTGGCATCGATCTGGACTTCCACTGTCCTGTCACAGAACGAACCCAGCCCACTCATTCTAGGGTGTTGTTTACTGAACAGGAGTTTCCTGCATCTGTGCTGTCTGAGGGGCATCTTAGGCCAGACCCACGGTCTGTACTTGCCATTCCTGGCACACCCTCAGTTCTGTGAATCATTGCGACAGAGCTCACTTCATTCTCTGCGGTCTTGCTGACAGGCTTGGGTGCTGCTGGAGGTTTAGCAGTCTTCAGTTTACCGCTGATTTCCCTCTGCGGCTCTGGTACAGATTTCAGTGCTGCCAGCTGTGGCAAACAGGTACTCTTCATACTCTGAGTCAGATTTAGAGCCACTGAAAGAGCCTGCTGAAGTGCAACTCGCCTCTGGGCAAAATGTTCTTCTTCACATAACAGCCTTTGCAATTGTAAAACTGACATAGGAGCAGCATGTTCAACATATGTCATGGCATCTGGGCTTACTACAGCATTTTGTAAAATATTTTTAAAGGTGCCATAAGTACAATATTCACCTGGTCATTTCTTGATTTCCATTCACAGTTAAATCCTTATTTGAATTACACTACAGCCACCTGTATGGTGCCAGGCACTGACAACATGCACTGAGGTCAAGGCAAGAGTCTGGCTTGACATCCAGGCCTTCTATAATGCTGCAGGGTCCGAGGAACAGATGCTGACCACAATCAAGCATAAGTGGCAGGACATGTGGGCAGCAGTGAAGAAGAAACTTGCAGCCAGTAACAGGGCCGCGATGTGGCACGGGCTGAGGATTGCCAGACACCGACAGCCAGCTAATGCCACTGGGTGCCTCATCACTGAGTCATTGATGGACATCGCCATCCATGGTGAGGTGGAGGGGATGGACACCATGGCAGGTAAGGGCAGTAGACATGCACAGTGCAATGCAATGCCAAAATGCACAGTATGTGATAGCACTAACCCTCTGCACTATACCCACAGGCAGTGCAGGCCAATCCCAGAGAGGCACTGTGCCCAACAGGGACACACCGGCCATGACAGAGCCCCCCCAGCCTGTTGCAGTGACCTCCACCCAGGAGCACACAGGTAGGTATGCACAGGCCTGGGGGGGGCAGCATCTGGGAATGCCCATGTGGGGCACACATCACAATAAAATGCCCATTGTGTCCCAACAGGTGCTGATCCAGGGACAGAGACATCGGTGGAGCTGCAGAGTGAGGAGGACAGCCCTGCATTGGCACGGGAAGATGACAACATGATGTGGGGTGATGCAGATGTGGGAACAGCTGGCCAGCACTTAAGGGGAGCATGTAACAGAGTACTGGCAACAGCAGCTCCATTCATGGTGTCTGCAGAACACAACAGCGGTGGGAATGGGAAAGCCCGACAAGGACATGCCCCCCATGGTCCAGCACACATGCACAGCACTGACAGCAGCGATGAGGGGCCATCTGACAGATGCAATACATGATGCTGTGCAGCCAGTGCACAGTCATATGCGGAGGGGCAGTACCACCAACTGCTGCAGCTGGAGTGTGATCGCCTGGCTGAACAACACAGCAGCACCACCACCCTGGAGGCCCAAACTGAGGTGTCACACCACATGCACAGTGCCATACTACGCTGAGCAGTGGCCCTGGAAGGCATACAAGAGCTCATGCGACGACCACCTGCATGCGAAGGACAGGCACCGGAACACCCATCGGCCAGCACAGATACTGGCACACAGTGGTCACCACCCACGCAACACCTGACCCAGCAGCAACCCTTGGACACACACTCTGCCACACACTGAGCACGCACCACAGGGACATGGCATTGCACCAACTCCACACACAGTATCACCCCCCAACACACAGGAACAGCACCGATGCTGTTAATACAGGGTGTAATGGGCACCCTGAGGAGTGGATGATGCCACACCACACCAGTGGGAACTGACCATCCCATAAGTGGATGCAGGGATACAGGGGCCAGCAAGGCCCCCATACACAGCCTCCTGCATGGTGGCTAGGAAGCAGAACATTGGCATGTCTATTGGGCAAGCCCAACAGTGATGGGACTGGCTAGCCATGAACCACAATGCACAGTCACATGTCCACATACAAAGGCACACACACAGGCCATACACCGTCCACACTAGTGCCACATGTGCATGGCACCATACATGTCCACCTGTCCAGCACACACAAAGGCAGCGTGCCCCTCATCCCACCCACCCACCCACCTTCACTATGTGCACTCAGCGATATGTTTTCAACATCGTGCACCCCCACATGGCACCAGCACTCGGGCAGTAGCCTGGCCGTGTTGGACATCGTCTGAGAGGTCTGGTCACACCTGCACTTGGACAGCTGCAGCACATATCCAAGTGAGCAAGGTCATCAGCTTCAGTGTGGTATGCATGTGACCTAGTGGCGAACATGCCATTGATGAGTGCCTGGTGGCCCCGCCCACCAGTGGTCCCTGGCACATGGAGCGGGCATTGTCATCATCCTCATCACCCCAGGAGGGCATCGGTGGTAGCCATGGCCTTGGCATATTGGCACACTTCACAATGTTGTGCAACATAGCACACACCATGAACACACGGCACGCCTTGGCTGGGGACAGCAAGAAGCAGCCCCTGGTGAGGTCCAGGCACCGGAACTACATCTTCAGCTGCCAGATGGTTCACTCCACAACTTCCCTTGTTCATCTGTGTGCTGTGTTGTACATCTACTCCACCAGGATGGCTGGGGCATGGATCAGTGTCATCAGGTTGTTACGCAGTGGATAGCCAACTGCATGGGTGGGGAGACACGTGTTAGTGGTACCATAGACGCACAATTGGGGGCATGTGTGCCACTGCAGTGGTGTGATACCCCCTGTGCAGCTGCCCATCTAGTCATCCAGCATGCAGCAGCGCCCCCATGCCTGCCTCAAGGATGTAGGACTCGTGTGTAGATCCCGGGTACTTGGCGCACACGTCTGTGATGATGCCAGTAGAATTACAGATGACCTGGTAATTTATACTGTGATAACCCTTGCGGTTCTGATATGCTTCCTCATGTGCAGCCGGTGTGAGTATTGCAATGTGTGTACCATTGATGGCACCACACACATTGGGCATGCCATGCATGGCATAGAATACCTTCTTGGTCATCTGGACCTCCACTGTTATAGTAGGGAAGGCAATGTATTCCCTGACATGGTTAAAGAGGGAATCCATCACCTGAGCTATCACCCTGGACATGATTGACTGGACACTCCCACAGTGTCACCTGTCACCCTCTGGAAGGATCCCATGGCATAGTAGCCCAGGGGGCACAGCAACTTTGTCTCCACTGACATGGCATGCGACCACCATGTCCGGAGTGTGGTTGTACCATGGATGCTGTCACACAGTTGCATGATTGTGTGCCAAGGTAGCTGGAACCTCTCAGTGCAGTGCATGTCATGCCATGTCACAGCATCGATCTGGTTGTTAAACACCCAGGGCCATGGGTTGCGCCGTTGGTGCTGTTCTGCTAGCTCAGCAATCAAGTGGATGTGCATCAATATTCCAGGGCACATTCCAACACACAGGCCGTGCTTCTGGTGATCTGTGCACCATGCACAGTGGTCCTGTTTGTACCATCGCTGTGCAGCATGTATGCCTTTAAGTGAGCATGGCCGTGTGGCACAGTGCCCCACCTCACCAACATGCACTGTACAGGAGAGCAGTGGTGCAATCATGGCGGGATGCATGTTGGATCAAAAGGCCATGTTTCCATGGCACCTGTTCCGTGTGATGGAAATGGACTACACCGACAACTGGGGGCATGGTGACCTCTGGGTCATTTGGTGCTTTGGCATGGTGAATGTGCACTGCATGGTCCAGAGGGCTCTAGGCCATTGTTTGGGTCCTTGGGGGCACCATGCTATGCTAGCTGATATATGTTTATGTTCCACAGAACCAATGAAGATTGCCATCCAGGATCAAATTCACCCTGCAGGCCCAGCCAGGCAGAGCGAATGTCTGCGTGTCATCCAGGTTGGCCTGGAGGATGCATTTAATGCAGGATCTGCCAGACTATCTGTTCCTCAAGGTGGCAGGCCCAGACCTGTTCTACGAGGACCATGCCTATGGGGCATGGGAGATCTATGGCCCATCACCAGTGAATAGCTTGTACCGGGGGGGGGGTTGCCGTGTACTGGCCATGTGTACTGATTTCTCTTCCCTTGTCTTGCAGCACTACAAGGGCCCAGTTCGGAGGATGATGCTCTTTAATACTGGATGCCATATGCTGGTGGAAGTGCAGGCCGGGACTGATAATGAGGAGGAGGCCAAGGACGAAGTCGTGGCAGATGGCCATGCCTCAGGACCATGCACTGCGCTATGACCACAGCCTGGGACAGGCCTGCTGGGTGGAATAGACAGTGCACATGGATGTGCTTGTCTGTGGTGGTCTGTGCCTGGTGTGTTAGAGTGTGTGGGGTTGGGGACATATGGGGACCTCTGTGTGTGCTGTGGGGTTGTCTGACAATTTTCATCTGTGATTGCTATTATGCATTTCTATTAGCCAGTTTTTCTGACTGGACCTGTGTGTTCACTGTCTCTGGGAGTTATGGGTATTACATGTCACTGGTAACAGAGGAGAGGCATGGCTGACACTGGGAGGGGCCCATATGTGATCATCCACTGGGCTGTAACACTGCATGGTGGCATGGCTGGCTGTTGCTGTGGTGGTTGTCCATGTAGTGCACTTGCCTCCAGGCCATGGTGATGCCTTTACACCGGCACATGTGTAGGCATCATGTGTGTGGTGTCATGGCATGTGGGGCTGCCACATGTGGCTGCTGATGTGGCACTGTCACTCCGTGCATGCCACCGTGGCACTGCATTGTGGGCTGGTGCCTTGCCTGCATGTCTACCACCGGTCGCTACTGCTCCAGCATGGCTATGGGGTGCATGGCCATGTCTGGCACATTGCCTGCCGGCAACTGCATGCCACCATGTGGGTGGCCCAGAGTGCTTGTGCACCTTGGACATGGCGTAATCCATGTGGATCAGCCTATGCAATGTTCCATCATATTTTGTGTTGTGCACACATAACATTTGCTTGTACTACTTGTTATTGAACATGCCCCCACACACATGCGACAGTGTATCGGTGGTGCTTTCCACTCAACAGCTGCATGCATGCTGTATGTCCTTCTTGCATGCTGCATTCATATTGCATGTGCAGCTGGGCATCATAATGCCATAT
Source organism: Neoceratodus forsteri (assembly GCA_016271365.2). NCBI lineage: Eukaryota > Metazoa > Chordata > Ceratodontiformes > Ceratodontidae > Neoceratodus > Neoceratodus forsteri. Next base: position 1,229,307,876 of record CM057459.1, on the reverse strand, counting down.
GCACTTACGCTATCCATGCCTGCATGCACTGTGTAGCGTTAGTGCACAGGGCCCATTCTGTGTACTGATACCCACTTCTGCTCTTCACCATTGTTAGTTAACATAAGCCAGGTGTTTCTTCAAGTACTAATAACTGTCTTAAACATTCAAAAGGCCCCAGAAGCATTGCATAGAACTTAGGCTATAATTACTAGAGTACCTTGCACTTTAGAATGAAGTGGAAGCAGCATCAGGAAGCCAAAATCATTTATATAAAGCTATTGTTTGCCTGAACACAGAGACCATCCACTGCTCAATTCAACAGAGATTTGTAAGCATAGCCACTGCAAATCCCATTTGTTTCAATGGAGTAGCATCATCAGACAAGGGGGCAGAAATGAGACAGAAACTCTCCCTGCATTGAAAACTCTAGATGTAGCGAGGGAAACTCACAAACCTACTGCACCCTCTGCAGTGTTGAATAGAGAATAGTGAAATAATGAATAGTCACTTTAATCCCCAAAGGTACCCCCACACAGCCAAAAGGAAGACAGACTGAACCATAGTGGGACAATTCAATGTTTAACAAACCACCAACTGACACCAATGTTTTTGCATGAATTCCACAGTAATGTGGATTTCTGACTGAAGCAAGCATTAAATGCTAAGAAACAAAGTTGTGATAGTATGGGCAAAACATGAGTACATTCATGGAAAACATCATTATCCATGCTCCAGTTCTGAAAAGCAAAAGTTTTGAAAAAAGCAGGAAAATCAGCCTTTAAACTCCTATTTGCAACCACAAACCCGTTGTATTCCTTGGTGCCTTCAGCTGCCCAAGCCTTCAGTAAAGTTGGAAAGAATAAACTGCATTTCAGCCCAGTTTTCCTAAGACTTTTTTTAATAGGAAAGAATGCATCACCCTTCTGTATAGTCTCAGGGGCAAGATCGTTAAACACCTTTATTTTACAGCCTTAATAAATTATGTTATTTTTGTCTCTGAGGGCCCTTTGAACATGAACTTTCTGCTGAAAATTTAGAAACCTTTGCACAAATGATCTTGGCCTTTCTCCTATATTGGCTTAGGTTTCAGAGATCTATGAGCACTCTCTAGTACATAAATCTTGGTATCAATGGGAGGGCCAGCTATTTTTGTGAGAAGATTGTTGGCAAAGGAAAGTGCATCAGTTTCCTCTAGTCCCTCTTTGAGACCAAAAATTCTGAGGTTGTTCCTCCTGTTTCTATTCTCAAGGACCTCCAGTTTTGATTCTAGCTTGCTTATCTTGCGATGGTCACTGATCCTCTCTGTGTGATCTTTATCTATGGTGTTTTCTAAGCTTCTGACTCTCATTTCTACATCCGAAATACCTATAGTGTGTGAGACTAGCTCTTGTTTGACATCCTTTAAGTCAGTGTGCATATCAGATATTTTTAAACTGAACCGTGTGATTTCTGACATAATAAGACCAAAATGGTCAAAGGTTAAGGCAGCAGCAGTGGCAGATTTCTTTGGGATGTGTTCACCTAAATCATCTGAGCTGCCGTCAGAGTCAGGTAGAGGGCATTTCATTGCATTAATCTTGTCCCTCATGGTTACCAGATTGTCATCCAAATCCATTTTAGTCAAAAAAATGATTTGAAATCTTAATGTGATTTCTGTGTTTTTTTGTTATAAGAGTTAAGTCAGGATCCTCAGTTAGAGATGTATAGAGTCACTGGAGGCAACTCAGCATTTATATTTGAAGATTTGTGAATGAATTATGAATGAATTAAATTCTGCAACTTGTTCCTCACCGCGTACACCATGTGGCGCTATGCAGCTGTCTGATGCACTTCTCTGCACTCCCAGTACTGTAGACCACGATGGCGCTTTTGACAGTAGTCACTGGGAGAATGACCATTCTGCTTAATCGAAATGTCACCTTTAATGTGGATGAACAGTCAAATGTGAGTCTCGCTATCTAGTGGTGAACTCTTTTTTTTTTTATAGCGGGCTGTTAGATTGATGAAAAAATCTCGGTACGAGTTGAGAAAAGAAGGCCACTGTGGAGCTCAGAGCAGGATGTCTGTCCCGAACGCTGCCATCCTATTGAATCCCCTCCATCATTTTCCAAACAACAGAGGTCAAACTTATAGATTTAAAATTCCTGAAGTCATCCTTCAGCACTTTTTTGTGAATCAGTGCCACATTTGCTTCTTTTGACTGCAGAATCACCCTACACTCTGTTATTGAATCCATGAAAATGACACCTAATGGTCCCCATCAGTTCTTCAGTGAGTTCCCTTAACAATCTCGGATGGATAACATCTGGTCCTGGTGACTTAGTTGAATTGATTTTAACGTATTTGTCCCTGACATCCTTGGCATGAATTGTTATACTTTTATTACCTGATATTAGAGTATAGCTGCAATTCAAACTTTGTGACTGATACATAAGCATCATCATTTACACTTCATTTCATATTTTAATTGGACATATTTTAGATGTCCAGTTCTATTACTATTTACATAGCTAAAACATGCATTTTTGTTGTCTTTTCTGGTAGTGGCAAGGTGTAGTTCAAACTCTTTTTGAATTTTTACATTGTTTTAATCTTTCTTTATAGACCTTCCAGAGTTGTGGTGTTGTTTTTCCTAAAGTTAGCACACACCTTTTTCTTTGTTTTATAATTTTTTATATTTGGCTTATGCTTAGTAACATCTTATGTTAATAGCAGATATCGGGCTGTGTGTCAGTGTGGCGAATGCAGGGGCACACGTTAGTAGGTGCATCCCTCATTCCCCAATAAGCCAGCATGCAGATGCATCACACAAGAAATATGTAAAGTTGTCAACACATGTAAGGAAAGTGCCTCTACAATGAGATACAAGCTCGTTATGTAGCGGCACAATAACACGCCTCGACATGCCTTCTGGAGTAGTATTCCAATAAACATGGCGCCAGTGGCTGCCGCCACCCCTGCCGCAAGACAACGGTGTATACAGCTGACTTCAGAGGTGTCCAATCTCCTCTTGGCATGCTAAATCATCCACCCAAGACTGTGTAACACACTGGGAACCCACCCCAGTGTGCCTCCCCATAAGGAAAGCCAACCGTTGTCAGCATGTTCCAGCCCTGGCCCCATTCTGTGCCACACTGGGCCCTCCCCAGTGTGGCCAACATCACGCCCCAAAGTCATGGGCACACTGGGAGCCCAACTTCAGTGCACAACACCTGTTAAAAAGAAAACTGCAGTGTTCCTTTGTTTGTTTTTATACCTGAAAAAGAAAACGGCCCTCACCATGGGGCCCCCAACCTGCACCACCCTCTGTGCACCCCACCTCCTCACTCTCCCATACTTACCTCTGGAGCTCAGTGCAACAATCTTCAGTGGACCAGGAACATGTCTAGACTCTTCAAAGCCGACCACGAACTGAAGAAATGACGGTAGACTGTATAATGGTATACATGTTTTTTTTTTTTAAACTTTGATGCATATCCCAGCAATTTTTGGAAATTTTGCCTCCAAATTTTCAACATGGGGAGCTTGGGACCCCTCCTCATGAACACATGCACTGCCATCTCATTACTCAGGCTCGAAAGGTCATTTTGCAGTCACTGTGCAGAATCACCTTTTGGGACCAATTAACGAAATGACAATGCCACTGTTCATGAGATGGGGTCCCAAAAACTCTATCTTGCAAATTTGGTGGAGAAATTCCAAAAAATGACAGTGTTACGACCGTGCTTTGCACAGTTTCAATGCATGCTTGTAACAATGACAATTTTTAATATTTTCACTCCAGATTTTTAACATTGCCCTTTTTTCACACCTCCTTATGAACAGTACAGCTGTCATTTTCCACATTCTGCCTGAAATGTGTTTTTGCACATGTGGCACACAATGGCGCAATCACACAATGGCGCAGTCGTTGTGGGAAATCAATGTTCAGCCCAGAATAACAAAATCAAAGTAACACTGTTCATGACCAGTTTCCAAAATGCCTGTGTTGAAAATTTGGTTATACAAATCCCCAAAATAATTGAATTATGGGTGTGCATTGTGCAGTTTCTACGCACGATCATGATGTCACCAATTTCTCATATTTTCATTCAAGATTTTCAACAATGCCATTTTTTCACACCTCCTTATCAACAGTGCAGCTGTCATTTTTCACATCCTGCCCAAAATCTGTTTTCACACCTGTGGCGCCAAAATGCACAGTCGCTGTACAAGATCACCTTCCGGCAAACAAACTCATAGTGCCACTGATCATGAGGTGGGGTCACAAACGGCTCATGTTGAAAATTTGGAGTGAAAATCTCAACAAATGCCCTGGGCATTAGGTTTCCACCCATACTGCCCACCTGGCTGCAATGCTCATGCCATTCCACCCCCACACCTGCAGACAGTGACAGACATCAAGGTGTGCCTTGGATTCTTCTGCCCCAATGTTCACCCCATTCTCCTACACTGCATCTATGTCAGTATATTTCCTTATGGAATGGGCTGAGCGTAAGGCCCAAAGACCCCAAGGCACATCACAGCACTTGTCAGTCTTTGTGGGGTAGGGTGAGGAGAAATAGCATGAACGTTATGGCCAACAACCCAAAGGCAAACCCCAAGGCCTGTCACTCTCTGCATGGTGTGGCTGGGGTCGCTGTCAGTTCACTACTTCACTGCCAGTCCTATTGTGCATCTCTAACTTCCTGCACTACTAATGCCAGTGCCAGCAAGCCAACATTCGGCATTGGCAAAAGCTTGTTTGTTGTTGTTGCTGTATTGAACCATACGGAATTTTGCCCTTTTATTATATTTCATTTTATTCAGGCACAAATTTCTGTATACAGGACTTGATTTCTGAAGATAACCTTTCCCACTTTTCTTCTAGGGTCTTGTTTATGAAGTCCTTTCCCCAATTCCATGTTCTAAGTGTATTCTCATGTCTGTAAACTTTGTATTAGCATACAGTAGTTCTTAATTCTAGTCTTCCCTAATATCGGTGCCCAACTACCCTTTACTATAAATTGCACCGTATCATGGTCACTTCCACATAGTGGTTCTCTTACAGTAACATCCATGATATCTTCTTCCATGTTACTCAGTACTAGATCAACGGAGTTATTCCCTTATGTGCTATGCTATACATATTGTTCAAAGTTATGTGACTCCATAATATCAATAAATTTTTTTATCCAAAGGTGTAATTCCTGAGTGTGTTCCCCAGTCAATGTTGGGTAGGTTAAAATCTCCCATTACTGTTACTCTGCTTTCTGTGTCAACTAGATCAAGTGCTTTCAAAAAGGCATTAATTTCCTGGGTTGATAGACTGGGTGCCCTGTAACATATAACAATAATAATTTTCTTGTTACTCCGTTGGTTTATTTGCAGCCATAATTGCCTCATATCCTTGTTATTTTCACCCCTTGTTTCTATTGAAGAAGCTTTGATGGTTTCTTTAGTGTAGAGAAATATCCCCCCACCTCTTCTGCCTCAAAGACTGGTAAAGAAGACATTGTAACCTTTAATATCCTTCCCTCATTTCTCTTTCCTTCTCCAGGTCTCTGTTATTGCACATATACTGTATGTACGTTCTCTGTAGTGAATAGTAGTTTTAACTCTTCTTTTTTACTCATCAGACTTCTGGCATTTAACAGAATAGCCTTCATGTCCAAGTAGTCTGAATTTGAATTGAAAGGACCATTCCTTCCCCAATGACAATATAAACATAAAAGTTTTTTTTAAGCCCCTTTAGTAAAGTCTTGTATGTGAGCTTTGGTTATATAGGTTATCTGAACATTCTTCTTTTTTTTATTTCTTCCAAAAGTATTCAATTTTAAACATGTGCAATCTTCCTTTGCCTTCCCCGCCCCGGATAGTTCTTGCATCATTGGTGGGCACTTTTTCAGTTTCCTTTCTTATACATCAGTAATAATACCCTTTTAAACATTTTAAAAGGAAATTGGTGAAAAAAGGTTCTAAAATTCAGGTTCTCTTTTTCCATTTTTCAGGTTGCCCTTTGTACTATTTAAATTAAACTAGAATGTAAGGAAAAATTGTTTCCAGGTATAATCTTAAGATAGGTACTGTATTTGTTGCAAACCGAAAGACTAGGATTTTTAATGGCCTTTAAATAACAAGAAAGCAGTGTTTTGTGTGCTTAATTGTAAATATATTTTTAAAATGTACTGACATTTTAAATGGTTTTGTGGCACAATTGTTATTTCTATAAAGGGGTTCTCCTACAGGGCATCACCTTTGACAAAGCCTGTGGTCAGGTAAAACGTTAGGAGGTTTTCTGCTCTCCAGACCCACTGGTTCATTTTATCCTGCAGTTCAATAAAGTTGCAAAAGCTTGTTCTATGAACTGGAGTGTGGAATTCAACTCATTATGTGTGAGAGGGTGAGTGCCATGACTTCTTGTTCTTTCCATCTTTTCTTATTACTCTTTTGAAATATTCACAGTAGTTGTATCATGCTTGCTAACTACGTGGCCTGGCCTCCTGTTAGTCCGCTTAATTTCTGCCTTAGTATTGTAGTTTCTTCGGTCAGTCTGAGTTGTTCTATACACTTTTCATAAGTGAATTCTTCCTGTAAACTTCATTAACCTGAGCAGTATACATTAGGCGATCGTGAATCTAACAGCAGACCCAGGGTTATGTAGAATATCTAACAAATCCTCTGATGGGTTTACACACTCCATTCTTCGAGGAGGTGGCCATTTAGTATTTTTAAACACTATAGGGTATGGCCACCTACCTCGCATACCTCGGCTGATGCTGATAGATGCTGCATGCCTCTGTCAGCTTTGCCTGCTTGCAGTGCTCACCTCTGCTCACAAGGACACACCCTTAATGTACCAGGTGACAGAAGCTGTGGCTTCAGCCCTTCCGGTGACTAAAAAGATTAATTTATTTAACTGAAAGTACACAGAGCTGTAGAAGTAATCTGCCTTTAAAAAGGCAGATTGAAAACAATGAGAGCGCTACAAGGATCAGCTCAAACCACAGACCTTAGTCCGCAGCAGCTCAGACTATCTAGAACATGTCTTCCTGTTAAGGGGGATTTTATGCCTGTAATTTTGGTACCTTTATTACTGTAGCTTGTTTTAGTCTAAAATGGTTGACAATCTCTGAGCCTTTGGTCAAGTAGATATGTATTTACGTTTGGCCTCTTAGATTCTAAAACCCACTTCTCCCCTTATGTGTTCATCATTTCTGAATTTGAGATGCGGCCATTTTTTCCAAATTCTTTCTAAATTATTAGTTATCAATACTTGTTCTATTTCTGTCTGTTTTTTCTTTTTGGATTTTTGCTAAAATTCCAAATAGACTTCCTCTTGTAAAACTTTTGAAAGATCCCCAGGTAGTTGCCCAAGATGTATCCTTGGGGTTATTAAGCTCTAGATAGTAAATGTTTTCTCTATTGATTTGGACTATTTTTTTCATATGTTAATAAGAAATCATTTAATTTTCCTGGATGCCATTTTTTGTCTGCTCTTCAGTTCTACAATATTTTCATTGACACTGGTGTGTAGTCAGATAGAAGAATTGGATGAATAGTCACCTCTTGTATGTCCTGAACTGAATTAGCTGGAGTAAAAATGTGATCTATCCTTGATCCCATTTTGTGAGGTTGCAACCAGGAACTGTATTCTCTAATTCTGTTATTAAGGCTACACCATGCATCTACTGAACTTGTTATTTCTAACAAAATCCCTTAAGTCTTTTTCTATCTTAGTCAGCATATAGTTCCTCTCTGTTCTACCTAATACTAGATCCAATATGCAGTTGATGTCCCCTGTCCTTATAATGGTAGTATCTAGGATTGTGTTAATGAAATCCAAAATTTTGTTTAAAAGGCAATGGTTTTCTGAGGACAGTCCATAAACGTTAATAAGTAAAGAAAAAGTTTCTACTTGGTACCCCTTCCTGACTTCCAAAATTTGTTTCCCATAGAAATGTACTCCTCTTTTGACCAGTATGAGGACCCCTGCCTCTTTTTAACTATTTCCTGCCACTAAAAACTTTTCCACCCACTCACATAAATGTAGAATTTATCACTGCTTCCACCTCTCATGATGGGTAAAAGTAAAAAGAGTCATAAAACTGAAAGGAATAGAAACAATAATCAGGGTCCTAACTTCATTACCACTTTTAGCCTACAGGCAGAGAAGGTGGAAGCAGTGATAAAGCACAACTAGCAGATCCTGATAGTGGAATCAAAACTGCATGACATTACTCCAAATGGACCGAGATTCACCTACAGGAGGGGCAAAAACCTGGCTGATTTGTTGACACAGAGCTATGAGAGACCTCAGAAGTGAAATGATCAAAACATGTGAGGACATTTTTTATCTGAGAACTGTACAGCATGCAAATATATTAAGGTGGGAAGAGAATTTTGTTTACCACAGACTCAGAGGATGCATGAGGTAACCACTTTAATAACATGCAATACTGAGGCAGTTGTATATCTAGCAGTCTGCACAAGTGATAAACACTATGTTGAAAAAACTTTGAGAAGATTTAAAGATCGTATTTTAGAACATTAACGTAGTATTATACATGGCAAATTGAACAATGCCTTAGCAGCCCACATAGTAGAGAAAAAAGATCAGAAGCACATGTTCATGTTTATGGGACTGGAACAGGTAAAACTGAATGAAAGAGGGGGAGATGTGGACAATGCTCTCTTATGTAGGGAGACATACTGGCAATGCAGACTAAAAACCTCCTATCCGCCAGGTTTAAATGAACATTTTCAACTAGCCCCATCTCTAAAAAAGAGATGTTGAAAGTTACTAAATATTTATAAAGGTGAAAGTTTTAGTATAAGTGGAGTGATGTTAGAGATTAGCAAGCAGGACTGTCATGTAGATACTTAGGGGTATTTCTTAAGTGCTTAGTAAAGAAGAAATCCAGGTTTATACATTTTGTATAAAGATCTGTATTTTATGATTAGTATGGATTCTGCCTTATTATAAAATAGAAAACTACTTTTGCTTTAAGAGATGTCTCAATTGATGGTAAATAATATATATTTAACCTATCGGTTTTCCTCATCTTTAATATATTTCTGTATAGACTGTGGTGTGAACTAGGTGGATAGTAAAATTAGTCCTTTTTTAACTTGTTATACATGCCAGAAATATTATACCACTTGAGTAGATATTTAAGATTGTGGTTAAGATTGTGTCTAAATGCCAAGTAAAGAACAAACACTGTGTTAGAAATTTGGTACAAAGATCTGTATTTTAGGATGAGTGTTGACTTTAAAAATTCTGCTTTTAATACTGAATAGGAAAAAGTGTAGTTTTTGCTATAAGAGAAGGTATATATACATATATACACATAATTGACTGTTCTCTCTTATTTAACAAATATATTTTTGTATTGACTGTGGTGTGAATTAGGTAGATTGTAAAATGCGTGCTTTTTTAACTTGCTTAATATATTGTTGAAATTATACCACATGGTAGTGGTGCTGAGCTATAAAGCTAGTCATGGTAATACAGCTATGACATCTTGAAAAATGATGGTTAGATCATGAAACATTGATGCTGGGGGGTGCTAATGAAAATTTTACGGTTAGCTGTGTACCTTTTATGGATTAAGTATGTATTAAACATTTTTTACTTTTCCATTTATTGTGTCCAAACGAAATGGTGTTTTTGCTGAACCCTGGAAGGGAAGCCATTTTACTCTGTCCTGCTGTATGTTCAAATATTGGTTTGCCTTCAACTGTAACAATTCCGAGAATTTGCTTTGATCCATATTTATGGAACCTTCATTTGCATTGTTTACTGTGGTCATGACATACTAATGTAAATATGCTGTATATGTATATGTGTTGTATCTTTACATTTTTCTCACCAATTTTGTACTATATTGTTTATATGCTGTAGATATCTTTTCACACATTCTTTGTACTGTTGTTGGCACTTGTTCCTATGTTTGCCCTTCAGACCCAGGTGGCTCCTGAAAAAGGGACTGCATTGTCTCAGTGGGTTCATCCTGCAACCAAAACAGAAATATATAAATAAATGTTTTCTAGCATGCCTGCTTGATAAACAAAAACGAACTAAATAAATAAAATAAATAACATGATAAACCCAGGGTCCTTTCTTGTTTAATGACTGCCAGTACCTCCCCCCATCCTATATTCAGATCCTGGGTTCCTATGCCCTAGGTGCATAATCTTGCACATTTTGGTATTGAACCCTAACTTTCACACTCTTGACCATGCCTCAGGTTCCTCCAAGATCCCTGCATTTTCCCTCCACCCCTCCTAAGTGTCCTCCCCATTACAGATTTTGGAATCATCTTCAAAAAGGCATACCTTCCCTTCTAGTTCTTCTGTGATGTCACTCATGAAGACATTGAAGAGGACCAGTCCCAGCACTGAGCCCTGTGGCACCCTCTACAGTAAGTGCCATTTACCACCACCCTCTGTCTCATATCTGTTGCCCAGCTTTTAACCCAATTCATTACTTTGGATCTCACCTTTGGGCTGCTCAGTTTCTTTACTAGCCTCCTGTACAGCACGATAATAAAGGCCCACAGGAGCTCATGTCCAGATAGGCCATGTCCACTGCCCTCCCTAATCTATTTCCTTGGTCACCCAGGAAAAGATATTTATTAGGCTCATTTGCATGATCTCAGTCCATTACATTTCCTCTCATCAAGAACATATCCTCTTTTTATGGCTATGGACAGAGCCTACAGCCATCTTGCTCTAGCTTGAAAAATAGGATACCGTGGAATACATTATGTAGTACTTTACAGTGTATTCTTCCATAAATGCAAATCACAATGACAATTACATAAAATACTCCTTCTTTCTCTTTACAATGTTGGAGACAGAACTCCAAGCTGATTTTCTCTAAGAGCAAATCTGCACACATTCCAAGCAAATCTAAATATCATTAAAGCTATTCAAGTGCGCAGAAATAACTATCTTGTTTAGTAAATCAGGCACATGGATCTACTGGAACAAGTAATTGATATGTGATACATAGCTCAGTGCTTATGATATGCAAGAGCTGAATAAAGTAGTTAGTGCTTAGATACATTTGAACTGGATGGTACATAGGTCAGTGTTTGTAGTCTACGTAGGACTGGGGACTGTGGTTTGTGCTTGATATTTAAGCTGGAAAAGTACAGAGGTCAGTGCTCGTTGTATGCAGGAATTGGATGTGCAGTACCACTCACTATAGCAAACCCACTATAGTGAATGCTCAGCTATAACAAATGGTTCCTTTGGCTCTCATGAACTTGGACCCTTGCTTTCCCACCACCACCACCCTGGTTTCTTGAATCCTCGCTGTTGAGTGATAAACTGTCAAACAGTTTTTAGCTGCATTGCCACCTATTTCACCTAATCATTTGTACCAGCAGTACCACCATTTATGGTCCCAAACTTCTCAGTGACTTACACTGATCCTGACTGCTCACTCACTCACTCCTACTGGCCTGTTCATATAACAACATAACTCCTCACCCCACTGTGCCCATTCATATACAGTAACAACATAGCTCACTAGCTCACACTGCACCACTCATATAATACTCTATAACAGCACATTTAACTCACTCACTCCAGCAGTCGGCAAGCCTTGTATCTCCCTCAATTCCACAGACCAGAATTCTGCAGACCAGGAGCCAGCACCGTACACCACTGGACTTTAAAAACTTGAAAAGGGTACAGTCCTGTACTGTATTAAGGAAGACACATCACTGGGGATGGGGGAGGGGCAGTACAGAGACTAGGAGTTAGCACTGCCACTCACACTGGGTGTGGGCAGTGTCGCAGAGTGGAAGCCAGCACTGTCTCTCACTCAAACCTTTACTGTATTTATGCTTGTAGGAAAACTCCTGCAGATTTCCCACAGCTAAAAATAATTTTTAACATGAATACAGCTAGCACGCATAGTGAAACAACTCGCCACCTACTGCCTCAACATACCGTTGTCCCTAGTAATAACGAACAGGGAGCTATAATGAATGGCTGTAATGGCTTCCAACGTGTTTGTTATAGTGAGGGATTACTGTATATGGCTGATGCTTAGATACAGTTGCATTGGATGAAATATAATTGATGTTAGAACTTGATCTTTCACCTTTCTCTATATCCCACCTTTGGCGGATGCTAGGTAAGTGTAGGACTAAAGGGCCAAAAGAAATGCAATAACCAATGTGATTACTTCCTCCAACTCTGGAAAGTGTGGCCAGTAGTATGCAGGAGAGGAAAACCTTGGGAAAACCTCAGAGGACCCATGGCTAATGACTTACCCATCCTCTGGGCATGTTAAAAGGAGAGTAATCCTAAAGTAGGAAAGTATTGATAAGTTGTATTCTAAATAGATCTAGAGTGCTAGCTGAAGAGGCATATGCTGAGTTCAATCGCAAATAGGTAATTCTGGAAGATGAGGTACTGGTGAATGAGAGTCCACCATTGAGAGACATTAGCTTAAGATGTTGTAGAATCCAAGTCTATAATATCTATAGGTGTAGAAGGCTAGGAGCTGTGCATGTTCAGGCAGCTTAGCTAGCGGCTGTTCCTGGAATAACATCTTGGAAGGACAAGAATGTAGAACTGGTTGATGGTCAATCCTGGAGTGCATTGAAGGAAGAAGTCTGTTCTGGTAGCTTTAATGTATTACTGTGAGCTAGCAGCTAGATCTACATTTGTGAGGCAGAGTAAGAGAGAATGGCAGATTCTTCATGATCCTGCAGGCATGATTCCAGTAGAGAAGATAACAGGCCCTCTTTTTTCTTGTGGGGGTAAAGCGAGAATGTGGCATGCAGGCAGCCAAGCTCCCTTGCGATATGAAGCAGAAAGAAACCTCCAGGCCCCTTCATGGGTGAAGCAGTAATGTGTAGAGCAAGTAGATAGGACTCAGTTTAAGTGGCAACTGGAGTGGTGAGCATGAAACTAAGCCCTTTGTGGGTGAAGCAGGGGACATGGCGGACCCACTTGGTCCACCTTGCTAGGGTTACAGTAGAGATGGCAAGACCCCCTTGTGGGTCAGCCGAGGGGATGTAAATGCAGAAGAGCAAGCAGCCAGGCCCATATGTGGGTGAAGACAGAGACATGGTGGGACACTATGTGGTCCAACAGTAAATAGGTTAAAGAATAAGGTGAGACCCATAGTGGTCAGACAAGATCAAATAAATTGTGCTGAGCAAGTGCTAGGCCCCCTGGTGGGACAAAGCAGCAATTGGAAAGATATCCCAGAATAACATTGAGTCCATAGGCTAGAATGGTGGCATCATCGTGGAGACCCAGATGATGATGGATGTTCTTCAACGTTGGAAAGAGGGAAGCGGAAGTAGGATTAGAAGATTATTTCCTTTATGGAAAGCAGAGCTAGGGTCAGGCTGACAAGAAGGTAAGACATCTGTTGGCACACAGAAAATGTGTACAGGCAGATGAGGCTAGGTTCCCTTATTAGATTTCCAAGTCCTGTTGTCAACATCGACGATGAGTGGGAAGTTCACATTGCAGATAAAATTCCAGCAGATGGAGAGTTCCAGCTAGGAGTGACACCAGGATGAGGGATGAAGGTTAATCCTTTATCAATGGAGCTGATTGAAACTGCAGAGCTTTCAAGGATAGTCAGCCTGGTTGAAGATGAGTGCCTATGGAAAATGTTTGAGGATGTAGACTCTTTGAGGATGAAATGGTTGGCAGATGCTGGCAGGGAATGGTAATGAGGCAGGAGTTTATGTGAATGGAGGTGTGCCTGAAGCAGGAATTCCAATGCAATAGTAGGTAACAATCGAGTACTTCATCAGAAGGGAGAATTGTCCCACGTTGTCCAAGGATTAAGGAATACCCAACGGAGATGTTTAGGGACGATATTAGTTTGGAACTAGACCAGAAAGGAATGGACTACAGAAGAAGAATTAATGAACAATGAATGATTAAGTTGGGTAAGACAGACTGGCAAGCTGGAACATGGATTCCTTGAGGTCCAGAGAAAGCACAGCGTGAATGTTCAAGCTGTCTTGTAGGTATCAAGTGGTCAGCTGAAAGAAGACGAGACCCCGCATGGGTCTGCTTTGTGAAGATGGAAAGCTGTTTGAGCAAGGAGAACGCCTTGTGGTTTGATAGATTTGGGGGGGCTAGACCCCCGTGTGGGTTCACCATTGCTAAGATTTGATGTGCTTCGAGTAATAGGGGACTCCCACTATCATCTGTCTGTAGTGACTTGAGTATGTTTGAACTAAGAAGAAGGACCCCCTCATGGGGTGTGTATGTTTAGGGATGGCGGGACCCCACTTGGTCCGCTATTGCCAAAGTATTGCACTTTCCAAGTTAAGGCTGGCGGGACCTCCTGTGGACTGCCATAGCAGTAGTAGCGCATGGTCCAATATGAGGAGGAAAGTCCCAAGTGGTCCACATGTAATATGGAAGTATGAGCGATGAGGAGATGCCCACTTTTGGGCACGGATGTTCGAAATGTTGGGACTGTCCACCATGCAATATTGAATGTGGATGTACTGTGAGCTTTCTGAGGTCCCATGAAAAACCGAGGCTGAACTAGATATTCCATGCTGTAGGATTGGATGAGTTAATGAATACCGAGGCCATCGATATAGCCAGGCTGAGCTGTACTCTCACGAGGGAGGGAGGCCAATTAAGGGGTAATGTGAGAAAGTTCTTTTTTACAGAAAGGGTGGTGGATGCATGGAATTGTCTACCTCAAGAAAGTGGTGGATATGAATACAGCGCAGGGCTTCAGACAGGCATGGGATAGGCATAAGGGAGCAATACAGATGAGTATGAATAGATAGACCATTGACAGAGCAAAGGCTGATGGCACATTTATAAGGTAGAAAAAGAAATGGGCAGACTGGATGGGCCTTGCGGTCCTTATCTGCTGTCAACTTCTATGTTTCTATGATTCTATGTTTCTATGTTTCTATGAGGGTAGTGAGGAAGGAGTAGATGGTAAAGTGTAATGATGGCATGGCAGCAGGATTGTATGTGTTGAAGGTTGCTCATTTAGGCAATAGGAAGGTCTCGGTCATTGCATCTGAGGGACCCCTCAGAGGTCCAACAGAGAACAGCGTCTAATGTGATAGTGTAGTGACCTAGGCCCCACATGGGCAAGCTGGAGTGGCAGAACCTCCATGTAGGTCTGCCTAAGGAAAAGTAGAATGAGTGAGTCAGGCTAAACCTCCAGAGACAAGCCGGACTGGCAGGACCCCACTTAGGTCCACCTGGAGAGGAGTAGAAGTGAAGGAGTCAAGTTAAACCTTCACCTAGGCATGCAGGACTGGCGGGAGCTCCATGTAGGTCAGCCTGAAGAAGGAATAGAGCGAGTGGGTCAAGGTAGGCCTCCACGTAGGCTAGCTGGACTGGCAGGACCTCCACGTAGGTCTGCCGAGAAGGAGTAGAGTGGGCTGTCGGGATGGCAAGAGTAGGTTGGCAGTATAGCGGCCTCATTGAGGCCTGTTGTAGGGATGCAGCTGACCAGCTTCTGAGAAGCAGTGTCAATGAGGCTACTGGGAAACAAAGGAGGAAGCATCAATCCAGGAACGTCATGGGAAGAGTCTTGCAGCACATAGAATGACATGCTGGGCTGTCCAGTCAGTAGTAAAGCTGCAACAAGGATGGGTATGCAGGAATGGTAGGTACTGTGGCTCCAAGGGCTGGTATGAACAAATGTGTGAAGTGTCCTATGGTAGTGGTTCAATGCATATCAACCCACTACAAAGATTATGGAATAATGGAGCAGTCAGCATAGATGACCATTGAATAGCTAGTGCATGTTAGGAAGAAGCAATTTAGGTATGCTACAGAACAATGTCATCAGTATTGCTTATCCCCATAGTAATACCATAAATTAATCTGTAGGTGGCAGCAGCAGCTGAAATATAGTGAACATGGATGGGCAGGCATTCCTGCTGAGTATGTGGTGGACGCCAGCTAATGAGAATTCTGTGTCTGGTACTGTATATCAATGGAAGAAAATGGTGTAGAGGAGAGCTGAAAACTAACACTGAGGCAGTTTCCAAGAGACGAAGAGTCACAGCAGCAGGTGTGTCAGTGCTGAGATGGAACCAATCCAGAGTTTACGGTCCCGTTGAGCAACAGGGAAGGGACGGGGAAGTGCAGCATGTTGGCAGTGCTCAGTAGCAATTGTGAACACCGAAGCCCAGAATAATCCCTGATCTAGGGAGCAGAGAGGAGTGGACAGAGGAAGAAGTAGTAGTGGGATTGTAGGTCTGGAGGTGGCAGCACGAGCAGAGCATAGCTGAAAATTGAAGCAGCAATAGAGAGAATGCTGTAGCGAGGACATTCTAGTGTGGGATCCTTGGAGTGACACTGTGGTCGGGCTCAGTGACACTGGCAACCAGAGGCTGGCAAGGAGGAAGGAGATCCCCAAAAAGAAAACAGGAACAGAACAAGGTATGAACTAGTTTGTGGGGGGTAGAGGTAAGTGAGGGCAAAAAGATGGAGAAAAAGTGAACAAGGGAAAGGGGGAACAAAGGATGAGGGAAGGACAAGGGGGGCACCAATTGCACGGGGCAAGAAGAGCCAGCACCACAGCAACGCAGCACCAGCGATTCCACTCGCTCTAAGCAGAGGGAGTGGAAGCTGAATAATTATGTAGAGGATGGGGAGGAGCTATGTCCCCCCCATTAAACCACAAGCCTAGCCTTCCAACAATCATTAGCCATGTAACATCAGACAGTTCTGACAGACAGTGCCTGGCTTGAAGTCTCACCTCGAACTGATCTGCTGGAGCTAGCCAGTATCAGCTTTTCATCCCACCTAGAAATCTTCTAACAATCATTACCCTTTACTCACAGAACAGCCCCTGTTTAAAAAAAAAAAACAAACAGAAAAGTGAACAAATATATACCAACCTCAGGTTATTGTGAAGTCCTCTAACTATGTATTATTTAATAACAAGCACTATCTCCTCTACTTGTAGTCTGTTATATTCTTGCACTGTAAACCGATTATACTGATAGCATGCAGTATCTCTTTCTATTTCTGACAGTATTTGTTCTGACTAGTTTTTTAGGCTCTTACTAACTATAGCATCAGTTCTTCCCAAGAAATAACACCTGTTGATGTGTACCATACAGTATGGCATAAATGGACTTTGCACATTCTTTTACATTGTAAATCAGTATTAGTTAGAAGTAATATGTGTGGCATTTAGAAACTGTTTTGTTATGTCATTTAATAAAGAGCAGAGATACAAACATACAAACCTATGAAATTGCCGGCAGAAAAAGTCTCTCAGGTCTATCAAGTCTGCTCAATAGTGCAGCTCTTAATTTCATATCACAACAGCTGCACCACCCCACCAAAATCCCTCCCTTCCTCCTCTTTCCCGGTCCTTCTCACTTTGTGTTCTTGTCTGTACTAACCTTGCCCTTGACCAGATCTCAACCCCACTTAAAGATATCCACTGTCCTCGAGCGATTAATTCCCTAGCTGTGCATTCCAACCCGCCACCACTCTCTCTGTGAAGTAGTGCCTCCTCATCTCCCCTCCTAAACCTTCCTCTTCCAATTTTAGACTGTGCTTCCTAGTGACCATTCCTCCTTTAAGCAGAACACTCTTCCTCCCTGACTTTGTTTATGCCTTCTAGTACTTATAAAGTTCTCTGTCATGTCCCCTCTTTCTTCTCTCTTCCAACGAGTACATGTTGAGCTCCTTCAACCTTTCCTCATATGGCAACTCCCCGGTCCCATAATCATTTTTGTTTCCCTATGCTGCACCTCCTCCAGTAATCTCCCATCCTTTTTGAGGTATGGGCACCAGTACTGTACACAGTACTACTGTAGCCTCATCAGTGATCTATACAATGGCAGGATGACCTCCCCCTTTCTAGAGGTGATACCTCTGGCAATGCACCCCAGCATTCTATTTGCCCTTGCTGCCATCCTCCTACACTGTCCTGATACCTTCATGTCCTCTGTAACTATTACCCCCAGGTCCCTTTCCTCCTCTGAAGTTGTTACCTGCACCCCCCAGCCAGTAGCTGTTCCTGGGATTTCTGACTCTGAGGTGCATGACCTAGCACTTCTTAGTGTAAAACTCCAACTGCCACTCCCTAGACCTGTGTTTGAGTTTAGCTAGATCCTCTCTGAGTGCCTGCCTCCCTTCCTCACTGTCCACTTTTGCACAAATCTTAGTGTCATCCGTGAACAGGCAGATCTTACTCTTGACCCCCTCTGCAATGTCTCCATAAAAAATAATTGAACAAAACAGGGCCCAGCACTGAACCTTGTGGTACCCACTCATTACTGGACTTTGCTTGGATGTCTCCTCCTTACAATTTCCCTCTGTCTGCCCTGTAGCCAGCTCTCCACCCACCCCACCAGTTTTTCCCCCACTCCCATGTGCCTCAGCTTACTCATTAACCTCCTGTGTGGCATCAAAGTTTAAAGCCTTGTTGAAGTCCAAATACAGAACATCCACAGCATGGCCTTCATCAATCGCCCTGGTGACCCAGTTGAAGAAGTCGATCAGGTTAGTTTGGCAAGATCTTACTGTGACAAACCTATGCTGTCTTTCATCCTGCATACCATTGCTATTGAGAATGGTTATCAGTCTCTCCTTCAGAATGGTCTCCATCAACTTCCCCACTGTGAAAGTCAAGCTCACCGGTCTGCAGTTGCCCGGTTGGTTCTTGTGTCCACTCTTGTAAAGGGGCACCGCATGAGCCATTCTCAGTCCATGGGTACATTCCCCATCTCCAAGAAGGTGTTGAACAGGTTTGTCAGAGGGCCTGCCAACACCTCTGCAAGTTCCTTCAGGACCCTTGGGTGTACACCATCCGGACCTGGTGCCTTGTCCACCCACAAGGCTTTAAAGACCCTTCAGAACTCCATCTCTTGGATGACCCCATCTTTATCTCTGCCCCACCTCCATCATTGCCCCCTTTCTCCTTCTGTAATGGGCCATCCCTTTCTATAAACACCAACCAGAAATACTCATTGAGTGCCTCTGCGGATCTTTCCCTTGTTCTGCTGATCCCTCTCTCTTGATTCTAACATTGTCATCCCTACAACTCCTCTTCTCCCTTATGTATTTAAAGAACCCCTTTTCTCCCTCTCTGATCCCCTGAGCTAACTTAAGCTTCCTTGCTACCTTGGCTGCCCTGACTGACCTGGTCATCTCCCTAGATGCCTTTGTGAACATCTCTATAGCCTCCTCTTGCCCCAATTTTTCAACTTAATGAAGGCCAAACTTTTTTCCCTCACCTTCCACTCCACTTCCTTGCTGAGCCAGATAGTTTTTTTTTTTTTACCTGGACTGCTTACTCCGAGACACGGCACACATATTTATGGCCTCATTCAGCCCCTTCCTAATGATTTCCCATTTCTGTTCAGCATCCATCCCTGGGTTAATTTTAGCTAAATACCCCTCTAGGGTACTGCCCATTCTGGCAAAATCTGTATTCCTGAAATCCAACACTCTTGTCCTCATCTTAGCCAACTCCTCCTGTTTTGAGCAGAAACCACATTGAGCAGTGGTATTTTGCTGCTAGAGGATCCTGTACTACCACATCCTGGACTTGATCCCCATTTGTTAGCACCAAGTCCAGTATGTTCCCTCCTGAGTAGGATCAATCACCCCTTGCACTTAGGCAGCTGTCTTGGATAGCCTCCAGAAGCACCTGTTCCCTGGTGTGTGCTGTAGTTACCTTCGCCAGTCAACCCCAGGTAGGTTGAAGTCTCCCACTATAACTGTATTCCTTTGCCACTGACCTTCCTGATTTGCTCCCCATCTCCCTATCCACTTCCTCAGCTCTGTGAGGGTGGCCTTCACACCACCCCCATCTTCAGCTTCTTACCTTTAGGGCTTTGGAGCAATACCTATATGACTTCTGGCCTCCCCTCATCCCCCTCCTTCATGGTACATATTATCCCCTCCCTGACATAAATAGTCACCCCACCATCTTTCCCTTCCCCCCATCCCAGTCCCTGTGGAACACCTTGCATCCCAGGATTGTGAGATCTCAGTCACGGCATTGGGTGACCAAGGTCTCTGAGACAGTGGCAATGTCTACCTTTCCCTCTGCCATCATTGCCTGGAACTCTGCCACCTTGTTTGCTAAGTTCCTTGCATTCAAGGATACTGCAGTCCACCTTGTATCCTGCCCCTCCTCTTTCCATCTCTCCCCTTCCACGTTTGTCTTTGTAACTTCCCTCATTCTTCTCCTCCTCCCTCTCGGGGGCAAGGCCTTCTAGACTCACTGGAAGGGTCCTCCCCTGATGTTTTATGTCAGCTTATGGTGAATTAACCCAGAGCCTGAATATATATATGGGCTGCCTGTTTTATGTTCAATCTTCCCATGACTCCCAGCACTGTGACTTATAGAAGACATGATCTCCGACTGTACACAGCAATCACTAAACATTTCAATAAAATTCTTCTTGCTCTGTGCTGTACATTACAATGACGACCAGTCTATATTGTTAATTTCTGACATGATCACCCTTACCCCTTGTACAACTTGAAATAATGGGAAAATAACTCCATCACTCATTCAACGTAATAGCATCTGCATACAGTAATAAATGTAGCATTTCTAAATCTCAGCTCTGAATTAACAAACTGCAGTGATCTGAAAATGTGTCATGGAAAACGTAACAGTAAAACATGGTACAGCAGATTTATGGCACAGCAGAAAACAGTATTCTGCAGTCTTATTTTTACAAAGTTGTTACCTGGCTTGAGATAAATGGATGCTTGGTTCATAGCCCACCACATCCACTTATACATGCTGGACCTGGGAGCACTTGTATTAGATCAGGTTACTTTCATCATGTTTATGTCTACTGTTATAACGTGGGATTTAAGCACACATATATATTTTTTAAATTTGTTTAAATATATTTTACTGTAGAATGTGTGTCCATTTGCCTGTTGCAACAAGGTTAAACTGATTCCATGCTAAGGAAGCACACTCTGTAATTGGACACTGTATATTCTGCTTCACTCTGGGATCCATTTTAACTGGAACTTCAGATACAAATTTAGGGTTTAAGTATCCTTTAAATTCTGTTCTGTTATTCACTCTGCATGCACTTACTTTCAATTTACATAATGTACCTCCTTGGAACCAGTTTACCCTTGCTGCAACAGGGGAATGGATTACAGTCTACAACAAAATGTATTCAATGCAGATTTAAAAACAATAATGTATGGTAGAACATTGTTATAGGTAGAAATCTACCTTTTTATAACAATGTTTTACCATCGATGCGACGTCACGATGTTGTTAACCCGTCGATGGTACGTCACATTGATGGGTTAACAACAAGGAACAGGCTGTGCATGCATGTAACTTGATCAGGCAGCCATGAAATGGCCACAGGGTGAGAGCATGACCTGGATCAGAGCAGAGGTGACACAAAAACAACTGCAGTAAGAACTGCTTTCTCATTTTTTGAACATAAACGGTACCATACACTATAAAATATAATGTATGGTATATTGATCATCAACATGTTTTTTAACCCATCTCGAGGATGCCATGGTGATGTAAACCTCTCAAGCTTTGCTCTCGAGGTTTACATGGTCACCCTGGCAGCTTCTCGATGGTTAACAAACTGGTTAACAATCTATGATCATACATTCTCCTTTATGTTATATGTGCATAGATTCTACTTTGCAAGGGCAGCCATGAACATGATGAAAGTAACCCCAATCTAACACAAGTGCTCCTGGGTCATCATGTATAAGTGGATCTGGAGGGATTTGAAGCAGGTGATTCATTTATCTCAAGCAAGATAACAACTCTGTAAGCATAAGACTGCAGAATACTGTTTTCTGTTGTGCCATAAATCTGATGTACTACATTTTACTGTTGTGTGTTCTATGACACATTTCAGAGCACTACATTTTGTTACTTCAGATCTGAGATTTGGACTTGATATTGTTATTGCTGAAGATGCTATTAGTTAAAACAGTGATTAAGTTATTTATCTACTATGACAGGTTTGTACAAGGGGTAAATGTGGTCATGTCAGAAATTAAAACTATAGACTGGATTACATTCTAATATACAGCACAGATCAAGATAAATTATACTAAAATGTTTAGTGACTGCAGTGTACAGTCAGAGAGTATGTCTTCATCACATTTAGACTGCTGAAAGTCATGCAAAGATAACAAAAAAACAATGTCAAAGGTTTCTTTGCATGGTGTATGTGGGATGGCATTTAGCGGCACTCATTGCGCTCATTCCTCTGAGCTTCTTCAAGCTCACCATAGCCATATCAGCTCTGGCTAGAACTTGCTTAATATGAGACTGTAGAAAACCAGTTTATGTATCTAACTTCAGGTGTCTTAATATTTGATACTACTGTATTCTATTTTTAGTCCTTTTACATTTCTAGTTGTTGTTTTCCATGGACCTACCATCATCCTAACCACAAGTAAAAATTACCATGCCCATTCTTAGAAAATATTAAGACTGCAATGTGTATTATAATTAAATATTTACTTTTCAAAACCAAAGAAACTATTCTTGCCTGCATGTAGAAGACATGAGAGGAGACATAAGAAAGATAATAGAAAAGAATAAAGAAACAGCAGTCCATAAAAAAAAAGGATCCAGATTACCAAGAGTTCAAAATTCTTGAATGTTTGTTTAGGTTCTGTCCCCTTCCCCCTTCCATTTAGCAATAATTAATTTGTTAAGTAGTTTAAGCACAAATGCTCAAAGTATACTAATACTCTATAGGATTATAACCACTCACCTTCTGTTCCTGAGTGTTTAAAGACTGAACAGTTCCATCTTCCTCCCACATACAACTAGATAAAAGATTTTTAAATAGTGAAACACTTATATGCAGCACTATAACTATTCGATATAAACCTACATGTACTATTTGTTGAAAAAACAGGCTTCAGAAACTGGTGACCAGCCTCCATCATCAATTAACTCCATCTGTTATTAATTTGCTCATACAGTTTGAAAAAGGGGGATTTTTAAACAAGAAAAACACCCCTTGATTTCATAATTCATCAGCTTAATGCCCACGCTATGAATTCCTATAATAGCAATTAGCTGTAGTGAATATTATGACCTGCAATATAATCTAATTAGCTTATTTAGCACTACCTTACCATTTGGAGTTGTTTGAAGTTTTTTTTCTGGATACAAATCCAGCACCTGGTATGTCCTACCATTTCCAGATTGTGCTGCAGACCCTACTAACTCTTCTGTTTGATTGCAAAGTGCATGCAGGAGAAACAGGACTCATGCTATTCTGCTCCTTTCCAATAAGAACATTAAAGGCTAAAACAAATAAAAATATATAGCTATCAACTCTAAATGAACTTCACTGGTACCATGAGTGTTGTGTGATTCCATCTCACATGCTCCATATGTTCACAAATCTGTCAACTGCATTACATTTACATGTTGCATCACGCATAAGTTTGATTTCAATGGCCAATCAGCAGTTTCCACAGTCTCAGACATGAGCTAGCTTGTATTCTATAGTTAACGCTCTGCTTAAACAGGAGAAAGTCACCATCAGATGAAAACCCCCAAAACAAGATGTCGATTTCTGAAAAATTCTGAACACATCTCTTGGTCAGTAATGTTCGGTGTTCATGCTGCAGCAACTTATACATTAGAACCATACTAATAAAAGTTATGTAAGGGCTTTTTGCCCTGCCTATGCACAAGTTTGTGCAGGGTTTTAAATAATTGATTAGCAGTTTTTTTTCTTGGGACAATACTAACTGTACAGAAAGTATTTATATAGGTTTTCTAGAAGTGTTATGTTTGTTAAACACAGTGAGGCAAGTGCTATGCATTTTCACAATGTTTTAGTACTTTTATGAGCAAAACGCTAATCAATTTTTGGAGTTAAATAAATCCCTGTTGTGGCCAAATAAGCACTGTTAATGAGAGTTCATATTCTATTATGTATATAATATAGCAATTCCTAAAGTCATATACTGTATATATTATAGTTGAAAGAAGATATGTTTTAACTCCTTTTCTCAGATTATTGTTCAGTGCCTGGTAATAGTGAAAATCTGAACCGTTAGAGTTCTGTACAAACTGAGTTTCCTTTCAGCATAGCTCAGAATTATCTGTGGTCTGGATTTGTCCAGCTCAGTTAGTCAAAAATCCTTTAGCTATTTCCTTTTTATTTGTAGCCCAGTATTATGTTCTCAGCTGTATCTGTAAATTTCCAACCAAGCCAGAGCCCCCCTTCCCCCATGTATGCGAGCCATCAATGTGAAACTTGTCAGCAACATATGGAGAGGGCTGTTTGTCAATATTAGTACCATCTGAGATCTGTTTGGATTATTAAATTACTTTTTAATGAATAGAGTGTCTGATGGTGCAGGGAGAGATTGTTGTGGGCTAGCTTAATTCTGGTCAGTTCAGCTGACAAGCTGGTTCCCCTTCTCTCAGAGGAAATAAAATTGCCACTTTAAGTTCTTGTTGAGGAAAGTTGATATAAAGTATTTTAAAAAAGCCAACAAAGTAGCTGCGCTGTTCTCACACTCCCCCTCACCATGCCTATTCAAGGATTACTATTTTATCCTCACTCCCAGGAGTAGCCAACTTGAATGCTAAGAACTGTGCATGGTTGAGAGATATTGAGAGATATGAGATATGTGAGAGATATCAGAAACATCCTTCTGGTGTTGCTGCCATTGAGCCGGTGCTTATTTTTCAGTGGGCGTGTTGGTCACCGGTGCCTATGTGGCTTCCATTTTTTCCCTGACTAACACGTGCTTGACAAAGTTGACATATCACTATGGTCTCATCAGCAGTATCAAGCACATAAAAGTCCCAAACTAATGACTTTTGACCTCTGGACTTAACAAGCTGCTGGTGGGACTGGGAGAGCTGAGAAACAGGTGTGGAAGATTTTGCTTTTTGGGATGCTTTCATCATTTCCATAAGACTACTTTTGGAAGGGGGTGACTGGACTGCTTAGGGGTTGATGATAGGCTTTGTGATAGCCTGACCCACGAACTCTGCATGTAAATGGCCTTGGCCTACATCACCCTTGACCTTTCTAAACTCAGGCTCCCATGAGGGTTCATCCCAGTCATCGCCATCAGCACTGATGCTGATGATGTCCATGTCCTCCTCCCTATCACTGTCTTCTTGCATGGCACCTTTCTTTCTCTACAGCATCTCCTCTGGGCCAGGGGATGACTACCCATATC
Organism: Neoceratodus forsteri; assembly: GCA_016271365.2. Taxonomy (NCBI): domain Eukaryota; kingdom Metazoa; phylum Chordata; order Ceratodontiformes; family Ceratodontidae; genus Neoceratodus; species Neoceratodus forsteri. Next base: position 1,229,282,724 of record CM057459.1, on the reverse strand, counting down.
TTCTGGATTATCAGACCTCGGCTGAACACTGTCACCACCACCAACTCCAGTAGGAACAGGCCTTGGGACAGTCACACTGACAGACTTATCACCTCCTCCTTCACCACTGTTCCAGTGCTGGTGTCTGTGTTTCCTTCTTCTCACTATTATCCCCCACCAGCATGGATGCAGCAGTTCTGGCCATAAAACTGAAACACAGGAATGCCAGTGCTTCTTTGAACAACTCCTTGCTGGTACCTGCTGCACCACCAGAGCCCACGAAGACACTAATGAGAAATATGTGTGCCTTAAGGAACTGGAAATGAAGCTGTACTCTCCTCAAAAGACTTCTTAGCTGCCTTGTCCCCCATGGTACATTTACCTGTACTGGACCATCTCTTAGCAGGCATTTTTATATGCTGCATCAAAGCATTCTCTGTATATCAAGAAAGGCTGTATTACAAACTGTGAATTACACCTCACACATGCAGTATTAACTTCTTTCCAAGTCTAAACACAATCAGGACAGGTAGCAGCACTCTCTACAACTAATGCCATATATGGCAGCCTATTCTAGTAAACACAAAAAGGTAATTTTTTTCTTTCCCCAAACAGGAATTAAAGCAACACAGGGAAAAAGGGCACAGGTAACCTACTTTAAAAACAGATCACTTGTGTCTGGACAACTGAAGTACTGCAATGTGCTAGTACTTACTACTACAATTTAGTGTTATATAAGGGTAGAGACAACCATATAACATTGACAAACAAAGGCAGCTACAACAATATGGATGGTTTCAGCAATAGCTTGACAACTACCATATTAATATGTAGTTTTTTATATTGTGTGGGACAGGTAGTAATGCTGTAACAGGGAAAGGGTAAGCAAAGTCAACTGAAACAGGAACACCGGAATACAGAGGAAAGCTCCAGCAATAAAATACAGCAGGGGAGCAATTCACCAAAGCAGTGAAACTGTATATGGCCAAGTTCAAGTGATCAACTAAAAGTACTTAAGTTTTCATACAAAAAATATAGAACTGTTGCTTTTCACAGTTTAAGTGACACAGGTTCACAGCAAACAGAACTGACCACAAACACAAAAACATAGCAACATAGACTTTGATGGCAGATAAGAACTGCTTGGCCCACCTAATCTGCTGATTTCATTACCTACAGGATAAGCTGCAGATCCTAGTTAACCAACAGCCTATTTCTTCCTACCCCCAACAAAAATTGCCTTATGTCTGTCCCATGTATTCTTGAATTCTCCCACAGTTTTAGACCCCACAACCTCCTCAGGAAGGCTGTTCCATGCGTCCACCACCCTCGCTGTGAAAAAATACTTCCTCACATTGCCCGAAACCACCCCCCCATCTTCAAATTGTTTTATTTATTTATTTATTTATCAAGTCTAGGATTACAAATACCTTTGAACCTTGGCTTTTACAGAGGTTCCATGTCAGAGAAATACAAATTATGGGAACATCAAGACAGACATTACAACAATCTGACAATGCAAACAGAGTACAGATTAATACAATTCAAGGATAGCATTGTAACAAGGCAGCCAGCGGCATTTATCAGAGATTGTGTCCCCTTGTTCTTGCACATCTCTTTTCCCCAGAAGGATACCACCCTCTTGGACTTTGTTGATTCCATTGAGGTACTTAAAAGTTTCTAACATGTCCCCCCGCTCCCTCCTTTCTTCAAGGGTATACATATTAAGCTCCTTTAGTCTCTCCTCATATGGCTTCTCATGCAAACCCTGCACCATTTTAGTTGCCCTTCTCTGGACTGCCTCTATCATGTCTATGTCCTTGCGGAGATGGGGTTTCCAGAACTGGACGCAGTACTCCAGATGGGGTCTCACCAACTGTCTGTACAGAGGGATAGCAACTTCCTGTTTTCTGCTGGTGATGCTTCTCCCTATACACCCCAGAATCCCCCCAGCCCTCCCTAATGCCTTGTCACATTGCTTGTTAATCTTAAGGTCATCTGATATGATTAACCCCAGGTCCATTTCCATTTTTATTGTTGTTACTACTCCCCCCCACTGTGTAATCTTCCCCTGGGTTTTTGTTTCCCAGGTGAATTATTTTGCACTTCTTTGCACTGAATCCAAGCTGCCATACTTCTGACCATTCCTCCAACCTTGCCAAGTCCCTTCTAATCCTTTCTATGCCTCCTTGTGTATCAGCCCTGTTACAGATCTTTGTGTCATTTGCAAAGAGGCACACTTTTCCTTCCAGTCCCTCTGCACTATCACTTATAAAGACATTAAAAAGAACTGGACCCAATACTGAACCTTGCGGTACCACACTAGTAACCCCTCTTTCTTCAGAGTGGATTCCATTTACAATGACCTTCTGTGTCCTGTTGTCCAGCCAATGTTTTACCCACTCTACCACCCTGGGACTCACTTCCAGGCTGATTAATTTGACTATTAATCTTTTTATGTGGGACTGTGTCAAATGCCTTGCTAAAGTCTAGGTAGGCCATGTCCACAGACCCTTTCTGGTCTACTACTTTTGTCACCCAGTCAAAGACATCAATTAGATTCATCTGACATGACCTTTCTGCTGTGAATCCATGTTGCCTTGGGTCCTGTGCCCACTGGCCTCTAGGTACTCAGCAATTGTTTCCTTCCATCACTTTCCCTACCACAAAGGTCAAACTGACAGATCTGTAGTTTCCTGCCTCTGTCGTGGTCCCACTTTTGTGAAGGGGAATCACATCCCCACAACAAAAAATAAAAAATGAAATAAGGGATCAGCCCTGTGTGTTCAAAACTTTAGAATTCACAACTAAAAGCAGAAGAGTGGTACATAACACAGGCTAACTAAGAGGCGCAGGAACTCTCAGACAGGAGTAACTTTTCAAAGAAAGAAAAAAATACATGTCGAGATATAAGGAAATGAATACAAATAAGTAGAACAACAACAAAAATATAAAGGCTTAAAAGAAATAACAGTAAATCACTCACAATTTGTGAGAAATCTGTTTGTAAAAGGCTAGAAAAGGCCTACACTGGTTTTACACACCTACCCTACCCCACTCACCTCCTTCGCAGACACAGACAAAACTAAAAACTAATTAAAGTATTATTCAAAAATCCACAAAATTAGAAAGTGTTCCCTAGCAGCACTAGGAACAAACTGTATATCTGGGAGCAACTAGCTCTTAAAAACAAGTTTTTAAAGAGATTTTAAAGGGTTTATTGGCTGTGATGCACCACAACAGCTTCTCTCCATCCCAACAGGCAAGACTGTGCTGTAAACAACCTGCATGCAATATTTGCCTATATACCCACAATGCACTGCAAATTTCACCTTTAGTGCATAACCCGTGGTGAAATCAAAAGTTACACTGGCAAAGTTTTACCTCAAGGCAATATTTTAAGCATGGGTGGGCAAAATTGTTCAGTGAAAGCATATTATCTTGAGAATTTCACAATTACACAAATCCCAGGCAAAATCAGATTTGCTGGGCAAAACATTTGTAACATTTCAAAATTATGTGACATATTTCGCCTGCTGAAATTTTAATTTCACACAATGCTAACTTCCGTGTCCACCACCTGAATATGTATTGCTCCTGTCACTTCATGTGCAATGGCTGAGCAGAAGGGTAATTGCTCTCCACACCCCAGAAATAATGTAAATAAGCCCACCTGGCTCTATTACATCTACCACACATCGGGTGAAATTGTGGGATGAAATTTGTTAACCATCATTGGGAGGCAATATAGCCTGTGGAGAAACTTTACCTGAGACTCATTAAACTTGTTGCACATCAATAGCCCCATGTGTGAGATCAGGACAGTGATCCAACTCTTCAGATATCTGGATGCATAGACCCCTTTCCCATAGTTCTTTCACTTTATTGGATCTGTCCGGAAACAACTATCTATCTTGTTTCATAGCTCGTGCTATCATTTGCTTTGGGTCAGCCCACATCATCCACAGAAGCTGATCCAGTGGCTCTAGGGCTCTCATCTGCCCCTCCATACCTCCTCTACCTGTTACTCAGAAGTACTTATATCTATGTGTGGCCGGTGTGCCAAACTGCTCACTAATGTCCTCAAATGTCCACATCCCTCCATCTGCCTATAGATCTCTTAAACATCACACTCCCTTGCTCCCATATCCCAAAGCTTCCATCCTCTATCCCTGGTAGAAAGGCCAGGTTCCACACCAATAGTATTATCCGCATTGCTTCCCCAACCACTCCCTCCTCTTCTTATTTTTTGCTCCCATGTGCACTGTCCATTCTTCAATGGGATTCCTTTCTCTGAGTCTATGGTGGTATGACACTTGGCCAACTGGTTGTGATTATTGTATGCTACTTGTAAAATAAAAATATAGTATGTGATTGTCTCACATAAGACAGCCTGGGCTTTCATGGGTGCCCCCCAGGTTTCAGTGAAGCTACAGGATATGTAGACTGACTAGGAGATCTCTGTAATGTAATTAACTTCCTTGAGAAATTGGATTTTATGGCCTTTTTATGACCTGTTGCTGCTTTGAAGTTGGGAAACTAAACATACATTTTATTACAGAACAGGACATAATTTAGCTGATGCCTGTTGGCTATATCGCATCTAGGTGATGGATTGCAGGGTTGAACACCTCAAAGGAACTGGTGGATCAAAGACTCATAATTTGGGGAATTCATTTTTGCTGATGTCACCTTATTCAATATACCTCCTGATAGGACTTCATGTTTGTATTTTTTTTTTGTATTCTAAACGGAGGAGCTAGATGACTCACAGAGGAGGTTCAGAGAGCTAGAGTTACACTAATACATGTGTCTGAACTGTTTGAAAGTTATATACAATCTTGGGACTCTAGAAAGACACAGCTCTCTGATTTAATTTAACTGCACTTACAGAGGTAATACATTAGATAGAAAAGATCTAATTGTATGTTGGTAAGAGTTTTTGTTTTGTACTTTGCCCTTGTTCTTTTACGTGATTGTATGTTCTTTGATATATTGTTCTGTGTTTACATTTTTCATATTTTTATCATCTTTTAGTAAAGTACCTTTTACTTAAAAGACTGCGTGGGTGTCTGCCAGTTCTTTCTTTATGCATGTGATGTATAAGAGATTAAGTCTGACCAAATTGTTCAACAGCTTGATGGTGTTACGGAACTGGAAAAAGGTAAGAATATACCTAAGGTCTCTTTTAGAGTTTTAAGGGTTCATTTTGGAAGCCTGACTGGGTGCCCCTGGTGTAAGATTGTACCTCAATCCCCAAAGAAGGTACATATCTGAGCCTGTGCATTGGGTACGCTAGTATAAGGTTCACAGTTTGAATCTCCTCAGAACTTGAGACTAAAGGTGATTCCGACCCTAAAGCAGACAGGAGGGTTACCCTGTCTGTTACCTATTCACACTATTACAGCTCTAGGGGTTGGCATTGTGGGGGAGTAGAGGCCTGACCTGCTAAGTGCGTTTGTGACAGATTTGGTTAGCAGCAGCATAACATTTGGTAACACAAGCTTTAACTGTTCAGTGTGTCAGCTTGATACTGTACAGCTCACTTGCAAAATAAAGCAGTGATTTATATTCAAAAAGGAATCAGAACTATATCATTTTGCTTACAGTCAAGTTCCTACCTGTTTTATTTTTTTCAAAGTGCAATTTAGAGTAGCATTAGTTAGGGAACAAGATGGCTTCTAACTACAGCGGGCACACTGCAGACTTCTTGAGGCAGTTGTGCCAGGACAGTGGAGTCTTGTACAAGGGGAGAGCCACCAAGCACAACCTCATGGATGCTCTGATGGCAGCAGATGCCCAGAGTGTCAAGTCATAGACCGTGACTGTAAAGGACTAAACCTTGGATGTGGAGGGGTCAGTGGCCAGTGCAGTGTCCAGATCTGGAGGGGGAGGACAGCAGGGCTAGTGCAAGCCCAGGGCTACAGCAGCAGGGGAAGGTCACCAGCATTCTGGAGCCAGAAACAATCAGGCTGCAGACTGAGTTGCACAGAATGGAGTTGGAGTTCTAGAAAGAATAGAAGAGAAGTGAGAACAATGAGCTGCAGAGGAGAAGAAGGACTGTGAACAGCAAGAGCAGACCGTGAGGAGCATGACTGCCAGAGGTGACATGAACTGGAGAAGTTAAGACTCCAACCACCAGCACCAGAACACGTAAGTGGCTTGGGTTTAACTGGAACTGCAGGACTGGGTTACAAATTAAATTCCAAATTGATAGCCAAATTTAAAGAGAGGGAGGATAGGCAAAAATTCCTAGAGGGTCCTGGAGCTTCCAGCCATCCCCGCTACTTACCAGGAAAGCTCAGGATGCATTGGGTCAAATGGACAATGAGGACAGTATCGATTACAGCAAACTTAAAGTTGCACTTTTAAAAAAGTTTGATTTAACTGCTGAAGCATACAGAGCTAAATTCTGAAGCTCAGGAGAAGCCCTGATATGAGCTATGAGGAGCTAGCCAGGAAACAACATTAGTTTTTAAAACATTGGTGGGAAGGAATTGAAGCAAACACTGTAGATAAAATTAAAAATGCTATATTGTTTGAGCAGTTTTTTGGGGCATGACCAGCAGAGCTGAAAACCTGGCTAGAGGACCAAGAGCTCAAAACAGTGCAAGAGGCTGCTCAACTCTCTGACTGCTATGCCAAGAGCAGATCTGCTCTGAGAGTGAATGGGATGGGTGTGGCAGTGCAGATAGGGAAAAGCACACCTTTAGGGCAGCTAAAACCCTCACTGTCTCCACCAAAACCAATTAGCCCTAGGTTTCAAAGAAAAGATTTCTCTGAGAAAAGAAACAAATGTTGGGTTTGTAAAGAAACTGGGTATATTGCCAGACAGTGTCCCAAAAGGACGAGCAATAAGCAAAATGGAGCTAGGAAAGAAGTGGGTTGTTTGCATGTCCCTGGAAGCATGCTTGTGAACATGAGGGAACACATGCACCAAGTCATGGTGAATGATGTACAGACACAAGGGTTAAGGGACACAGGGACATCCTTGACATTGGTAAGAGGGGATCTGGTAGAGCCTGGTCATCTTATACCCAATGAATCTGTAACTGTACAAGACTTCACTTGGGAGGAGAAACATTGCCACTCACTAGTGTTCTCCTAGACTGGGGTGAAACAGGGGAACTGTGCAACAGGTGGCTGTAGCCAAAACGTTAGCAGTTGACATCATCCTTGGCAACAATCTCAAACAGGGAATGGTGTGTGAAGTTACCCATAGCCAAGGGAGAAGGGGAAGTTGTAGTTCCCCAGACCCCATAGAAGCCATTGTGGAAACTAACTGGGAGGCTGGTTCCCCAGCCTGTGTCTCCTGATATAGAGACTAATGAAAAGAGGGTAGAAATTTCCCCAGTAGCAGTTAACCATACAGCTATGCAGGGTTACTCTGAAGGAGGAGGGGTGACTCACTGTCAGAGGGTTAGGTATGACAGTAATCCAGAGTGCCCTGATTCTAGAGCTAGGGACCCTAGTTTAGATACTGATGGGGACCTGTCCCATGCCTTGGGAATGTGCAAGGAGTTTGCAGCTGCTCAGAAAAGTAGTCTAGAGAAGCTGAGAGCTTGGGCAGACTAACGGAGCACAGGGAGGTGACAGAAAACAAAGTTTATTGGGAAAATGAACTGATGTATACTCAAGATGTGAAGACAGAGGGAGGAGTAATAGGCAGGCAGCTTGTCGTTCCCCAGGGGTACCATGAGCAGTTGCTCAAGATTGCACACGGTATTCCCTTGTCTGGACATCTGAGAATTGCACACACTATACAGCGGTTGGCCCAAAATTTCCTATTGGCCCAAATTCACCCAGCAGGTGAGGGGGTATTACCCCAGGTCACTTGTCATCAGGTATAAGAAATAAGAAAGACGGGTAAGAAATCAAAGCTGTCCTAATTCCATTGCTCATAGTGGAGAAGCCATTCCAGAGGTTGGGAATGGATATTATGGGGACTTTAAATACCCCCAGCTACTCCGGGAAGAGGTTCATCATGACTGTGATGGATTATGCCACCTGGTATCCAGAGGCAGTGACCCTATCCTCACTGAGGACAGACAAAGTGGTAGTTGCCTTACTTGGGATTTTCTCCCGTGTTGAGTTTCCGCAGGAGGTTATCACCGATCGAGAGGGTTCATTCATGTCGGACCTGATGAAATGTTTGAGGGAGAAGTGTGGCGTGGTGCAGGGATGCACAACACCTTATTCCCACAAGTCAATGGGCTTGTGGAAAGATTTGACAGTATCCTGAAGTCAATGCTCCAAGCGTTTGCTGAACAGCATGGGAGAACTGGGAGAAATACCTTCCCCACCTGTTTTGCATACAGGAGGTGCCCCAGAGTTGACAAGGATTTCCCTTTGGGCTCTTACAGTATATGGATGCGGGTATGGGCCCTTGACTTGATCCAGGAGGACTGGGAAGGCAAGCACATCACCAGGGCACTCCCATAGTGGATTACATCCTTAGATTTAGGAAAGGCTGAAGGAGCTTATGGGAACAGCCCACAGCAACCTGGCAGTTGCCCAAAAGAAACAAAAGTGTGGTACAACCGGGCAGAGCCACAAGGCACTGTACACAGTGGGTCAGGAAGTCATGGTCCTTATTCCGATCCAGAAAGACAAGCTGCAGGCTGAGGGTGGGACTGTACAAAGTAGTCAGAAAGGTAAATGACGAGAATGATATCATAGAGTTACCTGACAGAAGACATACAGAAAGAATGTACCATGTCAACATGATGAAGCCGATACTAATATGGCTGACATGGTGTTTGCAGTATGTAGTCCTGGGGAGGGATAGATGAAGGAGACCCCTTCTGGACTTACTGGAAGAAAGCAAGTGGGAGTCCTCTGTGGAGGCAGTTAAATTGTCACCCTAGCTGGCCCCGGACAAGATCCAGGAAATAAGAGAGGTTTTAGCAGACTTTGCCACACTGTTTAGTGCCAAACCTGGATTATCCCCCTTAGTGATGCACAATGTGGAGACAGGGACACAGATGCCCATATGGCGGACAGCATATTGGGTGTCAGAGTCTGTCCAAAAGGACATTAGGAGGGATAGACTTTCAACAAGTGACAGAGATTCACAGGGCTGATGGTGCTAACTTCCAAAATAATTAACCAATACAGTTTGTGGAGAGCACTTTCCCCTACTGGCAGCAGGTATAAAAGAAACTACACATACACCAAAATTAGTGCTTCAAAGTCATTTTACCTCAAGAGGCGTAGCAGTGCAGCAGACAGGGTAGCTTATGTTTCACCCATCCATACGGGCTTCTTCAGAGCTAGTGAATTACATTCTATTCAAATAATATATACTCCCACCATTGATGCCACTTCACATATAAACCAATCAAATCACTCTATCACTTGTCTTTTCACCCATCTTAAGTGATTACATTAAACAAGTACTTTATGCACAATCAAAGTAGTGGGAGTCAAACATGCAACACAAAGTTGATTCCATATGCACAAACTTTTCAAAAATAATCATGTTCTGATCCCACATTTCATGATACCATCTCACAGTCCAGGAACCTTAAAGGAGAAAACAAATAGTATAGAAAAAAATACAAAATATTTTTCCATTATTTTTATCATTTTAATCACAAATAACAAAATCTCTTCTTCATTAATAAATCCTTATTAAATCCTTATAGATTAACATCAGAAGGCGGGGGTGTGAAACAACACATAGCAAAAAGGGGGGTCAGTAATAAAATTGGAAGCCAAAAGATATGTTATACACTTATAACAAAAGGTTTTTCTAGGAAACTATTTCCTTTTTTTTTATTCAAATGGTTTCAATTCAAATTTCTCATTTACACCAGGGATCCATAGCTCCCATCCTATATATCCATCTTTGTTTCTTTTACTTCAAAACAGCTTCCACATCTCCACCCCTAACATGGGTTTTTACATGTTCCAAACCACAGGCCATAACTTCATGAATGCCTTTGTTTGTTGTTCTTAACATGGAGAGCCACAGCATAATCTGAATTTCCATTTTTAATTGCTAGAATATGTTCATTCAATCTGAATCAACAATGCCGCTTAGTTCTCCCAATATCAAGATACCACAAATACAGGTAAGTTTGTAAATAACTCACTTAGTTTTACAAGTAATATGATCTTGTATTTTCTCCTCTCTACCTGTCCTGGGGTTAAAAAAAATACTCAGTTTTTTGCATAAAGTGGCATGTGTTGCAAAACCCACACGGTCCAGAACTCTTCTTACTTGTAATTTGTTTATGCTTCCCTTTTGTGTGATAACTAGAGACTAATGAATCTTTCAAATTTCTCCCCCTCAGATATAAAATTCTTAACGGTTTTTCAAACATCATCCGTTGTCCCGTGACTATTTGTCCCATTAGCTGTTGCCCCCACGACTATTTGTCTGCTACAACATGACCGTGACAATTTGTCCGACAGTGAAATGACTGTATGAGATTAGTGTCATGAAAAAATTTCCTCTGTTTTAGTTTTTTATTTTGACATCATAATTCTTAAGATATTCACTGAACTTAATCTGACACCATGGAAAATTAGGGTGATCTTTAAAGGTGGTCACTACTCTTTCTTGTTGTTCAATTGCCACATTTAATTCACTCATTAACTCATCACCATCTTCGATGACTAACTTAATTAATTCCTGTGAAGCATTATGAATAACTTTTTCCTATTTTGTGACTAAATTCGGTCTCGTTTCCCCTGATGCAGCATGTTGTAAAATTCATAGCCCTCTCGGAGCTCTTTGCACCTGAAGATAAGCATTCATTGCTTGCTTCTGCCAAAACAGTCTGTGGCTACGGGTTGCTAATTTCTCCAAACTATAGAAGGCATTTCTGATGGTATTCTCACCTGTCCCTGTATTCTTTTCACCGTTTGGTTTTCTGACAAGGTCCGGTGCAGCTTGTCATATAAGATTTTCTCCAGGTTCCTCGGAAAATAAGGTGGAATAGAGATTCACCTTCTGAGTTATCCTTGTCATAGCCACACTATTTAACTGCTCCATGTCTTGGAATTAAACTCAAGGGTAACTGCGGATCCGTAGGTTTTAGGTCCAAACCTGTGCTACTCAAATAAGAGTAATAGACATTCAACAAGTGATGGAGATTCACAGGGCTGATGGTGCTAGCTTCCAAAATAGTTAACCAATACAGTTTGTGGAGAGCACTCATCCCTACTGGCAGTAGGTATAAAAGAAATGACACATGCACCAAAAATTAGTGCTTCAAAGTCATTTTACTCCTTGAGAGGCATAGCAGTGCAGCAGACAGGATAGTTACATTTCACCCATCTATATGGGCTTTTTCAGAGCTAGTGAATTACATTCTATTCAAATAATATATACTCTCCCACCATTGATGTCACTTCACATATAAACCAATCAAATCACTCTATCACATGTCTTTTCACCCATCTTAACTGATTACATTTTAGTTTTAGTTTTAGTTTAGTTTTAGTTTATTGTTCTAGGAATTACTACCTTTGAGCCAGAGGCTCTTTTACAAAGGTTGCACGTCAATTAGGTACAGTAAAAAAAGGTTACATAGATAACACAACAATTTGTGCTGTGTCAAAAGCGAGAAAAACATATACAAATACATATCAAATCATTTGTGCAAAAGGACATGAGATATCAATAATCACATTATTATTACAAGAAAGAGGGGTCATGCCAGATTAGGAGAAACAAATAGGGAAAAGTCCAGAACAGAGAGGGTAAGTGAAAGGTGTGGGGAGCAGACAACAGCAGGAGAAAAGGTTTCCCAAACATGTCTTTGTCAAATAAAGGAACAGGGTGGGTAGTGAGAAAATAGGAGGTTTAATCAGGGCAGTCACAGGAGCTGGAGGTGGCAAGGTGAGAGAACAGCCTTGATTTGAAAATACCTAGAGAGGTGGAGGCAGTAATATGAGTGCTGAGGGCATTTAGCCAGCTGGGGTCATGAGAGCCAAATGATCTTTGTCCCTGAGAAGTCCGGCATCGGGGGACTTGGAGAGGCTGGTGTTCTGATCTTCTGGTAAAACGGGTGCTAGCGCTAGAGCATAACAGGTCTTGGATACAAGGTGGAGTGAGGCCCAGTGGATTTTTTGCCATCAGGCAGGTAGGTTTTATCCGGTTTGAGAGTTGCAACCAACCTGAGTCAGCATAGAGTTCACATGTGTGGTCCGTCGATGTGCACCAGTGAGCAGCTGACAGGCCTTATTTAGGGATGTTGTAATGCGACTAAGTGCTGTAGTAGTGGTAGATCCATGTATAACTAAGCCATAGTCAACGACTGAGATGATAGAGGATTGGATGGCAATCCTCAGTGCAGAATGGGTAAGGAGCTGTCGGTTCTGATACAGAATCCCAATTCGCTGATTAATAGTTTTTGCTGTACTATCAATGTGAGTTGCAAAGGTTAGGCCTTTATCAAAGTTGATTCCAAGATATTTGAAAATTGGCACTTGTTCAAGGGTATTTCCCAAGTATGTATTAATGGTGAGTGGAACTTGCCGTTTCTTGTTTTGCAGGTTAGAGAAGAGCATGGATTTAGTTTTTTTGTGGTTTAGAACCAGCTTATGTTCAAGGAACCACATCTCAACTTTGGAAAAAGCATGCTGAAGGGTGAGGCGTAAGAGGTTCGGATCTTTATGAGTGGCAAGAATCACGGCATTGTCGGCATAGAGGATTATTTGTTCAGGGCAGGATTTGGGGAGGGAGTTTAGGAAAAGGCTGAAAAGGAGGGGGCTCAGGATGGATCCCTGGGGAACTCCTGAGCGAACCGGTTTTGAGTCTGAGAGAACTCCAGTTACTTTTACAGATTGAGAGCGCTGAGCAAGGTAATTTTTTACCCAGTCACCAGGACCCTGCGAGAGCCCAAGGGATAGTAGTTGTTTGATAAGTTTGCCATGGTGTACTGTATCAAATGCCTTGGTTAAGTCAATGTAGACTGCTCCAGTTAGGTTTCCTTTGTCCATGGCATTGTGGATTGCACCTGAGAATTCAAGTAGGGCAGTCGATGTGCTGTGCCCTTTCCTAAATCCATGCTGCTGAGTGCATAGGATATTGTGCTTTTCCAGGTAGTCTGAAAGTTGGTCCGCCACTGCTGCCTGCAGGGCCTTAGAGAGGTGTAGTATTGATATCAGGCGATAGTTACCAGGCAGTGACATATCACCACTTTTGTGCACCGGAGTGACAACTGCAGCCTTCCATTTCCTAGGAATTGGCTGTAGCAGAGGGAGAGATTGAAAATTTTGTGAGGGAGCAGTACTTCCTCCAGAGTGAGGGACAAGTTTAAGGTCAATAGTGTCGCTGCTTGCTCGGGACTTAGAAATGGCCTTCTTTACATATTTATAGACTTCATGTGCCTTTACTAGTTTGAAATGGAAGGGTGGTTCGTTGGAGAGGCAGTAGTAGAAGTAGAAATTGAGGGTCAGCATCAGTGAAGAAATCAGATGAGAGGACACCACTAAGGTCCGTGAAGGTATCATTTAGGGTGTTTGCAATGATCTCTGGGTCTAATGTAGTGGTTCCATCCACATTCATTATAGTAGAGAGAGGATTTGGACTGCTGTCCCATGATATTCTTTATGTTGTCCCAGAAGGATTTCCCTTCACCCCAGGAGTTGGAGAGGGCATTCTTGAAGTAAGAGCTCTTCATCAAGCGGATCTGTTTAGTACAGTGGTTGCGAGCCTGTTTATATTTCTGGATGTCTGACAGAGTGGCAGTAGCTCTTGCAGTGGCCCAGAGGTGATCCCTACTTTTGAGTTGTGCCAATAGCTTCGCCGTGAGCCAGGGATTTGTGAGTGCTTTGATTTTGCGCTTTTTGACTGGTGCATAGGTGTCACAGGCAGTGTTGAAAGTAGTAATAAAGTAATCAAGGGCTAGGTCCACATCTTGAGTTTTGTAAATCAAGGACCAGTCTATCTGCCTAAGACAGGTCTTGAGATGAGTAAGGTTGCCATAAGGTAGGACTCTGCTGTAGATGGTTTTTGGAGGCGGCTTACGAAACTTATTTGTCCAGGTACATATTATTGGAGAGTGATCACTGAGCGAGTCAGGGAGAACACTTATATTGGTTATACGGGTAGGGTGACTGGTAAGGATCCAGTCAATGAGGGTGCTGGTCCCTGATTTGTAGTTTTTCCTGGTAGGGGAGTTTACCACTTGTGTTAAATTTGCTGCTAGGATAGCATCTTTGTTTGACCCTGCATCAGGAGCAAGCCAATTGATATTAAAGTCCCCAAGGAGAAGGAGTTCGATGTCAGAAGGTTGTGTACTTACGAACTCGAGGTCAGCCTGTAGGCCGGAATCAGGATCTTTTGGTGGGATATAGACAGCAGCAATTGTGAGGACTTTGTTTTGGGCACCAAGTAGTATCTTGATAGGGAGGAGTTGCACTGAGGTTTCTGTGGTGGGGTAAGAACCAGGGAGACAGGTGAGGTAGTCCTTTATGTAGATTGCACACCGACCACCGCTTTTCGAGGTCCTATCCAGCCTGAATGTCTTGTAGCCTTGTATAGAGATGGCATGATCCAGAGTATTAGGTGTCAGCCAAGTTTCGACAATGGCAAGGATATCCGGGTTGTGTTGGCTGGCAAAGATTTGAAGGGAGGCCAGTTTTGGGAGGAGACTGCAGATGTTTAAGGTAGCAATTTTGAGCCCCCCCCCTCCATTTTGGCAGGCTTTGTTGTACTGTAGGAGATAGGGCCAGGATTTGAGTGGACACTTCCTGATATCAAGAGGAGGAGGAGTAGGAGTTTAAGAGACAGTTGTTTATCAGAGTCAATAGAATTACACTTCTGAGGCTTATGGCTTGGACCAGTGCAGGCGTCTAGGGCCCCAGAGCAAGGAGGTTGTTAGTAATAGAGGATGATATGCCCATTTATCCTTGTTGTAACTTGTCAGTTGCACCCAGTCGCTGCAGATAGGTACCTGGTGGTTGAAGTCAAAAGCCAAAAGAATGATCAACAGCTGAAGTCCAGAGTCACTGAAAACATTAAACAAGTACTTTATGCACAATCAAAGTGGTGAGAGTCGAACATGAAATACAAAGCTGATTTCAAACGCACAAACTTTTCAAAAAATAATCATGTTCTGATCCTATATTTCATGATACCACCTCACAGTCTGAGGAACCTTAAAAGAAGAAAAAATAGTATAGAAAAGAATATAAACTATTTTTCCATTATTTTATCATTTTAATCACAAATAACAAAATCTCTTCTTCATTAATAAACTTATTAAATCTTTATAGATTAGCTGCAGGACTGGGGTTGTGAAACAACACATAGCAAAAGGGGGAAGAGAGGTTCAGTAATAAAATTGGAAGTCGAAAGATATATTATACACTTATAACAAAAGTTTTCTAGGAAACTATTTTCTTTTTTGATTAAAATGGTTTTAATTCACAGCCCTGGGCCTCACCCATAGTCCTTGTGCCCAAGCCAGATGTCTGTACTCATTTCTGTGTGGACTATCATGGTCTGAATGCAGCCACAAGTCAGACACCCACCCGATGCCCTGGATGAACTCCTGGACAAGCTGGGAGGGGTGACATACCACTTACTCATTGACTTGACGTAGGGGTATTGGCAGGTAGAGTTAACTGGCAGAGCTTAGGAGAGATTGGCCTTCATCACTCTAACAGGCTTATTTGAATTTAAAGTAATGCCTTTCAGAATGAAGAATGCCCCAGCCTCTTTCCAAAGGTTGGTGAACCAGGTGTTAAATGGTGCTTAAGAGTACCCTGTGGCATACCTGGATCACACTGCCATCTTTAGTGCCAGCTGAGAGGAACACCTGTCCAACCTTAGGGATATACTGGACAGGATATAGAAGGCTGGGCTCACTGTCAAAGCTGAGAAGTGCCAGGTGACCATGGCTGAAGTGGCATACCTTGGGCATGTTGTAGGCAGAGGACAGCTCCCTCCTAACCAAGTAAAAATAGAGGTGATCAAGGTATGGCCCAGACCAGAAACACAGAAGCAGGTCAGGAGTTTTCTAGGGACAGCAGGGTACTATAGGAAATTTGTACCCAATTACAGTACCCTGGCTGCTCCCATATCTGACCTGGTAAAGAAAAAGATGCCTAAGAAAATTACCTGAAAACCATACCATGAAAAAGCCTTTACCAGACTGAAGGAGTCACTATGCAGTGCTCCTGTGCTGGCAAATCCTGACTATAGCAGACCCTTCATTGCCCAGATGGACACCTCAGAAATGGGTATTGGGGCAGTACTGAGTCAGACATCCAACCAAGGGAAAGATTACCCTGTAGTGTACCTGAGTAGAAAGTTACTTCCCAGGGAGCAGGCTTGCTCTACTGAGGCAAAAGAGTGTCTTACAATAATGTAGCCCTAAAGAAGTTAGAGCCATACTTATATGAGCAGCATTTTGAGGTACAAACTGACCACAACCCCCTGGTTTGGCTGACACAAATGGGAAAAACTAATGGTAGACTATTAAGATGGAGTCTTGCCTTGCAAGGGTATGACATGATGATCTTACATAGGGCTGGAGTGACTAGTCAGAACACAGATGGCTTGTCGCGTCTATATGAGAAGTGAACTGACTTTGGAAGCTCATCCTATGCAGGGATAGAGCCCTCAAAATTCAGTCTAGGTGAGGGAGGACTGTGACGCCGCCAGCTGGTTATGATTATTGTATGCTATTTGTAAAATAAAATATAGTATGTGATTATCTTGCATAAGATAGCCTGGGCTTCCATGGGTGCCCCTTACCCCAGGTTTCAGTGAAGCTACAGGATATGTAGACTGACCAAGATATCTTTGTAATGTAATTAACTTCCTTAAGAAATTGCATTTTATGGCCTTTTATGACCTGTTGCTGCTTTGAAGTTGGGAAAATAAATATACATTTTATTACAGGATAGGACATCATTTAGCTGATTCCTGTTGGCCATATCACACATAGGTGACAGATTGCAGGGTTGAAAGCTCAAAGGAACTGGTGGATCAAAGACTCATAATTTGGGAAATGAGTTTTGCTGATGTCACCTTATTTAATATAGCCTCCTGATAGGACATCATGTTTGTATGTTTTTATATTCTAAAAGGAAGAGCTAGATGATTCACAGAAGGGTGTGGAGAGACAGAGTTACACTAATACTTGTGTCTGAACTGTTTGAGAGTTATATACAATCTTGGGACTTTAGAAAGACACAGCTTTCTGATTTAATTTAACTGCACTTACAGAGGTAATTCATTAGATAGAAACGATCTAACTATATGTTGATAGGAGTTTTTGTTTTGTACTTTGCCATTGTTCTTTTAAGTAACTGTATACTCTAACATATTATGTGTTTACATTTTCATATTTTTATCATCTTTTAGTAAAGTACCTTTTATTTAAAAGACTGCGTGGGTGTCTGCCAGTTCTTTCTTTATGCATGCTACGTATAAGAGATTAAGTCTGACCAAACTGTTCAACAGCTTGATGGTGTTACTAAACTGGAAAAAGGTAAGAATATACCTAAGGTTTCTTATAGAGTTTTAAGTGTTCATTTTGGAAGCCTGGCTGGGTGCCCTGGCATAAGATTGTACCGCATCCCCAAAGAGGGTATGTATCTGAGCCTGTACATTGGTTACAGTAGTATAAGGTTCACAGTTTGAATCCCCCCCTGAACTTGAGACTAAAGGTGATTCAGACCCAAATGCAGATAGGAGGGTTACCCTGTCTGTTACCTGTTCACACTATTGCGCTCTGAGGTTGGCACTGTGGGAGCAGAAGGCCTGACCTGCTGAGTCCATTTGTGACAGTAGGCTCCCTTACCCCCAGGGTCTAAGTAGGCTGCCAGTCAAACTGCTCTTCCCCCCCTCCCTAAATCCACCCAACTAGACTACCCTCCCCCCTATGTACCAAATCCTGAATGTATCTGTTCTGTATTGCCAAAAAGTATCCCTTAAGATCTGGGAAGTTCAGACCCTCCTTCGTTATTGTACCCTTCAGATGCAGTAGGCTCATTCTGGGCCTCTTATTCTGTCAGATAAATTTACTGAATTTACTGAATACCCTTTCCCTATTCTTAACATCCCCATTAGTAAGTCCCATTGGAAGCATCTGCATGATGTATAATATCCACAGGAACACATTCATCTTTAGGAGACTGATGAATCTGATCCACGGTACAGGCAGTATCCTCCATCTCTCCAAATCTGCCTTAATTGTATGCATCAGGGGGACATAATTAAGTCCATAGAGGCCATCCAATTCCCACCCCACCGTAAGTCCCAAATATGTGAAATTATCCTTCACCACCTTAAAACCCCATGTGGGATCCCCTTCCCTCCCCACAAGTCCATCTATCAGTTTAGACAGGTTAACCTTATAACCCCAAAAAACTGCAAACTTCTGTACCACCTCCAGCTGTGCGGGGATTGATATATGCATGTCTATGGTAAACAGCAGCAGATCATCTGCATGTGTTATCTTGTGCTGCACTCTGATTCCTCCTGCACCCCTGGATCTTAAGATCCTCTCAATACTGATGGCCAGTGGCTCAATAGCCAATGAAAAGAGGAGCAGAGACAGGGGCACCCTGCCATGTCCCTTTATGTAGTTCAAACATATCAGAATTGCTTCCATTAACCAGCACCTGCACCCTGGGGTGCTGGTACAGCATCTTGATCATCCTGGCAAAAGAGCCCCATGGCCTAAACTGCCCCAGAACCTCAAAGAGGTACTGCCACCAATGCGATTGAAGACCTTCTTGGCTTTCATGGACAGCACCACCACTTGCCCCACATGCCGAGTTCCTCACTACACCACGCTGAGTAAATGTCTCATGTGATATGAAAGAAGTTTATGTACAAGCCCTTTCTGGTCTGGATATACCAGCTGTGGTAGCACCGTTTCCAGTCTCCATGCAAGCACCTTGGCAAAGATTTTAATATTACAATTCAGAAGGGATATGGGGTGATATGACCCACAGTCCTCCAGGTCATTACCTGGCCTGGGAAGTACACATTCATTGCCTGAAAACACTTCATTGGTAATCCTTCCCGCTTCTCCCGCCTCCTCCAGCATCACCACCGTAGCCCCTGCTAACTCCCCTCATAACTTTTTGTAGTACTCCATGACGTAGCCAACAGGTCCTCCCACTTTCTCATTCATTATTTGCACTATTGCATTCCCAATCTCCCCTGCTATAATGTCCTCCCCTATCTTCCTTTGGGATCTGGAGCCCTCCTAGAAACTCTGTGGCTTGTGGCTCTGTATTGTCATATTCTGCCTTATATAGTGATTTATAAAGGGTCACAAAGACACCCCCCAACTATGTCACCCTGTGTCAGTAATTGGCCTCCCCGGTCCCCCACCCTACCACCACCGCTGCCCCACTTCTTCCCCTAGTGAGCTATGTTAATATAGCTCACAACTTGTTTCACCATTCATATAATCATTGTTGTGCATACAACAGGGATGCCCTGGCCTCCCTCATCAAGTGTAAACTGAGGACACCCCTAAGTACTAACATTTCCCCTCTTAGTCTCTCTGAAAGCCTGTCTATCATTCTCCTTTCTCCATCCTGAAGCTGATGTTCTAGAGCCTGCCCACTGTCTCTCCTTTGTTTTTTATGACTGTGGACTAGCCCAGTAGGTGTTTTGCATTCAGAAAAGGGCTGATATCATTTTTACTACTATACAACATAATGGAGTGTTAAAAATAGATTTCTCCACTAAAGCCTCTTCACTAAGCTGCCTGTGTGTATATAAGAAGCTGTAGAGCACTCTTTTTCCTCTGGCTTGAGAAGTTAATCGAGCCCACAGAAAGTTAACTTATTGTCTTCTGACAGTCATTCTGTGTCAGATTACCAATGGATAGTACAGACATCATAGAAAGCTATTGGAAGTAGAATGGGTTAAACACTTACTGGAGCTTTCTGTATAACAAATAAGCTCTGCTGTTTCCCTAAGCCCCTATGAACAACCTCATTAAGCCATTTGACACCACCATTCTAATAGCAGTCATTCTGCAACTCTGCAGGTCATTCCATAGCAAGAGTCTCAGTGTTGCCTGTTTCCAAATAATACACCAACTTCATGTTCTCAGGCAGGCAGTTCTGGGCTATTGTTTATATTCTACAGAAGGTTCTTAACCTGCAATTTGTGACTATAGGTGTTTACAACTAAATGATAGTAACCTCATTTTCTTCACTTGCAAATAGGTAGGCATGTATGTGTCTAATTTTTGTTTGACTTGGGTTACACACAGAATCTGATCAGTTCATAACATGCTGTATTGTGATTAAATTAACTGATACATGGGGGCTTTGGCTTCTTTTACAAATTCATTTTTCCTGACCATGGATATACTAAGCCAAAAATTTCTCAACACAATGTTTAAAGATAAGGAGTTTAGCAGTATTTTAGCTGATGTGGTGTAAAGAGCTGCTACCTGGAAAATTACCTGGTTGGGGGGGGGCAGGGGCTGCCACAAGAAGAATGGGACTTCATGGATGGGGGAACTCATGGCAGCAGAAGAGGCATGATGGCGTTAAAAGCTTAATTGTGTGGATGTAGAGGCACCAATATTTAAACATGTCTTTGGTAGAGGACTAAGTGTGATTTGGGGTGGGGGAGTGAGTCTTGATATTTTTAGCATAATGGTTTTCTGAAACTTCATCCTTCAGTGGGTTAGGCTGTATCCATCTGCACAGTATGTCACTAAGCCACATGCAGTGGGGTATGGGTAAAAAACAGATCACCAGACCTGGAACAGAGCTGTAAAATCTGGACTGGGTACAGCTTGTACAAATATTTCTGATCCACTCACTCCTGATGATCTGCTCTAGCTTTTTACTGTCTGGTCTGGTCCTGACAGTTCCATTTTCAATCATGTCAAGGAAAAGTTGAAAAACAGACTTCCAGGAGTGGACCAGATATGTAGGTGACCAGCAGTATTTGTGCACATTTCTCCCATTATGGCCAGTTGGGATTTTACAGAACTGCTGTGGTTCAGGTCAGTCAGTCCAGTTTCTAATCAATCGATCTTTATTTTATATGGAAAGGTATGTGAGCAAAATGTCCATTTACACAAACATCCAGTTTAGCATAAAAGAGAACAGAACACAGGTCAAACAATTACATAATAAAACACAGTATAAACAGGTCTAATACAAAGATCTTGAGGGATATACAGAAGAAAGGGTAAGCAAATAACACTGACAAATTTACAGCATGGGACATAGTTGGAGGTACAATTCAGAACATGAACAGTTATACGATGCTTTGAAAAAAGTACAAGTCCGGGGGCACCCAGATCCTGCATGCTGCTGAGCAATTCTCACTGCATGATTTGCCTAGGCCCCAAACACTGGGTCAAGGATTGTGCACCCCGTCAATCCTTCAATCAGGCCACATGGATTACACACCAGAAAAAGCTTGAAGCCCACTTGTTGGCAAAGTGCCTAACTTTGATGGAAAAGAAGCTGCAGAATCTACAGTACAAAATCTTCTTCTCCAATGCCAGAACCCAAAAAGAAGAAAAAGGACAAGGAGAGGCACTGAGACCAGGATTGGTCTCCATCCACTTGACAGCAACCATCGGGCACCATTGGCACTAGAGGGGCCTCCACTTCGGTAATTACCCTTACTGCCAGGTCTCCTATCACTCTGGTGGATCAGACCATGACCTCCCTTTCTGCTTTACTCATGGTGCAGTCTGGGCACTTCTTGGATGACGGAACCCCTATTGTGCTCCTTAGGCCCATATCTTCTTCAGAATCTATCACCAGCAGCCAGGTCAATAAGTTGCTCCCCAGCCTCACAGAGGAGCACATGGTCTCAGCCAGTAAACTGGACTCCAGCTCCACTGTTGTGTGCATGGCCCAGGCTGATACATTGGACATTAGCTCTTCTGATGCCTGCACTGCTGTGGCTGACAAATCACTCTGCTGTTCCTCTAGGGACCGCACAGCTGGGGCTCTCCTGTCGGGTTGCAGTACACCTCGACATTGAATTGAGCCAGCTGCTGGATGTGCAACAGTTTTTAAGGTTCCTCACTCCCACTGACACAACCAGATCCTTGGGCTTGCCTGAAGATCAAGAGCTGGAGGTGGGCACTAATCTGGAGGTTCCCACTCCTTCACCGGGTCAGTCTCTTCCTGATTCACCCACTGGGCCCATTGTTAATGCCTCTGGGGACCTTCCATTGGGACCTTCTCAACCCAAGCCCCCTTGGACAAACAGGTTACACCATCTTGGACTCCAGCTCCCCAGACAATGGCGAGTCTTCCATCAGGTTCTACTCACACCCCGTCCCCAAGTGACCCTTCACCATGTGACCCTTCATGGAGTCATGGTATAGCTGGCACTCAAGCCATTCCTTAAATGCTGGACAGCCTTCCATCAGACCCCTGGCACAGAATCTTCTGGTGCTGGACATTCCTGTGCCAGATTCAGTGTCAGCTCCTCGAATGTCCTTCGGGGCCAATGCCTTGTCCTTCTGGACCTTCTGCCAGGTCTTTGGCCCCAGCTGCTGCCGGGACTTCAGCTCCACCTCTGGTTGGACCTATGGGCAATGTTCCAGGCTATCTGCCACCACAATACCCAATGTTCCCTTCTCCAGGGTATCCAATGCCTGGACATCAACCCCATTATGTACCGGGGTACCAGATGCCGGACTATGTCTAATCAAGGGTATGTTCCTTCTGGCTTGCCTTACTTCTACCAGGCTCATGGATATCCTCAATATCAGATGCTGGGCTATCTATTATACCAGTCTCCTTCTTCTCCACCACCTCCTCCTCAGCCTCAGTCCCTGCCTCCACATCAGCCTCAGACTGATATCCAGGCAGTGTTTCAGACCCTGATTCAGGAGGACAGGACTCAACTATCCTCAGAGCTTGACCATCAGAAACCAGTGGTGGCCTCTACTCCTGCCTTCTTTCTGATCCCTAGATAAGCCTCTCCTGTGGATTCCCACCTTTCCAGAGAAGGTTCCTCTTGATGCCAAGTCAGGAAAAAAACTAGGACACTCCTTTAAAAAGGATTCAGACCCTCAGCAGGCAATCTTCAGACTCTGACTCTGACTTGTCCTCCAGCTCTGGTACACATACACCTATAGAGCCTCAGCCTAAGGAGTCTCTGAAATCCACTCTGGAGGACTCTTCCTTTGTAGAACTCCTCATAACTATACAAAATACCTGTGGCTGGGCTATCTGGGAACAGGATCCAAATCAGAAAAGGCTTGCAGAGTACCTAGACATGACTGACAAAGCTTCTATGCCCATACGGCCTTGGCGTGGGCCCCATGAAGACCTGATGTCAACTATCTAGCAACAGCCTTCCTCCATTCTGGCTGTTTCAAAAAAGGAAGACAGGGTATACAACCCCCCCCATATGGGGTCACACACCTTATGCAGACTCAGTTGTTATTATGACTGCCCATGACTTGTCCTCTAACCCTAACATTTGAGCATGCCTCCTCCTGATAAGGAGTCTAAGCAGCAGGACAATTTTGGTTACAAGATCCATTTCTTCTCCATTTGTGCCCTCAGGTCCCTTAATTATGTGGCTCATATGGTTTCCTAACAGAAATCTTCCCTGGCCTCACTTGAGTCAAAGATGGGCACTATCCAGGACCAGGAGCTTAAGGCTGAGATTGCCAAGACAGTGAGAATGGCTAAAATCTTCAGTTGTCATACCCTCCGGGGCACTTATGACAGAGTAGACTCAGTTGCTTGCACCACAGCCACTGCTGCCTGCATTAGATGACATTTGTGGCTCAGGATTTCTGGTCTTGCACAAGACATCCAGACTTCCATCTTGGATGCCCCTTTCAGGTGATCCATATTATTCAGAGGTGACGTCAAGGAAGGATATTATTATAACTGAATTGCAGGACAGAGGTAAATCAATCTGCAACGTCCGTTTCATGTACTGAGGGGGTTACAAAGGAAAACAGCCTTTTCTTTGGAAACAGAGATGCCAGACCAAAGAGGCCCCTGCCAAACACCAGGACAAATGCTGGTATCCAGCATCAGGAACCCCTACTCCCACTGTCAAGTCCCAGAAGTCCCCCGGAGGAGCTGCCAATTCCCTCCCTTCAGCCTCCTGACTTGTGGGGGACCACCATGCCTCCTCCAGATCCTCTAGGGGAACCAGTTGGGGGTGGGAGATTTGCCCTTTGTCTTCTGGGGGGTCACAGGACACAACCACAGACTTTTGGATCCGTCAGTTAATAGCAAGAGATCACACCATAGAGTTCCTAGACAAGTCTCCAGACAACCTCCCAGACCTCTCCCATTATCTTCCAAGGCACCTGTCTCTGATAGGGGCTGAGATCCAGGCTCTGCTGCAAAAGCCAGCCATAGAGCCAGTGACTCTGACCCAGACAGGAAGAAGATACTACTTCCATTTCTTCCTAGTGCCCAAAAAGACAGGCGACCCAAGACCCATCTTGAACCTCAGCATGCTCAAACTGTACTTCAAGTACAAGAGGTTACACATGCTCACCATCCAAGGAATTTTACCCCTGCTCCATAAGAGTCATTGGCTTTGTGTGCCAGGCATGCAGGATGCCTACCTGTACATTCCTGTCTTCCAGGACCACCAACACTTTCTTTGGTTTGCCTTCAAGGGGAACATTACCAGTTCAAGACTTTCCTTTTGACCTATCTTCAGCACCTCAGGTTTTTACCAAGTGTCTAGAAGTGGTGGTGTGACCCTCTACTGCAGAGGGATCTAATTGTGCCTGTATCTAGATGATTGTCTTCTATTAGCCCCATCACAGAACAGTCTGAGGGAGTTACTCTCCCTCCTGGACCTCTTTTCCAGACTTGGAATAACTGTCAACTATCCCAGGTCCCATCTCCCTTCCCAGTGCCCACAATTCATTTAGGGCAATGCTTGATATGGTGCAGGGCAGGGCCTTCCTCCCATCGAACAGAGTGGAGACCCTGCAGGAACAGGCCAGATTAGTGGCTAACTCATGCTGGACTATGGCCTGGTTGATCCTCTGTCTTCTCAGACTGATGGCATCTGTGATCCTTACAGTTCCTCTAGCCAGACTGCATTTGAGGGTGACCCAATGGACTCTTCATGTCCAATGGGATCAGGACACAGGGTCCTAGTGTCCAGGTACAAGAAGAAGGATCTTCTTTGGTGGCAGGAGTTGTCCATTGTCTCCATGGGGATTCCACTTTCAACCCCCTGCTCCTACCATGACCCTTACAATGGCTGCTTCATGTCAAGGCTGAAGAGCCTACCTAGGAGACCATTAGAACTAGGGAACATGGGCTCAGCTGGAACTGTCTCTACACATCAATGTGTTAGAAATGAGGGCAGTACTGTATGCCCTCCAGACCTTCCAGCCTCTTCTATGTCCAGGAACACTACTGATTCAGACCGACAATATGTCTGTGATCTGGTACCCTGAGCAAACAGGCACTCGCTCATACCCTCTATGCCGGGAGGCAATGTGAGTGTGGTACTAAGCAGTTCAGCATGATCTCCGCCTGACTGCTATCCATGTGCCGGGCATCAACAACATCCTGGCAGACAGTCTGAGCCACACCACTGTCAGGGCTAATGAGTGGGAGTTAAATCAAGAGATGGTTGAAAGCTTATTTGACCTGTGGGGTCGGCAAGAGAGAGAGAGACCTCTTTGTCTCCCCATCTAGTGCAAAACTACCTAATTTTTGCTCACTTGTTCCCAGGCATGGTGTTTTCTTGTGAGATGCACTGTCTTTTTGTGAGACAGGGAGGTTCTTGTATGCTTTACTTCCCTTCCCAGTGCTTTAGCATGTTCTCCTGAAGCTACAAGCAGAAGGGACTCACATGATTGTAATAGACCCTCTTTGGCCTCATCAGATTTGGTTCCCTCTGCTTCTTCAACAACTATCGATGGAACACCGAGTACCTCTGCCTCTCCACCATGATCTTCTGAGTCAAAAGCAGGGCAGACTGGTTCATCCAGCCTCCACCTGCATCCATGGCACCTGTGAACATATGTGGAATAACTCCCATTGTTATTTTTTTTTCATAAATTGTCAAATGTGCAGACGCATTTGTAAAAAATAAATTATAATTGTGAGACTTTTTGAAATGTTATTTGACTTACCATACTTATGCTTGTCTACCCACTAACTCAGTCTCCTACTTGTTTCTGTCCTTGTACTAAATAATTTCTGTTGCTTCATATCAAGGGGATGTTGATCATATTGTGTGTACCTGGGTGGAGCAGCAATAAAAGATAATCTATGCAATACCCTCAATAACACACCTACCCCAGTTTACTTTTACCTAACACCCATTTTTAGGCTTTGTACAGTAA
The DNA here is from genome assembly GCA_016271365.2 of Neoceratodus forsteri. NCBI lineage: Eukaryota > Metazoa > Chordata > Ceratodontiformes > Ceratodontidae > Neoceratodus > Neoceratodus forsteri. The sequence continues at coordinate 1,229,256,472 of CM057459.1, read as the reverse complement.
GATCGTCCTTCAAGAGAACAACTAGTAATGAAATGTGTAAAATTTACACTGACATTTTGATATATGTACTTTTATATTATTCTAAGTATGTGTGTGAACTGTACAGTGTAGCAAGCTCTAAAAAATAAATTTAACACATCTTGGCCCAGATATTCAAACTCGCCCAAAAGTGCGCAACAGCAGGAGCAAGCGTAAGTCCACTGTGCCCATGTGCAAAGTGCAATATTCAAAAACTCGCGAGGTCAAGATGCGCCTGCAGCACACAACTGAATATCGTGCCACCTGCGCCATAGCGCAACCAGGGATGTGCAGTTGTGCAGTTCAGATGTGCCATAGCACAACCAGGGCTGCTCAGTGGAGCAGTCCAAATGTGCCATAGTGCAACCAGGGATGCCCTGTGGAGCAGGGCAGCAGTGCAACAGCACAACCAGGGATGCGCAGGAACAGGATACAGGGGCCCAACACCCATGCCACAGATGGGCAGAGGAGCACACAGCAGAACAGACGCCGCCCCCACACCCCATGCACTGCACAACTGGTGGAGAGCCAGAATAACCACTGGCCCATGGATATCAGCAACAACCCACAGCGGGGCATGGTGCACCAGCACACCTGGGAAGCTGTGACCGCACACAGGAGGGCCCACCACCCCATGCCACACCTATCCCACCAATTCTGAGCACACCCCTGCACCAGAATCCCATACACCCTGCCCAGGAGTAGCACCCAACAGTGCAGGACACCCCATGCTTGCCACCCCCCACTGTGACAATGCAACCCTGTGCACCATGGAGCCATGCAAGGCAGCCCCACCATGTGCACCCTGCAGTGGGCGGCAGCAGACAGCGATGCAACAACTGCATACACAGTACCACCCTGCACGTCCCCCCTGAGGTACATCTGAGAGACCCACCATATGTCGGCACATGAGGTACCCCACATGTGACAGGGCATGCCCCAGACCCCACCAGCAGTGGTACAGCACCCTGCACACCCTCCCAAGGACACATCCCATCCCAGCACTGGCCACAATAGCCAGCACAGACACACACAGTGTTGCATGGAAGCATGCACCACATAGGATGCAACATAGTGCATGGACAAACACCCACCCATACCCAAGGGCACACCAACACAGGGACACAGTAGTGGGTCAACCAAGCCACTGGCATGTGGCCACAGCAGCAATGTACACATGGCCAGCACCCTACATGGCACAGGTGTGAGCCAGCCACCCTAGCGCAGGCACCATGACGCTGTATGCCACCAGCATGCGCCAGAGCACAAGTGACAGACAGTGGAGCACATCCCATGCAACAGACACAAGTGACAGCATGGAGGTGGGACAACAACAGCGGAGGCCACAGTGCCACCCGAGGAGCAGGACGGGCACCACACCAGTGATAGGAGGCAACCTGGCATTGTGCTGGGTATAGTAGTTATCCAGCATGGACAGCCATAACTGACATGCCAGCAGATGGTGCATATCACAGACATGCAAGGGTGTCAACTGCACAGCCCATGGATGGTCTGACAGGGGCGCCATGGACACAGAGCATGCTCCATGGACCACTGCACAGGCAACCAGTACACAGAGAACAACATACAAACCACAGACAGTGACTGATTACCCCACCCACACCATAGGCGGGTCCCTGCTGGACACACACACACACGCCCATGCCTGCACCACCCTCAACGCCATGCACACCACTGCAGCCAAGCACCTGTAGCCTGCTACAAATCAGAGACCCCACAGTTGTCATAACAAAATGTATTTAATATAAACAATCAAACATATTTACAAATATATACAAGGGTGGGGAAAAGGCACACACCAGGTGGGGGCAGGCATGGGGCAGGAGGTACAAATGGCAGAGGAAGAAGGGGTGTGAGGGGTCCAGGGGGTTAGGTGAGTCAGGGGGTCATGGGGGGCCTATTGTCTGCCCTGCTTTCCACTCCTGTGGTGCATCCGGGTGCTTCTTCTCCCGACCCCGTGCCACTCCATGCTCTCCAGAAGTGCCAGGGACAACTGCGCCAGCTGTAGCAGCTCCTGCATGTCACATTCTAGGGCCATCCAGTGTTGTCCACCTAGGACAAGGGAGCAGAGTCAATATGTGTCACTGTCCAGCCCTCTGCAGCCCACCCATTGTGCATGGCATACAGCCATGTGCCACGCTCCTGTGATGGTGTGTGACCACCCACAGTGACCGTGTCCACAAGACCTGCCTACCCAGGCACCCACAGCCATGCAGACCACTGCACACAGCCACCACCCATGTCCTGCACAGCACCACCATGGCTGTACAGTGACATGGCTATGTGGTGCGAAGGCAGTGGCACAGCCATGTACCCGGTGCACACATGGACCACCATTGACACACTCCCAGACATGCAGTGTCACTGGACAGTGCTGACTGTAACAAGTTGCATGCATGGCAGTGGTGTCAATGGATGGTGGCCATGCCCCACTACCCACCCTGTTACACAGCATACAATAGTAATCATGGATGTAAGGCACTCACCATTATCAGGCTGGTCCCTGTACCTGTGTGGTCTGGCATCCCTCCAGCCTGCTGGTCATCTTGGTGCCGCCTCCTCTCCCTCGCCCATGGGTGCTCCTCTGGGCCTAGGGTGCAAACATGGAGAGAAGAACATCAGTCCCCCACCCCCGTGTGTGTGCAATCCCACACAGTCATACCCATCCACCCCCACCCTGATACCACCACCATGGCCAACACTGGATGCCCCCCATGTGCTGGACACATGCCACTATGATACCCGTATGGACGTTAACAGTGTATGGATGGGGCACCTACCTGGCCATGGCATCATGCCCCTCCTGACATGTTCCCACAGGCGGGCAAGCCTGTCCAGGTCCCTGCGCTGGAGGTCCCTGTATCGGTGGCGACGCTGCTCAGCCGTGCGCCCGATTCCTGTGGCCTCCTCCAGCACCACCACCACCTCCTCCCATACTGCACTCCTGGCCCTGTCCAGGGGTGCATATCCAAAATTTGCCACAGCAAGGGGCTCGACTATGGCCACCAAATTGGCCAGCTCCACCTGGATCCAAACAGCAGCCCTCCTTCTTGCCATCTCTGAAGCTGGTTGGAGTCAAAATGGTGCTCGGTAACGCGGTCCGCCACTTGCAGATGCTGCGCGGTACAGCGCTGCCATTCTCTATCACGCTGTCACCGAACAGCATGATAGTGGTGCACCCATGTGGATGCATGGCACCAAGGGGGCAAAGGTCGGGCACATGGTCAAGGGTCTCTCGCACACGGACTGCCACGGTGCGATTGGTACTCACTGCATGTAGTGCGATTGGGTGCCTGTGCCACCCTCCTGTAGTGGCCTCACTACGCCAGGCCTCAGTGCACCTACGGCACCCAAGTGCCAGAGCGCCATATATGTGAACAGTGCAGTAGTGCCACTGGCACAATGGTGGCCATGCCCTGCATTGCCTCCCATGCACAGCACATCAGCAGCGTGGCAGGCATCTGCATCATCACCCCAGGCATGCGCCATTTGGTGTGTACTGCACATGTCACAGAAATGCGCCCTTGCCTGAGCATGTTCAACACAATTGCACAACAGCACGATATTCAGCCGTCATATGCAAATCAGCTAATCAGCCATTCAATGGCACAGATACTGCATTTTCATCCACTTATAATTGTGCCTTGCTTCATTTGCATGCGTTGCGCTATAAAAATGTGACATTGGGCTGCAGTGGCCATAGTCTGTTATTGCAGTCTATTGTAGTGAGTTGCATGCTGTTTGGGAATGTGGACTGTGGTGTGTGGGACATGCATGGGACTGCACAGTCACAGATAACACCTGTCATTCTCACAAGATGAAGAATGAGCGATTGTGAGGTGGAGGAAGAGGAACAGAGATGTGGGAGGAAGAGGAAGCCTAACTTCACAAAGGCAGAAACAGATGCCCTGTTTGAGGCCTACCTCGAACAGGAGCCGCTGCTCAGTGGATGGCGGGGAACACCATAGGCCTGTGCTGCTGCATGGAAGAGGTAGCGGGCCATCAACCTGCATGGCAGCCACCAGTGGTCCATGCAGGAGTGCAAAAAGAAGATGGGCACGGACAGGTGGAGGATTAAGGACAAGGTGGTTGCCATCAGGGCAGCACGGTCTGTGACCGGTGGGGGACAGCCGGCCATGCAATGCCTGACCCCACAAGAAGAGCGGGTTGCTGGCAGCATGCGGTTTTGTGCCATCGAGGGTGTTCCAGGTGGTGGATTCCAGATGGGTGGTAGCCCGTCACTGCATGGTAATTTCTGGTCTGTCAATGGGGGGGCAGGGTAGAGCAGACACATTGATTCTACTGTGTTCCCTTACAGCTCCTGAGTGTCTACATGGGTACGGTGGTGGGCTTGTCCACTGAGGCGATACCATGGACATAGAGGAGGGCCCATCCACCTCCATAGGCATCCGAGGGTCAGGGCAACAGTGGGCCCACCTGGACATCTGGACTGATGTTGGTGGAGCAGGTGCAGAGGAGGCCCTGCCCGAGTCCCAGTGTGCCAGCATCCGCATGGATGCCAGCAGGCTGATACTCGAGCTGGTGCCAGATCCATCACTGATGATGATGGAGCTCACTTCATGGACAGTGGTACGTGTGGGCTGCAGGATGGCCACACAGCAGGTGACATCATGGGCATGGCCGTGGGTGGTGCCGCTGTGGATGCCTGCATGACATCACAGTTCCAGCATGTGCCTGTCTGCACCAGTGGGGCAGCACTGGTGTGTGTCCAGGACAGTGGGGCTGTTGGGGCCACTGTGGTGGCACCATTAAGCCCTGGAGAGCAGCAGCCAGAGGGGCAGTGTCAGCAGTCGGCCAATGGCCGGGGGGGTACAGTGTCAGGGGGCAGCGTCAGTGCACCACCTGTGGACATGCCTAGGCCTGGCCCTGGTGTGCAGTGCCCACCTTCAAGGGGTGCTGCCCATCAGGGCCACGAACACCATGAGGGACAGCATGCCGATCAGGCAGATGACCTCTTAGAAGAGCACACCCGCATACTCCAAGAATCAGTCAATCATCAGTTGTGGGTGTAGCAGAGACACTGCTCTGCTCCTGGCAGGGATGGACCGGATGCAGAAGGTGTGGCCGCTGCCATTGACAGGCAGACACAGGCAATCACAGCTGTCATAGCCACAATGGGCACACAGTTATTTGCCCATGCATCGCAGACACCGCACAGTGCAATGTCCATCCCCATTCCTGGCATCATGTGACACCCTCCTTGTCAACACGGGTTCAGCTTTGGGCATCCCGAGCATGCCTGGTGCAAGCATGTTCTGTGTGCTGCAGACCCTTGCGAACAACGGTCATGTTCACGTAGTGGAACCCCGGTGGACCGTCGGTGCCACCCAATGAGGCCATAGGTCAACCTGTCACTGCTGGCGGTCTCGTGGGGCCGCCCATGCATCCGTGGTGGCCGTGGCACTGTGGCACATGACTGACCTGTCTTCCACCACGGCTACTGTCTGATGCTGCCCTGTGTGCATTTTGTTGTTCAAAGTGCAATGCATGGGTGGGGTACCTGGCCCTGCACACACACACACACACACACACACACACACACACACACACACACACATTTCATCTGCACACCCTCCCGGCTGCTGTCCACTGTGGTGTGTGCATGATGATGCCTGCGTTGCACTGTCCGCCACTGTACAATGGTGCCCAGCATCTACACATGTATAATGAAAGGCACTGGGCGTGGTGGTCTGTGGATTTAATGCGGCTAGGGGTGGCAGTTGGGGTCAGCGTGCCTCCCACCCTTGTGCATGTCTTGTGGGTGTGTGTGTGTGTGTGTGTGATCTGCGTCAGTGTTAGACCTTGCCCATCCCTGACAGCATGTGCGGTTCCATGCTCGACCAATTCCTTAATGACATGCACCCTCAGGGTTTGTCCATGCATACTGTGGGTTGTGCCCTTGCCACTGGTGGTTGCACAGGCCCCCATGACTTACCTGGGTTGGTTGAAGTGCTCCTCTGTGATGGTGTCCTGGTGCAGCTGTGCCATCCAGATCAGTCGGGGGTCCCTTCAACCAAGGGGGGCTGCCCATCACCATCTTCACCAGCGTCCTCATCGTCCCCATCTCTGTCCCCCTCTTTGACCTGTACGGCTATCCCATAGTAGTTGGCCATGTTGTGCAGGATGCAACAGGCCAGGAATAACCCACAGGTCTTTGACAGCTGTACTGTAGGGCACCGCCAGACATGTCCAGGCAAAGGAAACATGCCTTCAGCATCCTGAACACCCGCTCGATGACATTGCGTGTGGTGGCATGTGCCTCATTGTAGCATTGCTGCGATGGGGTCACGGGCTGCTGGTATGGTGTGAGCAGCCAGGGACAGAGTGGTATCCACTGTCACCTGTGTGTAGAGGGTTGACATTAGTTTGGTGATCAGCGTCCTGCTTTGGGCCATCTAGGCCAATACCCATGTCACCTCTGACTATGCCCCTCCCAAGCTCCATGTCTTTCTCATGGTTTGCATACTCACCCACTAGATGGTCATTGGGGATGTCCACTCTCAAACCTGTGGCACAGTGCAGACTGGTGCCAGATGAAGGCATCATGTGCTCCCCAGGTGCATGGCACAGACATTGATTATGCACCCCCTGGCCGCAACACCACCTGGCAGTTGATGCTTGCATACCTCTCTTGATTCATGTATGCGCGCCCCTTCTGGTCAGGTGGCATGCAGATGGCCACATGGGTGCAGTCTATGCCCTGAGCACGCCAGGCATACGTGTTACCCTGTGGAACTCCTGTATGTTTGCTGTGCACTCTGCCAGTGTGCTGGGGAAATGGATGTACTCCGCAGCATGTGGCAGCAGTGCGCTGAGGAACTGGGTGAGGAGACGTGATGCAGCTGACTGGGTAATGCCTGTCATGTCCCCTGTTGGTCTATGGAAGGTACCCGTGCCAAGCAGGCACATGACACTTGTCACTTTGGTCTCCATTGTCAGAGCATGGCTCTGTCATGTGGGTGCCTGCATCACATCACTGCACAGCTCACAGAGCCACCCTCAGGATCACCTGGTTCAGGCGGCACGGCCCATGATCTCTGTATCAGTGTACAGCTCAAAGCTGGTGCGGCTCGGTACTGCCTGTTGGGGCATACCACCGACGAGACCCTTCCACATTCACATCCCCTGCTGCCTGCCTTCTCACCCCTCATAACTGCCTCCATCTGGATGGTGATACTGGCCATGTCCCTGGCTTGTGTTACCCCCGGCAGCTGTTTGTCTGTTCCCCCGCTGTCCTTGCTGCTACTCCCCTGCACTGGGAACACCTCCCTGTAGTGGCTGTACTGCCTACTATCTGTGCCCTCAGTGCTGTGTGGCACTTCCCCCTTTTGTTCTGCACTGTGGCACAGGCTCCCCACACCTTCCCTGTTCCTGGTGGTTCCAGGTGCTCTGTCCTGCACCTGCCCTGTCCTGCTCCCAGTTTCTGTGTGCCTGTGTGGCTGCCTGCAGTTCACCAACATGTGGCTTCCTGTAGCTTCTTGCACCTGTCTCTTTTTCCTTTTATTTTGGATCATTTCGCTATGCGCATCTCCATTTGCTCCCCTATTGCACATGGCGCATGTTGAATATCACACTGTGCCATTTATGCATGGTTCCTCCTCCTCCTCCTTCAGTTGTGCATGCATTCATTATCATTGCACTCTTGCGCATTGTGATTTGGGGAGCACATCTGCCTCCCACTGAATATCGCGGAATGGCACATTTTCGGACTTGCATTAGCACATCCCTGTTGCGCATGGTGCAACCCTTTTGAATATCTGAGCCCAAATGTCTTCAAAAACATGTCTCGACATTGTGTTTATCTTCCACCTTATCACAACACATAGTTGTCTCAGCAGTGTCTGCAATTAAGGTACAGTACCCTCATGTATATGATGACCCGGTTCTGTTGAGTTGATTGCTATAACAGTGCATAGAATAAAAGTCAGTCAGTCACAATTTATTGTTCATCCAAAACTTAAAACAAAATTATTGGACATTACAACAATACATACATATTAAAATTGTTTTAAAACAATGACGAAATGAAGAAAATATGATAAAGTGCATTCAAAATGTTTACAAAAAATAGTACTGAATAACAACAATATTATTAAAGAGCAGTAAGTATTATTTTTATATTGCAAGCTTCTTCTTTTCCTCTTTCTTTTGCTTAATCACCGTCATGAAGAAGTTTGCAATCTTAACTGCTTCTTCATAAGTCCTTCGATTTAGTAGAATGAATACCACATCAGTCAATACAAGCTGAACTTTTCTAACTTTATCGTACAAAGGACAATTAATTATAATATGATGCAAATCCTCCTTAAACCCTTTCCTACATTTACAGTTTTCATCATCATCTATAATTGTTTTATCTATTCTATTAAAATATACATATTTAAAAGTAATTAAGCCCATTCTTGCCCAAGTAATGGCTTTACGTTGATCTTTTGAAATTGAGAGGGTTAAATATTCTTCAAGGCTATGAGTTGTTTTATTTTCTCTAAACCAAGAAGCATATTTTGTTTTTAACTTTTCCATATCTTGTGTCCTGGCAGTCCAGATAACTTTTTCTTTATTATTTCTTTGAATTGTACAGATTTTTAATATCTCTGTTAGCAACATTCCATAAATGTGCTAATTTATAATTTTCCAGGTCTTAACCAAATAGTTCAACCACCTTGTTTTTATCCCAATTTCAAACCAATTCATTTTCTCCTTTAAACATAGCATAGGAAGAGTATTTTTCTCATTATTTATGATTTTTAACCAATAGTTTAATAAGCGTGTTTCTTTAATAAAACAGAGTTTTACCTTTGCCAGTTTCTGCTCTAACCATTGCATTAGCTGTTGCCTGTGGAACTTGTAAAAGTGCTTTATAATAGTATGATAAAGGGCTTTCCAGCAAATTCTCAATGTTATCTTGAAAGCCCCATATTTCGGCCCCATATAACAAAATTGGATTCAGCTTAGCCTCTCCTGCAATTAGTGCAGGGAGAATTGACTTCTCTCCATATTGGTAATTAAATTTTAATAAGGCTTTTGTACATATTTTAGCTTTGACACATTGAGCTTTTAGATGTTTTATCCAATTACCCTTCATTGTAATTTTTACTCCTAAATAATTTTATTCTGATGCTACCTCTATTAATTCCTTATAACAATAGATTTTGCATTTTGAAATATCATATTATGTTTCCCTAGGATCATAACCTTTGTTTTATCCAGGTTAATCCTAAATTTTAATTCAGTACTTTTTTGGCCAAAATATCTATCTTTTTTACAGACCTGACTTAGAAAGGGATAATAAAATAATATCATCAGCGTATGCCAAAGAACTCACGTTCATTGAATCAATCTTTGGAGAATCCAATTTATCATCTACTTTATCTTCAAGCATAACATTTATATAGATGTTAAATAATATAGGCACCAAAAGGCAACCCTGCTTTACTCCACTATAAGACAGGAAGGGTTCAGTGAGTTCCCCTAACTTTCCATATCGCACCATTGTTTTAGTGTTAGAGTACAATCCAACAGTTGGCAGTAACAGGGATAATGGGAGATGTTTCTCATACAATAGTTTCCATAATATATTTCTATTAACTGAATCAAATGCATGTGCAAAATCAATGAATAATACATAAATTTTCATTTTTCTAAGATTATTGTATTTTCTAATAAATGGTTTATGACAAAGATATTATCTATTGTAGAGAAACCTTCTCTGAACCCAGCTTGAAGTGGTGATAATATATTATGTTCTTCAATCCATGAGAGGAAACTCTCCAAAATTACTCTGGAGAATATTGTGGATGATATACTCAATAAACTAAAGGGTCTGAAATTACTTGGGTCACATACAGAACCCTTTTTATGTAGTGGAACAATAATATTAGTTGTCCAATCAGGAGGGGTATAATTATATTTTAAACATAAATTTAAAAAAAGTCAATACTGGAATCCAAAAATAATTGTATTGTTTGTAAATCTCAGGCGGAATTAAATCAGGGCCTGGAGCCTTATTATTTTTTAATTTACATAAAGCCGATTCTACCTCTTGTAAACTAATGATTAAAGGGTCATAATCATGAAAGGAGAAATCCTCCATCAATGTAACATTTTCATACCCTTCTTTATAATTAAATATTGTTTTAAAATGGTCTATCCAAACATCTTTTGGAACATGTATTGTAGGGGTAGAATTATAATTATTAGTTCCTGATGAAACCAATTCCCAGAATTTTTGATATCATTTGATTCTATCACCAGCATCATTATATCCCACTGTTTCATTTTATCTTCATTTTTTTGCTCTTAATAGTTTTATATATAATTTCCTGGCTTTGTTTAAATTGTTACAATTTTTTCTAGAAGGGTGATTTTTGGTTCATCTAATCAGGGTGTTTAGCTCTTTTTTAGCTGCAATACAATGCTTATCAAACCACAAGTCCTCTATTTTCAAGTTAGTATTTTTTTCTTTATATATTTTTCTAATTATCTACTCGTTAAGTTTAGCCAAAGAATAATCCAATAGGAACACATCCTCTATTGAGTTCTTTGACAATACATCATATTGCATATCCCAATGTGCAAACATTTCGTTTAACATTCCTTTATTCACTTGTGAGTGAAGCAAGACCTTTCTTCCCCTAATGGACACCTGACATTGTGGTTTGACTACTTCACCACATCTTTCATCATCCATCAATTTTAAAGTCAGTTCTAAAGAGGCGTGATCACTTTCAGGTCTCATCGTTATTTTTAGTGTCCCAAATATGTCAAAATGTTCGGGTAGACATAATACATAATCTATAACACTCTGTCCACAATGTGAAAAAAAGGTCATGTTCTCCTCCAAATCACCCTTCAGTCAACCATTTAAAACCATAAGTGGGACATTTTCTATCAATTTCTTTAACCTCACTCCATTTGTGATTGTGGTTTTATCCATACTATTCCTTTTGTTACATTCATCCAAGTTTAATTCTCCTTCAAAACAACTTAAATTATTATGTCTGGCAATTCTGGTGTTAAAATCACCTGCTATAATCATAACATGTTCAAGGAATCTTTTAATATAGATTCTATATCTTCAGGAAACATAATCCACAAATTTTCATTATTTTATTGAATGAGGCAGGTGGAAAAAACACATTAATAAAAATTAACTGTTGACATCCCCATCTTAACCTTACAATTATATAGTTAATTTCAATTTTAATCTGTGTTACAGAGGAAATATGCTTCTTGATTTTTATATATGTGGTTAGACCACCAGAGAATCTCCCATAAGTTTTATTTCTAATTGCTGGTGAATGAAATGGAGAAAAAAACATTTAAATCAATATTTTCTTTAGACCAGGTTTCTTGGAACAATATAATATCAGACTCATTAACAAAATGTTTCCATTCATTGTCCATCAATTTACCAGATAATCCTGCTATATTCCATGTCAATAGGTTAGCTTGTAAAACATATGATTATTACTTTCATTAAAGTTAAGAGGAGTAGCAATACCATCTTCCAGTCAATGTTGTTTTCATTTAAACCTGGTTGTGACAAAGTTATTCTGGTCTGTCAATAACAGACCTGATATATCAATTTTCTGCATACACTAAAAGTTCTTTAGTACTATATTCTGAGTGACATTTGATGTTAATTTGAGTATTTGGACCATTTAAAACATTCTTTCCACTCTCTCTATATGTCTATTTGTTATTTCTATTTTCATCAAACTTGAGAATAGAGACATTATAAATGATTGTAAGACCACCTCATTTTCTCCTTGCATTCTGTTCAGATCAAAAAGTGACAAAGTATAATTGATTCTCTAACATTCTCTATATGTTTTACATTTTCATCATTTTTTAGAGAAATCCATTTCAAATTCTCCAAAACTATATCAAAAGATCTTGATTAATTTCTTTTGAAATTTGGTTCTGACTAAATTGAGACATGATTGTTTGCCATGATGGTTGCAGCTATTTCAAGACCTAAAAATTGTAATCAGGTTGCTTAAACCAGATTTTTTGCAGCTTCCATTTCTTTTAGTAGAATATAAACTGACGATCTCTTGTCACCAATATGTCCTGAGTTTCTAAATTTACTTCCACTTCTACTTTAAATAAATATTTCATAAGATCCTTCAATGATTTCATTGTCTCATAACGTTTTCTAAAAACTCCTGTTATCCTAACAACTGTTTCTTTCCCTTCTAATATAATGACTTTCATCTCTTCGGTGTCTGTCATTTCTTTCTTCTTTTCTATTTCTGAAGTTTGTTTCTCAGTTTTTTGTATCTTTTTTTCTCCACTCCCTCTTTGGTCAAAATTATCTTTCATTTTGTCTGAGTACCTTAATTCTTTATTCTTTATTCTTTAACACTACTATTGGTTCAATATGCTGACAACAATTTACCAGCACCAAACCCTCATTCTTTATTTTTTCCACCTTTAATGATTCCTTTTTTTATCTTTTTACTCTTTCTATTTTTTCCACTATCTCCCTTCCTCTTCCCATTCTGATTACAAAATGTCTTCCCTTTTTCTATTATGGGATCATCTACCATCTGTAGTGTTGAGACGGATACTCTACCCTTATTCAATTTGCTTTCAATATTGCTTATTTTACGTTCTACAGTTTCCATTTGTTTCCATTAACATATTAGTAAAACTGTTAATTTTTCCCTCTTATATCATTAAGGGCCTCCAGCAAAACTATGTTTGCCATTGTTGGATGAGCAAGGGCCTTAATGGTATATTTTGACAATGTATCAGGGCATTGCATAAGGAATTCAGGATCCAAAATGATACTTTCAACTTCCTTATCAAGCTTTTGGAAAACAGTATTTGGAGATCCTACTAAAATAGAGGTGTCTGCTATATCTAAAGATTCTCGCATCATGAGATTTCCAGAAAGATCTAACAGACTAAATGGATCTAACTTGGTCATCTCTTTTGAGTCATCAATTGTAATTATTTCATCTATCTTAGTTTCTCCCTGCAACAATTTATTTAAGGGTTTTATTTCCTTGTTTTTTTCCTCACACTTATTCCTAGATTTTCTATGCCCCTTTACTTCAAAATAATCAGAAATTTTAGAGGTGCTGTTTTTAATTTTACTAATAGGAGGATCTATCTCCTTCTGGAATTCCTCTCCTAGACATTTACTCATTTCTCTTTCTTTCTTAACCTTATCGGCGTTCTCTACATTATCAAGAAAAAGGTAATCTAGTAAGGATTTTAAATGTGTTGTGCCAACTTTTAAACTTTCTATAAATTCTTTATTTTTAAAGCTGTCTCCCTCAACTATATTCTCAAAGCATACCTTCATGGTGTTGCTTTCTATTTTCTTTTATTATTATTTTCTTTGAGAATTTATGTCATCTTTTCCAAGGTTTTTCCTTCCATAGCCACATCTACCAAACTTTATACTAAATTTTCAGATTCACACCCAAAGTCAACCTCCTCCTTCTTATCATTGACTGTTTCCTTTGTTTTCTGAATTTTTTCCACTGGGGTTGATGTTGTTATTTCCAGATTTCCCCTAAAGACACAGCCTTTTCTTAATCGGCTATCTTTTGCCTTTTCTTTAGAATTTTTAGTGATCTTTACCTTTCCTTTAAGGGCAGGTGTGATGATTTTACCATTTCTTATATTCATCTTTAAGGAGAAATTTATTATATATAAAGATATATAAAACCTATATGATAAAAAAAAATTAATTGATCAGAAATACACACAAAAATTTCACACAGTCCACAATTCACCAAATGAAGTCCACTAATGAATCCTCAATTTGTATATCCACAGTTTTCAGACTTAGTTCCAACATCCAATGATTTAGTGCTGTGTGTCATATTCAGTAATATTCATGCAGAGCAGTCATTGCACAATACTGAAGCAGATTATTTCAAAAGTAAATCAGGAGTAGTTCAGAAGTAGCCCAGAAAAAAACACAGAACTTCTCAGATAGAACCTTAAAACAGTTCGTATATAGTTCAAGAGGTTCTAGGAGTTGAGTTATCCCTAAATAAATCCAATCTTTAACACAACAATGTTTATAGTTTTTCTTTATTTGATAAGTTTGGACTTCAGCATCCAAAGAATGATAACGGGCTAGGTTAGTTGCTAAAACACACACACACACACACACAAAAAGCTGTTAAATTTAAACAAATTAATAAATTAACAAGTGATTAACACCTAACAACCACCTGATAGTCACCCTTAAATAACTATAAAATAACATAGAAATCTAAAAAAACTATCAAGTTCACCTTATCCAGAACTTTAATAAATCAACTGAATCAAAACATACCAACTATGAACTAGGAGAGCTTATAGAAGCCAGGATTAAAAAAACATAAAAATACATAAGTTGTTCTTACTAGGCTCTACTAACAAACCAATATTGCAAAAAAAAAAGGCATAAAACTTACTTCTTCTAATATCAAACCACAACAAAAACAATACTACTTACTCTTCATATTTATGTATGAAAAATTAGTACTGCAACTAATAAGTTATTAACCACCAGGACTTGAGACTCGAGAGGCAGATTTCATTAGAATCCACTTTGGCCCACTTTGGTAAAGACTCTTCACAGTGCAGTAAACCAATATCTCATACAAACAAAATCAAAATGAAAAGGGGGACTTGCCACCATGAATACTAATACTTCAGGAGTGAAGTCAATGTTCAGAGTGCCACTGCCAACTGGAGATCTGAAGAACACCAGCGCATGCGCTTTTTCACCAGATCTTGTGATCATGTGACAGTTTTTCAAGGAAAACCCCACAAAAAAAAAACCTATAAAATAAAATAAAATCTTTTCTTTATCACCAAATCCTAAACAATCTTTAAAAAGTGCCTGAACATATGGTAATAATTATCAAACTAGTTATAAAACTAACTAACACTAAATAAGACAAAGCACAAATATTACACACACATAAAAAAGTTTTAGATAATACTTTACTAAAAAATGATAAAATAATAAGTGGTGTATTCACACAAATAAAACAAAGCAGAGCCAATTACCAAATATTTAAAAATATAATACTTCCCTCTAGAAAAATTGAGGGGTATTCACAGAGACTCACAGAAACTTCAGATATCTCTAAACACCACGGCTTGACTCAGGCAGACTCAAGCGGACTCAAACAGGGACAATAATCACTTCTCCTCCTGCAGACGCAAACAGCTTGCTATCGCTGCAATATGCAGAGGCTGGACCAGCAATCCTGCTGCACCCCCACGTGAGATACTCGCCTCCCTTTCCTCCTCACTGCCTGCAACCTCACCAGCGACCAAACAACCAAGCTCCACTGCTGCAAAAAGAAAGAAGGAGCCAGAGACAAAACCACTCCACAAGAGAAATTAAAAAGCTGATTTAGTCAGGTGTGAATCCAGGTATGAATCCAGGAAATTTTACCCAGGCAATGCTAGCATACCTTTACTAAATTAAAAACAGCATATATCAGCTCCGCTTCATTTGTCAGGGTCAGCGTTTGATCAGTCAGGTTAAGCAATCGACTGGAGAGTCAGATCCAATCCATGCCTGGCTCAAACTGGGGCTATGAGAATCATCGATTTTCTGATTGAAAAATCACAGGAACAAACTGGAACTCACTGACTGATGTGTTACGCCACAAACAAAACTTCTGGCTAGCAAAGGTGAGGCGAAAAAAAAAGTGAAATATATAATTAACTGGAATACAGGCAGTGGCTTTATTTTTATATCTGCCCTTTCTCAATGTACTGTACTTTGATTCAGTCAGAGTATGCAACAGCATTTCATCTTTATGTTTAAGCCCATGAAAAACCCTTATCTAGTTAATCCATTTACAGTCATAGCGGCTCTGTCAGAGCTTGTTTATAATTGCTTGCATACCCTGTGATCATGCCCCTCATGTATGCTTTCCCTGTCTCCCAGTAGGCCACTTTAGTAGGAGATGTAGCCTCATTTGTTGTCCTGCAATTGTCCCACTGCATTTTAAGAAACTCCCTAAACTTCTCCGAAGTCGTCAGTTATGTGGGGAACCTCCATCCTGAGATAGGGTGACTCTCTACCTCTGGAAACAATTGCATAATTACCATGAGTGATATTTATACATATATATAGTCCAGCCTGGATCATGTACCATGTAGGTTAGAGTAGAATGTGTACTGCTGGGCCCCAGGGTTAGCTGCCCTCCATACACCCACTAGGTCCACCTACTGTTTCCATTGATGAATGGTACCGTCATGTAACCCCATTCCCTCTGAGTGGTCCAGGCTGGGCTCCATCATGCAATTGAATCCCCCCCCATACACTGATTATGGAATTGCTCTTTAACCAGCAGGTCTATTAGCATCTTATAGAATTCCGCATCAAACACTGAGGGGGCATATATACTAGTAAAACAAAATGGTTATATTAAATGCACGCTGAAAATAGAAAATAGAGTTAAAAATCTACGTTTCGACCTTAGGTCTTCTTCAGGAAATATCTAAAAGAGAAAAAAAAACAAGTTAGTGTATACTAGTATACATGATCTGTTCTTCCCCCAGCTTGCCCTGCACAAAGACACAGCTGCCTTCCTGTGGGTCTGCCACTACCCACTTCACTTTGAATGGGTAATTCTTGTGAAATATCACAGGGACCCCTCTCTTATGAAAGTTGTAGGCAGCCACATGGCATGTCCCCACCCATCCCCCAACCAACTTATTATGTTCTTCAGCAGTGAGCTGTATTTCCTGTAGTAGGGCCACCTTGGCCTGATGGTTTTTAAGGGCCTGCAGTACCTTATTCCATTTAACAGGATTGAGAAACCCTCTTATGCTCCAAGATATGACACTGTTTCAGGCTCCATAACCCTTAAAGATATTGGCCTCTTCCGTCCATTTGTTTCCCTATATTTACATCATCCTACCATCCTGGAGTCATACCCCTCAATGTCTAGAGGCCCCTACCTTCACAAAGGCTTCAGTATAGGCACAGAATATTATATCCCCATGTAGTTTCCACATCATCCCTCTTTTATCGCCCTCTCCATCTCATAACAGTTCCTGCAATAGGCAGTTTTTCAAACCATACAGTTTCCAAACATAAAACATAATATGCAGCAGTTTGTTCATCTTGCAGTGTCACATTGTATACAGTTCTCACCCTTCATTGAATCACATTTCTTTCCTTTTTCCCCTATTCCCAGTAAAGATATAGAAGGAGCAATGTAATCCTCCTCTCCACTCCAACATTCCCACTCAACTTTAAAGGCATTAGAACCACCCCCCTGCCTTTACCCTTGTGATCCATACGTCCCAGTGGTTTCCCCCTTAGCTTCCACTCAGTTACCCTCTTTGTGTCTATATATATTCTCATTTTCCTTTTAATCTCACTTTCAGTTCGTGCCCTGCCCCCCCCCTGTTTCACACAACTCCAGTCAAGGCTGTTGCAATCCCCCTCTCCTGTGTTTCAAGGCCTCTAGTGGGGCCCCTACTTCCACTGAGCTGAGTTCTGTTAGGAGCAAGGTCAGTCTGCCACCCTGTGATACAGATGCTGTATTCATCCTCCACCTTCATTGTGGCTCTCTCCAGAGGCCTAGAACAAAAGCATAGACATTTCATGCAAGGATTTATTATTGCTGTGATCCTCCAGAAACCCCAGCGTCATGCATCCAGTTCTTGCTTATGTATTATGGTATCCTCCTTCCTCCAACCATTTTTGCCCCAACATCATTCCCCAGGAATACAAAACCCCTTCCCCTTTTGCTAACCATCATTCCCCAGTGTCTCCCCAGCTCTTTTGTCACTACAAGAGAATCCCCCCCAACCATAATCACCATACAGCAATTCATATTTCCCTTGGAAGAGGGGGACCCTTCCACCCTCACTTTCCTTTCACATTTATGCCTCCTGCCCACTTGTGGGTCCCCGCTCTGGTTGTCCCCAGACATCCTATATATTCACATGCCAGTCCCTGACTCAGATTGTCCCCGGATGTCAGCCAGTCAGTCATCAATCTCCTGTCACATGGCATGGAAAATCCCCAACAAATCTCCTGCCCTCTTCAGTTAAACTTCCCAAACCTTCCATTACTGCTCCTTTTCCAGACACCCCAATACACAGTTCTTTATCACCCCACGCCCTCCATTGTGGAGATTATCTGTGTTCTGGTCAGGAAGTTGAGTCCCCAGTGGTAGTCTTTAGGCCTTTATTGAGGTCAGCATCACAGTTGCAGTTCACCGCTGGGGGCCTGCTATGTAGACTGACCATCACACTGCAAAGTCATGACCAGGTGAGGACCTTCAGTGTCTGGGCAGGGTGGGTGCCACGATCCTCAAGCACCCCCAGATATCCCATCATTCATTAGTGCAGGCTCTAGTACAACTTTACCACATCCCCTAAGGCTCCTCCTATAGCAGTGGTTGAACCAATGGTAAAAAAGAGAGAAATCCTGTGGATAAGCTATGTGGTTAACAAGCCCCCAGTTTACTTCACTGGCATTTACATCCATCTGTATGCTTCTGTGGAAACTGAGCAAAAATACTGACAGGGTTCAGCTAGGCCTTAATGTTTTCCCTCACTCCAAAGTCACCAGCCGGTATAATCTTTTACTGTCATAAATTAAATCCCTGTCCCCAGAACTGAAAGTGTTACTGATCTGACTGTGTAGTTGCTCTTCCCCTGGTGCCCTCCAGCTCTTTTAGGAATTGTTGTTTTACTTTTTCGATCTAGTGGAACGTGAGTGTTGCTCCTCCACATTGTATCTTCATCATAGCTGGATAAATGAATTGAAAGTCCATCTTGCAGGCACTAAGGGTAACCAGCACAGGATTAAACAGCCATTGCTTTCTTTGAAGGAGCTGGAGAAAATCCTGATGTAAGTAGAGTCTCAATCCCTGGTATGTAACCTCCTTTCTTTGTTTAAATGTGACCTGTATTGCCAGCCTGTCTGCAAAGTTATTCATGCAGAAGATGAACAGGCATGGCGGCTCCCCTACCATGGGCCTCAACACCAAGGCCCAGTGATCCCTTCAGTCTTTCAGTGGCATCCTTTCAGTTGCAGGCCCAGGAGCTGTGGGAGAACCGTTGCAGAAGTCCTTGTGGAATTACCTCCTTGTCCTCCGGAGTCCATGGATTCTCAAGTTTGTCCACCACTGGTAATTCTGTAGTTGTTCACATAGTTTCATCACTTCCTTTTGAGGTCTCCCACAGTCTCTGGCAGCTGCTCCATTCTGTCTTTCAGGGTCAAAATATGAACCTATGCCTCTGCAATCTTTGCAGCCTGCCCTGTGAGTTGTTCTGCCATATCATCGATCTTGCTGATAATAACGTCCTATTTGGGATTAATTGCCACTGTGACTTGTTCTGTTTAAGTCAGCCTGATTACCTCCGTTTCCTTGGTGGACAACAAGATGATGCCTGGGCCTTCAGTCCCCATGGGAGCCACAGCTTTCTTGTTGAATTTAGCTGCATTCCATGAGGGCTTACCCACATTTGGCACAAGAAATTCATCCATCATACTTTCCCCTTGCAGTTAATATATTTTGTACCCACTTTTGTTTTTATACTTTTTTTTATTATTCAGAGAGAACAAATTATAGATCAACTAAAACAATTCAAATTAATTACTTCTTCTCGAACAATTTTTATAACCCATAATCAATACGAAAAAGTACAAAACATTTTTCTTTGATTTTAAAGGGGTTTAAAGATTTAAACACAAAGTACCACCTCCACCCCACTTTAGCCCCAAACTTTAATCCATCCCTCCAAAAATTAGAAAGATTCAACAGTTCCTTTAAGGTGCAGCCCCAATCAAATCACCCATGGAATAAGTTCCAGCTGTCTTTGAACTTAATTTTTTAATCCATCCATCATTGGAATATACTGAGTGTTTTCCCTGAGATCTTCCACTTCTTGAACAGAATCCGACTCCAGTTCTGTTGGTAAGGAAACATTTTTCTCAAAAAAACTCTTTGCTTTGTCTACATCAAAAAAAAAATAATCCTTGTTCTGAAATGACACCTTAAGCTTGGCAGGAGCTTGGAGAACTGCTCAAACTCCTGCTTGAATAAATTAATTTCTCAGGATCAAAAAACGTTTCCTACGACGTTGAGTTGCAACACAAAAGTCTGGATATAAATGTATTCTCCTCCCCTCATACATAATTCCTTTTTTAGCTCTTGCTATTTGCAGTAACTTATTCCTTTGAAGTAACGTGGGGAAAGTGCAAATCGCATAACTTGCACATGTCTCTAGGCAAGCAGTTGCTTGTTGTTTAGGTCAAAAAATGGACTCCAAAACAATTGGCTGTCCAGGAGAAAGAGTCAAGGTTAGCATTTTTTTGACTTCCCATTTTAACTCTGAATCCAGCACTGCAGTTATAAATCCAATCAGCCATAAATTCTTTAAGAGCAAAGTATTGTCTGACTTTTCAAGCTTACCCATAGTATTAACTTATTCATATAGAGCAGTATTCACTGCTCCTTCCAAAGTCAAAACTCTTGCAGAATGTTTTTCAGTAGTTCTCTCAGCAGTTGTAAGCCATTATTCTACCACCATCATTTTTGCCTCTATGTTTTCACATCTGGTACTAATGTCAGAAAGTGAAGATTTTATTTCCATAAGTGTAGACTTAGTGTCAGCTTGAAATTCCATAAGAAATTGCTGTAGTGAAGCCATTGTAGGCTTTTGTGGGGCTTTCACATTTGCGCTCGTATCAGAGTGTGTTGTTGCTGGGGAAGCCATTCCTCCCAATATGGTCTGAACTCCATCAGTCCCACACTGAAAAGTCTGCTTCTCTGAAGCTGTTTTTGGGGAGAAATACTTGTCGATACACTTCAAACTCTTCTCAGTCTCTTCCTTATGTTTAGAATTTCAAGACATTTTTCGAAAAAGGAAAATCAATCAATCAAGTCTTTATTTAAACAGGCTCATTTGCAAGATGGACTTGGGTGGAGCATGAACAATTGTATACAGGTCAACACAGGTATTTACAAGGCAATACAGAAAATACTGTTTACAGAGAGGAAGAAAAAAGTTCATATGTACATAGAATTATACAGATATTGTACAGATTACAGGGTATTTACATACATAGAAGTGTCTATAGGAAGATAAAGCAGGTTATCTAAGGTTGCAGGAGGAAGTAACGGAAGAAAAAAATAAAATAAAAATATACACCAGGTAGAGGTGAAGGTGGGGGATAGAAGCAAGGACGTGTAATACAGTGGAGCTTAACAGGGGTAGGTGCAGCCACATTACTCTCGTGAGAAAACCCCACTTTTTAATGGAAAAACCACTGCAAACATGACTTTTAATCCTCATTGAGTCTGAACCAGTTTTGAGACATCATTCTCCTTTTCCTGCTCATTAGCACCCCTAATAATACTTTTAGTAACTTTTTTTCAAACTGGAGAGAGGTGGTGCAAGTGGCATTCCTTGCAGCCCAAGGAAGCGTGGGGGCCTTTGTCAAGCCAATCACCTGAATCAGGGAAATTATTTTGCCTCTAGTGCTTCCCCTTGTAAAATGTTGTCGCCACTGCCAGTAGAAGTGTGGTACCAGAAGAAGCAGCAGCAGCAGCTGCTTCTTCTGCGGTTAATGGCACCACCCTAAAACCCAGTGGCTACGAACCCCCAGCAGCCTGATCAATAGCAGGAACAAGAACAGCAGCAGCAGTTTGTTGCCCCCAACTGCACAGCAGCTTACAACAGCTGGTGCCCCCCCACTGCCTGCACCTGATCCTCCCTATAGCTCACCAGTGAGGCTATTTTTCAGTACACTGACAGATGACCTAAGTGTGGTCAAATGCAACATCTGTGGCATGGTGGTTCATTGTGGTAGAAAAGGCAGCCACTTGGTCATGGGTGACCAAAGAATGCACCTGTCACTGCATCACCATATCCAGTGGGAGGCCAAGTTTCAGGAATTAAAAACTGCCCTTGGAAGGGAGGGTGCAGTTGAAGAGGGGGCAGTACAGCAACAGCCTTTGTGTCATTCAGAACACAGCAGAAAAAATAGGGCTGAAGAAGTGGCAGCTTCTGCAGCAGCAGGAAACAAAGCACAAACACCAGTCACACAGGTGGACCTGGCTATCCTGGTGGCTGAGGTCGAGTACCTGCATAACAGTCTTGACCAAACTCACTGGTAGTTGCAAAGAATGGAGTATCACCAATTTGAAAACCAATTTGAAATATTGCGCATGCTACACACACGGACTGGTACACCCCAGGCCCAGGAGCGTTATTTATTTTTATTTGTTTTCTGTGTTAACATTTAGTGTTTGATCTGTCTTTATTTTTCCTCACTGTCCTCCCACCCCCCAAAAAAGGAAAGAAAATGAAAAACACACCAAAAAAACAAAAGTTTAACCCTCCAAAAAATGTCTGTCCTCCGCTTTTCCTTCTTTTCCTACTTAATACTTTTTGTACATACCAAATAAGTATATATTTTTTCCATTAATATTTTCTTCCTGTTCTATGTTAATTGTCATGCTATATTATTTTTTCTTATTACGGACTGTGTTGAATTTTCTTAGTCCACCCACAGCTGAAATCAAAATATCTCAAAATCACCTACAATGAAAATCCAAACCACAAAAAATCTTATGTCAAGGTAGCCAGCTTCTACTGCTATCTGGCTACATCAATCAGCATACAGTATTAGTGTCCTGATTAATAATAAGCACATGAAAAAGTGTTCAAAAAAGTCCCAGCTATTCCTTGTTGCACTCCTGAAAATTTACGCAGAGAGCCATAACTGTGTAGTGGTGTCCCAAGTGAGAAAATTGCTTGCTGACGCCCATGCTGCTGTTGTCTTGCTGTCTTAATTTCCTGAAAAGTCTCGATAAAGAATAAGCACATGAAAAATTGTTCACAAAAGTCCTAACTATTTCTTGTCACATTCCAGGAAATTTGCACAGAGAGATTGTGTATCAGTGGCCCAAGTGAGAAAATTGCTTGCTGACGTCTGTTGCTGCTGGTCACTACAAACATGACAGACCTTTACAAGAATGAAATGGAAACATCTTGTACTGATAACTGAGAAACTTCAGTATACATAATGAGAGTTTTCAATGTGAGCTTCAAGATGTGCTGTTCATTATCAGTGTTTTTTAGGCGACTGCAGCTGGTGGTGCTGATATACAGTGTGCAGCTGAATGCTGATAGCCACAGATGACCATAGGTTGAAGTATAATTTGATGTTTTTCAAATGTCTTTTGCTGCATTGACTGAAACATGCTGCTTGTTGTGTGTGTAGTCATACCACCAATGGTAAGTTATTGAAAGTGTCACTGTTATGTTTGTTGAGAGACACTGCCACTGAATTTGTAGTGAATCTCGTTATTTGTTGTAAGCAGCCTGTCTTGATGTCCCTTTGCAGGGAATCATCATAATATATATTAAATGCTTTTGCTTCACCGGTGTGTTGGCCATGATCACATTCACCTGCCGTGCATATGTGCCGCTGTCTAATGTGGTACTGTAAATTTTTTTTGGGGGGTGGTTACTGTTGTGGTGAGTAAGTTATAACCATTTCTCATTACTGTTCTTTTCTTTTACATTTTCAGATTGTATTACCCAGATTCACAACCGTATCAATGAAATCATGCTGCCACCACAGATGGGTTCTACATGTGTCTGATTGTTGACTTCAGCAACACTACGATTGCGAGCCATGAAAAGTATGTATTTTCTTTTTTTTTGGAGTGGTGCCTCATTGGAAAACAATTTTCCTTATTATTTTTTCTTCTTTCCAGGTCTTCACTGTACCTGAGATGCTGTCCGTCTTGAGACTGGAACATACCACAGCACCTCGATGTTACCTGCAAACAGATGAAGCAGAAATTATTCACTTTAATCCAACAGATAAAATGACTGAGAATCCCCTTCCTATGTGGAATTTTAAGTTCAATAACTGTTCCTTTTGCAGGCATGTAGAGACTGGCAATACATTTAGCAGCCTGCACAATGATAGGCTTTTTGGAGTAATTGTTTTTTAAATTGCAATACTGAATATGATGTTTATAAAGCTACATGTGTGTGCAACAATTTCTATATTGGGAAAACAACTAGAAAATTGAAACAAAGGATAGGTGAGCACTTAAGAGCAGCGGAGTTAAAGGATGCCAGGAATGCCATAGCGCAGCATGGAAACAGAATGGGGCCTAATCATGTGTTCAGTTCCAATGGATAGACAGAATTGGTGTACAAGAAAGGGGCGGGGCCAGAGATAATGCTTTGTTACAGAAAGACAGCTTCTGGCAATATATGCTAGTGGCAATAAGGAGAAATGGACTTGGTCTGAATGACAAAGTTCAGCTCAAAACGTTTTTAAAGAAATAGTGATATTTTATATATATATATTATGGTAGCACAGTAGTGCTACCATAGTTAGGGTTGGGTAGCCCTTTTAAGGTTAAAGGGTGAAACTTTACACCTTAATAACTTTGCCACCATTCAACAGATTTGCCTGACATTTGGCAGACACAGAGCATTATCATAGATCTTGGCATCTGCCAACTTTTATACCAGTTGGATATACGGCTGCAGAGTTATTAAGTGACATTCGTGTGCGCAATTACGTTTTTTTTGTGCATTCTTTGCTCGTGCCTACAGATCACAGAGTTTATGCAACCAGTCTGAAAACTTTAGGGAACATGCGGCCAGGGTCCCCAATGTACCTTTTGAAGGTGTCATGAAAAAATATTGAACGGTTCAAAAGTTATTCAAAAAACAAGTTCCAAATATAAGTCACTGGGAAAAGTTAACAAAAAGTTCGACACATTCGCAAATGCAGTTTTAGTGTCAAAACTGGCCCTAGTAGTGTCTCAAATCCACCATCTTGTTTTCAGTTACTAATCTCAGAAATGCTTGGCATTTAAAATTGGGACCCTCTAGGGACACAATTATTTTTGTGTTTACCTATTTGAGCCCTGAGGATGCTAGCCATGTCTTTATTTTGGGGTTAAACACCCCAGAAATATGTTTTTCAAATTTCTGGAAAAAGTGTTGCAAAGTAGTGTTGCACCTGTGACACTTTCGCAAATTTTGCAAAAGCTTTCACAAACCATGACACTTTTCTAGGCTATGGCCAAAATGACAGGAATTCTTTGCCACCCTGCTGCAAAAAAAATGGTTTGGTCTTTTGGGCTGAAATTTGGAGGGAAGACAACCAACATCTTACAGATGTGCCTTTTGGTGGTTTAGTGAAATAATATTGGAGGGATTCAAAGTTATGGTACTCTGAAGTTGACATTTTTTCCCATAGACTAACATGGTGGCGTCCGCCGCACCTTTCAGGGCTCGTGTCTTGGAAATGGTGTAAGATATAGAATTTTTGTCATGACAATGCATAGCACTATGGATTATACATTCAGTGTAAACCTAGCCAGGAAACTCATGAATCATGTGAAATTTTAATTTTTTTTCTACGTCACACGGTTCCTGAGATATAAGCAATTTAGTATTCCAGCAGCTCATTTTCTGCTCTGAGGCCCATTATTATGCATACATTCTTTGTACACACTGTGTTTCTCTATGCAGCTGTTGGTTAAAAACAGGGTGTGCACATCTGTTACTGTTACAGTTAGCATTTCCACTTGCATTTCCATGACTGTTTGCATTAGCGTTACCGTGTACGCCACCATGTGCGTTACAATTTGCTTTCCTGTTTGCGTACGTGCTTTCGTTTGCATTTCTGTTTCTGTTTCCTTTGGCATTATATCTGCTGTTAACATTACCGTTTGCATTTCCAGTTGTGGTACAGTCACTGTGTGCTTCATGGTTTGTGTTTCCTTACACGCTTCCATCTCCTTTTGCATCATTGTTCGCTTTGGCGTCACTTTACGCTTGCATTTCTACTACATTTTCTTTTCCATTTACATTTCAGTCACCATGTGCACAACCATTAGCGGTTGCATTTCCCTTGCACTTACCATTACTATGTCACAAAAAAATAACATGGTGGGAGTGCAGAGCACAAAGGCGAATGTGCGTGGCACAAATCCAGATGCGCTGCAGCGCATCAGTAATGCATGCGGCACAAGTGGGGGGGCATGGCAGTGCATACACCGCACATCCACTGGACCACCAGGGATATAGGAGGCATACTTAATTATACTTCTGCCCGCGATAGGGCTGCGAGCAGTCCACTGGACCACCAGGGATATAGGAGGCATATTTAATTATACTTCTGCCCGTGATCGGGCTGCGAGTGGTCCACTGGACCACCAGGGTTATTGGACCATTAATACATTACTAATGCCCATGATCGGGCATTGGGGGTGCTACCACGAAGGTGCCGCTGGAGCTTGGGTGGCCACCCACAGCTGGCAGCTGCCGTGTTGCACCCTGCAATATGGCAGCTCACCTGTGGGTGGCCAGCTGTTGCTCCTTTTATTTTTCACTCAACTGTGTGCGGTGCAGGTATGGGTTGCACCTGCATCTGCTCAGCACATCCCAGGCTGAATATCGGGATGAGCGGTGTATGCATGGCCACGCCCCCCCACTTGCGCCGCATGCATTACTGATGCGCTGCGGCGCATCTGGATTTGTGCCACGCACATTCCCTTTTTGAATATCACACCAGGGCGCATCAGTGGGTTGCACATGGCGCAACTGTGTTGCGCCATGCGCAACCCTTCTGAATATCCCACCCCGTGTGTACAAAGAATGTATACATAATAATGGGCCTCAGAGCAGAAGATGAGCTGTTAGAATACTAAATTGCTTATATCTCAGGAACCATACGACTTAGGAAAAAAAATTCACATGATTCATGATTTTCCTGGCTACATTTTCGCTAAATGCGTAGCCATTGTCACTACAAAAATTCCTTGTCTCGCACCGTTTTTGAGATACGAGCCTCGTATATGGGCGACGCCACTAAGTTTTCTATGGAAAATGCCAACTCTAGGAGTAACTGTGACCTGGCATCTGTGCAATATTTTTCACCAAGCTACCAAAAGGCACATCTGTGAGATGTTGGCTGCCTTCCCTCCAAATTTGAGCCCAAAAGACCAAACTGTTCTTTTGCAGCAGGGTGGCAAAGAACTGCTGTCATTTTGGCCATAGTCTGGAAAAGTAGTGTAGCAAATTGTGAATGCTTTCACAGAAATTTGCAAAAGTGTCGCATGTGCGACACTACTTTTTCCAGAAATTTGAAAAACATATTTCTGGGGTGTTTAACCCCAAAATAAAGACATGGCTAGCATCCTGAGGGTCCGACTAGATGAACACAAAAATAATTGTGTTCTTAGAGGGTCCCAATTTTAAATGGTAAGCATTTTTCTGATCAGGAACTGAACAAAAAAATGGCGGATTTGTGACACTACTAGGGCCATTTGCGACAGTAAAAATTGCATTTGTGAAAGTGTTGAACTTTTTGTTAACTTTTTCCATTGACTTATATTGGGAACTTGTTTTTTGAATAACTTCTGAACCGTTCAATATTTTTTTCACAAAATCTTCAAAAGGCACATTGGGGACCCCGGCTGCACATTCCCTGAAGTTTTTGGACTGGTTGCACAAACCGTGCGACCTGTAGGCATGAGCAAAGAATGCCCAAAAAAGTGTAATTGCGCATTTGGTTGTTGCTTAATAACTCTGCAGCTGTACATCCAACTGGTATGAAAATTGGCAGATCCCATGACCTACCATGCACAACCATGCATACCACATCTCAGACAAATCTGTCAAACAGTGCCAAAGTTATTAAGGTGCAAAGTTTCACCCTTTAACCTTAAAAGTGCTACTAACCCTAACTATGGTAGTACTACCATGATACCATAATATATATATATAGATATAGATATAGATTTATATATACTATATATATATACTGTATATATATATATATATAATATGGTGCTTCTCAAAATAATGTGCATCAGTGTTTTTGGATTATGATCAACAGTATTTTGTAGCTTATAATAATTTATGGATTTACTATTTTTCACACTCCCTTCCCCCTTCCCCCAAATTCCCTCCTCCTAAATCCCCTCTTATTCCTTCTCCCTTACCTGTTTTCTTTTGTCTGTCCCTATTCCCCTTCCTTTTCCCTCCGTCTCCCGCAGTCTTCTTTTTCACATCAAAGTGCAATAGTTACCATTATTTTTGTAACTAATTTAATGATTATGGTGTGCATGTACTTGTCATTTGTGGTGGGCAAACTTAATCAACTGATTAACTTGTTCTATACTGTAATATATATATATATAGACACAAATATCTATCTATCTATCTATCTATATATATATATATATATATATATATATATATATATATATATATATATGATGAAATAGAGTACTATCACTTTAATTGGATCCTTTTACGGATGGTTTGCACAATGAATGACACACCTTGAGGAAGAGCCTGGTGGGGCTCAAAAACATTTGGCGGGTATTTGGTGTGTGTCTCCAGTTTTAACTATAAATAAATATATGCAGCTTTTTAATCAGACATTCAAGCATCTGGAATTTCTGAGTTCTGTGTATTACCTGATCTCTACTTCTGGTTTTTACTTTGATGTTACTTTTTGTCATGTCATCTTGTACTGATCATGCTGATATATTTAAAAAAAATCATCTAATGGCTAGCTTGGTACTGTGAAGGGCTGAGGCATCCTGCCACGTCGGCAACCCATGTTTACAGTGTGAGCGGGTCATCAGAGGTCAGCCAGGGAGGAGAATAATCGAGCGTCCAAAGGACAGCTCTCCTCCTCTGGGCAGGGGGATCAGCGATTGGTGCTTGCCTGGCCCCTAGCAGAGGCTGGGGGATGGCACACCAATGCTCTACAGGGTGGGTGGAGGTGGGGCAGATGCCAGGTGTGCCACACATGGGAGAGTATGTGACACCGCCACTAGCATCATTGCATGTTCTTCCTCTGAAAGAAAGGAGAGAAAAATGTCTCCAGTGGTTGGAAGAAGGAGGTGCTTGCTTGTCCTGCTCCCCAATCAGCCAGGTGCTGACCAGAACTGCATCCAGTCTGTAGTGGGGGCCAGGGGATCCCCCACTGACCTCGCCAGGTGGGGCAAGCCCTGTGGGAAGATGGTCGGTGCTGACGGTGGACATTGGGGGGGGTGAGGATGGCGCTCCCTCCTGAACATGGGCTGCTGGAGATGGGGAGAGAAAGAAATACAAAAAAAATCATCAAACACAACAAAGTAAGTTTTGGAAAAAAATAGTCCATCATTACAGAATGCTGGAACCCCATTAATCCTGAACCAATTTTGTTTTTAATTACACAATTTAAAACAATGGTGCTAAATTTGGAGGCTTTATTTCAGGAACATTCAGCTAATATTGATGATGATGACAATATAAAACAAATTTCTGCAAAACTGACTATAGTATGCAAATGGGACAATAAGAAATAAATTAACACATATTCAAAGGACGTGAACCCACAATGGCATCAGAAAACGAGTGTGTTCTGGACAGCCAGTACTGTATGTGACATGAGCCAGACAAGCCAGATGATACTCAAACAAACCAGGTTTCTACTTTATAGTGGTCACAACTCACCAGGCTCACAAGTATGTCACCAATGCTATTAGCAAATCAAGATTCAGCAATGACTCCCTTGATCTCAAACTCCTGTCTATCACCCTTGAAGAGGTACTTTGGCCTCTGACCAAGATCCCAAACCTCTCCCTCAGCCCAAACCAGTTCCTGGACAAGTGGAAATCTGCCACCGTTACCCCTCTCCACAAAGGAGGTGACAAAACTGGCCTTGAGAATTTCAGACCCATTTCAATTCTTCCTCCCCTCTCCAAGGTGCTGGAAAGTATTGTCTCTGACCAGCTTATTGACTTTCTGGATAAGTACAACGTACTGTTCTGGCCGCGCCCCAAGCGGCACCCAAGGCAACGGCGGCACCTTTCTGGCAGTTTACCTGGATGCCACCATCACCGCTGAATCCACTGGCTCCCCGGCTGAACTCTGGATTGCACACCCAGACTGTTCTGCGCCCCGAGCGGCACCCACGGCAATGGCGGCGCCTTTCCGGCTGTTTACCTTTGCTGTTGTCATCACCACTGAAACCACTGGCTCCCCGGCCACCCTCCTGGTCCTGCACTCTGGATTGCACACCCAGACTGTCCTATGCCCCGAGCAGCGCCCATGACAATGGCGGCACCTTTCCGGCCGTTTACCTGGCCGCCATCATTACCGTTGAAACCACTGGCTCCCTGGCCACTCTCCTGGTCCTGCACTCCGGATCACACACCCATTTACAGCTGCTGATTTTTTAGCTCCAGAGTCAACCTGCTGAACGGCAGCTACTTTTCCGATCGTCGCGCCTTTTGCTGTGGAATTCCTGATTGGCCTAAAGGGTGGCGCTAGGCTTCCGATTGGTGCGCCTTGAAACTCAGCTCTCTGTACAGCATTTCTCATTGCCTAACTACTCTTGCTGTAGGCTCCGGGACTCTTTGAAATTTTGTTTATTCCTGCTATATTTGACTCACCATATATTATTGTGATTGCCAGCTCCTTATTGAATTTGTTTACTTGAGTTTTTGCATGCTACAGCGTTAATTGGCCAATATGGCACGTAGAACCTGGTTTTGTCTTGATACTACTGACAGTTTTCACTTTTATACTTTGTCTTTGCCTGCCTTGCCCTTGCTCTTACTTTTTACCACTCCATCAGACCTTTGCCCCCCCTTTTGCTGTGTATCTGAAATTGCTTCAAGACTCCCAACCCATCCCCCTGCCCAAGCTAAAACCTCTAACTATCTCTTTGTCCCTTGATTACCCCCCCACCTTACTCACATTTGCTAATTTCTGTCTTTTGTTTCTAACCTAGGCACCCTGACCCCCTGCTGATGGTCTGCCACCAGTTCACGTCCCCACTACATTTTCTTTAGTCTGGCTTCCACTATATCCTACTCTGATAATTTTCCTTTCTTCCCCATAGACTGTTCCTTGCCCTGAGTGACGCCCACTGCAATGGCGGTGCCTTTCCAGCCATTTACCTAGCCGCCGCCATCACCGTTGAAACCAGTGGCTCCCCAGCCGCCCTCCTGGTCCTGCACTCCGGATCGCACACCCAAGTACAGCCGCTGATTTTTTTAGCTCCAGAGTCGACCTGCTGAATGGCGGCTACTTTTCTGATTGATGCACCTTTTGTTGAGGAATTCCTGATTGGCCTAGAGGGTGGCGCTAGGCTTCCGATTGGTGCATCTTGAAACTCAGCTCTCTCTACAGCATTTCTCACTGCCTAACTACTCTTGCTGTAGGCTCCGGGACTCTTTGAAATTTCTTCCCACCACCCCCTCCTAGGACTCCTATTACATACACTACTTGTCTCCGCCGACTTTGTCTCTCACCAACCCTCTCTCAATTCCTTTCTCCTCCACCCCCTCCACCTGATGAATTATTGGCCCTGTCTGTAGGTGTACTAAGTGTTCCTAATTTCTTGAGTTTTTGTCTCAACATCAGCCACTCTAACCCAAACTGCCCAATATTTTTCTGTCTCCTTTCGGCTTGCTGTCTCACCCACACTCTACTCTGACTGTTATAAACCTGTATCAAGGACTGCTCTCTGCTACGTCTCTCTCCTCCCACTATGCTCGAAGAACTGCTATTAGTCCCAAACCCCTCTTGAATGTACTACTCTTGGGACCTAAAAATGTATAATCAGTTGCTGGTATTTCTCCTCATAGGCACTCTGCCTCTGCCACACCTATCAATTATTTTGGTCCCTCCAGCTGAATACTCTCTCTCACATTATCAACCAAATGATTTCACCTATTCAAATCTTCTTGTGGTACCTACATTTCACTGTGATACTACACACTTACTTACAAACAAGGCATGGGTCCACTTGATTGCCTATGCTCACAAAAGCAGCTCCCTAAGAGCTCATGCCCTATCACCTTTCCTGCATCGTAAGGTCTGGTACCTCCTATTACTGGCTATTCTGCTCTTTGGG